>FR989884.1:5002500-7502500 GCA_905404145.2 Biston betularia
GTGCCAGGATACTTTCTAATACTCGACTGGCTAGCTACCACTCTCGAGTTGAAAATCTGTCGCCAATAACATGACGGTGTGTTCCGGCAGCACAAACAGTTAGTCTCAACAGCCCTGTAATTTCGCTAGCAGCAGTATAACACTACTGTTTGGCGGTATAATATCTGGTACTGTTTGTTCTGGTCTGGTATTGTATTTATTTAAAAAGTGTTGTGTTGTTTTTTTTAAAGTGTTGTCTATTGTCTATTTATTTATTTACTGTGGGGATACCTACCTACCTAGACGATCTTCTGCTAAGGAGATCTACCACCAAGTGAAATCCAATAATATTTTAAAGTGAAAATCTATTTTTTCAATTGTGTTGGTGGTTTCCACTGTGGTCTGATTATTTGAAGTGCTTTTTCTTTTCATGAACAAAACATAACTAAATAATGTATTATTTACACGATTAATTGTAATACTAACATATTTTGATTTTCTCTGATTTTTCTTAACTGTTTCTCTTTTCTTATTCTTTTTAAATTCCTTCTACGTTTCGCTTTGTCGTTCCTTTTTTTTATGATCTTGAATCTCATTTGGCCTTCTTTTTCATACTTCGGACTGAAAAGCTTAAACTTTGCAACGGCTTCTTTTTCAGTCAATATATTACTGTCGTTATTCCTGTAGTAGGATACACTGTCACTGTCTTCGAAATCTATCACGCGGTAAGCAACTGATGCTGTATTTACGAAAAATAAAACAGTAAATATGGAAAACTTCATGTCTGATATTGTATTTCCATACCTATTGAATGCGATGAAATCGATTTGACTTCATTATTTTTTAATATAAGCATGAAATTAAATCGCAAACTATAATGTCAAGATAAATTAGTTAATAGTTGTGAATAATTGTGGTTGAGCCAGATAAAGAAGAATAATTCGAAATTTACTTTAATCTTAGGTTAAGATTAATTTGACTAACTTTCCTCTTCCTATTATTGTAAAAAAATATGTAGTTTATTTATTAATAAAAAAAAAATATTTTGATATTCATCGAAGTATATTATACTAGCGGACGCCTCGCGGTTTCATCCGCGTAGTTCCTGTTCCCGTGGGAATACAGGGATAAAAAGTAGCCAATGTCACCCTGAGATAGTGTAGCTTCCCAACGGCGAAAGAATTTTTTAAATCGGTCTAGTAGTTTCGGAGCCTATTCAATACAAACAAACAATCAAATCTTTCCTCTTTATTAATAGTATAGATATATATATGTTACGCAATCAGATTCAGAAATTTATTTAAGGACATTTCTTGCTCAATCACATCCATTTTTTTATTTTATCCAAATGTGTATGTTAGTTGAAAATTCCGTTCAACATATTTAAACATTATTGTATTATCTCAGTGTATTCACATCACTGGATTATTTTCGCAATAATTAGGTACATATTATAGCAAATTCTCACACATCTGCCGGAGAAGATTTCTCAAGACATTAGCTAATCTCTTAAACATACATTCCTTTATCCCAACCCTTCTAGTATGACCACTTGTAATCAATCACGGGGACCAAAAAACTAAGAAAAGACCTTTTTTAAGTCCGTTCTTTATGCAAATATAACCAATTAAAATATTGCACATACGTAACGGTCTCGCAAATCCTTTGTGATGCCCCTTTGGTCGGCAGATGGATGGGTCATAGAATAGCTACCATAGATAATAGAATCCTGAATGGTGTTAAAAGAAGGAAGATGTGATAAAAGATGAAATGTGACTGGTCAATAGAGATAGGTATTAATAAATTTGTATTATTTATCTTGCCGAAGATCATAAAATTGTAAAAAAAAAACAATAATCGTAGGATATTAAACAAAGCTATGAGTTTTGGCGGGAATGCGGAAAGAGTCGTGTTGCCCCGTTGTATTTTTTTCCAAAACTGGTGTTTTGTCGAGTGTTTAAGCATATACTGCAGTTAGCAAAATTACAGGGCTGTTGAAATTAACCATCGTAATAATGAGCGCCAAAGCAGCGATGCCCTAGATTTTGTTTAGCTACCCAAAGTTCTGTGTGTCGCTGCAATGGTCATGGACAGACGTTAAGATAGACGTTCTCTTTCGCCTCATTACTTTTAAATTGAAAAAAAGCCAAATATAAAAATTAAAATGCTTAAAACCCATAACACATCCACATAGCAGCTTACACGCCGCAAATCCCTCGCAGCATCCTAAATTCTTATCCCATGTATACAAAAGCTGACGTATCACAATAAAATGCCAAATTATCATAAACAAAGCATTATGCGAAAGCGGTTACGACCAGTTTCGTAACCGGTTTGAAGCGGATATCGCCGGATACAAAGATCATATATTATATCCTACAGTTCCGCGACACCTAGACAATGAGATGGTCTATTGTTTTTTGTATGGGGTCGAATCGGCCGGGCATCACTATTAAAGGGTCGAAGGAACATGTAAGTATCTATCTATAATATTTAATCAAGAGTAGGTAGGCATGAAACTAAGAGTTTGGACTTTTGTGTCAATTTTTTTAAATAATAATAGGTTTTTTTTGGCTTCGCATTTTGTGCATTGCCCAGTGTCAAGTAGTTTAATATATTCAAGTTTGATAAGTTAAAAAATATTCAAAGTCCAGTCTCGGTCAAGTTGAGTCCGTATCAGTCAGAACCAGTCATGCTTTAGTAAAATAGTGGCGACTTTACTATAAGCTTCGATGGAGGTTTGGAAGCAACATGAAAAGTCATGTTTCACTTTATATCACTTTCCCACACTCGCGCTTGTATTTCGGTACTTTACGTATAAAACACCACATTTCTATCTCGAAAAGACACTAGTTTTGGAAAAAAAATACATTGGGGCGACTCTTGCCGCGTTCTCGCTAAACCCCCAATAATAGGTTTGTGTTCAGTCATGTTAACTAGTATAATTAAGCGATAATGGGGTGTATGACGGTTACCTAGAAAAAAAAACGAAATATTTTTTAAGAATATTTTGTAGCAATGTACAGACATTGCTACAAAATATTACCACAACTGGTTCACATGCCGAAGGGCAACAACTCAACTTTCAACGGTGAGCTTGAACTGCCGGTGAAGTAAAACTCCGTGAGGAAACCATAGCATGGTAGTAGGTACTTTATAGGACCCGACTGGCTAAACTCAAATTGCAAACCCTCAACTCCAAAATCTGCCGCCACTTTTATTTAACATTAAGTGAGCTATGGTCAAACACCTAGCCTGTCAACTAAGTATAAAAAAAGACTTTAAGCGTGATTCTACATAATTATGATTATGGTGTGTAAAACAAAAGTAAAATAATTATAATAATTTGACAATTATATCATAGTAATTTAATTTGATTTAAATTAATGCAGGTACTTTACGCTCTCCTTTTAATGCTAATATGGATCATTTGAGTCTGTGATAAAAATCTTTAATATTTAATATTTGAATAAACCTCTTTCTTATGGAACTCGTACGTCTGTGTGTAAGTACGACCCAAAAAAAACTGGAAAAACATAAATAAGTATTTTCATGACAAACGTGCTCCATCTTCGACCACATCGTCGCTTTCCATCAAATGAGATCGTGGCCAAACGTATGCCTCCGATGCACGAGTCCAAAGTAAAATAAAATAATTACGTACATTTTTAAAAAAATTATAAGTTTTGGAAAATTACACAAAACAAAATACAAAATTATTTCGTCGGCTGTCGCTAGACACGACTGGACCGTGTGAACTCGTGTCGCTTCACCTCCGAACTCGAGCTGGCAGCATCGTGCATCTTAATTCTCACAGCCTCTGACTCACGCTACTTAGAACTCAGACCTAAGGGAGCGTCTTTACTAACACAAATACATACATACCTATAAAAAACCAGACACCAGGGACAGAATAACGCTTTTTGGCCCCATCGGACTTGTGGAAAATGCTCATTACCTATATACATATAAAAAGGTATTTAAGTATTATATCAGCTATCTGACTGCCATAGTACAAGCTTTGCTTAGTTTGGAGTCAGATGGCGCTGTGTGTAATGCCCTATGATATTTATTATTTTACATATTTTTTTATGGTTGCCCGTAGATGTTAAGTGACGGTGTGATCGATGATGGCAAACATACTTGGCCTGGAATGGAACTGGCTCTTAAGTGCGGCTGCCGGTACACTGTTAGATGCTTGGAGGCAGATTTTCAACTTGAGGGTGGTAGCTAGCCAGTCGAGTACCTACTAGTAGTACTACTAGTAGTCACTTGGTGGTAAATCTCCTTAGCAGGAGGTCGTCTAGGTAGGGACCACCGCAGTACCAGTTATTCTGCCGCTAAGCATAGCAAGTGTGTAAGCATTAATGTGTTCCGGTTTGAAGGGTACTGCAGCTAGCGAAATTACTGGGCTGTTGAGACTAAGTATTTAAGTATTTTATCAGTTATCTGATTCCCATAGTACAAGCTTTGCTTAGTTTGGGGTCAGATGGCGCTGTGTGTAATGCCCTACGATATTTATTTATTTATTTATTATTTATAACTCTATCAAAAGTCTCAAAGTAATGAGCGCCAAAGCAGTGATGCCCTGGACTTTGTTTTGTTACTTAAAGTTCTGTGTATCGCTGCGATGGTCATGGACAGGCGTTATATCTTACCATCAGGAGAGCGTCTCGTTCGTCTCATTACTGTTGGTTGGTAGTTAGTAGGGTTTTTTTTAAAATGTAAAATTAAAAAAAAACCCTACCAACTACCAACTATACTGGAAGCCATAGCATGCTATGGCTTCCAGTATGGTTTCAAACAAACAATAAATAAGTTAATCAATCAATCACTTAGACTGCAAAATCATCTTCCTCTTTTTTGCATAGTCAGTTAAAAGATTGCCGTGAATATGCTCACTTAGAACTCCCCGAACTTCTTAGATAAACGAGATTAATGTCTTATAAGTGGGTAGTAGGCAAGTAACTAGCAGTTACAGTAGCTGTTAGAATAACTTGACACCGTGATAATTAGCGGGTCTCATAATAAGCGTTATTATCTAGGTAAGTATGTATATATAAAGTAGATTAAGCGTGCAATTTGTCTTGTGATTGCATTGAGCTAATTACTGATATAACTACTTGATGCTAGCATAATATAGAAAGTGCGACGCCGAAAATGAAATGAAATGATTTTTTTTTTTTTTTTTTCGTTAATTTGCCCTTTCGGGCAGGCTAAAGCTATAAAGCCATACTGCCTCGTCTTCAGTGATATTTCTGCTGTATCTTAACTATGGTTATCGTCAAAGTCGTCTTAGTCAAGTCCAGTTCGTGTCAGTTCGTGCCAGTCATGCTTTAGTAAAGTAGTGGCAACTTTACTATAAAGCTTCGATGGAGTTTTGGAAGCAACACGAAAACTCATGTTTCACCACATTATATCATTTTCCCACACTCGCGCTTGTAATTCGGCACTTTATGAATAAAACACCACCATTGTTATGCATAAACACTCGACAAAACACTAGTTTTGGAAAAAAATACAACGAAGCGACACGACTCTTCCCGCGTTCCCGCCAAAACTCTGAAATGAAATGAGTAGATTGTTTCTTAATCAGTCTTTTTTTTCTTTGGTTTTGGCGTCGCATTTTGAGCATTTACCAGTGTCAAGTGTTTTTTCAAGTTTCATAAGTTGCCTCGTAGCTATAAACACGCGAAAAACACAAGTTTTGAAAAAAAAAATTATGATGCGACACAACTCTTTCCGCGTTCCCGCCAAAACCTCTAATCAGTCTTGATTGTTGGTACTGAAAATTAGATTAATGAGGATTAATCTAATTTTCAGTACCTATCTGTAGAATATTGTACCTTGACCGCAGTGAAAGCTATTCTGATTTGAAAAAAAATAACCGTTTTACTTACTACTATAGTGAAACAGTTCACAGCGCATTATATATTTGTTAAAAAGCAGCTAGGAGTTTTGGCGGGAACGCGGAAAGATTCGTGTCGCACCATAATTTTTTTTTCAAAATTTGTGCTTTTCGCTTGTTTATCTGTAAAATTAGTGGTACTGTATTCATAAAATGCCAAACTACAAGCGCGAGTGTGATACAATGTGAAACATGACTTTTCGCGTTGCTTCCAAAACTCTATTGAAGCTTATAATAAAGTCGCCACCATTTTACTAAAGCATGACTGGCACGGACTGGACTTGACCAAGATTGGACTTCGACTGTAACTATTGATGTAAGACATGAATTGCAAAAACCGGAGACGAGGTAGTTTGGCTTTACAGCTTTAGCCTACCCAATGGGGCAAATTAAAAATAAAAAATTAAAAAAGCAGCCATGCCAAGTTGCATAGCAACGTACGACGTAGATACCACCATTCTGGTAAACAACCACCTCTAAACGCTTGAATACGTCCCCAAGAGATACATATAAATATTATTCATGAAATGTAAATTGATTTCGTCATCCTAAATTGTTAAGGATTTCTTTACATTATTTTTCCTAGTAAAAAATTCAAACGCTCAAAATAATCGATTGTTTCCACCACATCTGCCGAGCACCAAACCGTGCTGATAACGAACCCGTTGGCTGATAACAACTACAAATTTACCCTTACATCCCGAACAAACCACAATCATCCTTATTCTCTTTGGATAAAGCCTTGAAGACATGCTTTATTTACATGGTTGTCTATACCTACATGTGTGGACAACAATTTTAGGAATTCACTTCCACTTTAAGTCGTTGGGATAGAGTTGAGATTGTTGCGCTTGTGGAGGAAGGTAGAAGGTGATTGAGGTCAACGGTGTAGTATGCACCTTGAGAGCTTGTTTTGTTATCAGTTGCAAAGAAAATGTAGGGGGAGAAAAACGTCTCTTTTACAACAAGGGGAAATGAATAATCATGAGTTTTGTTTTTTATGGAAAGAGCGGCAAACTAGTATACGTTTCGCCCGATAGTAAGCTCATCTCACAGTCGTCCATGGACCCCTCCTACAGTTAGTGCAAATCTTTATGGTGTTTGTAAATGTAGGAACCAGACGAAACAACGTGCGCAGTACTCCCTTTAGCTCTGCTGTAATACACTTATATGATAATATGCTATTTTACTTGGTGGTAAATCTCCTTAGCAGGAGGTCATCTAGGTAGGTACCATCGCAGTACCAGTTATTCTGCCGCTAAGCAGAAGTGATTAAACATTACTGTGTTCCGGTTTGAAGGGTACTGCAGCTAGCGATATTACTGGGCTATTGAGACTAACCATCGAAAGTCTCCAAAGTAATGAGCGCCAAAGCAGTGATGCCCTGGACTTTGTTTTGTTACTTAGAGTTCTGTGTACCACTGCAATGGTCATGGACAGGCGTTATCTCTTACCATCAGGAGAGCGTCACATTCGTCTCATTATTTTTTGCATAAAAAAAACACTTACTGCGCAGCTACTCCCGCTAACATCCGAGGCCTCAAAAAGATTTGCGCATACTTTAGGGAATGTTATCGATGCTTTGCCGACCCAAACAGATTTTGTTATAAGAAATAGGCTTACGTTTGTCCTCAAGATCTAAAAGATGAACGCCTTAAACTGCTTCTTGGACATTCACAGATATGATCTAGCACACATCTGGCAAGTGCGCGGAAGGAATGAGCGCCAAAACCGTAGTAATGGGTAATAAAACAAGTAGGTAGGTACTACGAAATAATTACGAAATTTGACTTTTAACATACCTAGATACTTGTACCTATGTGTTTTTTTTTATGGACAGATAGATATAACTCTTTATTGTGCACACCATAAATAGAAAAAAACACAGAGAACAAAGAACCTTATGAACTAGTGCCCAGCGTTGCCGTAAGCGTACATTTTACACATTTGATATACCTTTTAAGCCTCCCATGTGTAATGTGTAATGAGTTCCATGTTACGTACCTTTTCAACTTAACATCAATGGGGGAGGCCTATGTTCAGCAATGGACGTCCTACGGCTGATATGATGATGATTATGTACCATTTTAACCCAAAATGTATCTTTTCAGCGCTAGACATGTACCTTTTGGGAACTCAGTTGCGGCAACACTGCTAGTGCTACAAGTGGCACGTGACAAGTGGTAGTTTTTATGTCAAACTTTGATTTTAATTTAAGTTAACTTTTGCCTTACGAAACTAAGTGGAATCTTATAAGAAAGTTAGATAAGATAATTTTATTATTAATCTATTAAATAAGTGTGTATCTACGAGACTTGAACTCGGTTTTAGCAATTAACAAAGTTTTCGCTCAGTCTCGAATCCTGTGGGTTTTTTAAATTCAAGCATTTTTGTATTTGTAAGGACAATGATTCTGTTTAGAATTCCATCTGAGGATGGGTATGGTAATATTCGCAATAAAGCTAATCGTAAGTAACTCCTGTGCGATAGAACATCGTTAAAACATTAACTTGGACATCGAAGCGTCTCAAACTTGAAGCAATGTGGAGAGTACACAATATCATCATCATCATCAGCCTACCGTAGTCCACGGCTGGACGAAGTCTTCTCCCGAGACATGCCTTGATCTTCGGCCTTTCGCTTTCGTTCACCGCTAGCCGTATAGCGTCACTCCATCGAGTTTTCTGGTGTCCTACGCTACGTTTGCCAATACGCGAGTGTTAGCAAATTGACATTTCTTCAAGACATTGAAATTGAATTCATTATATTGATGATGTTTGAGATAGTTGCAGTATGGTTTGAGTCTTTTTGAAATGAAATCTTCTTCAGCCTTTTAGCGATTTTTGGTAGAGGATTACCAAAAATCGCTCAACGAGATTGGATTAAGGAGGTTTTTAGTTTTTTGGAGGAGTACTTATGGATTCGCGTTACCAACAAGCTATGTGGCGTGTTTTAAATTTTCAATGCGGCAGTTCCCATGACTGCCTATTTTTTTTTAATTTCTTCCATTCTTTTATACATATGCGACTTCAATATGAATATAATCTTGCAACACCAATCCTGGTCAAAGATAAGCCAATTCAAATCTAGCAAATCAATTGGCAAGATTAACTTAAAAAATAAACAAAAAAATGTATAGAAACAACGTCTCTGGTGCCAAAACTATTTTTTTCATACATTTGTTCATGTACGTATGAATTTACGTATGTATGAAATTCTTGCAAATAGCCTTAGCCTTTATTCTTTCATGTATAAACGGTTTGTGAAAATATATCAAACATTAATATAATTTGACAAATAGACTGAGTGGTGCAATTTTTTTTTTTATGTAAAAGGTAATGAGACGAACGAGACGCTCTCCTGGTGGTAAGAGATAACGCCTGTCCAGTACCATTGCAGCGATACACAGAACTTTGAGTAACAAATCAAAGTCCAGGGCATCACTGCTTTGGAGCTCATTACTTTGAGACTTTCGATGGTTAGTCTCAACAGCCCAGGAATTTCACTAACTGCAGTACCCCTGCCTAGTTCTAGCCTGCCTAGTTCTGTTCTAGTACCCCTGCAGTAACCCTTCAAACCAGAGCACAGTAATGTTTACACACTACTGCTTAGCGGTAGAATAACTGGTACTACGGTGGTACCTACCCAGACGACCTCCTGCTAAGGAGATCTACCACCAAGTACTATACTGAAAAAGTTCCCTCCATATATACTTAAAAAAACCTATCAAATGATCTTCGAGTCGGTCAATCTTCGCGCCATTCCACAGCCACACAAACAACACGTGTCGCCAATAACCTACCTCGCTAACAAATCTGTCTGTCCCAAGCATCTCACGAAGACAACCCATTGTTCTCGCCAACTCATTCGCATAACCCTGCGATGCGCTCGCCACAATAAGCCCACTGTCTCCAACGGCTCGGATCTAACTGACCCATTGTAAAAACTACCGTACATTTAAGACTACGCAAAATTTTCTCACTGCCCATAACAAAGACGTATCTATGACTATGACCGTACCCTTTCGCGCTACAATTTTTATGGGAAAGTGTTCTATGCTCTATTTTTTGCATTGTCCGAACTGATTTGCCGTTGGCGCAATTCTTTAGCGAATCTTTTTAAGGTTTTAATAATGGAACACAATGGATGGACGGTGTTTGCATTGAAGTATGACCGTTATACGTCAAGTCGTTAGAATATTTGAAGCAAGGTGTTCGACGTTTGAACGTAACAAAAACTCGACACTAGATTTTACTAGACCGCATTCACTTTTTAGGTGTTTATTTAATTGCTAATGATTAAAACTATATTTGTATTTCTTATTTAAAAAAAACTTAGAAACTTGATGAAACCTTTAAGTGTTTATTAATAATGAAAAACAAGAATAGCCGTTAAAAAATTAACGGTATATTTTAACGGCTAGGTGAAATATTATCAACAACATGTTTTCTTGCACTTTCACTTTGTTCCCCTATAATTTGGTCGAACACGGTCTACACAGGAAAATAAATTACCTAAATAACTACAAATAGGCATCGCTATCTACTAAATCAGCAATCAAAGGAGAGGTTATCGCGATTTTCCGAATTACAACCGTTAGATGGTCTCGTTTTAATTGTTACACTGGGCAGGGTCAAGCTGACCCGCCGGACACAGGTAGCCAACCCGCGACCCGCGACAGGGTCACGACAACCCTTTACGACAGCTTAAACACCCCAAAATTGGTGCGCATTGAGTGATGGGGTCATCCCTACGTCTCGGCTGACCCCACTGACCTCACCTTTAGAATACCACCCCTTTCTTGCATCACATTATTTGTAATCCCTTTCGCGAATCTATTTTATTGTTCCTTCTATTTCTAAAAGGAGTTTTGGACGTCCGTCTATCGGTGAAATTTTTGCGTGTGAACGTTCTAGTTTCTTTGCAAATTGTAACGTTCGACGCTTTGTCCTTAGTCCTAGTTATGGGAAAGTTCGGCTGGTAGTCCGGTAGACAATGCGTGGTCTCTTTTTAATGATTCGCTTTGTGTTTAGGTGCATTGATACAGTTTTGTCAGCCGGTCAATATGACCGTTGGGCAACGGATTTGGCGATGGTATTTAAAGCGGGCGACGAACGGTTAGGCGCCATAACTGACTGGTCGATGACTGTTTGTGATACTTCGACGCATGTCACCGATCCGGTGATGTTAAGATATAAATCTCTACCTATTGGGTATGCATCTTAATATGGATAGGTTGAATTAGAATTTGCACCTGTATAGTTAAGTTTTTATTTATTAATTTTATATTGACGGATTTTAGTCCAGACTGATTTCATGATTGGCAAAAGGAAAAAACGCAATAATAAATAAATATCGTAGGACATTACACACAGCGCCATCTGACCCCAAACTAAGCAAAGCTTGTACTATGGGAGTCAGATAACTGATAGAATACTTAAATATTTTTTTTTTTTTTGTAAATACATACTTATAATACATACAGTACACCCAGACACAGAACAAACATTTGGTTTTATATCACAAAATGCTTGTCCTGGGTGGGAATTGAACCCACGCCCCACAGCTCTTGAAGCAGACATGCTACCAATGAGCCAACAGGGCTGCCAATAGCGTTTCAGAAATTTTAACGATACAGTAATGTTTGTCGGCGTGGAAATAAAGCTTACATTTGCTTATAATTTTATTTATGAATTCTATTTCATTTCGTAATATTCATCATAAGTAACAGTGCATTAGCATATTTAAATCTAGACCTATTAAAACTAGCTTGGTTTATCCAGGAATTCTGTGGTTTGTAAATTACTTTATTGGACTATGGTAGTTGTATAAACGGAGACGTAAAACTTAATACATCAATTAGTTGACTCATATAGAAGCCAGTAGGTACGTAGAGATGGCGGCAGTTGGCGGTAGCTACAGATAGGGAGAGGAAAGAGCTTATTACTTTACCAAGTATTTAAAGAGAAGTAAAAACACAGAAAGCCCACAAGCCGCGGTTATGTTGCGCTCATGAAAAGATATCGTACCCTGGATCCCTCCAGGGTTCGATATCTTTTCGTACTTTCTTTAAAATGCAACCATTAACAAGCTAGGACCACACTCACCGCACTCACGTAATTTTAAGTGTGATCGAAGATGGTACGAGTAGATACTAGAAAGTACCCTACCACCATGTTATGGTTTCCTCACGATGTTTTCATTCACCGGCAGCTCAGCTCATTGTTAGGGTTTGAACTTCGAGTATGTGAACCGCGCGCTAACCACTGAGCTATCATCGCTACTGAGGCTTGGCACTGTCGATAGGGTCTAGTCACAACGTTTTTCATCAGGTTCAATACAGTTATGTCATCCTCTTTAATGCAAGTGAAAGCATAGAATAAGTAATAGTGAACAGTAAAAAAGGTAAAATTAAAGGAAATAAAGTCTCCCGGATGCAGCGCAAGCGCGGAGGGTGGGGAACTACGGGACAGTTGGCTCGTGCGCGCGCAGGTGACTCCTGACCAAGACAGAGGCACGCAACTGTTTTTATATTGCAATGGCTAAGAAAAATGATTGTAATTTTTTCTGTTTTTTTTTTACATGCTGCTAATACAGTATCTCTCAGATAGTTACTCATATTTTAAGAGTTGTTGGTAACTAACTAACAACTTATAGTATCAACTGTGCACTATACATAAAATAATTATACCTGCGCAAGAATAAATTTTGTTAGAAAACTAGCTGCGCCCCGCGGTGTTACCCGCTACATGTTTTCGGGATAAAAAGTAGTCTATGTATTAATCCAGGGTCTCAGCTACCTCCATACCAAATTTCGTCCAAATCCGTTCGGTAGTTTTTGCGTGAAAGAGTAATAAACATCCATCCATTCAAACTTTCACATTTATAATATTAGTGGGATATTCATTTTCATTCATTAAATTATACCAACAGCTGTTTTTTCTTTCCCTAATTCAGAGAACAATAATTCCTTAACAACAAATTATATTAGCCCACTTGTATGCATTACTTGTATACTGGATTTTGCGAAACAGCTTTTCCTAGTGCAAAATCCAGGGCACCTATTTCCTCTTTGTTATCTATTTTATACCTTACTTATTAAATAAATAAATAGTTATTTGTTTTGTTGCACAAAAAAATAACAAATAGGTAAGTAGGTAAGTATGATACGAGTATTATCCGCTGATGTGATCTGAATTTACATTGATATCTGTTTTCGTCTAATAATTACGTGAAAGATTTCATATTGCTAGCTATCCTCAAAGTAATGTTTGGCGGCAGAATAACTGAGACAGCGGTGGTACTTATCTAGACGACCTTCTGCTAAGGTCTACCACAAAGTATCCTGAGCATTATCTTTGTAATGTAAAGCAGGTTGACGATATCTGCAGCTTCCTCTTAACCGACTCTTTCCTTGGATCCGACTTTATAGTTTTACAACTTTGTAAAATTGGACTAAATGATTTTGATATTCAAGCAATTAGGATTTTTTTTATAATGTTTTATGTTTTTTTTGTTCTCGCTTTATAATTCAAAATTAAGTTAGATTACGAATTAGACGTTTTTTTTAATAATCTTCTTAGTAACGGCACTCCACGGTTCCGCCTGCGTTTTAAAAGATGATATATGATGGGAAATGCTCTGTTTTTGGATTTGCTTTAACCTCGTAAACGGAAAATAAAAATCTTTTATAATTTCATTAAAGTAACTTACAGTATGCTAGCTGCAATACGCTTCAAACCGGAACACAGTAACGTTTACACACACTAATATCTGGTACTGCGGTGGTATCTACCTAGACGACCTCCTGCTAAGGAGACCTGCCACCAAGTATTTATTATTTATTTATATATCTACATTAATTCTAAAGAGAAAAGATTTGATTTTTTGTTTGTTTGTATTGAATAGGCTCCGAAACTCCTGGGCCGATCTGAATAATTCTTTCATCGTTAGAATGCTTACACTTACTTACTTGAAAATTATCACTGAGTAACATAGGCGTTATTCATCGAGTTTTGTTTACCCGTGCGAAGCCTGCTAGTTATCTATATTTTTAATAATAAACAACATTGTTTTTAGTTACTTACATATCAAGAAAAATCATTAGGAACCATCCGTTTTATTCCTAGAAGACTTTAACCTAATACAAAGTAAAATAATAAATACGTATACCACATGTTTTTGTTGTAAGTATCAACATGAGTACGTCGTTCTAGTCACAGGTGGAACATTCGATGCCGTTGCCTACGCACCCCTATCTCCTTCCTTTGTGCCGGTCAGTTCGGGTTGAGGTCCTAATTTTTTATTACTTTATCAAGTTTGCTTACTTTTTCTGATGAGACTTCGCTTCATCAAAAACACAATCAGCTTACTCCACTACTGGTGATGTATCTTTTTTATTACTAATAGGCTTGCGTATTTTTAAAACATTTTTTTTGTAACATATTAGCGGACATTACTTAATGTTAACAGTAAAGTAATATTAATCCATAAACAAGCAATATGTTCAGACCACATCTTCACCTAACATCAGGTGAGCTGTGGTCAAACAACTAGCCTGTCAACCATTAAAAAAAAAAAAAAAAAAAGTGTATGCCTATAACTGGCGCATGTATCGGAACATAACTTTACGCAATGTGTTTGTAAATTTACCAATATGTGTGCTGTTGGCGTACCTTAATAAATAAAATAAATAAATATTATGTTTTTTTTTTTTTGAATGTTTTTACAGTTTATTTCTTTTTAACAATATAAATATAGTCTATGTTATGTTTATTAAGTATTACCTTTTATTCTCACGATTCTTATTAAATTACTTTGCACGAAGGATAAGGTCGGGTGTGCACGTAACCGCGTTGATACGCGTTACCATCAGGCGTCATGTGTGAAGACGCCCCTAATTCAAAAATACGTCTTACCTACTAGACGACATGTCGAGAAAACGTTACAAGCCGTTACTTTACGCACCATTTCCTAATACATAACGTACTTAAATAAAAACTTTCGGAATACGTTGTAGAAAATAATAGAATGTTACTTTTGTAAGATTACTAGCGGAGGCCTCGCGGTTTCACCCGCGTAGTTCCCGTTCCCGTGGGAATACAGGGATAAAAAGTAGCTTATGTCACCCGGAGATAGTGTAGCTTCCCAACGGTGAAAGAATTTTTGAAATCGGTCCTGTAGTTTCGGAGCCTATTCAATACAAACAAACAATCAAATCATTCCTGTTTATAATAGTATAGATATACTTAGTGGTAGATCTCCTTAGTAGGAGGTCGTCTAGGTAGGTACCAGTTATTCTGGTACTGCGGAGGTACCAAAACAAAGTCCAGGGCATCGCTGCTTTGGCGCTCATTATTTTGGAGACTTTCGATGGTTAGTCTCAACATCCCAGTAATTTCGCTAGCTGCAGTACCCTTCAAACCGGAGCATAGTAATGTTTACACGCTACTGCTTAGCGGCAGAATAACTGGTACTACGGTGGTACCTACCTAGAAGACCCCCTGCTAAAGAGATCTACCGCCAAGTAAAACTATTATTAAAATTAAAGCTAATTACTAAAACTCTGTTTACATAATAGGTAGGTACTTGAATGGCTACTAAGGTGTGTTTGGCAGTAGATTAAGTGCATAAGGAATGATATTATCCTCAGGTGGACTTTGCAAAAGATTTCAAGTGATATTAAAGTAAAAGTCATTCATAATTGCCACAGTTTAACCTTTTCAAAGTTATTTTATATGACGCTACTCGATTTTTCTGACCTTTTCAAGATCATGCGCCTAATCTATAGCCCACTTGTATTGCAGATGTTAAGTGTTAGTATTTAAATTGATTGCTTGTAAAGGTTAAAAAATACTATTAATGCGTTTAAGACTTTTTCTTTATTGGTTATGAAAAAAAAATATGCCGCGATGTCAGTTATTTCGATGAGAATTCTGTTTTTTAACAATATGTAATTTGTTACCTTGTAAGTACAAGTTAATAAAATATTTAAAAAAAAACGATCATCTTGTAACTATCTAAATGTGTTTTGTGTGATTTTCTTTTCTATTATTATTTATTATTGAGAGTTTTCATCAAAATGGAACGATGAAATATCTTTTAATATAACATATTAAGATCTATTTGGGTCACTAAGATACAGGCTAAGCCTAGTTTGGGGCCAGATGTATAATGCTATATCATATTTTACTAGGTATGTACTACAAATAAAAATATAAAATTGTAAATTTATTGTTTGTAATGTAATTAATGTTTGTCAAATAAAGATTTATTATTATTTCAGTTATTTATTTCCTTTCTTAGTTTTTAATTTTTTTTTACATTAAATATACAAAAAACATAAATAATACAAAAAAAAACTTAGAAACTAGGGTACCGCCGGCAGCGGGGCAGGGCTCAAGCTGCTGGTGGTCAGGGCTACATAGTGAGGAACCTCCTCACAATGCGCGCCGTGTCAAGGATCACTGCTTTTTGAAGCTGACCCTTGACCCAACCGTCTAGCGAGAGTCTCTTAAGATTTATTATTATTGTTATTTATTACTACATTTATGCATCGTTGGGAAGCTACACTATCTTCGGGTGACATAGGCTACTTTTTATCGCAGTATTCCCACGGGCACGGGAACTACGCGGGCGAAACCGCGAGGCGTCCGCTAGTATGCTATAAATTTATAATATACAAAAAAACATTCGTCACTTCATAACCGAACCAGTGATCAATCCTTAATTACGCAATTAACGGGTTTTGCCAACAACAACAGCAGATTATGAGTAAATATGGTATTTAGTGAGGTAAACGAACTAACACATCGAATGAAGTAACTCTGCAGGATCGCACCCAGGTGCGATCGATAGCTTACGCAATACGGGTAGGGCTTTCATACCATACGATAAATAATAATGGAGGTTATGTTTATTGGCTACTTACGGCCGCGACTTCGTCGGCGTTAACTTTACAATTAGTTTCAGAAATGAAACATTGTGTATCTAAGTAACAAATAAGCAGTAGTCATGAAACTTGCGTTTTTTAGAATTCCTTACCCAAAGGGGCCCTATTACTAAGACTCCGCTGTCCGTCCGTCTGCCCGTCTGTCACCAGGCTGTCTCTCATGAACCGTGACAGTTAGACAGTTGACATTTTCAAATAATGTATTTTTGTTGCCGCTATAACAAAAGTCCGAAGGCATCGCTGCTTTAGTACTCATTAGTTTGATACTTTCGATGGTTAGTCTCAACAGCCCAGTAATTTCGCTAGCTGCAGTACCCTTCCAACCGGAACACAGTAATGTTTACCCACTACTGCTTGGCGGCAGAATATCTGGTACTGCCGTGGTACCTACCTAGACGACCTCTTGCTGAGGAAGTCTACCACCAAGTTAGTTACTATATGTATAGTTTAAGATATTTATTTTCTCAAAAAGAATATAATATTCACTTATATATGAGAAAAATACATGTTTTTCCTTAATTAGGGTAGGTACTTACGAATTGCAAACATACAAGCGAGACGAAACAAACAGTGGCGGGTAGGCAGAAAATTTGTTGACACCGTAGTGAACTAGTGAGTTAGGCTATTAGCAATAATAACAAAACAGGAGATTCTATTACGTATCGCATTGGCTTAGTGATAAGTAGCAAATGGTAGCAAATTTATAGCCGTATCGTGTATAGTCGTATCGTGTCGGTATCGTTCTCGGGAGAAGTGAAAGCGCCCGATAGGTGGTTCACCCTACATTTGTAAGATCCATTCTTATTTGAATTTGATAAACAACCTTTTGGTCGCAATTTTTGAAGTTATTCTAACACGATCCGTGATAATAGATAATTATTTAATAAATATTTTTGGATACGATGTTTACTGTGCGTGATGCTTTAAGCCAGCCAAATTGACCGCTACTAATTTATCTAGTTATCTACAAAACTTCATAGAAACTATTCGTAAAGTCACCACTAGTTTATTAAGGCGTGGATTGGACTTGACCGTGACCAAAGCTATAAGACTTATTTAACTACATTTTATGAAGTGACACTTGATAAAATATTTTGACACTGGCAGAATACACAAAGTGAGATGGCAAAATGAAGGAAAAAACATTACAATAGGAGTAGAGCGACATGACTTTTTCCCCGCCAAAACTCATGTACCTATAGTAGTTATTACGCCACCCTGAAGACGTTAGAGACAGCCAAGCGCGACGGCAGATGTGCTGACACCTGGGGTAGACACTGACCTCGGATACGCTTCTCTACTTCAGCATGAGTTTCTATGAGATTACCTCATAGAACGTATGTCCATATCAATGGTATAGATGACCCTTGAAAGAAAGTTTATTGATGGTATATACATAAAATATTAGGTGTATTTAGCAGGAGGTCGTCTAGGTAGGTACTACCGTTGTACCAGTTATTCTGCCGTTAAGCAGTAGTGTGTAAACATTACTGTGTTCCGGTTTGAAGGGCGACTACTGTAGCTAGCAAAATTACTGGGCTGTTGAGATTAACCATCGAAAGTCTCAAAGTAATGAGCGCCAAATCCTGGACTTTGTTTCGTCACTCAAAGTTCTGTGTATCGCTGCAATGGTCATGGACAGGCGTTATCTCTTACCATCAGGAGAGCGTCTCGTCTTGCCATTACTTACGCACAAAAAATGAGATTAATTATGTTTATCACCGGGATTTAATTGTGTACAACAATGAAAATGATAAATGAAACATTTATATTTATTATATTCTATATTTAGATATAAATTTATATTTAATTTGATTTATATTTAAATTTTTTACATAATTATTATTTTTACATACTAACTTTTATATACCTACTAGTTTTATGAGTTTAATTTAATTTTTTAACCTAAGTATTAGTGTTGTAACATTCCCCATCTGTTCGTAATCTGTATAGTGCTTTCCATTCTTGGTTGTCTGGAAGAGATCGCTCTTAGCAATAAGGCCGCCAGTTGTGGCACTAGCTCATAAAATTATTTTGTTTTATTTTTGATGTGTACAATAAAGAGTTTATATCTATCTATGTCGGCGACCCGAACCCATATTTTTTGCCTCTACCTAAAAATCGCTCAAAGCGGATTTCGTTTATAATTATTATTTTAAGTTTAATGAGAGCCTACGTGCTCGATAAACAGCTAATTTTGTAATTGTTTTACGTGCTATTAGGTTTTGTTAACGTACACTAGTAATTGTACAATTTTTATACTTTCAGACAAATAAAGATATTTTAAATAGAAAAAAAAATTGAAATTGCGCAAAGCGGATAAAGAAGTTTTCACTTTAAAAAAAACAATTAAGATATGATAGAGAGGAAGACTAGGGAGAAATCATCCTGCTTGTTGAAATTTAAGCCGATTCGGAATTAAAAACAACACCATGGAGTTATATTGTACATGTCTTAGTATTGTGGTCACTCCGGCCTCACGTCCGCAGCTCCGGTCGGAAGGTAACCCGAGATAGAAGCCATACAACGCCATTTCCACTGAGCCTACTCGCCCCACTAAATAGCGGGCAGTTCACACAATCATCATCAACAGCCACAATAGTTTAGATGAGGAACTGAGTGTGATTTTGAGCGGCCTATATCCAGATCTGTTAATGGTAAACAGCCTTTATTCCACTGGACACTGGGTATAAGCGGCTTTGGATCTAGAGTTGGGCCGCTTAACCTAGCTGCCACAATTCATGGAGAGATGACAGATTTTTTTAAAATTAAATGCCTTTCAAGCATTACATTTGCGACACACGCTCAATGTCACAATTTGATTATTGTTATCATTTTATGTTATATATTTAATTGTCATTTTTTACCTTTTTTTAATAATTTTAATCTATATCTTCTATCTACCTATCTATACTATTAAAAAGTGGAAAGATTTGATTGTTTGTTTGTATTGAATAGGCTCCGAAACTACTGGACCGATTTCAAAAATTATTTCACCGTCGGTAAGGTACACTATCCCCGGGTGACATAGGTTACTTTTTATCCCTGTATCCCGACGGGAACGGGAACTACGCGGGTGAAACCGCGAGGCGTCCGCTAGTTTGAAATATTTATGTCCCAATGATGTAAAAAAAAGGTTGTATTTCTAAAAAAAAAGTATTCTATCAGTTCCCATATTACGAGCTTTGCTTTGTATGGGGCTAGATGACGCTGTGCGAATTTGGTTAATTTACACTCGTTACAAAATACAAACAAAATAAACGGGAAAATTTAGTAATGGAACATCGATTATCTTACAGAATCGATCGACTACATCTCAGCCAACAAGTTCATACAAAAAAACTAAAGGGTCCTGATTATTATCAGATAGATTTAAACATAAAGCCGACATTAATTTGCTAATTTGACCCCTTTAAAGTCATTCCGTCATCGAGACTTGGATGATCTCTATGGTTTTTTGTACGTTTCGCATTATTTATGCAAAACTAAATGTTTGTATTTCCGGCAGGATGTCTGTTTGCATGTATTTGTATAAAAATGCTATTTCTATGGCTAATTTGGAAATTACAATATTAATGAAGGGACCTCATTTTCATAGATCGTCATCTGTTTCCTGTCGATCGAATTTAATACTTATTGGTGATTAGGTAACATTACTTCTAAAGTTTTAAACCGAGCGAAGCGAAGGTCTCGTATAAGCAGACTTTACTCGGCATAGTTCTATACATGTAGGTACATATATCTATCTATTCGGGGCTACACGAAACGGTGGTACTGTTGAATGGAAATATTGATGTATGTATTCTATCCGTTATCTGACTGTGTGTACACTGTATAGTCCTACGATATTTATTTGATTCTACACTTTATGAATAAAACACCACCATTTTTATAAACACGCGAAAAAACACTAGTTTTGGAAAGAAATAGGTACAACGGGGCGACATGACTCTTTCCGTGTTCCCGCCAAAACTCCGACGATTAATGTTAGTAATACAGAGTCAAAAATAAGCGGTCTTAAATTTTTTTTAATCAAAATGTCAAAATATAGAATAGAATATAACTTTATTATACACCAGGAACACAGATCACAATTAATACAAATAGGAAACAAACAACAAACAAAAAAAAAGAAGATATAATAATATAACAAAACAATAGAATAGATGATGTATAAGGGCGGTCTTATCGCCTAAAGCGATTTCTTCCAGACAACCTTTAGATGGAAAGAAGAGTAAATAAATATAAGGTTGGTGTACAAAAGAAATAAATAAATAAAATAACAATACAATAAACGTATATACATAATTATGAGATACTAAATAAACTAAATATATAGATTAGCAGGCTGATAAATAATGGTTATATACTAAATTATTAAAAATATAAATTGACTTAAATAAATGTCAATTATTTAACTTGACATTCGTCAAAACATTTTTGTTCATATAGATATAGATATGGCGCGAGATCGCAGTTCGGGGTGAACAACTAATTTATTATAGCACACAAATGAGTTACATCAACAGTCCGATAAGATTGCTCGAGCTGGAATCTGCGGTCCACCACAGTTTCCCGCTTCGCTTCCGTTCTCACATCTCAGACGCGTATCTCTACCTACTTGGGCTATTTATGATACACGTTATCAATTTGTACCACATTGCAAAAAAACTTGTTTTCGTTTCGTTCTGTTTGTTTAATATAAAATATATTTATTTCACTTTTTGTATTAAAACCCTGAGAACATATATCTGATTGATTCAGGCGTTACTTTGCGGAAGCTTATTTTGAATATTCAAGGTATATAGGTATTTAGTTTTTTTCCGCTCATTCCAGTTACAGTTACTATGGTAACTGGAACGACTGTTAATCGGAAATAAACTAAATATATAGTTACCTTCAATATAAATCATTATATCTGTTCGGACAGCCTCACTTGAGAGAGCTGGAACTGGAATGGAACTGTCCAGGCTAGACGTGTTTACCATCTTCGACCATACTGTCACTTAAAATCAGGTGAGTTGTAGTCAAAAAAGTAGCCTTTGAATCGAAAAAAAAGGTAAAAGATCGAGTGCGAGATGGCATCACTAAATCTAGCTTTAAAATACAATATTACACAAAAGTATAATATTTAACACTTAACTATAGGTATCTAACACCATGAACGGGTGGCGAGTGGATCATCCGTGTTGTCGGTATTGTTTGCTACCGTTATTCAGGCATCAGCTTTGATTCTTACGTGTAAGGGATTCCCTGTTTACTCACCATGCGATATGCCATTAGAAGTATATACGTTATTATAATATGGGTCTCGTGAAAAAAAAAAAAAGAAAAAGCCTCTATACTCGAAGGGCCCCAGAGTTTTGGCGGGAATGCGGAAAGAGTATTTTTTTCCAAAAAATGTGTTTTGTCAAGTGTTTATGAATAAAAATGGTGGTGTGCTAAATCACAAGCGCGAGTGTGGGAAAATAATGTACCTAATGTGGTGAAACATGACTTTTCGTGTTGCTTCCAAAACTCCATCAGAGCTTTTAGTAAAGTGGCCACTGCTTTACTAAATCATGACTGGACTTTGACTAGGTATAACTATAACTACGAGGCAACTTATTTAACTTTTAAAACTCCTGACACTGGCAAATGCTCAAAATGCGACGCCAAAACCTAAGAAAAAAAGGGACTATCCCACTTTTGGCTTCATCATGAGACTAGCTATATGGACTTTTGAAACTGCAAAATTTTAAATCGAGATAACAATTAGAAGTGGTTAAATAAAGATGGCAGATTTGAATTAATCATAGAACAAATTTCCTGAGAAGTCGATAAGTTTAAGTAGGTAAAGATAGCTCGCTTCGCTCGGTGAACAACGGAACATTGACGACACACACGAACCCATCTAGATGGGACGTTTTATACCATCCATCCATGTCGATAATGAACAATCCGGTCATGGCGAGAAATTGCCCAGAATTGCGACAAATTGCCCAGCAGCGACAAATAACACGCTGCAGATGCTAAACACTATAGTGACATGCATCTGACCAATTGGCATGGAACAAGAAAACGGCTTTTCTAATTGGCACTCGTAATCTGGTCCGCTGGACCGATTTATGGTAAGGTAATGATGGTATAGCAACGTTTCTTAATGTTATTAGAATACCTACTAGAATAAAAATTAAATAGAATACAAAACAAAAATCAATACAAATCGAAAATCACTAGTTTTGGAAAAAATACAATAGCGACACTCTTTCCGCGTTCCTGCTAAAACTTTTTTATTATAGAACAATCAAAGAGAGTCACAGATTATAAAACAAACAAATTAAAAAAACTCAAGGTTCTGGGGACCGCTAAACTTAAAGGTTACAGAGTACGATGCCAGGAAGAAAGAGAAAAAAAAGGGAAAGGTAAAGGTCATATTATATACATGACACTTTTTACTAGTTACTACAAAAGTTTCATAGTAAAAGTAGTAGGTAGGTAAATCCTCTCGTCTTTGTGTAAATGCATCACGGCACAGACAATAAATGATTCAACGCATTGTAGTATACTGACTCATGTGTCAAGTCTGTCTGCACTCTGTACTTCATGTGTAGTTAGGATATTTTTATATCAATATTTTTGTGACTCATAGGTACTCATAAATAGAGTTAATTTGTCATCAATCTCTAAGAAAAAATTGATGAAAATAATTTTAGCGATTTACCTACGGCAATTTTTAAAAGTGGTTACTGCAGCGAGAAGAGAACGTAAAGACTTGTGGTTTTCAATTTCTTAATTAGTTTTAGTTTTTAAGTTTGTATCAAATTTTCGTTTTAGGTATAAACTAAAGTTTCGGATAAGTTTTTAATTATTAAATTGTTGTCAAGTCAGTTAAATTTAAATCCTCATTACTGTTGTAGTTACTGAAACTAAATAAATACTACCTTGAATATTTAAGGTAAGAACTGTCACGCGAGGACTCAAGATGCTTTTGCGGGCTTGGTGTGCTTTACTATCTTCGTCCACACCGTCACTTAACATCAGGTGAGCTGTGGTCAAACACCTGTCAACAATATAAAAAAAAATATAAAAAGGTATGAAAAAATAGTTAGTATTAGGTACCTACACTGATTAAGTACGTTAAGTTGTATAGGGCAAGTGGCAAACCCTAGTGTCAGTCTGTCGTTTTTTTTTCTTGTGTCATCAACGTCTTTTTCGAGTTGAAATGCGAATCGTGCGAAGTATCACGTGCGATCACCACGAGGTATCGGAGTTACCGTTTTTTTGGTATTTATCGGTATTTATACTAAATTTGGGTCTGTTCTACCGATATGTGTAGTTAAATTAGAATTAAGATTTTTTTTTAACATTCCTATAGGTACTAATAGTTCTGGCAACAAATCAGCAACAGTCAGTCAAACCCCTCAAAAACAAAAACCAAAAATTTTTTTTGGCATAGCATATTCTGTATTCTGCAAGTGTCTTAGAATAAAATCAAGTAAAACAAGTTTTAGTCGCAGTGAAAGTCACATAATTACTTATAATAATCTACAATCATGTTCACTAAAATAGTGGAGAAAAATACAACGCTCTATAGATTTTAGAAACAACACGAATAGATACTTAACCGCATTATAACACCTGACCACCTCGTGCGTACCTACAATTTTGAACAATAAGTTTGTATCTACCTATCATGATCATCATCCATGATCATTCCAGGCGTGTTCGTAGCTAAACGTAGATTTATCCATATTACTAAACATACCTATTAGAATGCACTAATATGGTTTTTTCAAGTTCCCCAAGACTTAGCTCTCAATTTAAAAAAATTACCGATTTTTCCGAACTCATCTACCGTTTACGCATTTTGACGTGCGAGATCACTGCTCACGTCACACCATTGTGTTTTATTACTTTGGTTAATGATCGAGGTTAGCTGCCTCGCTGAGGAAGAAATCATCCGATATAGGTGTTGCTATACCTATATTACTTTCATACCCCTTGTACGTCATGATCCTTGAATAATTTTGTTGGTACATATATTGTTTCGTGTTTACTATAGATCAAAAATAATAAAAGGTAAGTAATTCAATTAGGTCAAGTACGAGTTCAACTCGTCCACTGAAAGTTCCGTTGCAAATAAAAATAACTTCATTTACGGCTTTTGAAAAGTAATTAAAAAGTAATTTGGAGTAAAAAAGTTAAACTTTGACTGCGACTCGAACTTATTTAATTTATTTCCAAATATATATGTACCTATGTATTTGACTGTGAATTAAACTAATCTCTTAATTTTCAAAAAATCTTGTTTTTTTTTATTTCATTTCATTTCATTATCCAACACCGGGGTCCGTGACCATTGTCAACTGTGTTTTTAAAGGTATAATATATTTAGTTTATTTCCGCTTAAAAGTCGTTTCAGTTACAATAGTGATGAGGATCAAACACTCAAAATGAACTTCCGCAAAGTAAAGCCTGAAGCAATCAATTATTACTGTCAACTTAACACATTTTTTTACTTTAAATAAACTTAAACTATACGCAATACATGGAGAGGTAAATTATTATATTACCTACTAGTTTTGTTTAGTTTCGTGTGCATACCACGAGCAGCAAGCAGAGCACGATCACGAGTATGACGCTTGTGCCAGCCATCAACCATATCTGAGGGAAGAGAACGCCCGACTCACGACGCCGCCTTAAGAAGGCCTTCGATATGAGCATGAATGCTCGAGGCATAATATACACAATCCTTATTACTAAACTCTTACAATAATTAGTTATAAAATTTTGTAATACTACTATATTTTTAATTTTCTTAAAATTACTTGATTTATTTTCAAATACAGTATCGAAATACTGGCAATAAACACGTGGTGAAAGTGCGAAGCCAAAAAAACGTACACGTCCATATTAGTTAATATCCTGACTAGTTGTAGGCTTGTAGGTACTGGCTTCATCAGTCGTCACCCGTTCACAGATGAGTTCAATCGCGCCGCCGTGCGTTCACCCGGCAGGTGGCGGCACGCGCCACACCTTGCGAGATGCCAGATTACAACCATTGTCTGTTTTTATACGAAATGCCATTGATATACGATTCTGCTTTAATTGTTAACGTTTTATCTGACCGTTACTGCACTTGACATTTTAGATCTAATTATCTCGATCACCGGTTCTGTAGTTACTATGAATAAACGTTTCGTTTGATTTTCTAAATATATGTGTTTACTTTTTTATTGTTCATAGGGTGGTTGACCATAGCTGACCTAAAGTAAAGTGACGGTATGATCGAAGATGGCAAAACACCTAGTCTGGAATGGGTTTTACACTATTAACTAAAAATGATTTTTATCACACACAGTCGCTGTAGAATTACATCTTAAACTGTTAGGTAGGTATATAAATATAGGTACCTATGAAGTGATAACATGACCACTTACTTTGTTCCAATCAACTGCAGAGTTGTGTATACACTTTGTTTATTACTCCAATTTTTTTTTTGGTAATGAATCAGGAATTTTTCTATCACAATAAGACCTATTTTAAAGGCTTTACTTGACATAAAGTTAAATCTTACTAAAAATATTGCAGTCCAAATAGACAAGGACAACAACATTTAAAAAAAGTTTACCTAATTTGCAAACTGAGTCCTTTAAAATTGGTCTAAACTATCAAATACTTAGTTTAAGCTTAATTCAAAACTTTACAAATGTACACATTTTAAGACAGTTGTTTTGAAGTACTCTTCTATACATGTACAGTCGTACAAATCTTTGATTTCTCATTCGCGGCTGAGCCCTCGAAGAGACAACACGGTTTGAGGATGCCCCCAGAGGTAAAAGACGTGTCGACAACTGCTTACTGCGACAATTAGAGTTAAGAATAATCATGTAATTACTGATAGTTGTTAGGTCTATTATTTTTTTTATAAAATAAATTTTGTCATATTTATCACAAGATTGTAAAGTTAGTTTATCATAATATGCGAAGCAAGACGAGGCCGCGCGCGCGTTGTACTCAGCTCTGTCTCCATGAAGAAGGGCACCGGATGTGGCCGAAACTATAGTCGGACATTTATGAGTAATCCCGAATAAACAAAACAAAAAAATAATATATTTCTCATTATTTTTATTTCGGATAAATAGCTAAACCTAATCATTATAAGTTACAATAATCGCATGTCGTTGTTGTAATTGCAAAAATATAACTCCAGGAAAACAATTCATTAATTATTAGTCGGTAGTTGATTCTAAATGACAAACAGTTTTACAAGGGTCTAACGAAATGGAGCTAAAATATTAAAATGCAAACAAAGCATTATTGAATCGTTTATAGAAAAGTCTTCAGATTGAAATCGCGTTTCCGTTATTTTGTCGACGGCCATTTAATTTGAATTCGATGTAATGTTATGTTATCGAACAACCGGCGCCTCAGAACGGAAATGAAGGTTCCACAAAGAATGTATTTAGTGGAAACCCTGTTTTTAGAAGATTATCTTTTGAATGCGTGCCTACAGTTAGGTATTTTTGTATCAATAAACGGAATAAAGGTTTTTTTTATATATTTTTTAAGGTAAAAAAGTAATTTCTCTTTCTTTTTGCCTGTGTCTTTCTTTCTCTTTCTCTTTGTCTTTGCCTTTCTCTTTCTCCTTCTCTTTCTCTTTGTCTCTCTCTTTCTCTCTTTCTTTGTCTTTGTCTTTATCTCTCTCTTTGTCTCTCTCTCTTTCTCTCTCTTTGTCTTTGTCTTTCTCTCTCTCTCTTTGTCTTTGCCTTTCTCTTTCTCTTTGTCTCTCTCTCTTTCTCTCTCTTTGTCTTTGTCTTTCTCTCTCTCTCTTTGTCTTTGCCTTTCTCTTTCTCTTTGTCTCTCTCTCTTTCTCTCTCTTTGTCTTTGTCTTTCTCTCTCTCTCTTTGTCTTTGCCTTTCTCTTTCTCTTTGTCTCTCTCTTTGCCTTTCTCTTTCTCTTTCGCTATCTCTTTCTATTTCTCTTTCTCTTTCGCTTTCTCTTTCTACTATATACCTCTAAGTCTTAGTAGGTATTACTAGTAATATACAGTACCACGATGTATTGTAATTTTGTACCTAGGTATAATATGGGTGTCTTTAAATCTAGAGTAAATAGGTTGTTTCTAGATAAGCGTAATCCACCTTAGACCATACTACGGCAGAGTGTGGTCAAACGCGAACCTTTTATGCATAAAATAAAACCTTATTAAGATGCCAAAATTTTTATTAAACTTACTTAAAATTGCGCACGCGATCAAATAGTAACACGCTTATAAAATAGACGTGGGGGGTGCAATCTCCCATCTGCCGCCCACCTGCCTCTAGGGATTTGAGGACGTTGACCCCGGGCTCCCCGGGTTTCTGAAGGCGTCGCAAGAAACTCAAGAAGTGAAGAGGTAGGTATTTAACTGATACTATATACCCTATGCGGAGTTTTGGCGGGAACGAGGAAAGATTCGTGTCGCCCCGTTGTTTCAAAAAATGGTGGCGTTTTACTCATAAAGTGCCGAATCACAAGGGCGAGTGCGGAAAAATTATTTATAATGTGGTGAAACATTACTACTACTTTCGAAGCAACAAGACTTTTCGTGTTGCTTCGAAAACTTCATCGAAGCTTTATAGTAAAGTCGCCACTACTTTACTAAAGCATGACTAGACTTGACTGATACGTACTGAACTTGACCAAGACTGTACTATGCTATAACTATTGCTACGAGGCAACTTTTTTAACTTAAGAAACATGTAAGCATAAAATATTTGATACTGGCAAAAGCTCAAAATGCGACGCCAAAATTAAAGAAAAAAAACACCCTATACTTTTACATTATTAGCTCGTTTGACAGAATATTTGCTTCAAGAGCTGTAAGACATAAAGCTGTGACATTTATCGTCACATAAATGTTTGTCCTGGGGAAATAAAACCCGCTGTCTGTCTATACTAATTATAAAGAGGAAAGATTTGTTTGTTTGTTTGTATTGAAAAGGCTCCGAAACTACTGGACCGATCTGAATAATTCTTTCATCATTAGAATGCTACATTATCACTCAGTGACATAGGCTATATTGATATTGTTAATCGACTTTTGTTTTCCCGTGCGAAGCCGGGACGGCTCGCTAGTGAGCTAATAAAACCGTTTAAAAACCAATGAACTACTGTGAAAACCTTAGTGTTCTGGTTTTAAGGGTAGATTTATCTTACTTTCTATATGCATGTATCTATCTATACAATTATAAAGAGGAAAGATATGATTGATTTTTTTTTATGTTAAAGTATTAGACGAACGATACGCTCTCCTGATGGTAAGAGATGACGCATGTCCTTGTCCATGACCATGTTTGTTTGTATTGAATAGGCTCCGAAACTACTGAACCGATTTCAAAAATTCTTTCACACCGTTGAGAAGCTACACTATCTCCGGGTGACATAGGCAATTTTTTTTTTTTAATACAGAATAGGTTCGTGTTTGACCACACCCTGCCTGATGTTAAGCAGGATGCAGTCCAAGATGAAGCACGCTTACCTAGAAAAAATGTTTCCTCTAGATTTGAAGACACCCAAATTGTACTTCGCGGGAAAAACAGACGCTGGCAGAGAGTTCCACATCCTCGCTGTGCGTGGAAAGAATGCGGAATCAAAGCGCTTACGTGGGGAATGCCCACCATGTTTTATCCCTGTATTCCCACGGTAACGGGAACTACGCGGGTGAAACTGCGAGACGTCCGCTAGTAGGTATATATATAAGGTTCAACTTCGCTTAAGTAAGTACTTAAGTATTTATTTTTAGAAATCGTTCGAGTAATTGAAGATATTAACAGATCCACTGACGTATAATTATGATTACACCTGGACACGACAGTGGTTTCCCAAATAACACCTGTTCGAAAACCGTTGACCCACTGAACTTAATTTGTCATATCCACATGCAAAATGTCCTCGAAACTTTTATAATATGACTCGTTCTTTCATGACTCACTCGCGAATAGCGAGGCGAAACTTTGTGGTTGGAACGTCGATCCATAGAATTAGTTACATAAGAAATTTTCGATATGGAAACAAGACGTGGTTTTGACACATTTTTGTTTTGCTTATGTGGGATTACTCACGTTTTATGATATCGGAAATTCCGACTACAGTTCTTGCTCCGGCAATCGCTGTTTTTAAAGTGCAAGTCAATATATCTCTCGCAGTTATAATTACTAATTTATGTTATTTTTCGCTTATTTGTATATAGAATAGAATATAACTTTATTATAGACCAAAACAAATCACAACAAACAAAATCTATGAAACATAAAAATAAAAATCTATAGATATAACATAACAAAATAAAATAATAGATATGATAGATGAGATAGAGATGAGAGATGAGAGATGCGATTTCCACCGAGGACAAACATTTTGTGGTTTTGTGGTGGTGTTCTGTATGTATTATAAGTATGTATTTTTTAAAATAATACTTTTATTAAACAAAATAAAAAATACCTTAAATTATACTACCTATTTACAAAATGTATACAAAAAACTTAGTCTAAAAAACCGTACCGTAACCGTTTAGTTGTATTTTTTTAATTAAGTATTCTATCAGTTAATTGACTTCCATAGCACAAGCTTTGCTTAGTTTTGGCTCAGATATCGCGTGTGTAATTAATTTTTTTAAAGTAATAAAAATTGTTAACTGTACCTTTCTGCAGAAATATCAATAGCGATCAAAACAGTAATAGAATGTATAAAGCACGATCTCAACCTTTAAATCCTTTAAAACAAAAAAGAAAGTCACAGGTAGCGATCAGCTGTTGAGACAGGTTGGCGCGCTTGTGTGAGTAATGCGGTTATCTGTGTGCGTGAACAGATGCTGCGCGACATCTGCCGTGGCGCGTGCGCTTGCGCCACGTATTGATACTTTGCTCTAATTATTAAAAAAAATAAAAAAAAATAAAAATAACAATATTAATTATTATTATTATAATAATATTATTTCATTTAATTAATTAAATTAATTTAAAAAAATAAATTAATTTGAATGAATTAAAATTCAAAAAGGTGATAAATATTTGATAGTAAAGCACTTCAAAACAGTTTTGTCCATAATGTACAATATTTTAGTGCAATGATTAAAAAAATCATGAATGGTTATTCATGATTTTTTTTTAAGACCAAAATATCCACTATAGAAACAACGTAAACCGGACGCAACCACTCAGAACTCAACGATAATTTAAAAATATTCATTTAAGGAGTAAAAATTATTACGAAACAATCAGGATCTAAATTCATAATGCTTTGAGGCAGTTTATAATACCATATAAACTGCCTACTAATATTATAAATGTATAAGTTTGTATGCTTGGATGTTTGTTACTCAATCACGCAAAAACAACTAAACGGATTTGGATGAAATTTGGCATACACATTATACCTACAGCTATTATATTATTGTCTGGATTAACATATAGAATACTACAACAACTCTTTACAACAGATATATTTCATTTGAAAGTTTATTTATTCATTTGACAGATTGACAGACTGTCAGATTGACAGATGTCATTTTGACAGATTCCAGATTCATGACTATTGCTCATTTATTGCTCTGAACCTAAATCACGCGGTCAAGTCAAGTTAACGCGGACGAAGTCGTGGGCGTCAGCTAATTGTAAATAAAGATAGGTACATTGGTAAACAACATTTTTCATACCGTGCTGTTCCATTAATCCAATTGTTTTTAAATTAGAACGTAACCGTTCGAAAATATTACCTTCCTTGGACTAACAGCAAGTTTACTTGGTGGTAGATCTTCTTAGCAGGAGGTCGTCTAGGTAGGTACCACCGCAGTACCAGTTATTCTGCCGCTAAGCATTCGTATGTAAACATTTACTGTGTATTACTGTGTTCCGGTTTGAAGGGTACTGCAGCTAGCGAAATTACTGGGCTGTTGAGACTAACCATCCAAAGTCTCAAAGTAATGAGCGCCAAAGCAGTGATGGCCTGGACTTTGTTTTGTTACTCAAACTTCTGTGTATCGCTGCAATGATCATGGACAGGCGTTCTCTCTAACCACCAGAAGAGGGTCTCGTTCGTCTCATTACTTTTTAAATTAAAAGAAAAGAGTATGAAATTTTTTTATTTTCATACGTATAAGAAAAGTAGTATATTTTTTTAATTGCATACTTAACTATGTCAAGGGCATGCTCAATTGCACATCTATCTATTTAATTTAATAAATACAGTATATGAATATACGATATACATTAAAGCAGTTTTAGGTATTCAATAGTTGGTTTTCCTTAAATTACTGTCGTTGAGTGGACGTCCTTTTAAGGTTATCGAATTATGACATTGGCATGATGTTGAATGCCGATGCTTTTATCACGCAAACAATATTTTCCTTCAACAAGATATTTTTGAAGAAGGAAAGTCGACTTTTATAACAATATCTTGCTGATTCTATCTTTCTCTTGGTTATATGCTAGCTGACTGAAGCGATTTTACACAAAGCGTGAGTTTTGGAAAATGTACAGTATGTTAAAAAGTCTACATTTTATTAATGCAAATATTTTCAACAAATATTTTTTTTGACCAGAATGCTGGCATCTACTTTGGTCAAAAGCTTAGCATTGCCATCTAGCGTGTATTGGCATCTTTTCCCTTGAGCTATGCTTCGTTCGGGGTTAGGTGGCGCTGTATTTAACGTCCTACGATATTTATTTATTTGCATAGACAATACACATTTACAAGTAATGAGCGCCAAAGCAGCGATGCCCTGGACGTTGTTTTGTTACTCAAAGTTCTGTGTATCGCTGCAATGGTCATGGACAGGCGTTATCTCTTAACATCAGGAGAGCGCCTCGATCGTCTCATTACTTTTACATAAAAAACAATTATAACAATAGAAACTTATCATGGAACAATTGGCGGTCTTATCGCTAAGAACGATCTCTTATAGGCAACCTTAGTATAGAGAGGATTTTACTAAGCTAAGGACGGGGTGTGTTACCAAGAGAGTTAAAATGAAAATAACTAAATATTGTGTAACGTAGAACAACCATTTTTTTTTAATTTGAATACAAAGTACCAAGTCGCTGCGGTCGCAGTATGGACGCTCGCGGGTCAGCTGCAAGCGCGTGCGCATCTCTCGTCTGTCCGGTGAGGCTGCACACTATCGGTGTGGCGCAAATATAACAAGACAGCGATTTTTATCGAGTGTTATATTTATATGAGAATTTGTGTTTAATGATCTCACTTTCCTGGTTATTTCTCACTATCCTGGCAGTCAAATAACATTCACAACGGTTTTCAGTCAATGCATAAATTATATATAGTCAAGTATATGCACGTCACTTATCATGCATTTTTATACATAATTATTTAAAGTTAATTTTCATTTTCCTGTGCCATATATCACTTGCCTGTTTTCAAAATTTTTTGAAAGGCTTATAATTTAATTATTTACCAATATTTTGTCTGACCCACAAAACTTTTAAGTAAAAACGTTGATCTCTGGCCACTTTGCATACTAAATTTAGGAAATTCTTCTTCTGTGTCGATGTGTCAATTTTTTTTATTAGATGGATTTCTCCCAGAATTTAGCCACTGCAACACCGCGGAAGGTGGCTTCTTGGAGGTCTTCCATGGTGCAGGAGGCTGGACAGCGAGGGCACGAGAGAAGGTGCTGCATGGTTTGCGCAGAAGCCCCACAGATGCACTGTACCAATAAAAGTATGAGACTAAAAACGCCCCGTATTATTTCTTCATAACAAGAACTAGCCATACCTATATCTATTTGTTTGAAACGCTCCCACCTGTAACTTATGCCAGCCTACATCGAGAGTTGTCGGTGAGTCATTGTGCATAATCTCTCGGAATAACATCTCAAACACATTGCGCTCATTAAACATAAATTATATTAATATTTTATAATAATTTACATCATCGTTATGTAACTAAATGATGATTGAAATAATAATAATTATTATTATGTATTTTATCTACTAATGAATTTAGGCTTCCACGAAGAAGATAACACACTTATGTATTATAAATACTACCTACTTTAAGTGTAGATATACCAACCTAGCGATGATAGCTCAGTGGTTAGCGCGGTAGATTCGCATGCCGAAGGGCGTGGGTTCAAACCCCAACAATGAGCTTGAGTTGCCGGTGAAGGAAAAACATCGTGAGGAAACCATAGCATGGTGGTAGGGTACTTTCTAGTACCTACTCGGCTGGCTAGCTACCACCCTAAAGTTGAAAATCTGCCGCCAAGCACCTAACGGTGTGTTCCGGCAGCCTCACTTGAGAGCCAGTTCCAGTCCAGGCTAGATGTGCTTTAGAACACCTTCACTTAGCATCAGGTGAGCTGTGGTCAAACACCCAGCCTGTCAACACTAAAAAAAAAAACCTACCGTCCTACTGGAAGCAATCTAGCCCCCGCAAGCAGCACCCGTTTACGAGTAGGTATGCCCCATTGCTCTCGTCTTGCTAAATTTTTATTATAGTTGACAAGTTTGTATAAAGGACCTAGCCTTCAATCTCAGAAATGAAACTAAAATAAGGTTTAAACGACTTGGTTTCTTTACTTTTACGATCAGACTAACTACTAATCGAGATGGCCGCGGTGACGAGTATCTGTATCTACCCTCATATCGCTTTGGTGTCAATAACGCATGTCTAGTATTTATAAACGTCAGTGTCACTCGCAATACAACTGTCAATGTCAACAGATGCTCGTCACCACAGAAAATAATTTAGATCCGAAATAATGTACATAACTAGACAATTATACATAGCATTAGTCGAGTAGGTATCTTAGCTCACCTGATGTTGAACTGTGTGGTCGAAGGTGGTAATCACACCTAATAAGTTCTCTAATGAGTCTGTCGGAACACACCGTTAAATGCTTGGCGACAGATCTTCAACTTGAGGGTGGTAGCTAGCCAGCCGAGCACTAGAAAGTCACCACCATGCTATGGTTTCGTAACGATGTGTTCCTTGACCTGCAACTCAAGCTTTATATGTATTGTAACTGTAGGTCAACGTGAACCCATTTAAAATAAACAGAATTTAATAATTAACTATCGCAAGAACAATTTGTAACAAAATGGCCGGACATCCAAAAGGTAAAAGTTCATCTGTCAAAGCGTGCTACCTGCCACGAAATAAGAGAACAATGCGCTCACAAAAAACTGGGAGAAATTAACGGGACGGCAAAAACTGGCGACAGATGCTGACAAAGCGAGTACTGGCTCGCGCTCAACAACTTTATTAGATATCTTTATCATGGTGCTGTTAAACTATGAAATATTTAACACTGGCAGAATACACAAAGTGCGATACCATAAATGAAGAAAAAAATCTCGTAGGTGGTACTTATATTTTTTTAAAGTCCTAGGTAGGTTTTTTTTAATGTCATTGTAATCAGCCGGACGAAGCGCTAACGCCAGTTGGTAAGAGATAACGCGTGTCCATGACCATTGCAGCAATACACAAAACTTTGTAGTCCAAGGCATGGCTGGCAGCGCTCATTACCTTTACCATAAGTATATGTACCTACCTATGTGTATCTCGCGCCTCGCATTTAGCAAAACCCCCCCTGGATGCACGGTTTCATTATTAGTGCAAGCATGTTACGGCCACTCGAGCACTCGAACTAATTTTTTAGTAAAACGGACTCAAAGAAAAAGAGCCTCATGCACTGATCTGACGCCCCGGGCCTCGCAACAGCTAAGGCTGCCGCTGGCTGCGGGTTTCATTATCCTGAAATAACTCGTTTAATTTCGCTCCAAACACGTTATATTAATTTATTGAAACCACGTAATAGGTTTTCATCGCGCTTGTACCGGAAGCTGCCGTTGGCGGCACGAGCTGGTCTCTTAGTATAAAAACGACTCGATTGTCTCCGTCGATCGATTGATCGGGCATCGGTTCACGAACGACTTTTTTACGCTCACGTTTGGGACGAAATGACTAAGCTAGTTAACTTCCTTATAGTAACCAGTAATGAGACGCTTTCCTGGCGGTTAGAGATAACGCCTGGTACGTAACCATTGCTATTTATTTTAATTTAATTATTTTTTTAGTTTACTTGTAACTTATGTTATCAATAAACTACTATGACTGTGTAGTTAGATTCAAAACTGATGAAATTATCTATACCTACTAGGTACTTATTGTAAAGAGGAAAGATTTGATTGTTTGCTTGTACCTATTGAACAGACTCCGAAACTACTGGACCGATTTCAAAAATTCTTTCACCGTTGGGAAGCTACACTATCCCCGGGTAAATACTTTTTATCCGTATTCCCACGAGAACGGGAACAACGCGGGTGAAAACGCGAGGCGTCCGCCTAGTAAATAAGCAAATAAATATCGTGGGACTTTACACACAACGCCATCTTCCCAACCTAAGCAAAGCTTGTACCTACTAAGTATGCGGGACCTGATAGAATAAGTACTCATACCTACTTTTTTGAAAATACATAGGCAGGTATCTTTACTTGTGATTTTTTTATTCATATGGTTGACAAGCTTTGTGTTTGACCACAGCTCACCTGATGTTAAGTGCGTTGCGGTCGAATATGGTAAAGCACACCTTGCCTGGAATCCTATAGCCTATTCAAACTTACTTAACTTTAGGCCCATGGGGGCCGGCCGCTATCGAATTGTATCGGGACCTGGCCAAACGTTTCGAGGAGGCTTCAGGTGACCAGAATGCTGGTATCTACTTTGGTCAAAAGCTAAGCATTGCCATCCAGCGTGGCAATGTTGCCAGCATTCTGGCCACATATCCCTCCTCTGACGGACTTTTAGATTAAGTTGGAAATAGGTAGTAGATATTAATTTAAGATTTATTTTATATTGTGGTGATTTCATTTGTTTATTTAATTTTGACATGTAGTAGGTACCTAAATGACACTTAAATACCTATTTAGGTTCTCACTTACATTAATAAACAGATGATCGTCTCTTCGACGAATGTTGCATCGTGGCTTCCCAATGACAGATCTCTTCTCAATCACAGTAGTCTAAGTACATAGTCTCGTTATGTACATCTCCCTACAAATCAGTCCCCCGAGCGTGAGATGCTTAAATGATTGGATGCTGTGAGCCACGCCCGCCCGTCGCAGCCAATGGACGGACTCGGCTCGAATTACCGGATCGAGCCGGTTTGGGACCGGTAGGTATTGATCGAGATTTCTCTTTCGACATACCTACTTATACCTCGTAGGTATCTGTTTATTGGTATCTACCTACCTAATGTTCTTTATTGATAGGTAATGCTTATAGGTAGGTATCTATTCTAGACAAAGTTTGAGGTGATAAGACAAAACTGAAAAACATTGTATAGTTTGATATACAGGTACCTGCCTAGTTATTTAACAATCATACCTACATACCTACCTATTAAGTTTTTGAGTTAATCCAGATTTTCAACAAACGAAGTGCCAGCGACAAACATGAAAAAAAACCAATACTACTACTACTACTACCATATCTACTTATAGAAAAAATACTAATTTGAAAATATGAAAATCTTATTTTAGCTGCTTACTGGTTTCGCCATCTATACCACATTTTTGTAAGATATCTAATTTAAAACATTTTATCAACTAGCGGAGGCGTCGCGGTTTCACGCGCGTAGTTCCCGTTCCCGTGAGAATACAGAGATAAAAAGTAGTCACCCGGGGATAATGTTGCTTTCCGACGGTGAAAGAATTTTTGAAATCGGTCCAGTAGTTTCGGAGCCTATTCAATACAAACACACAATCAAATCGTTCTTCTTTATTAGATTAGTTATATAGATAGATAGATGAATGAGTAACGCTACTTGACGCTAGATGGCAAAACGTACGTTTATTTTTAATCTATGTAATAAAATGTGGTTGGTTTCGCCATCTTGTGTCCATTTTTGTAACCATATAGTTATCCATTTTATTCATAGATGGGGTTATAAAAGAAAAACGCTACTGGACGCTAGATGGCAGGATAATAGCATATTTTTAATCTATGTAATATAAAATTGTTGAATTAGTTCATTCATTTCATTCGGTCAGTCCAATTATGTCAACAAACCTAAAAATTACCGGTTTAGCGCGGAAAAATGAAAATAAAACAAAAATACATGTAAACTTCTGTTCTGTTTGAACATAACCAGTTACACTATTTAAGATGAGTACTGAAAGCAAAGGCATCTATCATTGGAAGCTAGGAGACGTTGCTCTGGCCAGGGTTTGCCAGAAAGCCTATGCAAGAGTGCGCGTGGTCAAAGATGAAAAAGGGTTGTTTTATGATGATAAAGGTATGTTATCTATCTAATTGTCCCAATTTTCTCACAATAATGATTAGTAATTATATATAACACAAAAGCTTCTCCGTGTTTATCACAGAAAACTAAATTAGGCTCTAGAATTATTCACCTTGTTGCAGAGGCCATTGGCTATAATGGCATCTACAGAATATAACATTTACCATTTCTAATGACATTGCGACAAAGTAAAACATTACGCTATTAGTTTTCAACTTGATTGTACATAGATATGTGAAATTTGAACACTTGCTAACCAAAATAACCTCTCAGTTCTAGGTATATCAGGCAACGAAGATGGCAGTATCACGGTCACTAAAGAACTGTGCTACTATGTAGAAACTTGCAGAACTAACCACAAGTTCTGGCTCCCGTACACAAGCCTCCATCTCGCAGAGAGATCCCGGCCTTTCTATGGCAATGAAAAAGAAACAAATAAGGTGAAAAATGAAGTATCAAGTGAAACTCCAGCCATGCTAAGAAAGGTAATGTGTAAATGAAGATTAGATAATATCTTTTGGACATTGTTATGAGAAGCACTTTGTTACTTGCAAAAGCTAAAACGGTTTAAAATTAAACTATGACCTTGGGATAGACTGGGCTATCTATAAATGCTCTTCAGCAAATGGTTCTGACAAAATGTTAAATTATATACCTATACTGATTTAACCACAGAAAGCATGCAAAATTAACAGCTGATTGCTAAAGATATCTTTTACAATAAGTAAAGTAATTACAATGAGATAAATACTTATGTAAATCATTCATTTAGGTAGATATAAATATTATTTACTAGCATAGGGAAATGAAATTCCCTAGTATACCTGAATTAAATGCAGTTCTATTGAGATAATTGGGATGTTTTGGTTGCAATACCTTTATCAATATTTCTTCAGAAAAATCACGTATGAATTTTAGAAACCATACTATTGGCTTTTTTGTGAAGGAAAACACTGGAAACCCACAAACGAGTAAGTCTATTTTTTTTTATAAGAAATAGGCTTATGTTTGACCGTCTCACCTGATGTTAAGTGATGATGCTATCTAATATGGAACATACTTGTCTAGGAAATACTGATTCACTGTTGACTTGAAGCCATCCAGATTATATCCAACGGGAAACACCCACTCAGGAAGCACGTTCAACTGTCTAGCAGTCCACAAAATAAAAAGAAAAGTCTGGAGAAGACATTAAATCCACAATACTTCAGCAGACCAGCATGCTCAACCATTTACAATTGAACAGTAGACATATAATAAATAAGTATTGTAGGACATTTCACACAATGTCATCTAGCCACAAACTAAGCGAAGCTAAAGGGAACCAGATATGTAATAGAACAAATATACTTTTTTCATAAGTACATACTCATAAATACGTACAGAACACTCAGGCACAGAATGAACATTTATTAACACATAATTCGGAATGAGGGTGATGAGTCCTGCACTGGCATCCCGCTTGGGGTGTAATGTGCATTTCCCCCTACCAGCATCCACCCAAGCCAACTCAGCTCCTTGAAAAACCTGAGCGAGGCTCTGGGCCGCTGGCATAGTAGCTCAGATGCTTAACCAGCATGCTTAAAACCAGAGTGATCAACAAATTAAATGGGAAAGGTTGTTATATTTTGTAAATATAACAATTCAACAGCTGCCCTAGAAAATTGTTTAAATATTTAAGATCATTTTAGCTTTGGCAGATAACAAAAGCGTTTTAATTTAAATCAATTATGTAATAACATTAATTTATTTTTACATGATTTATCTTCATATCATACCATATGAACTGGTGCCTTAATTAATTATTAATACCATATTAAATAAGATAAAATCTTGTTAAGTTATTTATAAGAATGCCATGTAGAAATAAATACTGTTGGGCGAAACATGCTTTTCATTTTAACATAAGTTAGAGTTAATGAATATAACAGACTTTTTATTTATAACATTGATAATAATGACTGAAAAAGTCTTGGACAGAAATTGTAATTGCTGCACAACTTCTGACTAAATTGGCTGAAATTCAAATTTTAATTTTCAAGAAACTTTACAACATTAGAAATGTTTTATTTTGAAGACAAAACACATCTGAACTAGAACCAATTTTTATAGAGGGAAAAGATAACTGGGATTGGTGTGAAATAACAAAGCTAGTTAAACAATAATTTTATTAGAGTCCTACAACTATAGTAAATAAATATTGTCAGGCAGATGTTGTTGAAGATGTCAGGTGAGCTGTGGTGAAACACCTATCCTGTCAACTGTATAATGACACCTGGGATTGGTAGCTAGGTATTATCACACTAATATTATAGATGTGAAAATTTATTAATCTGTAATTATATTATTTCTTAATGCTTAACGGCTGCATGAACTTAGATGAAATATTTTTAATACCAAAATAAGCAGTTAAAACCATAGAGTGCAGTTAGTATGTTAACATATAAGAACCTACCTATTTTTTTATATATATAGGTGAATTGATTTGTTCAGCTTGCCCAATTAAAAAAAATTTGACTTTTGCCAATTACTGTTCAACTAATCATCATGGGTTCATCACCAATGACCTGTACTGTACTTTGATGTTATCAATAAAATATTTGTATTTGTATGAAATCAGATTTTGCTATAAGAAAAAGGTTGTATTAACATATAAGAACCTACCTATTTTTACCCTATTTTTGTTAACTTGCAGTCAAATTAACTACTTGGATATCATTGGTTTAGCTACAATTTGGGACAGACTTCCATTTCTGTTTTATTTTTGGCACCAATCTGCACAGATTTCACACTATTTTTTTGTTTTATTTTTAACGCAAAATCTGTTTTCATAAACCTGCCATGAGTGATTAATTGAATTAGCAAATCATACAAGAAATGTTGAATTTGTGGCTTGAGCAAATAGAACCAACATAAATTTTAGAAATAGGTACAATAATACATGTCTGTGAAGTTAGCATCTCAATAGTTAGCATCTCAAAAAATTACTTCAGATTCATTGGCATCCAGCATAGTTCTACAGTTCTTGCTAAGTTTTAACAATAGTTCTATCGATTTTCATATCAAAACTTAGTTTTGAAAAATGAGATGCTAACTTCACACTACAGGTCATAGCATCTCATCGAAATTCGCAGATTTGACGTCAGAAGAGATGAAATTCACTGAGTTCTACACTTCCTGATAAGAGTTCTATAGAGTTCTAGTCATTTGAACATTCTCAATAATTATAAATAATTATAAACCTCAAAAATAACGGAAAAACGTGAGATGCTGGGGTATAACTGAGAGTTCTGGTTCCAATATATTTTTTAAACGATAGCTGAGGGCTCTTTACACGAGTTCCAAACGAGTTCTATTCTTTTGAACATTCTCAATAATTATAAATAATTATAAACCTCAAAAATAACGGAAAAACGTGAGATGCTGGGGTATAACTGAGAGTTCTGGTTCCAATATATTTTTTAAACGATAGCTGAGGACTCTTTACACGAGTTCCAAAAGAGTTCTATTCTTTTGAACATTCTCAATAATTATAAATAATTATAAACCTCAAAAATAACGGAAAAACGTGAGATGCTGGGGTATAACTGAGAGTTCTGGTTCCAATATATTTTTTAAACGATAGCTGAGGGCTCTATACACGAGTTCCAAAAGAGTTCTATTCTTTTGAACATTCTCAATAATTATAAATAATTATAAACCACAAATTAACGGAAAAACGTGAGATGCTGGGGTATAACTGAGAGTTCTGGTTCCAATATATTTTTTAAACGATAGCTGAGGGCTCTTTACACGAGTCCCAAAAGAGTTCTATTCTTTTGAACATTCTCAATAATTATAAATAATTATAAACCTCAAAAATAACGGAAAAACGTGAGATGCTGGGGTATAACTGAGAGTTCTGGTTCCAATATATTTTTTAAACGATAGCTAAGGGCTCTTTATACGAGTTCCAAAAGAGTTCTATTCTTTTGAACATTCTCAATAATTATAAATAATTATAAACCTCAAAAATTACGGAAAAACGTGAGATGCTGGGGTATAACTGAGAGTTCTGGTTCCAATATATTTTTTAAACGATAGCTGAGGACTCTTTACACGAGTTCCAAAAGAGTTCTATTCTTTTGAACATTCTCAATAATTATAAATAATTATAAACCTCAAAAATAACGGAAAAACGTGAGATGCTGGGGTATAACTGAGAGTTCTGGTTCCAATATATTTTTTAAACGATAGCTGAGGGCTCTTTGCACGAGTTCCAAAAGAGTTCTATTCTTTTGAACATTCTCAATAATTATAAATAATTATAAACCTCAAAAATTACGGAAAAACGTGAGATGCTGGGGTATAACTGAGAGTTCTGGTTCCAATATATTTTTTAAACGATAGCTAAGGGCTCTTTATACGAGTTCCAAAAGAGTTCTATTCTTTTGAGCATTCTCAATAATTATAAACCTCAAAAAAAACGTAAAAACGTGAGATACTGGGGTATAACTGGGAGTTCTGGTTCCAATATGTTTTTTATACGATAGCTGAGGGCAGGTGTTATGTTTGACTTAGGTAGTTACTTAAAAAAAGAAGAAAGTAGTAGGATAAATGGGGCAGAAATTGCAATTCAGTTGACTTAAGACTACTGATGATGATGATTATGACCAGCACCCTAAAACCTAGTTCAGTTACAAAAAAAAAAAAGAAAAACGAAATGAAAGATGGGTAAAGAAACACAATACTATGCGAATATTAGCTGATTATGATGATTATATAAACTAATTTATGAGTGGCACCTTAAAACACGCTCCATTAAAAAAAGATTAACAAAATTAAAGATAGCTAAGGAAACGCAATTCGGTTCAATATTGGCTGACGATGATGATGAGGATTATGACTAATTTATGATCGGCACCCTTAGACCAAGTCCATCTAAAAAACTGTGTGTAAATAATCTTAATACGGTTAAATGTAGGCTGCTGATGATGATGATGATATTACTTATTACTTATTTTTTTGCAATATAAATGCATCACAGAGCTTGTACGCGAACCCGTTGTATACAGTCTGAGCGAAGAGTAGGTATAAGACCCCGGAGACACAAAACACGTGCAACGTATTAAAAAAAAAAATTAAACGAATCTGTTTTACGATAGACTTCGCGGCAATACCAAACTTTACTTTTAAACAATAGTGTTCTAAAGATACCTACCAAAAACCAACTGGCTTAGTTGCTCAAAAAACTCAGAAAATTGTTAGTTGCATTCATATTGTAGGTGTAGTACAATATATGTACTTATAATGTGTACAATCGCACATAGACCACCAACATCACCTCTTTTAACCTTAGACGGGTAAAAATCGTCAACATACTTACATAAACCCGAAAAATTGTTAACTACACACATATAAAAAATGGATTGAGTCAAAAGGCGAAAACGAATCACAAGATTTGTACCTATACACACACATCGATTAATACAAATACGAAAAGTAGGTAAGCAACATTCGCCTTATTTTACACTCAAACCACTGAAAAACACTAAAAAATACTAATTTAATTACATATTTCTCACACAAGAAGTACGTCTTTAGAACCACAAACTCTATAAATTACATTGGACGAAATTAAATAAAATTACTCACGAAATACTACAACAATATGTATTATATATTTTTTTATATCGTAGGACTATACACACAGCGCCATCTGGCCCCAAACTAAGCAGAGCTTGTGTGATGGAAATCAGATAACTGATAGAATACATAAATACTTTTTTTTTTGTAAATACATACAGAACACCCAGACATAGAACAAACTTTTGTTTATTCACAAAATGTTTGCACTGAGTGGGAATCGAACCCCCGCACTACAGCTCTCAAGGCAGATATACTACCAATGAGCCAACGGGGCTGTCAAATAAATATACCTAATAAAATAGATACCTAGATGATGTTTGGTTGTGCGATTCCGAACCTTATGGCCCAGACACACGATGTAATGTCGCGCAGCTAATTCCTGTGTCTAACAGGTAACGGTAAATATTTATTTACGTCGAGATTCCGGCAATGTAGCAATAGCCGTGGTCCTATTTTGAATTCAAGTGGCAAAAGTTAAAAAATTAGATATAATTATGTACCTATTACCGATTTGACAGCATTTTTAGCAACAATAGACAAACCGAACCGTATAGGTAAACCCTAAGTGCCTAAGTTAAGTTTGTCGTACGATACAGCGCTTCACTCGTGTTGAACGAAACGCGTAAGCGTCTATGAAAAGCGTGGTGCTTCCTACCTCTTGGTCGCGAGAAAACTACACAAATTTCTTCGTACGGGACCTATGTTTTTTTTATCGCATCTGAAAGATCTCAACGTCCTTCCTCTATGACATTTGTTCGAGTACCCTCTACCTACCTTTGACCATTTCGGAGATATTAGAGGTTACATTTTGTAAGGCGGGCATATTTTTTTGTGTGACCCCTATATGTTTTTTTGAACCACCATAAAGTACTCAGGGTTTGGGGTATATTTAGTTAAAGTGTATTCCTAAAAATGTCTCTAGTTTCCGAGATCCTATGTGGTATCACGTCGAGGAGTTGACTTCTGAAAGGCCCGGCATTTTTCCCGGGCCCTCTAAGCCGAAGCTAAGCATACCGAATTTCGGTATGTAAAGAAAAAAAAACTTTACTGATTCCAAATCCTTTTCGAAATAGTACATATCTGTACAATATTTTTACGTTTAAAACTCTGTAAACTATGAAGCGGGGTTTATTTTAATAAAAAACATAAATCAAACTTGACTTTCAATTGATATCTCATGACGTCATCTCGTCGGGCAACTTTCATAGACTGGCAAACCAAAATAAAACTTATCAATGTCAAGTCAACGGCGATCATAATAATATTTTCAATACACATACGCCGAGTTGTTTTTCGGTTTATTGATACAAATATCTGGATTATTTTACTTGAAACGTTATTTGAACTCTGATATCGCTTTTATGACATAAGATTTGTTAACGATGTCATGAATTGTAAAAACCGAAGAAGTGACAGAATGGCTTTACAGCTTTAGCCTGCCCGATGGGGCAAATAAAAAAAAACTTGTCAGTTCTGTTGTCAAAGTTAATGAAATGTGTCAAATGTTTTGTATACATTTTTGTTTCGTATGGCAAAGACATATTCTACATATTCAGCCGACCTCATGACGTCATAACCATATAAAGTTTGAAAACGTATTAGAATTAAACTACCGCATAGAAAGCAAAAATATTCAAATTAGTTTCATAAAATAAAGTTTACTATCAGTAAAAAATATAAAATAAATACAAAAAAAACTTTAAATACCAACTTCTCTACACGACCGTATATAGCCTGTTTCTCTAGACTACGGACATATTTCATGACGTTATAATTTAGGTTTATATAGTTCGAAAAAAAATAAAATAAAAACATTTACGCCAGCATTAAAAAGATATTGGTGTTCAAATTTTGTCCCGGGCACCAAAATCAGCTGATCAGCTGGCGGCGTGACGCGCCTTTCGTTCGAGTAGGCAAGTACAGCGGTCGTCGCCCGCACGCCCCGCGCCGCGCGCTCGCTCGAGCAGACGCGATGTTTGTATGTACTTATCGGTTAGTTTCGTACAAGTGTAATACGTACCTTTCTCCTAAATTTTCCCATTTTCCCTAATACTTCTAAGTATAACGTCAAAAAAGAAAAACTCAACGTCAAGTAGAGTTCATTGAACTTGTTGAGTTAGTACCAACCTAGCTTAGAACAGGCAAAAACATCTAATATCAGCTGTAGTGTAGCTGTAGGTATTTCTTGCGTTGTAATCGCGCTGAACGCAGGTGGCGAACTGACTGCGTGACCTGTTGACCCGAGAATTGCACGCACCCCCGTCCGTGACCCCTCAGACGCCGCCGCAGCTTTGCGCCCGCGCCGCGCGCCGTGTAGGCACAGATAGCTTACGCCCGGATTTGTTTATGCCTACTTGGATTTGTTATGTGTCAGATTACATTAGTTTGTGGGACAATTTGGTCAGATTGTAAGGTATTGTTTTTATGACGTATTTGAGTATATCTGACGTATTATCGCTTTCTGAACACACCCTTGAAATATGTCCGTCGTTTAGAGAAACACTTTATTTTATTGTAATTATTTATTTGAGAATGTTCAAAAGAATAGAACTCTTTTGCAACTCGTGGAAGAGCCCTCAGCTATCGTATAAAAAATATATCGGAACCAGAACTCTCAGTTATACCCCAGCATCTCACGTTTTCTCGTTATTTTTGAGGTTTATAATTATTTATAATTATTGAGAATGTTCAAAAGAATAGAACTCTTTTGGAACTCGTGTAAAGAGCCCTCAGCTATCGTTTAAAAAATATATTGGAACCAGAACTCTCAGTTATACCCAAGCATCTCACGTTTTTCCGTAATTTTTGAGGTTTATAATTATTTATAATTATTGAGAATGTTCAAAAGAATAGAACTCTTTTGGAACTCGTATAAAGAGCCCTTAGCTATCGTTTAAAAAATATATTGGAACCAGAACTCTCAGTTATACCCCAGCATCTCACGTTTTTCCGTTATTTTTGTGGTTTATAATTATTTATAATTATTGAGAATGTTCAAAAGAATAGAACTCTTTTGGAACTCGTATAAAGAGCCCTTAGCTATCGTTTAAAAAATATATTGGAACCAGAACTCTCAGTTATACCCCAGCATCTCACGTTTTTCCGTTATTTTTGAGGTTTATAATTATTTATAATTATTGAGAATGTTCAAAAGAATAGAACTCTTTTGGAACTCGTGTAAAGAGTCCTCAGCTATCGTTTAAAAAATATATTGGAACCAGAACTCTCAGTTATACCCCAGCATCTCACGTTTTTCCGTTATTTTTGAGGTTTATAATTATTTATAATTATTGAGAATGTTCAAAAGAATAGAACTCTTTTGGAACTCGTGTAAAGAGTCCTCAGCTATCGTTTAAAAAATATATTGGAACCAGAACTCTCAGTTATACCCCAGCATCTCACGTTTTTCCGTTATTTTTGAGGTTTATAATTATTTATAATTATTGAGAATGTTCAAAAGAATAGAACTCTTTTGGAACTCGTGTATAGAGCCCTCAGCTATCGTTTAAAAAATATATTGGAACCAGAACTCTCAGTTATACCCCAGCATCTCACGTTTTTCCGTTATTTTTGAGGTTTATAATTATTTATAATTATTGAGAATGTTCAAAAGAATAGAACTCTTTTGGAACTCGTGTAAAGAGCCCTCAGCTATCGTTTAAAAAATATATTGGAACCAGAACTCTCAGTTATACCCCAGCATCTCACGTTTTTCCGTTATTTTTGAGGTTTATAATTATTTATAATTATTGAGAATGTTCAAAAGAATAGAACTCTTTTGGAACTCGTGTAAAGAGTCCTCAGCTATCGTTTAAAAAATATATTGGAACCAGAACTCTCAGTTATACCCCAGCATCTCACGTTTTTCCGTTATTTTTGAGGTTTATAATTATTTATAATTATTGAGAATGTTCAAAAGAATAGAACTCTTTTGGAACTCGTGTAAAAAGCCCTCAGCTATCGTTTAAAAAATATATTGGAACCAGAACTCTCAGTTATACCCCAGCATCTCACGTTTTTCCGTTATTTTTGAGGTTTATAATTATTTATAATTATTGAGAATGTTCAAAAGAATAGAACTCTTTTGGAACTCGTGTAAAGAGTCCTCAGCTATCGTTTAAAAAATATATTGGAACCAGAACTCTTAGTTATACCCTAGCATCTCACGTTTTTCCGTTATTTTTGAGGTTTATAATTATTTATAATTATTGAGAATGTTCAAAAGAATAGAACTCTTTTGAAACTCGTATAAAGAACCCTTAGCTATCGTTTAAAAAATATATTGGAACCAGAACTCTCAGTTATACCCCAGCATCTCACGTTTTTCCATTATTTTTGAGGTTTATAATTATTTATAATTATTGAGAATGTTCAAAAGAATAGAACTCTTTTGGAACTCGTGTAAAGAGCCCTCAGCTATCGTTTAAAAAATATATTGGAACCAGAACTCCCAGTTATACCCCAGCATCTCACGTTTTTCCGTAATTTTTGAGGTTTATAATTATTTATAATTATTGAGAATGTTCAAAAGAATAGAACTCTTTTGGAACTCGTGCAAAGAGCCCTCAGCTATCGTTTAAAAAATATATTGGAACCAGAACTCTCAGTTATACCCCAGCATCTCACGTTTTTCCGTTATTTTTGAGGTTTATAATTATTTATAATTATTGAGAATGTTCAAAAGAATAGAACTCTTTTGGAACTCGTGTAAAGAGCCCTCAGCTATCGTTTAAAAAATATATTGGAACCAGAACTCTCAGTTATACCCCAGCATCTCACGTTTTTCCGTTATTTTTGAGGTTTATAATTATTTATAATTATTGAGAATGTTCAAAAGAATAGAACTCTTTTGGAACTCGTGTAAAGAGTCCTCAGCTATCGTTTAAAAAATATATTGGAACCAGAACTCTCAGTTATACCCCAGCATCTCACGTTTTTCCGTTATTTTTGAGGTTTATAATTATTTATAATTATTGAGAATGTTCAAAAGAATAGAACTCGTTTGGAACTCGTGTAAAGAGCCCTCAGCTATCGTTTAAAAAATATATTGGAACCAGAACTCTCAGTTATACCCCAGCATCTCACGTTTTTCCGTTATTTTTGAGGTTTATAATTATTTATAATTATTGAGAATGTTCAAATGACTAGAACTCTATAGAACTCTTATCAGGAAGTGTAGAACTCAGTGAATTTCATCTCTTCTGACGTCAAATCTGCGAATTTCGATGAGATGCTATGACCTGTAGTGTGAAGTTAGCATCTCATTTTTCAAAACTAAGTTTTGATATGAAAATCGATAGAACTATTGTTAAAACTTAGCAAGAACTGTAGAACTATGCTGGATGCCAATGAATCTGAAGTAATTTTTTGAGATGCTAACTATTGAGATGCTAACTTCACAGACATCAATAATACATGATAAAAGTGAAATTGTTACTTCTACTTTTAAAGTTTCGGTGATACTTCACTGCAGTGCAGCAAGTGTTACTGCAGCGGCTAAATGGATTTTGATGAAATTTTTATTTCAGACAGTACTTAGATATTTTTTTTTTTTATGGTTGACAGGCTAGGTGTTTGACCACAGCTCACCTGATGTTAAGTGAAGGTGTGGTCGAAGATGCTAAAGCACACCTAGCCTGGAATGGAACTGGCTCTCAAGCGAGGCTGCTGGAACACACCGTTAGATGCTTGGCGGCAGATTTTCAACTTGAGGGTGGTAGCTAGCCAGCCGAGTACTAGAAAGCACCCTACCACCATGCTATGGTTTCCTCACGATGTTTTTCCTTCACCGGCAGCTCAAGCTCATTGTTGGGGTTTGAACCTACGCCCTTCGGCATGCGAACCTACCGCGCTAACCACTGAGCTGTCATCGCTACATCTATACTTATTTTTATCCCGATAAATGCAGTTATAACCGCAGGAAGCAGAGCTATTTATACACACTTTTTAATTTGTTGAAATAGATACCTTATTCAATATTTTAGCAAAAGTAGCTGAGTGATATTTTAATTAGTTAACATGAAGGGACATATTTAATCTATTATAATTATGTATACTCCTGAGATCAATATTTAGCTTTCCTTTCCCACAATATCTTATAAAGTCTACAATTTTGTTAACTAAGCAACTGAAGCCAGGTCATAAAGTATAATTGTAACATAGAAGTAACAAGTTAAAAATATATCGCATCTTCGCTTAACATCAGGCGGGATGGCGGTCAAACGCAAGCCTATCTACTATTAAAAAAAAAAAAAAAAAAAAAAATCTTAAAAATTAATTAATTCGCGACATGCGTCGACACCATGGCGACGTCTCGTCTTTCTGTGACTTCCGGACAAACTGGTGCTGTCGCATCTAAAGCCGAAAACCTCAAAAGGCACAAATATAGTTATTTAGATAGAATGTAGGTACCTACTTGTTTGGGGTTGAAGCTTTAGGGCCGTGGGGTCCGGCCACTCACGATCTATATCTATAGGGACCTGACCAAACGTTTATAGGAGGCTTCAGGTGACCAGAATGCTGGCATCTACTTGGGTCAAAAGCTTAGCATTGCCATCCAGCGTGGCAATGCTGCAAGCATTCTGGTCACATTTCCCTCTGATGAACTTTGCTATTAATTTTAAGATATTTTCCTAGGTTACAAAGTTGAATTCGTAACTTATTAATTTGTTTTTTTTTTTTCTTTTATATGACTCCAGATTAAACAACTTTTTTTTAAACGGCCACAACTATTAGAAAACTTATTCATTTCCAGAGAAAGGTAAACGAAGAGCACATAGTTCCTCTAGAAGTGAAAATAGTTAAGGATAGCCACTCGGAGCCCAACACCACCCACGACAAACAACACAGACCTGAATCCGATTCAGAAAGAGAAGGAATGCTCGAAACCGCATTCAAGGAGTTTGTCCGCAGAGGCAAAGAGCGGTTTTTCGATCAGTACCTCGAGCTATTAAAATCTGAGAGGAATAAAGATTCTTTCAACTATCTGAACGTGAATACCAGCACGGAGAACAAATTGGAATTTGTGTTGAAGACATTCGTCGCTGAGAAGGAAGTAGATAATTATTTGAATCAATGTTGGAGATATAATATTTCGCTGATGGAGGAGAGTTCTGACAGCGATTCGGACTTGGATGACTGCACGGTACTGTATTTATTATGACTGCTATACAAAGGAAGTCCAAAGCGACTAGTTTTTATGTCTATCTGTAAGGTAAGTAAAAAAGTGGGGAGAGGCGGTGCGGTGGGGGCAGAGGACGCTTGCCGGCGATCACTACGTGACTGCCGACCGAGCAGTCGGAAATATTTTTAAATAGGTAAGTCGAATGTCAAATTATTTTTTAAATGTCAATATTTTCTGTTGTAGATAGTTAGGTGTTCATGTCCTAATAAGTTTTTGACTTTTTAATAAAACGGTATTGAAAAGTCATAAAAGTTTACGTATGTCTCATAGATTTGCTGTTGGCGAAGCTACGAACAAAATAGATCGACCGAAGATTTGTTTGTAGATTCGATGTCGACATCCCTACACGCGCCTCGCGCTAAACCTGCGTGAATCTACCATCTATCATCATCGCTAGCTAGTTGTTAGGGAAGATGTTTTTCTAAGGTACTTGGGGCCGCGCGCTCCAAGCACTTGGCTATCTGTCCTGTCTGTTATATTCGAGCAATAAATTGTAAATGTGCGCGCTCGTATTGCTTATTAGGTATTCCTAGCAGCGACTACAATACTACCTACCTGATATCGCCGCTCATAAGATAATTTTGTTTTCTGTACTTTTTATTTTACTTCTGGTGTGCTACGTAAAAAGTTTCTATCTATCTACCTAGAACCTATTTTACCTAACTTTTTAGCAAGCCCAACGTATTTAGCACATATACATACACACACACACGCACGCGCATATGATGCTAATAAAATATTTTACATATATTTTTTATTCTTAGCCCATGAGACAAATATTTGGTAACATGACTGTAAATGGCCTCCTGCGATACAAAACCTTAGCTTAGTGCAGGGACCACTATAAATTTTTGTATTTATGCACTATGGTTAATAAAGTTTTATTATTATTGTAGAAGTAATTTTCAGTTTCCTCCCCAGACTGATCGTTACGTCTATGGCTCTGCATTTTGTACTCATTTTTTATACTTATAAATAGTTCCAAAAATGCATGTCCGGACTGGGTCCTGACTTAGTTTTGTGACTTTGACTTTTTTTTTTATGTAAAAATTAATGAGACGAACGAGACGCTCTCCTGATGGTAAGAGATAACGCCTGTCCATGGCCATTGCAGCGATACACAGAACTTTAAGAAACAAAATAAAGTCCAGGGCATCATTGCTTTGGCACTCATTACTTACTGTGGCGTATTTTATTCGATTTTTCTTCATCTACTTTAAAATATTGAAATATTTGACACCGGTGGTATACACAAAAACTTGTGCTTCCGAAATCCGTGTCACTTTCAATTCTTACATTTTGAACGTTTAGTCCATTTGTGTTCTAGAACACCGATCTCCAAGAGTCTCCGATCAAAGAGCCAGTCACAGTCCACACGCCGTGGTGCTTGGTGTGCGGCCAGAAAGAAGAACTTCGCGATTGTGTATCCTGCCCGGCTGCTTTTCACATGCAATGTCGACACAAGTGGCTGGTCGCTATCACACGTATGTAAACATTATCCCCTAGCACGGACTCTAATCAAATCATTATTATTTGTAGCTATGATAGCTCTGGTTAGCGCGGTCGGTTGTCACGCGATGAACATGAGTTCAAACCCCAGCAATGAGCTTGAACTGCCGGTGAGGGAAGTACGTGGTTGGCGAGTTACCCTCAAATTGAAAATTTAACGCCAAGCACTTAAAGATCTGTTCCGGCAGCCTCCCTTGAGAGCCAGTTCCATACCAGACTAGGTGTGCTTTACTATGTTCGACCACACCATCGATTAACATCCGGTGAGCTGTGGTCAAACACCTAGCCTGTGATACCTCCTTTTCTTTATTCTCCATAGTCCTTGTTATGTGCCTCCTTTGTTGAAGTGCTAAAGGCGTGATTTACTACTTTAGTTGACTCTTGATAGTTTGCCTTCCAGATCGCAAGAATCCTCCCAACAAGGTGCCAGTAACTGGTGTGGACAACATTCTTTCTAGTACAAGAACTAAGTGCTCGGTGCAGAACGAAGAAAATAAAGATATTTGTCCAAGCTGCTTGTGGGGGCCTACTATTGGGTTTGTACTTTTTTTAAATGTAAAAGCAATGAGACGAAGGAAACGCTCGCCTGAACCAAGTCCAGAGCATCGCCGCTTAGGTGCTTATTATATTTTATTACCTATTTATCACATACGAATAATATACACAAGTCCTACTAACTTTTTCTTTGAATATAATAGTATAGGGTGTGCATAGCTGTAAGATTGTAATATAAAAAAATAGGTCTTAATAGAAGAGTAGGTACTAGTCATCGCAACACAGGGAATCTTACGGCGATGACAAGTGACAAAAAAATAATTGTTTTTTTTAAATTTATTTTTTACGTTGTCTTCAATTGTGAACTGTTGTCTTACATTCTTGTCAAAATTTAATTTATGTTTATTCACATAAACCTATATTATAATTATTTATTTTATGTAAAAGTAATGAGACGAACGTAACGCTCGCCTGATAAGAAGAGAAGAGACGTCTGCAAATATGAGAAATTGCGTAGATAACTAAATAAACTAAACAGAAGCACCGAAACAAGATTACGCTTTTTTTTTACGAAAAAGAAACGTAAAAAAGTCAAATAAATTCTAAATTTGAATTGAAAAAAAAATCGTATCATATAATCCTTACACAAAAATTGTAAGTAAAACTTTTTTTTGTGACACTCCCGTGCCAATTATTTATGCGCTATACGTCTCCATATTACAGGTACAATGATATAGTATGGAACAAGTTGGGTAGCTGTGGATGGTGGCCAGCGCGCGTGCTGACGCCGGGAGAGGTCCCGCCCTGTCTACTCTCCAGAAACCACTCACAGCACGAGTGGCCTCTCAGATACTACGGTAATACTAGACAGACGCGGCTAAAAATGTGGCTGAGCCACAATAAAAATGTGATAAATCACACCGCCGCGGCTAATAATATGGCAAATTCATACTTTTGCTGCTAAAAATTTAGCAGATTTTTGTAGCGATGATAGCTCAGTGGTTAGCGCGGTAGGTTCGCATGCCGAAGGGCGTGGGTTCAAACCCCAACAATGAGCTTGAGCTGCCGGTGAAGGAAAAACATCGTGAGGAAACCAAAGCATGGTGGTAGGGTACTTTCTAGTACTCGGCTGGGTAGCTACCACCCTCAAGTTGAAAATCTGCCGCCAAGCATCTAACGGTGTGTTCCGGCAGCCTCACTTGAGAGCCAGTTGCATTCCAGGCTAGGTGTGCTTTACCATCTTCGGCCACACCTTCACTTGACATCAGGTGAGCTGTGGTCAAACACCAAGCCTGTCAACCATTAAAAAAAAAAAGACCTTCACTGTCGCGGCTAAAAATTTTGTAAATCAACACTGGCGCGGTTAAAAATGTCACTAACTCATACTTTCACGACTAAGAAAAACTGTCACAGCTGAAAATATGTAGAACTCACATTGCCGCGCATAAAAATGTTGTCAAACTTATAGTCGCATGGCTAAGAAATCGGGAAACCTACATGGCATTGAACTTCTAAAAATGTGGCAAACTTATACTTTCGTGGCTAAGAATGCGACAAACCTACAATGCACCTAGCTTCTAAAAATGTAGCAACTCATACTTTCGTGGCTATACAATGTAGCTTATAAAAATGGGACAAACCTATACGCTACAGCGACAAAATATGCTACCATTCGTATCGTTTTCGTAATTTATCTACGTATTAAATGAAATAAAATATGTATACCTGACTTTCAAGTATCGTGAAGTACCTACCTATCTTGTCTGAAAAATAAATCCGACGTAACAGAAAGAAAGAAAATAATTTTATTTTGTAACATAGAACACAACAAAAATAACAACAAATAAAAACAAAATAGGTTACAATACTCATCGAGCCAACACGGGAGAGTAATAAATAGCAATGGGTTAAACCCACACCGCCGCGGTTAAATTTTTACTTTCGCTGCTAAAAATGTCTTCCTTCAAAACAACGTAAAGATTTTTGCACATAAAGGAATTTGACGCGGCAACGTGGAATTGCGATAAATTTAAATAGGGCCGTTTTCTAGTGTGTCTAGTTGGCGCCACTCTGTGCTTATTTAGTTTTATTTTTAGCTTACCGTTTGTCAATTCTTAAAAGCGTCAAATCAGTAAATTTTAGTGGAATTTCGTTTTTTCGTAAGATATAAGACCAGAAAACCCAAGTTTCTTTTAATGTTAAAGGTTGATGCAGTGATTACACAAAATATTCATTTGTTGGATGCAGACAGACGTGAGTAGTTTAGAACGGTGTGGCATGTACCTACCTATAGTATAGCTAATTTTGATCATGGGTTGGGTTGGCATGTTGATAGTACTATTTACTTGCTTTTATGTGTTCAAGTTATAACTTACATCAAGTATGACACTCGCTTTGCGAGAAAGAAACAGTACCTACAGAGAATGCGCTTTACATAAAACTAGTATAATTTTCGTAATTTTTTTCAATAAAAATCTTACGAAAGCATGTGCATGTTGACTTTCAGATCCTTCAATTGAAAGCATTCTTTCGTGTTCAGACTTAGTCATAGTAACATTCGATATATTCTTATAGGTATGTGTATCGAATCTTATATATTATAGATGAGCGATAACGCTAATGCGAGAATCTAATGCTAATTGAGATCGCTTTTAGCGATAAGGTCGCCACTTGTGGCACTAGCTCATAAGATTATTTTGTTCTCTATACTTTTTTTCTATTTATGGTGTGCACAGTAAATAGTTTTTATCAATCTATCTAATAGAAAATAAGAAAAGCCAAAAATGTACTGGATCGACATAAGGTGTCCACGTGACATAATTATCGGCATCTTATGTCAGTCCCGTTCATTTTGGACTTCTTTGATTTTGGCGTCGCATTTTGTGCATTTGCCAGTGTCAAGTGTTTTGATATTATCAAGTTTCATAAGTTAAACAGTAGTCAAAGTAGTCTTGGTCAAGTCCAGTCATGCTTTAGTAAAGTAGTGGCGACTTTACTATAAGCTTTGATGTAGTTTTGGAACATTTTGGATGTTTCTATTAGCGTCATCGTTAATCGAATGTCACTTTGTCTAGGTATTGTGCTCGCTACTCAGGACATTACCCGCAAAGCTTTAATGGTAACTACTTCATTGAATATCGTGCAAGAACGTTGTTACCATTCTTGCTCGTTAGTATATTGATATAAATATTAAAAACCTCTGTTTCAAACTAAAAGATTACGATAGAACGCTCTCGTTTCAGGTCTATTTCTTTGCTTGTTTGGTCTAAACTCACCTTTATTTGATTGTAATAGGGACGCTGAACCATTCGTGGGGTAAGTTGAGCCGCACTTGTCACTTCCTACCGAATCATACAGGAGCCCTGGCCGCATATGACTCTGAACTAAGAGACGCTGTCATGGACGCTTATGATGAATATATTGCTGTATATTTGACGTAGATTGTAAGCATCGATCAATGAAGCAGAGGATTTCGCACGTTCAATGCTAAAATTGTGGCGTATTTCTCTTTACTGGTGATAAGCTAAGTGTTGCACAGCTCACCTGATGTAGTGACTGTGGTCGAATATGGTAAACACACCTATCCTAGAATGCAACTGGCTCTCATGTGATGCTAAAAACATGAGAGCTCGAAAACACCCAGAGTGGTAGAAAGTCCCTACCACCATGCTATGGCTTCCTCACTATGATTTCCTTCACCGGCAGCTCAAGTTTGGCCTATTTAAACAAATAACTAAGAATGCAGTGTTTCTTGGAATTCTGCAACATGGTTCCACCTACCTTTTTTATAACTAGACGGCCAGACAGACAACCAAAACGCCTTTGTACGTGGTGGACATTCCCGCGCACGTACCTACCTACACGCTATTCCACGTTTTCATACGAACAGCGACTTCTGTATTTCCCGAGTACAATTTGAGTATCTTAAAATTCATAGTAGGTAAACAAGTTTCTTCTAGGGAAGTGTGCTCCATCCTTGACTGTATCCCTGCTTAACATCAGGCAGTATGTGGTAAAACGCAAACCTAATGCTGACCTGAAAAGCAGCTGAACGTAAACTGAATGTTAACTTTAGCATTGTTGGCATTTTAGATAGGGCATGATTGATAGGATGGTGTGAAATGCTTTGTTTCTTTGATCGAGGGTTACTAGATATAAGTGGTGTAAAGAAAACGTTCTCGAAAACAGATGATAGTTCCGATGATTACTGAGAAGATTCGATTGCATGCTGTTTTATGTCACAATTCTAATAAAATTATGTCGATTTGTTTTGCATGTGTGAATATGGGTTGATTTGATGCGTCATTTGTTAATTGTGTTCTTGTTTTATTGTAAACTGACTTTTTGATTTGAATTGTTTTTACTTGTTTTAAAAAGAACTGATTTTTAAACTTTTTTTATTTGTTTTGGCTTGTTTCAATAATGGTCGATTTATTTGAATTGTTTTAATAATGACTGATAATAAAATTATATCTATTTGTTTTGCATGTATGAATATGGGTTGGTTTGATGCGTGGTTTTTTTATCGAATGTTAATTGTGTTCTTGTTTTATTGTAAACTGACTTTTTTATTTCAATTGTTTTTACTTGTTTTAAAAAGAACTGATTTTTAAACTTTTTTTATTTGTTTTGGCTTGTTTCAATAATGGTCGATTTATTTGAATTGTTTTAATAATGACTGATAATAAAATTATATCTATTTGTTTTGCATGTATGAATATGGGTTGATTTGATGCGTGGTTCTTTATCGAATGTTAATTGTGTTCTTGTTTTATTGTAAACTGACTTTTTTATTTGAATTGTTTTTACTTGTTTTAAAAATAACTGATTTTAAACTTTTTTTTATTTGAATTTTTCCCCCTTGTTTCAATAATGGCCGATTAATTTGAATTGTTTTAATAATGACTGATTTTATATTTGCATTGTTTTAATAATGGCTGATTTTGCTTTAATAATAATTGTAACGCTCACCCATCTGAAGACTGATTAGATCGTTCGTTGCTTAATTTCTGTGATCTTTTACAAATACCTGAGAATGCATGTGCATTCTCAGGTCGATTTGCGAAAGTTTCAAGTTTTGGTCCAAGTGTATGAAACAATCAGCGTAACGGACGCAAATAGAAACTGGAAATAACAAGTAGTGGTAGTCATTTTAAATACATTTTAGCATCGACTTAACGAAAGTTCTTTTGCAAATTGTCATGACAAATAATATTAAGACAAAAAGTATCGAAAAATACGTACCAGTTATATGTATCAAACCTGGAACAGCACATCTATTGGACGGTAAAGTTTTCAATTTTCTATAGTTTTTTTTATGTTTATTGTAAGTATAAGTAGGTACCTACTTACCATATCTACTATCGTGAGGACTCGTTGTTTTTCCACACATTTCTCTAAATCTGAGGATCAAAGGTATATCAGTTCGCACGTTCTAAATCGATGATCATGTGACGATTCAATCTATTTTACTATCTGGATTTATCTCTACATTTAAGGCTAAAATTAAATCGATAACGTTTTTTTTACAATGACTTTATTATGACAAACATGACTGGGTAGTATGGTAAATCGATTCAAAACCGTTTAAAAATCGATCGATCATATTTTGACAGCTTTTAATCGGATCCATTTATTTGATATCAAAAGGATTTCGATGGGTTTTCAGCGATAATCTATCTTGAATTTTATCGATTTTTTTTTAAGTTTATCTTCTATTTTAATAAAATGATTACATTCTTTTATGATAATGATTTTTTATTTCGTAATTGCTTTCCTTGTTATTACTTGAATAGGTAGATACTTACTTAAAATGGAGAGCTATAAAAAAACATACTATATGACGTCATCCCAATACGCTTCATTCATATCCACAAAAAATGTTAAGTAGGTAATTTAATGTAATATTATTTCAAGAGCGCTTAAGGCGCGTATGTAAAGGTGGCTTTTATTTTTTGGTTAATTAAAAACAAGATTTACAAATTATTTACACAATTTATTCGTCATTTTTACATAAAATAATACTTTTTACATTATCAACACCTATAAAGCATTAATATCATGACATAGTTTACAGTAATGTGAACCACATCATTCTATTTCAATGTGTTAGGAAATTGAATATCAAACATTTTGAATTAGTTGTTTTTTTTCAAAAATGCTCGATGACTTCCTATATCTGGCAAGGAATGATTTGCTTATCATTCTATTATTATATGTAAACGGACGTGATTTCGAACCACGTTCGTTTTCACGTTAACAGTGCGCCGCGCTTTTTCTTCACTCCTTGAAAAAGGTCGCCGCATGTGACAGTACAGAGTATTCAACTTCATCAAACGTGAGCAAACCCGTACAAGTAAAAATATTCTATTATTCCTTGATTATCTTTAAAAATACATGATTCTATTATTACCTACCTAACTGACAAAAACTACAACTGACGGCAGCGCGGTAAAAGCTTTTAATTACAAAACAAATTTAACATCGATAGCACCAGCCTTCCTTTCTCCCTAGGGTAAAATCTGCGGCACGTAGAAAAAAATTTACAAAAGTGCAGTTTTTTTTTCATATTCATAAACATTAAGGGCTTTTCACAATGATGATAAAAAATATTAATCGAATGACTTTGTAGATGGACGCCCGCCCATCAGCTACTTACTATTCAATTACATTCTTGGTGTATGGCTTTTGTGAAAACATTTCACAACTTCACTGTCACGTAGAAACATAGCCCATTAAACGCAAAGAATTTGTACAGTGCTGAAACCGCAACTGTTGGAGTTTTGGCGGGAACGCGGGAAAAGTCGTGTCGCTCCGTTGTATTTTTTTCCAAAAGTTGTGTTTTGTCGAGTGTTTATGCATAAAAATGGTGGTTTTTTTATTCATAAAGTGCCGAATTACATGCGTGAGTGTGGGAAAATGATATAATGTGGTGAAACATGACTTTTCGTGGTGCTTCCAAAACTCCATCGAAGCTTTATAGTAAAGTCACCACTACTTTACTAAAGCATGACTGGACTTGACTGACACAGACTGGACTTGACTAAAACTGGACTTTGACTATAACTAGCTACGAGGACACTTATTTAACTTTTGTAACTTGAAAATATATAAATACTTGACACTGGCAAATGCTAAAACGCGACGCCAAAACCAAAGAAAAAAAAAAAAAAAACCGCAACTGTGTAGATTTTTGGAATCCGAAACAAAAACAATGTCAAAAGTTTTACTATTGTCAATGTCAATTTCAAATTTGCGCAGCAATTTATCCGCTCTTTTATGACGTAAGAAATAAGTTGACATTGACACCACATATCACGCTTGTTTACATAGAATTTAGTGCGAAAGTCATCTAGTGAAGTTTATCGAAAGATTTTAAATGATCCAAATCTACCGCTGCCGTTAGTTTTGGTCACAATACACGCATTATATGAAAGCTAGCTGTTTGGAACTAAAAGGAGGCTTTGAAATAGTTATTTTGTACTTACATTGAATGACATAGGTACTGAAGAAGTCTATACGTACATGAACGCCGATTCTATAGCTCCATAAGTATCCTAAATAAAACAGCTCTAAAAATGTTGCCATACATTTTTTGTAATGTTCATTATAAGCAAATAATAAAACTAGTGACGTGATTATACAAAAGAAGCGACGTCAATCTCTTTTCATCTTTTACGAGTACGTAGCTAGCTAAAAATGTTGCCATGAGCAAAAACAGCAATATTTTTAACAACACTAGTAAAAATTTAAAACATTGGTATCATTGTCTGCGTACTACAAAATAACATTGGAAAATATGAAATCATTATTATAACATTAGTATTAATGATCTTAACAGTAGGTTACATATAAATATAATAAAACAACATCACAGGCGTAAAGTAGATACAAAAATGGATGCGATTTATTTTTAATATCGCAGCTAATAACACTGTTTTACAGATACAATGTAAAATCTTAACTTTCAAACATTGAGAAAAGGTCCGCGACACTTTATTAAAACAGGGCTGATCAGTTTCCGCACAGATACTGTGCGCAGTGCCGCAGTTCTAAACACAGCAACAACGCTAATAAACAACTTAGCACCAATCCTCCGTTGTCTTTGTGCCCGTGTTGGTTCTTATAACCTTCAGCACAGTTGGCGTATTTCGGATCTCTTTATAGATTTTAACAAACATGGCGTCTATCGATCAAACAACTCTCGATTCTCGTTAAGGATTTACCGTCATCTGCATGAGGAATTTACGTCATTGAGGTTTATATACTCAAGGCATCTAAAAAATAGACTACTTCACACGAAATCTGCCACAATCCACGAAAACTGTTCTGTTTCTATCTGTTCGTTACTGCCTATATAAATTTGGGAGTGTAAAGTCAACTTCTAATTAGAACTATAGAACTAACACATTTCTGTCATGTTCATATTATTGTTTCATTTAATAGATTAACACGGGTTTGGCCGAAACAAAAATTTGTCTTAACTATAGTTAATTTTTATAGTAAAATAAAGACCTTTGCGAGATGTGATTGAAAGTGGTGCCAGTTTTTGTGGACTAGGTAGATCGGTGTCATCTCTCTCGCACGCAAGATGCGAGTAAACTGTGGGAGCGGGACGTCAAAAACCACTCCACGATTCATGGACTGACATCCATAACAGCAGTGGGCGCAATCAGTGATGTCAAAATGACATATTGTACTACGTTACGATACGACGCCTTAGCAAAAATTTCTCAGTACCTACAGCTCAGAATTTATTTAGTAACTAAAATCAATTAATTTACAATCAATTTAGATTACAATTTCACAATTTACGTAAAGAACGTGACATTTATATTAAGTTTTTCTTATCATTCGAACAAATGTACCTACATCAAGATAACTTTAAGGATAAAAATGTATCATCAATTATTAATGCACACACAATATGTGATTTAATTGCGAAAACATTTTATGATTTTTATTTTTATTTATTTTTTATTACTTACACAGTTGCAACTTGTTTGGAAACTATTCCCACTGATAGCGGCTTTTTAGATTAAGTAGTTTTTTTTAAATGTTTATATAACGTTGATTTGATTACATTGTTCGCACATCATAACATAGTTGTTTGTAAGAGCCCTGTCTGTAGTAGACCACGATTGACCACCAATTAGAAAAAAAGATATTATAATTAATATACATAGCAGTATAAAATACAAGGTACCTATTTCGGTCTCTTTCCCCTTCGTTGGGCCGCCGTAGTTTGTGAAAAGCAAATCATTTATGCTCGACGTGAAAATCAAATTTCTATACTTTTGCTGGTTTTGATATCACGCGAGAAACAACCCATAGAGATGAAACTACAAATTTCAAACTACAGATCAGAACTTTCCTTTAGATTATATGACGATATCACTTTTCATATCTTTTGTTGTACACTTAAATACGCGTCGAGTATTTGTATTACTTTGTTTTATCGAGGCTTGACACTAGTCTTTGTCTGGTCTCAATGATAGGCAGCGTTTCCAGTGACAAGTACCTAATGTCACCCCACACTAATAAGTGGGATTCCCAATGAAAAACGTATCATAAAATAATCCGTTATGCTCAGTGCATTTACTGGCGGCTTTCCTTTGTGGCTTATCGTATCAACACTCTCAACTTTGTTCACAGAAACTTAATCTAGTGGAAAAGATTTTAGATAGGTAAACTATGTTCCTATTTTTTTTGTACATTTATCTGTACAGTACATAATGAAAATAATAAAATAAATACAAAAATAATTATTATAACTGTACATCAGTGTTCTCTCTGAGCTATGGTTAGGTACATGAGCCAGTTTTTTTTTAATTCTATCAAATGAAGTGAAATTGTTCATTTGGAATTGAGGAAACATTTCCATATTCATTGTACAAAAAATTGTTTATCCTCAAGACAGTGCTTCCCACATTTAAATGCACATTATCAACCATACAAAATGAGATTGTCTAGTCTACAACAACGATTTTACAATATTGTCACTTACACATAGGCACCGTAAGGTCGCTATTCGCCTGGGCCGATGAAAAGGGTACTTACGGCAAAGAATAGGAACACTAAACCACCAATTATTGTAACTGTGGAAGAAAGAAAACCAAATTTAAATATACTATAATAAAGGATTCCAGACTAAATATTACATATGGAGATTTTTGTAGCGATGATAGCTCAGTGGTTAGCGCGGTAGGTTCGCATGCCGAAGGGCGTGGATTCAACCCCCAACAATGAGCTTGAGCTGCCGGTGAAGGAAAACATCGTGACGAAACCATAGCATGGTGGTAGGGTACTTTCTAATACTCGGCTGGCTAGCTACCACACTCGAGTTGAAATTCTGCCGCCAAGCATCTAACGGTGTGTTCCGGCAGCCTTCACTCGACAGCCAGTTCCATTCCAGGCTAGGTGTGCTATACCATCTTCGACCACACCTTCACTTGACATCAGGTGAGCTGTGGTCAAACATCTAGCCTGTCAACGATCAACGAATGCTATGTACAAGAGAATTCCAGAACAAAGAGACGTGTACAAAACGAGATTGATCTGTTGATGACTTTGTAGCCCGTGACGTTTTTTGTGATAAAAAAAAGAAACTACTAAAAGTAGTACAAATATATTTAGACCATACTCTAGTGCCACTGTCTTACGAAAGAATCGAGGATTTATTGATTAATAGCAACTTAATTTGAAAAAAAATCGATAAATAAATATATGCACTTATTTCGGTTATCGTTTGTACATCTAGACAGGACAATGTCAGTTGTTCTGAACATATTTATCATGATGCCTTTTCAGATAAACACAGTTCGTAATCTACGTGCAATCCATATCTGCTCATGACACGTCACTACTGTTGTTGCCAAGTCAAGACAACAATCTGAAATGTTAAATGAATAAGGCAAAGGTTCAAAACACTCACCAGTTCTTACAGAAATCTTCTGAGCGATCAACCGGCCGCCTATCACTGCTAGTCCCGTACACAAAGCGTGTCCGAGTGAACCTCCAACCACTACACCCACCACATCTTCCCGAGTAGCCAGGACCACTGTCGCCAGCTGCGACCGATCTCCCCATTCCGCCAGGAATGTCAGCGAAGCGGCTTGGAACAGTACTTTTAGCACTGCGTTTCGTTTCCGCCTTCTATTTTCGGCTTGGCCCTGCTCGAGCATGTCGAGCGTTTCTTCTTTTTCTTCCTGCAAATTGATGAGTTCAAGTTTAAATGTGGCTTCCTTATTTTTTATAAAAAGAGCGCCAAACGTTTCGCTCGAAATGGTTTTTATTTTTTCTTTGAATATAGATACGTCGTCCTTATTCATAAAGTTTAATATTTTTTTGTTTTTTTTTTCTGAATAGGTTCGCGTTTGACCATACTCTGCCTGATGTTAAGCGGTAGTATGGTAAGATGGAACACGCTTACCTAGAAGAAACCTATTTACTCTAGATTTGAAGACACCCATATTGTACCTAACAGGGAACACAGACTCCGGCAGAAAGACAAAAAAATAATGAGACGAACGATACGCTCTCCTGATGGTAAGAGATAACGCATGCCCATGAACATTGCAGCGATACACAGAACTTTGAGTAGCAAAACAAAGTCCGGGGCATCGCTGCTTTGGTTTGTTAGTCTCAACAGCCCAGTAATTTCGCTAGCTACAGTAACCTTCAAAACGGAACACAGTAATGTTTACACACTACCGCTTGGCGGCAGCATATCTGGTACTGCGGTGGTACCTAAACGACCGATGCTATGGAGATCTACCATCAAGCATCATTTCTAAGCGTGACTTTTTAACAGTGAGAAGTAACAAGCATTTTAAGCAACGGTTATAAGGAAAGCCATAAGGAAGTTTCGTTTGCCAGCAAGATTTTTTTAAATTTATTATGGCTTTTGAGGTGACCTTATTAATTTGCTAACAGCAAATTGAAAGAGCACTTCTGATAACTTATTTTAACATCTGTAATCAGGGGAAATTGTCTAATCTTTTAAAATTTAAATAGAGTACAGTCAGTACAAGTCTTTTACAACCGATAACGCGTGAGTAAAATTGACTTAGTTAATTACATATGATAAAATGTAATTTAAACAAAAAATCCTTATTTGTTTAACGTATTTCGGATGTAAAAAGCTAATGGAAAAAATACAAGTAATGCTATCATTCTATTTAATGGTAGATATGCGTATAAGTAGGTACTAAATAGGGCGAGTTAAGCATGTGATAGAAAAAGCTAAATAAATCTCAAAATATTAATTACGAAAGCGATTTAAACTTTTTATTCCCGATAGTTTTCATGATGGTTTTTCGTCAACATTATCGTCACTCTATAAACCCACTGAGAATCTTCCTTTTTACCCGACTGTGGCCAAGCCAAAAAGGTCATGTGTTTGACCTGTATGTATGCCCGTCCCTATATTCCTTCGTAACTACTAAACGGCAGAACCGATTTTGATGAATGAAATATGTCGCTAGCTTCGACTTTATTGCACGAGTATTATTAAATATTTTAAAAATATAAAAAAAACAGCTGTTTTTTAGCGCGAAAATGTAATTATTTTCCGTAGTTTTTTAACTTTTTGGTGGTTTACATTATGCAGTAGTAGAACAACTGCAATAGAACCTTCTAGCTTCTACTCCACAGACGCGGCCTGCGGAAGCCGCCTTACATTTGGCCTGGTAAAGCCGCAGCTAAGCCAGGTATAAAACTGTCTGTTTGTGATGACGTACGCAAAAGTAAAAACTGCTCCAAACAAACTCAACACATGACCGCTACCCGCAGACCGCGCTATTGTGGGGTAGGCTTACCCGTGAAAATCAAGACCATTGACATTTTAGTGGAATAGGATAACGGTGTCTGGCCAACAGTTAATAATATTAACTCTGACGGTATTAAAGGGATACCAGCCAGCGTACTGTCAGCGTCCTATTGCGATTCCAAAGACGCTCAGGAAAAGTTACGCGACCGAAAAACCTCTGCAAAATAAGATTCGCAGTTGCGTAGTTTTTACTTGAAACAGAGCTTACAGTACACTTATTTTATGATTTTTTTACCCCTCCCCAGTCCTTGTAACAGCTGGTCACATTTGTAAGACCCTCCTCCCCTTACCTAGTATGATACCTATATCTATATTTTGCAATTTTACATTTAGAAATTTATGAAATATTAGACGTATTTTGAAAAAATGTGATATCACAAAATTTAGGACCCCTCCCCGCCCCTTGTCACACTACGTCAACCCCCTCCCTCCCCGTTAACGTGTGACGTCATTTATAGTTGGTCCCTTGTAATAAAAAGCTTACAGTGCTTGGGTGGATAAAAATGAAGAGGATTCGCCAGGAATTGAAGTGATAATAATCAAAAGGACGCCTGTAGACAATCAGCTGTTGAAACATCATAATGAAAAGTACCTACGTAGTTATCTAAGCGAGTTTGGCAATAGTTTCATATTGCGAGAACTTATATCGAACCACTTGCAATGACACCCACACACGCATTTATGTGAGTATCATTGATAAAACATTACTAAATGGAAGATACGATTCCCTAATACAATGGATGGATGTTAGATTCTAAAACACTAAGAAAATTTAACTAAATATAAACAAGTACTAATTCAAGTTCAAAAATGAATCCTAAAAATATTTAAAAGTATATTTTGATTCAATAAAATATAAACAGCGTCATACATACATCATACATACATTACAGTAGAAAAAAAATATGATAATACGTGAGAAAAATTTAGTGCACAAAATGCATACTGTACCTATTTATGCATGAACACTCAAAACTATAAATGGTTTAAAGTTTGATTCTAATAATTAAAATTAATAGTTAAAAGAGATGACGTTTTACATGCAATAGTATCTATAAAAAATGACATTTTTCGATTCAAAATAGACAAATACATTAGATATGTAAAAAAAGACAAACAAATAATTTGACAGTTCATGGTTTATCTACTGTAATATTCTCTAACAAGCTATCTTATTCTAAGGCAAGTGTCACGCAATCAGTCTTACGGACTGATGGTGTAACGCTCGCTTTACGCATGTACAATCAAATGCTGAATTCCTTTGTACGTATACTGTAAAGCTGTCAATAAGCTTTTGCTTACAATCAAAATGATATGATTTGTGCGAAACGGAACGTAAAAAAGCTAGGCTAAAAAAAACAACTATGGTGTCATTCGTACTGCCAGGCAAAATGACGTAAGTTCACCCTCAGCGGTTCTGACTGTGTAGAGGGGCCCGGTTCGGGCTCCTCTGGCGTCTCGGGGGCGCTAGGCTCTACCGGGTGCGAAGGCCCGGGGCTCCCGGTTTGGGAGGAGGCGGCTGAATCTTCGGCAGACCTCCGCTCTTTTGGCGACATCGGCTGTACAGTCACAACTTTTGAAATATATTTCGAAACTGGCAGTTTTCAAGTTCTAATTTCAAATCCCCTTCCCTTTTTTTTTGTTTTTTTTTTTTTTTAAATTAATATGCCAGTCACAGTACCAAAACGATAAAATAATAAAAAGGAATTCAACATTTGTATATAGATCTAAGTATAAACTGTTGAAGAGTCTACAAATAGTTTTTAGTAAAATGACATATCTACTTATTCCAGTATCTTATCATGTAATTAGCTACACGGTCGGTGGATGTTTAAAGAACGTATCGTATGATAATTTCGGTCTCAGTCCGAGATTTACTTACCTTTTCACTGGCCTATTTAAATTTAAATAGAAGAGATATATACAACATATTCTACTTTTGTTATCTGAAGTACTTTGTCTCACACTTGTAGCTACTTACAAGTTTTAAAGATATATTTTTTATCTGGATCATAGATACAACGTTTTGTGTCAGAGACCGATTAAAAGAACAAAAGAAGGCGAGAATTAATAACATTATGAAAAACAATGGAAAAATACACAATAAATAAAATGCATCGCATTAGATTTGTCGTCTAGATTGTATGCATTTTTGATTTAAAAGTTGTTGGGTAACTAAATAACTGCTACAAAAATTAAACGGTGTCGCGTTCTCATAATTCTTATCATAACATAAACATGTTTTCTAATTATACATACTAGCGACCCGTCCCGGTTTCTCATGGATATAATTTTTTTCGGAATAAATTCTGCGATAGTGAAAACGTTATCAAAATACGTAGCGTAGATTAAATTACAAACATACACACACGATATGCGACTACATTTCATATTGTTAATGATAATTGACTATTAATATAGTTTTACATTGTCTATACAAGAAAAAAATAATCATTGAAATCGGTCCACAAATGACCTAGTAATCGGATCTTGAATGATGTAAAAAAAACTGTGAAGTCGCGGATAAAACAGCCAAGTAAAACTGTTCAGTCAAAAACGAATCATGACATTAATGTTATGCCTTATGTTTTATCTATTCCTTCGTTGGGGTAGATTACATTGTAAGTACTACAAAAGCCGCTTCCATGATAAGTGTAGCAAATACACTGATTTCTTAATAACTTTCTACCAACTAAATAACAATGATAATTAATATTCGTGGGTGTGAATTGAGTACATAAAAATAAGTAAATATCGGCATTGCACACAACGCCACCTGACCCCAAACTAAGCTTGTATCATGGGAGTCAGATAACTGAAAGAATTAAATTAAATACGTTTTTTTGTAAATACATACTTATTATACATACACAAAACAAAGATTTGTCCTGGGTAGGAATCGAACCCACGCCCTACATCTCTTAAAGCAGATTTACTACCAATGAGCTAACAGGGTTGTCAACATGTAATCAAATTACTTCTTAAATACACTACACCTACCTAAATAACTACATATACAAGTTTAAATTTTATTAGTCTCGCCTTTAAAAAAAACTTGAAAATTGTAGTGCATAAAAAACTTAGCAAAATAGACAAAAAATTAAAAGGGAAGGAGATTTTAACTTCTTGAAAACATCAATTTAACTACTCCTGAGCAGTTAATAACCTAAACACTAAGATCGTGGATATTGCAATCTTTAATATTATTAAATTAGATTGCCTTGTTTTCTGGCGACGATTTCACACATTTAAAAAACTGCCAACGCAAATTCGACTTACCTGATCCTCTCTTCTCTTCAACTCGCTCTGCACTTCTTCTAATTCTTCTTGGCCTTCATTAGGGTCCATTTTCCAACCGTCTCTTAGCATCTTCACACCAAATATTGCAAACAAGGCGGCACTGGCATAATACGTGTACACTCTTGGTATGAACGTAGCCACAGAGCCGAAAGCTGCCGATAATATAGTCATGAAAACAAGGGCTGATATAGCCCCAGCGAAGACGATGACACGGGCATGTTTCATGGCCATAATGGCCGCTATGAAGAACGTCTTATCGCCCAACTCTGATACTATGACTACGGAGAGAGAAGCCAGGAATCCTTGCCAGAAACTGTTTTGTGCCGTCGCTTTCTGGAAAGAGAGACAGAGATCCGGATTACATTTCGGTGGTGGAAGACATAAAGTAATTTGAGGACTTTCTTACTGAAATATTGAAATTAAGGACGAGTATTCAAGTTATATTTTTAATGTATTTCAGCTTAAATGGCGTTTTGGTTACAACAGTGACAAAATTTAATTTGATATAAATATAATTTTAAACGTTTATCTAACCTGAAGACAATTTTTTCAATGTCATAATTTTGTTATGCCCGGGTCACTCGATCAGATCTCCAGTACAAACGCCTCGTTATACCTAATACACAGACACTACACACTTGTAGTTTTTGTACACGCGCGAATGTGTGAGTCTAAGGTTGTCACTGCATCAATAACATTATTGTACACATACCCTCCTATACATTGTATACCATATTGTACACTTACCTATACACCTATCTTTGTAACATTTACTTGACAAATAGCTGTAAACAGCATAGGAATACCCTATTTTCAAAAGAAAGAAAATTGTCGTGGTCGCTTGGTGCGTGTGGCACGTCCCAAGCTCTAATCGGCTCCTGATGTTAAGAGATAACGCTTGTCCATGACCTTTGCAGCGGTACCAAAAACTTTCGAGTAACAAAACAAAGTCTAGGGCATCGCTGCTTCGGCGCTCGTTAATTTGAGACACAGTTGTTTAAAATTAAACCCCAGGATGTGTAGGTATAATTTGAAAGAGAGCGTCAATGTAAATACTTCAAAAGTCCCAATTAATACTTATTAATACCCCATTATTTTTACTTTAATTTCTAACCCGTAACGTAATTCCTAATTAGTAGCTTAATTGCCACTAATGTGCATCCTATTGTACAATGTTTGTTTAAATTTGTCCAAAGAATTTGATTTCAGAGCGATGAAACTAAGATTGTGTTTCGTAATTAGGCTGCTAAGTCTCATCACCTCGCGGCCAGTGTTCTCGATAAAAGATAACACTTCAAAGCCAATGCAGTTATTGTACTGCATTTACAAAACAGATATTATTACTAGTACGCTTGTGTAATTAAAATAGATATGATTGAATATTTTTATTTGCGACGAGCTTATGTTCTCAACACGTCTTAGTTTACAAAATTCCTGTACGATTGTTACCTACATACATTGTAAACGTTACATTGTCACAGAGACAATAATACTTATTAGGATATTTGTCATAGCCGTACGTCGTCGAATATTTGTAGGATGCTCGGCATATAACTGTAGGTGTGGAATGGATTGGTGCCAATAAGATTTTTTGGATTATACGTACATTTTAAACTCATAGGGGTTCAAGAAAAGCTTAAATAGGTATTTCCTAGCATTCTCTATCTTCCCTACATCGTAGCTTTCCCTCAGGTGATATCGTGGCCAAAAGCACGGCTAGTCCGTTGTAAAAAAAAATATATCACTGACTTTTTGATGAAGGAAATCACCGTGAGGAAACTCGTATACGTCCGGAGAAGTAAAAGACCTGGGCCCTTATACGATAAAAGCGTATGGACACGTAACGTAACTCGGCGGAAATCTTTTTTTTTTATGGTTGTCAGGCTAGATGTTTGACCACAGCTAACCTGATGTTAAGTGAAGGTGTGGTCGAAGATGGTAAATCACACCTAGCCTGGAATGGAACTGGCTCTCAATTGAGGCTGCCGGAACACACCGTTAGATGCTTCGCGGCAGATTTTTAACTTGAGGGTGGTAGCTAGCCAGTCAAGTACTAGAAAGTACCCTACCACCATGCTATGGTTTCCTCGCGATGTTTTCCTTCACCGGCAGCTCAAGCTCATTGTTGGGGTTTGAACCCACGCCCTTCGGCATGCGAACCTACCGCGCTAACCACTGAGCTATCATCGCTACAATTCGAATTAAACTCGGAGAGAACGGTATTCTCTATGATAATGGCAAATTAAAAAACGTGACCATGTATGTATGTTTGCAAGTCGTTTTCAACAAACGAAATAAACATTATCAGCGTATACCATTTTATAAACGCTATACGCGTTTTCGAAAATAATCTTCTTAGAGTAATCAACCAATCGTTTGGGGTACGTAAACGATGTAGATTCCACATCACACTACGTTTATGTAAAGGCTGGCGCGGTATCACGTCACCAAAATAACAATTTTATTTACGTGAAAGATAAACCGAGGAATATAATATAATAAGAGGACAATAAGATAAGGACATTTCTCTGAGGGATCGTATGCGGAACGAAGTAATTCGCCAGAAAACGAAAGTCCGGCATACATGATAGATATACCTAAGTATGTATATTATAATCACAGGTAGGGTTGCCAGATCGCCAAACCTAATAGCAGGACAGACCAGCCAGTTTGGCCGGACATTTGGGCTGGCTAGACACCCTACATTATTGAGGATTTTGTGTAGGTACGACAAAAACGCTCGGCCACGCTCGGCGCTCGCTCGTTTGCGAAATATAAAAAGTCTAACTAACAAAAGCCGGACACCGTTTATTTTGGCCGGACACGTAATTAAAAAGCCTAACAATGCCCGGCTTTATCCGAACGCCTGGCAACGATAGTCACAGGCATAGTTCAGCGTATTAGCAAGCTGAAGTGGCAATGGGCTGGACACATCTGTCGCAGAACTGATAACCGCTGGGGTAGACGTGTTCTAGAGTGGAGATCGCGAATTGGCAAACGTGGCCCTGTGACTCGAAAGAGTGACGATATACGTAGAACAGCTGGCGGTGGATAAAACCGAAAAGCTGGCTGAGTGGCGTGTCTTGGGAGAGGCTTATGTCCAGCAGTGAACTTCGATAGGCTGATGATGACGATAATGAATAAGATGCCACTAACCGCTTTCTGGGTGGCAAGAGATGGTGCCTATCCATGACCAATACAGAGGAACCCGGTTCCGGTTTGAAGGGTACTGCAGCTAGCGAAATTACTGGGCTGTTGAGACTAACCATGGAAAGTCTCAAAGTAATGAGCGCCAAAGCAGCGATGCCCTGGACTTTGTTATGTTACTCAAAGTCGCTATATCGCTGCAATGAACATGACAGGCGTTATCTCTTACCATCAGGAGAGCGTCTCGTTCGTCTCATTACTTTTTACATTAAAAAAACCCCAGAACTTGAACCTACGCCCTTCGGTGTATGAACCGACTACGCTAACCACAAAACTACCGCCGCGAAAAACATAGTCCTAATACTTAATTATCTATATACCATATAATATACACTTGCTCGTAAATGTTCGTCAGACGCAAATAGATAAGCTAATTGCCTTGCACTAAAAAGATAGTCGGTGCGAATATATATTTTTGTGTGACAAGGTTTACAAAGTTTACGTTAAATAGGTACTGAGAACGATTTACTCTTCCTTCCGCAAGGTCTGAATGCTATTGTTACTGGGGTTCACTACCAGACGAAAATCAATGAATCCATATTATATGTCCGTGTTTATTATTAACCTGTTATTTTTTATTATAGGTATTTCAATATACTCAAAATTTTATTGCAATATATACATACTAGCAGCTCGCACGGGAGTACAAAACTCGATTAACAATATAAATATATTAGCCTGTCACTCAGTAATAATGTAGCTATGTTGATGAAAGAATTATTCAGATCGGTCCAGTAGTTTCGGAGCCTATTCAATACAAACAAACAAACAAAAAATCAAATCTTTCCTCTTTATAATTAGTGTAGAGTGTAGATATACAGGCACATGTCATTTTGTTTTACCTAATACATACAACCCCATTAGGATACGGCAAACATTAGAGAGTTCTATAGTATACTATTATCAAGAATCATTAAAACTAACAATTCAAAAGTATAGTAAGTAACATTTAGCTTCCAGGATAGATTTCAACTGTATTATAAAACTCCGTTCAGTAATTTTTGCGTGAAAGAGTAACAAACATCCATCCACCTATCCAAACTTTAACATTTATAATATTTGTGAAAAGTGGGATGGTACGGAACCCTTCGTGCGCGAGTCCGACGCGCACGTGGCCGGTTTTTATTTTTATTTAACCTGCATCTATTTGCTGCTGAGCAAACGTAGAGATGATAGCTCAGTGGTTAGCACGGTAGGTTCGCATGCCGAAGGGCGTGGGTTCAAACCCCAACAATGAGCTTGAGCTGCCGGTGAAGGAAAACATCGTGAGGAAACCAAAGCATGGTGGTAGGATACTTTAGTACTCGGCTGGCTAGCTACCACCCTCAAGTTGAAAATCTGCCGCCAAGCATCTAACGGTGTGTTCCGGCAGCCTCACTTGAGAGCCAGTTGCATTCCAGGCTTGGTGTGCTTTACCATCTTCGGCCACACCTTCACTTGACATCAGGTGAGCTGTGGTCAAACAACTAGCCTGTCAACCATTAAAAAAAAAACGTCTCCCCAATTTGTTTTACTTGTCTCTTTCCTGTGCCAGAACCGTCCAATCTTTTCTGAGCTTCCCGATTTCGTCGCGCCATCATATCGGAGAGCGACCCCTGGATCGACTGCGTTTTGCATTTGCATTTGCATTTTTGCTTTAACATAAAAAATACTACCTCACTGATACAAAGTCCATGTTGAATCGCAAAAAGATAAATACTTAGGTTTATCAGTCTTTAAGTAACCATCATTGTGGGCTGCAAGACTTCGATAACACGCAAAGCTATCACCAATAAAACCCCTCCCAGACCTTGGCGGGTTCAAGGCCGGCAATTTCATTACGTAACTATATTGGGCCGTTGCTGCGTCCATTTCCACTTATGGCAATACCTCACTAATATACAGCATGACTGGTGAGACACTTACGATACTGAAGGAGGGTAGTAAGTATTAGTTTAGTATATTACCAAATGTCTTTCTAAATACTCAGAACTGTTGAGTAACAAAACAAATGCCGGAACATCGCTGCTTTGGCGCTCATTACTTTAAGTCTCAATATCCTAGCAATTGCCCTGGCTGCATTACCCTTTATACCGGAACACAGTCATGTCTACACGCAACTGCATGGCGGCTGAATATCTGGTACTGAGGTGCACGCCGACAGATGAGGTAGTTTGTGTACGACGAACAAAAAAAACCGGCCAAGTGCAAGTCGGACTCGCACAAAAGAGTTCCGTAGAATTATCTATAACAACAGAAAAAAAACACGTTTGGTGTACGAGAGCTACCTTAAATATTTATTTAATTCTGTTTTTTAGAATTTATTGTTATAGCATCTGTGAAAATTTCAACTGTCTTACTATCACGGTTCATGAGATACAGGCTTGGTGACAGACAGACAGACGGACGGACGGAGTCTTAGTAATAGGGTCCCGTTTTACCCTTTGGTTACGGAACCCTAATATTGTAGACCCAGTTCGTTCTCACCATGTTCTACGCCTTATTGTATTTTTTCGTATTTCTAATCTGTGGTTATAAATAATAAGACAAGTGCCTATTTACAGTTGGTTTAACTACGATTTTCCCCAACAGAGAGTAGCATGCTAATGCACTTGACACAGTGTCGAGAGCCTGCGCAATATCCTTTGATTTTAATTGGTGTCTAGCTCGCTACCAGTATTGGCTAGCTTTATATTCTGTAGCTAAACTGATTTAGAATCTACCTATATATACTATTATAAAGAGGAAAGATTTTATTGTTTGTATTGAATAAGCTCCGAAACTACTGGACCGATTTCAAAAATTATTTCACCGTCGGGAAGCTACACTATCCCCGGGCGACATAAGCTACTTTTTATCCCTGTATTCCCACGGAAACGGGAACTACGGGACGCGACTCAGTTTTATACTATGTAGAGTACTAGCGACCCGCCCCGTCTTCAACATCTAAGCTGTGGTCAAAGCAACTAGCTTGTCAACCATTAAAAAATATGACATCCCTGTTGGCTCATTGTTAGTGTATCTGCCTTAAGAACTGAAGGGTGTGGATTCGATTCCCGCTCAAAACAAATATTTTATGTATCAACAAATGTTTGTTCTGTGTGTATTATAAGTATGCATTTACAAAAAAAAAAGTATTGATGTATTCTATCAGTTATCTGACTTCCATCACACAAGCTCTGCTTAGTTTGGGGTCAGATGGCGCTGTGTGTCATGTCCAACGATGTTTATTTATTTAAAAAAAATACTTGTTAATTGTTAATGAGCTTGTTAAATATCTGTATGTTTAAGTGTTTTGGTGTACAATAAAGTCATATACTACTCTATGTTGTCATCGGACATCAGTACTTCCCTGGCCGATATGACTAAAGGTAAATCACCGTACATAAACAAGGTGAATGAATCACGCCACAGTTGCAATGTTCGCTTACGTTTATAATCTTTTAACGTTTGTCACACTAATTTGTTTGCTATACCTTTGTCTCTAAGCGGCTAGACCGATCTTAATGTTTGGTAAGACGGCGCTCCGTCTGTACGCCTAGATCTTTTACACCTACGCAACGGATTTTAATGCGGTTTCCATCTATAAAAAGAGCGATTCAAGAGGAAGGTTTACATAATAATAAATATCGTAGGACTATACACACAGCGCCATCTGGCCCCAAACTAAGCAGAGCTTGTGTGATGGAAGTCAGATAACTGATAGAATACATAAATACTTTTTTTTTTGTAAATACATACAGAACACCCAGACATCTATCTATACTATTATAAAGAGAAAAGATTTTATTATTCGTTTGTTTGTAACGAATAGGCTCCGAAACTACTGGACCTATTTCAAAAATTCTTTCACCGTTGGGAAGCTACACCATCCCCGGGTGGCATATGCTACTTTTTATCCCTGTATTCCCACGGAAACGGGAACTATGCGGGTGAACCGCGCTAGTGTATAATCAAATTATTGGATTATCTGGTACCTAATATTCTGTTCCAAATTTCGAATAGAATCAGATCGAGTTTCCAAACATGTGTCAAAATAAAATGTAATTAAAATCAAAAGCAGAAGCAGTATTGATATCAACTTCGATGCCAATCACCCCCACAATAACTTTCTACTCCTTTTTAACCCCGTTAGTTCTGTTAAAGAATGTTTATGCAAAATTTGAAGTAGATTGTACCAAGGAATCACGTTGTCCCATACAAACTTTGCTCCCGATTTTCACCCCCTTAGGGGTAGAATTACGGAATATCCTTTCTCATCGGATGCCTACGTCATACAAAGAGTACACCCTCCAAGTTTCAGGTCTCTACGATCAGCAGCTTAGGCTGTGCGCTGATCCGTCAATCAGTCATTCAGAATAAAGCATTTTATGTGTATATAATTATTATAGATACATGCATATGCACCACATTAGTATCTATATTGCAAACGTGCGAACACGAGGCGGGTCGCTAAATTACAGTGGAAATCGTATCAAAATCCATTGCATGGTTTAGAAGTCAGTGGAGAAACAGACAGACGCGTAAAGTATCTTTGTTTCATACTGGGTATTTAGAAAATACAAAGATAAATACATTACCTACAGACACTACTGCGAATTACCAAATCTATACACAACATTCAGCAAAAGGATACAAACATAATAATTTGAGTAAGGAGGTACACAATTACATATCTTACATAAAAACTTTTACGGTAAGTATTTCCATAAATGATTTCATCACTTCACACCAATACAAACGCAAAAGTAACTAACTCCTTTTCACGATTAAACGCCTAAAAAGATCTTGACGAAACTTGGCATTCTGGTAGTGGGACAATTCGAGAATATCTGTTTTTTTTACTGTTGACAAGCTAGGTGTTTGACCACAACTCATCTGATGTTAAGTGACGGCGTGAAGATGGTAAACACACCTAGCCTGGAATAGAACTGGCTCTCAGGTGAGACAGTCGGAATACACCGTTAGGTGCTTGGCAGCAGATTTCAACTTGAGGGTGGTATCTAGTCATCAGAGTACAAGAAAATACCCTACCACCATGCTATGGTTTCCTGACAAAGTTTCCCTTCACCTGCAGCTCAAACTCATTGTCAGGGTTTGAACCTACGACCTCGCTAACCACTGAGCTATCATCGCTTATTACTTTGCTTTCCGGGAAAAGGATAAGCGGTTTGCCGCGGAAAGAAGCTAGTGCAATGAACTTGCGTTTCTGTACCTACTGGCGACATTACGTATGATGTACTATGACGGAACGTATTAAAAAACTATTAAGTTTCGTTAACAGTTTTTGTTCAGACTAGAAGAGCTATTAATAATCGAACCTTGAGACATCTAACAACACAATTCAAGCTCTATTCCTTAGCAATACAGGTACTAACAACATTTTCAAAAATTCTGATGTATAATTTTCTTGTGCAATTTTTTGCTTTGGGAATTGTAAACTAGTAAAGGACTCGGGCAAGTACAAGTTTGCCCAACGACTGTACTTATATGAAAACGGGTTCTGTTAGGTAAATACTACAACCTTCTTTGAGCAGAAGTGAGTGTTTTAACTTCATATGCATGAAATAAATTCCTTACTCTAAAACCTCTTTTGTGGTAGATGTCAAAAACGTCTATAATTATTTATACGTAAGTTCCAAAACTTACGTATAAATAATTATAGACGTGCACGTGACGACAGCCTTGTTAAGAGGTCGTCTAGGTTCGAACCCCGAAGCACGCACATCTGTTTTCTCAGTTATGTGCACATTTCCGCTAGCTTCAAACGGAGAAAAAAACTTTGCAAGGGAATTGAGTTTAAAAAAATTTGTTATCGATGATATCTGAACTCTGCTAACCCTCACTTAGTGACGGACTATGGCCTTAACATGGATCATTTATTTATTTTATTAATCATTGTTCTCATATGAACAACTTTTACTAAGAAATTGTGAAAGAAGTTACTGTACATTTTTTAAATTTGTGATTATTGGTCATAGACAACCCCCTAGTTGGCTGTTATTGGTAAAATTGTGATTGCGTCACCCTTTAGCGTCATACTATTATTATCTGTTATTGTCCTAACGACGAAAAGTAATTGGGCAATATTTCATTACGCTAAGGCTCAATTTCTGGATTATAAGCCTAACTTTCTTTTCTCCTGTCAATATGTCTGTCTGTCATGCAAAATCGTTCGAAAATCAGTCTTATTTACATACAAAAACCCGCTAAAAAAACTAAGAATATACGTATATTTTAACTGTGCGAATAAGTATACAAATATATCAAATATACAATCGTCATATAAATAATAAAATTCTAAAACCATACGGGAAATTAAAAAACAGAGTTCCTAAGACTCAGTTTTTTAGTCGTGCCTACGCATAGTATACGAATAAAACCGATTTCGTTTTCCCAATACCTTGTCAGTTGTTCTGTGAAGGAAAAACATCATGATGAAACCATAGTATGGCAGTAGGGTACTTTCTAGTACTCGGCTGGCTAGCTATCACCCACAAGTTTAAAATCTGCCGCCAAGCACCTAACTGTGCGTTCCGGCTGCCTAACTTGAAAGCCAGTGCTTTATCATCTTCCGACCACACCGCCACTGAGCTGTAGTCATACACCTAGCTTATAAACAATTTAAAAAAAAAGAAAAAAAAACAGAAATACTTTATGAAAATTTAAACTGGTCTTGTTATTGTTAAATAGAAAAACTTTCATGACATCAGAAGAATACATAAATATTACATACATTTATGTATTTTATATATATTGCATTGTTTGAGAAAATTGCTAAAGCAGCTAAACTTGAACAATAAATAAAGAAACAAAAACAGTTGTACGAAAATAGCTGATAGGTAAATAAACTCTATAAACCTTGACAAACTGAAATCTACGTAGGTATATAAACGCATTACAACCTATTATGTTCGAATCTAGAATCGATTATCTCTGAACACGGATTCGATTTTGTACGAAGCGCAAGTTTTCGCATCTCGTAATCATTCATTTTCTGATGATATTGTTTAGAATTCGATTTTCATACAAATATTTTTTTTCCATTTATGGACAAATGGAGCATAATTTTACAATAATTGCGGTAAATCACAATTGCTCAATTGCTCAAATCTGCCGCCAAGCATCTAACGGTGTGTTCCGGCCTCACTTGGGAGCCAGTTCCATTCCAGGCTAGGTGTGCTTTACCATCTTCGACCACACCTACACTTAACATCAGGTGAGCTGTGGTCAAACAACTAGCCTGTCAACCATACAAAAAAAAATTAAAAGGGGGCTTAAACTTATACTTGTGTCGTGGCTCTATCCTAAGCACTGTACATAGGGGTATCTGTCCCTAAAATGCGGTGGACCAGACACCCGCATCGTAATCGTAATCGTACCATTGAATACTAAAAAGTTTCATCTAATCACTTTAAATATTATTAAATAATATTTATATAAACAAAGTTACAAAACCGACCATGACGATTTCACCTTGACGTTCTCATTAAAAAATATATAAACAGTATATAAATCCTAATAAAATAGAATAGAGTATAAAATAACATATGTATATGTATATGTCGTTCAACCGTTACATAATACAAACTAACTCATATTGGTAAACAAACCTTCATGACAGCGTCCACTAGCCATGAGCGAAACCCAGATGACGGGGTCGAAGTATCCGGCAACATTGTTGTGGATATTAAATCCATATCCATCCAATCTGTCACATTCATTATGAAGAGAAAAAAAAAATACGCCACCAAAAATATACAACACTAAATTTCACTTTTAAAAAGTAAGACTGAACAGCGCGCGGTAAAGAAATCGACTAATCCATCTATTCACATCGCGTCTAAAAGTGAACAATAAAAATTGATAAAGTTATCATTGACATCAGATAGTTTCCAAGATATTTTGTTACGATACTCAGTAGTTCGTATGTGGCGATGGCAAGCGACCGCGCGCGGTGTTTCGCGCGGGCAAACTGACGAGAACGATGCTTGTATATAAAGCAACCTATCAGTAAGTACTATCAAGAATATATTTAGATCTGCGACGACAATTCTACCACTTTATTTTTCCTCTTTGGTAATAGGTTCTCAAAAAATGGTATTCGATCCCTCGAGGATTTGATTTTGTTTGACCAACACGGCACATAATAAAAAATGACGGGTAAAATTTTAGTTTTGCACGTAGGATAGATGTTTATCTACGCATGTATGCAAGTAATATATTTATGTAGCGACTAGCTGACCCCCCCCCCCCCCCCCCCCCCCTCGGCGTTACCCGCTATATGTCCAGGGTCTCAGCTATCTCCATACCAAATTTCTAAATTTACTGTTTTATTCAAGCAATTGTGGTTTACCGCAAATAAAGACCAAAATAAATGCCAGGAGTCGTGATTTCACTGTAAAATTATGCTCCATTTGTCCATAAATGGCAAAAAAATATTTGTATGGAAATCGAACCACCTTCAAGTAATGAGCGCTAAAGCAGCGATGATTTGATTTTTTTAAATGCCCTGGACTTTGTTAATTTTAATTTTAGGTACCGCTATAATAGTCATGGAAAGGCGTTATCACTTATCATCCAGGGGAGCGCCTCGTTCGTCTCAATACTTTTACGTAAAAATAAATAAATGGTATTAGGTCATAGTCATAGTTGTGAGCTAAAAAGTAATATTTGTGGATTGTTATCAGCTATCGTAGAACTGATCACTCGGAAGCTGACGTTGTCAGTTGCTAACCTGGGCGTTGATTCTCTAATTCATAAGGGATACTTTGTCAAAAACGCGTCCACGTTCTTAAAATCTATTTCGATAGTTTAGAACAAGCTTTTCAGAGACCTCTGCTCGTTTTTAATTCGACATTGCCATTCTACGCGTATTTAACTCAATTCCACCACTTTACGCGAACGCGGCGCGTTACGTAACTTTTCCTGTTTTGGCGACTTTGAGCCAGTCCACGCAACAAATTATATGGTATAAAAACCGACTACAAAAAAACCATAAAAAACAATATTATTAACATACCCTGCTATAAAGAATAAAATATTAATACTTTTACATACTTTTTGTATTTTTACTGTTAATATAAAACACACGGACAGAATTGAGAACCTTTTCCCTTTTTGAAGTCGGTTAAAAAAGGTGTTATGATTTTAGCAGTTCATGTATGTACATATTATGTAGGTTTGTGTACCTACCTCGTAATCTACTTTTAATTATTTGATTTGATTTACTAAATATGTTTTAGCACATAAGGTACCCTCCATCGAAACTTACATAGTACACAATTCACGTGTCATTTCGTGGATATATTAAGATGATACACTCAATCCAATAAAGTGAATTTTTATAAATTTTCATCATCATCATCATCATCATCATTTCAGCCGTAGGACGTCCACTGCTGGACATAGGCCTCCCCCATTGACTTCCATAAAGACCGGTTGAAAGCGGCCCGCATCCAGCGCGTTCCTGCGGTCTTTACTAGGTCGTCTGTCCACCTTGTGGGTGGACGTCCTACGCTGCGCTTGCCGGTCCGTGGTCTCCACTCCAGAACTTTGCAGCCCCATCGGCCATCAGTTCTGCGTGCTATGTGCCCTGCCCACTGCCACTTCAACTTGCTAATCCGTTGGGCATTAGCAAGTTGAAGTGGCAACTTGCTACTTATAAATATATAAATTAATTAAATAAAATTTGTTTAAGTGAATATAAATTTTCACTTAAACAAATTTTTTTTTGGACTTTAACTACGTATTTGTTGTCGATTGGGCCAATGAGTACATTCCAAATATGTACTAGTTTTAAAACTCTTTAAAAAAAAAAAAGATTGTCTACCTAAATTAGAGAATTAAAAATCTTCCAGCCAAAAAGTTTGTGCGTTATTTATGATCGAATGACATAAGCACCAAAACAAAACGCCGCAAGTATAGGTACAAAATTATATTTAGACTCCCCAATATTTTCCAAGCGCAGTGACGCACGTAGTTTTGGAGAGTGCTATCGTCGCCGGTGACTATTTTAGTTCAGTCAGGATGTAAATTATAAAAACAGCCATGAATTTATGATGAAACTCGTATTAGTTAGCGAAAACTATAATTTTTACTCCACAGTTTGAAGTTTTTTGCTTTTAGAGGGAAATATTGAGACTTTATTTTAATTTTGTAGATTCTCGTCTTGCTTAGGGGCCTAGCTACCGCCACATCAGCCGTATCAATGATACGGGGCCACCGGGATACAGAGGCCCCTGACGTGTGTAAGCAAAAGTTAGTAAAACGTTATCCACAATGTCACTTAATCTCGTGCTTCCCGGGAAAAGAACATATAAAAAAACCTGTCATACGATCGATATAATCAATGAATATTTATTTTAATTTAATGCAAGCATTTTTGTTCCTTTTGTGAGCAATCTTTACCCTTAATTTGGGCCCCCCAACTAATTTTGATACACGGACCCTCCAAGACGCGCTACGCCACTGGTCTTGCTATGGCAATTTTGTATAATAAGTTGGCGCCCTCTCTGATTATAAACTGTTATCGTTGTCTTGAGTATATGCAATACAAGAAAATAAGTCATATTTTAAAAACTCTAGCAAAGACCTTTTTAAATTATTCAATTATATCACCAGCTCGGAATACCGAATAAGATCTTAATTTAATTACACGTGAAAAACACGATCAATGCAACAGTCTTTCTTTTTTTCATATAAGATGGAAAGTAATACAACGAGTAAACAACATTCGTAATGACAAGAAATAGCGTTTGCGTGGGCGTTAGCATCACAGCAATACACATAACTTTGAGAAACGACACGAAGTCCAGGGTATCAATGCATTGGCGATCATCACTTTGAGACCTTGATGGCAAGTTTCACTAGTCTTGTAATTTCATTAGAACATTAAAACTGAAAACTGCTAAGTAAAAACGAATACACATAACTTTGAGAAATGACACTAAGTCCAGGGTATCAATGCATTGGCGATCATTACTTTGAGACATTGATGGCAAGTTTCACTAGTCTTGTAATTTCATTAGAACATTAAAACTGAAAACTGCTAAGTAAAAACGAATACACATAACTTTGAGAAATGACACTAAGTCCAGAGTATCAATGCATTGGCGATCATCACTTTGAGACCTTGATGGCAAGTTTCACTAGTCTTGTAATTTCATTAGAACATTAAAACTGAAAACTGCTAAGTAAAAACGAATACACATAACTTTGAGAAATGACACTTAGTCCAGGGTATCAATGCATTGGCGATCATTACTTTGAGACCTTGATGGCAAGTTTCACTAGTCTTGTAATTTCATTAGAACATTAAAACTGAAAACTGCTAAGTAAAAACGAATCTAAACCATTTATCAAGAAATAAAAGCAGTCACTCAAAGAATAAATATGTCAACGCCTTCGAAACAACCTCAATGTATTCTTGATTCTATTTGATTTGTTACCGATCCACGCTATGTAATTTGGGGTGCGCCCCAAGTTGAATGTGGCTTCTATTTGACCGTGGGCGTCCCCAAATTACATGACCTAGTATCGTATGCTCAATTAATCTTCTGAAGAAGTTATGACGCAAATTCTACAATACACTATGTACACAGTAATCACTACAGTAAAGAACATATTATTATAATTATGCTAAAAGAAGAGTTATGAAAACTTAAATGCCGGCATCACTTCTTTATTTACACCTTCAGATACTCAATAGTCATCATCAGTACAGAAAATCACAAGAGCATAATGCAGAAACTTTTTCGAACATCTACAGGAACTAAAAAGACCCAGAAACTTGTACAGAAATTAAAAAGAGCGTCATAAAGAAACCTAAAGGAAAATCTATATAAACTTAAGTCATTATCAGTGAAGAAACTTAAACACCTACAGATACTTAATAGTAATCATCAGTAGAGAAACTCACAAGAGCAATATACAGACACTCAAAAGAATATCTATAAGAACTATAAACACGACTTGACTGACACGGACTGTACTTGATCAAGACTGGACTTTGACTATAACTTTAGCGAGGACACTTATTTAACTTTTGTAACTTGAAAATATATAAATACTTGACACTGGCAAATGCTCAAAACGCGACGCCAAAACCAAAGAAAAAAAAAACGATAAAGACCATCATACAGAAACTTAAAAAACACATCTACAGAAACTTAAAAGAACGTAAAGCTACGTAATAGTCATCATCAGTACAGAAACCCCATCTCATAGCTTGTCTACTTTATGCATTGTCGGTAATAGTATAAGTTTTCATTGTCGGTATAGTATAAATCGCATTTTTTTCTTTCCCCCAAAACATCGCGGCAGGCGATAACTCCTGCACTGAGACCTCGCTTGAAGCATTTCTTCGATCTCTTTTCTAGTTTGTATTAAATGCACAAACCGTTTAGACAAAATTACATAACTCTAGGTCTAAATCTAGAATATCAACATTATTCAACACGGTTACGAAATTACAGAAAGCGAATTGATGCATGGCTTTACTTTACATACTCTATGCGACAAGATTTTAAAGTACCTCATTAAGTTTCGGAATAATTCGGAAACCTTCAAATCCTAATGCTTGATAAGGTATTCATGGGCATGGCCAATGGAACTAGTCTTAATTTCTTACTGATGTAGTTAGCTTTGGGATTGAATATTAAATTAACTTTTTAATATCCACACCAAAGACCACATAGCAATGATAGCTCAGTGGTTAGCGCGGTCGGTTCGCAAACCGAAGGTCGTGGGTGCAAACCCCAACAATGAGCTTGAGCTGCCGGTGAAGGAAAACATCGTGAGGAAACCATAGTATGGTGGTAGGATACTGTCTAGTACTCGGCTGGCTAGCTACCAGCCTCAAGTTGAAAATCTGTCACCAAGCATCTAACGTTGTGCTCCGGCAGCCTCACTTGAGAGCCAGTTCTATTCCAAGCTAGGTGTGCTTTACCATCTTCGACCACACCTTCACTTAAAATCAGGTGAGCTGTGATCAAACACCTAGCCTGTCAACCATAAAAAATATGGTACAGAAGGAAAAATAAACTTAATGAATAGTTTATCTGACCGCTCAAAGCGATCATTCAGAAAACCTTAGGACGGAAAGGATTAAAGAAAGAAACTTGGTGGTAGATTTTTTACTTGGTGGTAGATCTCCTTAGCAAGAGGTCGTCTAGGCAGGTACCACCGCAGTACCAGATGACCAGATATTCTGCCGCCAAGCAGTAATGTGTACTTAAATGTTACTGTGTTCCAAGGTTTGAAAGGTAGCAAGCAGCTAGCGAAATTATAGGACTGTTGAAACTAATCGACAGTTTCAAAGTAATGAGCGCCAAAGAAGCGATGCCCTGGACTTTGTTTTGCTACTCAAAGTTCTGTGTACCACTGCAATGGTCATGGGCGTGCGTTATCTCTTACCATTAAGAAACGTCTTGTTCGTCTCATTAATTTTACATAAAAAAAACCAACACAATATTCCACGATGGCAGTTCGTGTTCGTGTTGAATACAATACTTATTTTATGAAAATTATCCTCAAGACCTTGTTCTTTGTTAATTTTCTTGGAACAAATATTTTACTGTCAAATTATCTAGGACAAAGTGTTGTGGTTAATGACATTGTTGCTTAAAAAAAAAAAGTGAATTGATCATAATTGCAGATTAATATTGTAAATCATTTCCATAACACAACATACCGCCGTATTTTACAAATTCGGCAGAAGAAAATTAAATAGATAATTTCTCTTTTTCCCTCATTAAATTAGTACACTCACTTGGCACCTAGCCCTTAAGGTTATAAACAAGCCCTAGCCCTAACCTACTAACCTAGCCCTTTTTAAACATTTTTTTATATATTTTAAAACTTGTTTTTGGCGTCGCACTTAGTGCATTTGCCAAAGTCAAGTATTTCGATATTTTCGAGTATTTTATGATTAAACTAATGAAATAGGTCGCGAGTCACAATCAAAATACCTACGTCAAGGTCAAGTTTGGCTATGCCTTAGTAGCAAAGTGGCGACTTTACTACAATCTTCAAGTGTTGTGGAAGCAAAAAAAAATATTTTTGGAATAGGTATAATATAGGTAATGTGGCGCGACACGACTTGAATTTTCCGCGTTCCCGCCAAAATAGTCTATCTGTTAGTCGGTCCGCTGTGACCTGGGAATATATTTTTTAACCGTTCGTATGGATTTTGCATGCGTATAATCCGATTTTCAATCGATATTGTATCAAAGCTATTCGTGATTGAAAACTCATGCTTTGAATCCTACAAAAATAAGCCTATTAAGAAAATTGCGCAGAAAATTTAAAAAAAAATCGATAAATTCCACGCGAGCGAAGTCGCAGGTAACAGTTGAAATACAAAGTTAATGAGACGAAAGAAACGCTCTCCTGATAGTGTATGTTGTATGAGATGATAACGCCTGACTTTAACCATTGCAACGTTACCCAAAACTTTCAGAAACTTATCCCATGGTTCTGCTGGAATATACCTACGCCTTTAAATACCTATTCTGGACTTGGAATTAAAAACATTTCCAATTGCTCTTAAAATAATGTATCAAGTGTGATAATCTTGTATTTGTTCAGAGTCGCTTTAATAATAATTTAACAACCTAGATCGCCATCTAGCCAAAATGCTCTGAACTAGTTACGATAAAAGACAGCTTACCGTGGCGCAGGCGATTAGAATAAATAAGGCAATACCCGAAGAAATTAGTCACGCCTCATGCCGCGGTCAATGCCTAATCGATTTAGTCTTAAAAAGAATAATCATATCTGCAAAGCAACTGGAATTCGAAGTTATTTTTCTTTCAGAATTAGATTTTTTATAACCCAATCAAATTAGGTACTTTAATATTAACAACAGATGTAGGTCTAGGTTTAGAAGCAGGATCTAGTTATTCTAATCTCGAATAGTTGATGGAGAGTAATATTATTCTTTGAGTTGGTCACATAAATGCGATAACAATTTAACTAATAGATAGGCAGGGGTGAAGTCAAAATAGAATAAAAATATTAGAATATGTGCATTAATTTAATTATTAGATTAAAACATAACTACCTATATTTTTTTTTTATTGAAAGATTCACAGACTCCTTACCAGTATGCTGGACTGAATATTTAAAAAAAAATATAAATATATGTCCCTGAAGTTAAAAAAAATTGTATTCAGTAGCATACCTCTACAATGGTTGGTACTGAAGTCATCTCTGGTGGTTTTGGAGCTAGGCCTTGCTGGGCTGCTGTCAGTGCCCATGATGCTGCAAGCACGCCTGCTGCCAGATAGATGCTCCGCTTTTTTAGCATAATATCTCTGAAATAAATTATGGTTCATTTATTTGACAAAAGCATCAAAACAAAACAAAATAACTACTTTAAACAGGGCTAGACTTAGATAACCAGTAGCCATTTTAAAGTAGTAAAGCATCATAGCAACAGCTGTAAACATTATGAATTTGTATGAATTCTCATTTGTTCGTAATTATAGTAGTCTTCATCAGAGTACAGAAGCAGTTAGAGCCAATATGACAAATATATTGAACTATTTATTATTAACACTAAATTATACACATTATAACTTAACATAACGACTAGATAAATGTTAATTTTGTTTTATTAACAGTACAACTGTAATAATACTATGCATAAAACAAATCTTTCATAATATTCTATACTGAACTCATTTACGAAAGTAAAAAAAAATTGAGATAAAAAGTCATTGAAGTATGAACAAGTTATAGGAATTATCATGTCTGAACAAAGGCAGTACAAGTTAAGAAGTTACATACCTAATTAATATTGTGCCACTTTATGATAACAGAGAGTAATAAACTATTACAGTTGATTATCTGTAATATATATGTATATATAATATGTTCTGTTACCAGGCTGACATTATAATAGAAATTGTAGAACTTGCCTAAATATGTATTTATAGCAATTCTTGTTCTATTAGATTATTTATTGTTTGTGTGCTAAAACTTGTAAACTTTGTTATCATAATAAGTATAACTGTAATACTTTACTTGGTGGTAGATAGGTAGGTAGGTACTAGCAGATATTCTGCTGCTGCAGCTAGTGGAAGTATTGGGCTGTTGAGACTAACCATTGAAAGTGTCAAAGTAATGAGTGCCAAAGCAGCATTTCCCCGGACTTTGCTTTTCAACTCAAAGTTCTGTGTATTGCTGCAATGGATATGTGTTATCTCTTACCATCAGGAGAGTGTATTGTTTGTCTCATTACTTTGACATTAAAAAAAATTAAAACAACGGTTTTAGATTCATTGCATTTTATGGTATCTATAACAATTTTGTTTCCTATATCGTTCTGTATTGCTCATGATTGTTTTAATAGAAACCAATATCCCTAGCATGAAATATATCATCATAATGATTAGTAGGTATATGCTATACTATCTCTCTCATACATATTTATAAAGGAAAATGTTAGTGAAGTATTTTATACACATTAAACAATATTCAATTTGAATATTTTTAACATTTTCTATCAAATACTTTGAATTTGATTTTATTATGAATTAAGTGAAGTCTATTTTATTTTGTGTAAAAGAAATACAATTAGTTCTTATGCTAGGGGTACAAATAATAAAAAATGTTCAATTTTATTCCAAATACCTAGTATAAACCAATAATTATATTAGTGTGATTTATCCTGCAAATCTGTCACTACATAAATTTCAAACATGATTTGACTCTAAAAAAGAATGACAAACCCTAACCACATGAGTTGGTATTTACTTATGTTCCTTTTAACACTAATAACGTTTTAGTTAATGTTATTAATGGTATTCGTAACACCATTCATTTTCATTGAATTAGAAAAAGTCCCTAACAATTAGCTACCTACCTATTGAGCAGTGTATTGGCATTATCATCACTTCAATATCAATTGTATTGGCTATTCTCGTAGATAAGACAAAATGTTACTCAAGAAAAGGCTTGACTAAGTAGCGAGATCAAATTTATTGGATTTTCTAACATACCAACGTCACCGTGGTGAATGGATTGTGAAGCCCCGTTTACTTACAGTTAAGAGTTCTTCTCGTTAGAAAAGTATTGAATAGACCGGTCAATGGATTGCCTTTCTCATCACACGTTTATACAATCTAGTTTATTCACAAAGATTCCACGTTAATAGAAATTCGCATTTTTCAGAGAAAAATAAAATACGAAAGCTAAAGCACAGATTACGAAGGGAACACTCAATGCGTATTCAATATTTCAGTAGGATGAACATGGGGCATGTGCCAAACAAAACAATCCGAACACTGACTGTTGCAACTTGCAACTTTAGAATTTGAACGACACAGATATTTCCTTTTTAATACATTTTTGACTTTTGAGAGCTAACGTACTTACCAGGTTTTAGATGGACGGCTTTCATTATTTAACATTAAGCTTTAATTCACAGGCTCAGAGTATAGGTCTTGTATAGGTACATCTCGGACAAATGAAGGGTTCAAGAGGTACATAGCCTTTAATTCGCTTCAACAGATATGACAGTGCCTGTGTAAGGCATTAGTCTTCTTATGAATAATTTGATTTATTTCTAACATTCTACTTTAGGCATTCTTAAGAGTTCAAGGAATTCATATTTACAAACGTAAGATACGTTTGAAAATGTGAATTCCTTGAAATTAAGTGTTAATTATGTTTTAGTGTGTTAATATAAGATCATTGATCAAGTCAGTACATACTAGATCTATGGTTAAGATAATATAATATAGTATTTTATAATGCACTCATTTTTAATAACTATTTGTGAAGGGTTTTTAAAAGTAAAATAAAAACATGAGAATTGGCATCATGCACTAACGTCAACGTGCCATGGCCAAAGAGGAAAAAAGAAAATTGTCTAAAACAAAATATGTTTTGGAGTTTTGGCGGGAACGCGGGAAGAGTCGTGTCGCTCCGTTGTATTTTTTTCTAAAACTAGTGTTTTGTCGAGTGTTTATGCATATAAATGGTGGTGTTTTATTCATAAAGTGCCGAGTTACAAGCGCAAGTGTGGGAAAATGATATAATGTGGTGAAACATGATTTTTTTTTTTTTTTTCGTTAATTTGCCCTTTCGGGCAGGCTAAAGCTATAAAGCCATACTGCCTCGTCTTAGTCAAATCCAGTTCATGTCAGTTCGTGCCAGTCATGCTTTAGTAAAGTAGTGGCAACTTTACTATAAAGCTTCGATGGAGTTTTGGAAGCAACACGAAAACTCATGTTTCACCACATTATATCATTTTCCCACACTCGCGCTTGTAATTCGGCACTTTATGAATAAAACACCACCATTTTTATGCATAAACACTCGACAAAACACTAGTTTTGGAAAAAAATACAACGAAGCGACACGACTCTTCCCGCGTTCCCGCCAAAACTCCTGGTGAAACATGAGTTTTCGTGTTGCTTCCAAAACTCCATCGAAGCTTTGTAGTAAAGTTGCCACTACTTTACTAAAGCATGACTGGAATTAACTGACACAAACTTGGACTTGACAAAGACGACTTTGACTATAAAACTAGCTACGATGGCACTTATTTAACTTTTGAAACTTGAAAATATATAATTACTTGACACTGGCAAATGCTAAAACGCGACGCCAAAACCAAAGAAAAAAAAAAAATATGTTTTAGGTTATTTTTATGTTGACTTTAATTTCTATCAAAAGCAAACTAAAAAGCTAAACGGAAACATTGAAAGATGCCTCAGGACTACCGGAGATTTAACGGACCCGAAGACAGTATACCGTACCAACGATTCACTCAAAACTTTGTTAAGACGTACGACGAACGTTACGCCGAACTGTTGGATAATGACGGAAAAAGAAGAGATGGGCGCGCACTGGAGGAAGCCCGAAGCATGTGTATGTTTTGTATGTATTCAGGTTTTAGGGTGAATGTTGTAATTGTTGTACACTGTTGTACTCCGACTACAAACTATATTTCCGTTATTCATCTTTTTCAAATTCTTCCCTTGTCAAGTTGTCAAACTTTTTTTGGCGGCAGATCCTAGATATAAATATTAGTCTAAAGTAATGGGACAAATAACAGTCTAGATGGAAAGAGATAATATCTTCTCATGACTGTGTTTATTGCAGCGGTGCACACAACTAAAAAAAACCAAGTTCAAAGTTTTGCTAGTTTGGCACTCATTACTTAATGTGAACAAAAAGCTTTTTAAATGCATATAGGTATATATATATTCTGGCGAACCGCCCCAGCTTCGCATGTGTGCAATGTAGATACTAATGTGGTGCATATACATATAAACCTCTTCCTCTTGAATCACTGCCTATTGATTAACATTTTGTTTTTACACAATAATCTGAACTAGCTCTTATGTTGGTACATACTGATTAAATCCTTTCCAATAATCACTCAAGAGGTCACGCCCACTGCCGAAGTAGCTATATGGGAGAACCTTTCTTACTATGCATAGAACAACAATTTTTTTCTGCAATTTTTCCCTGCATTAAAAATATAGTACAGCCTTTATATCCTATTGTAAAAATATGATTAGCAGTTTATATTAGAACAAAAATATATCATACAATATGAATGCAAATAGAGTTGCTTAGAAATATATTTCAAAAAAAGGAGATTTACAACCAATTATTTTTTTTCAGATGCAAAAACAGATTTGGTTTCACAAGCGAAAGGATCAGCTTATGTCGAATTAAAGAAGACTAAAGTTGTGTGCTCTGTTTTTGATCCCAGAGAGATACCTCATCAGAATGAGTTCAGGTAAGTAATAAATGTAGTTTGTTACATAAATTAAAAAATATGCATACATGAGTTATATGCATACATAATTCAAATGGACCTCAATTTTAAGGAGTCAAGGTAATTTTTTTTTTTTTTTTTTTTTTTAATGGTTGACAGGCTAGTTGTTTGACCACAGCTCACCTGATGTTAAGTGAAGGTGTGGTCGAAGATGGTAAAGCACACCTAGCCTGGAATGGAACTGGCTCTCAAGTGAGGCTGCCGGAACACACCGTTAGATGCTTGGCGGCAGATTTTCAACTTGAGGGTGGTAGCTAGCCAGCCGAGTACTAGAAAGTACCCTACCACCATGCTATGGTTTCCTCACGATGTTAATAATAATAATTTAATAATTTGTTGTAATTTTATCATATGAAATGTGAAACAATGGAATTTGCTGCCTGAGTGGGTGTACTATATGCCTTCAAGTCTCAGGTAAATATTTTTCACGTAAATTATCCATAGGAATAACATCAGGCAAGATAGAGGGCAAACACATGCCATTTTAATAATAAAAAAATCTTTTGTAATCTACTAAAATATCTGTCTGATGAGAATATCTTTTAATTGTTACCTGGATTGTTACTCACACCATTACATCCAAGTGTAGAAACATTCAAAAAAAATTATTAGAGCAAAATAAATAATTATTCAAAAATGTTTTATCTGTTAAATTAATTTCAGCCAACTTGGTCAGATATTCTGTGAAGTGAAATTTGCACCATATGCCTGTAAAGGTGAGCGTAGATCTCCAGTTCCCGATGCTGAAGAGAAGGCACTCTCAGTAGCCATGAGACAAGCACTGGAGCCATGTGTATGCCGATACTTGTTCCCTAACTTTCAGGTAATTTGACACACAAACTCATCATTTTTATCCTATTCCTACTAATATTATTAATGTGAAAGTTTGTGAGTATGGATGGATGTTAGTTACTCTTTCACACAAAAACTTCTAAACGGATTTGGTATGAGGTAGCCGAGACCCTGGATTAACAGGCTACTTTTCTGTTCCTGTCAGATTGGCTAGGCTTATTGTTTAGGCAGGCATGTTGAACATGGCAGTGAAGGTGAACTTTGATTTGTATTTAAAGGAAGCCCCTATAAAAATTGTATATATACAAGTCTGCCGCCAAGCATCAGGTGTGTGTTCCAGCACCCTTACTTTAGTTCCATTCCAGGTTAGGTGTGTTTACCATTCTCGATTACATTGTCACCTAACATTAGGTGAACTGAGGTCAACCATAAAATAGAACGGAATATTCCAGAAATAAATGATGGATGATTATGATAAAGTTTTGGTTACTACTTCATAATGATGCCAAGAAAGTAAAAACATAAAATGTAATTCTTATTCTTATTCAAAGTGGGGGCGATAGGTCTTGCACTGACATCTCGCTTAGGATGTATTGTGCATTTCCCCCTACCAGTGTCTACCCAAGCCAACCAAGCTCCTTGAAGTATCGGAGTGAGGCTCTGGGCCGCTGGCATAGTAGCTCCAGTGAGTTGGGTGGAATGTTCAATGAAGAATGTAATATTAAATAGTTATGTAGTTCTTTTTAACTGTCAACATTTTTTTCTTTTCATTGCAGATTGACATATTTGTGTACATCTTGGAAAATGATGGAGCTTGCCTTGCTGCTGCTATCAACTGTGCCGGCCTAGCACTCTCTAATGCAGCAGTACCTATGTATGACATTATAACATCTGTCTCACTTGCTTTTATTGGAAACCAAATCTTTGTAGACCCAAACTATGATGAAGAAACACTAGCAATTGCTAACACAGATTCAAATACAAACCATGGCACAATAACCCTGTCCTCACTACCTGGCTTAATGCAAATATCTGAATTCAGGCTTGTCGGATCTATTGATTTGGAAAATGTTACAAAAGCCATAGAATTATTGCAGAATGAATGTAACAAGATTTTGCCTATAATTCAAAAAATAATTGTATCAGATGTAGTGAAAAATATAAACAAAAAAAAGGAATTGGAGGAGCATGCAAAAAAGCGAGAGGAGATTTTAAATGCCAAACTGGAAGAGTGGAAAGCAATATTAAATGTATGAGAATTATCAGTATTGTTTTTAATTCATGTTACCATAGCTTTTCATTTATAATTTGATGCACATCCTTGTAAGATATGACTAATCATATATCTAGGCATAAGAATCCCAAAAAATCCATTTTTATTTTGATGTTCCTTCAAACTGTTTTCGAGTGTTCAGAGAGATAAATAATTAATAAAAAAAAAGTGGTTGTAGCAGCAGTAAAAAATAGCTACCACCATCTCAAAAACATTCTTACTTTGATATTAAATTTTGTCTTACAGCTTGAAAAACAAGACATGGATGTCCAATATATTATGTATGTGTGATTATCAAGGTTCTGATAAAAATAACTTTTTTGTATGAAAAAGATTTACATATGGCCTCAAACTAGCCTGATATTAACTGGAAAGTAGTCTGTATGACAAACATGCCAAGTCATCAGGAATTTTGTTGTTTTTCATCTGTCCTATGAGGCTGCGGTACTTAGGATTGAGTAAAGCTTGTTAATTTATCTTCTGCTACATGTTACATGTAATTTATGCTACTGCTGTTTGGTTTGGTTGGGGTTCTTCTTCATGCAATAAGATAGACCAAGCCCCACTGATGCCACCAAATGCTATGAAGTTTTATCTCAACTGAGCACAAAATCTAATCAAGCAAATCAGTAATAGACAATATTACATACCTACCTTTTTTATCTGCTATGACAATAAAACAACATCATTGGTGTCTTATATTTATTTCCTTAAACTATGTAACATTAAAACAATTAGTCTTCGGGTTTCTCTGGTGGAGGACCACATGGCTGTAGCATTCTTTCCATAAGGTTGAACTTGACCCTGGCCTTAGATTCATTTTCAATTATGGCAAAGTAGCTGAGCAAGTCTGGATGACCCATATAGCTGCAGCATGAATCTCTATGCTGATTTGTCAGCCACTCGTATTTAGTGGTATCAGCGTGTCCAGTGCCAATGTACTTGCTCTGTAAATGTTCTAGCTGACTGTGGATATTATATCTTTCCCCCATTTTACTGAAACAGATATTGTCGAGGTTATTATCAAATGATTTTTTATGAATTATAAAAATACTGATTATTGTATTCACTAAATACCTGTTATTTTGATACACTTAGAGTAATATTACTGCGTATCAATTTATTTTCTATTATAAATTTAAATTAAAAAACACCACGAAAGTCGCTATTTAAAATAACCCAAACATCGACAAACACGAAATCCACAATTCCACAGACTACTAATAATAATAAAAAAGTAATCCCAGTAGTTTTTTTTCAATTGATTGGCAACTAGATAGTTTTAATGCCTTGCGAATCATACAGTGCTGTCAGTTCTCTCCCCAAACCACGCCAAAATAGATATAAACCCCTCGAATAATAGATCACAATTCATATGACAAAAGCTTCAACCAAATAATATATAATTATTATTTTGTATAACCTCAAATTGACTTAAATCTATCGTAAATCGTATATTTGTATTGTATCAGATGATCTAGAATTTTTTAAGTACCTAATCTATAATTAGATGTCTAGTGACCTAGTCTGCCACCTTTTGTGTAGCGTAGCCATATTTTCCCCATATTACTCACTTTATTTTTATTTGAGCTCCCCAAAAAACCTGAATGAAAATTTCCCCCCTATTGAACAAAAAGTCCCCAAATTTACAGGGAGGCCATCATATGATGGCCTTCAGATGATGGCCTCCCTGATGGCCACGAAATCACAGATTTACGTGTGTAAGTTGTCAACAAATTAAATAAAAAAAATAAAGATCTATGTATTATAAAAATAAACTTAACAAGCCAAAAAAAAAATTTTTATTGTATTAATCTGTGGTTTCTTTTATCTGTTATCTATGGTAATGGTATTCGATAGCGCCATTTTTAAAACAAAAATCAAAGATAAGTTTGATCAATTTTTATTATTTGTGACGTTTTACTTAATGTATTAAAAGTATGGATAGCAACAAATTAGAAAGTGCTAAAGAAATCGAAGCTAAACTACGCAAACAAGCTAGGAGAATTATAAACAAGAAACATGCTGAGGCTATCAAGAGACCGACGCATTTATTCATGCATGAAAAAAATTTAACTGCTATAGTAAGAATCTCATTACATCAATAATTATTTAATCAATAAAGGTAGTTACACCATAAATACAAAACTATATAGGTATAGCATAGGTTATTGTTATTCTTCGTAGATATCAAATGACAAGAGAGAAATAATTATTATCAGAGCGTCTACCGCCACCATAGCTAAACGTTAATGAGCAACAAGGAAGTGTGTACGCAAAAAGTTGTAAATCAATTTTATTTCCTAACTCTATTATAGAAAAGCTCGTTATAGAAGCTCGATATTAGCTCGAATTATAGAAAAAACGCGAGTTGCGTTTGAGCTAGCCCCACAGTGGCGCTACACAGCGGCCCTAATGGCGGCCACAAAATTAGTCGCTGCCGTAGATCATTTTTGTATATATATTGCAAACCTGTATCATACAAAAATGTTACTGTTTCTGCAACTCCTATGCTAAATATGCTTATTATTACTTATAGTTTGCAAGTCTAACCAGGGTGCGGCGGGCAATATTTTAGGCTGCTTTCCTACACTATATAATAATTATAGTTATACAGTATCTACACAATATACATGTACCTTTCAACTATAATGATGCAAGCTTTAAAGTTAGTTAAATTTAAGCTACATTATGCCATTGTAATTTCGTCAGGTTTTAGTTCCGTCACTTCCGTCAGGTACCAGAATGTTTGAAAAATCAGCGCACCCTGCCGAACGTAAATGGAAAATAACACTATTTTTCCGCACATTTTGGCAAAACTGTTTTTTTTTTTCGCAAATTGTCATAGTAGATAATTAGATTCTCAGAATGTATAATGCCAGTGTAGGTAACTACTTTTATTTTGTTACACGGACAGCCTAAAGCCAAGAACACAAACTACCTAATCTACGCTTACTATCACAACAACCAAATCTCTAAAATTGAAAACCTGGACTTATTCTATAACGTCACTCATCTTCACCTCCAATGGAATAAAATAGAGAAGATCGAAGGATTAATAACCCTTCACTGTCTCAAGAAGCTCTATTTAGGTAACAACCGCATTAGTGTCGTGGAGAATTTGGAAGGCCTGAGATATCTGGAGGAGCTCTATATTGAAAAGCAGAACATTGAAAGTCCTGATGGGCTTTGTTTTGATCCAAGAACTATGATGAATATTGGGGTGAGTAAATGTTTACAGGGTTATGCGGATCGGAATACTAAGTCAAAAGGGGGAGTGGAGGATTAACTTACTTTTGTTGACTAACGGGAGGGGGAGTTACCTCGATGTGCGAGTCTAACTTGAATTTGAGGAGTATTTTGCTGAGATACATAAATTAACGTTCTTAAGTGGTATTTGCGTTATTTCATAGGCTTCTCTTCGTATCCTGAATGTGTCTGAGAATAAGCTGGTGGATATGAGCTGGGTCAAACCGTTGCGGCGACTTGAGGTACTGATTGCTAAGAAGAATAGGCTTGAAGATCTACAGGTTTGTAAGCGAATACTCATTAACTCATACCTACAGAGTCGTAGAACGTATGCCTTACAATTGTACAAGTTCTTATAGTATGTACTTAGGTACGACCATTTCTACACTGTTACTCGGAATGGTATACATGTTTGGTATACTCTATACATGTTGTCAGGGGTAATTGTCATTTTCATTTTGGATATCCGTATTGGATCTTCAAATCCAAACTAAACACAAAAGGTCATCAAGCGGTGTCTCACCATTTTGAACCAACTACCCAAGAAGCTGCCCGGGACTGGTATACCAGGATTCCCTTTTGGGAATGGAAAAAAGTTTATTCGCACCCTACGCAGTAACGTGAAATAGAATTGGAATCATTCAATTTCTAGAGAAGAAGAAAACCTCGAGATTTTTCTGTGGTTCGAAAAAAATTTAGGCTTAGGGCCGCTAATAAAACACATATTTTGACTCACGCATCAAAGATGACATGCAAAATCGTAAAGCGTTTCGTTCGAGTCAATGTAGTGGTTGTCATTTAATTTTGTAGATTATTGTTTTAGCATGTAAAATTTTGATTATGTGCAAGCGAATACCACACCGATGCAAAGTTACAAACTGATATGAAATGCATTTTGTCAGTAGCAATATATTTCAGGTGGTAGCCGACGATCTGTGTACGCTGTTAAGTATGGTCGATGCTGATTTTTTCGGAAACCCTATCACGAAAAAACATCGATATAAGGAAACTATCATTGCAAGGTGCTCCCAACTCCGTAAGTATTGAACAACTAGCGGACGCCTCGCGGTTACAGCCTAGCCTAGCCAGCGTAGTTCCCGTTCCCGTGGGAATACAGGGATAAAAGTAGCGTCACCTGGAGATAGTGTAGCTTCCCAACGGTGAAAGAATTTTTGAAATCGGAGCCTATTATATAAACAATGAAACAATCAAATCTTTCCTCTTTATGATAGTATAGAGAGATAGAGTTATTGTGTTTGTATTTGTCGATTAGAGTTTTTCGTTGCACTAACAATAAACAGAACTCTTATTGGTCAGAAAACGCATGTCATATGAAAAGTCCGACGAGCATTGCGCCGTATTAATGACACGAAGAATTTTATTGTGGGCCCAATTCTAAAATCGCGATAAATTATTACGTAGTTGCAGAGTGAATGACTTTTTCTACTTTTTTCTCGATTTTTATTATGTAGGTAGGTACATGGTCGTAGAAATGTAGGGCATGTGTTCGTCCATTGTAATATACCTACCTAAGTATGTATTTACCAAAAAAAGTTACTCATAGTACATAGGGTTTGCTTAGTTTGGAGCTAGATTACGCTATGTCAAATGTCCTACGATATTAATTTATTTACATATTTACGCTCCGGGTGGGAATTGAAGTCACACCACTACCTGAAGCAGAACTTACCACCAGCTGTGCTGCTGGGCTATAAAATACTGGTGCAACTCATAAACGAATCAAATAAAAAACTCCCGTTTTTAGAGTAGGTATGTCAAAATATCATGAAGGTTGTGTTCACCGTGGAAATTTAACTTTCCAGGCGTTTTAGACGGTATAGTGATTCACAATAACTCGAAAGTATTCCTCCAAAGCTTCGACAAGCACGTTCGTTTACGCCAGTTGCATGAAAAGAACAAGTTATCACTGACCAGACAAGGCGCGGACGACTTTTTCAATCTGAACATGCTTCCTGGGCCCCGGACGCAGAGCGCGTTGGTAGTAGCTGAACACGCTACTGCACAGAAGCCGAAGCGTAAGTACATGAAAAACTCTGTTTTATTCCCGGTTTCAGATTCTTAATTGGATTTATCGCCAATAACGCGCGCGATAAATCCAATCCTGCACCGACACGACATCCCGCTTGGGATGTTTTGTGCATTTCCCCCTACCAGCATCTATCCAAAGCAACCCAGCTCCTTGAGGTATGGGAGCGAGGCTCTGGGCCGCTGGCATAGAAGCTCCAGTGAGGTGGATTTCCATCCATTGTTTAATGACATTGATGACGAAAGGCATTCAAGGTATTGCAGCGACATGGACGATAGCGAAGCAGTTTTATGCCACATAGTAGCATTTCTACCTTCTGTGGCTTTGCAATGCAAAAGCACATGCTCTACAATCTACATTCAGATAAAGATTCCTAGAGTTATCACCGAGTGATAAACCAAGCCTATAGTTTGGATATCGTAGATAAATGTTATAGGATATTTTTTATATAGCGCCATCAAGTCCTATGCTATAAAGCCAAAACTCCCTAGGTCTATTATACCTATACCTACTTCCTGATTGCAGTAACAGCAGTAGATTCAACCTACACGTTCATGCCAAGAGCATTCTGGCGCGCCCGCCCTGCCCCATCGCCGCGTGACATCGCGCCGCCAATGGAGCCGCCGCCGCCGCCCAGGCAACCACCCACGGATGCTGGCCCACCCATCAAAGGAATACTCAAGAAACCTATGCCGATCAAATATATTTGAATATTTTTAGTTATCGTATTTTAACTTTGTATGATTTTTCAATATAAAATGTTTGAAAGATTTTGGAAGTTGGCTTTAAGTCTTTTTTAAACTTCGAACATTTTTTTTTTATTCAGACACATTTTAACGAAAGTTACGAAAATGTCTAATTAATATATATTGTATAATGTATATTGTTTTTGTTTGGTTCAAATATTGAGACACTACCACAGGCATAAACAACACAGCAGATTTAGCTTATATAAAACGCTAAAACCATGGCCAAGCCGGCCATGGTTGTAACAATAGGCCGCTCCAAGTAGCGTCTATTTGGGTCAGATTTAAACTAATACAGGATTCTAAGCATAAAGTACCTATACAAGGTTTTAGACAAACTGAAAAAGTTTATTTGCGCGCACTAGAGGGGTGAGGTACTTATGAGAAATGATACTAGTGCAATATAGCTAAAACTTTTTTCCCGTGTGTGTTTTCGGTCTTTTAAATCGACTTTTTGTGCTGTTTTATAGCCGCGAATATCATTTACGTAAGGTTTCTAGTCTGTGTGTGTCCGTAAGGGTCGTTTTACCCAGTCATCCTGTTTTGTATTGTATTCGCACTTCGGGTATTTATATTTTATTTTTGCTTTATTTGTGTCTCTTGTTTGGCTAGCTGTTATTATATTATTCTGTTTTATGTGTTCAAATTCATTCGTGAAATTATTTTTTACCGGTCGCCACATTCGTGCGTGACGTCACCTGCCGGCCTCGACGGAAGACCAGCGCCGGCTGGCTGCAGTCGGCATTATCAAAGAACAATATATACCGAGGAAGAAGAACGACTTCATACAAAAAAATGAGGCAGTTTTTTATTGCTAACAACGCCATCTGTAGTGTGCCCTTGCCAACGACAAAAACAAAAAATTGGCGCGAAACTCAAATGAGTATTTAATAAATCTGGGACGATAACCAGTGCCGAGCTCCTCAGCCAATGACATAAAAACACATTTTGGTACAAAACATTTGAATTTTCGCTATCATAATTATCAGCCTTAACAAAAGTCACAAAAATTATACAAATGTTTATTTACTTTTATAAATGTTCATTTTCTTTTGCAGTGCTTCTCGGGTAGACTCTTCTGCATAGCTTCGATTTTTCAGTGTACAATATCTGTGTACACAATTATGGAACACTCCGCGTTTTAAATAACTGATATTTTCCTCAAAATGTCTTGGACACATTTTTAGGAAATTGAATATTTCTTTAGAAATTTCATTTAATGCATATTTCTTTAACTTACTTATGTGTGGTTTATTTGTAAGAAGCGCATTTATGGCTATTGCATACTTCTCAACACATATAATTAAATCTTTTGTTGCATAATTTAATAACTTTTTTAGTTTGTTGTACTCTTTGTTTTCCATAAAATTGTGGAAAAGATTTGGTTCTGGTGCGATGTACATACTTTTGAATGATGTGCAATTACTAAGAACATTTTTGTGGTGTTTAATTAAATAACCACATACACAGGCACATGCTTGTAACTCTGCACTTTCTACATCAACATCTTCACTTATCTCGTTAATATCGACAGATGATTCAAGCATAGGTAATAATGTTGATGCACAGCTTTCATCTTCTGTTGCTGGATTGAGTAAAACCTTAAAATTGCTCATCATCGCACTATTACCGTCATCTTCACAGTTGCTGGAGGTTATGTGGGCCATATTAGATAAAACAGCTGTCTTAATTCCTCCAACAAACCCACTAGTAGTTGGGTTTGTGTTTGACCCACAGTCAGCGTTGGATTTCGTACTATAATTATAGTATTTGTACTACTATTTCATGCTCCGTACTAGATAGTATCCATATCCAAGGATAGTACGGAAAAATACTACTATTTCGTTACTTCGCTTATAAAAGACCAAAATAGGTAAATGTGACACCCGTATAAAGCCAAACCATTGAGTTGTGTTGTGGTAAGCTGTCAAAAAATACTTCTTCTTTATCTTTTTTGATTTTGGCTTCGCATTTTGTGTATTTAAATTATGAAACTTCAAAGTGTAACTTGACACAGGCAAATGCTAGGGGTGCGACGCCAAAATCTAAGAAAAAAAATGTGCAGCAAAAGTGGCAACTGTACCGATTTTATTCTTTCCTATACTCGCAGTTTAATAATAATAACATCTCAAGAGACTCTCGCTAGACGGTTGGGTCAAGGGTCAGCTTCAAAAGGCAGTGATCCTTGACACGGCGCGCATTGTGAGGAGGTTCCTCACTCTGCAGCCCTAACCACCGGCAACTTGAGCCCTGCCCCGCTGCCGGCGGCACCCTAGTTTTTAAGTTTTTTTATATTATTTATGTGTTTTTTATATATATGTAATGTAAAAAAATTTAAAAATTAAGAAAAGAAATAAATAACTGGAATAATAATAATTTATTGCACTAAAAAATATATATATAATACATATTGCTTAACTATTAACACTATTGTTTTCAAAAATAGATCGAGTTTCTTCCGCTGAACTAGGTTAAACCACCTGTATTTCAGCTTCAGTGCCCTCCCCACAATTGCTTCATTTAAAACTATAAATAAAATATATAAATATTTATACATGCACATTATTATATATATGTATATACTATAACAATAAATAAAATTAAAGTTTAGAAGAGATGTTTTTATGATTACTTGCTAAGGCTGAAGAAAATAATAGCCAAGAACTTACATAATTTAGAACAGGAGTAAATTTTGTATAAACATGTTGATTCTAACTATCTATTCTATTGATTAATAGCTTTTTTTTAAACAATGTAAGATTTAAAAAAAAGTGTACTATCGGCGTACTACTATTTTGATGGTCTTGTACTATATTTTTCAACGTACCCGAATCCAACCCTGCCCACAGTAACCTCTGATACAGCCAAACAGGTTTTCTAGTGGGTCTTGACTCTTGCTGGACTCGCCTAGTAGCAAGGTTTTTCACAGTTTCAAATTCTTTTTTATTTTGTTTCATAGTATTTCTACTGCTATTGGCATTATGATGAGTCGAGGCCGGTTTGTGACTTAATAGATTTCAACCTTTTGTTTTTTGTTTAATTTTTATTGATATATACTATATACCTACCTATAAGTTTTTTTCTTTGTCTTATGTTTATTGTTTATTTTATTTTGTATGTATGTATTGTTAATTATGTTGAAATGTGTTTTATGTCTCAAATAAAGTGTTGTCTATTGTCAAATACATAATGTGTGACGCCATAATATTAGCACGAGAAAAAAAAACAATTAAATTTTTTTATTCATATTTTTTAGTTAGGTTATGTTTACATTTTTGTAGCGAATTTTTTATTAGTTTTACGGATAGTAATTATGTAAAATATTATATTTACTGACATGACGCAGAAAATTTTGCAGGCCTTCGACGTTCTCAACGAAGAGTCATCAGGTAAACGCAATCTTTTCTCGAATTAGAAAAAGTGCTATCATAAACTTTAGATAACATTTATTTTTTCTTTTAGAACTGTACCTTGGTCAAGAAGTGGCAGAAACACGTTCTGTCCAGGCTTTCGAGTTCTACAGGGATTATGTGTCGAAGAACGTACCGCTAGTCATTCGAGGAGGTTGTTCTTCATGGCCTGCAGTGAGAAAATGGAATTCACAATATTTCAGGTATATTTTTAACCAAGAGTATTAGCTACCTGTATTCCGAATTTTATCCATCCAGTTAACCTGTACTTCTTCATGCTCTAAGCATAAAGAAATGTTAAACATGCATACATACAAACTTTTACATTTCTATTAAAGTAGACATTTAATCACGATTTATTGTTTCAGGGAGAAGATACCAAGCAAAGATGTGGCAGTAGCTATAACACCCAACGGCCTGGCGGATGGTATCACAAAGAAAGATGATGTTGACTATTTTGTCATGCCTCATGAAGAGGATATGACAATGACTGCATTTCTTGATGCATTGGAGGCCAAAAGGTAAATAATATTCATTACTAATTCCACATTTTCACCTTTAGAGTTAGACTAGCCTTAGACTTTCCTTGATGGGTTAATAAAATGTCACTTTTAGAATAAAATCCGTGATTGAAAGCATTGTAAGATTCCACTTGGACGTTTTTTGTACTTGTGTGTTAGGTGTTTTTTTTTGTTGTGTAATTGTTATTTTTATTTCACTTTGCATCAATATCTCATCACCATCATATCATTATAAATGTGAAAGTCAGAACTTGCAAGTTGCAGCTAGACGGAATCTTCTTAGGATTCAATGGTGCGGGTGCTGGGTCCAGGGGATTGTAGAGACAGGAACTCATATTTATTTATTTCCTTCCTTTTTTTAGGCCAGAAGAAATAGTTTACATACAGAAGCAGAACTCCAACTTGACAGCAGATTTTCCGGAGCTCTTGCCTGACGTGTGTGAAGAGATAGCGTTTGCCAGTGAGGCATTCAATAAACAGCCTGACGCTGTTAACTTCTGGATGGGGGATGAAAGAGCTGTCACTTCTAGTTAGTTACATTAAAAAGTATATAAGTTTTCCATTAAACAAGCTTTGTTTCGGTCTAGATGATGTTGTTTGAAATGTTTTATTTGCATATTTTAATTTTTTTAAAGTGTAATTAACTTAAAATTAATGTGTATAGTTTGTATAAACAATGTATAAGAAAAAAAAGTACAGGTGATTCAAATGAACAGCAAAATGATTTCAGTTTCAATTTAATAATAATAATTAATTTTATTAAAAATGTTAAAATTCCAGTGCACAAGGATCCATATGAGAATATTTATTGTGTGATCGATGGCACGAAGCGATTTACCCTCATTCCCCCGACTGACCTCCCCTATGTGCCTTACAAGTGGTACCCTCAAGCTGTGTTTAGGAGGAAAACTGGAAGCTGGGATATTGATCCTCTAACAGAGGGAAGTTGTAAGGAGCTGCCTTGGATATGTATAGGTAAGTAAAACTGAATAAAACTTGAATAGGTACTTTATAAGGTAGAAAAATGCACCAATGTAGCATTTTTATACCATAGTACAGAATATACAGGGTAATAAACTTGAAGTGTTTTAAGCCGAAAGGCAGATTTTACCCATCATCATTATTAACAGCTTTTATGAATTTCAGATCCATTATCTCCATCAGACATCGCGCGTCACCCTTCATTCCTCAAAGCTCACAAGTACACAGTAGATTTACATAAAGGAGATTGCCTCTACCTGCCCAGCCTTTGGTTCCATCACGTCACGCAGAGCCACGGATGCATAGCTGTTAACTATTGGTACGACATGGAGTTCGACATTAAATACTGCTACTTCAAAATGCTTGAAAGTTTGTGTCATAAACTTGAAGATAATCCTTTGAACACATAGTTTTGTTTATCACCGGGATTTTCAGTTTTCAAGGCTATTTTAACATGGGCCAAACGAAAAAACAAAACTCATTGATTTGGTAGAGCGGCGTGCTGTTCGACTTATTGGTGATGAAAAGTTGATAGAAAAAAAGCCTTGAACACCGCCAGAAAGTAGCAAGTTCGTAAAATTTCTACAGGAATTATTTCGGAGAATGTGCGACTGAGCTGTACGACTTTAACATCAGGTGAGCTGTGGTCGAACACCTGGCCTGTCAAACATTTAAAAAAAACCTTATACTTCCATCCCCCCCTTTTTAGTACACATGATAAGTAGAAAGGAGGCCCACTACCACTTATTCGTAGCAGAATGTCCTTACGTGCCAAACGTTTTGATTCTGCGTTTCTCATCCGTAAGGGCAAGGAATGGAACAAGCTGTTTATAAATATTTTAAATCGAATTTTTATACATGTGAGGGCAAAGGCTGAGTGCTACCGCACCGGCTACGAATACGAATTACCGGGCATTCAGCTAAGATATAAGTATCTGTATAAATCTATGAATTTAAATATTCTAAAGGTGGAAAATTGCTAATAACACTATTTTTGTTTCTATTTGTCAAAGTAACGTGAAATCATGACTAGGTATACCTACTACATTTTACGTGGTAGTTATAAGACTAAACGTTGTTTTAAATATTGTTTATGACTGGTGATACCTAATTGTATTATTTATTTTCGTTAATAAAAAAAATTATAAAAGAATACAGCGTTTAATATTGGAAAATAAGTAATGTAGATGTAAACAGCATAATCTGAGCACGGAATCTTCTAGAACATGAAGCAAAGGGACCACTCTGCAACTTTACATGCTGGAAAGAGAAACGAAAACTTGAGAAAAAAATCATAAGAGTAAATTCATAAAAAAGGATTATCAAACTATAATAAACTCTATGGTACGATTTTTTTTTCATAATTTGCCCCCTCGGGCAAGCTAAAGCTATAAAGCCATACTGCCTTGTCTTAAGTGTTATTTCTGCTGTATCTTAGCTATAGCTATCGTCAAAGTCGTCTTAGTCAAGTTCAGTCATGCTTTAGTAAAGTAGTGGCGACTTTACTATAAAGCTTCGATTGAGTTTTGGAAGCAACACGAAAACTATGTTTCACCACATTATATCATTTTCCCACACTCGCGCTTGTAATTCGGCACTTTATGAATAAAACACCACCATTTTTATGCATAAACACTCGACAAAACACAAGTTTTGGAAAAAAATACAACGGAGCGACACGACTCTTCCCGCGTTCCCGCCAAAACTCCTATGGTACTAAAGGAGTGCTTGAAAAAGAGTGTCAGTGTGAATGTCTTTGTGTGTGTTAAACGACCACTCTACCTACTATCTACTCTGTGAACGACTTAGAGAGTATACAATATTGTCTATGGCTCTAAGTATCATCAGCATGCTTCGAGTAGACAACCAAATTACCAAATATTTAAATGCGATAGCAGTCGATCAATGAAATAGAAGTTCAAATAACAACTCTATGAGATCAGGACTAAATAAGCAGAGTAAGATTTGAATGACAGATTTTTTTTGTACTGATTGATAAGCTAGGTGTTTGACCACAGCTCACCTGATGTTAATGATGTTAAGTGACGGCGTGGTTGAAAATCGTAAAGCACACTGAGTTGAGTGGTGAGCGTACCATCACGTCTGGATAGAGGTTGGAGCGTGGCATGTTGTACAGCCGCGCGCAGACGCCGCGCGCGGAACACGCGCCGACCACGCCACGCGAGACGCACGCAGCGCCGCCCGCCCACCCTCGTAGTCGCACCAGCCGACACTGTCCCACGCGGCCCACGCACAGACGCACCGTCACGTTTGCTGCACAACATCACTAACATTAGCTAACACACACACACATAGCACACTAACATAGGTCATTTTTTCACCCGATTGCCAAGGAAGGGTTATATTGTGCACGTATCTTGTATTTGTGTATAAATAATCAATCACGTCAATGAAAAAAAAAAATAACCAAACCTATTAAGCTTGTGTTTTTTCGCCAACTCGCCTGATGTCAGATGTAGATGTGGTCTACGATGGAGCAAGCTTGCTTAGAAGAAACCGATTCATTCATGACTTGAAGGGTGCATTCAAGTACCTACCTATTATATTGAATCTATCACTCGGGCAGTAATTTCCATTGTTTAGCGGTGAAAGTGGAATTGAACCGTTCGTTATGATGAAGGTTCGAATTTTTCAACCATGAAACGGTATCACTTTTTAGAGCTGGCTAAAAAAGGAATTAAAAAAAGGTACATTACGTCCTTCGTATTCGTCCCCGGGCCATTCGGCCGGTATTGAGTGCATTTCGCTGTATTCGTTGACCGCCTGCTCAGCGCCAACGCATTGCGAGCTGCGGTGCGGCCCGTCCACCATGCAGCAAATGCCACACATTCGGTTCTCTCCCAGCGCTCCTCCCTGAGGGATGTCAAGTGAAATCTACAATACGTCGAAATTTTGGTGACCAAAAAAAAAATGCGATGTTTCCAAAACTCCGTCTAAGCTTCTAGTAAAGTTACTACTGAATCTACTGCTTGACGAGGGCATGCCCGGTTAACCCTGACGTATTTTGACTTGTTTTACGTAACATGTAATCGACACTGACAATTAATACACAAAGTATGATGGCAAAATAAAGTAAATTAAAGAAATCTATATAAATGACACGCGTTTTTATAAAACGCATTAATAAAACCTCTTCGTCGTAAAAATTAGATTTTGTAGTTTAATAGGAGATATCTACTAGGGATAAACGAATATAGTTTTTTGTAAATGTATTCGTCAGGCTAAGTGTTTGACCACAGCTCACCTGATGTTGAGGGACGGTGTGGTCGAAGATGGTAAACACACCTAGCCCGGAACGGAACTGGCTCTCAAGTGAGGCTGCCAGAACGCACCGTTAATGCTTTTTATGCCAGGTATTTTATTTTTATGGCCCAGTACCGGGTCACGACCCACCAAATGGGATACGCTATATTAGGGTAACAAGTACCGGTGACCGCAAGCACTGGCACTCCCTGAGGCCGAGCAGGGCGCACTCGGCCGCGTGGCAGCTCCAGTCCCGCATGCAGCGCCCGCCCAGCCCGCACCGACAACTCTTCGGGTTATTGCAAGCGCATTTCAGGTTCTGACTCTTGCACTCCTGCAATCGAAAAGAAACCTCATTACAGAAATAGAAAAACATCTGACAACTGATATTTATTACAATAACTCTCAACATCTCAACCGTAGGATGTCCACTGCTGGAGATAGGCCTACCCCATTGACGTCCGTAAAGACCGGTTGGAAGTGGCTCGCATCCAGCGGTCTTTTTGGTATTAGATCGCCTGCCCACCTTGTGGGTGGACATCCTTTGCTGCGCTTGCCGGTTTGCGATCTCCACTGCAGAACCTTGCAGCCTCACCGGCCATCAGTTCTATGTGCTATGTGTCCAGCCAGCCCACTGAACCAAAGACTGACCGATTTAAAAAAAAAATTATGCTCTTTATGGATTTTAGACTTAACCCGTCGATCAATGAAACAAGAAGTTTTAGCTATTTAAACAAAATAATATCAACCGTAAGCTATCAGAGCTAAAAAAGAAGATATAACAGAGGAACACAAGCAGACTGTATGTAAATTGTTGAACTCCAAGTTGTAGGTAGGACTCGATCGAGAGGATGGTGCGAAAAACGTTGCTTATTTGACCAAATAAGCAACGCAACAGAAAAGAAAAAACGTGAAATTATATCATTATTTTGATTGCTATCATCTTTTCAAAGCTCAATTACTTACAATACCACTTTCGGTAAGGTCTGCGAACTGGCAGTTAGCGCGGCAGCAGAGACCCTGCGATGGGTGGCACTGCGCCGACGGAGCCACGGAGCACCCTTCCTTGTGCACTGTGCTGCAAAACGTTATATGAGGAACAGCGGGATGCAAACATTGAAACAAAACCAGTAGCCATTCAAAATCACGTAATGTCATGGCGATATCTCAAGCCCTATAGGGCTATTACTTATCAGCCTTTAACTTCTACCTGAGCATACGTACCTACTTTCGGTCAAAATTGGTACAACGCCCTTGGCGGGACTAAATGGAAATAGCTTTTTTTCATACATTTGTTGATAGTTCGTAAGTAGTAGTTTCGTATAGTTTGTTCGTAGTTCGCGTAATTTTTGTAAATTTATATACTAGAGCCCCCTGATTTATGTGAGATATGATGGTATTTTTTCAAGATAGATTAGTATTTATTATAGAGCAGAAAAGTCTCACCTAGTGAGAAGTAGCGTGGGGCCCGCCGGTTCTCACACCATTTACAGAAAAACCTAGATTTTAAATACGATGTCGACGAATTCACTCAAAGGTAGGCCATGTATGTAACATTTTACAGCAGTGGATGTTTGAGGTCCTATTTTGACTAATCCCAAACAGCATACTAAACGCTCCAATACTATCTACTCCTTATGACTAACGCAGACGATCTTCCCAGGACTGTGCGCTCACGACTTTTTTATAGCAATATTTATAACTTGCCGATGGCAGTGACATGCAGTGTAGCTAATGAAGTAGAACAGAGTGAACAGAACAAACCCTTCTTCGAAAGCCAGAGCCCCGCCTGCCCGCGGAGTACAGCAAGGATCCCTGATGTTGCACCGCGAAGGCAGCCCGCAGTCGCATGCCTCACCATCTTCCACTATTCCTGGATGTACGAATATAAAACAATAGCAGCTTTGTTGGCGATACACTGAAAATATTATTACTTCTTTCAGTTAATGGATCATCATGTCCTATCAAGTCCAGTATTGGGCATAGGCTTCTCAAGCCACGTCAATCAGTCCAATGCCCAAACGTTTACCAGCATCTAATCTGGTTCTTCAAATGTATAGAATGGGCAAGAACGTTCCAGAGTTTGAAGGTTTTGGACGGTGTACAAATAGACTAAAAATTACCGTTCCCACAATAAGGTTTAGCTTCGTCAGTGAAACAGTAGCTCATACTGTTAAGCGTGGCAGCGATCAACCGTTTGCTGCAGAGCGAGAACTCAAAGTGGTTAGCATTCTCCGCCGTCGTGGACTGAGACCCCATCAGGTGGCCGCGACATTCTGGGGTGGGGAAATTATCGTCGTGGTGTGCGCCGAAACTGTGACCTATGAAGATATAAAGTTACTCTTATTTCAAACTAAGCATATGCATTGCATTTTAAGCATACGTCCAAAAACCAAATAAGTACTAAAAAGTAAAGATCGAGAGAAATCTATTCTTTATTATTTTAGATAAATACTAGATTACTCACTTTGGATGTGGTTTCTTTGTACATCCTTCAATTCGCAGAGATGGGGGACATGGAAAAGCTATTACCACTTACGTCCATGTTATGTACATAATTATTACTTACTTGTTTGTTGTATATACCTACTAACGCGGTCGATTAGCTCAATTCGAAAAACTAGCACTACACCCAAGTTCGAAGGTTTTCTATGTTTGGTAATGAGACGAACAAAACTCTCTTCTGATAATAATAAGTGATGATCCATGACCATTGCAGCAGTGCCGACCCAAAACGTCGAATAACAAAACAAAATACCTACAGGGCATCGCAGTTTTTATTTTGCTTTGTATAAAAAACGAATAGCTATTAACAAATAAGATAAATTGAAGACAAGTGGTAACATAAAAGTAAAAAAGGATTTAAGTTGTGCACAACGGCGGCTTTAGCTGTTGCGAGGCCCGGGGCGACAGATCATTGTGAGGCCCTATTTCTTTGAGTCCATTTTACTAAAAAAATTAGTTCGAGTGCTCGAGTGGCCGTAACATGCTTGCACTAATAATTAAACCGTGCGTTCAGGGGGGGTTTTGTTAATGCGAGGCGGGAGATACACATACATATATGGTAAAGAGTTTTTTCTACGAGGACGCGAGGCCCCTGCAAAAGCGAGGCCCCGGGCGGTTGCCCTGCATGCCACCCCCTAAGGCCGCCACTGCTTGTGCAAGCTAAGTTAATTTATGACGCGGTGCGATTATTACTTGAATCATTCGATAATGCAGAATACCAGAATATCTGACACTACAGTGGTACCTACCTCGACAATCTGTTATGGAGACATACCGTCAAGCAGAATAAGTATAATATGAGACAATAGATCAGTCTGTTCTGTTCGATATGTAAAATTAGTCTTTTGTGTTTAGATAGTTAATTATTAGATATATTCTCCGCATATATCACGTGTATGTTCAATAAATTGTGGTTTCGGTCAGTTTCCTTATTACCGATTGTTCTAATTATTAATATTGCACCAATTGTTTTTTCAGTTGCATGGTGGTGCTTATGTAGTAACGACTTATGGTTCTGCAATTTCAACAGAATTCTTAACAGAAAACTTCTTGCGTTTTCTTTCCTATTGAGAAATAAGCTTTTTTGTAGATTGAATTCTTTCTGGATTAGTACCTATTTAGTAATTTTAATGATTTTTCATATATTTTTATGGTTGACAGGCTATATGTTTGACCACAGCTTACCTGATGTTAAGTGACGGTGAGGTCGAAGGTAGTAAAGCACACCTAGCCAGGAATAAATAATAATAATAAATTTAATAGGACATTACACACAACGCCATCTGACCACAAACTAAGCAAAACTTGTAGTATGGAAGTCAGATAACTGATAAAATACTTTTTTTTTGTAAAAACATACTTATTATAAACACAGAACACCCACACATAGAACAAACATTTTTTTTATACCATAAAATGTTTATCCTTCAGATCTTGGAGCAGACGTACTACCAATGAAGCAACAGGGCTGTCAAATCAAGTCAGGAGTGGAAATGGCTCTTAAGTAAGGCCTGATTTAGCTAGGTCACCATCTTAACATCGGGAGAGCAACGATCAAACAACTAGAAAACAAAAGAAAAGTTCTCTTTTTACCCATCTCATGTGCCAGTGTAAGCGCCGCGATTCGCTGCGGCACGCGTTCGTTGTCGGCGGAGGTAGCGTGCGCGATGGCCAGCGTGTTGAAGGACCGACCGTACGCGCGCCGGTCGCACAGGCCGCCCGCCGCGCCTCCTAGTCCACCGCCCAGCGACGTGAAACTGAACAAAAGAAAAATAATTGCACATGCAACGAATTCTATGTGCCTAGAAGAGAACTGCATACTTCTAAAGTCGTATCGCGGAATTACATTACTTTTTTAGAACTTATGTGTGAAAATAGTGGTGTATTTACTTTTGTGAATATGGAAATTGATATAATGTGGTAGAACATGGCTTTTCTTCTTTCTATAACAGAAGCCCATCGAATCTTTTAATAAAATAAACTGAGTATGTTGTAAGTAGTACTACTATCTCACATAACATGACTGGATTCTACCAAGACTTATCTACCATGTGCGCTTTTGACTGTGATTTAGGATAAATAATTTAACTTGATTTTTCATAAAGTAATATTCATAAACTAGACACTAGCAAATGCACAAATTGCGACGTCAAAAAAAAAAAGAAGACTGCCTCACGTGACGTTTTCATAATTAGTACTGGAATTGAGACATTTGAGACGAACCATTGAATATCTCAAAGTAATAAAGCGCTAAAGCAGAGATGCCTTCGATTACTCATAGTTCTGAGTACCGCTGCAAATTGCAATGAATATGGATAAGCGTTATGTTTTTTTTTAATTCAATTCTTTGTTAGAAAGAAACAATTTTTTTTTGAAGGATTACTAGTTATTTTTCCTTTGGTTTTGGCGTCGCGTTTTAGCATTTGCCAGTGTCAAGTAATTATATATTTTCAAGTTTCAACATTTAAATAAGTGTCCTCGTAACTAGTTATAGTCAAAGTCCGGTCTTAGTCAAGTCCAGTCTGTTTCAGTCAAGTCCAGTCATGCTTTAGTAAAGTAGTGGCGACTTTACTATAAAGCTTCGATGGAGTTTTGGAAGCACCACGAAAAGACATGTTTCACCACATTATATCATTTTCCCACACTCACGCTTGTAATTCGACACTTTATGAATAAAACACCACCATTTTTATGCATAAACACTCGACAAAATACCAGTTTTGGAAAAAATACAACGGAGCGACACGACTCTTCCCGCATTCCCGCCAAAACTCCGGATTACTAGTTTACTAGTAAGTAAGTAGTTATGTTTTTTATGACATATGTATTTTATATTGATGAATATTAACAAAATGTTACATTCTTACCACTTCCCGTAGGTACCTTACTCTTACCTTAGTAGGTATAGTAGGTACCTCCCGTCCCGTAGGTACCTTACTCTTACCTTAGTAGGTATAGTAGGTACCTCCCGTCCCGTAGGTACCTTACTCTTACCTTAGTAGGCTTAGTAGGTACCTTACTCGTACATGTAATTCTTGCAAATTGATAGATTAGACTACTATTACATTGATTTATTACTCAAAGTTCTATATACCATTGCAATGGACAATGGTCATGGGCAGGCGTTATCTCTAACCGGCAGGAGAGCGTTCCGTTGGTCTCGTTTACTTTTAGCCTATTAGCCTCTGGTCCATAATTTTGATCGAGGTCAACGTACTTTTTATAAGCAGACATAGAAAATGTTCTACAGATATTAAGATTTGGTCCGCATATTCTATTCTAAAGATTCTGGTCGTATCTGGACACGGCAAGCCTGTACTGCGCCACATAGATGCCATCCAATTAAAGTCGTTCTAAATATTTTGTTGACCAAAACAACGCTGAGTAGGTACTAGCGAAAAAATGTGTTTACCATTCTCTACCATTCCTGCAGTTAATAAGAATTTTATAAAGGGTTATAAGCTTGGGGTGGACAGAGCCGAAAGGGGCTCATTGTGATCATCATTATCAATAACTTTTACAGCAAGGCGGGCACAAGTTTAAAATCGTGAAAAATATCAACTATCCTATAGTAAAATAAAATTATCCTATAATAAAATTATATATACCCTTGACAAAATGTACGAATCGGATAATCTTATTTGCGATTTCGGAGTTGTGCCAATCGTAAAAGTTGTTTACAATTATGAGTACAATGAAACCCCTTTTCGGCTTAGTATACCCGAAGCTTATAACCCTGTACAAGAACATACGCTATTGTTATTCAATAACAATTGTAAAAGATCAATGTTCAATTGGCCAATAATATGCGCAAGTAGATAACGTACCAGTATACAATACCACAGAACAAATAATATGACAATACCTACAAGTTAAATAGTTGGTTCTTCTAATAATCATATAACAATAAATATCGGAATGGTACAATAAATTATATCCCAGGGTGATTTCAATCAGAAGAAACATGTGCTATCGTTGCACATGCTACAGAAACCAATCATGAATATACTTATCATTGCATTAATTTACAAACTCTATTTACCGCTAGCTAAAAATATTGTGAGGAAATCGTATTATGTCCGGATACGATATGGTACTACGCTGCTATTATATATCTTATAGGGTGGTGAGGAAGTACATTTCACTTAATTTAACATAAACTAGCAGATGCCTCGCGGTTTCGCTCGCGTAGTTCCTGTTTCCGTGGGAATACATGAATAAAAAGTAGCCTATGCCATCCGGGGATAATGTACCTTCCCAACGGTGAAAAAGATTTTCAAATCGGTTCAGTAGTTTTTGAGTTTATTCGTTACAAACATACAAAAATCCAAAAATACAAATCTTTCCTTTTTATAATATTTGTATAGATATAGAACTATAGAAATGTAAACTTTCAACATGCAATAAATATTAAATATTGAATATTGAAGAAATTCGATGGATCTGGTGTATAAATTCGCCTTTCCATACCAGACCAGCGTGGTGGAATGATGGTATTAGTGACCAATCTAAGACAAGGGTAGGCCTAAGACAAGGAATGAGATGAAGCTGAAGCAATAGAGCAAACGTACCTCAACCCAAGAGTCCTGTTATGGAATGCGTGTCCCGAGAAAGCCACTCCGAGGCAAACCTCGGAGAGACGGCGCAGTCTCGCGAATTTCATCAAGTATTCGCGTCCGTCCACCGAGTGCTGATCCAGTAGGTCGCCAAACACTCGCTTGTTTGTCTCTTCCGAAGTCAACACGAGGATGTACTTCACTGAGAAGCCTGATGATAAGACACAATAATTTTGATCAGTGTCTGCAAACTCTTCCCTGTCAGTAAGGCAACTTCGTGACTAAACGTTGATCTATTTTCAATAAAAAATGATTGTGTCAGAAATAATGCAAGTAAAGAATTGTAGGTCTTTATAGTGAGGTTGATAAATGTGATATCAAAGCGTAACGTATATGAACTAGATAGACTGCAAAACAGAGCAACTGCTTGCTGTACCGAAAGAGAGAGAGCCGTATCTGCTCATAGAGCTTTTGAGCTCACCGAAGATCAACCAACCAACTAACGTTTGTCGCCAATTAATTTCATCAGCTAGCTTAAAGACTAGCATTAGTTTTAGTGCACCAATTTTTGTACATGACAACATTTGACTAAGGATCAGCGGACCAATGTTCGACTATTCTTCGACCATATAACTAACATCAGAAGTGATTGAAATCTCACCTTTTACCGTAAAAAAAAAGAATTATAAAACTAAACAAAACATCGACACGAGTAATAGAATACCAAACAAATATAGACTCGACCACATCTCTCAGAGACGTTTATCAACTAAAATAGAGCTTAAAATCTTCAAACCACTGAACAGAACTTCTTGAACTAGATGTGCTATGGAGACTCTTGATCAAGTCACATTTCTAACAAACTAAAAACCTAAATCAAAATTGATTCAGCCGATACGAAGCTGCGATGCCGTACAATTGTGCATACACGTTAAATGTTTGAAACCGAAAATTAAAAATAGCGCAATAAGAAAAATGTCTCACCAATATTATCAGGTATACCATCTTCATTAAAGTCCGCGTTCCTGAAGATAATATCAGCCTGAGCGACGGAGTGCATCATCCGCTGCACCACGTTGTTCAGGCTTGAGTTAGCGTCCTTCTCGTAGAACTCCTTATCAGCCAAGAGAAGCAAGTCGCAGATACGGGCGCGAGCGGTGCCAATAATTCGTCGAGGCTCCTCGATCTGGTACGGTAAGTATTGCCTTTCTATTCGTAGCTGGTTCATCTGGAATTGTTGACGATTGTTAACAGCATTATCATTTGTAGCTTTTATTAATCCACGCTGGGTATAGAGTTGTTTTCAAAAACCATCATAATCGACCAACAATATTCATATAAGTTCTCTATGATCAGATTTTCATACTTTAAAGAATGAAAACCAAATAACATACATAGAAAAAAATACCACATATTGTTGCTGCAACCTTATTCAGTCGCAAGGTAGAGTTCAAAAACTTTTTATCACAGAATACGTGTGTGAGTCCTGTACGTTATGGCGATGATCTGGTACTGACTACTTCACAAAGTGAACATCATCACCTGATCACCTGAGCATCGTGTCTTCTCTGCCGCGGTGCTGGAACGTTGTCGTCCTCGAATGCGCCAAAGAACTTGTAAGGATCGTCTTTGCCGTAAGGATCGGCGTGGAGAGTTTTGTTTCCTGGAAACCATTACAATGTATAATTTTGAGACGTGCGTAATTTTGTACATAAATTTGCATCAAAAGTCTTTCAAAGTTTGGAACAATTTATGTTTTATTCAATAAATTTTCGGAGTTTTCGCACACATTGAAAAGTAGTAAGGAATCGAAGAGGGTAAAAGAAATTGGGTCATGGTGGATTCTAGAGCCAAGGTTTTATAATGGCATCATATTCTGCTGTCCTTACCAGCTGTAGCTGAAATTGAAGAAGAAGTATCCAGAATTTATCACCAAGCAAAAATAATACTTCACCCACACCCACTCGGGGAGAAATTTCTACTGTTAAGCGATTCGCATGATGACACTAGAATCAAATCGTTTTGTTTGAGTTTGATGGAACATCGACTATGAAACGGTGATGCTTTTTAAAACTCCTGACGGTCACATTGTAGAATGGACACGATGGAATTCAATTTCTAATATGCATCCAATAGAAAAGTGATAGACTAGCAACTTTGCATCAGTTTTCGAGGCTTTGAAACGTAGTTCGAACAAGAGAATTACTAATGAGTTTCTTGGCACACTTTGCAATAGACTCCGACGCCGTAGCTGGTATAGATGTAATATATCTAATATATATATATATGTTATTTTGTCTCACATTAAACGAGTAAGAAAGGGATAGGATATTGGAGAACATTTCACACTAAGTACATTCATTTTATATCAATCCAAAGTAATCTCTAAATAAGCATAAAGACGGTTATCTAAAAGATGCCACATTAGAAACGAAGGTTTTCCATAAAAGGGTTTAATTTGTTTCGTTTTTAAATTGCTATACATGCACTCGACCCTTTTTAATTATGGCCAGTCGCCAATTTCTGTCATGGAGACATACTTGGATCCATTGACAGGAAATTATGTAACTCTACTTGCAAAGAGGTTTGAGTTTATCTTTTACATTCTAATGTTCCTCGGTACGGTAGAATGATTTTCCCAGTTTGTATAACCGACTAAAAACAATCAAAAATCTGTTCGTGATAATTAGTTATAGCCTACTAGCTGCGCCCCGTGGTGTTACCCGCTACATGTTTTCGGGATAAAAAGTAGCCTATGTGTAAATCCAGTGTCTTAGCTACCTCCATACCATATTTCATCCAAATCCGTTCAGTAGTTTTTGCGTGAAAGGGTAACAAACATCCATCCATCCATCTATCTATCCAATCTTTCACAATTATAATATTAGTGGGATATCTACAAAAGAAGAAACTGACAGACCGATTCACTGACTGATCGATCAATACACAGCTGAAACAGCTGGGTCCGAGAAATTTTGCACAAATGTTCCTTAGATGACGTAGGTGTGCACAAAGAAAGGATTTTTTAAATTACACACCTAAGGGAGTAAAATAGGGGTTGGAAATGTATATGAAACTTCGTTATTTTTGACACGTTAGCATCTACATTGCACCCGTGCGAAGCCAGGAGCGGATCGCTAGTTTACCCTAATTCTAAGCAATTTAATGCTTAGGACGTTATTTTTTCAAATAAATATCCTAGGACATTTTACACAGCGTCATCTAGCCCCAAACTAAGCAAAGCTTGTACTGTGGGAATCAGATGACTGTTTTAATACTAAAATACTTTTTTGTAAATACAATATATTAATAATACATACAAAACATCCGCACCAAAATTGCTGTATAGGTTTTCTATGATATGAAGAAGTAGGCAAGTTGCTGATGAAGTTGAAAATGGAAAAATCAAAAAATCTAAATCAAGATGTATTTATTTGCTAAGTACAGGTGTCAAAATGTTGGTACATAAATAAAACATCGCTTAAACCATACTTAACCCAGTACTGGGTGTGCAAAAATTAGATAAAATTGTTACTATTAGAATGTGAATTTGAATTAGTAGGTATCACATACCTACCCAATAAGGAAATTAATAAGTGCTCTTATTTATAAACACTTTGTCAGTTCTATACATACCTACTATACAAACACCTATCAAGTTTCAGTTTTCTTTTCTCAGACGAGAAGTTTCGTAAACCAAAGCGAAACGATGCTCATTAGTTAAGAGAGTTTTATAAATAGAAGAACCATTGGTTACTCACTTAAATGCAGCACTCCATAAAATTGATGATCGTCTCCGATATACCCTTCCGCAGAGCCTGACGCCGGGTCTTCCATGGGGTATCCGTACGCCATCGTGAAGTCACTGAGAGGGTACGTCTTCACAAACTCTTTGTGACCTTCTGCATCCTCTGCTTCAGGTTCGTCATAAGGATACTCGTCAGCTTCGGGCTCTAGCAGCAAAGCTGAAGTATTGCTCGTTAGTGAAGATGAACCTGGAAAATCGATGATAAAGCTTTAGGTTGCAAACATACCAGCTTGTCACCAACTTGGTCAGTATTGTGTCGCCTTTGTTTCAAAGACGCTACCACCACACGGTTGTCTTTCCACCAGAGTTGCGTGAACCTGTGCTTACAAAATGTATGCAACTTTGATCGCAGATGTATTAAGTTACACATCGTAGGATTGGCGAGGTTTAGTGCCAGAAAAGATAATGGAGGTGTGAAAGTTTTGTTAAGTCTGAACACGTTTTCTGTGATCAAGATATCGAGATAAGATTGTCGTGATGAACGACAAAAAGATACGTAGCTAAGGCTTAGGGTAAGGCATCCTCACCAATATATGAACGCGAAAATGTTTTATTGCTTTGTTTGTTCTTCTTTTACACAGTGTTGAAGTGGCAATTTAGTCATAATTGTTTTAGTCTATAGATTGTCATTTTTCTGAGTGTGTCTTTCGGACCTGATGACGTTGGACGATGATGGCGATACGTATGATTAAGAGAAGAGAGCATAATATTCAATGTGGCAAATTAATTAAAAAATGTGGTAATTGTGTTATTTTTTCTTAAGTAGATATTTAACACTGTGCTTTTAATTAAGTCTGCTATCCATAACCCAATACGTAGAAAGTTACACATCAAAATTTTTCATATGAAACAGAAACTACTTTTCTATCTAAAAATGTGGATTTCTACAGGAATTGCCATAACGGATGAAATTACAAAAGCTTTTACATACCTACAAAGGTAAATAATTATGTATAGGTACTATAGGTAATACTCTTACCAATTGGCCGCAGTTTCAAACATAGGAAATGCGTCTTATTCCCAAATCGCGCTTCCACTAGTACGAATCCTTGCATATTGCACATGATCTCATCCACAGTCTGAGGATCGGTTCCAATCTTCACCGTGGTCATTTTCACGGAGGCAGCTAGGAGCAGGATAATCAAAATGCTCATAGCTGTTTAAGTCTAACTGAAGGCATCATACACAAACGCTACTGCAAATATAGGAGAACAGGTATTTTTGGAATATTATGTTTTGTTTACCTGCCAGAAACTTTTTACACTTTTCGTGGTTACGCTGTCAAGTTGAAAGATGAGTGTCGTTTGCGTCAAAGTAAGTTCCAGTTTTGATGAACCTCTTTGAAGTTGATAAAGTGTTTTTGAAGTTGAACGAAAGTTAATAATGTATGAAAGGTTTCTAATTAGGTACTCTTTGTTCACCCCCGGATCAACAACTTTTTTCTAACCGGGGCAGAAATTTGATAGTAAATGCTATGGTAAACTCTCTAACTGGGGAATAAGTACTACCCTTTATTGAATTTGCACTCTGTAGTTAAGTCTGTATTACTTAGTATCTGGGCGACGGAGCTTTGCTCGGTGTATGTTGTAATATACAATTTAAAACTAGGAAACCCCCGTTTTCCTAAAGATTTGACTTTGCCTGATCAATTTTTCAGCCTCAAAAAGCCCTCAGTTCTAAATGCGATGGTGATTCCCTCGGCAGATACAATTAAATTAAAATACCTTAAGTGAATTTTTGTACACTGTACAACCGAAGCATAAATAAATGTACAAAAATTTACATAGGATGATTTCATAACGTAGGATGTGTTCCAAAACCAGTTAAAATCAAATGAATTGATAATAAATAACCGATAGAACAACGTCTGCTGAATGATAGACGATTTGTGAAACAAACATACTTTTGAAGAGTACAGATGCTTTGGGGGTACAATTATGATTTTGGCGCCCCCTGAAGCTGCCACCCGGGATACACCGGGAGGCACACCCAATACTGGCTTAAGTATGGTTTAAGCAACGTTTTATTATGTACCAACTTTTTGACACCTGTACTTAGCAAATAAACACATTTTGATTTTTGATTTTGATTTTTTCGTCCGCGTTTGACCACCAACTCGCCTGATGGTAAGCGACGATGTGGTCGAAGATGAAGCACGCAGACCTAGAAGATAGCTATTCACTCTGACCTTGAAAAGATCTAGATTATATCTATCAGGAAACAATTTTAATAGGTGCCCGGTTTGCCCCCCTCTAGATCCAGGGCTGCACTCCCCCAGTCTCTCAATCTGTGTTAAATTGGTTAGTCACTATTAATTCATTCCAAGTGGTGAATCACGCGATCAGTGTATTTTTTTTTAATAAAGATTGTGAAAAGCAGTCACCCAATTCGCCTGATGGTAAGATCATCGCTGTTTATGGTTGCTACATGAGGGATGTTGTCGATACGCTGCCAAACCTCATACTTATTTGTAGACACCTATTTTAAAATACTACGTGTTTACTTAACAAAAAAGTAAGACAGAAGAAGCATTTTGCAAGTGTGCGTAATGAAAGAGCGTCAATGCTAGAGCAGTACGATACGGGATATACAGGAACGGGAGTAACAACTCCCGTTCCTGTATATGTTCCTGTATATATTTTTCTGTATATATTTATTTGTTCCGCATTTTTTTATTATTTGCGTTCGCAATTCAACATTACTACAGCTACCATAGACAGTTTTTAATAAACTACAATTACATAGATAATCTGCCGCCAGGCAGTAGTGTTTATAACATTGTTGTGTTCCGGTTTGAAGGGTACTGCAGCTAGCGAAATTACTAGGCTGTTGAGACTAACCATCGAAAGTCTCAAAGTAATAAGCGCCAAAGCAGCGATGCCCTGGACTTTGTTCTGTCAAAGTTCTGTGTATTGATGCAATGGTCATGGACATGCGTTATCTTTTACCATCAGGAGAGCGCATCGTTCGTCTCATTACTTTTACATATAATTGAATTCTATCCTACTAATATAATATTATAATTGTGAAAGTTTGTGAGTATGTTTGTTACTCTTTCACGCAAAAATTACTGAACGGATTTGGATGAAATTTGGTATGGAGGTATCTGAGACCCTGGATTAACACAAATGCTACTTTTTATCCTAAAAACATATAGCTGGTAACACCACGGGGCACAGCTAGTTATAAATAATATCTGAAGCGACTTAACTTTTAAGTAATTATTAATTTTATTGGCATTATAATGGCGTATTTCTAATTTATTTTTTCATAATAGGTATAATAAATTCTCACAAATTATATATTAATAAACTAGCGGATGCCTCGTGGTTTCACCCGCGTAGTTCCCGTTCCCGTGGGAATACAGGGATAAAAAGTAGCATATGTCACCCGGATAGTGTAGATTCCCAATGGCGAAAGAATTTTTAAAATTGATCCAGTAGTTTCAGAGCCTATTCAATACAAACAAACAAATAAACTAACAAACAATCAAATCTTTCCTCTTTATAACAGTATAGATATATGATGGTTACCACAACGATAGGCTCAAACATTCACTTACAACGGATTACCTTATAAATTCCCATACATAGTTATACCCTATAGACAAGTAAGTAGAAGTTAAATAACTTAAATTCCGTAATGCAAGGCTGCGCCGCGCCGGGGCGCCGGATGGCAGGCTTACATAATTAGAGTCTATTTAAAGCTGGCTGCGCTATTCCTCGAATGTTGGACGCTAAATATAAGCTAATTGTCCACGTGACGCATGCTTGAAAAGCTTGGAGCTCCAGGAATCGGGCGCCAGAGGCGTTAACGACAGTTACTGCTCTTCAATCGCTAACCGCATAATAATTTTAGGCAAAGTAGCCTAGATTTTATTCTTAGGGGCAGCTAAAGAAAAAAAAGTAACAAATATTTGATATCCCACTAATATTATAAATATGACAGTTTGGATGGATGGATGTTTGTTACTCTTTCACGCAAAAACTACAAAACGGATTTGGATGAAATTTGGTATGGAGGTAGCTGAGACCTTGAATTAACACATAGGCTACTTTTTATACCGAAAACATGTAGCGGGTAACACTTCGAGGTGCAGTAAGATTTAAATAATTATTGTAATTTATTGATAAAATAATTATTGATTAACATTATTACTATAACATTTTATCGTTCACACTAATTACAAACAATTTAATAGGTTAGTTACAAAAGCGTTTTAATATTTCGTTAAACTCTAAAGTTTAAACCTACGGCACAGTGTATGGAATGGTTATTATCAGAGTCTGACTGATTACTTTATCTCCTGCCTGCAAGAGGGGGGAGGGAGGGGAAATATTTCCACCTTGATGAGGCCGATATTGTATTTTTTTTATAATCCCCGAGGTCTTGGCTCTTTTGACTTAAACGCGTAGTATTTTAGAATTCATTGGATGGAAACATATATCTCAAATAAACAGTACGATAAAACTACATACTAGATATTGTGCTTTACAAATGAATTTACCATAAATAGTTTCTTAGTGAATTTATAAGCATTAGAAATGAGAGTACGAAGAGTACTAGCAATCTCATTTTATAATCTACTAGCTGCGCTCCGCGGTGTTACCCGCTACATGTTTTCGGGATAAAAGTAGCCTCTGTGTTAACCCAGGGTCTCAGCTACATCCATAACTTTAAAAAATTTCATCCAAGTCCGTTCAGTAGTTTTTGCGTGAAAGAGTAACAACTATCCATCCATCTCAACTTTCACATTTATAATATTAGTGGGATTTAATAAAAACAGTAAACAGTAAACGTAATATAATTTATACATTTTTATTATTATTGAAGTCAAAACTTGTTTAGCCGCGTGGAGTGAATATTTAGTACGGGCCAAACGTATGATTTCGCGTCACCGACATGCTAATGTGCCGTGTTTTAACTTTTTACTTCTGTCGGCATTGCCCGTTGCCAATTTTTGTCTAATTATTAGTATGTAGAGACCACGTATCAGAGTCATAAGTCATGACTGGTAACACACATAACACACTAGTGGAAGACTTTCGACTAGTGTGTGGGGGGTTTTTTGCGGTCAAACGCAAGCAATTTTTTAAACTTGTGGCACTGAAGAAATTTGGACGAGAAAATGTTACGCAGTTTTCCAAACACTACCCAGACGAGTTGGATTCGTCGACTGACCTCTTTCTCGAAATTGGGCGTACCTAGTTGGACTGCTTGTCCTAGGTAAATGTACATATCAACAATTTTAAGAATCGATAACTGTATTTTATGTAAAAGTTATGAGACTAACAAGACGCTCTCTTGATGATAAGAGATAACGCCTGTCTATGACCAGATAGAAACACTTTATTGTGAACACCCAAATTAGAAAAAAAAAACAAAAGAATCTTATAAGCTAGTGTCACAAGTAGCGACCTCATCACTATGCGCGATCTCTTCCAGGCAACCAAGAATGGCAAACACTATCTAATAACAGACGGGAGATGTTGTAACGCTGTTAATTTTGAAAATACATGCCTACTTATAGCTTGATGTCAAAGTACATGTACGATGGTTGTGCCTCATTTTTATAGAGCAAGTTCAACGGTTAATTTGTTTTCTTTATGGTCGAATAATAAAATTTATATTTACCTTATATTGACATTTGTATAACTTTTTATTTTGTATAACCTCTTTGGAATTTATAAACAAAATTTTTTTGATATTTGATTCTGAAAAAATATTTTACATCAGATTGGATAATTGTTCGTTACAGCCCTGTTGGTTCATTGGTAGAGTGTCTGCTTCAAGAGCCGAAGGGCGTGGGTTCGATTCCCACTCAGGACAAACTTTGTGGTACAAATAAATGTTTGTTCTGTGTCTGGGTGTACTATATGTATTATAAGTATGTATTTACAATAAAAAAGTATTTAAGTAATCTATCAGTTATCTGACTTCCATAGTACAAGCTCAGCTTAGTTTGGGGTCAGATGGCGCTGTGTGTAATGTCCTGCGATATTTATTTATTTATTTTATTTATTCATTATTTAATTGTGAGATAGATTTAATTGATTGTTATAGTCGTTTTTATCTCGATAAATAAATATAGTATAATAAAACAGGCTTTTAAAAAGTGAGAAACCTGTGTTACTGTAAGCAAAATATAGGTCTAGTCTGGAAGGAGTCATGTTTCTAATGGCTACTTTCTCATGCGCCGTGGAAGGTAAATCGATGCGGGACGATTTAAGGACTATTTTGAATATAAATAGAGCGATATTGAGCTTTAAAGTGTCGCTGTGAGCATTACTTAGCAGTTTGAATGTAAAGGCCTCACGATCCTGTTTCTACGTCATTTTAACAGTTAAGAATTTCTTTAATAAAGCTACTAACAAATGGCCTAAGTTGAGACTTATAGAGAACTATTGGGATATACTGGAACGGGAGTTACTATAAGCTTTTTTTAATTAAATTACGTAGATAAAATCTTCCGCTAAGCAGTAGTGTTTATAACATTGCGGTGTTCCGGTTTGAAGGGTACTGCAGCTAGCGAAATTACTAGGCTGTTGAGAATTACCATCGAAAGTCTCAAAGTAATAAGCGCCAAAGCGATGCCCTGGACTTTGTTCTGTGTGTTGATGTCATGGACATGCGTTATCTCTTACCATCAGAAGAGCGTATCGTTCGTCTCATTACTTTTACATAAAACATAATCCTATCCTACTAATATAAAATTATAAATGTGAAAGGGAAAGCTTCGATCGATCGAAGTTAAGTCCAACCATGTCATGACGCTGTGAAAATATTTATCAAGCTGCCGAATTCTGAATGCTGTCGACATGTCATGTCAGCTTATGTCAATCCAGTACATTTTTGGCTTTTCAAATGTCACTTGGCTAAGCCTGAAGTATACTTCTAGGTACCTAAGTGTTTATAATTCAAAGTCTTACTGTTTAATTAAAACTTATGTACGTAATGATAAATTAATATTTAATTAAGATCACGTATTTGAGTTCTGACACATAATTAACATAAAACTGCTAAATAAATATTAACCTAACTAAATAAAATCCAATTACATAATTCTTCAATTCCTGCCGCTCAGTCATTCGCCTATCCAAGATCAATAGCTAAGATGAAAGGGAAGATGGGTAAAATCGTCTGATCTATCGACTCTCGAATTATTGAAGAAATATCACACTAATATTATACAGGCGAAAGTTTGTGAGTGTGTTTGTATGTTTATTACATCTTTGGTTTTGTTGAAATTTGGTATGGAGGTAGCTAGCACCCTGAACTAATACATAGGCTACTTTTTAGTAACACGGGTAACACCGCAGGGTGCAGCTAGTTGCTTGTTGTAGCGATGATAGCTCAGTGGTTAATGCAGTTGCTGAACACGCCGAAGGGCGTGGGTTCAAACTCTTACGATGAGCTTGAGCTACCAGTGAAGGAAACCATTGTATGGTGGTAGGGTACTTTTTAGTACTCGACTGGCTAGCTGCCACCAAGTTAAAAATCTGCCCCCAAGACTTCCAGTGTGTTCTAGCAGCATCACTTGAGAGCCAGTTTCATTCCAGGCTAAGTTTGTTTACCATCTTCGACCACACGATAATTTCAAAATTGATGAAATATTTGCGTTTTCACATTTAAAAACACGATTTTAATAATGTCATTGTGCTTTATTTATTGTCATAAGAACGTCATATGTCAGTTTATAGGCAGACATCAATTCTCCTATAGAATGTTTAGTATGTAAATATTGTTGTGTTTTAATGTGTAGTAGTGTAAATATTCATAATTATTATTAATTAATTTTATTATTATATGCATAGTGTAAAAAACACACATAAGAACTTAATACATTCAAATAAATATTTGTATGTAAATTAAAGTAATATATCATTAATTTTTATTCGTTTTCCCCCAACCGACCCTACTGTTACTTAGCCATTTGCATATTTATTTACTATTGTAAGCGATTCAGGAATGTAAAGATATGACTCATAATATAAATACGAAAATTTTAAAGATGATGAAGGAAAAAATGTTGTATTGATATCATCCCTTTTCTACAGTTTTTTTTATTGTTTGTTACTTTGTTAGGGATTTAATGAAATGGGTATCGACTTTACTCGGCTGGCTAAGTTAAAATCTGCTACCAAGTATCTAACGATGTATTCAGACAGCTTCACTAGAGAGCCAGTTCCATTCCAGGCTAGGTGTGTTTACTATCTTCGACCACACTGTCACTTAACATCAGGTGAGCTGTGGTCACAGACCAGTCAAACATGAAAATAATACTAACTGAAAGTTATTGTAAGCTTTAAAATTCTACGTACAAAGTAATAAACATCCATTTGAATTTGTACAACCTTTTTTTTTTTTTCTTTGGTTTTGGCGTCGCGTTTTAGCATTTGCCAGTGTCAAGTATTTATATATTTTCAAGTTTCAAAAGTTAAATAAGTGTCCTCGTAGCTAGTTATAGTCAAAGTCCAGTCTTAGTCAAGTCCAGTCTGTGTCAGTCAAGTCCAGTTATGCTTTAGTAAAGTAGAGGCGACTTTACTATAAAGCTTCGATGGAGTTTTGGAAGCACCACGAAAAGTTATGTTTCACCACATTATATCATTTTCCCACACTCGCGCTTGTAATTCGGCACTTTATGAATAAAACACCACCATTTTTATGCATAAACACTCGACAAAACACTAGTTTTGGAAAAAAAAACAACGGAGCGACACGACTCTTCCCGCGTTCCCGCCAAAACTCTTGTACAACCTTATTGTTATCTTATTAACGTTCTTTGTCTATGGTTTATAGTAAAAACTAAACGTGCTTTCAAAAATTGTCACCTGCCAGTGCTGCAAAATTGTATAAAGGTTTGTTTTCTGAACAAAATCCAGTTACGTAGTTCTTCCTTCTTACGTGTAATGTAATAGATATTTTCTGTGCAAGAGACGTTATGTAGCTATAACCGCACAGTCTGTGACGGGCCTACGATCATTGTGCTGTGGAGGTCGCGGACGCCCGCTTGTGCCGCGAAAACTGTAAAAAACGCGAAGTTTTTTTATTTAAAAAAAATAATGTTGAAAAATACAGTGAAAAAGTATTGTGCCCAAGGGAGCAAAATTAACCAGGTTCTGGTGTCAATTTTGAGTAAGTTTAATTTTTTTTTATAATCTATCTAGTTTTTTTTTAAAAGCGTGTCCTTTGGTTACTCATTTTGTGAATATGTCTTGTTATGAGACACAAAATTCTACCTTTAAAATTAAATATGTGTATTAAAGATAATTTATAAATACGTCATAAAGTATCAAACCTAATTTATATTATAGCGCCAATAAAAAAACAAAAAAAGGAGCAATGTTAGCTTAGTGGCTAGCGTGGTCGGATCAAATGTCAAAGCGGGTGGGTTCAAATCTCAACAATGAGCTTGAGCTACCGTTGACGGTAAACATCGTGTGGTAATTTTAGCATGATGACAGTATTCTTTAGTGCTCGGTTAGCTAGCTAAATAAAATTGTACAACTTCAAGTTGAATATTTGCCGCCAAGCATCTAACGGTGTATTCCGGCAACCTCATCATTCCAGTCTAGGTGTGTTTACCTTCTGCAACCACACCGTCAGTCCGCCATTTATCATCAGATAAGCTGTATCCAACACCTAGCATGCAAACCTTTTTTTTACTTATCCTGAAAAAAGATAAGAAGGTACATTTTTATGTATGTATGGAAGCGACTTTTTAGCCAGGTTTTTTTCTCATGCTTTAGCCCCAATATCATTGTAGCCTACACACACTACCACAAAAAAAAAGCACAAGAGCGTTAAACATTTTTGAAAAGAAAAAGAACTGAGAAGAATTAAAAAAAAGTTGAAAATTATGGAGTAAATAAAAAATAAGGGTTTTTGTTTTCTTTTTATTTGATATTGGCGTCGTATATTGGGCATTTGCCAATGTCTAGTAATTTCATATTTTCAAGTATCATGAGATGGATATGTCTAAGTCACACAAATTAAGATCGAGTCCGGGCTTGCCCTAGTAAGGTAGTGGTGACTTTACTACTAGCTTCGATGGAGTTTTGGAAGAACGAAAAGTCATGCTTCACTACAATAGATTACTATCGTAAACTCGTGCACGTAATTCCGCATTTTATGAATAAAATCATCACAATTTTTGTACATAAAGTCATAAACTCTCGAAAAAACACATGTTTTGGAAAACAAATCAATGCAGCGACGTGACCTTCCCGCCAAAACTTTAGTGACAAAAGAATTAATGTAAAGATTTTTTTTTTAAATTTTCTAGACTAGGGCGCAAAAGAGAATTTTGCAGTAAAAAATATTTCTCAAATGTTGTCCAAATGTAAAATGTCAAAGGCTCTACTCCATTTTAACTACGATTTTTAGCAACATTTATTCACGTCACAGCAGTAGGTACTCTAACCGAATTAAAAAAAGGAGGAGGTTCTCAATTCGTCGAAATCTTTTTGCTTACACAGTCCACGTGTGTCAAGGGTTTGTGAACTTAATGTCCAGGCTACCAAGATCCTCAACGAAAAGCATCGAGAAAGAGATGATGTGTCTTCAAAGTATGGACAGTAATGAATCTGACCAGAAAGTGAGATCTCTATTGTAGTAGTCATACTGAAGAGTCAACCACCTCTCAAGACTGGTTGCCAATTACTGGACAATTGGAGGAACAAGGTCCGATAAACAATGTTATGAGATGTAGATGCACTGATTGAATTGTAACTAAGGCGGTTTCGTCGTAAACAAAACAATCTGCCAGCAGATGTTTTGTCAACAAATTATTGAAACGCTGGCCATTCCATACAAATTGAAATTAAACGCAATTCTACACTTCAAACCTAATTCATCTAATGGCCAATCGCTAGCTTGGCTTAAATTTGAATTCTATAAAATCATATCTTAGTTCCGTGCCAAAATATTTAAAAAAAATAACTTTTCATGAAACTTCGGATCCAAATTAAAAGAATTGTTATTGCGTTATCTGTATATACAAAAAATGGAAAAGTGTACGTGATATTTTCAGTTTATGATACGAGATTTTATTGGACCCTGCCCCCATTTTTAACTTACGTAAATAAGGTAGCCAACGAATTTTATGTGACCATAACTTCTTAGAATCTAATATCATCATCATCATCTTAATTCGTCATTGTACTATGTACAACACTAATAAAAAATAATATATATTGATTTACTTACATTAGAATTAGTCTTTCATTAAATCAGCCAATGTGAAAAAAAAAAACAAAACAACAATGTATCCCATTCAAATACTTTTGGACTAAAAAAGAAAAATATAAATCAAAACTAAAAAAAAAAACAAAACAATGTTAGCTCATTCGGTAAAGTTCTGCTTCGAGAGTTGAAAGACGTGGGTTCGATTCCCACTCAGGACTAACGTTTGAGCGACTAAGATGTTTTTTTTATTTTGACAGGCTAGGGTGTTTCACCACAGCTCACCTAATATTAAGTGACGGTGTGGTCGAAGTTGGTTAAGCACACCAAGCCTAGAATGGAACTGGCTCTCGAGTGAGGCTGCCCGAACACACTGTTAGATGCTTAGCGGCAGATTTTCAACTTGAGTGTGGTAGTTAGCCAGACGAGTACTAGAAAGTACCCTACCACTATACTATGGTTTCTTCACGATGTTTTTCTTTGACATGCGAAGCGACCACTGAGCTATCTTCGTTACAACTCTTTGCTACACAAACAATTTACTACATAACCATATCTTCTATCTATCTATACTTTGCTGATCTCTTCGGGCGAAGCCTAAAAGTATAATATTATAAAGAGAAAAGATTTGATTGTTTGTTTGTATTGAATAGGCTCTGAAACTACTGGACTTATTTCAAAAATTCTTTCACTGTTGGGAAGCTACATTATCCCCGGGTGACATAGGCTACTTTTTATCCCTGTATTCCTACGGGAACGGGAACTACACGGGTGTAACTGCGAGGTGTCCGCTAGTCTTCTATGTATCTGGATCAGTTATGTAATTAGCTTTATGTGTGATTTATCTCATTCAACCCTGTAATGCAACTCGTAAAGAATTATAACTATCTACGTTTTAGGCGATAATCACGTGGCAACTAATTTTAGAAATGAGGTGGTGAACTAAAAGCACGTGCCATTACCCGCTCCATTAGTCTGCACTTAATGTGTTTTTCACTTACAAATCATAATTATCTATTAATCATTTACTATATTATTTACTAGCGGACACCTCGCAGTTTCACCCGCGTAGCTTCCGGTGTCGTGGGAATACAGGGATAAAAAGAAGCCTATGTCACCCGGGGATAGTGTAGCTTCCCAACGATGTAAGAATTTTTGAAATCGGTCCAGTAGTTTCGGAGCCTATTCAATACAAACAAACAAACAATCAAATCTTTCCTCTTTATAGATAGATAGATATGTTTTGACAAAGAATTATATTATACAAACTATTTATGTCCAATACTATTTTTCTGATTAAAACATGCGTCGCTGGCCGCATGGAAACAAGGCGCGGGCCGTTGTCTGGACAGCTATGACGTAGACTTCACTGCAGCTTGCTGAACGTATCCCGGCAGAATTCTTCAATTGGCCTCTTTCTCCAAACTATTTTTACACGATCCTTAGAAAATATTATGCTCTTGAACATGACCGTCAACTTTCACCAGTCCTTCGATTAAGTACCACATAAAATCAGAACATACCCTGACGCAGAGGGGTGTTTTAAAAATGTATGATTATGGTATCGTAGCACTCAAATGGCTGAACTGATTTTGGTTTATTTTTTAATGATCGGAAGCTGACTTGATCAAGATTGTTCTAATTATGGTTCAAGAAAAACCATCCAACCGTTTATCAGCGTCTTCCACGGGTCTAATGGAATCGAAATTTGGTATTCTGTAACTAATATAGGATTTCTTTTAAAACTTATTTCGTATAACATCTCTCGTGTTTCAGTGGTGATGCCGGTATTCTCCTACGGGTCAGCAATCGGCTGGATGTCCCCCATGGGCCCCCTTCTCATGTCGCCAGATGGCCCCACGGCGGAACCAGTGCATCCTGACGTTATATCCTGGATGGCGTCTGTAGTATACCTTGTGGGTATCCCCACTGTTTTCGTATACGGATATATTGTTGACAATTTTGGAAGAAAGAAGGCTTTGATACTGACATCGATATCCATGGCTGTAAGTACATGAAAATCTTTTGTGAAAGACACGATAGTATCAGTGTGTAAACTTATTTATGCATTCCAGTTTGAAGGCTTACAGCTAGTAAAATTACAGGGCTAAAAAACTCAGCATCGAATACAATATCAACTAAAGTATAAATTACTGCTTTATAGATCTATTGGTGGTACTTTGACAGGTATAGGGTGTGGGATCGATTCCTAGGACAAAAATTTGTGTGACAACCATTCTGTATATTACAAACATAAAAAGTATTACAGTATTCTATCAGGTATCTGGTTCCCATAGTACCTAGTACCTAGTTACATAGTATCACAAGAACATGTTTGTCCAAAACATTCTTCCTGCTACGTTTTTATATTGATGGTAGACTTTTCGATAATAACCTGACTGAGGTTCTAATAAATGATGTCTTTTTACATGAAAGTAATAAGAGGAACATAACGCTGCTTTCCTAATGCCGCGCCTATACTTGTGCATGCCCATTGTAACGGTGCCATAAACTTTGAATAATAAAACAAAACCCAGAGTATTGCTGTTTTAGGCTCATTACTTTGAGATGATTCTTCTCAACAGTCTTGCAATATTATTAGCACTAGCATGTATAAATAGCTGCAGTTTATTTCTATCTAGATGTGTTGGAGTTTGAAGCTGTTCTCGACGTCTACTTGGGCCCTGATCACGGCGCGAGCCATCGTCGGCTTCGGCGCTATGGGCACCTACGTGGTCACTCCTCTGTATATCAAGGAGATCAGTGAAGACAACATTAGGGGTACCCTGGGTAGCCTCGTGGTATTGTCGCAGAACTTCGGGAATCTCGTCGTGTACATGCTAGGTAGGTTCGTTTTCGTTATTCCTTCGTAATTTTTTTTCATGAGAGGCATGTGATTCGCCTTATATTTTTTTATGAAGAATAGGCTTGCGTTTGATCGTCATCTCATCTGATGTTAAGTGAAGATGCGGTCTACGATGGAGCACGCTTAGCTAGAAGATACCGAAGTTGGGCTACAAGTGCATGGAAGAAATGAGCTTCAAAATCTTACAGGATTACTATATTTGCAGAATTTGGGGATGACATTTTTGACGATGAAGATTGGACCAGTTATGGCCATAGAGGTCTGCATCAGGCATCAATTAATTTCCGAATCATCATTATCAATCTTACATTTATCGAGTGATAATGATAATTTGACTATCTTAACGTTTATCTAGTTTCAGCTAGAGACTAGACTAGATAATTTTGAGGCGTCTGCAACTGTGCACGAATTGTTTGATTATTCTCATCAAAAAGTCACGATTGTCACGAACATCCGAATATGTAAAAAAATATACGCACTTTATCTACGCTATCCTTTCTCTTAATCAAGTGTGCAATGTCTGCAAGATTATCCATATACAGAAGGCATAGGTATTTATTAACTACATACAACAAAATAGATACATGCAAAATGCCCTGTTAGCACAATAACGTTTGACGTAATCGGCAATACGCACCTAACATAGAAAAGACAGACAGGTGCGCGCCGTGAATTTTTTTTTTTAATGAAAGAAGTAATGAGACCAACAAGACTCTCTCCTGATGGTAAGCGATAACACCTGTCCATGAGCATTGCAGCGATACACAGAACTTTGAGTAACAAAACAAAATCCAGGGCATCACTGCTTTGGCGCTCATTACTTTGAGACTTTCGATGGTTAGTCTCAACAGCCCAGTAATTTCGTTAGCTGCAGTACCGTTCAAACCGTAACACAGTAATGTTTACACACTACAGCTTGGCGGCAGAATAACTGGTACTGCGGTGGTACCTACCTAGACGACCTCCTGCTAAGGAGATCTGCCACCAAGTGAAAACCCAGAAACCCAGGAACCCTGAAACCAAGACCCCCAGATTGAAAGCCAGGTCTCTCAATCTGCAAACTTCGGCTTAAACTTTAAGCCTGTATAGAAAGCCAAAATCTGTGGACGATCTTTTTGATCAAATTCCAGTCCACGAACCGGCACAGCCATGTTGAATGCCAATGATTATGACAGTGCTTGGCCAAATTTAAGGGTATAAGTGTTTGGTCTATTTCCAGGAGAGTACTTGAGTTATCGCGGCACCCTTTGGATATGCCTCGCCGTGCCGGTAATGCATGTGGTGCTATTCTTGACCATGCCGGAGACCCCCTCCTATCTGCTCAAGTGTGGAAAAGTTGAGGTGAGGTTTTTAAGATTTTTTTTGAAGTATTTGGAAATTAAAGCTGATGTTTATTTTGGTGGGATCGCGAAAAAATGACAACATTTAATCATTTTCTAAAACTTATGTTTTTTTGTGTTCTTGTATCGTTTTTTCCATAAAGTGCCTAATTGCGCGCGTTGGTGTAGGAAAGTGATAAGCCATCGAAGCTTCTTAGTTAATTTTTTTATATATAAGATAAATTCGTGTTTGATCACACTCTACCTGATGTTAAGTAGTAGTGTGGTCTAAGATAATGATGATACAAAATATTGATTTTGTATAAATAAACAACAATCGTAATGGTTAAATTGTTTCATTTTGTTAGCATGGACCGATACCCATAAAACTGAAAAATATCGAGGATGCTCAACACTTTTGGATAAGGCTGTATGTTGATATTTTATCTCCAATTCCAGGAAGCACGAGATACTCTCGCATGGCTACGCTGCCGAGATCCTTCAGAGGCGGCAGTAGACAGCGAGCTGCAAATCCTATTGCTAGAGTTGGAAAAATCCAGCCAAGGGGAGGTCTCCTCTGCTTTGAAGACTTTGGGTAAGTCGTACAAGGAAGGAATAATCATGATCAACGACCGTGTTTGTCTTTATTTTTGGCGTCGCAGTTTGTGCATTTGCCAGTGACAAGTATTTAGATATTTGTACGTACATATATACTATGAAAAATCAAGTTAAATGGACTCAAGTCACAGTCAAAGTCACACAAAGTAATTCACAGTTGAGTCCAGACATATCTTAGTGAAGTAGTGGCGACTTTACCATAAGCTTCGATGAGTACATAAAAGTTTTCAAACAGAAACGTTTGTTGCTTCCAAACTCCATCGAAGCTTGTAGTAAACTTACTACATTACAAAAGTATGACCTAACTTGACCTCGACTAAAAAAAAAGTAAATAAATATTGGCAAAATTTCTCATAACCACTTCTTTCTAACCAGAACACGGGTGTTAGCAAGAATTTTCGTCAAAACAACTCCCTGACCTTAAGCTACTTTCACCCTATTTCCGAACATGACACCTACCCACTCGCAACGGTAACAATATGTAAACAAACGGTAACGGACAAACATACAGTCCGTTCCCAGCGAGACTATTTGCTGTCAATAACAGTGAGACCTGCGTAGGTGAAATGGGTCTAAGTTTATACTACTACTTAGGTTTATTTTTACTAGCTGTTGCCCGCATTTTCGCTCGAGTGGTCGCGTGTATAAAACTACAAAAGAGTGGCTTTTGTTAATCCTGGTGATGTAAAGTAAATCTTCTTTTAAATTATAGTATGATCAAATGAGCCGTTTGGGCTTGAACAGTTAACAAACAGACAAGAGTTACAAAAGTTTTTACAACATTACTAGCTTATGCTCGCGTAGATATTTTTACAAGTACCTATCTATATAAAGTTGTTATATCCAAAATATACGGGATTGACATAAGCTGTCGATATGTCACGTGGACAGTTTACGCCAATCCTGTACATTTTTGGCTTTTCTATTAACGTTATCGTTAATCGAATATTAATTTGTGTCTGGCATTTCTGGGCTAGATTAGCACAAGACTTTGACAAGACAAGATTTTGTTATTTTTAAATATGAATGGAAAAATGACCCGCAACTTTGGTGTTACCAATAAAATATTTGTATTTGGACCACGAGAAATAGCATAGTAAGAGTCAGAAAGAGAGAGAGAGAGAGATAGAGTTCTATTGTTTTCTTTAGATTTTTTTTTTTTTTTTTTTTGGATTTGGCCTATACTACGCAGAAATAAAATACGGATGTGGCTGATGGTAATAATGAAACCTTGATTGATTAACTCACCAAAAATTATACTTTTACTTAAAATTATATATTCCTGTATACGGGGCTACTCAGATTACTTACTAAGCTCAAGTTAGTAGTGGAAAGGAGGTCGTTGTATTTATTATTAAAAACTTCTTATGCAACTTGAATCGTGAAAAAGCAGCTGTGTCATTGACCCTCTGTGAAATGTATAAATCAGCTGTTTTTTACGTTTACAAGGCTATTCCTATAATTGAGTTGTTTTACATTAATGAGTACAATGACCTCTTTTCAGTTTTGGATTAACGTTTCGCGTAAACTTATACGATGTAAACTTAAAGTTCAACATTGCCTTGTAATCCTAATATCGACGTTTACTTCTGATACAGGATACAGCGATTATTCTGATTTAGCGTTGATAGTTAAGTGGTTAGCGCGGTCGGTTCACTAAAGGGCATGGATTCAAACCCTTACAATTAGCTTGAACTGCCGGTGAAGGAAAACATCGTGAACTAACCATAGTATTGCGGTAAACTTTCTAGAACTCGGCTGGTTAGCTACCACACGGGAGTTGAAAATCTGCCGCCAAGCATCTAACAGTGTTTCCAGGCTAGATGTCTTTACTATCTTTGATCACGCCGTCAACATCATGTGAGCACAAAGTGGTCAAATACCTAGCCTGTCAAATATGAATTTAAAAAAGACAAGCGCGACTTAGCCTCGCCCACCGAGGGTTCCGTACAAACTATTAAGTATGATAAATAGTAGTACCTTATAGACCCCATTTTTTAATGATTAAATTTTTAAAAAAAGTACAGTTTTCGGATATTTTCCTTTATGTGTAGGTACTATAAGACCATGCTTCTTGCGTAATTTCATGGTTCCAGCTCAATGCGAAATACCCTATAAATTTATATTCCCTAATGAGTGTCAAAATTTCGAAACAGTTTTTGCGGCTATAACTTTTTTTTGCTACAAAATACAAAATACAAATACAAAATATTTTTATTGTAACCATAACTGATGACTTATTAATAATATGTAACCCTGTCTGCTGCTTTAACGTATAGCTGTAGTGCAGCAGACAGTGCTCTCCCTTAAATATGTGCATGTTAGTTAACAATAGTATTTATAATTTTATATTAAAAAATTAATCTAAGGATATAGTTGCTCAATGCCGTGTGTGTGTGTATGCGTGTGTGTGTGTGTGTGAGTTTGAAGGTGTGTGTGTGTGTGTGAGTTTGAGGGTGTGTGTGTGTTTGCGCGTGTGTGTGCGTGTGAGTGTGTGTGAGCGTGTGCATATGTTCTTCAGTCTACTCTGATCAAAAGTTTTTCAAATGTGTCATATTCGTATGTTTGAAGCCATGTTCTGGTATTATTCTTAAGTTGGAGAGAATTTAAGGTGGTAATTTGATGTTGGGACCTGAGTAAGTTATAGAGAATAGGAGCTATGTGATTATAATGTCTCCAGGACAGGGCACACTTATACTTTGGGATAGGACATTTGTCGCGTCTTTTCTTGCTTTTGTGGTCAGAAGCTACATGTCTATGGTATCTTTTGATGCATTCAAACGCGAACATTTTCCGTACCGAAAGTACATTGCATACAGAGTATAAGTCTGCAGTAGGGTACCTGAAGGGTAGCCCCATTATTACTTTCAACAGAGCGCGTGGCGCTCGCTCCACTTCTATCATATATGTTTTTGATGCACTACACCATGAGCATATACAATAGCCAACTACAACTGAGAAGTTTGGGGTTTTCCCGGCTGCAACAATAGATTTGCGTGTATGGTTTTAATTTCAACTCAATAACTCCACGCGTTGACGAGATAGAAGATCTTGACTTACAGACAGATTGACAACAAAATCCTACTTAATATACATTATACAACCTACTAATATTATAAATGCAAGAGTTTGTGAGTATGGATGTACGGACGGATGTTTGTTAATCTTTCACGCAAAAACTACAGAACGGATTTGGATGAAATTTGGTGAAACCCTGGATTAACACAAATACTATGAAAACATGTAGCGGGTAACACCGCGGGGTGCAGCTAGTGATCCTATAAGGGTTCCGTTTTTTTTTCTTTTGGAGTAAGGATCCCATAAAAAACTATTAGGGCTTGTTTATAGCGATGTAAAAATGTCGCCTATCAAGCATGATAATTTTTGCTTTTGACCATTAGGTACGAAGGCATGGACTGACTAACAACTTCGATAACTGGATATTAATTACTATAATCCAGTTTTAAGAACGGCCTTCACCTTGCCTACAACGTGATCGGTTAGGTAGGTACTGTCTCTATGTAAAAAACCCCCAAATGATTTGTACCTTCTTATAAGGAAACTATATAGGTATATCTGTATACCTAAGGAATTTGTTCTTGAAAAAAAAATCATGTAATAAAAATAATATACATAATTATACATAAAATACTGTATATAAATAAATTAATTATTAATATTGATAAATTTTGTGTTTATTAAAAAAAAATGTAATATGACGACTTTTTTGTATTTTGTATGTACGTAAAAATTCAATTATTTATTTATTTATTATGTTCTTGAAAACAAACGATAGTGCTAAGAAAATTATTAAATTTTTTGACAACAGATATATTATAAAATTGACGACTTTTTAGATGATAAATTAATGGACTAAAATTATTATTATAAATTGTAAAGTTAAAATCGATGTTATTATTTGACATACCTATTTGAAATTAAATTAAAATTGTGTATTCCTGTAAAAGGCCACACCGTTTCGTACTTTACATACATATATTTATGTTAAGATCGCTTACAATAAATATTTCTATTTCTGATTTCTATTCTATGGAGAAATCCAAAGACGCAGAACGTCCAATCTTTTCAAAGTCAGAGCGAGTCTTGTAAGTCTGCTTGCTTCATCTTCGACCATATCATCGTTTACCATCAGGCGAGTGCTCAAACGCGGACTTAAAAAAAGTTTAGTAGCAATGATAGCTCAGTGGTTAGTGCGGGTTCACACGCTGAAAGGCGTGGGTTCAAACCCCAACAATGAGCTTGAGCTGCCGGTGAAGGAAAACATTGTGAGGAAACTATGGCATAGTGGTAGGGTACTTTCTAGTAGGTACTTAGCTGGCTAGCTACCTAATAGTGTGTTCCGGTAACCTCACTTCAGACAGCCAGATCCATCCCAGGCTAGGTATGTTTAACTTAATCGACCACATCGTCATTTAACATCAGGTGAGATGTAGTCAAACACATAACCTGTCAAATATTTAAAAAAAAACCTTTGGATGGAAAGAACATTCTAAATACACAAATAAAAAAATTTAATATTTTATTTTAATTACATTAAAATCTAAACTGAGTTGTACGTTTAGTTAATGGCGTCATTAAGAATGTATCAGACTGGAGTCTGAGCATCTCTACTCATCTTATTGGTTCCAATTTATGCAAAATCACTTTCTACATACGTACGACGCTAGATCGACCACCAAACCAAACATTCGAATAACTGGATCGTCGGTCGTATACCGTTATTATTGACTGATTTTCCCGCAAATACTTTAGCGGGCAAAACAAGAATAATAAGGTATATGATAGAACATCTATAAACTAGTAAAATATTCAAGTTTATAAAAAAAAAGTAAGAGGATAGAGACACACAAACTTATCTCTCTCTTTCTCTCTCTTACTCAGGAGTGTAGCTACCGCCATATCAGCCGTATCAATGATACGGGCCCCTGGGCTACAGAGGCCCCTAATGTGTAAGCAATTAGTAAAATGTTATCCATAATGTCACTTAATCTCGTGCTTCCCGGGAAAAAACTGTCATACGATGAACTACCCATATAATCAATAAATAAATATCGTAGGACTATACACACAGCGCCCCAAACTAAGCAGAGCTTGTGTGCTGGAAGTCAGATAACTGATAGAATACATAGATACTTTTTTTTTTGTAAATACATACAGTACACCCAGACAGAATAAACATTTGTTTATTCACAAAATGTTTGCCCTGAGTGGGAATCGAACCCACGCCCTACAGCTCTCAAGGCAGATATACTACCAATGAGCCAACGGGGCTGTCAATAAATATTTATTTTAATTGAATGCAAGCATTTTTGTTGAGAAATGTTTACCCTTCATTTGGGCCCCCCAACTAATTTTGATACGGGCACGTTACGCCACTGATATTACTTATTTTACTTAACTTTCTTATGATCTTACATACAAACTTATTTCCCAGTTTCAATTCAGCAAGAGAAGTGGAATACGTTTGTATGGAAGACGGCTGTCGACCTATTCTTTCAAGTAGTTAGGTCCACGGAGCGAATGTGTGCGCAGATATATATATTCATATAAATTATGTAAAATTGAGTAGCATATTTACGACGCTATTGACGCTCGTTGTAAACGAGATAGATCGCGGCAGCTGCTGAAGAATCACGTCACATTAGTTTGGCGTACCGTTTAAATGCAAAAAGGATATAAACACCAGTTTAAACAACTCTTAACTGGTGACATGATATTACCTATGCGTTTTCGCAATTATGAAAGTACTTTCGTCAACATTACGAGAAAAACTACATAAGTCGACCAAATTATAATCATAGGTAGGTACTAGCTGCGCCCCGCGGTGTTACCCGCTACATGTTTTCGGGATAAGAAGTAGCCTATGTTCTAATCCAGGGTCTCAACTGCCACCATACCAAATTTCATCCAAATCCGTTTAGTAGTTTTTGCGTGAAAGCGTAACAAACATACATTCATCCAAACTTTCACATTTATAATATTAGTGGGATTACGAATTTACGACTACATGATACATTGTCAATGTAATGCTTTTTATTTTAGTCGCATTGTACATAATATTTTTATCATTAACCACAAAACTCGTTTTCAGGCATCGTCAATCCCTAAGCTATCTTACATGCAGTTTTTATGTAAAAGTAATGAGACGAACGAAAAGTTCTTCTGATGGTAAAAGATTATAGTTATGTAGGTATCTATAGCAGCGGTATCCAAAATTTTGAGTTACAAAACTCCATTGGACTCTTAGAAGCCTTAATGCTGTTTTGACGCTAATTACTCTGAGAAATTTGATATATTTAACGTCAATTTTAGACGTCAATTTTTTTTAAATCTTTTATGATAATATGTGTACACACTTTGTTACAATAGATTTAACGTTGAAATAATCGGGTCTAGTTTAAACATAATTTCCGTTCCCAGTGACCGACCGCAACACGTTCCGCGCGTTCCGAATCACCCTTATTATCACCCTGGCGAGAGAGCTGTGCGGCTGCCTAGCGGTCCTTCACTTCGCTTCGCTGATCTTCAGCAAAGCCACAAGCGCAGACGGCTGGGTACTGACGCCGAACCAGCAGGCCGTGGTCCTGGGGGCAGTACAGTTTGTCGGCTCATGTACTGCATCAACTCTTGTCGAGAGAACTGGCAGGAAGGTATGGTGTCTCATATTTTTTTTAAAATATTTTTATATCAGAACTCCGTTATTTGCAAACTGTTAAGTATCGCTCGAGGGTGGAGAATAATAATACAACAGCTCGTGAACAAGAGGTGTATTCGACTGCCCATCACAGCGCCGGTCGCAGCCACGCGCGCACCTATATCTACTTATAGCTAACACAAACCTATATGGTAAAAAATTGAGAATTGGCACAATGCACGAACGTGCCATGGCCGAAGAAAAATGAAAAAAAAAACCTACTTATATGGTTTTTTTAAAACCAGCCATATGCGGACTCGCTCACAAAGGATTCCGTACTATTATCACGTTTGTTGAAAGGGAGCCACCTTAAATATTTATTTTATTGTCTTTTAGTATTTGTATTTGCGGCAACAGAAATATATCATCTGTGAAAATTTCAACTGTTTAACTATCACAGTTCATGAGATACAGCCTGGTCACAGACAAACGAACGGCCAGCGGAGTCTTAGAATAGGGTCCCGTTTTATTCTTTGGATACGGAACCCTAACAAATACTACCGAATTAAACCGAGAGCCTCGTCCTTTTTTGAAGTTGGTTAAACATGATGTAGTTATGTGAAAGGACAAACAAACTGGTAGACCACGCGTTGATGTCTTTTGAAAGGGATATTATCACATTTCTCAGACACAATAACGTTTGAAAATTAAACGAAAATGTGTACAGGCGTACTTGTAAGTTTGTCACCCAATTCAGCGTAGTGTAGGTTGTAAAAAACCATACCTTGCTGAAGTGTTTTGCTGAGGAAAGATAAAATGTAGCTATGGCAAGTGGGACTGGCAGAAGTAAACGGAAACTTCTTTTTTTTCTTACAATCGTTCACATTTAATTCAATTAGAATCGTTCACATTTAATTCAATTAGTTCAATTTGGATACGCGATCCTCGCAAATGTTTATGCTAGAGCCACTGGTGTTTCAGAAACGTTACTTAAGAGCCAGTTCCATTCAAAATCTAGATGTGCTTTACCATCTTCGACCACACCGTCACTTAACATCAGGTGAGCTCGAGCGCATTGTTGGGACTTGAATCCACGCCCTTGGGCGTGTGAACCGACCGCGCTAACCACTGAGCTATCATCGCTACAAAACAACCATCTCTAACCAAATTTGAGCTGTGACCAAACTTACATGCCAGCCATAATTTTTTTTATTAAATTATACTGTAAGTTTATTCCCAAAAATGATAAAAAAAGTAACACTTTTATTGACTCAGCAAATACACATACAACACATTTAAAAAAAAGATTTTTATGTGTTTGATGCTATAGCTTTGGCGTTATCCATAAAATCCCACTAATATCATACGAGTAAATGTGAAAGCTTAGATGGATGGATGGATGTTTGTTACTCTTTTACGCAAAAACTATTGAACGGATTTAGATGAAATTTGGTATAGAGGTAGCTGAGACCCTGGATTAACACATAGGCTTATTACCCAGAAAACATGTAGCGGGTAACACCGCGGGCAGCTAGTATTATATTGTATTAATTGAAATAAATCCGCAACTTGCAGTTCCTCCTGGGCAGCACGTGCTTCGTGTCCGGGATAGCGATGGTCGCGTTAGGCGCGTGGTTCTACGCCGCCTCGCCCACGGGCAGCGTCACGTGGCTGCCCATCGCAGCCCTTTGCCTCTGCATATACTGCGACGCGGCCGGCTTGCAGCCCGTGCCCTTCGTCATTATGACTGAGATGTTTTCTTTCCAGGTAAGACTTACTACTTCAAGATATACTATACGTCTTCTTCGATCGGCCCCTCATTTCTGAGGATCGTTGTCACTGGAATCTCTTAGCCAGTCAATCTATAATTTTACTTGGTGGTAGATCTCCTTAGCAGGAAGTCGTCTAGGTAGGTACTACCGCAGAACCAGTTATTCTGCCGCTAAGCAGTAGTGTGTTAACATTACTGTTCCGGTTTGAAGGGTACTGCAGCTAGCGAAATTACTGGACTGTTGAGACTAACCATCGAAAGTCTCAAAGTAATGAACGCCAAAGCAGCGATGCCCTGGACTTTGTTTTGTTACACAAAGTTCTGTGTATCGCTGCAATGGTCATGGACACTTGGACAGGCATTATCTCTTATCATCAGGAGAGCGTCTCGTTCGTCTCATTACTTTATATATATATATATATATAAAGTGCGTACATGGTGGATGTTCTCCATGTACGCACAAAGCGTTTTGATTCCACAATTTTCATTCGCACAGCGAGGTTGTGGAACTCTCTGCCGGAGTCTGTTTTCCCTGTTAGGTACAATATTGGCGTCTTCAAATCTAGAGTAAATAGGTTTCTTCTAGATAAGCGTGGTCCATCTTAGACCACACTACTGTTTAACATCAGGCAGAGTGTGGTCAAACGCGAACCTATTTTGAATTTAAAATATATATATATAACATATAACATATAACATATTATGTATATGACGGAGGAAACGGTTGATTTTTATATTCTGCTCGACAATTCGTTACAAAATTACTTCTTCATAGATTCGCACAGATTTAAAGTATCGGGTTTGTATGGTGGTATATCCCACTCTTGCTCCCAGTACTACCCGTTTTAAACAATGCTTCATCTCGCTCCGTCATATGTATAATACATATAAGTACATAATAAGCTAGAATTTGTAAATTAATTAATAAATATTGTAAGTTATACCTACATGTTACGACTAATGATGGGTGTGTTTATCTAATGTCAATAGACAACACTTTATTGATGTCATAAAAACAACAAACACGGAGGAAAAAAATGTTAAGGAAAAAATATATTGATGTCACAAACCGGCCTCAACTCAGCATAATGCCGACTGTACTCAGCCGGCGTGGTCTTCCGTTGAGGCCGGCAGGTGACGTTACGCACGCGTGCTTGTTATAGGCTAGAGAAAAAACATATTGATATTAATTAACAAATTATACATTATAATACGTCTTTACACCAGCTGCTTCAGATAAGGCAAAAATAATGAATAAATCTCATTGATTTAATTTAATTGGTTATCGGAATCCTAATGTATGAAATCCGAAAATGTATCCTAAATAAATAACAAAAAAGGACCAAGAGTTTATAAAAGTGTTTGTGTACTATCAAGAGAAGAGCACTGATTCTTATGTACAAAATACTTGAGTTTATTATCTCGATTAGCTTATTCGTACATTCGTACTTATTTTTATTTCTAAATCTATTAATTTACTTCTGAAAATGTCTACTTAAATTTAGTACCTAATGAGGCTGATAACTGCGAAGAGAAAGATTTAATTAATGAATCAATTACCCAGAAACGATACTAAGCACTATCTGTTTGATGAAAAATATTGTATTACGACAATAAATATTTATTATTCATTCCTTTTATTAGATAAAGCTTCTTAATTTTTAGCCAAGAACATGCGGCTACCTACCTAGTTCCATTCCAGGCTAGGTGTGCTTTACCATCTTCGACCACACCTTCACTTAACATCAGGTGAGCTGTGGTCAAACAACTAGCCTGTCAATCATTAAAAAAAAAAAAAAAACCTACATATAAGTTTAGCCGCCAAAAGAAAAAAACAAAAAAAGGTCCTTTCTTGAAAGTTAACTTAAGATTTAGCAGACTAAACGTTACTTTCACATCCATCTTTAGCTGTAACATATTATGCATATGTGCACTTTCTTTCAAAGCCTTTATTTATATTATTTAGCATGTCGAATTTGTCTTATGTTGTGCCGATAAAATCCTTTTTTTTTTAACAGCTTCGTGGGACAGTAACTTCTATAGTAATCGCAATGGCATGCGCGCTGGTCTCAGTGGAATTGCGAGTGTTCCATCCACTGGCGACAGCCGCTGGCCTACACACGGTGTTTTGGATATTTTCCGCCGTCTGCCTCGTCAGCACTGTATACATAGCGCTCGTGGTACCAGAAACCAGGATGAAGACACTTGATGAAATATACGCATCCATAGGCGGGAAGAAGGAGGAGCGGAGAGAAGATTGCGAAGGTGCTGTTACTAAGCTTTGAAAAAAATTGAAGTGATCGTGGATGTTAAGCCCATTCTGCGTGTTAAGAACATGGTCTACGGTAGTGCAATGGCTAATACCGCTAGATTTGTCTACTTTGCCACGATTGTAGGTATTTTTATAATATTTAATTTATTACGAAACTCGTTGGCAGCTATACCACAAAGCTACCTGTGTTATAGCTGCCACCATGTAGTAGCAAATAGTTCATAATATCTCATCTATTCAAAAAATACAAGGTATTATATTACCTTGTATTTTTGAATAAATATTATTATTATTTTTTATTTAAATAAATAATTAAATATTATGCGGAAATAATGACAGAAACTGTGTAAATATCTGTAAGTAAATAAAATGTATCTAAAAATTTTTTGACGCAAAATGTATAAGTAACTGTTGCAAGCACTGAGCTGGTTAGGTAGTATGTCAGAACTAAATATATGCCATAACGGAACCGCGGATTTGTAGAATACTCATAGAATTAATTAGTTTTAGTATAGGTAGGTAGGTACCTATTTTTTTTTGCGTTTTTATAATGTATTTGCGTTCAAACTTACCTACCTATATGTACCTGCTTGAATTATGTTATGAAGACTTAAATTTATATTTAAGCTCTACTTAGTAGGTATCGTAAGGTGTAACTTGAAAACGCCGTTTTTAACTAAGTCTTGTGTAATGCAAAACTAGGTACCTAAGTGTACAGTAGGCACTAAAGTACGTAACTTTATAAGAGCCGTTTTGAGAAACAATATTTGGCAGTATTTAATTATTAGAAAGTTACAGCATTTACCCAAATGTGCCATAGAAACTATTTACATGGTGTAGGTAGTTAATAAACACGCAATGTTTTTTAGATTATTACAGTCGAACCGTCATCGACTATTTTAAGGTGGTTCGATTTCCATACAAATATATTTTTACCATTCATGCACAAATAGAGCATAATTTTACAGTGAAATGACAGCTACTGCCATTTATTTTGGTCTTTATTTGCGGTAAATCACAATTGCATGAGTAAAACCGGAGATTTTTAGCATACTCTAGTGTTTTATTCAAAAATCATTCATAAATTTGATTTTTTGCTAAATAATCTACTGTTTTATTCAAGCAATTGTGATTTAAGTCCGTTGCGTTGTTTAGCGGAAATTTGTGAGAAACGCAAAACGCGACTTAATTTTAATCTAGTATTTAGTGATATATAAATTCGTCGAAGCGCTTCCGTAGTCCTCCGTGAGCGACGAATGCCGCAACTCGACACGATGCGAAAATATCAAACAGCCTATTATTATAAACGTGTCCTACGGCGTCGTCGCGGAGTTCAGATTACGCGATCCTGCGTCATCGTCAATGGCATCGCATCGCGTCGCGTCTTGTCGTCGCTTTTGTAGGACAATGGGTTAGCCTGCATCTGTGGGTGTCGAGCCTTTGCGATCACCAAACTACTCTTGAATAGAGAATTAAATTATCAAATCATTGATTGTACCAAAAGAACCTAAATAAAAAAATTGATAAACAATTATGGGTTTATTATTTTACCCACAGCACAACCAGTATAATGTACGTTTCGATTGCAAGAATATCGGGCACCTCAATCGACAGGTTAAAATAGATACATCACTAAATTAAATGGTGTGTTAACCAAAAAAAGAAATAAGAGTAAAGGATAATTTTTATCTTCTCCATATTTTTATGGTTCGCAAGTTAGGTGTTTGACTACAGCTCACCTGATAGTGACGGTGTGGTCGAAGATGGTAAAGTACACCTAGCCTGGAATGACTAATCGCCAACAAAATTTATAATATTACTTAGAACGTTACACGGACTCTGAGGTTATGATATGAGATTTGTTTACTTTACGTCAATTTTTGTTTTACATGGCAAGAACATACTTTTTCAGCCAACTTTATGACGTTATAGCTATAAAAAGAATTGAAAAAGCATTAAAAATTAACTACCGCATAGAAAACCAAAATATTCATATAAAAAACTACATACGGAATTGCTAAAAGTCGAAGTATATATACCTACTAGGTACTATTTATCTCACTACTATACTGTGTATTTTCCGCTGTCGTAAGACACCGGGGACAAAATTATCTTTCCCAAACGTGACAAAGCTATATCGCTTCTCGTCTATTTCTATGCTATTATAAAGAGGAAAGATTTGATTGTTTGTTATGAAAAGGCTCCGAAACTACTGGACCAATTTCAAAAACTCTTTCACCGTTGGGAAGCTACACTATCCCCGGGTGACATAGGCTACTTTTTATCCCTGTATTTCCACGGGAACGGGAACTACGCGGGTAAAACTGCGAGGCGTCCGCTAGTTTTTAATAATTAAGTACCTACCTACCTAAATGTTTAATTTTTATTTTATTTTTTTCTTATTAGTGTTACATCTGCCGTCTGTTTCTTATGTTTTCTATCGTATTTTTCTTTTCTTGGTTGCCTGGAAGAGATCGCTGTTAGCGATAAGGCCGCCACTTGTGGCACTAGTTAATAAGGTTTTTTGTTCTCTGTACTCTTTTCTATTTATGATGTGCACAATAAAGAGTTATATCTATCTATCTAAATGAGGAGAGGGTATAAAAAATAAAACAACCAATTTCACAAGCAATGGAATGTTTACAGTTGCAATGAGTCCTTATATTTACCATGTATAAGTACATACATTCATACGAGTCTAAATACGAGGGAAAGTCTCACTTCATATCATGGATAGCTTCCTTTCTTAGCTGCGTTCACTAGAATTCTTACTAACTACAGTCTGTTTATATAAACTGTCCCACAGCGGGCCTTTTTTTTCATTGTGAGAACGGCAAGGCCGTAATACAGAGTGAATAGGTATCTTCTAGGTCTGCGTGCTTCATCTTCGACCACATCGTCGCTTACCATCAGGCGAGTTGGTGGTCAAACGCAGACTTATCCGTATTAAAAAAAAAAAAAAAAATCCACCACGCTGGCCAAGTGCGGGTTGGCGGACGCCTAGAACCTTTTTTAAGAACTCTCGAGCATGTAGGTTTTCTCAAGATGTTATCCTTGCGAACGGAGACAAAATTTGCTGTCATTTATATTAAGGCTTTAGTTGTAAACATTGCTGAAAGTTGCCTGTGTATTTTCACGCGTAACATTTTACATCGACGAGAAATTAACTATTAAGACTATATATTGGTATCGGTCATGTTCGGTGCCCTATTTTAAGGAGTGAATGACAGCAAAACGCGCGCGCGGACTCGTCTTGCTTCGTAGAATTCAATGTTGTTTTTCTTTTATTATCTTTTGGTTATATCAATTTATTTATAAGTAAGACTTCCCCACAATATCAGTACAAAATGACATTTTATACACAAATACAAAACATTTTAATATTTTATCGGTTAATATATTACATAATATGCATATAACGTAATGTCTGTCTATACGTATACGACATAAATAGAAATGGAAGTATATTGTATTATATATATAATATATAAAAACGCACGACTACAAAGATATATGAAATTATGGATTAACGGTTAACTATAAAACAATATATTAGACCACAAATGAAGCAACATTATTATTTGTAATTTATGCATTTCGACGATAGCGATTGCAAAATAAATAACGTATTGTTGTGTTGAAAAAGGTTTCAATTTATGAGCTATTTTAATAGCTATTTATAGATATTTAAAAATTTTATATAGACGAACATATTTCGTGAATTTAATTACAAACTTTATACAAATAACATATTTTATGAATAACTTAAAATGCTTCATAATACAATATCCATAGTTTTAAATATCTCTGTACGATCACAATAGAAAATGAGTGTTTATAGAAATTTGTGCTCTCTCCCTACAATATTCAAATATCTCCTTACATAGACATAATTATAACTACATAGATCTATCCTATTACAAAATCTATGGGTATAAAAGTTTATATGTATAATAATATATTATGTATGTTAGGAACCATGACTATGTTGCAGAACTAGTTTTATGACAGTAACCGGACAAAAAAAATTTTTATGTCAATTATTAATGTTAAATACATATTTGACTTAAACTCATGTAAAATGGTTAATTATAATGTACGGTCGTATAGCAAGGTTTTATGTCAAAATTAATACCAGCTCCAATACTGTGAGCTTTTTATTGCGTTTCCTGTTAGGTGCTCACGAAAAAGCTACTGTGAACTTTTTTACTTGGGCATAAGATATATAATATATTATGCAGACAGTTTCGTAAGTTATGATTCCTTCCTCGTAACTATTATGTTGCTACAAAGCAGTTATAATTTCATAAAACAGTTTAAAAAAAATCCTGATTTATTGTTCATTGCCTCAGATGAAAACTCACCAGAAAATTCACCAGAGTTAAATTGAAAATATTTTTTAGTATCTTTACTATAGAATATTTCCGATGGTCTTACCTAATGGTAAAATAAGAGAAGTGGACGAGAAATTAATAATAATTGCATATACCTACAAAGGTTTAACGTGATCACATATCGTATATCCGAATACCAAGGTTCGCAATCACGTAGCTTTTTCGTTAGCACCTAACAAGAACTGCAATTAGTAGACATGCAATAATAGATAATTATGCAAAAAACACTTTAAAATTTCTTTGAAAGCAATCCATTTTACAGATTACCTAAGTGACTAAAAGTCAATGACGTTTTCGAAATCCTTTTTTTTGTAACACAGAAACGGAGTGTACACTGTAAACAGAAGTACGTTCATTGTTAACAGTAATTAATTATATAGCTTTGTTAATTCAAAGTGTAATTATAAGAATATTTTATTTTTGTAACAATTGACTTGTTTGTTTTATTATTTTTATTTATGGCCAATATATATTACTGATGGCTTTATAATTTATAAGAAACTAATTTGAGGAAAAAAAATACTTCATCTTGAATTTTAAAAAAACATTCGAGTCTGCATAGGGTTGGAACTAAACCCGGCATAAAACTAATTTAGCAACACCGGCTTCCATAATCAACATTAAGTACAAAATATCTCTGATTCAAGTATCACGTGGCGAGTAATAATTATAATCTGTATTAAAAAAAAAACTCAACCAAAAGGGAATGTTTTATTATTACTATAACAGTATCATTTATAATAATTGAATTCATTTTTTTTCTTATACAAGTTCGTAGTAGGTACATAATCGGGGTATAAAATTAAACGTAAAGTATACAGAAAATTAAGTTTCAATGCATTGACAACTACAATAAACACAAAAAGGATACAAGTAACATAAGAACTTATGTATAAATAAGTACATAACTTAACCTAATCATACATTTTAACGCTTTGGGTAAAAAAAAATCTTAGATACGTCTTCTTGGTGATTTTTTAACTGTGAGCACCCATTATTTAAAAAAAAATGCGGTTTTTGGCGGGAACGCGGGAAGAGTCGTGTCGCTCCGTTGTATTTTTTTTCCAAAACTAGTGTTTTGTGGAGTGTTTATGCATAAAAATGGTGGTGTTTTATTCATAAAGTGCCGAATTACAAGCACGAGTGTGGGGAAATGATATAATGTGGTGAAACGTGACTTTTCGTGTTGCTTCCAAAACTCCGTAAAGGCGTAAAGTCGCCACTACTTTACTAAAGCATAACTGGAATTGACTGACACTGACTGGACTTGACCAATACTAGACTTTGACTGTAACTATAGATGTAAGACATGAATTCGTTCTTCGCAAATAATGACATGGTTCAAAGGCCTTTGTAGCCAAGTCATAAAATCCCAAAAAAAAAAATGCATTTTTGTTAATTTTTTTTTTTACTTTTTTTGTTGACAGGTTTTGTGTCTGACTACATCTCATCTAATGTCATATAACAATTTTGTCGTAGATAGTGAAGCGAAGCTTTAGAACTAGCTCTAAAGATGCTGACGAAACACTGTTTAAAGATTGGCGACACAACTTTGGTTTTGAATTAAAAAAAAACAATAATAATAATACCTATGTATAAGTACATCGAGTTTTTTTATCTGCGTTTAGAAATTAAGAGATTTATGGGTGCTCGCAGAACAATATAATTGTAATTAGACTAAACATGAACAGATCTCCAAAAAAACTTAAAATAACAAAACTTCGGCAAGACCAATGGTCCGAATTCAACAAATATTGCACAAAAAAATGATATGCTAACACTTATGCTACAAAAAAATAAATTTAGAATCTTTGAATGTTTTCGTGAGCAAATACGTTATTTCTTTTATGAATTCCAAGCGTTATAGGAGCCGGCAAGGATTTAAACGTGAGACCTTGAATGCGCACTGCGGAGGCCCGTTTAATTAAATTAGGGTTACGTTTAAAAATCACGTCATTTAAGCAAGCTGAGAAAGTCTCGACTCCCGGCACCTATACGTACTTCTTTTCCTTCATTAATTGTTAGTAATAATTTGGTATTTATCACAGATTAAAAAAAAGAACAGCTTCAATGTTGCGTAGACAATGAGTGAATACTACTTGACCCTACAATTTTTGCTTGTCTCACATGAACTACATCCACACTAATGCGTCTAGACGTTTGTGTGCGTGTAAGAGAATAAAAAAATTAGAGGTCCAATGAGTCTTCGCACGTTTTCTCCGCCACATTAAATCTGTTTTTTTTTCTTCTTTCTATGTTTTTCATTTGGTATTTCCACTTTGTATGACAGGTTTACAACTTCAGTCTTAGATAACCTGGCAAGAAATGATCAAACTTGATTGTCCTTATTATAAATCAAAAGTAGCTTTGCTAACGTATATAGATAATCTGCTGTTTCTTGCCCGAGCAGCTAACTTCGCATGCGCTTGTAGGCAAAATTGATATGTAATAAACAAATTTTTAAAGTTGTTTTTATGTTGGCTTCAACTCTATCTAGGGTTACCAACCGTCCGGATGTGTGCGGATAATATCCGGATTGCAATTTGTCTGAATTACTTCATAATTTGTGTGAATTTTACACTATATATATATTAAATTATCTTGCTGTAATTTTTTTTTTAAATGTCTGGTTTTTTTATGGTAACCCTTATACACGTTCACAATTTGCAATTTTCTTCATTTAGAATTTGAAAAGAAAAGCAAATACAAATCGAGACGTTAGTTTAGTTTACATCAGAAATTGTATAAAGATAGCATTTTCAGTTATTTGTTGACGTGGGTCATAAAAATATTACGCATAAACAAATTATGCGATGGGAAGTATAAATTGACATTTTTGTACAATATATGGAAGGAATTGACATAATATGGAAGACGGGAAAGGAATAATATGTACCAAATAATAGACATTGGCTTGTGAAAGAAATTTCCGCCTTGTATGGTGGATGAATAAGTTTTATAATTGCTTAGCATACGCGTTGTACTTGTATAACAAAGCAATATGTGCTGAAACCGAAAAACTTTTGTTTATGTTATTAGAATTATAAGACTGCGTTTTTACCTCAACGGGTAGCTTGGCATTGTGACGTAACAAAATGTTGCGAGATCATTAAATAAATAAATAAATATCGTTGGACATTACACACAGCGCCATCTGACCCCAAACTAAGCAAAGCTTGTACTATGGGAGTCAGATAACTGATATAGTACTTAAATACTTTTTTTTTGTAAATACATACTTCATACAGTACACCCAGACATAGAACACACATTTGTTTTATATCACAAAATGCTTGTCCTGGGTGTGAATCGAACCCACGCCCCACAGCTCTAGAAGCAGACATGCTACCAATGAGCCAACAGGGCTGTCTCCATTAACGATTTACTTATAATATTAGCTGCTTGCCGTAATTTTATTTGCGTTATTAGAATTCACCGTATATTCGGGGAAATTATGTTACTATTGCTACCCGTTGATGCCAAACGCAAAGCCTTATTTTAGAAATACTGCTTTTTAGTATGATCTTTTCACAATAAAACTGGATTAAATTACTGACCTAATAAATTATTTTCGAGTGCGTTTACAAACCTAACCGCTTTGGAGGACTAGACACAGTAAGCCAAAACAATGAACCTTAAAATTATACCTATTTACATTCCGAGTCGGAGAAATATCAAAGTACTTTTTTTTTAATCATTGGTTCTCTTGTAGAAGGTATAGAGTTGTTATTGTTTTAAAGAGATTAGGACATTTGCCTGGTGATTGATTAGAGAAGTTTTTTTAAAAGAAATACCCAATTTCTGGCATCATCATCCATAGCCTTTTTTATCTCGCCATACCTGGCATCAATACATTTTTTCATTAATTACACCAAAGTCACAATTTATTTTTCGCCCTCTCTCTTGCTTTGCCATCTGCCATCGGTCATGTGCTAATCTAGTCCAGGTACGATCTGCGATGGTGAAGGTATCATCGACCCAGAGTACAGCTGGACGACTAAACAATTAATTGCAGTTCTAAATTTTCTAATTGACAAACCTTTGATAAATCGAAAATTAACGATTTGTTACACCGGCGTACCCGCTTCCGCACGGGTGCACCTTCCACCTCTCGCTTCGGAACCAAGCTAAGCTATTGGTTTCAAGAGACCTTGTTATACAACTTGGACGATAATTATAATTAAATTACTAGTAAGTCATTTTCTCTTGCAAGACATGTATTCAAATGTGACGAACTGACTTGTAACTTATGTTATCAATAAAATACTATGACTATGACTTGCAACTTTTAAACAGTGTAATGTATAGTAAACTAGCGACCCGCCCCGGCTTCGCACGAGTGCAATATAGATCCTAATACATTATTTTGATCTATATCGTAAGCTTTAGCTTGCGTTTGCAATGTAAGCGCATTTAATAATTTTTCGACATCAAATTAAGTACAAATCTTTGAAATTCTCGGATATTATTTACCATAATATGCATGTATAAAACATATAAACCTTCCTTTTGAATCACTATCTATTGATGGAAACCGTGAATTCGTTGCGTAGTTTAAAAAAATCTAAGCGTACAGATGGCGGGAAGCAACTTGGTTTCATACTATGTAGATATGGGGAAAGAAAGAGATTTATTACAGTAGTGAGTATGGACAATGATGCTTAATATGCAAACTTCCTACTTTATGTAGGTACTAGGTCACAATGTCCTATCCTCTTTATAACGTAGCAATGATCGCTTCACACCAGAAGCCGGCAAATTTTGCATATATATTAATTAACTGCAATTAAGTCACAATAAAAGTACAAACACTTGTGTACAATTAATTACTAAGTTATATAATTTATAATTAATTATGACGATTAGGAGTTTAATAAACTGTTCATATTTACATGCTATATAGCTTTAGTTTAGGAATTTCTAAATACAATCAGTATCATTACAACTCCTTTACAGACCGAGGTGTTGACATAAGTACATTTTTGCGTGTACAGACGTATTATGTATTGTATATACACATTCGAAATGGGCCACGCCGTATGAAGGTACAAGAAATCTCTATAATTTTTTTTATGGGCCGTATCAAGTATTGTGTAAACACCAAAAGGGTTGAGGGGGTTTCTGAATGAGCATCAGCAATATTTATAAATTTGCTTATATTTATAAATAGCATTGCTATAAAAATAAGATAAGCAATGACGACGTTACGACGAAATGACGTTATTGTATTTGATGCGTACACAAAATCATAATCGCGTACGACGTTATTGTATTTGATGCGTACACAAAATCATAATCGCGTACGGCGTTATTGTATTTGATGCGTACACAAAATCATAATCGCGTACGGCGTAATTGTATTTGATGCGTACACAAAATCATAATAGCGTATGACATTATTGTAATTGATGCGTACACAGCGTTATGTCGAGCTATGTACGTGGGTAGTAATGTCCTGTGCGTGCTGGTAACGGCGGGGGAGTTTCCTGCAATATGTTATTATAAAATTATTTAACAAATGCATTAATAACTTAATAATTTTTTGAAAGTTTTAAACATTTTCGAAAACATATTAATTCTGGTTTAGTTTTAGTATAGGATGACAACTCTTTAATTTTATTACTTATACCTATTATTTGTTATTTATTACACAAAATTTACGATGTCTTACTTTCATTTGACAATATTTTTATATTATACTAATTTTAATAATTTATTTACTAATGACAATTAATGAATATGCCAATAAAATTAACAAAAACTATTACTAAGTATTATGCAATACAGTCAAAAATATAACATAGTCAAAATCTAACTACTGAAGAAGTCCCCCGCACAACAAGCCCCGTCCGAACGTCCCCAAACCGCTGGATGCTTGGAGACAGATTTTCAATTTGAGGGTAGTAGCTAGCCAGCCGAGTACTAAATGGTATCCTACCACTATGCTATGGTTTCTTCTTGATGTTTTCCTTCATCGGTGGCTCAAGCTAATTGTTGGGGTTTGAACCCACGCCCTTCAGCATGTGAACCGACCGCGCTAACCAATGAGCTATTATTGCTACAATTTTATGGGTCACAGTGAATAGATTTTTTTTAAGTCTGTGTACTTCACTCAGGCATGTTGGTGGTGAAACGACTTACAAGTCGTTTTAAAAAAAGAACGTAAATTTTGTAGCGAAACACGGCCCGTGACGATCAAAAGGGTTCTCGTTCCCAAGCAATAGCAACAAAACGCAAAAACAAAAATTATTTTAAAAGCTGTGCAAAAAACAAACCTTTGATTTATGATTGCGTGCTAACACTAGGTGCCATAGTCTGAAATAAAACGGACATCACATTTTGAAGCAAAATTAAAATATAAAAACATAAATCTCAAGCAAATAAAAAAAACTTACAAAAAAGTTTTAACTGCGAACTAACATTAAAAATAAGTGTTTTTTTCATTTTCTTAAGGTGCGTTTCCACTATGACGTATATGAGCGAGGCGAAAAGGAGACGTGAGTTATGGCGGAAAAAACGTGTCGCCGCAATAGTACCAAATGTTTTTTAAAGGAAAAATTCTTTAGGCGCACTGTACACTTTATTTTAATGGTATTAAATGCCAATACGCTTGGCTATGTACCGCTAAAGTAAATTCGACTCTCGATGACTAAGGGAGCGAGACAGCTATAGTCAACGCGTCTCTGATACCAGCTCGGTGACCGTTACATAAGAATTTTGACTTCTGTCGCGTGGTCTTAAATACACACCAATTTCATTTCTAACACCTGTTTTTTTTACCAAATGTTTATTTACAAAAATTGTGGTATTTTATTCATAAAGTTCCGAATGTGGAAAAGTGTTAAGGTGGTGAAACATGTGTTTTCGTGTCGCTTTCAAAACTTCGTAGACGCTTCTAAGTTGCTACTACTTTATTAGGGCATAATCGGACTTGAACCTGACTTACTTTGTGCGACTTTGGCTGTAATTCACACTTATTTTACCTGATTTCTCATGAGATAAACGAAAATGTCACATTACTTGATACATGAAAAATGCACAAAGTGTGATGCCAAAAACTACTAAACTAGAGAAAAAAAGGAGATATGAAGGTATTAGACCAATCACACGATTTCAACTGGTCAAATGTGGCAAATGGTCGATGCACGTCTCGTCTCCGCCATAGTGAAACTCACCTTAATCTCTAAACATAAATGTGTGGCGATTATGCAAAAAAACTGCAGTTTAGCTAACGCACTCGCAGAAATTAAAGTCGAGGAACTAACATCTATTTTACCTGAACGTTACTGTCGTGTAGATAATGCCTAGGGGGCTGCGGTCGCGGCATAGGCTCGTCGCTGTCGTCGTCTTCTTCAAAATCTGTAATCATTCGTTCAATCAGTTCTTTGTTCATTCATAAAAATATAAATCTACAAAGTCTCGTTTGAGGGACGATTTTTATTCCTACTTCTTAAGTCTGCATCTGGAATTTTGGCGTGTACGTAGGAAAATCACATTGTGTTTTTTCGAGTGTTTATAATTAAAAATGTGAGATGTGTGGTGTTTTAATTATAAAATATCGCAAATTATACGCAGGAATGTGAACAAATAATAGTAAGTAATGAAACATGTCTATTAGTAAAGTCACCTCTACTTTACTAGGACTAAACTTAATCATGGTTTACTTTAATCGGGAATTTATTTTACCATGAGACACTTGAAAATATGAATACTTGCAGGCGGAATGCACAAAGTGCATGGTCATAAACAAGAAAAAAAAACGGTCTGCACTTTGCACTTTTTTAATAAGTCAGGAAAATTAAAATGTGCTGACATTTCACAAAATATAAATTTGGTGCAAATAATAATAGCTGAATAAAAACAATAAAACTGACAGAATGCACAGAGTACGACGCCAAACAGCAAAAAAATAAACAGACTTAAAGACGTGTGAAGAGCGTAGCGCAGCTTAGGATGTCCACCCGCAAGGTGGATAGATAACCTAATAAAGACCGCAGAAACGCACTGGATGCGAGCTGCTTCCAACCGGCGGCCTTCATTAAAATTATTGGGGGAGGCCTATGCCCAACAGTGGACGTCCTACGGCTGAGATGATGAAGAGCGTCCATCAATCGTGGCTATGGATTTTCTTGTTTTCATAAGTGCATTTATGAATGCACAAGGAATCAAGATGCAGAAACGAAAATTCAATTAAAAATGAGCGCTATCTATTGACTTGACGCTTCTACAACGAAATCTCCAACGTAAAACCAAAGGTATCTCAAAAAACACGCACCGAGTGTGGACCACTAGCTTCACCCACTGCATTTTTTATTATCTGTGCCGGATGTTTTTTAACGCAATACCAAGGGAAAACATCCTTCAGGCGTCGAATATCCCAATAGTCAAAGCTTTCCACAATTCATGTCGTAATAAACATGCACCGTCGCGTATTTCAATTTTTTTTATGATTGACAGGCTAGGTGTTTGACCATAGCTCACCTGATGTTAAGTGAAGGTGTGGTCGAAGATCACACTTAGCCTGGAATGGAACTGTCTCTCAAGTGAGGCTGCCGGAACACACCATTAGATGCTTGGCGACAGATTTTCAACTTGAGGGTAGGTAGCTAGCCAGCCGAGAACTAGAAAGTACCCTACCACCATGCTATGGTTTCCTCAAGATGTTTTCCTTCACCGGCAGCTCAAGCTCATTGTTGAGGTTTGAACCCACGCCCTTCGGCATGCGAACCGACCGCGCTAAGCACTGAGCTATCATCGCTACAAAAATAAATTAAATTGTTAACTTATGGAACCTGGCGTGGTTTTGACACTGTTTTGTTTTACAACGGGAATACTGACGTTTAATTGTATCAGATACTCGGAACCATAGTAGAAGTATACAATATAATTAAAAGCGAGTAATTCCACATAAGTAAAACATAAATTGTTAAAATGTTTACTTATTATCTGAAAATTCTAGCTATTCAAAGATATGCGCGACAATGAAATTCTACGATAAATGTTGCAAAGCAAATTCATGGCTATTTGGAAAAACAACACATCGTTTAAAAGACACGCATCACTATTAAAAAACAAATAAATATGTTTAGACAATATTAAAATGCAAATTGTAATTCACACTCATATATACATACATGCGAAAGTATATTTAATTTTGTTGTTATCGTAGATTTAATTAACAAAGCATAGAAGACATATTTCGACAAAACTTTGGTGACAAATTTTTATAGATAAACAGTGTCCAAGGCACTTAGAGATAGTGTATTTCCGTTTAAAAGTGGTTACTGCAGCTAGAAAAGGATATAAAAACTTGTGGTTATTTTAATTAATTATTTCTAATTTATTTAGATTCTAATTTTATGTCAGATTTCAGTTTTAGATATTAAGTAATATTTCGATTAGATACTGAACAATCGTTGTCAAGTCAAATTAAATCCTCATCACTGTTGTAACTAAAACGACTTTTAAACGGAAATATATCACTTGAACACTCAAAATGAACTTCCGCAAAGTAACGCCGGAATCATAAAATCTACACTATTATAAAGAGGAAAGATTTCATTGTTTGTAATGAATAGGCTCCGAAACTACTGGACCGATTTCAAAAATTCTTTCACCGTTGGGGAGCTACGCTATCCCGGGTGACATAGGCTACTTTTTATCCCTGTATTCCCAAGGGAACGGGAACTACGCGGGTGAAACCGCGAGGCTTCCGCTAGTTATAAATAAATGGACCTAATACTATTAACACTCGACGACTGTGAGTTAGACCTGCCTCAGACAGAGCGGCCTGGAATGCTGCCGTGGTTGACCCTAGGGAAATGCTGTGCGGTGGGAGCGCGGCAATAAAGCATGTTCCACACAGGTACAGCTAGCGGCAGCGGCAAAATTTCGCAGCCGCTATCAAGGCTGCTACTGCAAGCCGCGGAAGTTCGATGCAGTCTTTAATGTGAAAGTTTGATAAGAAATTTGGTAAATAATATTTACCAAATGTTTCCCTAGAAACATACATAATTATGATTACTGATTACTATAAGTTAATCTTAGTCGGGTAAGGTAACGATACTATATAACAAAACCTAGCCTGGCTCTATTCGTGAAACTTTCGTTTGCCTTACCGTCTTGTCAGGTCACAAAACAAGGTTCAAAATAAACTTTTTCCAAAAGCACTTTTCCGAATCGGTCACGCGAGCTATACAAACTATTAATTATGTAATGTATACTTACTCCTCTGCTTTCTCGCGTCGCCTTTAACAGTGTCCTCAGTGTCGGACCCCTCTGCAAAACATTTACCAGTAAACATCTACACCCAGCACACGGAATGTGCTCCAAACAACAAAATTATAAACGACTTTTTTTTTTGAAAATCGGCGTTTCACGTATGTCGATTTTGTTTAAGATTCAATATTTTACAGTCAAATGTAGGTAGTAAAGACCTTTTACAATAATTAATACAGTTCCATACAAATTACAAATTACTTTTAGGTGTGTACAATAATGTAAATTATATTTTATTACATGTTTTTATCATTAATGTACTCTAGAATTGTATAGTAACATTTATACAATAACCAGGAATTTAATTTACGTTTAAATTTTCTGTTAGGTAGCGTTTTTATTTCGGCCGGCAGTTAATTATAAATTGTGATTGCCATTATGTAAGCGTTTTTTCTCTTATACAACTCGAGCTTACATTTTGGAAAATATAGTGTTTTTTTCCGACAATATTTAGTTTTATTGAGTTTGAACTATACAAAGCTAATTAAAAATTGAAATAACGATAACAAACTTAATATTCGACCAACACCTTATCACAAGGCGGTTGGGTCAAAGGTCAGACCCCAAAAATTAGTGATTCCTTGAGGTTTCTCACTGTACAGCCCTGATCACCAGCCTTAGTCCGGCTTGAGTTCTGCTCCGCTGCTGGCGGCACTCTAGATTCAGAGTTTTTATGGTTCACAGGCTAAGTGCTAATCTCAGCTCACCTGATGTTAAGTGAAGATGGAAAACACACTTAGCCTGGAAAGGAAATGACACTTGGCGGCAGAGTTTCAACTTGAAGGTGGTAGCTAGCCAGCTGAGTACTAGAAAGTATCCTACCACCACGCTATGGTTTCCTCACGATGTTTTCCTTCACTTAAGTTCATTATTGAGATTTGAACCCATGCGTGTGAACCTACCGCGCTAACCACTGGGCTATCATCTACATACATAGATATAAATATAACAGGTTTGCAACACAACCTATGATCATAGCAACTTAATTAATATCAATTCAAACTTGTAGAGGAAATTCTAAATTATTTCTGTTGTTTGTAGTGTTGCCAACTTTACTTATTGAAAAAGTTATGTTAGTAGTTTAAAAATAATTTTTCAATATTTATAATTGAAGATATTTCAATTGAAGATATTTATTATACTTTTTTTCATAATTTAGCTTGATTGTCGAATTAAAACTTTTCCATATTTATTGTTTTAAAAATAAGTTATCAAATATTATAAAGCCTAACAGTTTAAATACCTTCTTTACCGTACTCCTTTTTTCGCAAAACGATTGTTTTTTTTAGAATTTATATAGCGTTTATAGATGTGATGTCACATCCAGACTATAGTGCGCTCTCTGTCTAGCATACAATTGAAACGCTTATACTTAATTTAAAACGAAGATTGATCAACAATCGAGTATAGTTGAAACACCAATTTTCAATATATATAATAAATTTGTTACACATCTAGGTGACTGGAAAACGATAGAAAAGATTGTAACGTGAGGAACGAAATGACGTAGAGTGGCAATACATCCAGCCATGCCCAATGCGGATAGAAATATTACAATAGCATGCAGATACAAAGATATGAAAGAATGATGCGATATTTCTTTGATTTTAATGTATTATGTAGTGTGTTAAAATTGAATTTCTGAAAAAGAAAACGGAACCTTGAAGTATAGAATAGAATACAACTTGCACCAACAATCGACACAATGACATTATAACAGAAAAAAAACCACATTAAGACTAATTTGTGGTAGTACAACGGTGCCCTTATCGCCTTGAACGATTTCTGCCAGACAAACTTTGGAAGGACAGAACAGACGGCACAGCTATTGTCCATATTGGGTTCGATTACCACTCAGGACAAACTTTGTGTCATAAACAAATGTTTGTTCTGTGTCTGGGTGTTCAAAAAAATGATCTAAGTATTCTATCAGTTATCTGACTTCCATCACACAAGCTTTGCTTAGTTTGGAGTCAGATGGCGTTGTGTGTAATGTCCTGCGATATTTATTTTTATTACGGTAAAAAAATACAGGATTTTTTTTTAGCATTTACTTTCCAACATTTTTTTTTTACATTTTTTGTATTTATATATAATTATGGTTAAATAATTAAAAGTGGAGGAAAGTGATAATTATACAGAACAATAAATCTTTATTGACATGAAGAATAAATACATTAAAATAAGCGACTTTTCCAAACAATCCTCGGGTTTTATACAGTGAATTGTGTTTAGTTTGTATTGTTTGCTAAATGCATTAGAAGTCTGTTATAAAATCTCCAAGACTTTTCTGGGTTAAAATTAGACCACGACAGCTTAAGGCTCGTTCGAAAACATTGGAAAAGCACAAAGTGGGCATTGATCCTGGATGTAATATGATACGGGTGTGTAAATAAACGTTTGTAGAAATAGTGATGTGAAAGATTCTCAGAAGATGGTACAGAGTTCAGTAGACAGAATGAAACAAATGAATGAATGTTGTCATCGATTATTAAAAAAAAAAAGATATCTCACCTGAATTGAGCTCCCGCACTAGGGTGGACATGGCGTTTGTGACAGAGTCGGCCGCGTAAAGCAAGTCACTGCGGATCCGGTTGTCTATGCCCACTGAAATATGGCATAGATTTCAACTTCAGGGTTAACCATAGAGAACTGGGAAGCGGATACAGTTTTTTTTTAAATGTAAAATTAATGAGACGAACGAGACGCTCTCCTGATGGTAAGAAATAACGCCTGTCTATGACCATCGCAGCGATACACAGAACTTTAAGTAACAAAACAATATCCAGGGCATCACTGCTTTGGCGCTCATTACTTTGAGACTTTTGATAGAGTTAGTCTCAACAGCCCAGTAATTTCGCTAGCTGCAGTACCCTTCAAACCGGAACACAGTAATGTTTATACACTACTGCTTGGCGGCAGATTATCTGGTACTGCGGTGGTACTTACCTAGACGACCTCCTGCTAAGGAGATCTACCACCAAGGTTTTGATAGAAAGTACCTTTTCCTTTTCTTTTATTCTATGTTGTTTTTACAGCTTAGTACGTTATATCAGTATTATAGATTAAATATAATTGAAATCAACATTAAAATAAATTGAACTGGTTCATCATCATCATAATTTCAGTCGTAGGACGTCCACTGCTAGACATAGGCCTCCCCCATTGACTTCCATAAAGACCGGTTGGAAGCGGCTCACATTCAGCGCGTTCCTGCGGTCCTTATTAGGTCGTTTGTCCACCTTGTGGGTGGACGTTTTTTTTTTTTTATATTAAATAGGTTCGCGCTTGACCACATCCTGTTTGATGTAAAGCATCGATGCGGTCTAAGATGGAACACGCTTACCTAGAAGGAACCTGTTTACTCTTGATTTGAAGACACTCATGTGGACGTCCTACGCTGCGCTTGCCGGTCCGTGGTCTCCACTCCAGAACACAACAAAATGTCAATTGACATTTTGTAATTGACCCCATGGTATAAGTAGTTCTATTTCATCCAGTTTTTCCCCAATTCTGGGTTAGTATATACGACGTTCACATTCAGTGCCGCCGACACGCCTAGCGTGTCCTCACGAATTCCTATAGCGAGGCCGCGAGCAGGCCAGGTGTGTTCTCGATTTTGGCATATTTTCCATCTGAAGCCGAAATACGGCTTTTTATGATTTCACATTTATACAGTACCAGTGAACACGCCTAGCGTGCCCATGTAATTTCATCTTGCAGTGCCGAGAGCACGCATGGCGTGCTCGCGTTTTATATAGGGCGGTTTCGCTGGGAACTACTCGAAAATAGTGGTGGCAATGAAAGTGTTCAATTATGTAGGCCAACCAACATTTGACACCTATACTTAGCTTAAAAAATACACTTTGATTTTATTTGTACTTAATTAAATTTACTAATTTACTAGAGAATATTTACAATAAAGATAATTTTAAGCACAAAAATATCGACGATGAAATAACTCTCGCAATGTAGACTTTATTTCTTTACCGGCAGCTTTTTCTGACCATGAAAAAATATCTTGTTTGTATCATTACTTGTTACCGTAAATAATGGGTCACTCACTTGTCGTCGGCCGCTGATTTTGATGAAAATTCCTCCCGTCATTTGCCATGCTCTCCATTCCCCCTGTTAAAGATAAACCCATACTAATTACTAAATCTCCGAATTCGGTATGTAAAGTTTTTTTTTTGTATTTATTTTATATTTTTTACTGATAGTAAACTTTATTTTAAGAAACTAATTTGAATATTTTGGCTTTCTATGCGGTAGTTTAATTCTAATACGTTTTCAAACTTTTTATAGTTATGACGTCATGAGTACGGCTAAATATGTAGAATATGCATTTGCCATACGAAACAAAAAGTATACAAAACATTTGACACATTTCATTAACTTTGACAACAGAACTGACAATTTTTTTTTAATTTGCTTCATCGGGCAGGCTAAAGCTGTAAAGCCATTCATAAAAATATTGTACAGAAATGTACTATTTCGAAATAGTTTTGGAAACAGTAAAGTTTTTTTCTTCTTTACCTACCGATTTAACCCCCGACGTAAAAACGATAGGGTGTTATAAGTTTGACGCGTGTGTGTCTGTGGCATCGTAGCTCCCGAACGGATGAACCGATTTTGATTTTGTTTGAAAGGTGAATTAGTCGGGAGTGTTCTTAGCTATGATTGATGAAAATCGGACCAAGATGGCCGCCGCCACAAAATGGCGGATTACATATTTTTTCACAACTTCCTCAATATGGTTATCAAATGAAAGGGCTCGACTAGAATACTATACATTATGATCAATTTCAAATCCAAGATGGCCGCTACCACAAAATGGAGTTTTTTATGTGACTTGGTCGAAAATGACCTTAATATATGATTCAAGAAAGTCTGTTCATCTGTTTGAAGATAAACTGCTCTTATGTACCACTGATCGAAACGAAATTTGATATTAGGAGTATTACTAGTGTCGGGATTTTTTTAATTTTAAATTTATACTTGTCATAAACTGACATAGTAAGCTGGGAGCAAGTCTGTTCTTATTGTGAGATGGGTAAGGCCGTAGACCTCCGCACTGGCCAAGTGCGGGTTGGCAGACTGCACACACCTACGAGAACTTTTAAAAGAGCCAGTTCCATTCCAGGCTACGTATTTTTATCATTTCGCCCACAACGTCACTTACCATCAGGTGTGTTGTAGTCAAACACCTAGCCTGTCAACCACAATGGCCACTAATAGCAGTTATCAGACATTATGGCAAAAGGCAAGACAGATTACGTCGACAATTAAACAAGTGAAAGTAGTTATTTATCTACACTAATTATAAAGAGGAAGGATTTCATTTTTTGTTAGTATTGAATAGGCTCTGAAACTACTGGACCGATCTGAATAAGGCTTTCATCATTAGAATACTACATTATCACTGAGTAACAAAGGTTATATTGTTAATCAAGATTTGTTTACACGTGCAAAATTTTTTTTAATGTTATAGTAATGACACGAACGATGCGCTCTCCTGATGGTAAGAGATAACGCATGTCCATGAGCATTGCAGCGATACACAGAACTTTGAGTAGCAAAACAAAGGCATCACTGCTTTGGCGCTCATGAGACTTTCGATGGTTAGTCTCAACAGCCCAATAAGAGCCGCTAGTCTGCTAATAAAATATTAAAAAGTTTTAAGAATATTTTCTTACCGAGACTATGAGTCATATCGATGCGTTCCCTTTCGCCCAGAGAAGGTGTTTGTGGAGCACTCCTTACTACCCCACGCGTGGGCTCTCTGAAATACATACAAATTAAGGAATGAAATTGCAATTTATAAAAGAATCGCAGTCCCACATGCGCAATCCCACACATAAACAATGCGCCATCTGTCCCCAAACTATGCACAGCTTGTACTAAGAAAGTCAGATAACTGATAGAATAAATACTTTTACTTAAATATGTAAATACAGAACACTGGGGGCTCATTGGTAGTCTATCTGCTTTATAAGAGCTGTAGGGTGTGGATTCGATTCTCACCAAGGACAAACATTTTGTGGTATAAAAAAAATGTTTGTTCTGTGTCTGGGTGTTCTGTATGTATTATAAGTATCATCATCATTTCAGCCGTAGGACGTCCACTGCTGGACATTGGTTTCCCCCATTGACTTCCACAACGTCTGGAAGCGGAAGCGGTTTTTATATTTATTATAAGTTGGTAAGTATTTACAAAAAAATAGTATTTATGTTTTCTATCAGTTATCTAGTTTCCGTAGTACAAGCTTTGCTTAGTTTGGGGCTAGATGGCGCTGAGTGAAATGACTTCACTGGTTTACCTCTCAGGCGCGGAAGGTTGCGGCGGCGCGCCGGGCAGCGGCGGGCTTTTCGTGGAACGCGGAGAAGAGTTGGGAGTCGACCGCGGAGATGACTGCTGGGTCTGTTAACAAATTTTTTAATCAAATTGAAAAATTATTGAGACGAACGAAGTGATCTCCTTAACTCCTTATGGTAAGAGATAACGCATGTCTGTCCCCGGAACTAAAACTTTCTGACCCGGGGCAAAAACTTCATAGTGGCGCCCTCTTCTCTAGTATTTGAACAAAATTGTTTAGCAAGGTCAGCGTAAATAGGTTTTTTTAAACAGATGTTAAGCGAAGATGCGGTTTACGGTGGAGTACGCTCGCCTAGAAGAAACTGATTTACTCGCGACTTGAAGAAACCCAGATTGTATCTATCAAGAAACACCCAGTCGGGCAGCAAATTCCATTGTTTAGCGGTTCGTATAATGAATGTAGATTCGAACCATTCACTTTGAGCTTTGGTATCTTCTAAAGCTAAGCTTCATCTTCGACCACATAATCGCTTACCACCAAGCAAGTTGTTGGCTAAACGTGGACATAAACGTTTTTAAATGGCGCCCTGTGACATACCCCGGTTTGCAATGATCTGGGGCTGACAGGGTATTAGCTAATTGTAATTCAAAATATATCATCATAGTTTTCTTTGAAAGACAAACGTTTCTCACATGATGGCGCTGCTAGTATTATAAGTAAAAGTTGTTATTTAGCAATGGATTGAAAACAAGAATGACTGTAAGGTAAACATCGTAATTTGCAGCGAAAATAACTACTGAAAATATTTTACTGATACCGATGAGATTCCAAAGTTTTATTGACGCAAAATAGTTTCAATTTTATTAATTTTTCAAAACATTCCAACACAGGGAAAATAGTATAAAATACTGCATGTTTTCTTTAATCATCACTTAACAAAAAGCAAGTAGCTAGTTCTGATCTATATTCAACTTAAAACCAACTCCTCAACTCTGTGAGAAAAATGAATTTGTTAGTAATACTCTTTGCCATTTCTACAACTCTTTACACTGCCGATGCGTGGCTATGGGACCTTCGAGACGTAGGCAAAAATACAAACACTTTAATCAAAAGTATTGCTGACATTTTGCTACCGGATAAAGATCAGAAACTTGTCCATGATCAGAATTCTGGCCAGCCAGAACAAAACAATCAAGCGGAACAAACGAAACAAAATGAACCAAAACAAGGAGCGCGTCACCGTCGTTTCATGGACTTTTGGAAAGGTTTGGAAGACACAGAATTGGAAGGCAAAAGTCTTCAGCGACAACCTGATTACGAACAAGAAGTTTTAGAATTTTTAAAAGAAATCGAAGAGGCAAGCAAGAACGTCAATGACGACAATTCTCAAAGCAAACCAGATTCACGTCGCCGTCGCAACGTGGAAGATTCTGACCCCATTATAAAGTGTGTCATGAAAGGGGTACAAGACATAGTCCAGTGTGTCGTTAAAATCACTTCAGTAGAATCCGAAAGCACAGAATACGAGACGGATTGTGGATCAAACAGTTACGAGGGAAATTTATTTAATAGCGAATCCGATGAAGTAGACGATGGCGCAGGTTAGATTTTTGAAATACTATGTAACAATTACATTAAATATTTTTTAATTAACTGCACAAAATGGAGGTCATTATATACCCTAGAGCAGGGCTGTCCAAAATGCACACTTTCGCAGGATAATTAAATTTATTACAAAAGCTGGCGGGCCGTAGAACAAAATATATGAAGTCTTCAAGTAAAGAAAATACAGGGTAATAATTTCTTTATACGTTTATTGGTTTATTTATCTTTAATAATCATATCGATATCAATTGTCGCTATGTCCAGTATGTACACAAATATTGATTATATGTTTTGACAAAGAATTCTATTATCCAAACTACATATTTATATCCAAAATTATTTTTTGATTAAAACATACGTCGCGGGCCGCATGATTACATGCCGGGCTGTTGTCTGGACAGCCCTGAAGTAGATTTGGCACAAGTTAGATTTTTGAAATACTATGCGACATTAAATATTTTTTAATTAACTGCTCCAAATTAAGGGCTAATATTTATCCTAGAGCAGCGGTGCAACTTTTTCTGAAAGCGAAATATTTGACGTTTTTTGTGACTGCACTGTTATTTTTTATCGTCAGTCGAGTCAGTGTTGAACTGTTGACTATGCTTCTGGCTGAAATGTCGAGCTCTCATATTACGCATCCCACTACTACTCTTTTCACTTTTAGTTAGTTTTTAAACTTTATGTTGGAATATTTTTATTATCATCATCAGAAGTACATCATCTGTGATGATGAAAATTTCAACTGTCTAACTATCACGGTTCTTGAGATACGGCCTGGTGACAGACGGACAGCGGAGTCTTAGTAATAGGGACCCGTTTTACCCTTTGGGATCGGAACACTAAAAATGACCTAGAATTGTACTCGTATTCATTTATCTGTTGTACTTTTTCAGATACGGCTAAGTGCGTCATAACAGCTGTCATGGATTTCGTCGCTTGCCTTTCTAACCCCTCCTTTGCTTTCAAGAAGTGAACAGCTATTGTCTGTAATACGTGCTTTCCGACTACTTTGTTTAAATAAATTATAGTTATTGCAATCAATAGTCGATATGTATTATTTGCTGTATAACATTTCGCCACGTTCAAACTCGTCTGGATCAAAAATTTCTCCCCATTAATAAGGTATAATAATATAAATTTACAAATAAAAAACCCGAATCCATGGCCCTTAGGCCATTAAACGCACTGCTCCAATGAAACAGCAAGGATTCGGAGTAAACGAAAATATACAACGTATACAATTACGATGTATACAATTTTTAGTGTTAATTTTTTTTAAACCGCTCGATCAATTTCGATAAAATTAATTTCCTCTAAAGTAAAATCTACATAGCAAAAAAAGGATCATCAAAATCGATTCATAATTGGCGAAATGATCGCGAAACATATTAAAAAAATAACACAGTCGAATTGAGAACCTCCTCCTTTTTCAGTCGGTTAAAAACATTAGTGAAAAGCAAAAATTATTAATACGGATAAGTCCACGTTTGACCAACAACTCGCCTGATGGTAAGCGATGATGTGGTCGAAGATGAAGCACGAATACTTAGAAAATACCTGTCCTCCGAGTAACTATCTATCAGCATCAGACATCCCACTAATATCATAAATGTGAAAGTTTGGATGGATGGATGTTTGTTACTCTTTCACGCAAAAACTACTGAACGGATTTAACTATAACCATCATTTATTTATTTATTTTCTTTTTTTCCCGGGGATACGAGGAAACATTATTTTCATCTCACAATTACATACATGCATATCACACACATCACACACACACACACATACATGCTCAGTTTGTATCACTTGTTCGTTTATATATGTTTTGCTCAAATAATAATTATTTAATATAGGTGGGAATCACACGACACGGGACTCCCTAGTGTGAGATTCAGGGTCCATAGCAAGAAGTTAGGAAATAAGTTTATTAAGTTTACTATCATAGTGTTTTAAGTTATAACTTCACTGTATATATTTTGCTCAAATAAATTATTATTATTTGGATGAAATTTGGTATGGAAGTAACTGACACCCTGGATTAATACATAGGCTACTTTTTATTCCGAACACATGTAGCGGGTAACACCGCGGGGCGCAGCTAGTACTTAAACATGTTCTAAGCTGTCCAACATGGGGCATACCTTGAGCATCCTCATGAGGCCTTCCAGCTGCTGCATGAGGTGTTTCCGCGAGTCTTGGAGCGAGGAGAGGTGGCCCTCTAACTCGTCCTTCCGCTGCCGCAAGGCCCGGAGCTCCGACACCAGCGGAGGGGCGGAACCCCCGCTACTGCTGCACGCGCCCGAGCTCGCCTCCGCTTCCTGCTGCCTCCTGATTAAGAAACATATTTTCTGTTTTATGGTATTGTTCTAAACACCATAGAACTCGGCTTACTTGTCTCATTTTTTTTATCCCGATAACATGTAACGGGTAACACCGCGGGACGCTGCTAGTAATATTATAAAGGCGAAAGTTTGTGAGTGTGTAATTTTGAAACAATATACATTTTTTTTTTATTGCTGACAGGCTAGGTGTTTGACCACAGCTCAACTGATGTTAAGTGACGGTGTGGTCGAAGACGGTAAAGCACACCTAGCCTGGAATGGAACTGGCTCTCAAGAAACTCATAGAAGATACCTGAGACGTGCGATTTCCCGCATGATCTCCCTGTTCTTTGCTTCCAGCTGAGATATCAGTTCACGTTGCTGGCGTGCCGCGTCCACCTCGGAACCCTCTGAAGACGACCGACCCTGGAACATATCAAATCGATACTATATCAAATCAAATCGCATGAAAATCTATTTGACTGTCCCAATAGCTCATTTGCTAGAAAATCTGCTTCAAGAGCTGTTTGATTCGGTGGGAATCAAATCCACGCAGCGGCGACCTTAGCTGTTGCGAGGCCCGAGGCGACAGGCCCTTTTTCTATGTGTCCGTTTCACTAAAAATTAGTTAGAGTGCCCGAGTGGCCGTAACATGCTTGCACTAATAATGAAACCGTGCGTTCAGGGCGGGTTTTGTTAAGTGCGAGGCGCGAGATACACGTACATATATGGTAAAGACTTTTTTCTACGAGGACGCGACGCCCCTGCAAGAGCGAGGCCCCGGGCGGTTGCCCTGCTTGCCACCCCCTAAGGCCGCCACTGAATCCACGCAGAGTTTGATTACCGCCAAAATAAAACATTTATGTGACGTATAATGTTTGTTCTGTGTCTGGGTGTTCTATATATACAAAAATAATAAAAAGTATATATATTTACTAAAGTCGCTCAGCGAGCTATGGAGAGAGCTGCTTGGCATTTCTCTAAGGGATTGTATCCGGAACGAAGTAATTCGCCAGAGAACTAAAGTAACAGACATAGCTCAGCGTATTAGCAAGCTGAAGTGGCAATGGGCTGGACATATCTGTCGCAGAACCAACAACCGCTGGGGTAGACGTGTTCTAGAGTGGAGACCGCGAATTGGCAAACGTAGCGTAGGACGCCCTGAGACTCGATGGAGTGAAGATATACGTAAGACAGCTGGCGGTGGAAGGAAGCGATAAGCTGAAGATCGGGCTGAATGGCGTGTCTTTGGAGAGGCCTATTTCCAGCAGTGGACTACAAAAGGCTGATGATGATGATGATATTTTTAATTTATAATTATTCTATCAGTTTTCGATTTCTTACCAATTCGGGTGTTAGAGACGCCGATCTGCCAGCCCTTGGCTGAAAAGAAAATACATTTATGTGACAATTTATTCCGTTTTTTTTTTAAATTATTTATTTAGAACTAATCCGTCTATCGCCAATTACAATAATCTTTAAATATATACCTATTATAATTTATTAGGTTAGGTTAATAAATAATATGGCGCAACGCGTTTGTAACAAGTTCTAACCATTTTGAAGGTTCGTATTTATAACAACCGATTTTACATGACATTATCATACAATACAAATTCAATTCAATTTATTCAATTCAAAATAACAATGAAATTACATACATTATACAATCTTTTTTTTTTTGTAGTAGATAAGCTTGCGTTTGACCGCCAACCCGCCTGATGTTAAGCGAAGATGCGGTCTACGGTGGAGCACGCTCGCCTAGAAGAAACCGATTCACTCGCGACTTGAAGGTACCCAGACTATATTCATTGGGGAACACCCACACGGGCAGCAGATTCCAATGTCTAGCGGTACGCATGAAAAAGGACAAGTCTGTTAGACTGTCATCTGTCAGACTCCGGACAAGGAATTTTGTTGAATTGTAGAAAAAGTTGGGGTAGACGTGTTCTAGAGTGGAGACCGCGTATTGGCAAGCGTAGCGTAGGACGCCCTGAGACTCGATGGAGTGACGATATACGTATGACAGCTGGCGGTGGATGGAAGCGAAAAGACGAAGATCGGGCTGAGTGGCGCGTCTTGGAAGAGGCCTATGTCCAGCAGTGGACTAATATAGGCTGATGATGATGATGATGTAAAAAAAATAGCTAGTTAAAATGGCACTTTTTATATAAAAATAATGAGACGAACGAGACGCTCTTCTGATGGTTAGAGTTATGATTCTGATGTCAATCCAGGGTGTCAGCTACCTCCATACCAAATTTCATCCAAATCAGTAGTTTTTGCGTGAAAGTGTAACAAACATCCATCCATACTCATAGGATTGTGCGATTAAAAAGATTTATTTTCTCTCTTATCGATATCTTACCATAGTCCTGTTCTCGTGCGCGAGCCGGGCTGCGTATCGCGCTATCAGGCGATGTTCGTCGTCCACGCCGCGCGACAAATGCTCCGCTATACCTTCAACCATAGCTTTAATAAGGTCCTATTTTCTTTAAAAGTAAAAAGCAATGAGACGAACGAGACGCTCTGACGCTAAGAGATAACACCTGCCCATGACCATTGCAGTGATACACAGAACTTTGTGTAACAAAACAAAGTCCAGGGCGTCGCTGCTTTGGCGCTCATTACTTTGAGATTTTCGATGGTTAGTCGCAACAGCCCAGTAATTTCGCTAGCTGCAGTACACTTCAAACCGGGACACAGTAATGTTTACACACTACTGCTTGGCGGCAGAATATCTGGTACTGCGGTGGTGCTTACCTAGACGACCTCCTGCTAAGGAGGTCTACCACCAAGTGAAATGAGCCGAACGAGACGCTCTCCTGATGGTAAGAGATAACGCCTGTCCATGACCATTGCAGCGATACACAGAACCTTGTGTAGTAAAACGAAGTTCAAGGCATCACTGCGTTGGCGCTCAATTCTTACTTTCGATGGTTAGTCGCAAAAGCCCAGTAATTTCGCTAGCTGCAGTACCCTTCAAACCGGAACACTACAGCTTAGCGGCAGAATATCTGGTACTGCGGTGGTACCTACCTAGACGACCTCCTGCTAAGGAGATCTACCAGCAAGTAAATAAGGTCCATTCGTCCACAGGTCCACATTTGTATGTATAATTATATATGTGTATATCTTAGCTAAATACAAAAAGTGCAGAGATATAAGTAACTCACTGCGATGCGTAGATCTGGAGGAGCGCGAGTCCAGAGAGCCCGTGTTGACGTACCCGCCGACATACTCCGGGAAGCCGTTGTGCGCGGGCACCGGGGACGGCGGCCTGCCAACAAACAACACAATCACTGTCTGCCGGAGCCCTTAGTCTCTGCTCACTACACCGGAGAACGTCAAAGTCCTAGCTGCAACGACAGAACCTTCGTCTCATAGTAGGCCTCATAACCGGTCATTGCAACTTGAATAGTCACCTCTTTAAACTAGGAGCCACGGATAGTCCGCTATGCCGTGGCTGCTTGCAAGAGAATGAAACTGTAGATCATGTGCTTTTGCATTGCAAAGCCACAGAAGGTACTAGAATGGCTACTAAGCTGCATGAAGCTGCTTCGCCATCATTCATGTCATCATCATTGAACATTCCCAACTCACTGCAGCTACTATGCGAGCGGCCCAGAGCCTCGCTCCGATACTTCAAGGAGCTGGGTTGGCTCGGGTAGACGCTGGCAGGGGGAAACACACAATGCACCCCAAGCGGGACGTCAGTGCAGGACCTATCGCCCCCACTTTGAACGTTTTCTAACTTTTCATAGTGATCACGTCATGACGTAGGCTGAATATATACAAACATGCCCTTGCCGTGAAAATAAAAAAGTATACAAAGCTATTATGACACATTTCAAAAGAAAGAAAAAGTTTGATGTTTGTTATGAAATTCAAGTTTATTTTATTAAAATACCCGTCTCATAGTTTAAAGAGTTTTAGACGTAAAATTAATATTTCGAAATGGTTTTGGAATCAGTAATTATTTTTTTCTTTACGTACCGAATTCCCACAAATTTATACGAATTTAATCATGTTTCGTTATACAAGGGTCAAGTTAATACAGAGAACTCATTATAAAGAAAAAAAGGAATTAAACAATCATTATAATTATGTCATAGAAGGTATTATTTACAGTAATTTTAATAAGTCTGTGTTTAAAGGTATACGTACACTATGTGGCTGAGGTTGAGCGTGCGTTCCGGCTGGTCGGGGTAGCGGTGCGGCACCGCGCGGCCACGCTCCGGCACGCAGCGGAACGACTTGCGCAGCGTCGCGCCGATCTGACGTGACGGCGACTTCTACGATATTACAATTAATTATACAGTGAAACCTGGTTAAGTGATACCTGAAAGGACCTGCAAATTTGTCTTACTTATAGAAGTATTCCACTAACCCAGTGTCTCAGATATCCAGGTATAATTTTTTTTTAAATTATTTATTTGCTATCGGCTATTAGCCATAATCAGATCTTATCTGCGATAATTTAGGGTGGGTGCAGTTCCATTAAACAGCACCATATATGTATACAAGAAATTAATTAGTTTCTCTGGTCTAAGTTTAAAATTTACCATCTTTTTATTATTTCATTTTGTGGGGTTAATAGGTTCTTAGCCAATTCATTGGTATGTCTCATGAGCCTTCCTTTGTAATTCTTATTTTTTCTGCAGACTTCCTCCTTTACGGTAGGCATGCCATGGTGCTAGAGCATGGTGATTCTATAAAACCTGTGACTTTTATCTCTGTAACCCATGTCTCTGCAAAATAAAGAATTTGAATTTGAATTTGAACCTCAAGATAATCATGGATTTCTTTGTTCCTCACAAACCAGTGTGCACCTGAGATTGTTCTTAGAGTGGAGTGCTGAAATCTCTGGAGGATTTCCAAGTTTGAGTCACTAGCACTGCCCCAAAGTATAGGTATAATAATAAATATCTGTCTCATTTACAGAGGGTTCCATTAATAGAGGTCGGAATACAGGTTATTTCAGTTATAGAGGTGCGATTACTAAATAAAATAACGTATTATGCAAACATTATACGTGACTTTTAATTTTTATTGAGACGCAAAAAAAAAGATAATAAAGGTAATAAATTATAAAAGACGCGGTTTTTTTTAAATAAATATGTGCATAGTATAATACGTTATTAATCCCACTAACAGAGGTAATTCAGTGCCAAAGTGGTGGGACCTCAGCATCAGCTCCTGTTATGGAGGTTTCTCACTTATTCAGGTCCCACTTTTTTTTAATATATATAATAGATAGGCTTGCGTTTGACCGCCATTCCGCCTGACGGCACTTAACCAAGTTTCACTGTAATTACAAATGTAGTTCATGACAGTTTCACTTGGTGGTAGATCTCCTTAGCAGGAGGTCGTCTAGGTAGGTATCACCGCAGTACCAATTATTCTGCCGCTAAGCAGTAGTGTGTAAACATTACTGTGTTCCGGTTTGAAGGGTACTGCAGCTAGCGAAATTACTGGGCTGTTGAGACTAACTCTATCAAAAGTCTTCAAAGTAATGAGCGCCAAAGCAGTGACGCCCTGGACTTTGTTTTGTTACTTAAAGTTCTGTGTATCGCTGCGATGGTCATGGACAGGCGTTATCTCTTACCATCAGGAGAGCGTCTCGTTCGTCTCATAACTTTTTTCATTAAAAAAAACAATTGAATTTCAAAATCCAGGCTGCGACCGACGCCTGCGTCACTCCTTCACACATACAGAGATACTCACATAGGCAGCATATTCCTTCACTTCGTGGTCGTTAGTGTGCGTGCCCGAGATGCGGCCTCGCCAGAAGCACTCCTGGCACAGCGTGTAGTTGGCGCAGCGGGTGCAGCGATATCGGAACCCGGTGAGGGAACCGCGCCGGCACACGCTACACGCCAGCGGGTGCACCACTGGGGGGAAATACGGGAGGTTTTATTGTGGTCATACATTTTGTAACATGTATATAGTTGTTATGAGATTGTGATTGATACTATTGTTATAATGTTCTTTGAGGGCGTGAGTTCAAACCTCAACAATGAGCTTGAGCTGCCGGTGAAGGAAAACGTCATGAGGAAACCATAGCATGGTGGTAGGGTACTTTCTAGTACTCGGCTGGCTAGCTACCACCCTCAAGTTGAAAATCTGCCGCCAATCATCTAACGGTGTGTTCCGGCAGCTACACTTGAGAGCCAGTTCCATTCCAGGCAAGGTGTGCTTTACCATCTTCGACCACACCTTCACTTAACATCAGGTGAGCTGTGGTCAAAATATCTAGCTTGTCAAACATTAAAAAAAATTGTACTTGTACCTACACTTATAGCTCCATTCAATTGTATGCGAACTTGCGTATGCCAAATGTGTATTATTAATTTTGTAAAAATTAAGTGACGTCACACCAGGGAAGGGTGACAAGGATGGGCGGATTTTTTTAAATAGTTTACAGGTTAGGTGCCTGAAAACAATAAAAAAAAAACCGAAGAATGCGTCCATGAACACTTTTCCTACTGTCTCTATTAAGGGGAAGACACTTTCGTTCATGTGTTCTATAATATGTAGTACTCACTGCACTGACATTAACTAACTTAATACACTAACTCAAAAGGTTTTGTCCGTTTAAATCGATCGGAATAATCTCGTAAATACCGCCTCGGTCCTACTTCTCTATATCTTCTTACATAGTCCACAAACTCAATAAACTCCACAAAATCCATTATTCTTTAAATTAAAAATAATGCAATCCAAAGTTCCAAACCCCAATGTCAATTGTCAAATCACTCATTAAGAACTTAAGGGAGGATCTAGCGTCCTTTAAAGTTAAGGGCTCATTAAGCTTACTAACGGACGATTAACTGACTCTGAGATGTAATTTTTTTAAATCTTTACTTAGTAATGACTTAAAGTTGCATTAAACGTTTCTGAGTGCGGCTGTTAGTCTTACTATATCCGTGTTGTCGAGGAGCTTGAGAGCTTCGACATTAACATGTTGATCAAGACAGTAATAATAAAAGAGAAGTGGGTATACCGTTCTCAACGCTCGCGAGTCGATGCAATAGCGGCAGCCAAACGAGGCAGGGCGGTCCCGGGTCAGACATAAGCGTATCCAGGAAATCATTCACCGTCACTTTGGTGTTCTGAAAAAAATAACCCAGGACAAACATTATTTTATGCGCTAAACGTCGTAAATGCGTATGATTTGGTTGTAATCTAAATATTCACACGGATAGTTACAGTTATGTAGATTTTTATAGTAAATAAATAAAAATCGTAGGACTATACACACAGCGCCATCTGGCCCCAAACTAAGCAGAGCTTGTGCGATGGAAGTCAGATAACTGATAGAATACATAAATACTTTTATTTTTTTGTAAATGCATACTTATAATACATACAGAACACCCAGAACAAACATTTGTTGATACATAAAATATTTGTCCTGAGCGAGAATCGAACCCACGCCCTTCAGCTCTTAAGGCAGATATGCTACCAATGAGCCAACAGGGCTGTCAATAGTATATCAGCTACACCCCACCTGCTAAATTATTTCGGGATAAAAAGTAGTGTATGTTTTAATCCAGGGTGTCAGCTACCTCTATACCGAATTTTATCAAAATTGGTCCAGCCGTTTGAGCGTGAAGAAGTAACAAACACACTCGCAAACTTTCGCCTTTATATATTACTAGCTGCTCCCCGCGGTCTTACACGCTGTTCCCACGTGAACATTACATGTTATCGGGATAAAAAGTAGCCTATCTGTTATTCCAGGATGCCAGCTACCTCCATACTGAATTTCATCATAATTAATTCAGTAGTTTTTGCGTGAAAGAGTATCAAACATTAACACAAACTTTCACGTTTATACTATTAGTAGGATTATGATTGTGATGTGATTAAACTACAGGAACATATTATAGGTATCGTAAGTATATTGAACATTTCGTTATTTTTATTCTACTAATATTATAAATGTCAAACTTTGTTACTGAATTTCCCAAAAACGGCTGGTCGGATTTGGATGTAATCCTGGCATACATATAGGACACTTATTATCTATCTTATCTTTAAAAAAAGGAGTTTTTATTACCTGATTAAATATAGATAGTGCTAAGGTATCATCATAGCTGAAGGATGGTGATTCATACACAGCAGCCGGTAAAGCGAGCACTTCCCTTAGATAATCGGAAAGCCTCTTCATTAGCAAATGACCATTGCCATCTGACAGCTGGGAGAATATATCTGAAAAATAGAAACAATAGGAAAACATCGTTTTTAAAGCACCATCAAAGCTTTTAATAGATGTTAAACTTCACTGTGGATGTGACTGGACTCAGCCATGACTTTGTGCGTAGAGAAATAAATAGCTTTGTGTGACTTTGACTTGTCATTTGATTTTTGACAAAACACTAGACAATATCAACATACTTGAATTAATTATGAGACAGTTGACATCCAAAACTACTTACTAACACTTATTTCTATAAATTAGTTGCCGGAAAGAGTATTTAAATCAACTTTTATTTGACATATTTTTGTATTGACATGCCTATTTTATATTTGACAATATTTTTACATTGACATGTTTTCATATCGACATTTTGTGTACTTTTTTGACATTTCGTGCTTTATAACTTTTTTAATGATACACATCGCACGTATAATCAAATACTGGCTTAACTCAAAAAAGTCAGTTTTTGGGAAATCACGAAAAACCTCCGTGCAATCACGACCTCGTTGGCTTTTTTTAAAATAGAATAAAAATTAACTAGGTAAATAAATATATAATTTTTTTTTCGTGCAATCTATAAACTTATCAATAGTTATGTTTTATTTACTTTGTTCAAATTAAATAAAAATAAATATTTTTTTATGTTTTAAAATTAACTTCTTGAGTTAAGTCTGTCTACTTTTAAAACTAAAGCAAATAAACTTTATTATTGGTGGCATATCCAACTATAAGTCTGTCTTGTTTAAACTAATTTCTTTATTTCAAGGACTCAATATGTTTTTAGTCTGTTTATTAGTAAATCAACTTATAAAACTTACTATTTATTTTTGTGGAAAATACACTCAACTCGGATTCGGTCTAGGTTCAATTAAACAACAGCAACTTCACATTAACAGCGTCCGACACAAACTGACATCAGTCGGTGTTCGAACAAAGACTGTGTGAGAAACACATAAAAATGAAAAAGACCGATATTGTGTAAAGGTGTATTGACGCAACTTTGATGTTTTTCCAAATTCATATCATAGATGGCATTAAAAGAAGCCTGCGTCTATACGTAACTCATTTTTGACCTAACTCCTAATCGGTCAGTATTTGATTATGCGTGCGACATGTTTAAAATGATTTTACTAAAATTTAGACTTGTAACATTGGTGTTATCAACAAAATCATCTCAAATCAAAATCAAAACATCAAAAAGGAGCATATCAAATTTGGTTAAGCAGGGATGTCACCATGAGTGTTAAAACATATTTAAAGGGGTAAAACTACAATTGGTTTACAAAGTCCTAAGCACTGTGGGTTTCCATACATGCAATGCAATAAACAGTGCACCCCGATGGCAACACCTTAAAAGTTTTCGTCTGCTTTTATAATATTGAATAAAGTGTTAAATCAGAATAAAAATGTGCAAACTTGAATGTTAACAAAGACACCAAACATACTTACATCGTAACTTGTCTGTCAGTTTGCCAGCGCACATCGTAGCAAGGGCAACTTTAATTGAGAAAACCCTGATTTTTCCCACATTTTCCCTGGAAAAAGAAATCTTCATCTGAACTCATGTTTAAATTAAATAAATATCGTAGGACTATACACAGCGCCATCTGGCCCCAAGCTAAGCAGAGCTTGTGTGATGGAAGTCAGATAACTGATAGAATACATAATTACTTTTTTTTTGTAAATACATACTTATAATACATACAGAACACCCAGACACAGAACAAACATTTGTTTATTCACAAAATGTTTTGCCCTGAGTGGGAATCCAACCCACGCCCTACAGCTCTCAAGACAGATATACTACCAATGAGCCAATGGGGCTTTATTCTATATAAACTTCATATTGATGGTAATCTAAAGGTAAGGATTTCCAAGTAATCTTAGTATGGAAAGGATCCTACTAAGTTAAGGATGGGGATTTGCTGTACAATATAATAATGATAATATCAAATTGTTCACACCAACTACAAACAATTATCCTACTAATAATTTAAACGCGACAGTTTGTAAGAATGTATGGGTGTATGTTTGTTACTCTTTCACGCAAAAACTACTCAACGGATTTGGCTGAAATTTGGTATGGAGGGAGCCGAGACCCTGGTTAAACACATAGGCTACTTTTTGCCCCAAAAACATGTAACGGGTAACACCGCGGGGCGTAGCTAGTAACAATATAAACTCAACACTGTAGAACAATTGGCAGCCTTATCTCTAAGAGCAATCTCGTTCAAGTAATGTAAACCAAGTAATCTTAGTATGGAAAGGATACTACTTAGTTAAGGATGGGGTGAATTGACAAGAGAATTAAAATATAAAAATAGAAAAGATTTTAAACATAATATATAAAAGACATACATACATACATACCTATCTATATCATAAAATATCAATACTTAAATCTACCTTATATACTTATAGGCATACATATATACTTATAGATAATATATGCTACACAACCGGACGAAAAAAAAAAAAAACAATACAGGGATAAAAAGTATCCTATGACACCCGGGGATAGTGTAGCTTCACAACGGTGAAAGAATTTTTGAAATAGGTCCAGTAGTTTCGGAGCCTATTCAATACAAACAAACAAACAAATCTTTCCTCTGTATAGATTGAAATAGATAGTTAGATGTGCATTATATCCAGATTGTAAGCAATAAAATTATCAATACCATCTGGTTTAAGTGTTGTAGGTACAGTGATTTAAATTTTTCTGACCTTAATTATTCACAAAACACTCAATTGAAATCAATTGAGACAATCAATAAATTAATTGAAGTGAGGCAGAACATTGGTCATGCTCTATTTACAGATATTATTAACAAAATATAATGTTGCATGATCTTTTTAACTTTACCCGACAGTTCAACAAGATGACTAACTGGTGAGCAGTGCATTACTTCTGAGAAACATATCTTATGTCATATTGCAGTCCTAATAAAAAAGTTAGCCTATTTCTTGATGTGTATAATTCCACTAATATTACAAATGTGAAAGTTTAGAAGGATGGACGTTTGTTACTCTTTCAGGCAAAAACTACTGAACGGATTTGGATGAAATTTAGTATGGAGGTAGCTGAGATCCTGGATCAACACAAAGGCTACTTTTTATCCCGAAAACAAGTAGCGGATAACACAGTGGGGCGCAGTTAGTAATTTATAAATTCAAGTACAATTAAAAAACCAACTGCATGACCCTTAGGTTAACTAAACGCGCTGCTCCAATGAAACAGCGAGGTTTCAAGGTGTAAACGAAAATATCATCAATGTATAAAATTTTTAGATTTGATTTAGTTGATTTCTTAATAACAGCTCTATTGATTTCAATAAAATGTATATGAGGCCATCTCTAAAGAATGATCTACCAAGCAAAAAAAGAATCATCAAAAGCGGAATGATCGCATAACATAAAAAAACATACAGTTGAATTGAGAACCTCCTCCTTGTTTTGAATCAGTTAAAAACAAAGATTGACAAACTAACAAATCCCAACACTCTTAGCATTTAAAATATTAGTAGGAATAACTTTAACAATTGGCATTTTTATGAGACAACTAAAACTAGAATTTATTTTAAAACCAAAGAATAACCTTGAACGCAATACTTTTGCAACCAATATACATTCGTCATGAATATTTATAAAGATAGCATAACTAATTCCAACAATATGTCTGAATAGATCATGGGACCATTGAACAATAACTATTTAAAATTCCTGGCTGTCTTTAACACTATTTCTATAATGTAAAATGTTTAGTTTTATCCTTTTATTTCTATTTGGTGTTTATGAATTTTGCTTTGATAGTCTGCTTAGAGTGTAAGGTTTTTGTCATGTATAGTCTATACAAGCCTAGTTCATGGGAACTAGGCTTCAACATCTTTAACATCTAAATATATCTAAATTCTATATTTATGGAAATATAGAATTTAGATATATTTAGATGTTTTAGCAATAGCTTAATTGGGTAGGTATTTCATTTATCCTGCTGCCAAACAGTGATGTAACAATTACATGTTTCAGTAAAAATCACGTTTGTTGCATGGGAGCCCCCTTAAAAATATTAATTTTATTCTGTTTTTTAGTATTTGTTGTTATAGCGGAAACAGAAATACATCATCTTTAAAAAATTCAATTGTTTAACTATGATGGTACAGCCGATGGTGAGATACAACCTGGTGACAAGACACATGGACAGCAGTCTTAGTAATAGGGCCCAGTTTTATGCTTTGGGCTTGCTATGAAATTCTAAAAACATCATGATTTATTTCTCCAGAGTTCAAAACAATAAAAAGTTTCCTCCGTATGTGTAATAGTAACTCTTAATAACTCTTAATCTATTAGTGTTTATATGAAATTAATAAATAGATACCCAGTACTGTATGCCGCAAGTAGCCAATTCAACAACAGCGCTGAACAAGCTTCTACTGATACTTGGTGCGCCGGTGGCAGCCTTTTGTTCAGGTTATGGTAGAGAGACGAGACAAGTGTCTCCAGTCTAGTAACATTCACACATGCTGTTGGCTCCAGGGTGTTGAGTGCATTCTCTCTGAACGCTTCTATTACATTCCAGATGTCTATCACATGTACTGAAATGAAAAAGCAAGTTATGTATATTTTGCTTAACAGCTCCATTGTCAGGTTAGCAACAAGCACCTTACTTACAAACAAAAATTAACAAATTATATTAAACTTCTGTGCAAAAAGTGTGAGTACAAGAAAGAAAAGTATATGTAATATAATTTAGCTTTAAGTAGCTAATTATATAGACAATATATCTACCTGGGCACTTTAAATCTTTTGACTTATTTAGTTTGATATTCTAACTATTACAAAACAAAATTTTATATAGATTCAACATAATCAAGACAATAATCAATTGATCATATTTCTCAACAATAAAAATTTACTACTATAGATTAGTTTGATTGTGATAACAATTAATACATATGCTACATAAAACAGCAACAGCTGATAGATAAAAATTATACATCACTCACAATTACACTTCTTTTGAACATATCGGAGTTTGCAGGCTGTCCTGTATGTTGCAAATCTTATCACATCATAGTTCTGGTCTCTCATCTCTTGTATGAGCAATGAACGAGGATCAGAGGAGGCACTCGCTGACATTGCAGGCCCAGGACCCAGGCCTACGCCTCCCAAGCTGGGAGCTACACCCACACTATCACGCTCCAAAGACATTTTTCACACTAAAAATACAATTGTCACATTTAACGAATATCCAAAAGACGTTGACTAACTTGCTAGGTAATTTGTGTACGGAAGCTAATTAAGAAAGTAATTTACAGTGTCGTCTAAGATTTCTAAATAATAGGGCTCGCCAAACTCTCCCGAGAACGTCCGATAATCTAGTTATACAAGAACTTCTATTGAAATGTTGTCTCACCTTTGTTTAACGGTTAGCTCATCACTTTGTTGACATAACGATAATATATTCACGGCAAAACCGGATAATTATAATGCTATATCGATTCCATGATAATAACACCAATAATTTAAAATTTGTACTGGGTTAACACAATCTCGTCTAAATGTATCCTACCAGTAACTACTATATTCTGCAATGTTATTAAACGTTTTTTTACAGTCTTGCAACGAAATAAATAGAAAAAAAGCTATTTGTAAACCAAATCATAGCAATCAACATAAGAAAATCTCCCTTTCTCAGATCCTCTCCTGCCATTAAAATTACGTTCCTTTCCTTGTCGACTTTTCGGATTTACATTTACTTGTACAATTGTAAATTTCTAAAACGCTCTATAGACAGTCAATCATTCGGTTTCGGGTGATGAAAGCATTTGTGATAGATGCATTAGGCTAAGGCATTTGTACGGAATAACAATCATGTTGTCGGTTATCATTCGAATCAAGGCCGCAACAATAGTCACGAATTACAATTGTTTTTACATCCTTGGAACCTTTGGACCGTCTCGGGGATGCTTTATTTTTCCTATTAGGAGTAAAAAAAGTAAAATTTATGAGACTTTTACGTGAAATGAAACGTTTTTCTTGTTGTCAACCATAGATAATAGAACTTAAACCATAGACAAATATATCACTACATAGGGGCTTTTAAGTTTTTTTACTATAGCACGTTCGTGCATTGTGCCAGTTTAGTCTTCATAGTTTTTAAATAAATTGCTAAAACCGTGTCGACTAAATAGACATGTCATTAGAAGCCAAAACTTAAAACAAAAATATGTCACATTTCGCGGGTTTTATTTGGCGGTAAACATTGTTTGCCGTCGAGACGGCGGGCCCGTGGGGGTCCGACGCTGCAAGGTTGGTGGCGGAGTTAGGGCGTCGCCTTAGGGAGAGGGGTCGGGATCCGAGGTCGGGTGACTACATAGTCCAGCGCATTTCCCTAGCTATCCAGCGAGGAAATGCCGCCAGTTTCATGGGTACGTTTGCGGCGGGCTCGACCGGTGGACCGAGTTTTTAATTCATAAAATTTGTTTTTAATTTGTTTTTGTCTTCGACTTGTATTATAAATTAGTTGGTATATTATTAAGTGACACTGTACATTATGTAAATTGATAAGATAATTATTAAATTTGTAAAAATAGGCACTATTAAATATACTTTATTAGGACCAGACAGGACTTAACCTTGACTAACTTTGACTATGACTAAGGTAGATTATTTTACTTTATTTATCTTAAAATACTTCAAAACATTACCGAATGAAATAAGTGATGCACCGAAAACAAAGAAGAAGCAGAACATAGAATAAACTAAGAAAATAATTTAATTAAATTTATTTGTACTTATTGAATTTATGTGTATTGAATAACAATTATTATTTGTCAAATTGTATTTATTGGTACTCACTTGGTGATAGATTTCCCTAGCAGGAAGTTGTCTAGATAGGTACCGCAGTACCAGATATTCTGCCGCCAAACAGTAGTGTGTAAACATTACTGTGTTCCGGTTTGAAGGGTACTGCAGCTAGCGAAATTACAGGGCTGTTGAGACTAACCATCGAAAGTTTCAAAGTAAATAATGAGCGCCAAACCAACGATGCCCTTGACTTTGGACTTTGTTTTGCTAATCAAAGTTCTGTGTATTGCTGCAATGATCATGGACATGCGTTATCTCTTACTATGAGCGTATCGTTCATCACATTACTTTTAAATAAAAAAATAATTGAATTAATTTATGAATATGACTTGTGAATTTAACTGCAATTATATTTAGATAGGTATATAGAGTTTTTTTATTGCGCACGCAAAAACAGAAAAAAATAATTAAATGTACGTTGGTAATTTGACAACCATTGTATCAGGGAAAGTGGAAACCCTGAGGATGGTGTGTGACGTTGTTGCCGCCATTTGTTTGTTTGTTTATATTGCCTGTAAAACGGAACGCAATATTGGACAATCCAGCATCGTTTTAACAGAGTTTGACAGCTAGGAACATCCGTTTCCTCCATCCTTGCCGCAGTCATCTTTCTCCCTCGCACGCACGCTTACTGCGATCTATGTGTCGCACGCGCCGCAACATTGACGCGGCAGTTACTGTTGCAAAAAGAAACTACTCAAGAAAGGTTGAAAATTGAAAACCCGCGCTTTCCTTGTAAGCAGTGAGAGAGTTTTGGCGGGAACGCGGGAAGAGTCGTGTCGCTCCGTTGTATTTTTTTCCAAAACTAGTGTTTTGTCGAGTGTTTATGCATAAAAATGGTGGTGTTTTATTCATAAAGTGCCGAATTACAAGCGCGAGTGTGGGAAAATGATATAATGTGGTGAAACATGAGTTTTCGTGTTGCTTCCAAAACTCCATCGAAGCTTTATAGTAAAGTCACCACTACTTTACTAAAGCATGACTGGCACGAACTGACACGAACTGGACTTGACTAAGACGACTTTGACGATAACCATAGCTAAGATACAGCAGAAATAACACTTAAGACAAGGCAGTATGGCTTTATAGCTTTAGCCTGCCCGAAGGGGCAAATTATATTAAAAAAAAAAAAAAAATGTAAGCAGTGAATCCCAGTTCAAATCCTTTTTAAAATATAATAACTGTTCCAAAGTTTATATAATCACTTAAGGGCCAAGTCCTCGACCGTGGGAACTTCTGCTTGAACACCTACATTGATATTTTCCACTCACACAGACGTATATACGTCTGACGTTAGATTTGAATACATTGACGTCACGCTAAAATAGATAAGGAGAGTTAAATTACTATAGCCACGAGCAAGAAGGAGACAGAATGTTTATTCCTATTGCCGGAAGCGGATTTTACATTGATTATCTGTTACATTATGACAGAAGTTTTTTTTTTTGTTTTGGCATCGCGTTTTGAATATTTGCCAGTGTCAAGTGTCAAATACAAAACGGGCGGGAAGCATGCGCGCGGTACTCGGTACCGCCGCCACCGCGCGCCCTCTCGTGACGTGCTATACACGACCACGAGACTCGTGACGTTAGATTGTCAGATTCAGAGATTCTCGATGGTTTGTAGCGCCTACCAAAATAAAACAGCAACAGACGTAACGCAGAAAAGAGATTTTCAGCAGGCACTATCAGAAATTTTCATCAAACTATCCGTACTTATCTGCTAATAGAATAAACAAAACGTACAATAAAAGGTCTAAGCCTTAAATGTATCTGCATCAAAGTTAGCATCTATAAAATTGCGCCTTTCCTATAATTATTTTGATGTCAAGATTACGGATTAAAAATAATTTGGCCATATTCTATTTCATAATTTCAAGAAACGAAAAGCGTTTGAAACTATTTTTTCTCCAAGCATAATAATTCAGGATATGTACTATAGTATTCATTAATTTCAAACTTCCACATGATGTATAACGGCACAAAAATGTTGACAAAAACACATCGATTGCCTTATTTCACAAGACTTGCCCGTTAAGCTCCTGTATCAAATTGTATTTGAATGTTTTATGTTATCGTTTTATTTACATAAGTTTTTACTTTTTTAGTTTTGGATGAGTATTATGCTCGCAAAATAATAATATTTACACGGTTGTACTGCCAGGACCAAATACACACTGGTAGTTGTACATGCTTGTTACATACTTTATGATACATTAAAGAAATTTCAAAACAAACAACAAACAGTGAATCCCAGTGTTTTGTTGCTATATATTTCGAAGAGAGTACCTACAGGAGTGACGTATCTGTGGACTGTTTTGTTTAACATAAACTTAGCGAACCCACTGCGAGTGTAGTCCGCTATCTTCACCGTGTGTCGCTGTAAGCGCGCAACGCACGTTTTGAAGCCGATCGGAAAAGAGACGGGATATTAGTCGAGGTAAGCGTGCACATATACCTATCCTTTCCCGACACTGTCTTCTACCTCCTAAGCTGTCAAACTTCAAGCCACTTCTGTAAAATTATCGCTCCGCGTACCCGCCTAGAAAATACAGTCCACTATCGCCCAGATCTAACGCCTTTCAAGTTTGACCGTCGTACTAACTTCATTTTGAAGGTAGTTCGAACCGCCCCCGCAAAGCCGCGTCGAAGATTCGCCGGTATCGAGTGGATTTGGAACTGTTTGTTTCGTTGTATTTTCGTTATTACTAAAACATCATTTATGAGGTTAATGTTTAAGATATTTAAGGATCCAATCTATATGTGATCTAATTTAGAAACACGATTACTTTTAGTTTCCTCGATAGAAAAAAAATCCAAAGTAACCCCAAACAATCTATAGAAAACCTCGATACGGCGTAAATACTGCACGGAAAGTCATCAGGCTTTGTATAACAATAAAATTACATTTTCTCTAAATAGTTATTACATAAAAATTACCAAAATATGATTTTGCTTGAACAAACGAAGGAAATACCTAAATTTTTGCGCGTTTCGTCCATTCTAAGCAGAGCTACCACGCTGTTCCCCTATCCGCTTTAGTACCGCTTCGACTGTCGGACGGGGAGGTTGTGTCGCTGTTGAGGTTGCTTTTACGTACGATCACAAAGTAAACGAACCGGATCAACAAATTTGCCACTTGTAGACATAGACAGGTGGCCGAGTGGTATCGGTACCCGATTCTAATCCGCAGTCACGGGATCGAAACCAACCAACACTCGAAGATTATTTTTGCACACAAATTTTGTTGTATTTTATTTTGTTTTTTTAACAGACTCGATTTTATAAATTATAATAAAATTAAATAATATATAATTATCATAGGACATTACACACAGCGCCATCTGACCCCTAACTAAGCAAAGCTTGTACTATGGAAGTCAGATAACTGATAGGTAATACTTCAATACTTTTTTTGTAAATACATACAGTACATCCAGATACAGAACAAACATTTGTTTATGCTTGTCCTGGGTGGGAATCGAACCCACGCCTTGGAGCAGACATACAGGGCTGTCAATTTTAAAAGGAGGAGGTTTTCAATTCGACAATTTTTTTTTGTAATGGTTTGTTATGCTAGGTCTGCTATACTGTAAGTGTGTTCCGCGGAACCCTAGGGTTCCGCGATACCTCTGTAGGGGTTCCGCAAGAATTTAGAAAAAAAAATCAGAACACCTGTCTCTGGTCGAACGTTTTGACTCCGCGGCCGCGCATAGGTTTATTTATTTATTTATTTGTATAAACATGTGTTACAATAGCTGGTACAATATCTCATAAGTTTGGTATTTTTTTTTTTTTAATGGTTGACAGGCTAGTTGTTTGACCACAGCTCACCTGATGTCAAGTGAAGGTGTGGCCAAAGATGGTAAATCACACCTAGCCTGGAATGGAACTGGCTCTCAAGTGAGGCTGCCGGAACACACCGTTAGATGCTTGGCGGCAGATTTTCAACTTGAGGGTGGTAGCTAGCCAGCCGAGTACTAAAGTACCCTACCACCATGCTATGGTTTCCTCACGATGTTTTTCCTTCACCGGCAGCTCAAGCTCATTGTTGGGGTTTGAACCCACGCCCTTCGTCATGCGAACCTACCGTGCTAACCACTAAGCTATCATCGCTACAAATCAACATGTATACTTGTATACTTGTGAGCGCGCTGTCCCTTTGATAAAAGCCGCCTCTGAATTAGACGCTATAGTTGTCAACAAGCGACTTTCGACTCTAACTTTAAACAATAAAGTTGAGATTGTTTACAACGCAATTTTTAAATTTCTCATTTTATTTTTGCTTTTTGTTTATCAAATCCCATTAGTTACTTTTTTTTAATATCTTCTATTATTGTACTTGCCATATGGTAAAGTAAGTAATAATTAGTAACTGTTACATTGTACTTTTATTATGCTTATTAATAAAGATTCTTTATTAAAGAACACACTTTTAAAAAGTATTGTTTTATTATAGGGTTCCATCAAGTATTTTGCTTCCCAAAAGGGTTCCGACACCAAAAAAGTTTGAGAACCACTGTGCTAGGCTATGTTTGACCACAGCTCACCTGATGTTAAGAGAAGGCGTGGTCGAAGATGGTAAAGCACACCTAGCCTGGAATGGAACTGGCTCTCAAGTGAGGCTGCCAGAACTCATGGTTAGATGCTTGGGGACATAATATTTTCAACTCTCGTGTGGTAGCTAGCCAGCCGAGTACTAGAGAGTACGCTACCACCACGCTATGGTTTCCTCACGATGTTTTCCTTCACCGGCAGCTCGAGCTCATTGTTAGGTTTGAACCCACGCCCTTCGGCATGCGAACCGACCGCGTCAACCACTGAGCTATCATCGCTACAAAAATGTATATGTATGTTAAATAAATATAAATAAATAAATATCGTAGGACATTACACACAGCGCCATCTGGCCCCAAACTAAGCAGAGCTTGTGTGATGGAAGTCAGATTACTGATAGAATACATAAATACTTTTTTTTGTAAATACATACTTATAATACATACAGAACAGCTAGACACAGAACAAACATTTGTTTATTCACAAAATGTTTGCCCTGAATGGAAATCGAACCCACGCCTTACAGCTCTCAAGGCAGATATACTACCAATGAGCCAACGGGGCTGTCTGTTACGCGATAATTCCGCTAATTATGAATCGATTTTGATAATTTTTTTTTTGCTTGATAGATCCATACTTCTGAGGTGGTCTCATATAAACTTTATCGAAATCGGTCGAGCAATTTTTAAAAATCAACATAAATATAAAAATTGTATACGTCGATGACATTTTCGTTTACTCCGAAACCTCGCTGTTTCATTAGAGCATAAATAAATAAAATAAATGAAAAAGCAAATCCAATATGGCCGCCATCAAAATAGATGCTTACATATTTTTTCACAACTCCTATAATATGGGTATCAAATAAAAGGGCTTGACTAGTAGAATAGAGTAAACTTTAAAAAAAGCAAATCCAATATGGCCGCTAACAAAATGGCGGATTACATATTTTTTCACAATACCATCAATATGGGTATCAAATGGAAGAGCTTGACTAGTAGAATACATTATAATAAAAAAAGCAAATCCAATATGGCCGCCATCAAACTAGAGGATTACATATTTTTCCACCACTCCTATAATATGGGTATCAAATAAAAGGGCTTGACTAGTAGAATAGAGTAAACTTTAAAAAAAGCAAATCCAATATGGCCGCTAACAAAATGGCGGATTACATATTTTTTCACAATACCATCAATATGGGTATCAAATGGAAGAGCTTGACTAGTAGAATACATTATAATAAAAAAAGCAAATCCAATATGGCCGCCATCAAACTAGAGGATTACATATTTTTCCACCACTCCTATAATATGGGTATCAAATAAAAGGGCTTGACTAGTAGAATAGAGTAAACTTTTAAAAAAGCAAATCCAATATGGCCGCTAACAAAATGGCGGATTACATATTTTTTCACAATACCATCAATATGGGTATCAAATGGAAGAGCTTGACTAGTAGAATACATTATAATAAAAAAAGCAAATCCAATATGGCCGCCATCAAACTAGAGGATTACATATTTTTCCACCAGTCCTATAATATGGGTATCAAATAAAAGGGCTTGACTAGTAGAATAGAGTAAACTTTAAAAAAAGCAAATCCAATATGGCCGCTAACAAAATGGCGGATTGCATATTTTTTCACAATGCCATCAATATGGGTATCAAATGAAAGGGCTTGATTAGTAGAATAGATTATAATAAAAAAAAGCAAATCCAATATGGCCGCCAACAAAATGGCAGATTACATATTTTTTCACTACAACCTCAATATAGGTATCAAAATGAAATGAATGGGATTGACTAGTAGAATGGAGAATACTTTAAAGTTGATCCAATATGGCCGCCAACAAAAATTAAAACACACATCTATGTTTTTCACAAAAAAATTCGGGAATTGAACCCATGCCATAAAGCTATATTCTACTAAAAAAGAAATATTTATTATTATTTTATTTTAATTTAGTATTTTTTAAATGACTTCTCCAAAATGGATATGCGAGTAAAGCCATGGGTAAAGTAATAAACTATTTTTTTTTAATAATTATGCACGTCATTATTTTGAATCAATCAATTATGAACATACTAAAGTATACATAAACACCCAAACAAAACAAACATCTATGTTCTTCTCATTAAAATTTGCCCTCGGTGGGAATCGAACCCATGCCATACAACTCATGACGCAAACGTGCTGACTGGGTAGTCAAAATAATAATACTTTTTCGTCGTTTATTATTCGTCAGTGGAAAGGAAAAAAGTGAGGTGTATCGTAGGAGTTGCTTACGGTATGTCATATTCTTAGGTTCCATAGTGTTATAATAAATTAATTATTTTCAATAGATAAAATAGGGAATTAAAAATGTTCAGTTACATAAAAAGAAATACACAAATTTACAAACAAAAAACCTACTCCATGACCCTTAGGCCAACTAAACGCACTGCTTCAATGAAACAGCGAGGTTTTTTAATACTTGTGTTGATTTTTTTTTACTTGCTCGACCGATTTCGATAAAAAATATATGGGACCATCTCTGAAGTATGGATCAACCAAGCAAAAAAAAGAATCATCAAAATCGATTCATAATTGGCGGAATTAGCAGGAGGTCGTCTAGGTAGGTACAGACCACCGCAGTACTAGATATTCTGCCGCCAAGCAGTAGTGTGTAAACATTACTGTGTTCCGGTTTGAAGGGTATTGCAGCTAGCGCAATTACTGGGCTGTTGAGACTAACCATCTAGTCTCAAAGTAATGAGTGCCAGAGCAGCGATGCCCTGGACTTTGTTTTGTTACTCAATGTTCTGGGTATCGCTACAATGGTCATGGACAAGCGTTATCTCTTATCATCAGGAGAGTGACTCGATCGATTTATTACTTTTACATAAAAAAAAATTGTCGAATTGAGAACCTCCTCCATTTAAAATCGAGTCGGTTAAAAAAAATAAGATAGATAGATATAACTCTTTATTGTGGACATCATAAATAGAAAAGAGTACAGAGAATAAAGAACCTTATGAACTAGTGCCACAAGTGGCGGCCTTATCGCTAACAGCGATCTCTTCCAAGCAACCAAGAAAAGAAAAAATACAATAGAGAACATAAAAAACAGACGGGAGATGTAACACTAATAAGAAAAAAATAAAATAAAAATAAAACGTATTATAAAAATAATAAGTATACAAAAATAATCGTATTATAATGTATTTAAAAAAAACGAAATATTTATGTATTATATTTATTTAAAATACCTATCAACAAAATTTGTGTGCAAAAATAATATTCCGTATTAATATGGTGTTGATTTCGATCCCGTGACTATGTGGCCGTACTCATACAGCTTGTTACCACTCGGCCACCAGTCTACTAATATAAGCGGCAAAATAGTTGATCCAGTTCGTCTACTTAGCCGTTTAAGTATTTAGCTCAAACCGATTTTCATTTCGCCGCCGTATGTGTATCGACAATGCCTGTAGCGCGTGGCGCCGACGGCGGCGCGCGGTACTAGCTGTTCGCTCGTGTGCCTTGCGCACTCACACACGGAGCGCACAGAATACCTAAAATCGACTAGAGAAATGCACTCGATAGGCCCTTAAATAAATGAAAAAAAAAAATTCAATGGAAAAGTGTTTGATTTTTTTTACAATTTATATGTTACGAAATATGAACTAGGATAACAAATGTAGGTAGTTAGGAAGTATATATAATATAGTATAGTTAATCTCAAAGGCCCTGTAATTTTACTGTTATGTACACTTTAGACCAAAACAGCATTTATACATTGCTGCAAGCCTTAGCTTGCTCCATTCCAGGCTAGGTGTGCTTTACCATCTTCGACCACACCTTCACTTAACATCAGGTAAGCTGTGGTCAAACAACTAGCCTGTCAAACATAAAAAAAAAAGCTTGTAAAAGATATTATTTTGGAGCGGAGTTTTGGCGGGAACGCGGGAAGAGTCGTGTCGCTCCGTTGTATTTTTTTCCAAAACTAGTGTTTTGTCGAGTGTTTATGCATAAAAATGGTGGTGTTTTATTCATAAAGTGCCGAATTACAAGCGCGAGTGTGGGAAAATGATATAACGTGGTGAAACATGAGTTTTCGTTTTGCTTCCAAAACTCCATCGAAGCTTTATAGTAAAGTTGCCACTACTTTACTAAAGCATGACTGGAATTAACTGACACGAACTGGACTTGACTAAGACGACTTTGACGATAACTATAGCTAAGATACAGCAGAAATAACACTTAAGACAAGGCAGTATGGCTTTATAGCTTTAGCTTGCCCGAAGGGGCAAAAAAAAAAATTGGAGCTTATTCAGAAGAGAATTTGATTGATAAAGTATTGAAGTTAAGAAGGGCAGGATGACAAATAAAAAACAGTTAAGTATGTCTAACACAATTATTTATTACTTACATATTATAAAAATTATCTCTTTGTTTAAAACGATAAGTACAACGTAGTACACATAATACATTTCATTTCTGTACTATCGAAGTATTCACTAAGCATATAATATTGTTATGTTATAATTACAAATTATAGTTGACATGTAATAAGTACTTGTTAATATTTAAACGTCAAATTGTCATCATAAATTATTTTATATAGACTCTAAAAAAAATCGTACTTACTAAAAACGACAACTATTGAATTATTGTAACAAAAAGCGCTGATATAAACAGTGACGACGCCAAAACCAAAGAAAAAAAAACAATATGTAATTAATGTTTTTTAGTTTATGTACCTAGGTACCTGCCTATACATAAAATTAATACACAAGGATATCTCCCACGAAGCTACTGACAGGTAATTTTCGTTTTCTACGCGTATCATATTAGTTGATTGAGTAGTAGTAGATTAGTAACCTTACAATTTTGCCAGCTTCCGCACACGACGTGAAGCGTCGCCAACGCAAAAGTCTGTCACATAATGACATGTACAACAACTAGCTTTGTCTGCGTTGACTTTAGAATTGGGTCCAAATATAAAAATTCCGTATAATAAAAAAGTAATTATTTCATCCTTCATGGAACTTGTGCTATTTTATCACCTAGATAAATAATACCTATTATTCCGGAATAATTCTACTCCTACTAATATTATAAATGCCAAAGTTTGTGAGTATGTTTGTTAATTAGATGAAATTTGGTATGGAGGTAACTGAGACCCTGGATTAACACATAGGCTCTTACACATAGACTTTTTATCCCGAAAACGTGTAGCTGGTAGCACCGCGGGGCGCAGCTAGTGTTTCATAAGACACATCTCTAAATACCACATTTCAAGTGGATACGTCTTATATAGCCATGGGTAACTCAACAGATTTACTTGAGTCACACCGCGGCTCGCAGCTCAACCCTTGAGCTGAAAACTTGAACCGGCTCAACAGGTCATTTCAGATCAGTTCACGTACTAACTCGAGGGAGTCATTTAGTCAATAGCGAAGTAAACTAGACCTTATGCAGCGCTAGAATATGCAGCTCATATAGTTGGTTTATAGTTTCAGCTCAATAACGTTGGAAATGTTCTCAATTTATCGGGAAACCTACTGATAAAAAATATTTTGTTAAATTTTTTTTTTTTTTTTTTGTTTTCCGATTAATATTATAATTGCCAAAGTTTGTATGTATGGATATTTGTTAATCAATCATGCTAAAACAAATGAAAGGATTTGCAAAATAAATTGTATATAAATAGTTTATTATCTTGTTTATCCCGGGCATTGTAAGATTCGTGGTCAATATGCTCTCCTTCCCTTTCTAAGTCATTCTGTTTCGTTCATCATTCTGTTCAGGTCACACTGCTTCAAAAAGCAGATCGCGTCGCATCGGCTCCGTTCGGTTCACTTTTCAATTTCGGTTCGGTTCGCAATTCAGTTCGATTAGCTGCGGTCGGGTGCGCGACAACGATGACTCGATGAGCCGCAAGCCACGATTTGAGCTGCTTGATCTGCAGTTGAGCTGCAGCTCAACGGTTCAAACCTACACGATCTGAATATTTGAACCGGTTCTGATCTGAGTTACACACGATTAGCTCTTATAGTTCGTTAGTTTTTTTCGAGATAAAAGTATCCTATATGCAGGATGCACGTAATAAACTACCTATGTGCCAATTTTCATCCGAATCCGTTTAGTTGTTGATAGTCCTGTTGTTGATTGAGTATCAAACATCCAAATTTTCACATTCATAATATTAGTGGGCTAGTGCTTGCTACGATTGTTGAAAAGAAAATGGCGCCTAGTTTCAATTAATGGTGAATTCGTTGAGTCAATAAAGTATAAATAAATTTAGGCAGCATCGTGTGCGAAATCGAATTGATGGAGTATTTAGTATAAATTTATGTAAATGTTCTCATTAGTCGCGTAGCTTTTGAATATCTCCATGGGAGAAAAGCCTAACAGTTAGTAAATATAACTCTTAAGAACTAACACATACGCTTTCTACAACAGTTAACCTTTTAATTTTTACTCACCTGGAGCTCGATTGCTATGAAATACACATTTTTTCGACATTAAGTACAATAGCTACTATACTTACTTAGTATTTTTAATTATTTTTTTAACGAATCGCAATATTATGATATACAATCATTAGAAGTATCGTTTTGCCGAAATTGCCAACTACCTATATAATGGCAATAGTTAGATGTCAATCTACTCGTACGTAAGTACCAACGTTATTTTTTATCTATTGAATAGGTAAATACCTACCTTCAACAGTGTTGACTAAAACTTATGCTTATGACCGAGACAAAATATAAACAGAAAAAAAAATACTATCGACTTTACATTAAGAAAACATTGCGTCTATTTCTCTCAAAACTTGTGTTTTGCCAAGTGTTTATATCAAAAAATTCTCATAAAGGTAATAAGAGTTGAGTAAATAAATTCAAGCCTTGAAATACAATATTATAATATTAATATATTGCACATAAAATATAAAAACATGAAACTCGCAGAATACACAGAGTGCGATGCTAAGAAGAATGAGAAAAAAAGTATTTCTCCCAGTGTTGATCTTCTAAGATCTCCCTTAGAAGATTTACAATCTTCTAAGATTTCTCCCTAACATGACATGTCAATTTCTGCCTGACGTGAAATATGACTGATGAAAATGACACAGAGCATTTAAAACATTGATTAAATTTAAACAATACTTATAAGTAGAACGACAATTTAAATCGCGCATGCTAAAAAGTCACTATCTGCCTCAGAGTAAATATTGTATTCAAAGTCGACCTCGGACTCCAAAGCTCGGAGCATTGAAATAACCATCTTGACTGAATACATATAAAAATATTTTGAAACGTTTACCGAAGTCGCTATTACAATGACTTACCTATGAAAGTTAAAATACATTCAATACAATTAACTACGGCATCTAACTGGCCTTTACAGTGTGTACATTTATTTCAGGTATAATTATTCAAAGAATAAACGATAATACGTAAATATATCACTTTATTTACAAAATTATTGTGCATGTCACAGATGTGTTAGCAGGATTGGTCCATAACAGGACGATCTACATAATTTATATTTATATTAAAAAGACGCGTCAATTAAACCAAATATTTACTTATCCATTATTAAATATTTAAAGCTTACCATAGATTTTTTAAAATTCTAACATTGAATCCATACCATTATATACCTATTAAAAAGTAGCTATTTTTTTTAAATTAGACTTCTTACATTTTTTTTTACTTTTATTATATTTTTGAACATAACTTAAACATAAACATTCAATTAAGTACTTTGTATTTATTAATAAACATATTTCCCATTCCCACTATCCATATCCCCATTTTAAGTGTTTTCTTGCCAATAACATAATGAGACTGACAAGACGTTCTTTTGATAGAGAGATATCTGCCCGTGACCGTGCCCATGCAGCGTAACTTATAGCAGCTTTAAGTAAGATAACAAAGATTCAAGATTAGAGATAATGTTCTTCCAGCGAAGTGTTTTCGTCAATTTTTTTTATAACTACCAGATCCGCGACCACTCCCACGAACGCGAATAATACCGCATAGTAAAACAAAAATGTGTCAAAACCACCTCAGTTTCCATAGTAAAGCCATCCATTCGTTTGCCGCACTTTCTAAAAAAAAAAAAACAAAGCCCAGAGCATCACTGCGTTGGGGCTCATTACTTTAAAAACATTCGAAGGTTTTTATCCATTAAATGATCGAAAGACGCAATCGTGCGTAAGTCGACATTTTTTTATTGTCTGTCTGTATTATATCGAATGTCTTTCTTTCTTCTTTTACGCTTATTCAGCCAGCACTATTTGCCCTTCATAAGCTTAGTATCAAGGTTTCGAAACTTGATAGCTCATGAGTTCGTTGTAAAGATCACCCCCTCACGATTTTCTGCCTAGATCTCCGTTGGTCAGCGTTTACCTTACACGTACAACCAATGCCGCCATGTGAACCGACTGACTGGGGCTCCGCCACGTATTGCGTCGTGCTCCGACTCCGGTGAAATGCAGCATGCAATGCGCTGAAAAAAATATAATCTTATTTCATAAAACACAAAACAGTATGTAACAATATTAATTTCATTACAAATACACATTTTTCAGATCTTTATCCAAAACTATGTATGTCAAGGTGCATTAAAATTACATTAAATAATAATGATTTGTTATAAAAACAATATAAATAATACACGCCAAAATAATGTCATTACAAATTAATAAATGAGCAGGGAAACAATGAAATAAAGAGGAGTGTTAGTATCCGAACAAGTAATTCTGAGTCACGGGCGCGAGATTATTTTAATTCGAAATGGGGGCAATGAGTCCTACACAGACCTACTTGGGGTCGACATCCTACTTGGGGTGTATTGAGCATTTCCCTCTACCAGCGTCTATCCGAGCCAACCCAGCTCCTTGAAGTACCGAAACGAGGCTCTAGGCTGCTGGCATATTAGCTCCAGTGGGTGCGATGAAAGTGTTGATAATGATGAAAGTCAGTCAGCACTTTGTTGTGACTCACCTGTCTGAAAGTGCCAGGAGTAGTTGCGAGTTTGTACACTGCCACTATGGGAATCATGAGAATGGAGGAGCAGGCCAGCCCCCAGCCCAGCACCACGGCCCACGGTGGATACGTGTACTGCTGGTATTGGAGTGGCTGCTGGTACAGTAGCCCAAACACAACAACGCCCTGAGAAACAGAAAAACATTGACATAGCGTTCCTTTAACTTTGTATCATTCTGATATCGGAAGCATGACGTAAGTTCCAAAACAATACTCGCAATAATAAATGTAGGGCTGACGAATTTCCAGCATATCCTCCAATACAATCCGGGCCGGAATCCGAGCATCTCTTCAACATCATCGGAGAATTTTTTCAAACCTGACAAAAAGAAAAAGACAATAAGACAAATGTACCTAAGAGGATATCAAAGTATCACAATTAATGCGTCTCTTGTATTTATGTATACACGCCAGGGCAAATAGTATCGGGTTCCTAAGTATGGGGAATACATAGATACGTTTTTAGAAAAAAAAATGCTACCCTGTATATAATTGGAATTGGCATATAATCGGCAAATATTATTTTCAAACCGCTATCAGACACTGGGTCGGAAAAATCATTTTAATTATCTTAACTGTGCTGCGCTTGAGGCTTTTAAAATAGTACATACGATATTTACCATAAAACCAAGAGACGGCAACGGCTTCAAATAACGCTGAACAGAGTAGCGAGATACCAGCAGCGTAGGTGTCCAGTAAATGGAACATGTAAATTCCACCCTGCAAAGTTAAAAAAAAACTTTAATCAGAAACAATAGAATCTGGAATGACAGTTTGCGGAAAACTTTCGTAAAATATTCGATACCAAAATGTAGGGATAATGGCAACACTTGACGTTAGTTACCCCAGCTGAGTTTTGGCGGGAACGCGGGAAGAGTCGTGTCGCTTCGTTGTATTTTTTTCCAAAACTAGTGTTTTGTCGAGTGTTTATGCATAAAAATGGTGGTGTTTTATTCATAAAGTGCCGAATTACAAGCGCGAGTGTGGGAAAATGATATAATGTGGTGAAACATGAGTTTTCGTGTTGCTTCCAAAACTCCATCGAAGCTTTATAGTAAAGTCGCCACTTTACTAAAGCATGACTGAACTTAACTGACACGAACTGGACTTGACAAAGACGACTTTGACGATAGCTATAGCTAAGGTACAGCAGAAATAACACTGAAGACGAGGCAGTATGGCTTTATAGCTTTAGCCTGCCCGAAAGGGCAAATTAACGAAAAAAAAAAAAAAAAAGTTACCCCAGCTGAGTTTTGGCGGGAACGCGGGAAGATTCGTGTCGCTCCGTTGTATTTTTTTCTAAAACTAGTGTTTTGTCGAGTGTTTATGCATAAAAATGGTGGTGTTTTATTCATAAAGTGCCGAATTACAAGCGCGAGTGTGGGAAAATGATATAATGTGGTGAAACATGAGTTTTCGTGTTGCTTCCAAAACTCCATCGAAGCTTTATAGTAAAGTCGCCACTTTACTAAAGCATGACTGAACTTAACTGACACGAACTGGACTTGACAAAGACGACTTTGACGATAGCTATAGCTAAGGTACAGCAGAAATAACACTTAAGACAAGACTCCGGCTGAAGGAGTTGTGTAACATCCATGGCCAGAATAAATTATTAAAAAAAAAAAGTTACCCCAGTTAGTTACAAGTATTCTGGAGTTAACTATAAATAACTTTTTTTAATTTTATTTTTTATTAGCTAACTAGGTTGTAGATATCCTTAACAGGAGGTCGTCTAGGTAGGTACCACCGCAATATCAGGTATTTTGTCACCAAACAGGATTTGTAAACCATGAAGGATTCTGCAGCAAGCGAAAAGACACACCATCCAATGTCTCAAAGTAATGAGTGCCAAAGCAGCGACGCCCTGGACTTTCTTATGTTAGGTACCTACTCAAAGTTTTCGGATATGCATCTCTTAATAACAGCGTTTCGTTTGTCCCATTATTTTTACATAATAAAACTAACCAGCCTAGTACATTCACAAAACTATAACAACTATTCGAGGTATGTTTTTTACCGGTGTGATATTAATGCAAGCCACACAGAAGGATACGCAGACGACGACCAGCGTGAAGTGCTCCCGACGAAGCGAGGTCGCACCGCAAGCGCGAGCTTGGTCTAACAAACCAGTGATGACGCATTCGAGACCGCCCATCTGTGGAAAGACGATAATGACTAAAGTAACTCCCCAACATAAACTAGGTAAATATTAGTTAATACTAGATACCACAATACCTAAGTCTTAGAAACTGCAGTACTGTATGACCATAATACTATATGTGCATAGGTATGTATGTAATGAGCTTGAGCTGCCGGTGAAGGAAAACATCGTGAGGAAACCATAGCATGGTGGTAGGGTACTTTCTAGTACTCGGCTGGCTAGCTACCACCCTCAAGTTGAAAATCTGCCGCCAAGCATCTAACGGTGTGTTCCGGCAGCCTCACTTGAGAGCCAGTTCCATTCCAGGCTAGGTGTGCTTTAGCATCTTCGACCACACCTTCACTTAACATCAGGTGAGCTGTGATCAAAACAACTAGCCTGTCAACCATAAAAAAAAAATATGATTTTGTAAAGTTAAAAATAAAATTGTTACAATAAAAATGTAATCTAAGCACATGGTGTCAGATTTAAAACTTTTTCATAAGAAAACTATAACATTCTAAATTTAAACGTTTAATTGTTTGACTTTTAATCTTTTTTATATTAAGCTTTTAATTTGAAGATGGGCACGGTGAAAATCAGAGTAGTTTTCAAATACGAGTTTATTAGTATTTCATTTGAAAATGCCAGTATTTTTCTTTTATAAAATCAAAAAGTTAACGTGTATAGAAACTTACTCCAGAATCCAAGCCGAGCATTATAAGCATAAAAAAGAAGAGCATTGCCCAAAGACTTGCTCCGGGTAGAGTCGCAACCGCTTCTGGGTACACTTGGAATACCAAACCGGGACCTGCGATATTACACATATTTTATTTGAAAATATCAATGGAACAAGCTTAATTAAGAAAATTAAAAAATACAATAACCAACTAATTGTTTTTTTTTAGTATACCCATTGTCAGAATATGGATGAAGTAAAAAAAAAATATTTTTTTTTGGACCAATGTAGGAAGATTTTTTTTATAAATTTTGGCTACGATGTATATTTGTGTGATTATTCTAAAACAAATTAAAAGTATATAACAAATTCCAGATGCATTTAGAGTTTTGAGAACACAAAGGTCAAATATGTATTACTAAAATTTTGAGTGGCACTAGAATATTTTAGTAGTTTAGTCATGAAACCAGTAAAGGAGTTACCTTCTGTGGCGACTGAAGAAATCGGCACTCCCTGCTTGTGAGACATAAATCCGAGATACGTGAAGATGACAAATCCGGAGAAGAATGACGTAAAGCAATTCACTAAAGTCGTCACGAGACAGTCCCTGAAAATTTACAAAATAAATTGAAACAACAATTGGCGACCTTATCACTAAGACTCTTCCAGTCAACCTTAGTATGGATAGGATTCTAATACGTACTTTACTTGGTGGTAGATTTCCTTAACAGGAAATCGTCTAGGTAAGTACCTACCATCGCAGTATTAGATATTCTGCCGCCAAGCAGTTGTGGGTAAACATTACTGCAGCTAGCGAAATTACTGGGCTGTTCGGACTAACCATCGAAAGTTACAAAGTGATGAGCGCCAAAGCAGAGATGCCCCGGACTTTGTTTTGCTACTCAAAGTTCTGTGTATTGCTGCAATGGTCATGGTCATGCGTTATCTCTTACCATTAGGAGAGCGTATCGTTCGACTCATTACATTTAAATGATAAAAACTAGATTAGATTTCATTAATAAATAATTATATTAATGTTATTACATAGGCTATTTATGCCGGAAAACACTGGCAAAAAAGGAGTGGTAGTTTCTTGTCTAATGAGGGATTTACATGGATCGATTTTAGCCGTAGACCGATGGCCCCCTTAAATCTACCATAGTTGAATAAACTTCCAAGCGACTAGATCTAAGCAGTAATTTTCATAGCATTCTCAAAACTGAATACTGTTATTTTGACTTATGTTTCATAAATATTGTTTTTACCTGTAGCAGTTGTTGTGAAAAGTATTGTAACTCGCGTAGGAAAGGTGGACTCCAAAACCAGCCCCAACTGAGTAGAAAATCTGAACTGCAGCGTCTACCCAAACCTGAAAATAAGTTTAACAATGTCATCTACATGTATACCAGTACTAGCTGCGCCTCGCGGTGTAACCCGCTACATGGTTTCGAGGTAAAAAATAGCCTATGAGCTAATCCAGGGTCTCGGCTACCTCCATACCAAATTTCATCCAAATCCGTTCTGTAGCTTTTGCGTGAAAGACTTACAAACATACTCCCAAACTTTCGCATTTATAATATTAGTAGTATTATACAAAAGTGGTATAAAAAGCAATTGGCAGCCTAGTTGAAATACCGTTTGGCTTCCAATCTGGAGATCCAATCGAGGAGGTGGGTTCGAATCTCACAGCACGCACCTCCGTTTTAATGTGCGTATCGCCAATAACTTTAAACGGTGAAGAAAAAATCTGGGTGTGGCCCTTCAGCTCTTGAAGCAGACATACTACCAATGAACCGACTGGGCTGTCAAATGTATAAAATCCTGTTACAAATTTTAATTCCCTTTACCTGTTACCTTGGGGCAGGTAATTTTAAAAACGTACTTGAGTGTCCTTCAATCTTGTGAGCTCTGGCTGCAGGTAGTAAGCTATTCCTCTTGTAGCTCCTGGTAAGAGAAGACCTCTTGCCAGCAGTATGGACAACACTACGTACGGCATGGTGGCTGTCAGCCATACCACTTTTCCTGTGTAGAAGAAAAGAAATCGCAATCATTTTAAAAATAAAAAATAACATGTAAATGTGTATCAAATGTGTATGTATGTAATGTTAATTTAAATTTATTTGGTGATAGATTTGCTTAGCAGGAAGTCGTCTAGGTAGGTACCACCGCAGTACCAGATATTCTGCCGCCGAGCAGTAGTGTGTAAACATTACTGTGTTCCGGATTGAAGGGTACTGCAGCTAGCGAAATCACTGGGCTGTTGAGACTAACCATTGAAAGTCTCACATTAATGAGCGCCAAAGCAGCGATACCCCGGACTTTGTTTTGCTACTCAAAGTTCTGTGTATTGCTGCAATGGTCATAAAAATAATAGACATGTTTTCATGACAAAATAAATATAAGGTTGTACATAATTATAAGTACGTATATATTTATATCAGTTATCTGGTTGTCACAATTTCGGAGCTGGATGGCTGTTTAAACGTCCGCGTCCGTCAATATATGTATTTATTTATTTATATGTTCATAGTATTTTATATTAGAGGCAATGGAAATATCACGTTCGTTCGCTTAGATTATTTAATATACAAAGAATTAAAAAAAAAAAACAACTTTAAAAAGTAAAAACTTTGTAGAGTTTTGGCGCGAAGAGTCGTGTCGCCCCGTTGTATTTTTTCGAAAACTAATGTTTTATCGAGTGATGATGCATAAAAATGCCGAATCACAAGCGCGAGTGTGGGAAAATGATATGATGTGGTGAAACATGACTTTTCGTGTTGCTTCCAAAATTCCATCGAAGCTTTATAGTAAAGTCGCCACTACTTTACTAAAGCATGACTGGATTTGACTGACACGGGCTGTGCTTGACCAAGAATGGACTTTGACTATAACTATAGCTTCGAGGCAATTTATTTAATTTTTGAAACTTGAAATTGTAAAACTGACTTGACACTGGCAAATGCTTAAAATGAGACGCCAAAATCAAAGAAAAAAAAATTCAACTCACCAGAACTTTTGACGCCTTTGAATAATGACAGATAAAGAGTAACGTAGACCAAAGCCAAACACATTGCTAGCTGCCATTTCGGAAACCCGAGGTCGTTTAAACCTTCCGAATATTGCATTTCCAGGACAGCGCGGCTGAAAAAATTATAACAGTAAGTAAATTTACATGTAAAAGTTATGATATAAACGAAACGCTCTCCTGATAGCATTTTAATTTTTTTCATAGTCCACATTTTTTTATTCACACTGCGAGGATGTGGAACTCTTTGCCGGAGTCTGTATTTCCCGAAAAGTACAATATGAGTCTTCAAATCAAGAGTGAAAAGGTTCCTTCTAGTTAAGCGTGTTCCTTCCTAAACCACATAGTTGCTTACCATCAGACAGGATAAAGTCATATGCGAACCTATTCCGTATTTAAAAAAAAGTAATAGATAAAAAAACCGTTTTTTATTGTAGACAGGATAGGTGTTCAACCACAGTTTACCTAATATTAACTGGTGGTGTGGTCGAAGATGGTAAACACGCCTAGCCTGGAATGGAACTGGCTCTGAAGAGAGGCTGCCACAACGATGATCTTATAAAACTCTTAAAATACTTAGAAAAAAAATTACGTACTGAAAAAACTCTGAAGCCGGCGTGAAATGCGACAGAGGGCCTTGATAAAGCACATCTGTTTTGTTCGTTATGTTGGCCCGCGCTGCGTCCCAACACTGTTCCGTATTCCAGGAGTTATCGCAGTGCAGCCAAGGTAGCTCTGAACGAGCCGATGACACCAAGAAGTAAAAAGCCCAGCCTGTTATAGGAACAACAGAAATTATATTGAAAAGCGTATACAGATCTTGCGGTTTTTTTATGCTTGACAAACTAGAATGTTTACTACAGCTCATCTGCTGTTAAGTGATGTGATCAAAGATGGTAAAGCATACCTAGCCTGGAACGGAACTGTCTCTTAAGTTATGCCATCGGAACACACCGTTAGGTTGCTTGGCGGCAGATTTTTAACTTAAACGGTTGTAGCTAACATATAACTTTACAATTAAAAAACCGATTCTATGACCCTTAAGCCAACTAAACATACATCGATAATATTTTCGTTTACTCCGAAACCTCGCTGTTTCATCGAAGCAGTGTGTTTTTACTAGTTGGCCATGGAGTCGGTTTTTTAAATTGTAAATTTGTATATTATGTTTTTTAATCGTCACGTTGCTAAATAAGGCAACCAGCTATACTAATACTTGATAGTAAAGCTGGTTGTCTTATTTAGCAACGTATTGTTTTTTTTTTTTTTTGCAAATTACGTAAATTAATTTTCATTTTTTACTAGCTGAGTAACCGGTATTTTGTATTCATCGGCCTCGCGTCTATAAAAATTGTGAACATTAAAAAAAAATACTAAATCGGTTCTGCCTTTCTCGAGTTTTACGACTATCTATCAATGAAAAAATTGATTTTTATTTATATTATACATTTGTAAAAAACCTAAAGTTTACGTAATAAAATTGTGCCATAATACTAGTAGGTTTGGACAGTTTGCCCTTATTGCTTTGCATTTTAATGTTTGGACCAGTTCCAAATGTAACGTGGCCACGTATAGTTGCCGATCGTAGAGCAAAGATAACGGATGGCGAACGTATAGCCCAGCTGGGCGTATAAACAGCCAGAGTTCACGCCAAATTAGAGCAGTTTAAACCATACAACAAAATAGAACAGATAGAAAAACCAATGTTTGTTATGTTTTTAGAACTTACAAATGAACCCTTTGTTGCTCCAATTTTAGCAATATATTATCGTACATTGGTTACTAACTAAAAAAACTTGTCATTGTAAAGTGAACAACTTCTCTATTAGTTCATTTTACAATATCAAAATCGCTTTCCGCGTCTGTCTGTTTCTCCAAACTAGGGTTTTGGTACACTTGTCATTTAGACATTTTTTGGAATGGATTATATTTACAATACATTCTAATTAAACTTATGTAGTAGTAGTTTTATTGTAACAACCTTTCGCTAGTTTTTTACAAGGCGGATCTAGGAATCACAAAAAAACAGTTGTTCTATAGAAAAATATAGGTACTGGTCGAATTGAGAACCTTTGAGAAACTTTTGCTTTTTTGAAGTAGAATAATTACATCGTTTTCTCATCCTTTTCAAGAAAAACTTAACTATAAAGTTTCAGTACTATAGACGCTGAAACTTTGTTGTTAAATTTTTCTTGTAAAAAATAATGGTAGGTATGTACATATTTGCTTACCAATAATGACATTGTAATAAAATGAGACGTAAAATGCCACCATAACAGCGCAGAATCCTACACCTGAAAGAAAATGGGTAAGATTACAAAATAGCAACGTGTAAATAACAAAACTTAAGCTCTTTTTCCTGATAACTAACAAGTTAGTAGTTAGCCTTGCTGTTATGATGTTGCCTGCAAACTCAACGCCTCAACCAATTTTGGTAAATATGGCGAGGTTCGTGAAAGTTTCGAGAATTTATTTATGAAATTGGGTGGTTTTGACACTTTTTTGTTATTTTGTTTTATGATGTGCACAATAAAGAGTTATATCTATCTATCTATCTATCTATCTTATACGGTTTACAATACGGTTGGATCTTATCTTTATCGATCTTTAAGCTGTTATGTTCCTGACATTGTGCAAATTTTTTATTTTTTTTTAATACGGATAAATCCGCGGTTCACCACCGACTCGCCCGATGGTAAGCGACGATGTGGTCGAAGATGAAGCACGCAGACCTAGAAGATACCTATTCACTCTGACCTTGAAAAGATCTAGAATTCTGACCAGGAAGTGCTGGTGAACCGCACGCGTCTCGCGGTTGTACCTACGCTAAGGCACTGACGATATCCATCTGAGATATAATATGGCGTTCAGTTTCTACATTTATTTAGTGTGAAAAATAACTGACATTTTTTTAGTAAAGTAATCAATAAACGCCACTACTGCTACATTAAAAAAAAATCAAGTATGCATTTTAGAAAATAGGATCTGCTCAAGTTAACTATTGTCAGTTTTTTGTAATATTTAAAATGTAAACTTGTGTTTTCAGGTACCTTTGAAAAGCGGGCAAATCTTCCATAACGTGATGGGTCCTTGCCTGTTGTACTGTCCAAGTATCAGCTCCATGTAGAAGAGAGGTACGGCACCGAACACAAGCATTAGCGTGTATGGAATCAGGAATGCACCTAGATGCATGACAGAATAAATTAAGTAGGTACATAATACATTACTATTTCTAGATAGTTGAATAACAGGCATAAGAAAATTTTTAAACACGAAAACCCACTAATTACTTTTTATCATAAATTTTTAGCCAGTGTCATTCGGGATGATATAAAGATTCTAACAATACCTTGCACCCGAAATTGTTTAAGTATTTAAAAACCTGACAAGTGCGAGTCGGACTCGCGCACGAAGGGTTCCGTACCATAATCTATCAAAACGGCAAAGAAATCACGTTTGTTGTAGGGTTATTTTATTCTGTTTTTTTAGTATAAATAAAAAATAAGGAGGATTAAAGAAACTCGCATACCGCATCGCATACAACCTGAAAATTAAACGCTTTTTCAGTGCAGCTTTAGTATTTTTTTTTAATTAGAATTACTTTAGATGATTGTAAATGCTAAAGTTTGTTTGTATGTATTTTAAATTAATTTAATTAACTTTTATGCTACTTTTAATCTCGGAAAATGCTGTTGAATCCGTGACACACATAAAAACATATCGAGAAAATTGTCTATCAAGTTATAGATGTGTGATTTTAATTTATCAAGCTAATCCTTTAACCCCTTTCCTTCAGACTAACGGCATTATCTGAACTCTTAGTTTTCATTAAGGAAAGAGGGATAGATTAAATACAAGAGAGATTAACACCCTATTTTCCGCGTCCTGAATTTCTCTAGAGAAAATTGTTGTAATTAGTAATCAGTAATATCTTTATTGGCTATGGCCACATTATTGTTATTTACAGATAACAATAATATCAAGTAATCAAGTATAGGCAAGTCACTTGTTACAATAAAAGTCTTACATTTAAACTTTGCATAAATGAAGCTATTTAATTAATTATTTATTAAGAAAACAACAAAGAACATACTTCTATTTACAGTGCAGACTCACAGCAGAAGTGAAAAAACCTCATTGTCAAACAGATTGCATTCAAAAAAATTTAAGTGTTTTTTTTTTAATTCTGTATGATTTAATGCTGTGATACACCTAGGCAATTTATTATACATTTAGCGTGACGGCCCTGTTTTTCAACTTTACCTAATCTAGTACATGGCACGACCAGCTTTTCTTTGTTTCATAAGTTACATATATTATGTATTGTAAAGTAAATTCAAACATTATTGCGTTTCGGTTTGAAGGATACTGCAGCTAGCGAAATTACAGGGCTGTTGAGACTAACCATCGAAAGTCTCCAAGTAATGAGCGCTAAAACAGCGATGCCCTCGACTTTGTTTTGCTACTCAAAGCTCTGTGTATCGCTGCAATGGTCATGGACAGGCGTTATCTCTTACCATCAGGAGAGCGTTTCGTTCGTCTTATTACTTTTTAAATAAAATCGTATGTATATTTGGATTTATGGTTTTGACTCATGTGCACACTTTCGGGATTTTAACATAATATAATAATTATGTTTATTACCGGAGTTAATTACGCATTTTCCGATAATGTACAGAATTATAAAATAACGTGTAAACTTAAATAGATATTTAAAAAGAACTCACCTCCTCCATTTCTATAACAGAGGTAAGGAAACCTCCATACGTTAGCCAAGTCGACTGCAAATCCAATGATAGACAAAAGAAAATCGGCTCCGGTACCCCAAGTTTCTCGACCATCGTTCGTTTCTGGACCTGAAAATACATACCAAATCAAATACAGCAAACCACTTGTTGGGCGCCATAAATGCATGTCCCATTTTGGGCGCCATTTTTACATTTGCTCTTTGCGTCACTATTAATTTTTTAAATACCTAGTGTATTTACCTGCCTTGATACTATTCGCTCTCAATCTTTTGTTTGCTTCACTGTAAAATGCTTCTTCCATTTGGATTTTAGGTTCCTCTGAGAACAAACCATCAAAACCAGATTATTTTAAATTCACCTTTACACAACAAAGATAAGGCAACATGTGCGTAAAATATGTTCTAGTAGTCATTTTAATATGGTTTAATCATGTTGTGCCGGTCAGGCGAACAAATGTCAAAATCAAATAAATATTTTGACATGTTAAATTATTGTTATTGTTATTTTAAAAAAAATGACAAAATTTAATTATATGTAAAATTAAAATTAAATGTCAAAATAAGTAAACCTTTTGCGAACTCACTTTTATAGCACGACAGTGTAACAACTGATCCTTTCGTTGATTTATGGTCTGAAACAATAATATTAAAATTTAAGGACATTTCAACATAGTGACATCTAACCCCAAACTAAACAAAGGTTTTACTAGTATGTTTTTATGCATTTTTCGTTGTTTTTTGTTACACAATACACATGAAGTCTGTAAGTCTGTATAGAAATCAGGCCGACACCCTATAGCACAAGCTTGGCCAAATCCAGGCACGCGGCTCACAAAGTGGCCCGCTAAGGCATATGAATTTTAATCAGCCAGTAACGCAACGCGACGATGGTCCGCCGCACTGGTTTCACCTCTTTGCTCGGTTGAATGTGATAAAATAAAAAAAAACTCCCGAGCGATGACTTTTCAACTCCTTATATTAAAAATAAATACTGTACATGTCTCATTGCTAAACACATTTCAGATTTGATTTTATGATCTACATCAGATATAAAACCAAACATTGATAAATCAGACAAACCTCTTCATAAATCACATTAACTATGATATTGGATCTAAATCTGATGTTTAGTATATAAATTAATTAAATATGATTTTCTTCTTGGTATTGTATGATTTTAGTAGTTAGATACGTTTAAAAGTAAATCCATGGCGCCAATTCAGATTTTAAAAAAATTGCACACCTAGAAATAGATAGTTAGTTTAATTATTCAAGACACATTTTTATCTGCGACCGCAAAAAATATATTTAAAAATTACTTTAAAAAGTTATCGAAGATAGCCATCTAGACGTCTTCCACGAAAGTCATATACAGCTAGCGATATCTAAAATACCGTTCGTTCCTTCTCAACCATGCCATCTTAATAATGGCCAAGCATCCGAACCTCACAGCATAATAGCGTGCCGATGCGGAAAAATTCCGCAATAATTCCGAAGGTGGCAGCCCTATTGGAATTCAAAAATGGCGGCATCGAGGAATGCGCTAAATGGAATCCGATGAGCTTTGAAGAGTTGTTTATGAGGTACTTCTAAATATACCCAGTACCCAGTGATAAATATACTTCGTACGTGTGAGTACATGATTATGTACCTACTATATACTAGATTTTATCTTCCGAAAACACTCACTTCGTTCACCTCAACTGTGAAGCAGTGTATTTTTAGGGTTACGTACCCAAAGGGTAAAACGGGACCCTATTACTAAAACTCAGCTGTCTGTCTGTCTGTCTATCCGTTTGTCACCAGGCTGTATCTCTTGAACCGTGATAGTTAGATAGTTGAAATTTTCACAGATGATGTATTTCTGTTGCCGCTATAACAGCAATAATACTAAAAAACTGAATAAAATAAATGTTAAAGGGTGTAATGTTTGGTGTCTCCCATACAACAAAAAACGTGATTTTTTTGCCCGTTTTTATAGATAATAATTGTACGGAACCCTTCGTGCGCGTGTCCGACTCGCACTTGGGTGGTTTTTTACTGGTGGCAAGCTTGTTTTACAGCTTACCTTATGTTTAGTGATGGTGTGGTCGAAGATGATAAACCCAATTCAAACAAAGCCAGAAATTGAATTGGGCTAGGAAACCGGCACACAGTACTGTTTACACACTACTGCTTGGCGGCAAAATAACTGGTACTGCGGTGGTACCTATGTGGGTACATATATGTATTTATAAAAATTCTTTTCAAAGAAACTATGCAAATATTCATCACTAAATATGATTTTTAATATAAAATATAAAACTAATTTCCATAAAGCTGCGCACGCTGCAATGAACACGAGTCGCAAACTTTTTAATCAGTCGAACTAGAATGAGTTTCAGACAGATGATGTTATGAAATTTAATATGAAATTATATCTTCTGTCAAACAAGAGTTAAATTTGAAGCGATTTGTTTTAAACCATGAACATATTTTGCTTCGTTTATTTTATTTATTTATTCATTTATGGTGGATAGGCAATGTGTTTGAACACAGCTCATCTGATGTTAAGTGACGGTGTGGCCGAAGATGGTAAAGCACACCTAGCCTGGAATGGAACTAGTTCTCAAGTGAGGCTGCCGGAACACACCGTTAGATGCATGGCGGCAGATTTAAATTTACACAGTAACGTTCAATCCAAAGGTTGCTTCTAAGAAACTGGTTCAGGCGATAACGCTGCTATTGTCCTATCAAAATAACCTATAATACCATATAACCAACCTATATAACCTATAACCTATGATTTACTTTATTATTGCCATTCCACTAATATTATAAATGTGAAAGTTTGGATGTATGGATGTTTGTTACTCTTTCACGCAAAAACTGAACAGATTTGAATGGATTAACACGTATGCTACACTAAAACCACGGGGCGCAGCTAGTAATACATAATCACCTAAAACGTATATTATACATTTTGTTACCTTCATCAAGGAGTGTATCATAGGTGTGGTGCACGTGTCAAATTCTCTTATAGCCATCAACGTGTGTAGCTTTTTTATCGATATATAAAAAACGATCCATAATGTAGACATTTAACCCGATATCTCACACCTAACTTATTTCGTCGCCACGGCGCTGCGAGCGGTGTCTTAGTATATCTAAGATCAATTTTAAAGGCTCCAGTTGACAGAAATCTATATTTTTTATTATTAGATGAAAGTAATGATACTAACGAAACGATCTACTGATGGTAAGAGACAACGCATGTCTATGTCTGAACATAGTCTGGGTACCTTCAAGTCGCGAGTGAATCGGTTTCTTCTAGGCGAACGTGCTCCACCATAGACCGCATCTTCGCTTAACATCAGGCGGGATGGCGGTCAAACGCAAGCCTATCTTCTATAAAAAAAAAAAACCATTGCAGTAGTACACAGAACTTTGAGTAACAAAACAAGTCATCGCTGCTTTGACGCTCATTACTTTGAGATACTCGATGATTAGTCCCAATAAATAAAGCATATAGCTATATAGTAATTTATTAAGAATGATGGAAACCTTTTCAATAAAAAAACCAACAATATTTTAGTTAATTTAGACCTGTCAAGTAAAGTTAAACTCCAAAATTAGTCTTGATATGGCTTTATGTATTTTCGGTGACTTTTTTAAATGTAAAAGCTGGTATAATAAAATTAAATTTAAATATATATATCTATAGATAAATTTGTAAAAATTCCCTTTTAATTTTTTAAAATGTTTTGATACACAAAAATTTTCAATTTTCTCGAATTTTTTTAATTAACATTTTATTATTTCGCTCAAAGATTTGCCATTTTTTTAAACACCTATATGAAGACACTTTTTAAGACGCATATAACAATATCTTAACTTTCAAAATCCATCCAGCCGTTTGGAAAATACAAGGTAATAAAGAAATTTACATACCAGACGCGCGAAAACATAGCCCTTCCTTGGCAGTCGGGCAAAAGTCGTCTTGTATTTCTTTCTAGTAAGTGGGTACAATGACTTTTCTTGCAAGCACTCTAAGCTATAAGCACAGAGTATTCAAGTTGCATTGGTAGCGCGAAATATATTAAAGCCCGGTACTGTAATGACCCTTCAGGCCAAGCTTTATTGCCTCTTCAGTACTTATCTCATTCTAGGCGCTGTTTAGTGGAAAAATTGGTATGCAATAAGAGCTTTTTGATTTATAGTGGAAAGATACAAAATTTCAATAGTACTTTAGGTTATTTTGATTTTATTTTTTTAAGAAATTGGCTTAAGTTTGACCACCATCTTACCTGATGTCAAGTGATATATTACACCTTACCAATGACATTTCATATTTAACATGACGTTTAAATTTGAATATGACAGTAACAATTTATTATAATTATGTTATATAATTTTTCATAGCGATCATAGCTGAGTGTTGAGTGAGCGCGATAGTTCAACCTCCAACAATCTGCTTGAGCTGCCGGTGAAAAAAAACATCGTGAGGAAACCATAGCATGGTGGTAGGGTCCTTTCTAGTACCTACTCGGCTGGCTAGCTACCACCCTCAAGTTAAAAATCTGTCGCTAAGCACCTAACGGTGTGTTCCGGCAGCCTCACTTAACATCACGTGAGATGTGGTCAAACCACTATGTCTGTCAGACATACATAAAAAAAAATTCACTGCAGTTATAAACATGGTTAAAACTTGCCTCAATTGGCATCCTGTATAACGTTGCTTCTTTTCCTTGACGATTAAAAGTTTACAAATGATAGTACACCATTTCATTAGCTATTATTAAAAGTTAGATCGAAGTGGTCAATTACCCAACATAGACTATTAAAATGTAATAAAACGATGGTTTTCCATTGTTCACTAACAAAAGCTAGAGTAACTTAAACTTGGGTATAGATAAGGTAACCAAGCGACCAGATTTGTCTAGACAGTGTCCCGATTAAAGGTTTTCCTTCAGTGGGCTCAGTCAAACTCATCCTTTATCCTTTACATCCTTAGACTTTACAATGTGTTCATGTTTTTAACAAGTGAAATTGAGATTTAAACGTATTTTTTATTTTGAAAATGGCTTCCGTTTCACCGTCATTTCGCCAGATGTGAAGCGAAGATGTGATCTTTGATGGTCTACATCTTGTGACTTGAAGAAATCTGGTACTTAGACGAATCGTCATAACAAACAAAAAAAAACATAGGTACAACAAAACATACATGTAGCGATGGTAGCTAAGTGGTTAGTGCGGTCGGGTCACACGCCGATGGGCGTGGGTTCAAACAACAATGAGCTTGAGCTGCCGGTAAAGGAAAACACCGTGAGAAAACCATAGTATGGCGGTAGGGTACTTCCTAGTACTCGGCTGGCTAGCTACCACCCTCAAATTGAAAATTTGCCACTAAGCACCTAACGGTGTGTTCCAGCAGCCTCACTTGAGATACTTCCAAGCAAAGTATGTTTACCATCTTCGACCACACCGTCACTTATCAGATGAGCTGTGATCAAATAAAGCTTGTCAAACATGAAAAAAAAATTATGGTCGTCTTATTTTGAGAACAAAGATCAAGAATATTATACACTAACAGACGCCTCGCGGTTTCACCCGCGAAGTTTCCGTTCTCGTGGGAATACGGTATAAAAAGTAACCTATGTTACCCGGAGATAGTGAAGGTTCCTAACGGTGAAAGAATGTTTGAAATCGGTCCAGTAGTCACAATATCTCAATACTAACAAACCAACAGTCAAGCCTTTCCTCGTTATAATAGTATAGATTTTACTAAATGTAAAACACATTTTTTTTTTATCATAAAACCATTTTTACTGTCTTAGTACGTCCCGTTTGCACCAAACACCAAAAATCTATACATAATAGTGAAAGTGATTTCAAGACTTTTCAAACGAATTTGCAACCCTTAGCACAACACTGCTGTCTGAGTCTAACCACTTGTTGATTGTTTTGATCTCAAGTTTATTGTTAACAGTTCATTTCTCTCGATAGTGGGAACAACTACTTGAGGCACTATGGTATTGTCTATGGCTCTACGGGGTCAATGTCGACCGAACAATATCATCCATTGTTGTGATAGGTAAATACTATAGGTAGGTAACTGTTAGGTTAATGATTTCTGCTACAAGCTCTTTATGCTTTTCTTTATATATTTAATTTATTGGCCTTATAACACATGCGGTTACATTAGGCAAGTAACAAGTCCCCCCTGTGGGTTCCCTCCCGCCTTGTCGTGGCGGGGGGGCCGAGTAACCGTGACTGGTCACCACGGTGAAACCAAGTGGAACCCGAGGCGGGACTGCTTCTCCGGGCATTCTCCCGGGCCTGGCTGAAGCAGCCAAGTAGGTTACAGTATTGTGTGGGCGGTACTGCAACTGAGGCACGCTGCGGTGTCGTGTGGGAGACACCGCAGCTGAGGGCTGGAGGCCGCGGCGGGAGAGGACTGTCGGTGTGACGTTGCCGCTTTCCCTACCTTCCCCGGCCTTGACGGGACCGCCACTGTTTGATGGCGGATGCGGTGGGGCTGCAGGGGAAGAGGAGTGTCGGTTTGCGTTTTACCACTCTCCCTGTCCTCTGCAGCCGTGGTTTCCACATATATTGTACACGTTCCAATAGGAGCAGTACGAATTGGAAGCCATGTCTTACCGAAAGCCCTGGGAGTACTGCTTGCCGAGCAGTATCCATCGTCGCGGACGCTCCGCCCCCCGGGCGTGCCGCTAGCACCCCGGCATAGGAGCGCTGGGCTGGCACGCTGCTCCTCGTACGATGGTGCTGTATGCGTCACCACACCAGCTCCGCTTAGAGATGCCTGTTCACAACAAAGGTAAAGAATACTTATCTGTCCGCTTTTTGACAGCGTATACAAAATAAATCTCACACAAATAAATGTTTAATCAAGCATTACCTCTTTACAAGGCTGTGTTAACTTGAGAGCAATTTTTATTTTTGTTATCATCCCACTATCCCAGTAATATTGTAAATTTATGTGAAAGTTTGGGTGGATGGATGGATGGATGTTTGTTACTCTTTCACGCAAAAACTACTGAACGGATTTGGATGAAATTTGGTATGGAGGTTCCCGCGACCCTGGATTAACACATAGGCTACTTTTTATCCTGAAAACATGTAGCGGGTAACACCGCGGGGCGCAGCTTGTTAATAATATAATTACTCCTTACCTTGTTGTAATTTTTAACAAATATTTATCCTTCGGTTATCATTATGCAAATTTCCCGTTCCGTTATACGTAATTCCCATGCCAAATCATCGTGAAACGCTTTAGAAGAAAATGCTCTTCGTTTTAATTTTAAAGGGAAAATTAAAGTTAAAATCACAAGCCAGCAGATGGTTTGAAACGTCGTCTAGCCAGGTGGAACGTGCACCTGAAGTGAAATTCGATACCAAAATGTAATTTGCGGTGTGACGTTCAATTTACCGCTTGATAGACCTTTCAGTTTTCTTTTTTAATTTTCAAAACGTTTCGTGCATTTTTGCAGTTACTAAAAATCAACCATTCGATAGAAAAAAATCGTTAAAAATGTGTGGGCAGGTAATTTTTTTTCACGATTTCAGATTTGCGACTAAAATAATAATTATACAATGACCCCCATTCAACTTAGTACACCCCAAGCTTGTAACCTTGTAGATCAATGTTTGTAAGTGATACGTTTTTCTTCATCTTGTTCGCAGCCTATGAATAGGTTCATTTTAATGTATCCAAAATTTATAACAAATAAATTGATTTTGTTTTTTTACAATGATGTTTACAGATTTATATTTAACTAGCTGCGCCCAGCGGTGGTGCCCGCTGTTCCCACGTAAACACAACATTTTTCTGGGATAAAAAGCAAATGTGTTAATCCAGGGTGTCAGCTAGCTCCATACCAAATTTCAACAAAATTAGTCCAGCCTTTTGAGCGTAAAGACGTAACAAACATAAAAACACACTTTACACGCTCACAAACTTTCGCCTTTGTAATATTAGTGTAAGGCATTCGGTTTTATTTTTGAAATGATATAACTACTATGATATACATCGGCTGTAAGCAACGATTCAACAACATGCGGACACAGGTGCGGAATTCGGTTCGTAAAGAAAAAAATACTTTACTGATTCTGAAACCATTTCGAAATATTTTATGTAAAACGTAATGAGACGAACAAGACGCTCTCCCGATGGTAAGAGACGACGCCTGTCCATGACCATCGCAGCGACACACAGAACTTTAAGTAACAAAACAAAGACCAGGGTATCACCGCTTTGGCGCTCATTACCTCGAGACTCTTGATAGAGAGTTAGTCTCAACAGCCCAGTAATTTCGCTAGCTGCAGTATACCCTTCCAACCGGAACACAGTAATGGTTACACACTACTGTAATGTATATTCTTGTATTTACATTATTTTTACGTTTAAAACTCATTAAACTATGAGATGGTATTTATTTTAATAAAATACATAAAATAAACTTGACTTTTGACCTCTAATCACGTCACATAGTAGGTAGTATAGGGCTACTTTCAGTGCCTAAAAAAGCAATGGCAAACCAAAACAAAATCTGTCAATGTCAAGTCAATGGGAGCCATTATAACATCTTCCATACACGCACGTCGAGTTCTTTTTCGCTTTATTGATAATATTTGACTCACCATAGTGGGTACCTTGTCATGGTACTCCCGCTCGTAGCTGGTTGGCCTGGTCCTGGTCGGGGGCAGCGCACTAGTTAGGTCTGGCTTGTGGACGGTAGCATCGGTCTCCTGCTCCTATTATACCAAACAAACTGTATTCGTAATCGCTATCTTCATGATAGACCAAAATTCACATGATATTAATGACGTCACTTAATTTTTACAAAATTAATAGGTAATACACATTTGGCATACGCAAGTTCGCATACAATTGAATAAAGCAATAAGTGCATACATGCATGTACAATTTTTTTAATGTTTGACAAGATAGATATTTTGACCACAGCTCACCTGATGTTAAGTGATAATGTGGTCGAAGGTGGTAAAACACATCTAGCTTAGAATGGTACTGACTCTCAAGTGAGGCTGATTTTCAACTTGAGGGTGGTAGCTAGCCAGCCGAGTACTAAAAAATACCCTACCACCATGTTATGGTTTCCTTACGATGTTTTTCCTTTACCGGCCACTCAAGCTCATTGTTGAGGTTTGAACCCACGCTCTTCGGTGTGTGAACCGACTGCGCTAACCACTGAGCTATCATCGCTACATAATCAAGCTGCAGAGATGTAGATATTTGCATGTGAGGTGAACATACCGCGAGTCGATGCGGGGATGAGTCGCGCCGAGATCCGCTGCTGGAAGACCTGTTGCTCCCGTCTGCAATGAACACTATATTATAACTAAAATATAAAAGCATGCCCTGGTACCGGGGCGCTTACAATATGGCATCGGTATCCCCTGCCTGTGTTTTAATATTGTTAATATTAAAAACACGCCCCGCGGTCTTACCCGTAACATGTTTCGCAAAAGTAGCCTATGTATATTTAAGGTAGGTATATACCTATTTAGTTTATTTCCGCTTAACAATCGTTCCAGTTACAACAGTGATGAGGACTTAAATTCAACTAATTTGACAACAACTTATTATTTGAAAACCTAATCTTAGGTACCTAATATCTAGAACTAATTTGACATAAACTTAAAAATATAATTTGATAAAAATCTAATTAAAATAACCAAAAGTCTTAAAATCCTACTCTCTCTCATTATGACTTTCACTCAAAAATGAAAACAAATAGAAATGGAAGTAGATTCCTAAAATCTCGTTCTATCATATGAATGGTTCCCATACACCAAAGTGCCATTTACCCAATTTGATTGTCACTGACCAGCAAAGGATAACCGGTTACTGCAGTATCTGAACTCCATTGATTGTGAGTTCGTAGAGGGCAAGTACGATAGCTGGGGCTTCTGCTAGAAATTTGTCTTAGTTCGAGACGAGAACAAAATGACCAAGACTCGAGGATTCTCGAGTTCCGAATTTAAATTGCGCGCTACAAGCCGGGTCCGTTTTGTAGCTATTTTTCACCGCGTAATGTCGTACTCAAAAAAGGAGGAGGTTCTCAATTTGATCGTGTGTTTTTTATATGTATGTCTGTTACGCGATCATTCCGCCAATTATGAATTGATTTTGATGATTATTTTTTTGCTTGGTAGAGTTCAGAGGTACCATATAGGTTTTATCAAAAAAATAAACTGGTTTTTAAAAAATCAACATAAATCTAAGAATTGTATGCATCGATGATAATTTTCGTTTACTCCGAAACCTCGCTGTTTCATTGGAGCAGTGAGTTTAGTTGGCCTAAATGTCATGGAATCGGTTTTTTTTTTAATTTAAAGAGGAAAGAAAGAAAATAATTATTTATTATGTAACACCACAGAACACACGAAAACAACAAACAGTTACAAAATAGTTGCGTTATCGTTATAAATTGTAAATTTATATTTCATTTCTGTTTATGGGTATTATTGTGAGATTTTTTCCAGCGGTGTTCAAGGCGTAAAAGTTTAACTAGCTTACATCTATTTTTTTATGAATCTTTAAACCGATCACTTTCCATCAATTAAACTGTCAAACAAAAAACCTAAATCAAAATTGGTTCAGTCGTCTGGGAGCTACGACGCCACAGATACTGAAACTCATAACAACCCTCTGTTTGCATCGGGGGTTCAAAAATATAAGGTACTGTCTTCAAGTCTACAGATGTGTTCGTACATCCCCTTGACTAAAGTACACCTGTACGAAAGTAAAAACAAATCCCACTCCACCCTGTCCTAAACAAACACATCCAACCTAGCGTATGATGACAGGACCTCCTCATTGTCTTTGCAGTATATCGATATTTTATTTAAGAGTCAAGGGCTTTAAGTGTATTTGCCCAATTCTCAAGGTGACTAAAGACTGTACCCAATTCTAAACATAAACGATAAAATAATTTCTATTCGAAAAAAAATTCGATACTAAATTATGTGAAAAATGAATCACCGCCAATAAATAAAAATAATAATAAATTGAAACTAACAACAATTTTACAAAGGTATTACGTAAATCTCGGAATATGATATTACGGTAAAACCTAAGATCTAAAGAGAAATATCAACAAACCGTCCGAAGTTGGTGCCTTCCTGAACGACCTAGTAAACAATAAATTTGTACCTATACTGACATATATATAGGTAGATATATAGTATGTATAATTAGATCATTTAATTTAATTTTTGAATATGTATAAAACAATAATTATATTAAGTACCTATTATTTATTTGTACTGCAAGTTAATATCAATTTATTTTACTAGCGAAACTGATGAGGTTTTGACAAAAAATCTGAAATTTTTGTATTATTTTTACACGGAGCAATAAAGTTATTTATGTTCGTGCAGCGTTATTGTCAGTGTCGGTGTCAGTTCAGTGTCGTGTCAGTGTCAGCGTCGGTGTCAAAGTCAGTGTCAGTGTCACATTTATAACATTTGAAAATCTGTTAATATAAATGAAATATTACCTCTATCTCCTGCACCGACGCTATTTCCCAGCGCTGGCATGCCCGCCATCTCGACACTACTCCGCCCCTCTCTTCATTGTCTCAATCCTATAAACAAAAGGTGCAGGTAAATATTTATTGAAGTGAAAAATTATTTAGCCGCGTTGAACGAATTTATGGATTTACGTTTTTTTTTTAAAGTAAATGATATGAGACGTTAAGAGACGCTCTCCTGATGGTAAGAGATAACGCCTGTCCATGGCCATCGTAGCGAAACACAGAACTTTGAATAGTCAAAAAAGTCCAGGGCATCGCTGCTTTGGCGCTCATTATTTTGAGACTTTCGATGGTTAGTCTCAACAGCCTTGTAATTACGCTAGCTCCGAACTCGAGTACTAGGACCCTACCACCATGCTATGGTTTCCTCACGATGTTTTCCTTCACCGGCAGCTCAAGCTCATTGTTGGGGTTTGAACCCACGCCCTTCGGCATGCGAACCTACCGCGCTAACCACTGAGCTATCATCGCTACGAATGCTGATGACGTCACCGATATGCTAATGAAAAATTTTAAGGTTTTAACAAAAACAAATGAACATCCAAGAGCTCGTTATCTTTTGTTTTCCTGTACTAATGTGTCACAGAATAGTTCTAGTAACTACAGTAATGCTTGGCATATAAACAATATAGCCTACGCCCTTCAAAACTTGGACGCGGCCCTGAAATCCGACAAAACAGAAGTAAATAACGCTCACGTGTCGCATATTCGTTGCTATGTTCATATTTTTAATTCACTCACGTTACTTCGACCCCTTGCTAAAGGAATGTGCACTTTATTTTAACTGTGTAAGGTATGTGAGAATGGTAATTATTGTCACGAGGACTGCGCCATCGCGTTATGTCAATAGGGCTGGTAATAAGTTCCATTCAGTAGAAATCTTTAGGAAATTTTGTAATGATAGCTCAGTGGTTAGCGCGGTTGGTTTACGCGCCGAAGGGCGTGGGTTCAAACCCCAATAATGAGCTTGAGCCGCCGTTGAAGGAAAACATGCTGACGAAACTATAGCATGGTGGTAGGGTATTTTCTAGTACGCGGCTGGCTAGCTATTAAATTAAATTATGTTGAAAATCTGCCCTCATGGTGTTTTCCGGCATCCTCACTTGAAAGTCAGTTCCTCAGGTTAAGTGTGATTTACAATCTTCGACCACACCGTCACTTAACATCAGGTGAGCTGTGGTCAAATACCTAGCCTGTCAACTATAAAAAAAATATTTCATCTAAAATCTAAAATTATTGTTTTCTTATTATAAATAGCGGATAGCGATTTTCGACTCTTAAGAGGGAAATTACATTGATAAATTAAAAAAAGAAATAAAGACATTTTATTGCAATAGCAAACACAGTGCTGTTAGGATTGCGTTTGCTATTGCAATTGTTTATGTATTGATCAAATACATAAGGTAGCTGATATTTTTTCAAAATTGTGCCCGTCGCCTAATATCGCCGGCATTCTGGATTGCCGCCCACTTTGGATTCAAATTTAAAGGCGAAATTACAGGGCTGTTAAGACTAACCATCAAAAGTCTTAAAGTAATAAGCGCCAAAGCAGCGACGCCCTGGACTTAGTTTTGCTACTTCAAAAAAATATAAATACTCAAACTTGATCATGGGCAGGCGTTATCTCTTACCATCATAAGAGCGTCTGTTAGTCTCATTACTTTTACACAATAAATCCCACTATCCCACTAATATTATAAATGTAACAGTTTGGATGGATGGATGGATGTTTGTTACTCTTTCACGCAAAAACTACTGAACGGATTTGTATGAAATTTTGTATGTAGGTAGCTGAGACCCTGGATTAGAACAACTGCTATTTTTTATCCCGAAAATTTGTAGCGGGTAACACCGCGGGGCGCAGCTAGTATCAAAAAAAAAGTCGAAATGTATCGAATGTTTTCTTTCCTCAGACTAGTGACAACCCTGAGGCGTAGGATCGCGTAATTAATTAGCGACTAAGTGAGAGGCGCAAGGGACGCGCTTCCTGACCTCCTGTAATGTGCGAAATTACACAAATAAATGTATGTACCCATCATAACCTTTACGCGTTTTCGTTTCACGAAAAAAAAGTTACTATACGGTTCATATTTTTAACTGTTTACCACCCACTGGTTTCACATGAGCGAAACCGATTTTGGTGTTGTCATCGAATTTTCTGACATGTCAAAAAAAAATTATTCATACAAACCTTGGGGCCTAGATAAAGTAACATTGGCTAACCAGTTGAGTACTATAAAGTACCCACCACGCTATGGTTTCCTCACGATGTTTTCAAGCTCATTATTGGGGTTTAAGCCCACGCCCTTCGGCGTGTGAACCAACCAGTGGTGGCTTTAGGGCAAGCAGGGCAACGGCTCGGGGCCTCGCTCTTGCAGGGGCCTCGCATTCTCGTTGAAAAAAGTCTTTACCATATATTAGTAAAACGGACTCAAAGAAAAAGGGCCTCACAATGATCTGTGGCCCCGGGCCTCGCAACAGCTAAAGCCGCCACTGGAACTAACCGCGCTAACCATTGAGCTATCATCGCTATAAAAACAATTCATACTTGTCGGGAATTTCCCTAAATTATTTCTGTTTTGTTATTGCTAACTTTACTTTTTGAAAAGTTATATAAATGTCATTCCAGCGAGGAAATACCGTTTGATGTGTACCTACATTTGCGGTGGGCTCGACCGGTGGACCGAGTTTTAATTAATTGACATTGACACTTACATGTACAAAATAAATAAATAAATATGATATGATTTATTACCTATTTAAAAGTCATTTACTTGGTAAAATCTAACCAGTTTTTTAAACAGTTTACCTAACCTTATTTTACACCAGGGTCTTAACCTAGCTACGCTTCTGACTAGTAACTGTCGTCTGTCGAAGGTGTCCATAAAATCCGAGCCGCGTGGACGTCTATCATATTTCCCGTCCGGAGAAACTGTAAAATGTTTATGGTCACAGTATTATTTGCATTAGAATTACGTTTCATGTTTCTCACTTTGATGATTCGTTTGCTTTCTACTTATTGAATCTAACGTTTAATATTATCTGTTATGAACATTGTTTGCTGTTCTTTTATTCATTTATTTATATTATATTTATTTTATCTTAGTATTTGAAGCATAACTAAGAAAACCTGTGTCTAACGTCTTCTGTTCCATTGCTCATTTACATAATATATCCCACTAATATTATAAAGGCGAATGTTTGTGTGTGAGTGTGTCTGTATGTTTGTTACTTCTTCACGCTCAAACGGCTGGACCAATTTTGATGAAATTTGGTATGGAGGTAGCTGACACACTGGATTAACACACAGGTTACTTTTTATATCTAAAAAATGTTGTGTTCACTTGGGAACAGCGGGTAACACCGCGGGGCGCAGCTAGTCAAAATTAAGAACAAGTTTGCGTGTCAATGTGTGTGTATGTGGTCATGGATAGGCGTTATATCTTACCATCAGGAGAGCGTCTCGTTCGCAGCATTACTTTTTACATTAAAAAAAAAATGTGGATATGTGTCAAATGTGTTTAGAGGATCATAGATTAAGGTGTGAGGAATGCATCCTACTAATATTATAAATGTGAAAGTTTGTGAGGATGGATGGATGTTTGTTTTTTCAATCATGCAAAAACGGTTGAACTGGTTTAGATGAAATTTGGCACACGTATAGTTTATGGTCTAGATTAACGTATAGGATACTTTTTATACTGCAAACTGAACATACTTTTTGATAAATTCCACGCGGACGATGTCGCGGGTAACGGCCAGTCTGTTATAAAGTCAAGATTCCTATAATTTCTATGCCTAGAGTCAAGAGGCTATACAAATCATTTATATAATTTTTGAACATTTTATAATTATTATAAGTTATTGTTTGTTTCTAAACGTGTTTTCTAATCGGTCCCCAAGACACAAGCCTCGTGCTTAGTTTGGGGTCCAATGATTACCGGTTTATACACTGAATTTTAACCACCAATACCTCTAAATGTACGTATTAATTTCATTGTATTCTTTTCATTGTATGTGTAAACCTTGCTGTGAATTAAATTAATCTTTATCTTTAATTTCATAATTAAGGCCCTATTATAATGTTAGGTAAGTAAGCAATGCAGCAAACTACTGGAAGGTCTGCTGATTCTGTTTAGACTTTGTAAAGACCAGTCGTAGTGCTGAAGACATGAATGGAACAAGTTGTTGGCAAACCCTCCGCGAATATTCGCTGTAACTAGGAAGTTCTGCAAACTTTACAAACATTTTAATTGCAATTCGATTACCAGTGGCGGGACAATGCCTTCATTGACATTGACAGCCTTGTTGGTTCATTGGTAGTATGTATGCTCCAAGAGCTGAAGGGCGTGGGTTCGATTCCCACCCAGGACAAAGATTTTGTGGTATAAACAAATGATTGTTCTGTGTCCGGGTGTTCTGTATTTATTATAAGTATGTATTTACAAAAAAAAAGTATTTAAGTATTCTATCAGTTATCTGAATTCCATAGTACAAGCTTTGTTTAGTTTAGGGTCAGATGGCACTGTTTTTTTTAATGTAAAAAGTAATGAGACGAACGAGACGCTTTCCTGATGGTAAGATAAATTAAATTACAATTACAAATTACAATTTGGATGTTTTTAAGGCTAGAGTGAATAGCTTTCTTCTGGATCAGCGTGCTCCGTCTTCGGCCACACCGTCGCTTTGCATTAGGCGAGTTGGTGGCCAAACGTAGATCTATTAAAAGTAAAAAAGAAAAAAAAGAGATAGCGCCTGTCCATGGTCATTGCAGCGATACACAGAACTTTTAGAACTGTGTGTAATGTCCTACGATATTTAATTATTCGTTCATTCATCCTTTCATTCATTCATTCAATCATAAATTCATTCATTCATACATTCATTCAATAACTCATTCATTCATTGATTGATTTATTTATTTGATCTGGGCAATTTAAATTTCGTGAGGCTCTTTTCTCTTCTAACGTTTATGTTACTAATATTAGATTCATTATTCGCTGCCCATTGTTTTTATTGTTGCAATCATATTGACAATGGGGTAGGAAAGGGAGGAAGTAACTAACGGGGAATGGAGTAGTAGCTATGAAAAATATGATAACAGTTTAATAACTCCACGAAATATCTTTTAATATTAATTTATATGTTGTTTTATTCCCCATTAAGCGACAGATGGAGAAGTTATAAACCTTCGAGTAGTAATATAAAGTTATGCCTAATAAAAGTTTTTGGACTAAAAACGTGGCGCATCTTTACCTACTGGTACATCTGAAAATAATTTTCTGTCGAGATGAACGACTTGATTTTTTTCACTACCTACCTGTATATACCTACGTTTATGTCTTATCTAAAAATTACAGGGTTATAATTAAGTAAATAAGAATTGACCTAAAATAAAATAACTTAAAATAATAACTACTCTAAAAGACCGCTATCAATGGGAATAGTTCCCAAAACGCTGGCCCCATTGCCGCGTTGTATGGCAATACTCAAACGCTGAGCAAAATAAAGGCCAGCGTTTTGTTCACGTGTGGCGTCAACCAAACGAGCTGACAATTGACAATTGCAAAGTTTAGCCTACGTTTATTGTATTGTTCTTTTATTTATATATTTTTTTATCCACCAATCTAATATTCATTTGTTTTTCTTTCCATCCAAATGTTGTCTGGAAGAAATCGCTCTACGCGATAAGACCGCCCTTATGCATCAAATATCTATTGTATTGTTTTGTTATGTTAATTATCTCTTCTTCTTTTTTTATGTTTCATATTTGTATGTTGTGATTTGTTTTTATGTATAATAAAGTTATATATTCTATTCTATTCTACTTTAGACTAAAACCTGTTTACTGATTAGGTACTTGACTATGAAAAACTATTTACACACAATCATCTCCAGCTTCTTTGTTTTTGGCATCGCATTATTACTTAGACCCCAACAATGAGCTTGAGCTGCCGGTGAAGGAAAACATCGTGAGGAAACCTTAGCATGGTGGTAGGGTACTTTCTAGTACTCGCCTGGCTAGCTACCACCCTCAAGTTAAAATCTGCTGCCAAACATCTAATGGTGTGTTCCGGCAGCCTCACTTGAGAGCCAGTTCCATTCCAGGCTAGGTGTGCTTTACCATCTTCGATCACACCTTCACTTAACATCAGGTGAGCTGTGGTCAAACAACTAGCCTGTCAACCATAACAAAAAAAATACTATCAAGTAATTCAATATCTACAAGTATTAGATATAAGAGAGAGAGAGAGTAGAGAGTAGATTAGACGTAAAAGAATTGTTATAATTAACTTTATGGAAGCTTTTCAAATCAAAATGTATGTATTTCAACATTTCTACTAAAAAAATGGTGCTCAACGTCGAATCATTCGTCATTGTCTCCGCCCTCCACATGGATAATTCATTGTTTTTTAAAAAGCATTCGTTTTGTTATTGTGTACTGAATTTAAAAAATAAACGTTTGAAGCGATAATCCACAACAGATATAGATTGTCATTTTTGTACACATTGTTAACAGTACTGACAGCCCCGTTGGCTCATTGGTAGTATATCTGCCTTGAGAGCTGTAGTGCGTGGGTTCGATTCCCACTCAGGGCAAACATTTTGTGAATAAACAAATGTTTGTTCTGTGTCTGGGTGTTTGTTCTGTATGTATTATGTATTAAAAAAAAAAGTATTTATGTATTCTATCAGTTATCTGACTTCCATCACACAATCTTTGCTTAGTTTGGGGCCAGATGGCACTGTGTGTAATGTCCTACGATATTTATTTTATTATAAGTACTCTGACTGAGTTACTTACGCCTTTTACAATATTAGTAGAGATTGTTAAAAAAAAATTCAAGCGAGATTTTTTTAATGCCACAGGTGGTAATCAAGCGGGCGGGTTGCCTGATGGATAACTGCAATACCAGGGGCACAACAAATACGTTGCCGACCTTTTTAGATTCTATTAACACGCCTTTTGGAGAGCCTAATGTTGTAACTCTGCGGGAATACGGAGTAACGATTTCCATTAATCAATTATATGTGGATGAGCTTTCAGACGATGGTGGCTAGTGCGGTGATGAAACCGTGACGTCGGCATAAGATCAAATAATTCTTCAGAATACTCCCCACACGAACATAAAGTACCTACTCATAAATTAAATGTCAAAACTATGAAAAGCTTTTAATGGTAATCGAGTAGCGTAGCTTGATGGATAGTTTCCGGCTTTGGATCTCTTGACGAACATTTTTAAACTGCAATGTCATTACTCGGATAATTCTTAAAACTAAAAATTCAATCCTTTCTTGATCCAGTGTGCAATTTTAACAGTATGTACACCGTGATCTAAATATGAGATTTGAAACGACATTCGACTACAGAACTAAAGCCAAGGGCATAGCTCATCCCACTAATATTATAAATATGAAAGTTTGGATGGATGGATGTTTGGTAGGACTCGTTCACGCAAAAACTACTGAACGGATTTGGATGAAATTTATGGTTGAAGTTCCAAAAGATCGATCTAAGCGGTTTGACTCCACCTTCTTCATACGTACCGCTAGACATTGGAATCTGCTGCCCGAGTGGGTGTTCCCCGATGTCTGTCTGGGTACCTTCAAATCGCGAGTGAATCGATTTCTTCTAGGCGATCGTGCTCCACCGTAGACCGCATCTTCGCTTAACATCAGGCGGGATGGCGGTCAAACGCAAGCCTAACTATTATATTTAAAAAAAGTAAATGGATAGTATACGTATATAATGAAACATTTAATCAAAATAAAAAAGACCTTAAATTATACTATTTACAAATAAAACAAAATCATAAATAAACTATACTACTATAAAATAAACCCGCCGTCGAGATCGCTGCCACGCGGTAGGGTTCCCAGTACGCTGGCGGCATTGCCCCGTTGTATGGCTAAGCTTAGCCTTTGACGTAGGTAGGCGCCAGCTCTGGGACTCCCCAGCGATTCTGGGATGTCAGACTGACAACGGTGAGGCTCACACAACTTAGCCCTCAGACGAAGACCCGCTGCTATGCGTAAACAGCTGGGATCGAGGACAGTACCTAAATTTTCAGAAGGCAGAGCGTGAAGCCAGTGGCCTGACTCCGTCTCTGAAACGGCAAGTGGGTAGTTGTTATGATTAAAATATGCACAACTGCAGCGTCCATCTCAAAAGTAATAACGTCTTCTATATTAGCAGAGTAGCAGTTTGGAACAGCAGTCGGTAGTAAAGGTTAAAATCACAGTGCGGTTAAATACTTGAGACACAATAACATATTTTTTTACTTTGTATTTGGTGTCGCACTTTGTGCATTTGCCGGTGTCAAGTGTTTCAATATTTTCAAGTTTATTACGAAAAATCAAGTTAAATAAGTCTTAAGTCACACAAACCAAATTTTTAGCGACTCCGATCATGTCCTAGTACCCTAGTAAATTAATGATGACTTTACTGCAAACTACTTTTTTTTTTTTTTTTTATGTAAAATGTTATGAGACGAACGAGACGCTCTCCTGATGGTAAGAGATAACGCCTGTCCATGACCATTGCAGCGATACACAGAACTTTGAGTAGCAAACCAAAGCCCAGGGCATCACTGCTTTGGCGCTCATTACTTCGATGGAGTTTTGGAAGCAACACGAAATTCTATGTTTCATCATATTATAATTATGTTCCCTAAACACGCGCGTAATTCGGCTGTCCGCGAAACACCACTGTTCTTTTTTTTTAAATTAAACAATGCGTTGTCATGATTTTTCCGCGTTTCCACCAAAACACTCTTTTCACAGATATTAAATTATTTGAAAACTAAATACGATCACGGGCCAGTAAAAAACTAGTTAAAAGTTTGGAGGGCCGCAGAAACAAACAAGTACCTACTTTACTACTATTTAAAGAAAAAATGAAAGTATAGAGATTCCGTTGTTATACTTCATTTTGTTCATTCTTCGTTAATTTATGCTGCACTATGTCCTACTTATATTATAAACTAGCTGCACCCCGCGGTGTTACCCGCTACATGTTTTTTCTACAGGTTTTTTTGCGGGATAAAAAGTAGCCTACGTTATACATGTGAAAGTTTGGATGGATGGATGCTCTTTCACGCAAAAACTACTGAACGGATTTGGATGAAGTTTGGTATGGATGTAGCTTAGACCCTGGATTAACACATAGGCTACTTTTATCCCGGAAACATGTAGCGGGTAACTCCGCGGGACGCAGCTAGTATAAAATAAATTTATGTGAATAATGTTTTTTTGTATTTGTATTTGATGAAAAGCATGTTAGCTTTGTGACATTCAGTTCCCGCGCAGTGATAGACTATTTTGTCTTTCACACGTCATGTTAAAAGGCAGAAAATAAAAACTCGGTGCTCAGTGTATCACTGGCATTACCGACATAACAACAGGTAAGTAGATTGCGGCGGAGTGGCAGACGGCTAATGAGACGCTTCGAGGCGCACTCATCGGGGCATCCTTACTGCGCTGCTTGTACACAAACGCTGTGACTTTACTTGTACTTATAATTTAAACCGTTACCACAAGAACCGTCATCGAAACTCTTTTCAACGTTTTTTTAATGCAACAGGTACCATCGTCACAAAACTTCCACAAACATCACACTGATGACTTTCCAAATGGAAAGCTGCTTGCTGCTTTGAGTTGCTTAAACAACAAAATACGTACAAAACGCTAGTTGCGTTTTGTCATCAACTTTAATTAGTAGAAACTAAAAATATATTAAAACTTGTGCCCTGATTTTAATGGTCTTTTAATATCATCATCATTAACACACATTTTTTTTAATGTGGCAGCTTTTTTTTTAAATACCATAATTATATAATTTTGGTCTGATCTCAGTAACTGAATTTTCTGTTTTCGTAGCTTCGTAGCACCTTCGTAATTTGTAGCATTCTTAATGTTAGTAGTTCTTTTTTTTACATCTGGTGGCTTGGTTTTTAAAATACCATAATATAATTTTGGTTTGATCTCGGTAACTGAATTTTCTGTTTTCGTAGCTTCGTAGCACCTTCGTTGTTTGTAGCATTCTCAATGTTCGTAATTGAATTTGGTCGTAGTAAAAAAAAAATTACGAACATTGAGAAATGTTCGTAATTATTTATTTTTTTAAATGTGGCGGGCGGTTTCTGTTTTTGTAGCATCGTAGCACCTTAGTAGTTTGTAGCATTCTCAGTTTTCGTTATTCTTTTTTAAGAAAATGTGGTGACTTTGTTTTTAAAATACCATGTATAACTTTGGTCTGACCTCAGTAACTGAATTTTCTGTTCGTAGCTTCATAGCACCTTCGTAGTTCGTGGCATTCTCGATATTCGTAGCCGACTTCTAACTTCTTTGAAGAATAATTGTGCCGAAATAAAATTGACATGCGAATGGGATCCGTGTGCCCTCACGTGGCAAATTGGCGGTAATCTTTAATCCGTATCCTGTACATGCATGGTCTAACACTGAATGGCTCCTTTGACTGTCTTAGGACAAGATCTTTTCAAGTTTCTATGTCTTTTAGGCGTGGGCTTACTGTCGGCATTTTGATTTATATTTTTCTTTTTATATATATTTAATATTATTACATATGACCCTTAATACCTATAGTACATTAAAAAACTTATCTTGGTATATAAAGTATAACAATTGAGTAAGTACCCTAGACTTCACACTAGGAAAACCTGTGTCGTGAAGTCTAGTGTCTTTCGTTACATGCTTGTATATACATAATAATTTTAACATAAGTTTATATAAAATATTAAAAATTACACTAATTTAATAAATACGAAATGTGTCGTCTTGAACATTTTTTTAATGAATGTTTTTACCAATTAAGCCTGCACTGATGTTTACCTCGGGGTGTTTTATGCATTATAATACCAGATATTAAAACACATCGTCTATACTATTATAAAGAGGAAAGATTTGATTGTTTGTTTGTATTGAATAGGCTCCGAAACTATTAAACCGATACCAACAATTCTTTCATCGTTGGAAAGCTACACTATTCCCGGGTGACATAGGCTACTTGTTTTCCCTGTATTCCCACGGGAACGGGAACTACGCGTGTGAAACCGCTAGGTGTCCGCTAGTATATAATATATGTACATATGTTACTAGTCTCACCTCATTTCGATCTCTTTATTTTATCACACACTGGCGGTCCGTCCCGGCTTCGGACAGGAAAACAAAACTCGATTAACAATATTAATATAGCTTTATATCACTCAGTGATAATGTGGCATTCTAATAATGAAAGAATTGTTCGGATCGGTCCAGTGGTTTTGGATCCTATTCAATACAAACAAACGAACAAAAAATCATATTCATTTCCTCGTTATTTCAAACACATGTTAAAAGTTTTCATGGATATTTTGATATTTTACTTTATATGACATTATTATACTGTTGGCTCATTCGTAGTATATCTGGTTTAAGAGCTGTAGGGCAAGGAATCTATTCCCACCCAGGAGAGTTTAAATGTTTGTTATATTGTTTCACAATCGACAGCCCTGTTGGTTCATTGGTAGTATATCTGCTCCAAGAACTGAAGGGAGTGAGTTCAATTCCAACACAGGACAAGCATTTTGTGATACGAACAAATGTTTGTTCTGTGTCTGGGCGCACTGTATGTATTATAAGTATGTATTTACAAAAAAAAACTATTTAAGTATTCTATCAGTTATCTATCTTCCATAGTACAAGCTTTGCTTAGTTTGGGGTCAGATGGCTCTGTGTGTAATGTAATATGATATTTTTTTTTTTATTTACAATGACCCCCTTCGGCTTAGTACGCCCCAAGTTTGTTACCCTGTATAAATAGTGAGAAGCGAGATTAGCAACTACCTACGAAAATGGTCCCAAATAAAAGCAAAGCAGTGACGCAGCGAAAACTGCAGCTCTAATATCAAAGTTCTATAAAAGCTAAAACACCTACGCGAAAAATCGATTTTTGAAAATCACAGCTCAAACCGAAGGTCATTGCCATTGTTAAGGTCTATTCACACTCAATTAAACATAACGCGCGGCTTATCACGCGTGTGCCACGACCGAGTGATTTTTGCCGTCGCGTTGCCGCTTTATAGCTTTATCGGACACTGGTTAACGTTTGTAAATTAGATGTATGCTACATTAAACACAGGAATACTAAAACAACGGTGCCAAAGTTTTTGGCCGCTCTGAAATGTTGTAAGTTTACACCTTGGGTGTTTTTTCATCAGTAAGTATTTCTCCGCCGGTTCATCATTCTAAGTATTATTGACCTTTTAAAACAGAATCTGCTATATCGGTGCAAATGTTCTCAAGTTATGCGCTTACTGACGAACATCATTCGATTTTTACTCAACTGCCCAAAAAGGAGTATAATATTTTCAGGGTTTATCTATGTACGCGAGTTTAATTACTATTACAACTTTTAAATGCCTGAACTGATTTGGATGTATGGGGTATCGTTAGAATGGTTACTATTTTATTTTATTTATTTATTTAATTAAAAAAAAATATCAATATCACGGAAATAAAGCTCCAAATTTTTGTATGCAGTCGTGTTTTGTTTCATTCAATAGCAATCATTCTTGTTATTTATATTTACAAATAAATAGATACATTTTTGAACAATGATTAACTATACTGCCGCTGCCAAGTTGGTTTTTACAGTGCGGTAAGCATTGCTACCATCAAAGCGATCGGCTATTGAAGTCGGCATGAACTATACTCGCACGTAGCTGCGAAACGAGCTATCATTGGCCGTTTTCTTTTACCGAATAGGTAAAAGGTGAATTCGCTTCCCTGATCGGTCACAATTAATCCCATAAAACTCACAAAGTACTGTGCCCACAATTTATCTCAACACTCCATTATACGAAGTTGCTCGGAAAGTTTGTTTAATTCTTTATTCCACAATGTAAATTTTATTGTATTGACATTACAATTCGGTATGTAAAGTTTTTTTTTGTGTTTTTGTTATGTTTTATATTTTTTACTGATAGTAAACTTTATTTTAAGAAACTAATTTGAATATTTTGGCTTTCTATGCGGTAGTTTAATTCTAATACGTTTTCAAACTTTTTATAGTTATGACGTCATGAGTACGGCTAAATATGTAGAATATGCCTTTGCCATACGAAACAAAAAAGTATACAAAACATTTGACACATTTCATTAAATTTGACAACAGAACTGACAAGTTTTTTTTTAATTTGCCCCATCGGGCAGGCTAAAGCTGTAAAGCCATTCTATCACGTCTTCGGTTTTTACAATTCATGACATAAAGTAAACAAATCTTATGTCATAAAAGCGATATCAGAGTCCAAATAACGTTACAAGTAAAATAATCCAGATATTTGTATCAATAAACCGAAAAACATCTCGATATGTGTATTGTAAATATTATTATGATCGCCGTTGACTTGACATTGACAAGTTTTATTTTGGTTTGCCAGTCTATGAAAGTTGCCCGTCGAGATGACGTCATGAGACATCAATTGAAAGTCAAGTTTGATTTATGTTTTTTATTAAAATAAACCCCACCTCATAGTTTACAGAGTTTTAAACGTAAAAATATTGTACAGAAATGTACTATTTCGAAATGGTTTTGGAATCCGTAAAGTTATTTTTTTCTTTACATACCGAATTATCCTGCTAATATTATAGTATTACAATAAATTGCACAATTGACTTTAATATGTAAATGTTTTTTCATTTCGGTTTAACTAGTTCGATAATCATCGTAATTTTAGATATAATCTTATAGCTCTGATCGAAGCGCATGTTGAGAAATATTTCATCACACTAATAATAATATTAGTGTGATGAGATATGTGTGTGATTTTAGTGCCTTTATAAAAAGGCAAATGTTTGTGAATGAATATGAATGAAACAGCGAGGTTTCGGAATGAACGAAAATATCATCGATGATGACAATTTTTGATGATGACCAGTGATGACTTATGGCGCTGAAACGTGGTCTCTGACTGTGTGCCTTCTTGGTAAGCTCAAAGTAGCACAACGCGCTATGGAGAGGGCTATGCTCGGAGTTTCCCTACGAGATCGAATCAGGAATGAGGAGATCCGTAGATGAACCAAAGTTACCGACATAGCCCAACGGATTAGCAAGTTGAAGTGGCAGTGGGCAGGGCACATAGCACGCAGAACTGATGGCCGATGGGGCTGCAAAGTTCTGGAGTGGAGACCACGGACCGGCAAGCGCAGCGTAGGACGTCCACCCACAAGGTGGACAGACGACCTAGTAAAGACCGCAGGAACGCGCTGGATGCGAGCCGCTTCCAACCGGTCTTTATGGAAGTCAATGGGGGAGGCCTATGTCCAGCAGTGGACGTCCTACGGCTGAAATGATGATGATGATACAATTTTTAAATTTTTGTTGATTTTTTTAAATCTGCTCGGCTTTGATAAAATTTGAATGGGACCACCTGGGATTTACCCTTCGAAACAAAAAAAGAATTTTCCAAATCGGTTCATACATAACCAACTTTACTTGGTGGTAGATTTCCTTAGCAGTAAGTCGTCTGGGTAGGTACCACCGCCGAACCAGATATTCTGCCGCCAAACAGTAGTATATAAACATTACTGTGTTCCGGTTTGAAGAGTACCGCAGCTAGCGAAATTACTGGGCTGTTGAGACTAACCATCAAAAAAAGTAACGAGCGCCAAAGCAGCGATGCCCCGAACTTTGTTTTGCACCTCAAAGTTCTGTTTATTGATGCAATGGTCATGGACATGCGTTATCTTTTACCATCAGAAGAACTTATCATTCGTCTCATTACTTTTATATAAAAGAAAGATTCCGACGAATTAAAAAGATCTACATTTTCTGAAGTCTGTTGAAAAACGCTCGCTACGGTCCCAGCACAATAAATCGAAACGCATAACAAATATAATTTGCTCTCAGACTACCGCAGGACACTGTTTGACCTGTCTCCCATTTCATAGTTGTTATTGCATTTATTATACTAATGCACTCTGAAAAAGCTTTTCCTTCATAATGTTTAGTGGTTTCTACTTGAACGTATAATCTCATTTGTTTCTGCTCTATTTCTGTTTCACCATATTGTTGCCCGTACGCGCGCGGACCAGACAGAAATGAAACATGTGTAAGTAGCCAATAAGCAGAAGTCATGAAACTTGCGCTGTTTTATTATTAGATTAAGGTAAAGGATATCTTATATCCCTGAATAATATTCCATAGGACGCGTCTATACTCACTTCTATACTCAATTTCAAATGGATACGCCCAATAATGCAAAAGTAATGAGTGCCAAAGCAGCGATGCCCTGGACGTTGTTTTGTTACTCAAAGTTCTGTGCATCGCTGCAATGGTCATGGACAGGCGTTATCTCTTAACATCAGGAGAGCGCCTCGACCGTCTCATTACTTTTACATAAAAAAAAAAAAAAAAAAAAAATAGTTCGTTTTTTGATAATCACACAGGAACCCATTTTTCTGATTTAAAAAGTATCCTATATGTGTTTATTTTAATTTCAGTAAAAAATTAAACTAATTAACTATCAAAAAAATATGTCAAGTATCCGTACCAAATAAAACACATATTATGTCCATACAAGTAAAAAAAAAAAAACAAATTAATTAATTAAAAACTCGGTCCACCGGTCGAGCCCGCCGCAAACGTACCATCCTACGTCCTATATGTTAGGTCGTATATGTTGTTAGTTAATCCAGGTAATAAACTATGTAGGTATATGTGTTCCAAATTTCATCCTAATCCGTTCAGCCGTTTTTGCGTGATTGAGTAACAAATATCCAAACATCTTAACATACAAACTTTCACTTTTATAATATTAGTAGTTTTTCTGATATAAAAAGTATTTTATATGTTAATCCATGTAATAAACTATAGGTGTATATGTGCGAAATTTCATCCAAGTCTATTTAGCCGTTTTTTTTCTTTTTTCATTTCAAATAGGTTCGCATTTGACCACACTCTGCCTGATGTTAAGCAGTAGTGTGGTCTAAAATGGAGCACGCTTATCTTGAAGAAACCTATTTACTCTAGATTTCTAGATTTGAAGACGTCAATATTGTACCTACCAGGGAACACAGACTCCGGCAAAGAGTTCCACAACCTCGCTGTGCGAATAAAAAATGTTTTTACGTGATTGAGTGACAAACATCCAAACACATTTACAATATTTGTAGGATTATCAAAAGAACGTAACAACCTGATTAAAATTAAAAAAAAAGTTTGCATAATGAAACGTAGCCGAGTGTCTATCGACGTTTATCGATAAGACATACTCGTAATATTGTTTAGCACATCCCTATTGCTCAGGAGATACTGTTACAGGCATCTATCTTTCGATTGGGCTTATACAACAATGTTCTCTAATGGAGGGTTTTCTAACGTTTATTGCAAATATTATGGTTAGATTTATGTTGCAGCGATGATATCTCAGTCGTAAGCGCGATAGGTTCACACACCCAAGGGCGTGGGTTCAAACCCCAACAATGATCTTGAGCTGCCGATGAAGGAAAACACCATGGGAAACCATAGCATGGTGGTAGTGTTCTAGCACTCGGCTAGCTAGCTGCCACCCTCAAGTTGAAAATCTACCACCAAGCTAAATGTGCTTTGCCATCTTCGACCACACCGTCACTTAACATCAGGTGATATATGTTCCGAAACCTAGCTAGTCAACCATAAAAAAAAAACATTCCGAAACACTTTGTTGTATATTGTGTCAGTCTTTATAAAAGCAAAAAGTTAAATAAAAGTAATCTGTTCTATACATTTTGAAGAAGACCAATTACTTATTAATTACTTATTCTATGAAGCAAGTTGATTCTTTCGCGATGTTACTAACTTTTCATTATCAGCTGGGCATAGAATTCTTCTAAGACAATCACTCAGCCCGAACTTCAGTTTTTTGCTTTTATCCACCACCAGCTGCATCGACTCTCAAGACGTTCTACCGTACACTACGTTTGCCAATTTGCGGTCTTCAATTGTTTTTAATTTAATTCTATTTTTATGTAAAGACGAACAAAACGCTCTCCTGGTGGTTCCTGGCTCACCTGTCTATAACCATTGCAGCGATACACAGAACTTTGAGTAGCATAACAAAGTCTAGGGCATCGCTGCTTTGGTGCTCATTACTTTCAAGCAGCGGTTATCGGTCCTGCGACAGATATGTCCAGCCCATCGCCAATTTAGCTTGCTTATACGTTGAGCTATGCATATAATTTTAGTTATCTAACTAAAAAAATAAATTCTACAAAAAACACATAACTTTATATCTATGTAGATTTTTTGTTGCCAGCACTCTCAAACCTCGATTTTCTTATTAAAACTCTTGATTTGATTTGAAATTGTAATTTAGTATTCAATATACTAAAGAGAGATATTATTTTCACTGATACGAATGAATATTAATTTTTCATCGGTTTCATAGGGAAGTTTATAAATTATTTATTCATGGTAAAGAAAGAAAAGCAGTCAAAAAAAGGCACATCTTTATTTAAAAAAAAAAAACAGAAAAACCACGAGCACTGTCGCTAGTTTGATTTGATTATAATAAACTAGCTGCGCACCGCAGTGTTACCCGCTACATGTTTTCGGGATAAATAGTAGGCTATGTTCTAATCCAGGATCTCAGCTAGCTCCATACTAAATTACATCCAAATCCGTTCATTAGATATTGCGTGAAAGAGTAACAAACATCCATCCATCCATCCAAACTTTCACATTTACAATATTAGTAGGATGTCTTTAAACATAAAACAAAAAAAATATGTTTCTATATTCTATCTAACATGTACAATTGTACATATTTAAGGGAGAGCACTGTTTGCTGCACTACAGCTATATGTTAAAGCAGCAGACAGGGTTACATATCAAAAGTAAGGCATCATTTATGGTTACAATAAAAATATTTTGTATTGTATTTGTATATTTTTCTTACGATACTTTTTTTTCTGATACATCCCAATTTTATCTAGAACGTAAAATCGATGTTTTGGTAGAATTAAATCGACTGATTGGCAATTCAAACATGCTCCTGGGTCCGGAAGTCTCCAGATATCATTTTGAAAGGTATTTGATTGAAAAAGACGCTGTGCTAGTAGCTAACGCTTATATTAAATATATTACAGCCGGTACCTAGCTTCTGTTCATCATGTCATCTTAGTTTTACCCTGCTTTGCCCCTGACAATTTTTTAAACGTAGCGTGATTTGTTATCTCAGATCTCGGTATGTAAATTCCGGTTACGAAGACAATACATACACCACTTGATTGAACACTAGAGTCGCGGTCGGCACTAAGTGTCTTACTTACCCTCTACGGATAGGTATCTTTGATAGAGATGACCTCTGTTATCGATAAAATGATTTTGTTTCTGAAAATTTTGTAATTACTGCGTTCTTCAGACTTGTGAATGATATTTATAAATCTCTTGTTATAATCCTAAAAAAAAGATAGGCTAATCACACTAAGTGTCTTACTTACCCTCTACGGATAGGTATCTTCGATAGAGATGACCTGTTATCGATAAAGAATTTGTATTTCTTAAAAATTTTGTAATTACTGCGTTCTTCAGACTTGTGAATTATATTTATAAATCTCTTGTTATAATACTAAAAAAAGATAGACTAATCAAGCTATTCCAGGCTAGGTATTCTTTAAAAAATAATAATTAATTGATTGATTCAGGCGTTACTTTACGGATGTTCATTTTGAAAGTCACGTCAAAGGTCACGTTGACGTGTCGTCCTGAGGATGCCTCGTGTATAGTAGAAGCGAAACACGTATCGGCAAGAGGTTACTGCAGCGAGAAGACGATATAAAGACTTGGTAGAAGTCCTCATCACTGTAGTGACTGAAACAACTGTTAAGCGGAAATAAACTAAATAAATACCTTGAATATTAGGTATTCTTTACCATCTTCGACCACACTGTCACTTAACATCAGGTGATTTGTAGCCAGCCTGTTAATAAAAATACCAGACGTCGTTTCTAAAGGGAATTAAATTTTTTCAAAAGATTGACGTGCTCCATCTTTGGCCACGCCATCGCTAACAGTCGACTTGGTAGCCAAACGTAGATCCATTTCTAACTAAAACCCCGAGATAATTTTTTTGATCAAATCTTTTAATCCACCTCACATTTGATGTATTTTATCAGTTCCTTGGGAGCAGATCCCTTCTCCCTGTACCCAAGGCTACCTATCAAAGCTTTCAATAGATAAGAAGCTTTGGCTAACTTTTAATTAATCTTTATCTTACATCGTTTTGTAATAAGCTATTTGAAGATAGAAATTTTATGGCGATTTCAGACTTCAATTTCATTACTACTTAATTTAATAAGTCTTTTTGTGTGAAAAGTTAGTTATTTGAACAAATTTCATACACCTTGCTTCAGTGATGCCATGAATTTTGTTTTACTACACGAAGTTCTGTGTATCGCTCTATTGGTCATACACAGGCGTTATATCTTATCATCAGAAGAACGTCTTGTCCGTTTCATTACTTTTACATAAAAAAAATATTTTTATTACTTTACGATGTTCTTGTCAATCCTAAAATATTTTTTTGGCGAATTGACAGACTTCACACACCTTCAAACACTTATTTTTAAGAACTCGTAGACATGTAGTTTTCCTCACGATATTTTCCTTTACCGTTTGAAGTCATCACGCACATAACTTAGAAAAGACAGCGTGCCGTAGGATTCGAACTCAGGACCTCCAGATTGGAAGCAAGACAGTTTCCCAACCGGTAATACGGATAAACACAAAAATGTATCAATGAGTAGAAGAGTAGTGATTTATTAACAGCTTTTAATGGAAATTAGCTGTACTCTCGAAAAAACAATTTAGAAAGGGACTTTTGAATCGGAAATCTTGATTAGGTAAGTATTCTCTCCCATTATCAGTAGGTGCCTACGCTTCCGTTATACGAAACCAAAAAAGTATATAAACTGAGCTCCATTAAGACTTAGAAAAGTATGCTCGAACTTTTTCATTACACCCTAATACGTAGTAGGTAATATTATTTATTCTATGCTTTTATAAACTTATTATTTTAATTGTAAGTTTTTATTACTAGTAAGAAACTTGTACTTTAAATTAAAAATGTATGTAAAAAGCCAAAATGTACAAAATAGTAACGTTCACATCTCTATTTATATATATAACTCTATCATAATAAAATACCCATCTTCTTAAAACTAGCTGCACAATATTAAGATGTATAAAAAAAATTACAGATTGTAATAAAATAAAAAAAACTATGCAATCTATTAACTCTTTATTATAAATAAACCAAAATTTTGTAAAATCAAAAACTTAACTGGTGTTTTTTTACTGACCTGCCAATCTTATTATATTTGACCACAAAAGTCCTCAAATTACTGAAGCTGTCTCACAAACTCTTGAAGCTGGCAATCGTAAAGTTGCGACCGCGGCGGACGTGCGCTCGCCTCCACGGCTACCACGATACTGCCGTGGGAGTTGGCTTCATAGGTACGCTGGAGACAGCCAGGTGGCTTTCCAAAAGCGTGGATTGGACAACCCGCCTAGCACACGAACCGTGATAAGTCTTTTCACTCGCGAACGAACGAGACAGATGTATCCGTATTCTATCTGTCATACTCCGCGTAAACATTTAACATTTCTTCGAGAACATTTAGAACTCTCTGACGGGCAGATTTCCCGTAAAGTTATTCTTCATTTGTTTTTTGTGATGTTTAGCCGCTAGATTCTAACAGTATAATCATAATAGTTATTATACGCATGTTTGTCAACTTAGAAAAGATGATGTCGTAGCGCTCCCACACTTTTCGTAGAACAAGTGACGTCGTAGATGTGCTACGCCTACGGCTACAGTGCTACACTTGTTGGGTTTCCGGGGTATAATCCAAGATGATTAAATGGTTGAACACTTTTTAAATTGCTTATTTTCCATAACAATAATTACATTTTTGTGATTTATAAATCTGGAAGGTTGTAAAAGGACGCCTAATTTGAAACCCCAATATCTTACGTTGCAGTAAGTGACCACCTATGAAGTACCCTTTCACATAAAGACTTGGTAATCGCTTAAGACTTTTTTTAATTTATTTGTAATAATATATCGGCTTTGGCAATTGTCGAAATGCGACTTGCTAGTCGGTCATAGGCGAAAACCCACTGAAAAATCTACAGTTTCCGATATGATTAAACGCGAGTTATACCGCATAGGTAAAACAAAAACCCGTTTAAATCACTTGTGTTGTATGGGAGCTCCCTTAAATATTTATTTTATTCTGTTTTTTAGTATTTGTTGTTATGGCGGCAACAGAAATTCAACATTTGTGAAATTTTCAACTATTTAACTATCACTGTTCATGAGATACAGCCTAGACAGACGGACGGATAGCGGAGTCTTAATAATAGTTTTACCCCTTGGGTACGGAAACCAAAAAAAAATTTTTTTTTAATGTAAAAAGTAATGAAACGATCTCCTGATGATGATGGTGGTGGATAACGCCTGTCCATGACCATTGCAGCGATACACAGAATTTTGAGTAGCAAAAAAAAGTCCAAGGCATCGCTGTTTTGGCGCTCATTACTTGGAGACTTTCGATGGTTAGTCTCAACAGCCCTGTAATTTCGCTAGCTGCAGTACTTACCCTTCAAACCGAAACAGTAATGTTTGAAACACTACACTACATCACAGAATCTTTCTGAAGTATGATTAAATTAGTGCAGTAGTGATGACACTGTATCAAAATTAGTTCTAAGACTTAATCCGGTCAAACACCGCAGATCGTGCTGACGTCGCCGCGGAAACGCTCAGAACTTTAGACCTAAAACGTGCTAACTATAAGCGGACAACAATTCCAAGAACGATATTTCAAGTATAAGGACGTACTTTGCACCAACATTTGTTTTTTTTATGATTGATGGGCTAGGTGTTTGACCACAGCTCACATGATGTTAAGTGAAGGTGTAATCGAAGATGGTAAAGCACACCCAGCCTGGAATGCATCTGGCTCTCAAGTGAGGCTGCCGGAACACACCGTTAGGTGCTTGGCGACAGATTTTCAACTTGAGGGTGGTAGCTAGCCAGCCGAGTACTATAGTACCCTACCACCATGTTATGGTTTCCTCACGATGTTTTTCCTTCACCGGCAGCTCAAGCTCATTGTTGGGGTTTGAACCCACGCCCTTCGGCATGCGAACCTACCGCGCTAACCACTGAGCTATCATCGCTACAAAAAAGTAATAGTGTCTAGTGGCCTAGTAAAGTAATGGTGTCTTTCATGCAGTTTCGTTTTAAAGTATCAATGTGAAATCCCTAATAACCGAGTTATAAAACATACGACATAACATTTTATGAGACTGTCGGATACGGGACACTGATTTTGTTGTGCTTGGCATTTTATTATATCTATACATTTTGATGAAGCAGATTTCATTGTAGCCGGTTGTTAGAGACTTTTTGATTTTTCTCAAGATAAACTTGCATGATTTATTTTTCCTATTAAAAATAATAAACACACAAAATCGTATAAATTGAACTCGGCAATGTTTAGTCAAAAACTTAAAGTAAACCAAATTAACTTGAAAGTAATAAGTTGGAATGTTAAACTCCGACGTAATAGATATATACTTTCGCTACGCCGTCGTTTTCCAAGGTCTGGTAGAAAAATTATCAAGATCAGTAGTGCTATTTTTTTAATTATTGCCAGTGTCATTTGGAATGATGTAAGGATTCTAGTGATACTCCATACATCTAAATCTGTTTAGTCATTTCAAGTTATGAACCCAGAAAACATTACTCTCCTTGTTTTAACAAATTGTGTAAAAATGAGTTTAAATTTTATCGTCGAGTTTTTGAAATGTATGCAGGTTTTATTACAAAAACACTGCTCAGTAGGTACATTTGCTTTTATAATATGTCATGTTTACACACTACTACTTGGCGATAATATCCAGGCCCAGTGTTAGAGACCCAGGGCCCCTAGGCACTTGACATTTGGGGCCCGTCATCCTGAAGCAATTTTGGTACCTAAACGACATCGATCTCAAAAGATCACTACCTAAACTCACTTGTTTTTTCTGATATTCGTTTGTTATGCCAATATAAGTTTGAAAAAGAAAAAGCTAGCTGACGGCTAACTTAGCTAATGCTCAGAAAATTTCGACGAAATACCACAAAAACATTTTATAAGATCCGAGCAATCTTGAGCAATTTCCCCGTTGAAAACGCAATTAACTGAGACAAAGAATTGCGTAGATTTATAACCGACATCAAGTCAAATATCAGCCTAGAGATTATATAAATTGATGTTTTAATCGAATACTCGTTAAATTAATTAAGGACCCCGAAAATGACCTTTTGGCGGAGAAAAGATTTAGGTAGTTTTTATTGGTGAGGTATAAAAAATTTTGCTTGGCGTGTGTTAACATCTGCCCTTTAGCGACCCGCAGGGGCAACCGGTCACGAGTATGATGCATGTGCCAGCCATCGCCAGGGGTGTAGCTAGCTACCGCCATATCAGCCATATCAATGATACGGGCCCCCCGGGCTACAGGAGTCCCTAACGTGTGTAAGCAAAAATTTGTAAAATGTTATGACTCACTTAATCTCGTGCTTCCCGGGAAAAACAACAAAAAAATCTGGAGGCCCAACTAATTTTGATACAGGGCCCCTCCAAGGCACGCTACGCCACTGGCCAGCGCCCTCCTCAACTAGGTATACCTGAGAGAAGAAAGCGACCCTACACACGACGCCACCGTAAGACCGCTGCAAGAAGGAGCCTTCGATGGAGGGCTTTTTTTATGCGACGATGTGGCCGAAGTTGAAGCAAGACTTAGATTATAATTATCTCTCAGAAAAGGAACCAGTTACCTCATTTCATTTTCTAAACGGATTCGAAATGAATGATGAATCATTTACAAATACAAATACAATTTAGTTCTGCTGCAAATACAGGTATTTTCAATCCCATTCTAGATCGCAATCACCTAGATTGTAACACCTGGGTTAGCGCATCCTAGATGGCTTTTATTTCTTTGTACGATAAAATATTGGTAAAACAATTTTACATAGAACTCACTAGTCTTAAAGAACTGATATTTTTACACTTAATCTCGTGCTTCCCGGGAAAAAAAAACATATAAAAATCTGGTGCCCCAGATTTATAATATCTAATAATTTAAAAAAAAAAACATTTTCAGAATCTAATGTTTTATTCAAGCAATTGTGATTTACCGCAAATAAAGACCAAAATAAATGCCAGTAGCTGTGATTTCACTGTAAAATTATGCTCCATTTGTCCATAAACGGCAAAAATTTATTTGTAAGGAAATCGAACCACAGATGATGGATATAGATGTTGATATACCCATAAATATAAACAACTTTGACTATGAAACCAACCCTAAATCGAAAAATGTCATTGGCCTTGAAGAAAATATATATATGAAGGGCTCGTAGTACAATCTGTTCGCATTAACCCTTCAGTACCAGCGCCTTTCAATATTAAAACATCTCCGAAACACATTGTTCACAATTGTTTGGGTGTCTATCGAATGATACCTCTAATTTCCCAACGAAAAATATAAGAAGTTCCCGCTAGGTGCTCGCTGTAGGTATTTTACCGCTATTTCAATTATACCTCTTATGAAATAGTTGTCACGGGCGGAGCCGATCGCGCCACCACCGGCATCCCTGAGATGCTATGGACGATTGGAATTTTCTTTGGGCATAGACCACAGTGGGAAGCGATGCTCCTCATTGTTTTTAAATAGGAAAATGATTTGCCAATCTGGAGGTTTTCACACGCCGAGCGGCGTGGGTTCAAATCCCAACAATGAGCTTGAGCTGCCGGTGAAGGAAAAATATCGTGAGGAAGTCATAGTATTGTGGTAGGGTATTTTTAGTACTCGGCTGTCTACCGCCAAACAGCTAACAGGGTGTTCCGGCTGCTTCACTTGAAGTTATAGAGTTCTAGACTAGGTGTGCTTTATCATCATCGAACGCACCATCACTTAACATCAGATTAGCTGTGGTCAAACCCTTACTGTTATCTGGAAAAATCCTATGCGATAAGGCTGCCGTTTTATTACCATCATTATATGTTCGAGAAAGTTTTATTCTATCCTATTCTGTTCCGTTCTGTTCTGTTCTGTTCTAACCATTACAAAAAAATGTTAAATGATAGAGCAGTCAAACATTCAGACCGTTAGCATACATTACAAGTTTTAAATATCTAACGAGTTTCCGCTCCCGCTGTCGCGACCGCTTATCACATCACTATGCCCTGGCCTTAAGGCCCGTACGCACGTCATTGCTCCAAGAATGGGAGATATAACGCGATCAAGGCTTTAAATTCAGTGCAGGCTGCCATCGGAGACGGCTCATTTATTAGATTTTTATTTCGTTGGTATTCTATTGAACATATTTTGTGGAATTAAAAGGCATTATTGAAATTTTTAATGGTTTTGAAATTTTTGGACGGTTGAACTTGAGGTATTGAGTTCTGTGGTATTTGATTGGAATTTTTATTGTCTTTTGAAAATTTGAAAACAATTGGTCTGTTAAAGTCTAAGTATGCACTATCAACGCATGGTATACCTTTTCTTCTTTGTTTTTGACGTCGCACTTCGTGCATTTGCTATGGTTAGTCTCACACTAGATGCAGAACGATTAAAACCGTGACACAGTAATTACACACTACGGCTTGGCGGCAAAATATATATCAGTCCGAATCAGCCCGGTTTTTTATAAACTGTCCCACTGTTGGGCATTGACTTTCTCAATGTGAAAAGGGTAAGGCCTTAGTCCACTACGCTGGCTAAATGCGGGTTGGTAGACTTCATATATCTACGAGAACTTTTTTTTTTAAATGTAGGTTTCCTTATTAGTATTTACCGTTAGCCTGCCCGATGGGGCAACTTATGAAAAAAAAAAAATTAGTATTTACAACAACAAAAAAGTATTTAAGAATTCTATCAGTTATCTGACTTCCATAGTACAAGCTTTGCTTTGTTTGGGGTCAGACGGTGATGATGATGGGGGTGGTGATGGTGATGGTGTGTTATGTCCGACGATATTTATTTATTTATGTTTTCCTTCACAGTTTGAAGTTAGCAGCAATACGCACATAAGTTAGAAAAGATGAACAGAAGTACCCAAGACCTCTAGATTGGAAGTCAGACGGATTTCCAACACGGCTGCCGGAACTTCACTTGGCAGCCGGAACTTCAAATATCAGTGTTTAAAAAATTGACATTTCAATACTTGGTAAAACTAATTTTCTAAGCGAAGTGACTTTGCTGATTTCCTTTCGTCTGTTTCCCCTCATCTCATGTTGTAATTCGTGCGCCTGTCTTAGAACCCGTTCTGTAATCATCTTTGGTAATTGAAATGGACGGCTAACACAGTTAGCCGGCGGTAGCGAGAAATTAACACGAGATGCCTTGATTACCTTTTACAACAACCTAGAGCTTTGAACCGACACGTCTATAAATATGTATAAATAAAATATCTATATATTTATAAATTTTCTTAATAAATTTTTGCCATTTATGGACAAATGGAGCATAATTTTAAAGTGAAATCGCAGCTACTGGTATTTATTTTGATCTCTATTTGCGGTAAATTACAATTGCTTGAATAAAACAGTAGATTATTAGCATAAAATCAAATTTATGAATGATTTATGACTTTATGATTTTTGACTAAAACAATTACCTAGATTAGATTATGCTAATAATCTACTGTTTTATTCAAGCAATTGTGATTTACCGCAAATAAAGACCAAAATAAATGCCAGTAGGTGTGATTTCACTGTAAAATTATGCTCCATTTGTCCATAAATGTCAAAAATTTCTTTGTATGGTAATCGAACCACTTTAATATAAGTTTTTTTTTGTTACAATTCAATTTTTTTTTTTCAAAATTTCACGCTCTTCATCTTCGTTTATATTGCCAAGCAAAAATGTTTTTTATCAATAAAAAAAGCTTAAAGATGTCGTGTTTACAGTAGAGTGGTTGAATTTATACAATGAAAGGTCAATGAAAATGTAATTTTTCGAAATACACAAATCAGAGCTGTTTTTTGTGCCTGTCTACACAGATAACGCGTTCAACAGGAATTTAAATTGCAACTGTTTATTGATTTATTTTTTTTCGTTAATTTGCCCTTTCGGGCAGGCTAAAGCTATAAAGCCATACTGCCTCGTCTTAAGTGTTATTTCTGCTGTATCTTAGCTATAATTATAGTCAAAGTCGTCTTTGTCAAGTCCAGTTCGTGTCAGTTAATTCCAGTCATGCTTAAGTAAAGTAGTGGCAACTTTACTACAAAGCTTCGATGGAGTTTTGGAAGCAACACGAAAACTCATGTTTCACCACATTATATCATTTTCCCACACTCGCGCTTGTAATTCGGCACTTTATGAATAAAACACCACCATTTTTATGCATAAACACTCGACAAAACACTAGTTTTGGAAAAAAATACAACGGAGCGACACGACTCTTCCCGCGTTCCCGCCAAACTCTCCTGTATATTGAGGTGTTCTGTTCAAATCAAGATTTCAGGTGGTTATAATCTATGCTCAGATCGATTGTTATAAAACCTCATTTAAGTATTAAGTACTTACCAAAACTTTTTTGATGTGTCATGTAATAAAGTGAATTTGACATACATGTCACCAAATTTTTTATGATTTGTTTACCACACATGTTTACAATTTTATTACAATAATTTTCTAAAATCTACACAGCTTTGTATTTTTATTCGAAATTAACTAAAATATTTTACAAATATGGGCGAAGGAAAATGCACTTTCGGCACCAAACTGCCCATAGATATTCACATGCTCAATGAGATAATATATAGGGAAGTAAAGCACTTTAGAAACTATAAAATCTACAGACCAAACTTCGGTTGTAAGTAACTATTGCCCAGCTTATATATTGCATCATTTCAGCTTAGGATAAGTAGAAATTCTTCAACTATTAAATCTTGGAGTAGTTGCTAAGTTTTAGAGCAATAAAACATAATCTTATAGTTTGACATTAAGATGGGTATTATAATAGTCGTATTTAGTCAACAATTGATGAAATAACTGCCAAAACGTTCATTCTTTTATTATTTACTCATTTCATTCATTCATTCACTCGTTCGTTCGTTCATTCAATCATTCATTTATTGAATTTCACAAAATTCCCCAGCGGTCCCGGTGACCGGCAAGTTCTACGCTGCCCATGACGTGTACATATCTGACAGCCTGGAGCAAGCACAGAAGGTAGACACGTACCAGCACAACGTCACCCAAAGCCGAGCTAAAGGACCGCACAGCAAGTATCCATTTCCAGCGACTGAGAATCAAGTGTAAGCGATATATTTTGACTCTCTTAGATAAATCTCACACAAGGCACACATTTTTTTTTTTATATCTAAGCAGCGATGCCCTGAACTTTGTTTCGCTACTCAAAGTTTGGAGCAGTGCGTTTAGTTAGCATAACGGCCATGGAGTCGGTTTTTTTAATTGTAAATTTGTGTATTCTGTATTCTAATATTTAACCTTTTCCTTCCTCAAGTTACGGCTGGTACCACGAACCGTTAGTGCATATGGACCGCAATGATCGGCGCTTCTACAATCCACAAAAGGAGAGCGCACATACCAAGATAGAAGTTATCATACGCCAATGCAACCCTAAATCTAAAAAAGCTTAATACAAAATCTTGGATGTCGAATAATAGATGGATAGAGCTTCAGTTTAAAACGTAAGCTAAACAGCTAAACTATGGTACTATTTTACACTCACTGCAGACTGGGTCATGAATCATTGTAAGGCTAGGGCGGTGAGCATGTTGTGCGGACGCAACGCCGTTATCGATATCGATATCGATTGTTCAGGTGATACAACATTGTTTTGTAATGATTCATTTGTTTTTCAGTATTACCATCTTTTATTTATTAATTTGATCCCTGAGAACTTTTACTCTGTTTTACTTTGACTTGACGTCCACTGCTGGGCATAGGCCTCTCTTCATAAGTTTGTCTTTTGTTCATTGTTTTCCATAAAGACCGGTTGGAAGCGGCTCGCACCCAGCGTCTTATTACGTCTTCTGTCCACCTTGTGGGTTGACGTCCTACGCTGCGTTTGCCGGTCCGTGGTCTCCACTCCAGAATTTTGCAGCCCCATCGGACATCAGTTCTGCGTGCTATGTACCCTGCCCCCTGTCACTTCAACTTGCTAATCCGTTGGGCTATGTCGGTAACTTTCGTTCGTCTACGAATATCTTCATTTCTGATTCGATCTCGTAGGAAAACTCCGAGCATAGCCTTCTCCATAGTTCATGTACTACTTTGTGCTTTAAAGCTTTCTTTTTATGCGTTACTTATCTTTTTTTTTTTTTTTTGATTTAAAAAAACCTACAATTTACTTTAACGTTATCGAACCCAGGCTATTATAGAATTAGAAACTATAATGCAAACTGAAAACCTAACAAAAAATTATATAGGTGGGGTCATATAAGATTTTCTTCGTTCTACAATATTTTCCAAGGTAAGTTGAAAAGCGCAAAATTGTAGCTTAGATTAGTATCGTAAAATTGAGCTCTGAGTGTCTACAAAATCTGACCATTAACCTACTTATCCTTACGTACTATGTTTAAGTTTCTTAAGTTTGTAAAATTATTTTAATTCGTAAGTACAATAAACAATCAAACATGTGTTTTTGTGTTTATTTTTACCCTCGACGGAACGGAGACGGTATATGCGTTTGGGATGAGAGGATGTTTGTTTGTCCAAATCCATGTTGCCATTTTTCTCCAAAACTACTAGTCCGATTTTGATGCAGTTTTCAGTTATGGGTTTGGGTTTGATTGGTGCATTATCTTAGATAGGTGACAATTACTTTTTAACCGTTGTGGGTTTTTTCAAAAATTTTAATTTTCCTTTTTTGCTAGAAGGCGCTGTGCAATAAGTATTTTATTTATTATCTCTTCAATTCCGTTATTTCACGACGAAGTCGCGGGTTACAGATGCTCTCCTGATGGTAAGAGCCACAAATCTCTAAATATATCTCTATGGTAAGAGCTAACACCTGCTTAATACTGCAGTACCCAGCACTTCTATACATTGTACAAAACCTAGTCGCTTCTCGCCGTCTGTACGGAAAGGAAAGCAGAGATAGAGAACGAGATGTTTATAACGAGGTAATAAAAAAAACTTGTAAGTATAGTAATTTTATTTTTTTAGTGTTGGGGTCTGTGGGAATTGGCTAATTATTCATCTTGATTTTTATCTTTTGGAGCATACTGGTTCCAGCCAGATCTCTTGCCTTTGTAGTCTTTCTTCTCCAATGGTTGCAGGTGCGCTGCGGCAACACGATCCCTAGAGACAAAAACCACTTATTTTTTCAACAACCTTTTATTTCGCAATTTATAAATAACTAGCGGCCCGTCCCGGCTTCACACGGGTGGAGTTTTTTTTATATTTAATTCTCGTTTGAAATATAGCCTCTGTTACTCAGGGTAGCAATGTAGAATTCTAACAGTAAAAAAGTTTTTGAAATCGGTCCAGTAGTTTTGAGTTTATTCGTTACAAACATACAAAACTCCAAAGATACAAACCTTTCCTCATTATAATAGTGTAGATGTGGATATAGTGTAGATTTGCAATCTCTGTTGATACTTTGTATTGTACCTTGTTAAATAATATGGACGTCGAGTTCCACACTTTGATTTGCTTGACTTGGATTTCATTTCCGCCCACACCCTTTGTTGTCGAGATAAACAATCGGTTTGGTAGGGTTAAGTGTTATATATATATATATATATTTATTTTTATTTTTTTTCTGTAAAAAGTAATGAGATGAACGAGACGCTCTCCTGATAGTAAGAGATAACGCCTGTCCATGACCATTGCAGCGATACACAGAACTTTGAGTAACAAAACAAAGTCCAGGGCATCACTGCTTTGACGCTCATTACTTTAAGACTAGATGGTTAGTCTCAACAGCCCAGTAATTTCGCTAGCTGCAGTACCCTTCGAATCGGAACACAGTAATGTTTACACACTACTGCTTAGCGGCAGAATATCTGGTACTGCGGTGGTACCTACCTAGACGACCTCCTGCTAAGGAGATCTACCACCAAGTAAATAATATATGGCATATACGTATCATCATACCTACATGGAAAGTGATAAATCAGTACAAGAAGCAAAAGATGTGTGGCAAGCTGGCATAGACTCACGCAAACTCCTCATAGCTCCTAGCCGTGTGGATGGCATCACATTTAACATCATTAACGCGCCAGTACTTCCGGTCCTCTTCCACACAGCCTCTTAGCTGCTCCTCCATTGCTGATATGTCTTCCTTGCTAAGTGGTTTATCCATTACTGAGGACAAGCTAAATCCCTTCAAGGTGAAATTCCTTTCAATTTAAGCACAATTCTTTAGGTGGTATTTAAGGAAACGATTAGGAATCAAAATTATTTTGCAGTCAAAGAAATGTTCGTATTGATCAAACACACCAACAGTGTAAATATAGCCAAGTGTCAGTTCGTGTGAAATTTTCAATGCCATCACCATAGTTACGCCATGCGGTAACCATGAAATGGTAACTTTTTAACCAGAAGCCTTATTTCAGAGCCAGTGTTTTTAATCTATATTTTAGTTTACATGCGTTATTTTATTATTATAAATTACTAGCAGCTCACCCCGGCTTCGCATGGGAAAACAATATAAATTTATCGATCCAGTAGTTTCGGAGCCTATTCAATACAAACAAACAAAAAAATAAATCTTTCCTCTTTATAAGATGTAAGTAGATAACTGTAATAGTTAGACATATGAAATTGCGAACTTATTTGTAGCTGTCAATTTGCTCTATAAAACGCTCTCGCCTGCTCTCGCGCTCTCTCTCTTTGCTCTTTTTTTATTGTCAATAGTTTTCACTGCGCATGCTGAGTAAGGATTTTTTCAAATTTTTCACAGCTTGGGTTACATTATTGAATTTTCCATACGGATCCCTAATTGATTTTTAAATAAAATATAACCTATGTCCATCACGGATAATATAGCATTCTAATAATGAAAGAATTGTTAAGATCGGTCAAGTAGTTTCGGAGCCTATTCAAAACAAACAAACCATCAAATCTTTCCTCTTTATAATAGAAAAAGAGGTTGCGAAATTTTTGCCATGATATTATAAATAACCCACAATTAGAATCGATGTAAAACTAAAACGTATTATTTATTTTGTAGCGATGATAGCTAACAGTGTTTAGCGCGGTCGGTTCATACGCCGAAGGGCGTGAATTCAAACCTTAACAATGAGCTTGAGCTGCCGGTGAAAGAAAGAAACCATAGCATCGTGGTAGAGTACTCGGCTGGCTAGCTACCACCCTCAAGTTGAAAATCTGCCGCCAAGGACCTAGCGGTGTGTTTCGATAGCCTCTCTTAAGAGCCAGTTTCATTCCAAACTAGGTGTGCTTTACCATCTTCGACCACAGTCACTTAACATCAAATAGGCTGTGGTAAAGCGCCTAGTTTGCCAAATATAAAAAAGCGTCTCATTACTTCTAGATAGATACATAAAAAATCCTGCTACGTGATTATATCTTAATTAAAGACGCGATCGTTCACTATTTACCAACCTAAATAAAGTAATAGTGACTTTAAACTGAGTTTCCGAGAATGCCTTTCATAAGGCTTTATCGCTTCCGTAACTGTTTACAAAACACTTGGCGAAAACATTCGACGGTATAACTGAATCTGTTATTATGTATCGCTACGCTGGGATTGTTCCAGTGGGCCGAGATAGAAAGAAACACGTTGTACTTTTTTTTTACTAGTGACTAGATGTTTGATTACAGCTCACCTGATGATAAGTCCCGGTAAAACACTTAGCCTGAAATGGAGTGAGGCATTGTATGTCTACGCGTATGTCAACATCAGCAATGGGGGTTTCGCATGCCGTGACGTCACACTCTCTGCTTGGTCCCACAATCACGTGATTGATGCCGGAATTTTCCGCATTAATTTTCCAAAAAATAATTGTAATCTTTACCTTTTATAGTTAATGTTTTTATTTATAATGTAAACGTTTTCACGGTCAATTTTAATTAGATGTTGAAACCCAACATCTAATAAAATTGTTGTTGTTAATGTCATTTTTTCTGATTCTTTTTTTTAATAGTTCTTATACTTCGAATGAAGTTTATATACTTATAGGGCAAAGGCCTGACCGCATAGCATTCAGTTTGTGTCAAATGATAATATAATTAGTAATAGAGATACGGGAGAACAAAAGAATATACATAGGCCGCTAAAAACTTAACACTCTTTTTACGTAGTCGGCTAATAAAACGAGCTAACAGCGTCGCCAGTAAAGTTGTACAGTTATAGCCGACGGAGCGTGCCCACAATATCAACCTCCGGATTTCAACCGTCGCTCTTTGCTTTAAGTTATATCAAGTTATACTCAACGATGTTTTTAAAAATATGCTTAAGTAAGTTATGTGTTTGCTTTTGTTTTCTGACTTATTACTTACATGTGGACTAACTTAACTTTTTAACAGTGATACTTTTTTACTTTTTGTAATTTTTTTTATATATAAGTAAATTAACGAGCGACGCGCTATCTTGATCGCGAGAGTTTTTTTTTTTATGGTTGACAGGCTAGTTGTTTGACTACAGATCACCTGATGTTAAGTAAAGGTGTGGTCGAAGATGGTAAAGCACACCTAGCCTGGAATGGAACTGGCTCTCAAGTGAGGCTGCCGGAACACACCGTTAGATACTTGGCGGCAGATTTTCAACGTCTGTTCTTGACCTATACTCAATCATTTATTGTAGCATTACCTACAGGACTTTGTTTTGGTACACAAACTCTGCATACCGCAGCAAGTGATGTTTTCTTTTATGTTTAAAAAATAGTAAGTCGAACAAGGAGTTCTGATAACGCCTGCCCATGACCAACAACGATATTACGATATTACAACGATATACAGAACTTTGAGTAGCAAAACAAAGTCCAAGGCATCGCTGCTTTGGCGCTCATTTCTTTGAGACTTTCGATGGTTAGTCTCGACAGCCCTGTAATTTCGCTAGGCAAGGACAATTCCTTACCATCAGAAGAGCTATTCATTACTTTTACATCAAATGTGAAAATCTAATATTCTAAAAAGACTCCAGATACATTTGCCTAGTTAGTAGTAATCAACAAGCTAAAACATGTGCAAAACTATTTCACGTAATAATTCTATATTTTTTTCAGTTGTTGCTTTTTTTACTCTCTACATTTCTCTTTGCATCTGCTACGTTTCTTACAACCAGTTTCACGGTTTCGGTGATGCGTATGAGACGATCCTATACGGGGTCAGCGAGCGGCCGGTACAAGGGACCACTCATAGGAGACCTGGGTCGCTTTCTCGACCCCGCGTACATCGGGGCTCTTCTACAATTACACCTATGTCGCCAACAAATCCGGTGAAACATACTGTAAGTCTTGCTTTATACTCATCAATAGATATTTTTTTGCCCGACGGCTCCAGGACGATAATGTTTTAAATCTAATATTAATTTTAAAAACTAAAACTTCTTAAAGTACCTAAACATTAAGTTTTGTTGTGATAACTGCTCACCTGAATTTAAATGACGCTGTGGTCGAAGATGGTTAAGCACACCTATCCTGGAGTGGCTCTCAAGTGAAGCTGTCGGTTGGTTTCCTTACAATGCAGCTCAGACTCATTCTTAGAATTTGAATCCTCCCCCCACGGGGTGTAGACCAAAACGCGATAACTATCGTCCCATAAAAAATGGTTCAAGTTTAATATTTTTATTTTAACACAAGCTGCGCTTTTACCCGCTGTTCATTCGGGATGTAAACCTCGTGTGTTAATTCAGGTGGTTAAGTCAGGTGTCAGCTACCTCCATACCAAATTTAAAATTGGTTCAGCTGTTTAAGCGTGAAAAAGTAAAAAACGTACAACATACAATCGCAAACTTTCGCCTTTATATATTTTTTTTATGCAATAGTAATGAGACGAACGATGCGCTCCCCTGATGGTAAGAGATAACGCATGTCCATGACCATTGCAGCGATACACAGAATTTTGAGTAGCAAAACAAAGTCCATCGCTGCTTTGGCACTCATTACTTTGAGACTTTCGATGGTTAGTCTCAACAGCCCAGTAATTTCGCTAGCGGCAGTACCCTTCACACCGGAACACAGTAATGTTTGTACAGTACTGCTTGGCGGCAGAATTCCTGGTACTGCTGTGGTACCTACCTAGACGACTTCCTGCTAAGGAAATCTACCACCAAGTAAAATATTACCATTGTCGCTTAAACATACAAACATGCAAACGAACATGAACGCTGATTTCTCCCATTAGACTTGGAAACCTCGGTCTACTTAATAGCTGAATATTTGCAGGTATCTCCTACGGAATCTACTACCGCCTCATCTACGCAAGCCAGCTCACCCACGAGTCCCTTAGTCTTGCCAATAGCCTACACAAATTTTAATTGCTCTGAAAACGAGCGCCCTTTCAATATCGGGACTTACGAAGTCCCGACGCAGAGAGACTTGGTGTTGCAGATACAGAAAACTCTGAAACGGATGTTCAGCCAGTACAGAGATAAGGCTTTGTTCTTACTGCAGGATATCCAACAGGTAGGTATCATTTTTGGAGCAAAAATATATCAAACAGCTCTAGGGATTGCTATGCCAACGGCGCGCCGTGCCGCCACCGGTCCGTCTTTTTTTTTTTTATGGTTGACATGCTAGTTGTTTGTCCACAGCGCACCTGATGTTAAGTGAAGGTGTGGTCGAAGATGGTAAAGCACACCTAGCCTGGAATGGAACTGGCTCTCAAGTGAGGCTGTCGAAACACACCGTTAGATGCTTGGCGGTAGATTTTCAACTTGCGTGTGGTAGCTAGCCAGCTGAGTACTAGAAAGTACCCTACCACCATGCTATGGTTTCTTCACGATGTTTTCCTTCACCTGCAGCTTAAGCTCATTGTTGGGGTTTGAACCCACGCCCTTCGGCATGCGAACCTACCGCGCTAACCACTGAGCCATCATCGCTACGAAACCTTGTATTTGTTGTTTAAGTAAGAGTCGATATATGTAATTGTAATGAAGTTAGCTCATACAAATAAAAATACAATTTAAAAAAGAATCATTTAAGCAGTTCCTTCATTTTTGTTTTTTCATGATTTGTTTGTTTTTGTTTAATGTTTTTATGTTTCACGTAAAAAAATATGCAAAACAGACAAAAAAAATTATCTATCTCTAAGAAAGTTGTCAAAGAAAGGGTCGTATTTCAAACATATTCTCATTTTTAACGTACTTCAATAACAAAAGAGGTTTTCAATTTGATTGTATTTTTTTGTTTGTTAGGTACTTCAGAACTCCCTCATTTATAATGTTTAGCCTTCGAACAAAATGAGGACCCCTGGTAGTTATATGCCTCCTCTATAGCTTTCCATGAGTTTCTATCAGGTAGTCCAAGATTGCCTAGCCAAGTTTTTGATACAACTAATTAGGTAGCATACCTTATGAGCATTTGTTCTCGCTTCCAGGCCACCAGAGCAACGGTAGACATTGAAAAGAAATGCCTTCTCAACCAACACAACCACCGGAAGAACTACAAGAAGTGCGTGACAGATGTCAGTAAGAAATGCGAGTTTATTACGAAGAGTTTAGTGACGTCTCTCGAGCGGCAGAGAGCAGACGTCTCCGCTTTTGTTGAGGTAAGAATTTATAAAGTTTTCCATATACTCACGAGACCAGCGGCAGCGGCCTTACATGCAGCATGATAATAATAATTTTACCTATCAGCTAAAACAAAAGAATAAAGTTTTTTGTTTTGGCGTCGCATTTTTAGCATTTGCCAGTGTCGTGTTTTTCATTTTCGAGTTTCATAAGCTAAATAAGTTGCCTCGTAGCTAGAGTTATAGTTAAAGTCCAGTATTGGTCAAGTCCAGTCTTGGTCAAGTCCTGACATGTTTTAGTAAAGTAGTGGCGACTTTACTATAAAGCTTCGATGGAGTTTTGGAAGCAACACGAAAAGTCATGTTTCACCACATTATATCATTTTCCCACACTCGCGCTTGTGACTCGGCATTTTATGAATAAAACACCACCATTTTTATGCATAAACACTCGGCAAAACTAATTTGTTATTGTCTACGTTTGGCCACCAACTCGTCTGATGGAAAGCCATGGTCAGACTGAGGAACGAAGCACGTTAATCTAGAAGAAATCTATTCACTCTAGCCTTAAAACTGCCCAAATTATAGTTCACAAGAAACAAAGAGGTAGTTCCATTCGTGGGGCATACGCATCAAGAAAGTAGAGCCGAACCGTTACGTACGAACACTGAGAAATTGTTGTGTATTGGTACTGAAAGTGTGGAATAGGGATATGGAACTTCAACAAAAATAATTTTGATATTCTTTAAGCTTAGCTTACGTACACAGTAGACTGAAATATTCTTTTGGCTGATTTTAATTTTGTAGGTAGGTACAATAGCATAGCATAGACGACTTGTTCACTATTTTTTAAAGAAAAATTCCGTTTATTTTTAGGGAACAATTTGCAACGTTACAGAGATGAAATCGGATCCGGTGCAACTGATCAAGATGCTCGCCATGGAGCAGGCGTCGCTAGAGTTCGCCTTACCAGGCTTTTTACGGCTGCTGGGCTCTTGTTCCGCCCTTTGCGACCAGTAAGATATTTAGCTAAATATTATAAATACAAGGTAACGTCCTAAAAGCAATGTGACTCATTGAGTTTGAATGTTCTATTTTTTCAATGTCTTAAGCACGTTTGTAGCTGCAGTCGATTAACAATCTAAGATCGTTTAACAAAGGGTCATGTTTAGTGGATCAAGAATATCACTCTTACGCAAGTAGGTACTAGCGTTGAACTTCAACTTTGAGGAACTCAACCTTATTTAAAATAAAAATACTTACAACTTAATACTTGCTACAGCATGTTTTTACAATGAAATCTCCAAGGAGGTATTGAACAATGCATTTTTATCGCCATAATTTTTTTTTTATCGAGTCAATAATTTCTACTTTTACATAAGTAAAAGTAGAAATTATACACAAACAACAACATAAGTAACAGTTTTACATAAGTAATAGTTGTAGAGCTTTTTAGCTAAACGTAATAATACGTTTAGCTAAAAAGCTCTTGAATATAAATGGTAATTTTTTTTTATTCAAAAGTTAATTAATACCTACGAGTAATATTAATTTAAAATTTCAATAAGTCGGGGAAAACGCCGATGTTTTAGAGGAGAGAGAATAAAATTCACATATCGTAAAGTTCGATAAAAGAACCACAACATTCTTTGTAACTTGCTTCGTTTTTTTATGAAGTTTAGTAAGTAAAATCTTACAATTTATTTTTTCAGCAAACATCCAAAGTTGAAGACTAAGTATAAAAAGCCATTAAGGCATATGACAGATCAAGATCTCGTTGTTAAACATTTCCTCACGAATAAAAGCTATTTTCAACTTATCAATTAGATAATACCATTAAAAAATAATAACCGTGGAATGCAGTGTCCTTTGTATACGACAATGTGGACGCATTCCAATATTTGTGAACGCATCCGGAGCAATCGATTAAGCTTTCACGAGTTTTGCATTCTCCACGCTAGATGGCAGCAAGCTAGTTGAACTTTTGACGTGAACTTGATTGTAACTTACGAATAACTTAACCAAAATATCTAAGCTTTTTATGTGATGTGCATAGTGATAACTGTGGGAATATGTTCCAAAATAACATAGAATTATAATACAATACGTGAGAAATGTCCGTCTTTGGTTTGACGCTGTGCGAATGATATCCTGCTTGACCCCACGAAAACTTAAGAATCTCCGTTTATACCAGGTATGTGATGTTATTTACTAATTATAACAAAACTTCGCTGCCTTATTTTCGTGTAATAAAACACCAAAAGAAGAGCTACAAAGTTTAGTGCAAATATTCGTAAGGTTGTGTTGATTTTAGTCAATTTTATCGGACCACTTTCATTTCTATTTTTGCATGAGAAGTTTTGTAGAACAAGTGTCGTTCGTATAGGTATTTACCAAAGGTAAGTTACTAAAGGTTCACTACATCAAATTTTATCTCAGTGTAATTTAAGCAGAAATAGGTTCACCATAAAATTGGCTTACTTGGATAAGTACATAACTGCTTTTAACTGCAATTGCTGTGGTTTGTTCATTGATTTGTTTCATCCAAGTGCCTATTTGATTTCCCTACAAGTAGAACTCAATTTTATACAGCCTCTTAATTAACTAACTAAAAGTAAGTTTCTAATAGTAAAAGATATCCAAAGAAAGTTTGTATGTGTTACTTCTTGTAAATGTAATAGCTTTATGGATTTAAGTAAAATTCGGAATAGAAATAGTTGATACTTTGAATTAACACTGGTTTTGAGTTTTGTCTTTTTCATAAGTTTTATTATTCTGGCTTTTTTAAAGTAATGTTTTTTTTAACCTACACAAATTATTATTATCAAAATCTGTTTATCCTGTCAGTTATTTTGTCTGTTTATTTATTTATTGAGAAAGAATATGGTAAACCAATTACATCCAATGTCACAAAATTTTGACATTCCATAAAAACAAAAATCTAAATTACAATTACAAAAATTTTAAAAAGATGTCAAAGTACAAAAATTTTAAAAAGATGTCAAAGTACAAAAAACAAAGTAATAAGAATATTTAAAAAGAAAAAAAAACGAATTACATAATGTCATAAGATTTAAAAAAACTAAATGGAATATACACAAAATATGCAGTCTTCTTGATGTAACTTTAGTCTAAATGTATGTATATGTCTTATCTTTGTTATATTATTAAGGCAACAGAATTAACATTTAATATTAAATGTCAATTTCATTTCTTGACCTTTCCTTATTGCTTGTCTTAAATCTAATCAAATTTAATTTATAATTAATCATGTTGGTTTGTGTTCCTCATTAACTACACTAATTTATGGACAGCAAGCAGTACAAATAATAAAATAAAAGAAGCTCATTAGTTAACCTTATAGATTAATGGTTAGAAAAATAAAAATCATTTATTGCAATAAAGAAAAATATCATTTTATTTTTATTTATTCAGGGCAATAATATCATTTAAACACTTAATACATTGAGGTATCCTTAAGATTAATTCAGCCTTATTTTAAAATTATTGCCTACTATTGTTTAATTTGTAAAAATGTAACCTATTTTTTATTTTTCTTCTTTTCTTTGTGAGACTTCTTAGATTTGGACTTTTTAGATTTCTTCTTTTTGCTCTTCTTGCGCTTGTTATTATCTGACTCGCTGCTGTCTGATGATGTTGATGAACTGCTGCTAGTTGATGAAGTACTTGATGATCTGAAATAGATAAGTCGTTAAATTATTGTACATTATTGTGAAAGCTTAAACAAAGATGCAAAGATACTCTTCTATTAGTTTGCTATCAAATTTATTCTGATAAGTAAGCATCAGATCTGCCTGATCTTACTCCACCTTACCCATTCAGTTATAATCTGACCGCCAGCAGCTCTAAAAAGCATTACCATTTTGTTATCAATATTCAAACACTGGAACAAAACCGTTTGATACCACTTTCAACATGTATATCATATAGTGGTATTTGCCCAAGTAGGTGTTTCCCAATAGTTACAATATGGGTACCTTCAAGTCCCGAGTGAATTGATTTCTTCTAGGTAAGCAAGGTTCACCATAAACCACATCTTTGCTTAACATCTAGCAAGTTGGTGGGACATTAGCAAAACTTATTCAGTTCTAGTTTTATCAATACTATTATTAAGAGGAAAGATTTGATTGTTTGTTTGTATTGAATAGGCTCGGAAACAACTGGACCAATTTTAAAAATTCTTTCACCGTTGCTACACAACTCCGGGTGACATAGGCTACTTTTTATATAATAATATATAATATTCTTTTTATTTCAGGCATAAAATAATCCCATATAAAAAATAAAAATTTAGCTAAGTTAAGTTAAGTTACCTAATCAAAAATTTATCCCTGTATTTCTACGGGAATGGGAACTACGCGGGTGAAACCGCGAGGTGACCGCTAGTCTAGAATAAATGTGATAATGATTAGCAAATTATGGGTCAGTCAGTCTAGTTTAAGAACTTCTAGTTAATTAATAGAAAAATATAAAGATTTTGTTACCTAGATCTTTTCCGTTTTTTGCTTTTCTTTTTGTCCTTAGACTTTTTGAGTTTTTCTGTAAGTTTCTGTCGCAACTCTGCTTCCCGTAGTGTTTGCAGGGGAGTGGCATACTCTTCCTCTGTGTCACTGCTGGTACTGCTCACATCTAATACTATTTCCTTGTTTGGGTCAACCTGAAATAAGATATTGCATAACCTTTAAAATGACACTGCATAGAACACAAATCCTTTGTTTTTTATTTATTTAGCCCATATATTGTCTGTCTCGTTGTAAATGGCATATATTGCTTCTGTAATTCAAGCTTGTAGTTAATGTAAGACTTGTTTTGAAATAATAAAAATATTTTAATGCACTGGAAGTAAACATTGAAAATAGGCATAGGTACATGCAAAAGACAGCATATAACTGATGAAAAACCACTTAGGCATTTCGCTAAGGTTATCCGTGTCATTTTACGTGTACAATGTACATCACCGCAGACATACAACGTAAGAAACCAAGTATGGGACAAACTAGTAATTAATTTAAACAAGAACATTATAAACAAACGAACGCGAACATGCGATGCATGGATGTTATTTATTAACGAATAATTTAGAGCTTTAAAAGTTTCAAACATACCTTGATAAAATTTCTACATTGGAAAGTTAGGTGTCCCGCATAACCACACTTTTTGCAAGCAGCACGCGATGTATCCTTGCTTATTTTAGTTACTAAATCGTAATTAGACATCGCTTTTTACTAGTTTAAATGAAGAAGTTAGAAATTTATTACACAAAAACAACCATCGAGCACCTCGTTTCAAACCATTTTTTTTTTTTTTTTTTTTATTAATTTGCCCCTTCGGGCAGGCTAAAGCTATAGAGCCATACTGCCTTGTCTTAAGTGTTATTTCTGCTGTATCTTAACTATAGTTATCGTCAAAGTCGTCTTTGTCAAGTCCAGTTCGTGTCAGTTAATTCCAGTCATGCTTTAGTAAAGTAGTGGCAACTTTACTACAAAGCTTCGATGGAGTTTTGGAAGCAACACGAAAACTCATGTTTCACCACATTATATCATTTTCCCACACTCGCGCTTGTAATTCGGCACTTTATGAATAAAACACCACCATTTTTATGCATAAACACTCGACAAAACACTAGTTTTGGAAAAAAATACAACGGAGCGACACGACTCTTCCCGCGTTCCCGCCAAAACTCTCGTTTCAAACCACATAAGCAAAACCGACGCAACCACTACTACCAACCAAGGACCCGTCACCCGAACAGACTATATTTTATGACACTGACAACTTGCTAACGTTTCGGATACAATAAACAGGAGTGCTAACGCAAAAAAGCGCTAATAGAAACCATCATGGTGTGTTTGTGAAACTTTCGAGCTGCGTTGGTTTATATAAGCACTAAAATCATTTATTGCCTTTGCCGCTTTTTTCGGACCATATCCCATATTTAAAAAATAAACATTACGTTTGGTTTCACGTTTTTTTTTTTTTTTTTCTTTTGTTTTGGCGTCGCGTTTTAGCATTTGCCAGTGTCAAGTAATTATATATTTTCAAGTTTCAAAAGTTAAATAAGTGCCATCGTAGCTAGTTTTAGTCAAAGTCGTCTTTGTCAAGTCCAGTTCGTGTCAGTTAATTCCAGTCATGCTTTAGTAAAGTAGTGGCAACTTTACTACAAAGCTTCGATGGAGTTTTGGAAGCAACACGAAAACTCATGTTTCACCACATTATATCATTTTCCCACACTCGCGCTTGTAATTCGGCACTTTATGAATAAAACACCACCATTTTTATGCATAAACACTCGACAAAACACTAGTTTTGGAAAAAAATACAACGAAGCGACACGACTCTTCCCGCGTTCCCGCCAAAACCAATTGTCCAAGGTTTCACGTTCCATTTCACCAAACATGTTAAATAGAACGTTTCTTTTCGCTTGCTAAGTTTTTAATGTAGATTATTTTATTTACAGCTATGGAAATGCGAAAATATACTGTCCTCTAAATAAATGTGGGAAATGTTCGGCGATGGCGGAGTTTTTACCACTTTGCGACGTGCTGTTCAATGTAATCTCTCTGGCTGGCTACTTCTGCGACGTCGTTTTCGACGTAGTGATGGGGTATGCCTTGCTAGAGAGGGGGTATAAAGGCACGTTTGCTGCTGCCATATCGATTGTCGTCACGTCTTTATTAATAACACAGGTACCAAATCAAATACTATAACTTTTTGTTTTAATCAGATTTATGTTCATTATTTACTTATTTACGATTCTTCATTTTAGGTCCTTTCAATCCGCTGGTATCTTCACGTGTGGTTCGAAAGCGAAGAGCGCAAGGGGCGTCCTCCTTGGTTGCCCATAATGCTCCACTGTCTACAACTCGGTGTTCTATGGAGATATGCGAGATTGTTAGTGCCGCTAGAACTTCGACGAGTAAAACACCAAGTTAGAGATCTATGTAAGTATCACTAACGTGAATCTATGAGCGCGGAAATAACTCAAAAATTCATTTTACGAATAATTTCCGTTATTACATTTTTTGATGTAAAGTTAGTTTTGTGATATTTTGCGTTTAATGGACCTGTATTTTAAAATTGGCCCAGCGGTAGGCGTTAACGTTCATATTGATTTGTTCTTTTGCGCGTAATTTGTTTACCTGTCTAAAAAAAGAAATACTCTACTGATTACTTTCCTGAACATTATTTTTACGTTTTAAAACTCTTTATAGAAATAAATAAAACTTGACTTTCACTTGACCGTTAATGGCGTAACATAGTAGGCTGTGTAGGGCTATTTTCAGTGCCTAAAAAAGCAATGGCAAACCAAAACAAAGTCTGTCAATATCAAGTCAACGGCAGCCATAATAACCTCTTCCATACACGTGCGTAGAGTAGTTTTTCGCTTTATTGATACAAATATCTGGATTATTTTACTCCTACTTTTCCGTTACTCGGAATCTGATATCGCTTTTATGAAGCTATGATATAATATTTATTTTTTTACTTTATGTCAATTGTCAAAATATATTCAAATGTGTCAAAATAGGTTTGTATACTTTTTAGTTTTACATATTCAGCCTACGGTATGACGTCAGCGCTATTACCATATAGACAGCCAAACTTGTGGAAACTTTTGATTGGCCTTCTTTTCTTATTCATTGTAATTGTCTATGTACCTAGCTGTAAGTTTTCCTTTGATTATAAAAAAAAAAAAAAAAAAAACATTCAAATTAATTTCATTATTTTATTAAAACTTTTAGTTTTCTATCAGAAAAAATATAAAAAAATACAGAAAAAAAAATTGCATACCGAATTGGAATCAGTAAAACCATTTCCTTGCCTAAGTATTTTTAAATACATATTAACTGTTTGATGATTTTATTAATTACTCATATCGACCGTGAAGCCATCGATGTATGGTGTTTTTTTTTCTTTAATTTTGGCGTCGCATTTTGATCATTTGCCAGTGTCAAGTGTTTTATATTTTCAAGTTCTATATCTTAAATAAGTTGCCTCGTAGTTATAGTTATAGTCAAAATCCAGTCCGTATCAGTCAAGTTTAGTCATGCTTTAATAAAGTAGTGGCGACATTACTATAAGCTTCGATGGAGTTTTGGAAGCAACACGAAAAGTCATGTTTCACCACATCATATCATTTTCCCACACTCGCGCTTGCGATTAGGCACCTTTATGAATAAAACACCACCATTCTTATGCATAAACACTCGACAAAACACAAGTTTTGGAAAAAAAATACAATGGGGCGACGACTCTTTCCGCGTTCCCGCAAAAACTCTCGTGTATGGTGTTATTTTTCTCTAAATTGACAACTAATGTATTTAAAAAAAAATAACAATATGAGAAATGGTTTCGAGCAGGCATGCTACGGCTGGTTCACGCGTTCTGCGAAGCGGCGCCTATGTTGCTTTTACAACTGCACATCCTGTTCCGCGAGAACGAGACGCAAGACACCGACGAACTAGCGACTATACCCGAGCCGAGCGTCGACGAACCCGCAGGTAAAAACAAGCTAAAAACATACATGGTTACTGGGTTACTGGGCGAGGGTGTAGCGGGCGAGGAGACAAACCATACAATTCAGTTCTCTTATAAAAAGGTTAGGTTATAAAAAAGGTTATTAATCAGCACTTCACAACGATTTTAGTTTAAAAATGCTTAGAACAGTATAGTCACTATAACATAGCTTGGGGGCAAGACGTTCCGCTTAGCTTCGCACTCTGCAACCGTCCAACTCAATCAATGTCTATATATCTCCACCTCAACATTCAACGCACGGCCGGCTCGCTTCCCACAGCGCCTCTACCGGCCGACATCCGCAACTTCTACCGCGCTCTCATTGGTTGAAGTTAAAATACATCACACGACTAACGACATGCAGTGCACGGAACCAGTGTTACGTCAGGGGTGGCGCCATTCCACCTCTAGTCCACCAAAATTACGCGAGATGGCGCTAAACTAAATCGACATTAAAGCTAAACGCCGACATAGATATAAGCAAAATAAAGTATTGAGTATATATAACTAGCTATTGGTTGTTTGTTATGTAAATATGTGTGTTTTGTTTCAGCGAACAAGGCGTTCGCGGAGCTGAACGTGATATCGGCCTCGTTGTCGCTGTTCTCCGTGTGCTGGGCGCTCGCGAGCTTCAGCAAAAACGTGCGCTGGAAGAACGTGCATCGCCTCGTGCTCACCTGGCTCGGGGTTATATTCCAAGTACGTATACTTTATACAAAAACACATTCACACCGCCCATACGTTATTTCCTAATATATACATAATATAATATATCGTATTTTTCTTTTCTTGGTTGCCTGGAAGAGATCGCTGTTAGCGATAAGGCCGCCACTTGTGGCACTAGTTAATAAGGTTTTTTGTTCTCTGTACTCTTTACTATATATGATGTGCACAATAAAGAGTTATATCTATCTATATACTAGCTCAGCGTATTAGCAAGCTGAAGTGGCAATGGGCTGGACATATTTGTCGCAGAACCGATAACCGCTGGGGTAGACGTGTTCTAGAGTGGAGACCGCGAATTGGCAAACGTAGCGTGGGACGCCCTGAGAGTCGATGGAGTGACGATATACGTAGGACAGCTGGCGGTGGATGGAAGCGAAAAGCCGAAGATTGGGCTGAGTTTGTGGCTGAGACTGTGGCATGTCTTGGGAGAGGCCTATATCCAGCAGTGGACTACAAAAGGCTGCTGATGATGATGATGATACTAGCTGTGCCCCGCAGTGTTAACCGCTACCTGTTTTCGGGATAAAAAGTAGCCTATGTGTTAATCCAGGGTTTCAGCTACCTCCATATCAAATTTCATCCAAATCCGTTCGTAGTTTTTGCGTGAAAGAGTAATAAACATGCATCCAAACTTTCACATTTATAATATTATGAGATGATAGTAGGAGATATAATAATATGCATATAATTGTGTACAATGTAAAAGTAATGAGACGAACGATACGCTCTCCCGATGGCAAGATACAACGCATTTTGTAGCGATGATAGCTCAGTGGTTAGTGCGGTCGCTTCGCATGCCGAAGGGCGTAGGTTCAAACCCCAACAATGAGCTTGAGTTGCCGGTGAAGGAAAACATCGTGAGGAAACCATAGCATGGTGGTAGGGTACTTTCTGGTACTCGGCTGGCTAGCTACCACCCTCAAGTTGAAAATCTGTCGCCAAGCATCTAACGGTGTGTTCCGGCAGCCTCATTTGAGAGCCAGTTCCATTCCAGGCTAGGTGTGCTTTACCATCTTCGACCACACCGTCACTTAACATCAGGTGAGCTGTGGTCAAACACCTAGCCTGTCAGCTATAAAAAAAAAAAATGTCCATGACCACTACAGCGAAACACGAAACTTTGAGTAGCAAGACAAAGTGCGGGGCATCGCTCCATTGGCGCTCATTAATTTGAGACTTTTGATGACTAGTCTCAACAGCCCAGTAATATCGCTAGCTACAGTACCCTTCAAACCGGTACACACTAATGCCTACACACAACTGCTTGGCGGCAGAATATCTGGTACTGCGGGGGTAACTACCTAGACGACCTTTTGCTAAGAAGATCTACCAGCTAGTAGAAATGTGTAAGTAATGGTCAGCGGCGGCCTTAGCTGTTGCGAGGCCCGGGGCGACAGATCATTGTGAGGCCCTCTTTCTTGGCGTCGTTTTACTAAAAAATTAGTTCGAGTGCTCGAGTGGCCGTAACATGCTTGCACTAATAATGAAACCGTGCGTTAAGGGGGGGTTTTGTTAAGTGCGAGGCGCGAAATACATATACAGACAGCCCTTTTGGTTCATTGGTAATATATCTGCTCCAAGAGCCGAAGGGCGTGGGTTCGATTCCCACCCAGGACAAGCATTTTGTGATATAAACAAATGTTTGTTCTGTGTCTGGGTGTACTGTATGTATTCTAAGTATGTATTTACAAAAAATACTATTTAAGTATTCTATCAGTTATCTGTCTTCCATAGCACAAGCTTTGCTTAGTTTGTGGTCAGATGGCGCTGTGTGTAATGTCCTACGATATTTATGATAAAAGCTTTTTTCTACGAGGACGCGAGGCCCCTGCAAGTGCGAGGCCCCGGGCGGTTGCCCTGCTTGCCACCCCCTAAGGCCACCACTGGTAATGGTTAAGTATGTTTGTATTTCCAGTTCCTGTGGAGGTTGGGCACGGTGACGGCCCGCGTGTGTGCGCTCACGGTCTACGGTCTAGTCTACGAGTATTGGCTCTTCTTAGTTATAGGTAAGTGGTAACTAGTAACTGTCATTTTTAGCGACGTATGTTTGGCCACGCACACTGGTTTTTTAAAAACAGATTTATACTTTTTTTCGTTCGTTGATACTTTTTACTGTTCTATAAAAATAAACTGGCCAAGTGCGAGTCGGACTCGCGCGCGAAGGGTTCCGTACCATTATCTATAAAAACGGTAAAAAAATCACGTGTGGTGTATGGGAGCCCCCTGAAATACTTATTTTATTCTGTTATTTAGTATTTTTTGTTATAACGGCAACAGACATATATCATCTGTGAAAATTTCAACTGTCTAACTATCACGGACGGACAGCGGAGTCTTAGTAATAGGGTCCCGTTTTACCCTTTGACTACGGAACCCTAAAACAACAGAAAACCTTGGTGCGTGAATCCGACTCGCACTTGGGCGGTCTTTTTGGATAATTCTTATTGTTAATGTAATAGAAATTTGTTTCATGTCACGAAAGAAGTTATAAATAAATATCATAGGACTATACACACAGCGCCATCTGACCCCAAACTAAGCAAAGCTTGTGTGATGGAAGTCAGGTAACTGATAGAATACATAAATACAATTTTTTTTGTATATACTTACTTATAATACATACAGAACACCCAAGTATTGTCTTTTGTCTATAAATGATGATGAGCCATGTTTTGGCAGGTTTGCACTGGGTGTCGATGTTCCTGTGGGTGATGTCGCCGCGTGCGGAGACGGGGCGGGGCGGAGGCGGCGCGGGCCCGGCGCGCGGCGGGGGCGCGGGCCGCGCGCGCCTCGCCGCGCTCACCGCCGCCGTGCTCGTGCTGGCCTACGTCAACTTGCACGACGCGCGGCACACGCAGCGGATGGTAACTATTACATGCCTCACATTCTACCTAATCCCATTATACCACTATTACTTGGTGGTAGATCTCCCTTGCGAGAGGTCGTCTAGGTAGGTACCACCGCAGTACCAGTTATTCTGCCGCTAAGCAGTAGTGTGTAAACATTACTGTGTTCCGGTTTGAAGGGTACTGCAGCTAGCGAAATTACTGGGCTCTTGAGACTAACCATCTAAAGTCTCAAAGTAATGAGCGCCAAAGCAGTGATGCCCTGGACTTTGTTTTGCTACTCAGAGTTCTATGTATCGCTGCAATGGTCATGGACAGGCGTTATCTCTTACCATCAGGAGAGCGTCTCGTTCGTCTCAATACTTTTTACATTAAAAAAAAATGTTTTTTGAAGTTTTCCTCTACTCGGGCTCTAGGTTCTAGGCCGCTGACAAAAACTGAGTCTACTTATCCCACTAATATTATACAAGAAGTATAATACTGGGAGAAAACCATCTAATAAAAAAATTAAAAATTGAAACATTGACTCGACCATGAAGAACTAATATTATAAACTAGCTGCGCTTTGCGGTGTTACCCGCTACATGTTTCCGGGATAAAAATTAGCTTATGTGTTAGTCCAGGGTGTCAGCTACCTCCATACCAAATTTTATCAAACTCCATTCTCTTTCAGAATCAGACTCTTTCCGCATTTCCGCCAAAAACTCTTCAGTTTGTTTGGATATGTGTTGTCAGGTAATATTCTACTGCGTGATGTGCATCGAGAACAGCCTGTTGATCACGCTCTGGTGGATGTCGGGGCGCGCGCGCCGCGCCGCCGCGCTGGCGGCCGCTGCCGCTGGAGCCTTCCTAGCTGGAATAGTATTCATGCTGCTGTATTATAGGTACGCATCAACCAGTTAAGTAGCTTACTAGACGGGCTCTGTATCAATATTTGTCGGGGGCCCTTCTACTAAGTGGCGGCCTTAGGGGGTGGCAAGTAGGGCAACCGCTCGGGGCCTCGCTCTTGCAGGGGCCTCGCGTCCTCGTTCAAAAAAGTCTTTACCATATATGTACATGTATCTCGCGCCTCGCACTTAACAACATCCCCCCTGAACGCACGGTTTCATTATTAGTGCAAGCATGTTACGGCCACTCGAGCACTTGAACTAATTTTTTTAGTAAAACGGACTCAAAAAAGGGCCTCACAATGATCTGTCGCCCCGGGCTTCGCAACAGCTAAGGCCGCCGCTGCGTCTACTCGACTTTCGTTTCATAGCTCCATGGGGGTCATGTCTATTATTCTTTTACAAACTTGTTAACGGTCTAACCCTGGGTGTTCGTTGTTTTTTTTTATGTGAAAAATAATGAGACGAACGAGACGCTCTCCTGATGGTAAGAGATAACGCCTGTCCATGACCATTGCAGCGATACACAGAACTTTGAGTAATAAAACAAAGTCCAGGGCATCGCTGCTTTGGTGCTCATTACTTTGAGACTTTCGATGGTTAGTCTCAACCGCCCAGTAATTTCGCTAGCTGCAGTACCCTTCAAACCGGAACACAGTAATGTTTACACACTACTGCTTGGCGGCAGAATATGTGGTACTGCGGTGGTACCTACCTAGACGACCTCCTGCTAAGGAGATCTACCACCAAGTGAATCGTTGTTGCCGCGGCTAAGTAAGAGTAAGTAAATTTGTGTTTACACATGTTGAGACCCCTGTAGCACGGGTGCCCGTCACTTCACTTGGGGGACTTTCATTAATTACGTGAGATTTTTCGAACTAAATTTACTTTTTTTTTAAATCTTCAAACTTGCATAGGTTTGACCTCAACAACAACTAATGCTATAATTATTAGCTATTATTAAAATTCAGTATTACAATGTGGTAATTTTAAACTTTTTTATTAGTTGTGTCATTAGCCTGATTTTGTCATAACATTGATTGAACTGTTACGTGCATCCTTAGACTGTGTTTAGTTTGTATGTGAGTGTATTTATTTCTGTTAAATAAAGAACTTTCAAAAACAAATACACGGAATGTAGCGATGATAGCTCAGTGGTTAGCGCGGTAGGTTCGCATGCCGAAGGGCGTGGGTTCAAACCCCAACAATGAGCTTGAGCCGCCGGTGAAGGAAACCATAGCATGGTGGTAGTGTACTTTCTAGTACTCGGCTGGCTAGCTACCACCCTCAAGTTGAAAATCTACCGCCAAGCATCTAACGGTGTGTTCCGGCAGCCTCACTAGAGAGCCAGTTCCATTCCAGGCTAGGTGTGCCTTACCATCTTCGACCACACCTTTACTTAACATCAGGTGAGCTGTGGTCAAACGCCTAGCCTGTCAACCATATAAAAAAAGAAATGAAAAATGAAAAAAATGTGTATTTGTATTTATTGTAATGAATATTATTGCATTCTGTTTTGTGTTATAAATAAATGAATAATAAATTAGAGTAACAAAACAATGTCCAGGTCATCGATGCTTTGGCGCTCATTAGTGCTGGTTAGTCTTAACAGCTCTGCGATCTCGCTAGCTGCAGTACCCTTCAAAGCGCCGTCCTATGTCCCAGAGAATCAAAGTATATTATTATACTAGAACAATTTTGTTGCAGATATTTCCACGTAAGAAGATTAGGATATATGTTAGGAGATAACCAACAGGGAACCAATAGTACAAATGCTTCGTCACAAAATAAAAACGGTAAGAGCTTGGTTAATTCTTTAAAGACATACACTAATCCTGCCAAACGGACTGATGCGTGACGACGGCAAGAGACCCGACGGGATGACCCTTATCCCTTGGAAGATGGGACGGCCTCTTGTGTGGGACGCCACTTGTGTCGACACCTTGGCGCCGTCTCATCGTCCTGTGACTTCGGGACAAGCTGGTGCTGCCGCATCTAAAGCTGAAAACCTCAAACGGCACAAATATAGTTATTTGGATAGAATGTATCTTTTTGTGCCGTTTGGGGTTGAAACTTTAGGTCCGTGGGGGCCGGCCGCTCTCGAACTGTATCGGGACCTGGCCAAACGTCTAGAGGAGGCTTCAGGTGACCAGAATGCTGGTATCTACTTTGGTCAAAGGCTAAGCATTGCCATCCAGCGTGGCAATGTTGCCAGCATTCTGGCCACATATCCCTCCTCTGACGGTTTTATAGACTAAGTTTTTTGTATACATTTTGTAAATAGTATAATTTAAGGTATTTTGCTAATCCTACTTCTACACTATTATAAAGAGGAAAGATTATGATTGAAAGAAAGAAAGAAAAACGTTCAATTTTGTAACAAGCACAAAAACAAATAAACAGAGACACAAAAGTTACGAAATAGGGGCTCACCTCAGCATTAACTGTTTGTTTGTATTGAATAGGCTCTGAAACTACTGGACCGATTTCAAAAATTCTTTCATCGTTGGGAAGCTACACTATCTCAGGGTAACATAGGCTACTTTTTATCCCTGTATTCCCTCGGGAACGGGAACTACGCGGGTGAAACCGCGAGGTGTCCGCTAGTAATATTATAAACACGAAAGTTTATAAATATGTATAGATATAATATAAAATGTGAAAGTTTGGGTGGATGTTCATTAACTCTTTCACGCAAAAACTAATGAACGGATTTGCATGAGATTTGGTATGAAGGTAGCTGAAACCTTGGATTAACACAATATAGGCTTTATATGGCACATTACTTTTTATCTCAAAAACATGTAGCGGGTAACACCGCGGGGCGCAGCTAGTATTAGTGTAATATGACGATTTAAAAAAGCATATGATTATATATATTTAGATATAGATATAGATTATAGCTCAGTGGTTAGCATGGACGGTTCACACGCCAAAGGGCATAGGTTCAAATTCCAACAATGAGCTTTAGCTGCTATTGAAACAAAATATGTATGAGGAAACCATAGCATGGTGGTAGAGTATTTTCTAGTACTCGGCTGGCTAGCTACCACCCTCAAGTTAAAAATCTGCCGCCAAGCATCTGACGTTGTGTTCCGGCAGCCTCACTTGAGAGTCAGTTCCATTCAAATTTTGTAAAGAATTATTTGTCGTTGCATACCGAATTCTCAAGACATATTTTTATCTGTACAGGTAAACAGTCAAGTCAAGCGGACAATATCGCTATACCGGGCGTCTTCAACTGTAGATTTACAAATCCTGTTAATAGGTGAGTTGTACAATAAAATGCGATCTGTATCTTAAGTTCCTTTTTCCATTGAATTTTTAAACTACAATTTTTAGGGTTCCGTACCCAAAGGGTAAAACGGGACCCTATTCGGAATCGGGGCGATAAGTCCTACAGTGATGTCCAGCTTGGGGTGTATTGTAACGGGACCCTATTACTAAGTGTCCGCAGTCCGTCCGTCTGTCTGTCTGTCTATCCGTCTGTCGCCAGGCTGTATCTCATGAACCGTAATAGTTAGACAGTTGAAATTTTCACAGATGATGTATTTCTGCTGCCGCTATAACAACAACAAAAACCAGAATGAAATAAATATTTAAAGGAACTCCCATGCAACAAACGTGATTTTATTTGCCGTTTGTATAGCTCATGGTACCTTCGTGCGCAAGTCCGACACGCACTTGGCCGGTTTTTTGACTTGAGTATAATGATGCCCTTCCAGCTCAGCACAGCCCTTGTATAGCAACGTTTCCCATTTGGTGTTTTGCGACCCGGTACCGGGCCATAAAAATAAAATACCGGGTCGCAGCATTCCAGCCTTGTTTTACAATAATACCTATCGATCGACGCATCGTAAACGATTTCGCACTAAATAGCCGATACCGAAATAATGACTGTGTAAAAAGTTATATATTACGACTTAATTAATATAGGTATACATACATCTAAGAAGGGGGTTATTAAAATTATTAAGTGGGTCACCAAGAGGCAGTAGGTATGAAAAAATACCAGGCCATGGCAGAATAAAGTCTGGGAAACACTGTGGTATAGTATCATACAAGCTTGTACGGACCTCCCAGCCGAGTCAGACTTGCACTTGTCCAGTTTTTATCTGTGGGGTATGTGTTAGTGCGGCGAACGGGCGTAAGAAGAAGAAGCCGACGTCATTTGTGCCGCCCCCTGCCGCGCCGCCCGCCCCCGCTGCTGCCTTCTGGCGTCGCCCTCAACCAGCTACCACTGCCGCCCCGCATCACAACCACCATGTAAGAACTTTTTAAAATTAATTTTACATTCATTTCAAGCATCCCACTAATATAATAAATGTGAAAGTTTGGATGGATGTTTGTTACTCTTTCACGCAAAAACTACTGAATTGATTTGGATGAAATTTGGTATGGAGATAGCTGAGACCCTGGATTAACACATAGGCAACTTTTTATCCCGAAAGCATGTAGCGGGTAACACCGCGGGGCGCAGCCAGTATTATAAATGGGAAAGTTTGGATGGATGTATGGATGTTTGTTACTCAATCACGCCAGAACGGCTAAACGGATCTGGATGAAATTTGGCACAGAGATAGATTATAGTCTGGAATAGCGCAAAGGCTACTTTTTATCCCGATAAAATGTATGGTTCCCGTGGGATAGATTTGTTTTAACCGCTACATATTTTCGGGATAAAGAGTGCCCTATCTAAATAAATTTAATAAATTTAATCCAAATCCGTGCAATAGTTTTTGCGTGAAAGAGTAACAAACATACTCACAAACTTTCACATTTATAATATTTGTATGAAAATTATTAACATTAATTAATTTAATTATCTAAAGTTTAATTCTCTAGGGTGGGTCATCAGAAAACGAGGGCTCCAGCGTCGGCTCTCGAGTCAACATCCAACAGAAACTGCAAGAGAAAAAACAAAAACAACTAGCAGAGCTACGTGTCATAGAAGAGGAAATAAAGCAAGGGAAACTTGCTAAAACTACACCAGTGGCAGCAGAAGAAATATACAGCAGCCTTCATAGGCAACCCATACCTAGAGCGAAGACCCACGCAGAACCCCCCGCCTGGCCGAGCATACAAATGACGCACTCCTACCAAAACTACCCCATACTACCCCACAATTGCAACTACCCCACGTACACAGAGATAAAGCCCGAATTCACATTCCAAACGGAAAATATGAAAACCAGACGATACGACAACGCGCGGACTTTTTACGAAAACCCGGCCAATTTAAGAAGTAATGTCATAAAAAGTCCAATAAGATCACCGAACTATTTAGAATCGCGGACGTACGAGGCCAATACGAGCGCAAGTCCTAGAAACGTGTTAAACAGTAGCCCAGGAAACTATATTACTGATATTAATAGCTATGAAAGTAACATAGAAAAACCTAGAATACAGAATGGTATTTATTCCGAGGGCCATGTCAGGGAGTATTCCGGGTACTGCGAAAATAATCAGTATAAATATAGTGATAAGGATGAATACAGCTCGCCGCTCCAACATATAGGAGTGCAGCCGATAGACAATTTGAGAACGACGTTTAATGAACCTTGTAACCAGTTCAGTCAGAATTGTGAAAGGTAAGTTTTGTAGCGATGATAGCTCAGTGGTTAGTGCGGTAGGTTCGCATGCCGAAGGGCGTGGGTTCAACCCCCCAACAATGAGCTTGAGCTGCCGGTGAAGGAAAACATCGTGAGGAAACCATAGCATGGTGGTAGGGTACTTTAGTACTCGGCTGGCTAGCTACCACCCTCGATTTGAAAATCTGCCGTCAAGCATCTAACGGTGTGTTCCGGCAGCCTCACTTGAGAGCCAGTTCCTTTCCAGGCTAGGTGTGCTTTACCATCTTCGACCACACCTTCACTTAACATCAGGTGAGCTGTGGTCAAACACCTAGCCTGTCAAACATTTAAAAAAAAAAAGAAAAAAAAGTGATTTTCATTCAATTTGAACTTTTACTTTTGAATTGATTCTGTGTGTAAAAAGAAAAAATACTTTACTGATTCCAAAAATCATTTCGAAATATTACATTTCTGTACATTATTTTTACGTTTAAAACTCTTTAAACTATGAGATGGAGATACACAGCTTGGAGTTTTAAGGAATGAAACTTAAAGTTTTAAAAAGTCTTTTTTTCAATATTAACTAAAAACACATATTATAGTAGGTAAACATAGATACTAAAAAGAAATGTTTTCTTCTGAAACAATAGAAGCGTTTTGGTGCGAATTTTAAATCAGGATACTTAAAGGATATTTTTTGCTACTAAACCTTTATTATCTGCAGTAATATATTGTAAAACAAATAATATACGTTTCCGAACATTATTGGATAGTTTTTCAAAATTTGTCTTCCATTTGAAAGAAAGAAAGAAAGAAAATGATTTTATTTTGCAACAAATACGAACACAAAAACAAACAGAGACAAACAGTTACAAAATAAGGTATATTGATGTTGAGATATATAACCCACGACACAAAAACGACGGTGTTTTATAAGTTTGCCATGTATTAACGGATAAACCAAATTTGATTTTGTTTTTTTTGTTTGAAAGGTGAAATTCGTCTAGAGTGTTCTCAGCTATGTTTGATGAAAATCGGTCCAAGATGGCCGCCGCCACAAAATGGCGGATTACATATTCTTTCACAACTCCCTCAATATGGGTATCAAATGAAAGGGCTTGACTAGTAGAATACTATACACCTGTCGGGGGGTTTTTAAATGTTTAATGTGTACTTGTTAATAGGTTCGAATACCTCTGCAGCGGCAGCGGGAGCGGAGTCACGCGCGGACGTACGCGGTGCCGCACACCGGAGATCCTGCTCGCCCCGCAGTACTTGCGCGCTGCGCCCGCGCACCCCTGCTGCCACGTGCCGCACGCCACGTTAGTACCCCATCTCCACATAGTATAAAAAAGTCGCTCCCCGCCCACTGCTGGGCGCGGGTTTCTTTTCATTGTGAGAAAGTTTCAAATTTATCAACATTCAGACATGTACATAAGATTTCTTACAATGTTTTCCTTTACCGTTTGAATCGGCAATACGCACGTAACTTATAAAAGACAGCGGTGCGTAGAATAGGCCAACTTTATTACACAAACAATAATAACTGTTATCTGTTTGTATATAATATGTAATGTACTTATGTAACATATATAACATACAAAACATTAAAAAGAGATAAATATGACAAAACAAGGGCTGCCTTATCGCCTAGAGAAAATTTTCCAGACAACCTTTGGATGGAAAGAAACATGTTAAGAAAAGATGTTAGGTTGCTGTAAAAAACTTAATAAAAGGTGAATAACATAGTAATATATACCTATAATGTAGGTATATACAAACAAGTATATATAAAAACCGTGAGATTCGAACCCAGAACCTCCAGGCTGGAAGCCAGACGGGGTACCAACTAGACTGTCGAACCTACAAATCACTTAAACAAGTAAAAAAAAAAATATACCTACTTATTATATTAAAATCACAATCAAATAATACATATTTTAAGTAGAACTTGCCATAACAAATAGGTACATAATTATAAAAGATACAAAACAATACTCGTTAAGAAGGTACAAATTATTCACGGTGTGTGGGTACCGTAGGTTCGCAGAAGCTGCGATATCAACTGAAGTCGCTCGCGTCTATTCACGGTGAAAAAACGAAGTACACGTAACTGCTAGTCCATTAACTTGATTATAGCAAATTGGTTTGAAACAATACATTTAGTAATAGCTAAGAATATAGCAAACTGCCGCAGCGGGACGTCGTTGTAGCGATGATAGCTCAGTGGTTAGCGCGGTCGGTTCGCATGCCGAAGGGCGTGGATTCAAACCCCAGGAATGAGCTTGAGCTACCGGTGAAGGAAAACATCGTGCGGAAACCATAGCATTGTGGTAGGGTACTTTCTAGTACTCGGCTGGCTAGCTACCACCCTCATGTAGAAAATCTGCCGCCAAGCATCTAACGGTGTGTTCCGGCAGCCTCACTTGAGAGCCAGTTCCATTCCAGGCTAGGTGTGCTATACCATCATTGACCACACCGTCACTTAACATTAGGTGAGCTGTGGTCAAACACCTAGCCTGTCAGCTATAAAAAAAACGTTAGTGCATGCCTTATCGCTTCCGTTTTGAATTAGAATAGGTGTCATTATATCTATGTTAAATGATGTGCGCAGGGGCAGGAAAAAAGAGGAGGGAGGCAGCAGCGGTGGCGAGTCGAGTCCCGACGGCGCGCGGGACACGCCGCGCCCGCCCAGCGACATCGACAGTCAGGTACCACGCACACACATATCTCCCAACATACTCCCAGACAAACACCCACTTCAAAAATATTGATGTGATCTTTAAAGCTGCTTGACTAGGTATAATATGGCTTCTGTTTGCAGATATCACTACCGCGTTCATATACGCTGCCGCGCGAGTTTCGCTACTGGCGGCGGAGACCGCGCCTCCGGGACGCGCACGTTCCGAGCAACAACAGCAGCGATGGTAAGCGTAACCTACTTACCTACCTACAAGACATTATAATTGGGATAGGATTCGAGAGTGAATTGTTGATATTCAATGAACGAATGTGCTTTACCATCTTCGACCACACCTTCTGGATAAAATTTAGGCCTTAAGCAGGAGTCTTTAGTAGTCAGGATAGGGTTTACAATCGCTATGAAAACACCGCATTTTGCGTTGGAAAGAAACTTTATTTTAAACAAACCTACAAAGGTGCTCACAATCCCGTCAACGAAACGCTTGCGCGTGTTAGGGTTGAATAGCGCCATCTAGTATATTTTTAAGCACTAACTAAAACTAAAGCACATATAAACCAAAAGTAAGACTTTCAGTTTAGACACCTTCACTTAACATCAGGTGAGCTGTGGTCACCTACCCTGTCAACCATAAAAGAATGAATGAATGATTTGTCTTATAGATAGATAGATAGATAGAACTCTTTAGGTAGGTATTGTGCACACCATAAACAGAAAAATTACCTACAGAGAACAAAACGTTGACAGCCCCGTTGGCTCATTGGTAGTATATCTGCCTCGAGAGCTGTAGGGCGTGGGTTCGATTCCCACTCAGGGCAAACATTTTGTGAATAAACACAATCATGTTTGTTCTGTGTCTGGGTGTTCTGTATGTATTATAAGTATGTACCTATTTACAAAAAAAAAAAGTATGTATGTATTCTATCCGTTATCTGACTTCCATCACACAAGCTTTGCTTAGTTTGGGGTCAGATGGCGCTGTGTGTATAGTCCCACGATATTTATTTATTTATTATAAAAAAAAAAAAAAAAAAAAAGAACCTTACCCTTAGTATGGAAACTGACGTGGTTTTGTAGCGATGATAGCTGTGGTTAGCGCGGTAGGTTCGCATGCCGAAGGGCGTGGGTTCAAACCCCAACAATGAGCTTGAGCTGCCGGTGAAGGAAAACATCGTGAGGAAACCATAGCATGGTGGTAGGGTACTTTCTAGTACTCGGCTGGCTAGCTACCACCCTCAAGTTGAAAATCTGCCGGCAAGCATCTAACGGTGTGTTCCGGCAGCCTCACTTGAGAGCCAGTTCCATTCCAGGCTAGGTGTGCTTTACCATCTTCGACCACACCTTCACTTAACATCAGGTGAGCTGTGGTCAAAAAACTAGCCTGTCAACCATAAAAAAAAACGTTTTTATGTTACATATGTGGGGTTACCTACCTACTTTTATCAGAAACTCTTTTGGCAGTGCGAAGCAAGACGATACCGTGCGCGCGTTGTACTCAGCTTTATCTCCATGATGAAGGCCACCGTATGTGGCCGAAACTATAGTAGGATTTTCCAATAAAATTAAACATGAGTAATTATAAGGAAAACAAAGATTTACTTGTCTGTGAAACTAGGTAGAACTTTTTAGGTAGTAATGAGTAGGTATGGAACATTAATTTTCTCGCGATTACTAAATTAGTCTAGCAAATGTTGTTCGTTGACCTTTTTTCGGCTAGTATTGACATCCGCGTATACTTTAGTAAATAGCGTCATGTTGCAGGTGACGTTGACAGCTGCGATGACAATGACAGCGACCGGCGCTCGAACTGCTCGGCGTCGCAGCTGCAGAGGACGCACGAGTACTACCCGCGGCCGGACATGGTGCCGCGCCGCGAGCCCCATGACGAGCGCCGCCGCCACGCCAGAAAACACGCGCCGAAGCCCGAGACCAAGCTGTAGGCAACCTACACCCAACCGGGCGAATTTAGACGTTTTTCAAAGTGTTTGTATATAGTGCGCATAACGTTACGATTTTGTACGGAGCATAACAATTTTTGTTTATCAATTTTATGAAAAATTAATGCTTTACATTAGTTTCAGCTTCCGTTAACCATCCGCCAGGATTTATGCATTTTAGTATTGAAAACAAGTTTATTCGCAAATTACCATACCTGTAGTTGACAGTTGTGACCGATACTGTCTCTCGTAAATTTCCTCGGCTTATAACAAACTAGCGGACGCCTCGCGGTTTCGATACAGGGATAAAAAGTAGCCTATGACACCCGGGGATAGTGTAGCTTCCCAACGGTGAAAGAATTTTTGTAATCGGTCCAGTAGTTTCGGAGCCTATTCAATACAAACAAACAATCAAATCTTTCCTCTTTATAATAGCATAGATATAATCTGATGCCAAAATTCTACGAAACTATAAATACATGTATACACAGAAACAGTCATAATTATTCCAAAATTTAAGGTGGAACGAGCTATCTATGCTGAAGTTGAGCTACCGGTGGCGTCCTTTTTTTTAACTCTCATTACGAATAACAGAAATGCCATTATTAGAAAAGGTTAGTTCTCTCACTATCTTTTCTTATGAGATTGATTGAGACTTAATACGCAAGGCTGACTAAAGCAATACGTGATGGTGGACAATGTTGGAAACCTTAAAAAAAAGTTTAATGTCTCCATACCCATTAACAACTTGTACATACGAGTCAACCCCCCTCGCTTCGAACTCGATCGTAACCATTTTGGCGCAAGATAATAGAGATTTAAAATTGTGCCTATAGTCATTAATTTTATTATAAGTATAACAAAATGAACAGCTATTACATATATTACTAATCCGTCCGTAATTGGATCTCTGTGTATTATCTAAATCTAACTCGTAAACTATAAGACTTTTTAGTACTTAAAACTGTATACAATTATTATTTAAGTGTACCTAAATGTGTATATTAGAGGTATATTTTGTATAAATGCTGTATTATACACTAACAGAGGAGAAGGTGAAAAATAAAACAATTTTATCAAACTTTTTTTATTTTATTATCTATATTCCAATTGTAAAAGGGGAACCAGTCACTCGCTCACTCCGTGTTCACTACTTTACTACAGATCTCGGCCATTTACACATTATAAAGAAACATCAACCGAAATAGGTTAAAAATTCACAAATACACATTTAATGTTGATTAAATCTATCTTAGAACTATGAGGTTCGGGCGCGCAGAGAGGCGTGGTCTTATGCGGACTTTACATTGGGGATATTCAGGAAGTCTACGATATAAATATATCGATATAACTACGGTCAGACACATCACTAGGAAGCGATATCGTCATTGTGAAACTGCAAAATATAAAAACTTTTACAAAATGCCAGAGTTCAAACAAATTTTAATACATTACAAACTAATCAATCCACTACATGAAATATCAAATATTTTTGTACAACACTACCAAAAAATGACAAAATTGAAATGGAAAAGCTGTGACAGCAATCCCGGACAAAGCTCCACGGTGAACTGAAACTGGGTTGGATACTAAAATAACAATTTGGCAGTTTTCACAGTAACTACATCCCATCAAGTGATCTCTTATATCATGCATATAGGAGCAGATATATCATTATAGAGTATACATCTTCTCCGATACGCATCCGTGTCGCAACGTGCTCGAACCCACCTATAATATAGCTCAACCACGGACTTAGCGACGGCTCTGGCTACAGGATCAAAATAAAAACAATATCGAATGCCATAAAAAGCACCTAAATAGTCAAAGCGGGGTGATCTATCCGAAACTAACTTACACTACTCAAAGGGAAAAACAATATCGGCCGATTGTTTCAAGCTAAGCTCTGCAGTTAGCTCTAATACCGAGCTGGAAAGTTGTTTTCAAAAACAAATAGTGATTCAATGTTTAAGTGTAAAATGCTAAGTGCCAATGAACACATTGCATAGTTAATGCTAAATTATGCGAAAGTAACATTTACAAAGTTACACTAGTGTTCATTTTTGTTGTACCTCGCGCCATAATTACCAAAACAGACACGTGTCTTATGCCCGCGTTTAAAATGTACACGACTATACAGCGTTGCGTTTATATCTCGAATGTTACATCAGAGGCCCGGATCTTGCTTGTGTATTTATTTACACACCTTAAAAGTACACTTAATTCCCTAAAACAGTTACGCCAAAGAGCTCAACTGCGCAAAAATACAAACTATCTTCCACATTTAAAAATAATTCTTATCTTCCAAAATTTCATTTCCAAACCAAAACTATTAACAAATATTATTAAAATTATGAAACACGCTTAGTACTGCCAAATTTTTTTTACATTAAGAATGTATTTTTTTTATTTCCCCCTAAAATACTGCATCTGCGACATTAAAATATTTAACCAATAGATATAAAAATATTTTTTTTTTTTTAGTTAACGTTTCACATTGAAATTAAATAATCATTAAAAAAAAATAAGTCGAGACGCTTTTGACATTTCCAGTGTTTGGAAGCTGATGGAGTGACACGGTTAAATCGGTTCATCACCTGTCAAAACTATATATCCCACAAAATTACAGTTACGTCCATCCTTAGCACATTTAAGTAAGAATAAATCTTTTAAAAAACCGACTTCGAAAAAGTAGCCAATCAAAATTCTATAATTTTTTATTAATATCAGTACTAATGACATTTCCAAAGTAAAGTACATCTTAGAAAGGTTGTACTTAAAAAAAAAAAGACGGATAAACAAATAAACGGATTCACAAACATGCGTCCCATACACATATAGAAAAATAAAAGAATTGAAGTGTTCCTCCTTTTCGAAATCGGCAAAGAAAAAAAGTCATAAAAATAACGTAGCATCGGCAAAGGAAACAAGTAACAAAATCACGACTTACACAAACAGTAAAATAAACGATCCTTACATATTACACTAAAAACTGTTTTACTTGTGTTATACTTATGCTAAAGGGAATTATTTTCTACAACATAAAATTACATTATAGCCCGTGCCGCGTTTGCCCGAATCAACGAGCCGCAGAGGCAAACATATATGGATAATAAAGGACAACACACACGAAAGACTTTCTTCAAGCGAGAATCAGTTATGCTGTTATAAACTGGTCAGCCCTAATGGACGCGATTTCATTGAATTATGTGGTAAAAATCGACCTTCCTTGATGCGCGTAGAGTACAAATTACGGTAGAAATTAATATTTACGAAATTTCAAAGGAAGTGATTCTTCTAATTCTTTAAGACCAATAATTTATGTTTTGCAAGCTAAAAATCTGATATTATTGTGTATAAAACAAAACTTTGTCGCAAATCGCGGTTCTTAAAGTTAATCAATACTTAAAGTAGCCAGTCTCATTAGAGCTTGCTTGAAATAAGCATTGATTATCGTTTATAAGGACCTACATTAATTTCAAATGATTTCAAGCTAAAGTCACATACACACAGTCCCTCGTGAGCGCCGTCCATAATAATCAGTTTCGAAACTTTATTATCCATTCAATTTTAAATGCAAGATATTAGAAAAATAGTTATATATTATTATAGCATATACAATTGTAACATCTAAGTCGTAACGGTATTGTTTTTAAGTTTTAGTCGATAAATCTAAACTTGCTAAAATATTGCTTTTTTAATTGCATTCTACTAGACAACAACCGCAACCGCCGATTTATATCAATTTATACAAAAATTTTAAATTAGTTGTTGAACATTGAAGACAAATTTTATGAATTATTTATAGCGAGAGAACACAAATAGTTTATAAATAGGAAATTTTGAGGGTAAATATTGCAATATAAAAAAATAAAAGTTTTAGGCAACATTTTTTAGATAAATTTAGATCTGGCAACTAGAGCTTTCAAAAATAGCTTTATGGTTTTTACAAATACTATTTAAAAATACGTTCTTCAGAAACGATGTCATTTCTTTTTCCCCCCAACCGACGACGGCGTGTTTTTCTCAGTTTTCGTGCAATTTTGCATTGGATACGTATTTCTCATTAGTTTTTATTTGCTACGCACGCGCACTGCGCAAAAATGTTACGACGTTTTTTTCAGTTACAAGTGTATACGCCACACTAGATCTCAATCCGAGAACCATCGAAACTGATTGTATGTCCAAAATATTAACCTCTTTACAATTCTAGCAATTCACAAACCGTAAATCTTGTGTTGCCGCAATTGATGTACAAAAAAAATAATAATTTACTTTTAATAAACAAAGCATTAACACGCACATCTCGATAACACTTTTATCTTTTAAATCGTGCGAAAGTTTTTCGCACGCTAAAAAGATAAGCGGCTCCATATTCTCAACTCAATGGAAAACTACTCCCGCCATATGTATTCTACATTCAGAACGACGACAAAAACTTTCGATTTGAAGTTTTTCTGATTGAGTTCAGAATACGAAGTTAATTTAGTGGTCGCGCCGCTCAACCTACTAAAGCGATAACATTTAAATATGTTAAAAACGAACACGTGCTGGCACTCAAATGAAGCTATCCCAAATATCTTAACTCATTAGTTTGTAGTGGGAGTTTCGATCGGATATCGATAGCTAGGTGACAATTTAAAGTTTTTTTTTCTATAGTGCATAGGCTTGCGTTTGACTGCCATCCCGTCTGATGTAAAGCTAAGATGCGGTCTAAGATGGACCACGCTCGCCTAGAAAAAAATTACTACTTGTAATAATCAGTAGTGTTAAGGGTGTTTTTACGGCTATTCACAGATGGATAGTAGGACATATTTGAAATGCTAGAATTATGTTTGTTCTGGTGTTAGTCCCCAGGCCGTCGAGAAGCGAGTGTGGAATGACGTCGGTAAAACGCGGCGGACACTTTAGTACTAGTTTTCATTATGTGTGTTGCTTATTACTATATATTTATTGTTGCGGCCGAGCGGTCACTGCTCACGATGATATGAGCTGAAAAAAAGTGTTTTATATCAATACTGGAATATTGATGGTAGATCTCCTCTCCCACAGGTGGGTACCACCTCAGTATCAGATATTGCCGCCAAGCAGTAGTGTTCAAACATTACTGTGTTCCGGTTTCACTGTAGCTAGCGAAATTACAGGGCTGTTGAGACTAACCATCGAGTCCCAAAGGAATGAGCGCCAAATCAGCGATGCCGTGGACTTTGTTTTGTTACTGGCCGCGTTAAACACTGAGCTATCATCGCTACAATTATCCCTATAATAAAAACGGGTTGTACCCAGGGAATAGTCACTAAAATTCGTCTTTCTATTTAAAATTCTGAAACCTGTTTGAAGACAAAAATGGATCAAAGGTATGTTTGCTTAGTTAGCCTTACAAGGTGTTTTGTTCGTTAGTCTGTATGTTTGCTTACTTCTTTTAAAACCAGGCAATAGACTTTTACTGTTTCCAGTCTATCGAGAACTTTTTCTGAAAGGTTTGTATATAAAATACATTCTTATAAACCATTATATAAGTAGAGACCAGTGTGGTGACCCTCGCTCCAGCTCGTACTTGGTGGAAAGGCTGGCTATTACTATACAGCCCGGTAATGATGCCAGCCTCATGTGTTCCTTTGCACCAGGTTCAGTCAGGGGAGGGGTTTTTGTTGACTGAATTTTTTATTTTAATTTAGATACCTTTTGTTTTAATTTTGCTGTTTTTTGAGAATAATTTTAACTACATGACTAGCATTAACATTGTTAATTGATTATGCCAAATTAAAAAGTAGAAAAAATATATAACACATAACATTAAAAAAAGTACAAAACAAAAGCATGCAAAATAAAATAAACAAAAAAATAACTACCTTGAATGGAAACCGGGTGTTTATCTGTTCCGACATCATTGCAGTAATTTAACATTTTATTTTATAATATATTATTATTGTAATAATATATAGCTATGTCCTTTTATAAACTATAGGTAGACATCTACACTCCTCCCTTATCTCCTAACATCTTAAATACACTGCAACAAACAAACAAAAAAAACAAATTAAAATAATATAAAAATTGAACATGCTCAGCAAGCAAATCATAAATAGTTTCATGTGTACTCTTTATAAAACAACAACAACACTCTAGAGTTTTTAGCGCAAAAACGCGGAGAGTGTCGCATTGTATTTTTTTCCAACTAGTGCTATTTCCAGTATTTTTATGTATAGAAATAGTGGTGTTTTATTCATAACGTACCGAATTAGGAGCGCGAGTGTGGGAAAATGATTCAATGTGGTGAAACACCACTTCTCGTGTTGCTTCCAAAACTCGATCGAAACTTATAGTAAAGTCGCCACTACTTTACTAAAGCATGGCTGGAATTGACTGACACAGAGTGGACTTTGACTACTTTTTAACTTGTGAAACTTGAAAATATTTGATATTTTCAAGTTTACACTTCATCATCATCATCATCATTTCAGCCGTAGGGCGTCCACTGCTAGACATAGGCCTCCCCCATTGACTTCCACAAAGACCGGTTGGAAGCGGTCTTCATTAGGTCGTCTGTCCACCTTGTGGGTGGACGTCCTACGCTGCGCTTGCCGGTCCGTGGCCTCCACTCCAGAACTTTGCAGCCCCATCGGCCATCAGTTCTGCGTGCTATGTGCCCTGCCCACTGCCACTTCAACTTGCAGATTCTCTGGGCTATGTCGGTTACTTTAGTTCGTCTACGGATCTCCTCATTCTGATTCTGATTCGATCTCGCAGGGAAACTCCGAGCATATACTTGACACTGGCAAATGCACAAAATGCGACGCCAAATGCAGAGAAGAACTACACTCCACAAAGATATATAGAGATGTCCAAAGACTTGAAACGGAAATAATCCTAATAAAGCCACAAGATGTATTTTTGTTTTTCTATAAGTACATATATTATCTTGCAATCAGTCATTCTCGACTATAAACAGATGGGATGTGTGCTTTTTGGCGCGTAGGGCGCTGTTCCCAGTGGAGCCATCCCTTTACGTTTATTCTTTATTGATAAAAATTTCTCAAGCAAAGTTTTTTATGGTTTCAGGGATAGTCAATTGCCCTGCTAACTGGTTTGGGTGCTTTTGTAGCATCTATTTCCTGTTGTATCATTGGTATGTTCAAAATGACATGGAGCTCTGTTGTTTTGATAAACCAGTTTTTTTTGTATTTGTTTAGTTTATTAGATGTATGTCACCAAACAATTATAGTATGAGATATACTTCATTTGTATTGTTTTCATACACAACGAAAAAAAAAACAATATTTTAGTAAAAAATCCTTCGTTTATGACAACACAACACCTACTTTGTGGTAGATCTCCTTAGCAGGATGTGGTCTAATTAAGTACCAACACAGTACCAGATATTCTGCCGCCAATTAGTGTTTTAAACATTACTGACATATTTGAAGGGTACTGCAGGTAGCGAAATTACAGGGCTGTTGAGACTAACCATCGAAAGTCTCAAAGTAAGGAGCGCCAAAGGATGGGGGGATAGGGATGTCCTGGACTTTGTTTCGCTACTCAAAGTTCTGTACCCCTGTAATGGTCACGGACAGGCGTTATATCTTACCATAAGGAGAATGTATCCTTCATTCTTTGAATCTGTACTAGCATTATACAAATTGTTTTTTTTAAACTAACATATAGGCATGATTTTGACCACTACCTCGACTAATGTTAAGTGAAGATACTGTCTATGATGCTGCATGTTTGCCTAGAAGTACCCAATTCACTCGCGAGCTAAAAGCACCCAGATTGGCACAGCGAATCCAAAATAAATACATGTATGTATGATGGTAAGTTGAGGTTTTAGAATGTGAAGAAATGGTGTCACTTTTAAGAGTTCCTAACTCTGTTGGTACGTACCGACTTGACTGTAGCCTTGATGAAGTCCTTCTTGTGTGCGAGGTCGAAGTCTGGGTAGTGAGAGTACACCTGCTTGCAGACAGTCTTCATCGTGATCTGCTCCAAGTTGGCTCCCTCCAGTATTTGCTTCACATACTTCTTGATCTCATCATCCTGTAACCAGACACATTGTTATAATAGAACAAACGCTGGTTTTACACTTTTTTGTTTTACATACAAATAATAATAATAATAAATAAATAAATATCGTTGGACTATACACACAGCGCCATCTGGCCCCAAACTAAGCAGAGCTTGTGTGATGGAAGTCGGATAACTGATAGAATACATAAATACTTTTTTTTTGTAAATACATACTTATAATACATACAGAACACCCAGACACAGAACAAACATAATCATGTTTATTCACATAATATTTGCCCTGTGTGGGAATCGAACCCACGTCCTTCAGCTCTCAAGGCAGATATACTACCAATGATTTTTTGTAGTTTTAATTTAATTTTTGTCAAATTAAGTATATTTCTAAGTTTATGAGTTCTAGATTTTAAGTAAGATTAAGTTTTTAATTAATAAGCAGTGTAAAATTAAAATTGGTTTAATTTAAGTCCTCATCACTGTTGGAACTGGAACAACTGTTAAGCGGAAATAAACTAGATATAAACCTTGAACATTCTAAATATGTCTGTCTGGAGTCAGCGTATGATTTCGTGTCGTTTGCTGTTGAGACTGCTAGACTATGGGGTCTCGGAGCCAAGAAATTTGTTCAAGACCTGGGGAGACGGCTCAAGAAATTTGTTCAAGACCTGGGGAGACGGCTGAGAGAAAGCCCGCGACCCCAGGTCAGGTTAGTTCCTAACACAGCAAATTTCTTTGGCAAATCAGGGCGGGAACGCTGCCAGTGTGTTGGGTACGTTTGGACAAGGTTCGTCTCGCCGGGGAGATACAGATTGTTCTTTTTGTGACGAATTTTTTCTGTAGGATATTCGTATTTTGACATTTTTAATTGACATGTTGACAACCCTGTTGGCTCATTGGTAGCATGTCTGCTTCAAGAGCTGTGGGGCGTGGGTTCGATTCCCACCCAGGACAAGCATTTTGTGATATAAAACGAAACGTTTGTTCCGTGTCTGGGTGTACTGTATGTATTATAAGTATGTATATTAGGGTGGTCCTTATTCTTAAGGAAAATATTTTTTTTCTTTAATTTCGGGGGGCACCACGTAATTTGGTTATATACCTTAAGAAAATATTACAGTAATTTTTTTGAATTTTTTTAATAACATTTAGAGGTCGCTACCAAGGTTTAAATTTTAAATAAAAAGCCAAAATTTGTTTTTCTCAGAATCCTTTATTTTTTTTAACCAGGTCTTAAAAATATTACACAATTTTTGTTGATGCTATGAAATAAAATAATCTGAATGATTTACTTTTAAGATGCAAGGGTTGACTTGTTAGTATTGGGATACTTTTTTCTATACTCTTTTACCAACAAAAGCAAATATTGCTTTTGTTCTTCATTTGTGGTAATTAATTTATTGTATTCTTCCATTAAAGCAACACCACGCTCAGCTATATCATTCACTACACGCAATGAATGAACAATATTTTTGGCAGCTATATAATCAGGGTCTTCGTTCCAGGTTTCAACGTCTTTATAAAAAAAATCTGATGAGATACCTAGGACCTGGAAGAATTTTAAAGAATTACTGCTCACAAAGTTTTCTATATTTTTTTCGTGGATGGTCGCCATGTCAAGGTTTATTCGTTTTAAGCAATCATGTGTGCCTTCAATTTTGAGTGCTTCTACCATTTTTTTCTTCTCTTGGACTGAAAGTTCGTCATCGAAAAATGCAAGCGAAACCAGCTCTTCCGACAAATACCACAAGTGATTTAAAATCTTTTTCAGCGCAATAGTAGCTAGATTTTTGTTAACACTTTCAAAAGCTTTAAGGTCTTTTAATAATTGTAAGTCGTTTCTTGGTGCTGACTGACTGGTAGAGGCTTGAAACCAATATTTGATATAAATCATCACCGTGAAAATACATATTTCTCTCACAGCCTTTTCGTCCTTTTTCGTTAGCTTTAACTGATGCTTAAATAAATAAATTTTTAAACAGTACAAGGCTCTTGCCATCCATCTAGCTCGATGTAGACCAGCAGGTCTCCGAAATGAAACGCCTTTTTCAGGAACACCTCCTAAGAATATGATTGTAAGATTTAACATTTCTTTGTAGTCATCTCGAGGTTGATGTACTTGAAGTTGCTTTTTGGCAAAAGAAATCCTGTCTGCGGCCACTTCTGCAAGAATATTTGCCTCAGCGTCATCTGTTATTGTTTTGAAGTCGCTTTGGTCAATAGAGTCCCAACTGTTCTTAAATCTTTTGAATAATTGTATATCAGGACCACTAGATGGGGCAAGCGATTGATCCACTACACCTGACAACATAATTTCCATTATGTGGTGACGACAAGCAAACCAAAGCATATTTTTATCCATTTTGCGCTCCAAGAGAACGCATACTCCACTTCTTAAGCCGGTATTTACAGCAGTAGTGTCAAAACACAAACATTTTACTTTATCGCTCAAATTCCATGAATTTATAGCGTCGTAGACAGCCGACGCACAAGCTTCGCTTGTTCCACGTTCTAATTTTGGGACGGCGAGTAATTGATCGACTCCATGTCCTGATACCAAAATTGGCAGCCGATCTACAGTTTTGTGTCCAGTAATATCTTCTATAAGTTTACCGTCCCAATGAATTGTTAAAGACGAACTAGGTTTAAACTCGCTTTTGAGCGACTCTGCAACAGCTTTGCGATTTTTGACACGCTGCCGACGAATAGAAGATCTATTGACATTAAATTCTGATGGATCACAGCCTGCGCTTTTCAAAGTAGATGTCACGACCATAGTTGCTTTTCTGTCACTCAATTTAGAAACATCAAGACTGGAAGCTAATTGACTGTTAATAATATCTTTTCGAGCTCGTTTTTGAGGTGGTTGCATCTTCGTCAATTTTGATATAAATTCGGAGTCAGATGGAGTTTCTTCCCCACTTATTGTGGCAGACGATGACGAAATAAATGATAATGAAGACAATGAGCATTTTTCTGTTATAGACGAGATATCTTTGTTTTCACGCTCGCGCAATTTATCAAGCCGTTCTTTTTTCTCTTTTATTTTCTTACATTTGTTTAAACTTTTTCTGTCGACTGAACCAATCAAAAATTGGCGTCGATTTTGCCGCACTGCTAACAAAAACTGTTTATCTTCTTCTAAAGTCATAATATTTAAAGCATCACGATGAGCGATGTCAAATAAATCTTCTAACTTTTGTTGCCAGTTTTGTTCTTTTGTTTTCAATGCTTCTGAACGTTTTTTCTTGTTTTCTTTATTTTTTTTTAGATTCTGCCATTCTTTGAACAGCTTTTCAATTTTGCTGATGACATGTTTTTTTAATTGAATAGGTATGCCAGCTTTTTCCCACAAATTAATAACCCCACAAGCCGTCAAAGTCGCAGATTCACGAATACTTTTCTTTTCTTCATTTTTGTAGTAGAAAAAATATCGCAACACTTCGCCAATGGATGGTAAGGTTGATTGGCTTAATTCAGATAATAATTGACCGATAAGCCAAATCTCACTTTGATTTCTAGTAGTTATACTGAATCCGCTACTAGTAGACGCCATTGCAAATTGAAACACTTCACTGTAACTTTTACAAAAACAACACGTGCGCTCTTGTTGCTTAACAGAACTGAAGTGCGGGGCGATCGTAGTACAAATGAGGGGGTCGAGGAACGGAGAGGGGGGAGGGGGATTAGAAGGTATAGTCTATGCTAGTTTCACTCGCACGTAACATGTTATGTACCTAAATTTTAAATTAATGGAATCACCATTTAAGCTGTATTTGAACACTTTTTGTAAAAAATTGACAGCTGGTAGCGACCTCTAAATCTTAACAAAATCAAAAACAAAAAAACATTTATTTCGTATTTAGAGGTATATAATCAAATAAGAAAGTGCCCGGAGGATAATTCGAAAGTTGAAAAATAAGGACCACCCTAATGTATATACAAAAAAAAATAATTTAAGTATTCTATCAGTTATCTGTGTTACTCCCATATTACAAGCTTTGCTTAGTTTGGGGTCAGACGGCGCTGTGTGTAATGTCCTACGATATTTATATTTATTTATTTATATTAAGTTGTTATTTTTTAATTACTTACTTTGGAGAGGATTATATATAATACATTAAAAATATTATCAAAAAATCAATGTTAAAATAAAATTAGACTCACAGTGGGCGGCCGCTTCGCTTTCTTGTCTGCGGGTCCCTCGGACTCGTCTCCGCTCTCCTCTTCTTCGCTCCCCTCTTCCTCTTCCTCGCTTCCCTCGGCGGACTCCTCTTCTGAAGAGGCCTTCTTGCCTTTCTTCGCGGGCGGTCGGCCGGCTGCTTTGCCTGCTGGCTTCTTCTTGCCTATTAAAAAAGTCATGGTTACTACAAACTTACAGCTTGAAACAGAAACTAAATCGTTTATCTTTGTTTATGTATGTATATAACAAACTGTTTTGTGCTTCGATAAATAATTAGTAACCCTAGATTTCCGATAAGCGCTTCAAAAAAGTCCAGGAAAATAAGAGCACAAATACCGTTGTGGTCTTATTTCAAATTAGAACGGTCCAATCATAGTACATAGACGGCATCAAAGTATTTAAGACGATGTTATGAAGCACCTATTTTCTTTAACGATTTCGCTTATTATAAACATTGCCAGTCAGGTCAATGCAGAACAAAATCGGCTATTCTATAGAAGTAGTTGATCTTTCCCCAAATGTAAGGAGCAACCTATGTATTGCGATTTTAGAAAGGCTGGCTAGCTACCACCCTCAAGTTGAAAATCTGCCGCCAAGCATCTAACGGTGTGTTCCGGCAGCCTCACTTGAGAGCCAGTTCCATTCCAGGCTAGGTGTGCTTTACCATCTTCGACCACACCGTCACTTAACATCAGGTGAGCTGTGGTCAAACAACTAGCCTGTCAACCATAAAAAAAAAAAAAAAATTGTGGTCATAACCCCTTTCGGCATAGTAGACCCCAAGCTTACAGCCTTATACGATCAACGTATATAAACCGTTCTTACCTGGTGGCGTAGGTGGTTTCCGCTTCACGGGCGTCGCCTTAGCGTTCGTCTTGGCGACGGGTCCCTTGCCCTTTTTCGCGACAGCTGCTGGCCGGCCGCGCTTGTTTTTAGGCTCCTGCTAAAAAAAAGTAATAAAAATATTAGAAATAAGTACATTTTATTATATTTTTAGGCAAAACAATCATGTTTGTTGTATGGGAGTGTTTTATTCTGTTTTTATAGTGGCAACAGAAATACATCATCTGTGAAAATTTCAACTGTCTAAATATCACGGTTCATGAGAGCCTGGTGACAGACGGACAGACAGCGGAGTCTTAGTAATAGGGTCCCGTTTTACCCTTTAGGTACGACTAAAAACCCTAGAAAAAATACAGAATATGTGAAAATTTTAGTGTAACATCGTTTTCGCTGCGCTGTAAAGGTGTTACAACTGGTTTTAACAATAAAATAAATAAACAGGACGTGTAAAACATTACTGGGTACTTACATCAGATTCTTCTGCGTCGCTGGCCGACTCGTTCTCGCTCTCGCTTTCCGACTTTTCGCTCTCGTCTTCGCTCTCCGACCGCGCCCGCCGGCCGCGCCCCTTACCTGCCGGCTGTTCGATTAAAAAAAAGTTTAGTTACATTATTGTTAGTTTTTTACTTATTTTTATATACACTGTGAAAGTTTTTTTTTTTAATGTAAAACGTAATGAGACGTACGAGACCGTCTCCTGATGGTAAGAGATATCGCCTGCCCACGACCATTGCAGCGATACACAGAACGTTGAGTAGCAAAACAAAGTCCAGGGCATCGCTGCTTTGGCGCTCATTACTTTGAGACTTTCGATGATTAGTCTCAACAGTCTACATTTTTTTTAAATACAGATAAGTCCGCGTTTGGCCACCAACTCGTCTGATGGTAAGCGACGATATGGTCGACGATGAAGCACGCAGACCTAGAAGATACCTATTCACTCTGACCTTGAAAAGATCCAGATTATATCTATCAGGAAACAAGGAAGCCGGTAGCTTGTTCCATTCCTTGGCCGTACGGATGAGAAACGTAGAGTCAAAACGTTTGGTACGTACCCAAGGAAATTCCACTACGACACAGGGGGTTCAGTACTCGATTGTCGTTCCAAATGATAAAAAATAGGTAGCTAATATTTGATTTTATTATCCTGAGCAAACAAATATATGGACAATCAAATCACGCGCACCGAAAATGGCATGGTAGTCGCTCGTGGTCCCAGATTAGATAACAGTTACTTGCGTAGTCCACGTACTGTAGTAATGTCTTGCTCTAGGCCAGTGCGTAAGCTTGCGCTCTGTCCACAAATTCTGGAGTCTTGGGACAAACTTAAACCAAGATATTCTTAGTTTTTTTTTGTATATATTTCGATTTAATTTCTTTATACGTTTCATATACACTAACACGTCTTTGAATATTGCTAGTGTTCAAACTGTCAGCCCATATATATAGATAAGATATATAGAAATTGTCACACCATAAACAGAAAAAAAGTACAGAGAACAAAATAATCTTATGAGCTAGTGCCACAAGTGGTGGCTTTATCGTTAAGTGCGATCTCTCCCTGGTAACCAAGAATATATATTGGCTAATGTATGATGAATAATCTTATATAGGCTTGCGCTTGACCGCCATCCCTTTTGATGTTAAGCAAAGATGCAGCGTACGATGGAGCACGCTCGCCTAGAAGAAACCGATTCACTCGCAATTTGAAGACACCCAAGCATCTAACGGTGTACCGTGTTCCGGCAGCCTCACTTGAGAGCCAGTTCCATTCCAGGCTAGGTGTGCTTTACCATCTTCGACCACACCGTCACTTAACATCAGGTGAGGTGTGGTCAAACATCTAGCCATTCAAACATTAAAAAAAATTGAATTTATCGGGAAACACCCACTCTGGCAGCAAACATGAAGAGGTATCGCTTTTTTAAATTTTTATCGGAATTAGGTCATACAGATCTGAAGCGAACTGCCCAAAATGTATCCGGTAGAAAACAGACAGACAAGCAACTTTGCGCCAATGATAAGGATGATAAGTAAGATGCAGAGAAGGCTTCAAAGTTTTGAAGCCTTTTCTGAATAAGCGAGTCATTGCTTATGATCTTATCACGTTTCTCAATAAACTCTAACGTCCTGCCCTGTTAGCGCATTTGGTAGAATATCTGCTTCAAGAGCTAGGCGCGTGGGTTCGATTCCGACCTGAACAAACATTTATGTGACGATAAATGTTTGTTTAGTGTCTTGGTGTTCTGTTTCTATTATAAGTAAGTATGTTTAACAAAAAGTATATTAGTATTCTATCAGTTATCTGGTTCTCATAGTATATGCTTTGGTTAGTTTAGATAGCGCTGTGTGGAATGTTTATTGTTTGACAGGCTAGGTGTTGAAAAGGCTTCAAAACTTTGAAGCCTTCTCTGCATCTTACTTATCATCCTTATCATTGGGGCAAAGTTGCTTGTCTGTCTGTTTTCTACCGGATACATTTTGGGCAGTTCGCTTCAGATCTGTATGACCTAATTCCGATAAAAATTTAAAAAAGCGATACCTCTTCATGTTTGCTGCCAGAGTGGGGGTTTCCCGATAAATTCAATTTTTTTTATGTTTGAATGGCTAGATGTTTGACCACACCTCACCTGATGTTAAGTGACGGTGTGGTCGAAGATGGTAAAGCACACCTAGCCTGGAATGGAACTGGCTCTCAAAAGTTAAAGTTTAAGTATTCTATCAGTTATCCTACTTACTACAAGCTTTGCTTAGTTTGCGCTGTGTGTAAAGTCACTTAACATAAAGTGAGCTGTGAACAACAACAAAAACCTAGCCAGTCGACTATAAAAATATTAAAAATTAAGCTCAAAGCGGGTCATTGAAGTCGTAATTTTACTGTCAACAATTTTTAAGACATAACTCTAAAATCATGGAAAAACAGTTATTCTATTCAAAAAGTATAGTAAATAAATAAATAAATATCATAGGACATTACACACAGCGCCATCTGGCCCCAAACTAAGCAGAGCTTGTGTGATGGAAGTCAGATAACTGATAGAATACTTACATACTTTATTTTTGTAAATACATACTTATAATACATACAGAACACCCAGACACAGAACAAACATTTTGTTCATTCACAAAATGTTTGGCCTGAGTGGGAATCGAACCCACGCCGTACAGCTCTCAAGGCGGATATACTACCAATGAGCCAACGGGGCTGTCAAAGTAGTAAGTACTTTTTTTAATGATACACATTAAAAAAAGGTATGTAACACTGATTGATTATTTGACAACACTGATTGATTATTTGACATGATTTTACGTAATTTAACTTGTAACATTGGTATATAACACAATAAAATATAATATATTATAAATATAGTATGTATTTGTATTTGTGCCGTACCTTGCCCTTCTTGCCCTTGGTCTGTTTCCGCGTGCGCTTGCCCGGTTTCCCGGCGGAGCGGCGGCGCACGGCGCCCGAGGTCTTGCGCTTGCGGGTCGCTGCCGGAGCGCCCTCGCCCACCTCCGGGTCGAAGTCAGAATCCGCCTCTTCGGACCCGCTAGGATTGAATGATCCCTGCATCAAAGAATTCTATAACAATAACCGTCGAGCTGTATTAGAAATTGGAATCACAATTAAAATCATTAAAGTAATAGCAACTTTCACTAAAAGCTTTGTATGAGTTTTGGGGGCAACGCGAATGGTGTATCATCAAGCCAAGCATCTAACGGTGTTCCGGCTGCCTCACTTGAGAGCCAGTTACATACCAGGCAAAGTATGCTTTACCATTTTCGACTACACCGTCACTTAACATCAAGTGAGCTGTGGTCAAACACCTAACCTGACAATTATTAAAAAAAAAAACATGTTTTGGAAAAGAATAGTGCGGCGACACAACATTTCCATTTTTTTTTTTTAATTAACTCTCGCGAACGCCTCGCGTTTTCACCCGCGTCGTTCCCGTTCTCGTGGGAATACAGGGATGAAAAGTAGCCTATGTCACCCGGAATAGTGTAGCTTCCCAACGGTGAAAGAATTTTTGAAATCGGTCCAGTAGCTTCGGAGCCTATTCAATAAATGCAAACAAACAAACAATCTAATATCTCTTTATAATAGTATAGATATATAAACAAATGAGTCCGCCTTTCACCACTCTTTTTTTTTTTGACAATTATATTATGCAACTTAATTTAATTTAATTTTCCGGATTCCATTTTGTTAATACATATAAATAAATATCGTAGGACATTACACACAGCGCCATCTGACCCCAAACTAAGCAAAGCGTGTACTATGGGAGTCAGATAACTGATAGAATACTTAAATACTTTTTTTTTTGTAAATACATACTTTATAATACATATAATACACCCAGACACAGAACAAACATTTGTTTTATATCACAAAATGTTTGTCCTGGGTGGGAATCGAATCCACGCCTTACGCTACCAATGAGCCAATAGGGCTGTAAAAAAATGTAAATATATTATATTGTTATAATTAAATACCATAATTTTAAGTTAATCCTGTAATATTGCATGTTCGTACTGAACGTAAGCTGTTGCTCTACTTAAATATTAAGACCTTAATGTAACACAAGCATAGCAATAAATTATACCTTGACTTTGACTTTTGTTGCCACCAAAACTCATTATAATTTTACGGTTGTTTAGTGTTAGTATTGAAAACTCACATCAGAATCTTCCGATCCCTCTTTAGCTGGTTTTGGTCCTTTGACTTTTGTTTCCGGATCGCTTTCGTACTCTTCGTCAGAATACCCTGAAATAAAAATGCATTTTATAAGCCCCGCTCAATATGAAAAAACCGGTCGAGTGGGACTCGCGCACGAAGGGTTCCGTCCGTTCCGTACGAAGGGAACCGTTGTATGGGAGCCCCCCTTAAATATTTATTTTATTTTTAGTATTTGTTGTTATAGCGGCAATAGGGCCGCCTTACACGTTCAATCATGATCACGATCCGCGATCCGCGATCATGATTTCAAAATTTCTAGATATGCGATCCGGAGCATCAGTCCGTCAATCCGCTTCGTACACGATCAGTCTGGATCGCGATCATTGATCGCGGATCGCGGATCGCGGATCGCGCGCTACGTGTACGGGCTGCCATAGAAATACATCATCTGTGAAAATTTCAACTGTCTAGCTATCACCGTTCTTAAGATATAGCCTAGTGATAGACGGACTGACGGACGGACAGCGAAGTCTCAGTAATAGGGTCCCGTTTTTACCCTTTGGGTACGGAACCCTAAAAAGACCCATAACTTATCAAATTGAATCTTAACTTATTTTGATACAGTTTTGCATTATAAATAACTAGCGACCCGCCCCGGCTTCGCACGGGTGCAATGTAGATACTACTGAGGCGTATATGCATGTGTTATACATATAAACCTTCCTTTTGAATCACTCATCTATTGATGGAAACTGCATTAAAATCCGTGCAAAAAAACAGACGTCGGGAAGTGACTTTGTTTTATATTATGTAGAGTTGTTTTAATATAGTTTGCATTATTGTAAAATCAGTCAATGTATGTCAATGTCAAAGTATTTATAGTACTATTGTAGTGTATAATGTGTTTATCTTTAGCTTCCTTTATGTGTGTATTAATTTATGTATGTATCACTGCCGACTGCGAATAAAATATCTATAATTAAAGTTAAAAAAAAAACTATTTTAAACAATTTATTATACCTAATTAAAACATATAAATTTGTATGAAATACCAAAAAAGAGGTAGATAGTAGAGTACAAACCTCGGTTGTGCACCTTAACCGCGGCAGATCGCCGCGGGCGGCCGCCGGGCGCGGTCGTTGTCGTGGGCGGCGGCCGCGCCACACCGCGCGCATGTGGAGAATTCATCACTGGCTGCCGAAGGAACTCCACCAGTCGCGACGCCAGCTCTGATGCTGAACCTGACGGTACGATAAACGACTTTAACACCATCACAATACATAAATAACCCGTCACATATTGTAGTTTATTTATTGACAGCCCCGTTGGCTCATTGGTAGTATATCTGCCTTGAGAGCTGTAGGGCGTGCGTTCGATTCTCACTCAGGGCAAACATTTTGTGAATAAACACAATACATGTTTGTTCTGTGTCTGGGTGTTCTGTATGTATTATAAGTATGTATTTACAACAAAAAAAAAGTATTTATGTATTCTATCAGTTATCTGATTTCCATCACACGAGCTCTGCTTAGTTTGGGGCCAGATGGCGCTGTGTGTATAGTCCTACGATATTTATTTATATTTATATTTATTAATATTGCTGACCACCACTTCAGTTGATGTTATATGACAGTGTGAACAAAGATGGTCAACACACCTAGCTTGGAATGGAACTGGTTCTTAAGTGAGGCTGTCGGAATAAACCGTTAGTTGTTTGACAGTAGATTTTCACACACCCCACACCACCACACACCCCCTCGTACAGTGCCCGCTTGGCGTTAAGTTTTGAGACACCCTGTATAAGAAGAAATTACCTTTCTTGTCCAAGTCCAGCATCTCGCACATGGTCCGGAGCTGCTTCATTTCCATTTTGGAGGTCTCTTCGAGCTTGGCCTTGTAGTCCGAGGAGCCGATCGCCCATTCGTAGCCTTTGAACTTCTTTATGTTGCGTTTCACATTGCGGTCTAAGCACAGTTGCTGCGGGAAGATGGACGAATTAATGAAAAACGAAAATTCACTAATTAGCAAGCGCTTTCTATTCGATTTGACGCTTCACTATGGTGAACGTAAATTCAAAGTAGAGTGAAACACTTAAAGAGAGTGGTGCCCATGCATAACACTAGAAAATAACACGAATAGAATATTTTTTTATACTTTTATGGGATTGAAATGACAGGCTGTGTTTGACCACAGCTCACCTGATGATAGTAGAACTCCAATTATCCGAATTAATGGGGACCGGGACCCATTCGGATAATCAAATATTCGGATAATCGGATTTTTTTTAAAAAAATTGCCATTGGAGAGAATAAAAGCTACGTTTTGATATTGCACTATTTTTTTATTGAATTAAATGTACTTATGTACAAGTTTAGAAATAAAAATCATTGTTTTTTAAACATCTCCGTTAATGTAAGCTGTTTTGCGGTCTTCAACCGTTTTCGGGCAGCCAGGTCACGCATTCGCTTGACGGTGAGCAGTTGCAAGTGGTCACACTCGGGCTGACGCTCCATCCACTTCAAAGCAGTCTCTAAGCCGGCAAATGCTTCACTAGCTGATGGTCCAGCGTCTACTTCAACATCAGCAGAAAGTTCTTCTTCCACTTCCAAAATAGCGCACTTAGACTTTTTTTGGACAATTTTTTGTGATTCGGATAATCGGCGATTCGGATAGTCGGAGTTCGGATAATTGGAGTTCTACTGTATCTGTGGTATGTTGTGGTATTTTGACAGTCTATGTTCCCTCCAAATTCTATAAATGAGTCTTTGACAGTCTATGTTCACTTCTTCTAGCCCATGCAATGAATTTTGATACGGTTTCCACTAACATTTAAAGATTTTATACTGAAGGTTGTAGTGAAATTCTGTTTCGTAATTAAGTCACCAAATTAATTTCACCTATGCAAAGCAAAGGTTGGTTGCTAGTTACATGTTGAAGTGGACGCAATAACGCCTACGTGTTTTAAATAGCACATAACGTATATTTATATTTGCTCTTGCGCTTTCCCTTCCTTGTTTCTCTCGCGCTAATCAAGTACCATTGTCTCCGTATATTATATCAAGAATAAATAATTCAAACCAACAATAAGCTCAGTGTACAGTTATTTCTACAGGTTATGGGCTAATCCATACCTACGTAAATAAATATTCATCAAATTGTCAAATAGCCTGTGAACTAAAAGTAAAGTAAACAACAAACAACTTACTCCATACAAATACTGATGCAACAGTTTCTGATCCTGGGTCTTGAATCTTGACAGTGACACTTCGACATTACTGATGTGACCGAGCGGGATGCCTTTACCCGCTGGCAGAGGCACTGGGGGCTCCGTTGGCTAAAGAATACAACTTAATTATAATAATAATAATAATATAGCCTGTTTATTCCTTAATAAAATTTTTACATGCTGACTTATAAAATTTAAATACTATTGATTACAAAAAATAAATAAATAATTAATTTCATTTTACACATTTTTTTTTTTGTTTTTTTTTTTTTTACAACTTAATTATACAGAACTGGAAATTTACAAGAAATTGAGCAACATTTTTTCTGTAACACTATGAATGTGACAGAATGACATTCAGTTCTGTGCATTCATAGTGAAATGCTCAGGTATGCGATATGAGCTTTTTCATGAGCGTCTAATAGGAATCACAATACAAAGCTTACATGATGGGGGAGCTACTCCCATACTCACTTTACTTTCTCTTTTTAACAGACTTTAAAAAAAGAGGTTCTCAATTCGTAGGAATCTTTTGTTTCATGTACGTTCACCGATTACTCTAAGACGCCTTGAGCGATTTGGAAAGTTAATTTTTTGTTTCAAAAGGTATAGTCCCATTTAAATTTTAACGAAATCAACCGAGCCGTTTTTAAAAATCAACAAAAATCTTAAAATTGTACATCAATGATATTTTCGTTTACTTCGAAACCTCGTTGTTTTATTGGAGCAGTGTGTTTAGGTGGCCTAAGGGTCATGGAGTGAGTTTTTTTAAATTGTAAATTTATAAAGTGTGGTTCATTCATTTATATCATACATACCTCTTTCTTAGGCTTGGGCTTCGGCGCCTCTTCCGCCCCTTCTTCCTCCTCTTCCTCTTCATCTTCCTCCTCGTCTTCTACATCGTCCTCTTCATCGTCATCCTTGGCTTTCTTCTTGGCCGGCTTCTATAACATTGCAATGATTTGTAATGCAGCTGTTACTATCTTACAAAACGATACAAAGCAATTTAAGAAATCTTCGTTAGTGCAAAAAAACAGTTGGAATCAGATACTAATCTAAAGAAATTAATGTAAGAAGCCTTACCTCTTTCTTGGGCTTGGCTTTGGGCGCGTCCTCTTCTTCTTCCTCCTCTTCTTCGTCTCCTTCTTCATCCTCGCCTTCTTCCTCAACGGGCTTGGCTTTCTTCACCGGTTTCTTTGCTCTGCCAAACAGAATATCAGCATGAGTTAACACGGTTATGAATGTATAGTATGACTGGTGCGACACCTACGATACTCGAGGACGTGATATTTGGCGATCATATAGGAAGAAAAAAAATAACACAAAAAATAACTGACTACGAGGTAAACTTAACCGAAAGTTGTGTAATTAATTCCGCAACGCATGGACACCGCGCGGACGCATGAGCTGGACGTTGTGAGGACGTACGTACGACACGTACTTGTCACGTGATCAAAACATCGTTACCGGGAGTGCATCCACGCTTCATTTAAATTGGGAAATTGGGGCCAAAAATTAAGTACCTAATTTTATTACATAATTATAACGAGAATCGAATACCAAGTACTCTCTTTCAGTATCGTAGGTGTCTCACCAGTAATGCTGCATATGACTTGTAACTTTGATGTTATCCATAAAATACTGTATTGTATTGTAGTGTATGGTCACAGTAAATTCGGCGGCGGATTTTATAACCTAAATTCAGCCTCAACATTTTTTACAATAATTTTATACTTGGTATCAAAAGTGCTTAACACATTTCAAATATGTATACCTAATACGAATTGTTTTGAATGTATTGCAAGTTTTTTATTGGTATTAGTTGTAATAAATAATATAAAAGGAAATCGACGAGTTTTTGTTACCCTACCTTTTTTTTATGTCAAAAGTAATGAGACGTACGAGACGCTCTCCTGATGGTAAGAGATAACGCCTGCCCATGACCATCGCAGCGATACACAGAACTTTAAGTAACAAAACAAAGTCCAGGGACATCACTGCTTTGGCGCTCATTACTTTGAGACTTTTGATAGAGTTAGTCTCAACAGCCTAGTAATTTCGCTAGCTGTAGTACCCTTCAAACCGGAATACAGTAATGCTTACACACTACTGCTTAGCGGCAGAATAACTGGTACTGCGGTGGTACCTACCTAGACGACCTCCTGCTAAGGAGAAATTACTGGGCTGTTGAGACTAACTCTATCAAAAGTGTCAAAGTAAGCAGTCCACAGCAGTGATGCCCTGGACTTTGTTTTGTTACTTAAAGTTCTGTTACAGTTAAAGGTTCCTCCAAGTGAAACCTTTAACTTGTGTTTGTAAAGAGTTAGACGCGAGCAAAACCAAGAATATTTGGCATTTTAACTTACTTCTTATCTTTAGGCTTTTTCTCAACTTCCTCTTCATCCCCCTCATCTAAATCCTCATCCTCCTCTTCTTCCTCATCCTCTTCCTCCTCGTCTTCTTCCTCAGTGTCCTGGTCAAACAATGTCTTTTCTTTAAAATGAACATTCCGAAAAACACACACTATCGAAAATCTAAAATAATTTTTTTTTGGAAAACAATCCATTTTACAAATTAAGTGAATATATGTCAATGAGGTTCTCAGAATCCTCATTTATGTGTAGTACATAAACGGAGCCTCCGCTGTAGTATGTTCGTTGTTAATTACTCGTATAGGTATAGCTTCATTCATTAAAGTGTAATCGTAAGGTTTTTTTTTGTACATGTGACTTGCCTTTAACATTATTGTTATTTATGGCCAATAAATATTACTGATTACTGATTTACTGAATCTATTTTAATCAAAATCAAATGATGTTTATTAGAGTAAACGTTAACTTGAGAACAGCAGAAACGATTTAGCTTATTTTTTTGTATAAGGCCGACCACTATCGCTACGCGTACGAAGTATCGGGCATTGAGCTAGTAATTTTTTTTTTTAAGGGCTTTGTCGCTTAGCGACCACATCGCCCCAGTAAATACACTATTCATAAAAACTCTTAATATAAATATACATAAATGAACACCATACTAGGTACTTACTTATTTATTTATTCAGGCCGATTTCAACCACCAATTTAATACATCAAACTTTCACATCTCACTAATATTACAAATGTGAAAGTTTGGATGGATGGATGTTTGTTATTCTTTCACGCAAAAACTACTGAACGGATTTGTATAAAATTTGGTATGGAGTAAGCTGAGACCCTGGATTAATACATAGGCTACTTATTGTCCCGAAAACAGTGTAACGGGTAACACCGCGAGGCGCAGCTAGTGTATTATATTTATATATTAAGACTTAGGATTATTAAGGATATCTATACGTCCTATCTATGTATCCTATTTGCTAGAGCAATAGAATATAGTAAAACCCATTGGCGAGTCAAGTTACAGCTTTATTTGGAAGGTTATTTATTCTTCTTGTAGGACATGTAACTCTCTACGCATTTTTATACCGTTTCGCACACTATACGTATGGTATTTTATTCACTCACCTCTTTTTTAGCCTTTTTCTTTGGCGCTGGTTTCTTGGCTCCCTTGTCGTTGGTCTTTACCTCTTTGTCATCATCGTCATGTGTCTCTCCGTTCTCCTCCTACAATAGGGGCAAGTTTCAAGTGTTTTACAAACAACAGTTTCTTTGCAAAACATATTGCATCAAGTCAACTACGAGTGTTTGAAATGAAATGAAATGAAATGAAATTTATTTATTTGTTGTTTGACCATTGCAGCGATACACAGAACGTTGAGCTATAGTTAAACACCTAGCCTGTCGACAAAAAAATGGTAATTACCTTTTTAACGTCTCCATCTATCTTATCAGCGCCTTTATCTTTGGAGTCGTCGCCGCCCGCGTCGTCGTCTTTACCGTTTGCTGTTTTGGAATCTCCTGGTGAAGGAACAATATCTATATAGTAATAAGTAGGAATCCAAAATAACGCTTGATCAACACACGATCATGGTAGAACAATACAATAATATAGACCGAATCATTAGTTTTATAGACAGAAAAGGATAAGTAGGTAAATAAATAACGTAAGGTCATCTGACCCCAAACTAAGCAGAGCTTGTGTGATGGAAGTCATATAACTGAAAGAATACATTAATAATTTTTTTTTGTAAATACATACATAACACCTAGACACAGAACAAACATTTGTTTATACCACAAATGTTTGCCCTGGTTGGGAATCGAACCTACGCCCTACAGCTTTTAAAGCAGATATACTACCAATGAGCCAAAAGGGCTGTCAAGATATAGACCTAATTATTAGCTTTATAGACAGAAAGGGATAAGTACATAGGTATATGGAGATAGCGTGAAATAGGGTCTTATCGCTAAGTGAGAGGCAACTCTCAAGTAGGTAGCTCGTAGTACTTCCTAGTACTCGGTTAGCTACCACATTTAGGATGAAAATCTGCCGCTTAGTACCTAAGACTGTGTTCCAAAATGTCTGCTTCGAGAACTGAAGGGCGTTGGTTCGATTCCCACTCAGGACTAACATTTGTGTGACTAAGATCGATGTTTATTGTGTCTGGGTGTATTGTATGTATTTACAAAAAAAAGTAAGTATTCTGTCAGCTGTCTAATTCCCATAGTACAAGCTTTGCTTAGTTTGGGGATAGATGGCACTGTGTTAAATGTCCTCCAATATTTATTATTATTATTAATTTATTATTTTAGGTCTCTATTCGCGCTCGATATTATTCTTGTTTACCGTCGCTCAGGTGATATCGCGAACGTAAAAAACAAAGACAAAGATAATCTCGAGCACGCCAGAATACAGTTTAATGTTAGTGATAAGTATCCTACAATGTCAAGCACCGATAAAAGTTATCATTATGTGGCGTTACATAAATGATAATTGTGATTGGCCTACTGGGTGATGCCTTATTATTAACTTAGCGACGCTGTTTTTTTACACAACTACTTGTCTTAGAAAGTGTTGCGATTTAAGATATCTACTTAAGCTTAGGTTCTGTATATACACTACCCCAAAACGTGCGTTTGTCTTAAGTCGATTAAAGAGCACTTACAATAACAGGCACTTTACAAAAAAAATACCGTTACAAAATTTTAATTTTGCTATTGATGCATATCCCAAACCGTATATTTCTCTTAGGTTGATTAAAGACTAATTCTAATTTTATCTAAGTCGATTTAAAAGCACTTACAAATAAGGACACTTTTCAAACTGAGCACTTAAATTAGCACAATCTGTGCTCATCTATTTCCGCGAACCTCCAATATTACTTCTTTATTTTTGGCATCGCACTTTGTACTTTTCCAATGTCAAGAATTTTGATATTTACAAAATGTTCGATGAGAAATCAAATTTAAAGTCACACGTAGTCATGGTCAAGTTCAATCATATCCTAGTAAAGTACTAAAAGTTAACTTACTAAAAGTTTCAACGGAGTTTAGGAAACAACGCAAAATTTGTATCACTTTCCCACACTCGTACATTCGTCATTCGGGACGTAGTGAATAGAACTGGAAGTCACGAGTAAATCGTTTATTTTAAGCGAGCGAGCTCCACCGTCAACCGCATCTTCTCTTAACATCAAGCGAGATGGCGGTCAAACGCCAGCCTATATGTAATTTAAAAAAAAAACCACCAGAACCCCCAACAATAATTTACTTGTCGTACCTTATATAGAATAGGGTAGTTGTTGACGTGCCTTCGGAACAACACATATCTATAATAATAATGTTTTTTTATTATCAAACCAAAACATTCACAGGGTTACGTTGAACCCCAAACTAGACAACGTGGCCTGTGTTGTGTGGGGTTCAGAGCATGAGTTGCTTAAAACTTAAGTAAACGTATCTTATGCAAAACAAGATTACAATAAACGAACGATACTATTGAAAATGTTTGATAGGGAAGAGGTTAAACAAAAAAATTGAAAAAAAAAAGTAATTTCTGACAAATGTAAATGTGTTTTACAGAAAGAGATAATGAACTCTACTTTTTATACATTATAGAGACTTGAATATTATTAGATTTTCTGTTTTGTCATACGAAAGGGTCAACAGCTACTTTTTAATTATAATTTTGCACATTGAAGTATTGCTATTAAGAATATCACATTTCCTGCACACGTTATAAGTATTGGGGTGAGGAATTCTGGACTACTAAATCCTAATAAAGTTTCGTATGAAGGATGTAGGCATTATGAATACTCCCGACCTATCAAGCAGCAGTCACAGTTATCGTAGTTTTTTGTTTGGACTGCCACTTTTTTTTTTAAGTCTTTTATTTATTTATACAAGGTTTTAATAAAATGACACCCTTATAGCAAAATAAAAAATGTACAATTATTAATTAAGTTGAGCTCTTTGTTTAATAGCTGCATGGCATATGTCGAACAATCTTTTAGCATCCGGAGAGTCGGGCCCGCTCAGTATACTATTACAACCACCAATTTGCCACAAAACATGCTCCCGGTGAAAAAGTTGTCGCACATTTATTTAAAAAACTTTACTCAAAAACCCGGGATATTTTTTTAGGAAATTACGCAAAATAAATGTGACTAAAGTGTATAATGGAGTGTGTTTTTTATGTATATAATAATTTAATGAGTCATCTAAAAATTAAAATAGTGTTCAGAAGAGAACCATAACAAAACCGTACTTTAACAACACAAAACATTCACCGGCCCACAGCGAACCAAGATTATAAAAAACCAATCGTTGAAATGTTAACAAGGTTAGGGTTGCTAGCCTCACATTAAAAAAACTAGGATTTGAAATTTGAAAAACCAGGACGATTCGAATTAAAAAAACGACACAGTAACAAAGTTGCAAAGTGGGACGCGAATTTTAAAATACATGATCTTACCAGGGCACTTTTAAAACTATCCAGGACATCCCAGGACACTACAAAAACTAGGGCATGTCCTGGGAAAACAAGACGGTTGGCAACTGTTAACTAATTTGATAAGACACATTAAAAGATAAAGAACTTTGTTTGGGTTTTAATTAATTATGCACTTACATACTACTTAAATTAATTAATTACCAATTTTAACACATACCGCAAGTTCTGATTAATATAAACAATTCGTTTATAATAAAAAGAAAAAACCCAAGCAAAGACTCATGCTCGTTTTCATTTGATTACTCACGCCATCTATGATAATCTCATTGAATTAAATAAAACCTCTATCATGAGCCACCACAACAGAGATCATGTCGCGTCTGATGCTTTCCTTACTCTATGTTAATATTCCAGTAGCTAGTGCGTTTCTTCACTTCACTTGTTTACTGATTTAATGACATTAACGTAAGCCAAGATTTTTTTTGAATACTGGCGTTCCGTCCCAGCTTCGCACAGGTGCAATTTGTTTTGGCGACTTATTATAAAATATTTTATTAGCATGTATTGTATACGCAAACCTTCCGTAAAGAAAATATCTAAATGACAGTCAGAAAAACCCTTGGGTAGTTTAGAAGAAGTAAGCGGAAAAACAGACAGACGCTGACGATATTGCTTTAAATCATTTAGAAATGACCGCCATATATTACCTAGATTTGCCGTAACTTTTTTTTATGTGAAAAAGTGTCAAACAAGCGACGGGCCACCTGATGGTAAGTGTTCACTACCGGCTATGGATACGTATAATACCCGGGGCATTGTCAGTGCGTTGCTTACATTTAAGGACCATATTCAGGCTTTGTTTGAAGCGAGGTAATATACAAATTGTAGTTTACATTGGGCTTCACCGAAAACTCATCGAATGAGCAAACGTCCAATTAAGTAGATTTTTATTTTCTATTTTTTTGATTGCTTGCGTTTGATCGCCATCTAACCTGATGTTAAGTGAAGATGCGATCTACGATGGGCCACGCTTGCTTAAAGATACTGATTCACTCTCAACTTAAAGACACCTAGATTGTATCTATCGAGAAACACCCACTCGGGTAACGTATTCCACGCTTTAGCCGTTCGAACAATGAAAGTGGAATCAAATCGTTTCGTACGGGTTTTTGGAAAAAATGAAAATCAAAATTTCAAGAGCCATGTCAAAAATACTTGACAGTTCTAGGTTTATATGAGAAACGAGTTTGGAACGATCTAGCTAGTGTTCGCAATTATTAGTATGCATTATTCAATAAAAATAATTCATCTTATAGCATCTTTTGATATTACAACATGTAATTGATAAGCAGAGTCCAAAGTTACATTGACAGCCCTGTTGGTTCATTGGTAGCATGTCTGCTTCGAGAGCTGAAGGGCGTGGGTTCGATTCCCACTCAGGACTAACATTTGTGTGACTAACATCGATGTTTGTTCTGTGTCTGGGTGTACTGTATGTATTATAAGTATGTACTTACAAAAAAAAAAAAAAGTATTTAAGTATTCTATCAGTTATCTGTCTTCCATAGCACAAGCTCTGCTTAATTTGGGGTCAGATGGCGCTGTGTGTAATGTCCTGTGATATTTATTTATTTATTTATTTACATCTGTCCCGGTCCTAACTCGACCGAATACGAATCTGCCGTTTATATGAACTGACACACAAATGGGCTTCTTCTCATTGTGCGAAGGGTAACGCCAGCCCACCACGCTGGCCAAGTGCGGGTTGGCAGACTTCACATATCTTGGAGGTTTTTTTTAAATTTCAACTCTAGGACATGTTGGTTTCTTCACGATGTTTTTCTTTACCGGTAGAAATACGCGGCAATACGCACGTAACTTAGAAAAGACAGAGGTGCGTGCCGTGGAATTCGCACCCAGGACCTCCATATTGAAAGCCAGGCTGTCTCCCAACTAGGCTACCGAAACTTGACTCTACAACGGAACATTTTTTACTTACATAATTTTAAAGCTAAAAATCATAATTACCAATATATCAAGTCACAATGACATGAAGAAAGTTAAAACGAAAAAAAACATTTATTGGACAGACAACAACGTTATTGTATATATATACAATATGTCATATTATATAATATGACATAATACCCTTAAACTAAAGTAATTTTTTTGCCTTTCCTGACTCTACAATATTAGCAATCATTGCAATTACACTCACAACTCGAGACCAAATAGAAGTTCAGATTCAAATGACGCATGGCGTTAGTTACTCGTATTGCAAAATATAACGCTTATGCATACAATCCCACTGAAGTCAACAGATACTATACCTATTATTCCAATAACTACAATCCTGGTGCACATCTTTCATTTTTTCTACTTTCATTAGCGTTTTCATACTAACGCGTCGGTTGTACCTACCTTTGACGATTATTTAAAAATAAGAGATTATTGATAACTAGTAATTGGACTTTTTTTCTTATTGACATATTTTATATCTGACATATTGCTATATTGACATTATCATGTGACATAATAATGTTATGATTTTGATATTTTCAAAAATATGAATGGAAATATGACCTTTGGCGTTATGGTGTTATCAATAAAGATTTGTATTTGGTTGCGGGTACTTTAGACTTGACCTTTCTTTTAAGCTTCTTCAATTTAATTATATGTTTGGACACAACATATTATTTAATTGATAACAACAAAGTTACAAGTCATATGTATCATTTTTAAAACAACATTTAAATTTTTAAATTAATAGAATATGTCAATATAAAAATACATAATTATGTCCAATGCCTATAATTAAATTTCAATAAAAATAAATCATTACTTTAATTGGAGATACATTACTTAAAAAAATAATTAGTCAGTCTAGTCAAGATTTCAGCTTAGTTCTAAAACACGCGTCGAAAAATGCATCCCGACCTGTCAGACATGATGAGCTAATGAGACGGCGTTACAAGTTGATATTTCTTTTTACTACAGCGATTTTATCTAACATACTTTGGACGCCCCTGTGTTGAAATTTATCTATGGGTGAAAATGGCAACCTGGTAAACGAGCTCACACGGCAAAGGTTAGAATATAATTTGTGGTTCCTTAAATAGCTCCACTCATGAGACGTCGTCCTGGACCACGAATGGCTTGCTTCTGCTTAACAAAGGCTCTGCTACGATCAGCAGCGCGATGTTACTCTTGACAGTTGCGAAGAAGCAGCAGCGGACGACGATCAGAGCCTCGATCACGAAAATTTATCGTATCGTAAAGGTATCGAGTCCTCGATAGCATACAAAGCTGTACAAATCTCATACAAATTTTTGTCGATGTCGATACGAATACTTTTTCGCAAGTCGTTCGTGATCGAGCCTCAGGACAACGGTGCTCGCGAGCCACCGGAGAGCGAAGCACGTGCGGATAAGCTTCCCGCGCGGCTCATGTAGGTATGTGCGTCTCCATCGATATGGAAACCCAAAATTTTCGTACTGTGGACCTCTTTGACCGCGATATTACTAACTGCTACCGAATAACTCTCAGTTGCGTGGCCATTGGTTAAAACAAGGAAGCAGGTCTTGTCTTTGTTCAGCGCTGGTCCGTCCGTTCGAACCCCCTGTCAACTTTACCACCGTATTCAGCTTCTGCTCCGACTCGCATACGTCTACTCTTACCTGCTTACTCGTTGATACTCTCCTTATAAATATGTTTCGTCTTTCATCTATCATCTACATGTCCAAACCCAATTCTAACTTATCACGCTGTGCTTAATTTCCATGGCATTAATTTTATTCTTCTTTCTTTAAACCCAACATACACTAACATACCTAGTTGTGGGGATTAGCACTTCCTTTATGTGCAGCCAGTCCTGCCTTTTGAGACAGTTACTGGCAGTTCATAAAAGTATGCAGCGCCACATTAGCTTGATTATTATATCTGTCAAAACTTATCGTTCAAAGCACGTCATAGAACAAGTTATTAAAAGTCATGCACACAGAAAATACATGGAAGCTGGCTTCAGAATCTGAACTCCTATTTAGTCTAAGACACACAAAAATGAAAATGATACAAAAATAGCCCCACAAGGTTAGTAGCGATGTAGATGAACACCGACTAGTAAACACATGAAGTGACTGATTGGAGGCTGACCTTGTGCCTGCTCCTCTGGCTTGTCTTGTTGATCTACAGCGTTACCTTGTGCTGTGGCTACCGACTCACCCTTTGAGTCTTGCGAAGACTCGTCTTCTGTGGTCTGTCCGTCGCCTGCACCTGACTTCTTGTCTTCATCCTGGGAGAAAAAGTTTCTGTAGTACACTTGATACTGACTTTTTTAAATATAATAATGTTAATGGATTTGTCATTTCAGCATTTTATTGTTATAAGTGATTTAAATAAAAAAATCATTGTACAACAGGAATTGAACTCGCACCAGGAGGATGTATTAACAGCCATCTTTCCTCACAATTAGACACATGGCATCGGTTTGCTGCTAAATTTGCTATTTCTGATGTAGATTTGATGCAATTAAGTAATAATTACAATGTAAACCATGAAGTAACTAAAGAAGGTTGGTTGTCTCATTCTGTTGTGCCATCTGTCTCTCGTTGTGCCATGTGAAATTGATTGACACATTTTCTATATTTATTTTATATCGGCGAGTTGGGACCCTGTAATCACGCAGCTAAAAAATTGGTATATTTTTATACTTAAACTGAACTTTTGTTTGAAAGTTATCCTTCTGTACTGTTACTTATTCTATGAAAGCACAAGGATCTGTGTAAAGTTTAGTGAAGGCAAAAGAATGGTTTACAATTTAACACTATAACATTCAAATTTAATAGTTCAATTGCTTCAATTTATGGTATATGATTGAAATAAAGCTTAAAAAAATTACTTAAAATTTATTGATTAGAAGTTTTTTGACATGAATACTCTTAAATTATATTAATTGGTGTTCTGGATAAGTAATACATGTTTTTTTACTTATTCTTTTTAACTGAAGATAGAATTAAATTTGACCGCTATCTAGCATGACTCCCTGGCTCCAGAGAAGAATACTTTCCAAGGTTTTGCCACTAGTTTTAAAATTGGCAAAAATAGACATTAACAGTTTTTATGCTAAGTATGGTTTATTCTATGCCAGTATGATAAGTGACATTCTAGTGGGAAAATTATATGCTGTTTTAAGATTTATTTATTCCATAATTTAAGTTTGAATTTGTACTGAGTTGAGCAATATAATAGAAACAACCACACTTAGAAAAGTTGGTAAAAGGCAATTTTGCAAACATATCTAGCAATTTTTAACTTGAAAGCTGTTCTATCGTTTTCTCACAAAATAAAGATTTAAAATAATTTTTTCACTCTAGAGTTTGGACATCATCACAAAGAGGTAGGTAATATCATTTAGCATTTTCTTGATTCTTAAGATGAATCTTCAGAATAGTACAGATATGTATATTTAAAGACTCATTTGTGAGTCATATTAGGTATTCTATGTTTACATGCATTTGTTACTGAGTTCCTTCAAATTTTTGTTTTAAAATAACCAGTTGAATAGATAATTTGAAAGGTAGGTTCATAATAAAAGATATATCAAAAAGAGAATTAAAAACAGCATTTTTTTTCAAGTTGCTCTGTCAACTGAAACAATCAGTTATCATGATTAAAAGCGGAATATAATTTAAATCCAATAAGAGTAATTACATGAGACTCAGGTAGGTATGTTATTTTTCAATATTTTTAAAAGAAAAGTCGTCAAACTTATAGAAAAACCTCCGAACTATTTTCAAGTTGAATTTTAGAACACTTGCCATTTGGCGTACTAAGGCATTACTAGACGTTTCGCGCCAGTCTAATATGAACCTTATTCCTACGCTTTAAGGCATAATTTTGAACATGTTATCTTCAGCAATACCATAAATACACTACTATGTACATACAAGTAGGTATGTATATGTGAGCATATAGATCATTCGAAAGGAACATTTTATACAAATAGCTAGAGCCTCGTGTCTGTGTCGTACATTCACCTAATTTATGCCTCAAATAGGTATATTTGCATGACAATCGGTTTTAACCGCAAAAAATACATCCTGCAAAAAAATTAAAGAGGTCAGCAATAAAGGCCCCGAAAAGGTATCCGTGTTTTATTTACATTGCTGGGCAAGTAGCGAGCGTCCGTAATGAGTCGCGAGGCTGCCGTTCAGTGGAAAACAACACAGCGCGCTGCCTCTAAAATTGAATAATCGCAAGAAACGAAATATCAAGGTCATGCGGATTTCATATCAATGTCATATAACATCGTGCACGCTAACAAAGGCCCTGCAACGAAATGCAAAGGGGCGGGGGTGGCCAAAATATGCGAAATCCTGAAAAATATCACATTAACATCAGTTTCGATAACTGAATAAGATGGCATTCACAGTTTTCATTGCTAAATATTGACTAGTATCACAACCCTCCGTGGCGTAGTTCCCGCTTTTAGCGGGAAGCAAACGTTCTGTCAGCCATGTTGAGACGCAGACAAACATTTTGTGATATAACACGGAAATAACATCACTTCACTGTTGAAATTACTCTTGTTAGACGCGCACTTATACGTAGAAAAATATTAGAATATCATATTTCACAATTATACCTGATTGTCACTGATTTTCGCTTTATCGGTATCACCCGACATTTTTCCTATGAAGAAATTGAAAGCAAATTTCCAAGCGTCTTCAAACACCGGACAACACAAATGCACGCACCCACAACATAGAGAAAAAAAGTTAAAGCGTTTCGTTTCGTTCAATGCAATTCCTACATTTGCAACTTCGTTCGTTCATTTTAAACATAGATTAATAAAATGATGACATTATTATAAATAAGTTAATATATCTATCCTAGTACTTAATATTTTCTTACTAGCTGCATTTGCTACAGCCCGCAGTTTCACTCGCGTTCTCCGGTATAAAATTTGACTATGTGTTAATTCTATGTTTTAAGCTAGGTATGTGCATTCTAGTTAATGGGGAAAGAGAAACTATAATTTTTGTATAATTATACATTCTTTATTTTTAATATTAAAAAAATGAAATTAATATCGTAGGACATTACACACAGAGCCATCTGACCCCAAACTAAGCAAAGCTTGTAGGTAACTATGGAATATTATAGTCATTTATTTTAACTATTTCTTTGAAATTTAATTTTGTGAACTAATTATTGTTATTATTGCATGCTGTATTCACCTGTAATTGTAGTGAGATTTGTCTTCATACTTTTTTCCCTTCTTACTTTTAGTCACGCGATAATGTACACAACGTTGGTGTTCATAAAACGTACTTGAAAATGATGTACTATGTACGGTATATACATATATGGATAAATGTACTTATTAACTACTATTGCGTAGCTACTCTACCTGGAAATCTATGTAAAAATGGTAATCATCACGCACAGGACTTATAGCGAAAATTAACTCCTGACATAGTAAATTTATGCCAAAGCCCTAATAATGAAATTATGTCTCTCAGATTATGAATGATTTTACCATATAGGAAGAAGGAACAATCTTCTACTCTTAAGTTGTTGGTTTAAAAGATAACATTGGAACAAAAAGTCAAAGCCCTATTAATGAAATTATGTCTCTCAGGCTATGAGTGATTTTGCCATTTTTTTTGCTGCTTCGTTGGTATGACTATAAAATAAATAAATATAGGAAGAAGGAACAATCTTCTACTCCTAAGTTGTTGGTTTAAAAGATAATATTGGAACAAAAAGTCGTATTAATTGTAAAATGTATTTGATATCTTATAGGCTTATTGATAGGACGGATGTGCTCTTAAACCATTGACAAAACCCGAATACCACATAATAACACTGACACGTATTTGATTCGTTTTATTATTGCATCTGTTGCCGGAGTGTGAAACGAAACGCAATTTGCTTCTTATTTATGCCAGAGACAAAATATTGTGTGCGTTTTTTTTACATACTTCTGTCAAACTGTACTCATTATTCGCAATAACTTTCAACAAGTTTGCACAAATGCAAAGGAAACAATTTTACACACTAAGATTCAATTGTAAGTTAATAATAAATACGAAATCACTTTTGAAAATAAAACCTTAAAATAATTGGTGTTTGAATCATTCGCATCGTGGTTTTGATTAAAAAAAATCTATATTGTCTATAGGCCGCGTCTTTCTCGCTCGGCTTTCTCGCAAAATTTGCGAGGCGAGTTGATTTTTTCGTGAATTTTGGGTCGTTTTGATCCATATTGATGGCTGCCCTGTAGCTTATTTGAGAGTGTGGTTTGGTACAAACATGAGTGATTATTCTTCTATGGCTACGCTTCAAAATAATAGTCCCACGGCAGGAGGATTTGCGGCTGCTTTACAACGTGCCAGATTGGTAAGCTTATTTGTCACTAATTTGTCGCTTGTCTTAACCACCCTCGCATAAATTTTATTTTTCGTTATTATCATATTACCTTCAATTTTCTTTATAATCACTAAGAAAAAAAGGCAGGATCTATCTTCAACATCGTCTATCTATTGTTCAATGCGTGAGTACTTACGCCACTTTTACTAACCTACTTATTGATTTCATTATTCCGTGTATTATTTTAATGCAAGATTGCTAAGTCTCTGGCTTTAAACAGTTTATAAAGCACTATGGCCATCCTACATAGTTTTCCACAGATTGGCGTTATATGAAAGCTGTAGAAGACGTGGTAAATTGGGCGCGAACGTTTTGTGTTGTATTTTTATGTCGTGCAGGCTTTTTAAAAGTAGGAACAATGCTAAGATCTCTGTGTGCTTATAAAATCGATACAAACGCAAGACTAGTTGCCCACAAAGAACTTGAGTTCAATGTACTTTCAATTATGAATGTCAGGGTCACAGAAGAGCCAAACAAATATTTCATGATAAAATTTTACTGAGTTCTCTGTGTGGATTTTAAATCATTATCAAAAAGCATTATAGATTTTTTTGATTGATTAAAATTTGAAGCAAATGTCTGTTTTTTTTTTGTAATTTCAAGCCTCATTGTTTGGCAAGCTGCATCAATTTTTTCATTTGGTCATATTGAGAGAGCTTCTTTGAAGTCTTAAAAAAATACACTTGAATTGACTGGAAAGTCATTTTTGTATATCTGTCATTTACTAGTTGCAGTTTTACTTTAGACCTATTGGAAGAAACAAAAGTGCCTTGTGTGTACTCGTTTATATACATATTAATATGCCATAAATGTATGTTTCAGGATTAAAAGTACCTTTTGGTGTTAAACAATAAATAAATATTGGAGGATATTTCACACAGCGCCATCTAGCCTCAAACTAAGCTAGCTAGCTCATGTAACAAAATAGTATCTGGTATATTTATACTAAAAACCTTAATTAAAGTTAATCAATGCTTAATATCAATTTGCTGTTGTGAAATTATGAGCTAAGTAGCAAAAGTCAGATCCATTTAACCATTTAGTAATGGGAACTGACATACTTACATTTATGTATATGAATTAGCTTCTAAAATATGACTAAGATGTATTTTTTTTATTGAACAATAATGCCAATCTCAGTGAGTACTTATTCCTTCACAACCTTATCCCACAGCTGGTTATATTGTATTATAACTAGCATCACCTATATACATATATGTCCAGATTCAACTCGACAATTTAACAATATTGACTAGCCATCGTGTCACCAGACAATTAACACACCATTTTCTTTGCCTCAGCCACCACTACCATACTTTCACATGTGATAAGTGTGGTTTATAGCACACATGTAATTACATTTGTAAACATTTCAGGTTGCTGCTAAGCTTGAGGGTGGTAGTAGCAAGAGGCCACTGGAAGAAGGAAACGAACCTAGTGCTAAGAAAGTAGCTTCATCTGAACAAGGATATCCACAACCTCCAATGGGGTATGTTTAGCCTTTATATCATAGTTAATTCTTAGTGCCCAAGTAGTTTTAAAATTATTGTTAACAAGACCACCAGGCTTATGGTTAGCCGGCATTGTCATGTAACATGCAAAAGAATGAACTGCTATGAATTACTGAGCTGTTGCGACTAACCATTGAATGTCTCAAAGTTAGGTGTGCCAAAGCAGCGATGCCCCAAACTTTGATTTGCTGCTCAAAGTTCAGGGTATTACAGCAATGGTCATGGACAAGTGTTCTCTTACCATCAGGAGAGTGTATTGATTGTCTCATTACTATTACTTATAAAAAAAAATTATATAGCAGAAACAAGAAATGTATATCCGTATGTAGGTGGAGACAGGCTGTGTAATTTTTTTTTTAAATTATTTTTAATCTGAAATCACATTAAGAACATTCATATAAAGATCTTTGTAATCAAAATCAGAGTTATTTTTAACAAAAAGCAACTAGTCTAATTAATGTTCAATTAGTTAATGGTTGTGTATTGAGAATATTGTCATCAGAGAACAGGTTTCCCTAATGTATTGTTTCCAAACAGTTGCTCTGCTCAATACCAACTTTAACAACCGTTTTATCCTATCCAAGAACAATAATTCTCACCAATAGTGCTTTTAATTAGCCTCATGTACTGTTCAGAAACCCAGCAGCGGCGGCAGCACAAGCAGCGGCGGCGGCGCAAGCAGCAGCGGCAGCTCAGGCAGCGAGCGCGCGCCTTGCGGGCTCCGGGGGCGGTCTTGGGGGCCCACCAGGCCCGGGGCCCAACATGATGTCTGATCAGAGCATTAATGAATACATACGTGTGCCAGACAAGATGGTTGGACTAAGTATGTTTCTTTTTTATTATCTAGTATAAAATGACAAAATCCATTGAAGAATCAATAAATGTTTAGGAGACAGGGTTCTTTAACGGAAGTCACTGACTGTTGATTGTTGTTGTTGACTAATGGCCAAAGTGAATAAATTTCTCTATAACATATTTTAAAATTTTCCTTGTCAAATTTCATTTATTTATTATTATTAATATCTCAAATCAAAGAGCACATAACATATTAGGAAATTTTGTTGTATTTTATAAATTCAGAATTTTAGAGCCCTCAATAAGTTACCCTTTGTACTTTAATCTGTTTAAGGGCAAAGACATTTTTACCCATTCTAAACATTACAATAATGAACAAGTCGATATTCTCTCCCAGATGTAGCTGTATGTTAGCTATCTTAGGTCATCCATCTTTCAAAGAACTAGCTATAACACAAATTCCTCTACAGTAATAGGTCGCGGAGGTGAGCAGATTACACGGCTGCAGGCTGAGTCGGGATGCAAGATCCAAATGGCCCCAGACTCTGGTGGCCAACCGGACCGCATGTGCACCCTCACTGGCTCCCGCGAGGCGATACAGAGAGCTAAGTACGATATTTAACCACTATTTGCCATTTGCACTTGACTTACTAGGCAAGTCTAGACTTGCTAGATTGACAACTAAATTTTTTCTTTTTGTTAAGACTTTACAATGAAAACTAATGTTATTTTGACACATTTGCATTGTTTTTATCACTTGAGATTTGATGAATGATTACTAGACTGCTGTGTGTAGACTCTGTAGTGAGTCTAATTAGAATTATAACCCACTTTGTGTTAATTTGCATTCAGAACTGCTTGTTAAGAAGACTAAGGCTTGTGTTGGTGGAAAGTTGAGATTTGATTGATGATTGCTAGATGTAGTGTCAAATTAAAATTATTTTATATTATGTGCCATTTGTGTTTGGAACTGCATGTTAGGTAGACGAGACTAACACTTGTATCGGTTGAAAGTTAAGATTTGATTAATGATTACTAGGCATAGTGTCTAACTAAAATTAGTTTACATTATATGCCTATTTGTACTTTGAAATGCTTGCTAATCAGACAAGGCTAAGGCTTGTGTTGGTGGAAAGTTGAGATTTGATTAATGATTACTAGGTGTAGTGCTTAACTATAATTATTTCCCACTTTGCGCTGATTGGTACTTGGAATTGCTTACCAGGCAGACAAAGCTAAGACTTGTGTTGATGGAAAAATGAGATTTGATTAATGATTACTAGGCATAGTGTCCAACTAAAATTATTTTCCACTGCTCTGATTAGTACTTAGAATTGCTTACCAGGCAGGCAAAGCTAAGACTTGTGTTGGTGAAAAAGTTCAGTCTTGAGTAATGATTACTAGGTGTAAGTGCCTAACTAAAATTAATTTCCACTTTGCTCTGATTAGTACTAGGAATTGCTTACCAGGCAAAAAAGGCTGTTGTGGAATTGCTTACCAGGCAGACAAGGCTAAGGCTTGTGTTGATAGAAAGTTGAGATTTGATTAATGGTTACTAGGTGTAGGGTTCTAATTAACATCATCTTCCACTTTTACTTTTCCATATGTATTAGCGCTTGCTATACAGACAACTCTATATATAAGTCTAAATATATCAGAAAAAAGGCTTGTTGGAACTTACTTGATTACTTTTTATAAAACAACTTATTGGTGTGTCACTTGATCATGCTAGTTAAATATAAAAAGGCTCACAAAGTGTAATTTCTAGTAAAATTAATCTTCCACTTTTTAATAATTTGCCATTTGTGCCTGCTAGGTAGATAATCCAATGTATGTTTACAAGTGCTCTAAAAAGCTTGTGGTGGAAGATGTGATTTGATTAAAGGTAATAGTGTGAAAAACCTCCATAAAAGTGTTAAAAAATCCTTCAATAGAATTGCTATTTTCCTCTAGCCTTATGATCCTATTGGTGTATTTTTTATTAATTTTTAGTGTTATCTCACTTTTTTGGTGGAAACTCACAAAATTGCATATAACAGTTTAAAAAATGTTAAAGTTTAATAAGCATGTATATGATATTGTTAATTTGTGATAGAGCCATAAAAAGGCTTTTTTACTACAACTATATAATTGTGCCTTTTTCCATTAGAATAGATACTATCTTTCAAGTTGCTACATCCCTGGCACACATCTTTCGCTTCTACTTACATTAGTGTTCTCAGACATAGGCGTCGGTTACGGGCAAAATAAACAAATATAAAAAATTGTATTGTTAGATATTTCATAAACAGATCTAAACTCTAGATAAACTAATACTATTTAATTAACAATTTTTGTACATTTTTTTTTTTGGATCTCGATATTAGTTTGCAAATTTTCGATGAAATATGCCATACAGGGGTTTTTGGGGGCGAACAATCGATTTAGTTAGGTCTTGTATCAGGAAAAACGAGTTTTAAATTTTAAATACACACTGTTGCCCAGATACTTAGATATTGAAGTATACTATCTATATCCAATTCCCAGCTCGGTTATCATGTTCCATAGTGTCAAATAAATGTATTGTTATCAGGATTACATTCATTTTCAAAGTTTAAAATTGATATAAAATTTTTTAAGTACAATATAATCTATTTAAAGAATTTTTAACAACTAAAATTTGCATTAAAAATCATCAAATTGTATACAATGCAAACAGAACAAGCTAAAAAGTTTTAAAAACTCGAACTCGAAAAAAAATACTATAATTAAAAGAAAAATTTAGCCTCCGTCACCCGGAGTATAATAATGGGTCAATTGATACCTCATGCATCATAATCGGATGAGTTGTTTCAGTACCATAGTATAATACATTTACATACATACATACATAGACTGCTAAAACATAACCCTTGCCTTTTTCGGGTAAAGAGATACTTACTTTAGCTATCTATATACCTCAACTTAGCTATGATCTAAGTGGATGTTGTTTTCCTGGCATCCAGATTTGGAACAGTCCCTAAAATCTGTATAAAATGTAGTTACATTTTCAACTAATATTAATTTTTTAATGAGTACTAAAAGAAATGATTTAACAAGACCATCTTGGTTAATAGAGGCAGCACTTAATTTTTGCCAACTTTGTTTCATATCTATCAACTGTAGCTGCTTCGTTGGTATGACTATAAAATAAAATAAAATAAATAGAATCTCACAGTAAATCTAAAAAACAAAACAAATAAAGTGTTTCGATTAAACCACCTGATAATAATACTATACTATGTGGACAATTCTATCTAATGTGACATTATTTTTATCCCTATCACTCGCATGTCCTTCTCAAGGAGAGTGACAGAGAACAAAAATAATATTTAGCCCCCACTCCCCCTTGCATGACAAAATTGTTCGTCGGGTACAAACAATTTTGTAAGGAAATGTGACAGCTAAAATATGGATACATCTGCTCGTTTTTGTTGGTAAGACTTATAGCACATGAGCTAGGCGGGCAGTGCTTCAGAATAGTCCGGTATGTACCTACGAAGCTAGCATGCACAGCAAAATGCGCTTTACGGATTGGCAATAGGGACTGATGACCAAACTTTCTACACGATTGGTTGTTTGCCAGGGATCTAGTGAACCAGATTGTTAATCACAGAGGGCGTGAGAATGCCCCGCAGTCAGACGGCCCCATGGGAGGAGGCATGGGCGGCGGCGGCGGCCCCATGGGCAATATGCCGCCCATGTCGCGCGGCGGCGGTCTCGCTACTACTGTAAGTACACCATAATATTTCCATGTTATTTTTTTTAATTAGTATTTGTAATAATGCGTGTATCACATTATGTATTTATACAGGGTCTTTTGTAATCAGATCATCCTTGGCATGTTCAGTACATTAAACCTAACAACTTTTTTGTTAGTTTTTTTTTTGCAAACAATCCTCAGTTTAAAATTCAATTTATCATAATACTTGTATGCGCTTAGAAATTCTGAAAAATGATACAAAAAGAACACAATAGAATATTATTAAGTTTACAGTAATTTGTTTTTTAATAAATAATTAATAGTGTGGCGTACATTGAGAGTACTACGTCCAACAGTAGACAGTAATTATATACGATGATGACATATGATTACCATCTTCGACTACACTGTCACTCAATATATATATTTTTTTAATGTAAAAAGTAATGAGACTGACTCCTCACTCATTCCTGATGGTGAGAGATAATGCCTGTCCATGACCATTGCAGCGATACACAGAACTTTGAGTAACAAAACAAAGTCCAGGGCATCACTGCTTTGGCGCTCATTACTTTGATACTTTCGATGATTATACCTTGTGGTCCTAGCCTATCACACAAGGAAAATAGATAGACAACTCTTTATTGTTCTCACCAAAATACCAAACGAAATAAAAACATTTAATATTGAACAATAGCTTAACAACTGGCAGCCTAGTCGCTCAAAATTGCTGTTGGCAAGTTTTAAGGAACACCTGCTTTTTTTTATCTGTATGTATTTTAAGTCCTGGAACAAAGGTTTGTGATGCTGTACAAAATATCACATTAAGGTTAGTTATACCAAAAGGAGCAGTCCCAATGATAGACATAATTATTAGAAGAAGCGTTGGGTTTTTACCTGACTAGGGCAAAGCCAAAAGGAAGTTGATTTGGGCATAGGTCTCTATAAAGAGAATGAGACGAACAAGATGCTCTCCTGATGGTAAGAGATAACGTTTGTCCATGACCATTGCAGCAGTAGACAGAACTTTGAGTAGTAAATAAAGTGCAGGGATTGCTACTTTGGTGTTCATTACTTTGAGTCTCAACAGCCCTGTAATTTCACTAGCTGCAGTATCTAACCGGTGCATAGTAATGTTTACACACTACTGCTTAGCGGCAGAGTATCTAGTACTGTGGTGGTACCTAGATGACCTACTAAGGAGATCTACCGCCAAGTAAAACTATCCAAGTATAATTTATCTATATTAAAATTTTGTAAGAGTAGATAAATCCATTGTTTTATAAACTAGTCCTCCAAAGTAGATTGCACCCGTGTATGGTAAAGCCAGGGCGGGTGGCTAGTTTAAACAAGTTATTGATTATAATTTGATATGTCCATATGAAAACCAGCGCTGCTTCTCTGTGACAATCGCCAGCCATACTGAGATGAGTCCATTCGGCATAAGTTCTTTTTGTATTTGTTTTTTCTATTTGCACTGTGTCGAATAAATGTTTTTCTTTTTTCCCCCTGTTGGTAGTCGCGGAGTTGCGGGCTTGGCAAACGCTGCGCTTTTTTTCCGACCTACCGCCTAATTTTTTAGATTTTAACTTATTACATTTTCGAAACGAAATACTATAGATTTATGAATTAAAAAAATAATTTTCCAGCTAGGTACCTATATTATTTAAAATATGCTGCATCTGTTTTATATTCCATATTGATCTTAAAGTTTTGCAAGTGAGAGTTTTTTTTGTTACGAAAATTTTAATTTAATTTCTTTATATCAACACTAGTAATGATAATTGTACTTACTATAAAACTTTTCGGAAAAAAAATACAAGATATTTTGAATTTGAAACCATAATGATGATTTGGTTTTTTACAATATCATCGGAGGGTATGTAGCGATTAAATCGGTCACTTTAGCTGTCAAAAGGCACATCGTAGAAGCGATTTACGTAGCAGCCATGCAGGCAACTGTAAGGGTTTAATAATATATCACCGGGGTTATTAATGAACAATAAAAAGCAGCGAGTTCGTTTATTTTTATCGACATTGGGTGATGCCAATGCGTAAACCCAAAGATTAATCAATAAGTCGTTTGAGTAATTGGAAAAGAAAGCGTAAAAATATCTCCAAACTTACGTGTATACTTAATCTTTCTTTCTTCTGGCACACAATTTATACAAATATTATGATAACAGGAAGAAATAATGCTTCCCGGTCCCAAAGTCGGTCTCATCATCGGCAAAAACGGGAAGACAATCAAGCAGCTGCAAGAACAGTCGGGCGCGAAAATGGTCGTCATACAAGACGGGCCTAACACGGAATATGTGAGTATACAAATTTGTAATATTATATATATATATATTTTTTTTTGTAGAAATAAGTAACTACAGGCTTGTCAGTGGTAGCTGGTCCATTGAACCCATTACTATGTCTCGCTGCTGTCGGATCAAAATACCGCACAGCACATAAAAAAAAGATAGATTCGAGCTTTGAACTCAAATCAAAACTTCGAAAGTTAAATGTACATTATAATTAATAATAAATCTACTAAATAATTGTATTCAATTCGTTTCTTTGTCGCAATTTGGTGCAAATGAAAAACTGAGTAGGTACTACTAAAAGAAAATTTCCTCTAAATCGATAAAATATCACTTGAGTGATATTCCTTTGCCACGGATATTCATTTTTCTTTACTTTTTCGTATTTAATCGCGATTTCCGTTTTACGCAGATTTAATTATATAATGTCTCTTATGTATGATGAAAATAAAACACCGCCCATCCTCATTAATGCGATACGTTTCATTTTACGCTAAGATGTTTATGCTTTCACACTAACGAGTGATAAATTAACGAATATTAAGTTTTCGATTAAATGTGATATTTATATAATGTATACGTAAATTATTTAATTAATGTTATATTCTAGTCAAGATTGCTATCTGATGTGTCCTGTTTTGTAAACTGTCCCACTGGTTGTTACGGGACTCTTTTCATTATGTGCGGGTTGACGTACATTTACAAGAATATTATTAAAAACTTTCTGATAATAAATAATTAGGTTTTCTCTCTATGTTTTGCCTTTTGAGTTAGTGTATTAAGTTAGTAATGTCAGTGCAGTGAGTACTACATATATTATTATAGAACACATGAATAAAGTGTCTTCCCCTTAATAGAGACATTAAGAAAAGTGTCCATGGACGCATTCTTCGATTATACTCTACTTAGCAATTTAAGTTACATATATTAAAATTACTTATTAGTCTCAACTAGGACTTGTAATAACAATGAGGTATCTAACAACAAACAGATACATCATTAGAAGGAAAAAAAACTATAACTTCACCCTTTGAAGTTAGCCAAGCAAAAATACGCGTATAACTTGAAAAAGATCAGAGACTTCTAGACCCCAAATGGGTTCAACTAGGCTGCTTAACTTCCAATTAGTTTAACCATGGTTTCTATCCCTATCCGCAACGTGATTTTCTAATGTAACACATTCCGTCTAGGAGAAACCGCTACGTATTTCTGGTGACCCGCAAAAAGTTGAACATGCAAAACAGCTGGTATTCGAGCTTCTGGCCGACAAGGACATGGGTCAGGGAGGTCCGAGGCCGCAGTTTGATGACTACCCTTCTGAGCAGGGGAATGGACTCGCCACCAACTCTACTGAGGTAAGACATAAACTCACTGAAAACGCAGGTCTATTCTGGACAATTTGCGCTTGCGCTGTATCTATACTTGTGCGGACTGCTAGACAGTGGGTGTTCCCCGATGGATACAATCTGGGTGTCTTCTAGCCGAGAGTGAATCGGTCATCTTTTAGGCAAGCGTGCTCCATCTTAGACCGCATTATCATTTAGCATCAGTTGAGAAGGAGATCAAACGACATATAATAACATTCAAAAATTGATTTAGTTTTTTATTGTGTCATGATTTTTTTTTATTTGACATGCTAGTTGTTTGATACCTGATGTTAACTGACGGTGTGGTCGAAGGTTGTGAACTTACTAGGCCTGGAATGGAACGGGCTCTTAAGTGTGGCAACTGGAACACACCATTCGATTGATTTTAGATAGTTTCAATTTTATAATTTGTTTAAGTTATATACATATTTTCCATAATATAAATACATAAACGGGTCAACGTAACCTTGTACATAAAAATTGTTATACATATATTATTAGATACTTTGCGACAGAATTTCAATTTGAGATTGGTAGCTAGCCAGCCGAGTACTAGAAAATACTCTACCGCCATGCTATGTTTTCCGTATGATGATTCCCTTCACAGGCAGCTCAAGCTCATTGTAATATTCGCCTTATTATGTAGGTGTTAGTGCCGAAAATAGCAGTGGGTGTGGTGATCGGACGTGGTGGCGATATGATCAAGAAGATACAGCAGGACACTGGCGCCAGAGTGCAGTTCCACCAGGAAAGGGACGACGGACCCGGAGATAAGAGGTTGGTATCTGTCGCAGAACCGATAACCGCTGGTGTAGACGTGTTCTAGAGTGGAGACCGCGTATTGGCAAGCGTAGCGTAGGACGCCCTGAGACTCGGTGGAGTGACGATATACGTTGGACAGCTGGCGGTGGATGGAAGCGAAAAGCCGAAGAACGGGCTGAGTGGCGTGTCTTGGGAGAGGCCTATGTCCAGCAGTGGACTAATATAGGCTGATGATGATGATGATTTTTTCTTTCCGGGGAACAAGTTACGAAAATAAAATGAATTGAGGGCAAGAGCGATTGTTTGAATCTACAGCGAAGCGAAGGGTTCTAGAGTAGAATCCTAAGCATAGTGAGGCATATAATTTTTTGTATTAGTAAAGACTTCTTGTATTGTAAGGATCGAACTATAAGTGATAGCTAGAATTAACTTTGTTTTAATCTGTGACAGACTCGATCACTTCCTCCACCTACCCATACCCCATCACCTCCCCCTACCCCTTCAGACTCCCCCTACCTAAAATGTAGGTAGGTACTTGTACTAATTGTTTCATACATCTTCCACTGTAGTTTGTCAATTTTTTTTACATTGACAAAGTGAAACTGTAAAACCAAAGAGTCATCGTCTAATTCTTATACAATCTGTAGTTTTTTTGGTATGAAAATTGATGTTGTTTTTGATAAGGATGTGGCTGAAACTATAGTTGGGAGTATCTGACCTTATCATCATCCTTTCGCTATGCATGTGACTTTAGTTCTCTGGAACACTGGGAAACACTGGAAGTCGAGAGTGAACCGGTATCTTCTAGGCAAGCGTGCTCCATCGTAGATCGCATCTTCACTTAGCATCAGGTGAGATGGCGATCAAACGAAAGCCTATAATCCGTAAAAAAATATGAAGTGATTCCGCAGATTGGATGGGGAATCATATCTCTAAGGGATTGTCACACAAGCACAAGCATAGGACTTTCAGTAGTGTTGGTAATAAATTACCAACTTGTTCTTTTTAAAAATATATATTTGAATTATAATTTGAATTATTATATTATTATTTTTTTTTGTAGGACACAGCGCCATCTAACCCCAAACTAAGCAAAGCTTGTACTATAGGAGTCAGATAACTGATATAGTACATACTTAAATACTTCTTTTTTTTTTTTATAACTATTTATTAAACAAAATAAAAAATACCTTAAATTATACTATTTACAAAATGTACACAAAAAACTTAGTCTAAAAAACCGTCAGAGGAGGGATATGTGGCCAGAATGCTGGCAGCATTGCCACGCTGGATGGCAATGCTTAGCTCTTTTTTTTTTTGTAAATACATACTTATAATACATACAGTACACCCAGACACAGAACAAACATTTGTTTTATATCACAAAATGCTTGTCCTGGGTGGGAATCGAACCCACGCCCCACAGCTCTTGAAGCAGACATGCTACCAATGAGCCAACAGGGCTGTAAGAACTAGTACTCTTATATAAACTGCTAAGGGAGCTGCTACTACTTATTGATCTAGTACAACATACAAACTATGAAGTAATCGTTAACATAGGCGCTGACACGCTGAGCGCCTTTAAACCATCTATGGAGTATCTGACCTATTCTTGTGTAAATTTAATAAAAAATTAATTTAATTGATGACTTTGCGGAAGTTCATTTTGAATGTTCAATGTTTATATTTAGTTTATTTCCGCTTAACAGTCGTTCCAGTTCCAACAGTGACGAGGAGACTTAATTTAAACTAATTTTACACTGCTTATTAATTAAAAACCCTAATCTTACTTAAAATCTAGAACTCATAAACTTAGAAATGTTCTTAATTTGACAAAAATTAAATTAAAATTACAAAAAATCTAATTAAAATAATCAAGAATCCTCCTCTCTGCAGTAACCACTTTGTCGACACGTGTTTCACCTCTACACGAGGCATCCTCAGGACGTGTTGACTCTTCGAGCGCTTGGTCGGTCTCGACCAAAAAAAACATTGAAAATTAATTTATCAGTAAATGTTCACACCCATGTTTATTCTGTTATTCACATCATGTTTCTATTCTAGGTGTTACTTACAAGGCAAGCCTCACCAAGTCGACCAAGCGAGGCAGATGATTGAAGATCTAATTAGTAGTGTAAATGTAAGTATTTTAATAAATACAATGTTCTGCAGAGATGCCCTGAACTTTGTTTTGTTACTCAAAGTTTTTGGTATTGCTGTCATGAATAGAATCATTTATTGACATAATTATTTAAAACAGATACTTAAACTATGTGGGTACTATGCTTACATAGTTATCATACAGTTTAAAAAATATGTATTGTCAGTTTACAAAAATTAAATGTAATAATTTTATTAGATGTAAACAGGGGCAATAATTGTCATGTAATCGTAAAAATAATGTCTCGTAAAAGAAATGATGTCTCGTTTAATTAATAAATAAATAAAGGTCCACACTCGCGGTTTGTCAACGAGCGATGTAGCGCAGCATACTGGGCGTAAGGTTATTAGACCGCATAAAAAACTCAGTACTGCGCTCCAAAACTCAGATCATTGACGTAACTCAAAAAGCTGCCATGCTAAAGTGGGACTGGGCTGGACACTTCTGCCGAATGGCAGCGGAGCTATGGGCGAAAACCACCACCGACTGGGTCCCGGAGGTTAAACGGCCACCAGGCCGGCCTAGAAGACGGTGGAAAGATAAGCTCGATGCCCACAATAAGGAGTGGACCACAACAGCACAAAACAGAGAGGCGTGGAAGGGGGGGAGAGAGGCCTTTGCCCAGCAGTGGGACAAAGTGGGCTAAATAATAATAATAAATAAATATCGTGGGATTATACACACAGCGCCATCTGACCCCAAACTAAGCAGAGCTTGTGTGACGGAAGTCAGATAACTGATAGAATACACAAATACTTTTTTTTTGTAAATACATGCTTATAATACATACAGAACACCCAGACACAGAATAAACATGATTATAATTAATTACCAAATACTATAAAAATATAACAGATTAATAAGATTTTATCAGTGATATACAATACTATAAAAGGGATAAGTTATTACTTACTTCTGCTTAGATATTCTACTGCCAAGCAGTAGTGTGTAAACATTACTGTTCCGGTTTGAAGGGTACTGCAGCTAGCGAAATTACTGGGCTGTTGAGACTAACCATCATTATTCTATTGCAAACAGAGACGGGAACAAGACATGCGGGGACGGCGACCAGCCCGGAACGGTGATCGTGCCGGGGACTTCGGCCCATGGCAAGAGCAGCCCGACATACGGGTCACATTCACAGTCTCCAATGTCAAATGCGGACTTATCATCGGCAGAGGTAATTACAGGGGCCTTGCGCCTGCCTCAGGCGCGGCCGGCTAACACTGCGACAACAAATGCTACTTCCCATTTAACTGTGTACCATATACTAACGATGTAGCGATGATAGCTCAGTGGTTAGCGCGGTAGGATCGCATGCCGAAGGGCGTGGGTTCAAACCCCAACAATGAGCTTGAGCTGCCGGTGAAGGAAAACATCGTGAGGAAACCATAGCATGGTGGTAGGGTACTTACTAGTACTCGGCTGGCTAGCTATCACCCTCAAGTTGAAAATCTGCCGCCAAGCATCTAACGGTGTGTTCCGGCAGCCTCACTTGAGAGCCAGTTCCATTCCAGGCTAGGTGTGCTTTACCATCTTCGACCACACCTTCACTTAACATCAGGTGAGCTGTGGTCAAACAACTAGCCTGTCAACCATTAAAAAAAAACTATTTTCCTTCAGGTGGTGAAGTGATAAAACAGATTAACGCCCAATCGGGCGCGCATTGCGAGTTAGATCGCCGCGCGCAGGGCGCCGACCGGAACAACAGGACCTTCTATATCCGCGGACACCCCGAAGCAGTTGAGACTTGCAAACGGATCATCATGGAGAAAGTGGGCATGGTGAGTCTTTAAATAGTATAAATAAGTATATTTTCCATGTAAAACTTATAAATACAAATATTATTACTTATATGTAGCGATGATAGCTCAGCGGTTAGTGCGGTAGGTTCGCATGCCGAAGGGCGTGGGTTCAAACTTTGGTATTATAAAGTAAACAAAAATTATGATTGCACATTTACGATGTCTTAATCGGTCTTTACTAACTATTAAATTATTTCTAGTAATTAAAAACTTGTGGTGTATATTTATATGGCACAATTTTTGTACTTTTAAGGTAAGAGGTAAGAGATAACGCCTGACCATGACCATTGCAGCCATACACAGAACTTTAACTAACAAAGTCCAGGGCATCGCTGCTTTGGCGCTCATTATTTTGAGACTTTCGATGGTTTCAACAGCCCAGTAATTTCGCTAGCTGCAGTACCCTTCAAACCGGAACACAGTAATGTTTACACACTACTGCTTAGCGGCAGAATAACTGGTACTGCGGTGGTACCTACCTAGACGACCTCCTGCTAAGGAGATCTACCACCAAGTAATTTTTTTTTTTTTTTTATTGATGACAGGCTAGGTGTTTTGACTTCAGCTCACCTGATGTTACGTGAAGGTGTGGTCGAAGATGGTAAAGCACACCTAGCCTGAAATGGAACTGGCTCGCAAGTGAGGCTGCCGGAACACACCGTTAGATGCTTGGCGGCAGATTTTCAACTTGAGGGTGGTAGCTAGCCAGCCGAGTACCAGAAAGTACCCTATGCTATGGTTTCCTCACGATGTTTTTCCTTCACCGGCAGCTCAAGCTCATTGTTGGGGTTTGAACCCACGCCCTTCGGCATGCGAACCTACCGCGCTAACCACTGAGCTATCATCGCTACAAAAATAGATATAGATATAAATAGATGAGTTATAGCAGTTGGTAACGCCATTTATTTTTTTCTAGAAATTAAAAAATTTTGGTGTATAACGACGAGGTAAGGTGGGCGTTCGTTATTTTGTCTATCTTTTGGATATCTGTGTGTGTATATAATCAGCGAGAGTCATGGACAGGCGTTTAATTATCTCTTACCATCATAAAAAATAAACTTCATTGTTCACAGCCGGTGAACTTTGTCCAAGACGGCTCACCAGGTTCAAATAACGGAAACGGTAATGGGAACGGTAACGGCGGTGGCAACGGCGGCGGTGGCGGCGGCGGCGGGGACTTTTACGGCGGCGGTGGTGGCGGCGGCGGCGGTGGTGGCGGTGGCGGCGGCGGTGGCGGTGGCCCGCCCGCCTGGGGATATAACCCACACTGGCATCAACAGAACCAACAACCGCAGCCACAGGTATAAATAAATATAGTAAGACATCACATACAGCGCCATCTGACTCCAAACTAATTGCTTAGTTTGTATGGAAGTCAGATAATAATTTATTTATTTGGATCACCAACTGTATACACATCAAAACATTTATTATTTTGGTCTTTATTTGCGGTAAATCACAATTCGGTATGTAAAGTTTTTTTTTTTAAAATTTAAATACGTTTTCAAACTTTATATAGTTATGACGTCATGAGGTCGGCTGAATATGTAGAATATGCCTTTGCCATATAAAACGAAAAAGTATACAAATACATTTGACATATTTGATTAACTTTGACAACAGAACTGACAAGTTTTTTTTTAATTTGCCCCATCGGGCAGGCTAAATCTGTAAAGCCATTCTGTCACGTCTTCGATTTTACAAATCTTATGTCATAAAAGCGATATTAGAGTCCAAATAACGTTTAAAGTAAAATAATCCAGATATTTGTAACAATAAAGCGAAAAAAAACTCGACGTACGTGTATTGAAGAGATTATTATGACCACCGTTGACTTGACATTGACAAATTTTGTTTCGGTTTGCCATTGCTTTTTTTAGTCTATGGAAGTTGTCCTACTAGATGACGTCATTAGACATCAATTCAAAGTCAAGTTTATTTTATGGATTTTATTAAAATAAACCCCATGTCATAGTTTACAGAATTTTAAACGTAAAAATATTGAATAGAAATGTACTTTTTCGAAATGGTTTTGGAATCAGTAAAGTTTTTTTTCTTTACATACCGAATTGCTTGAATAAAACGGTAGATTATGCTGTTTATGCTTTTGGTGGTCCGGTGAGCCCTTGTAGTTCAAACAAAATATACTTATTAACTCGCCCCGGCTTCGCACGGGAAAACAGTCAAATTGTGAACCTTCTCCTTTTTTAAGGCGGTTAAAAAAATATACAAATGTCCACAGCAACAAGTGCAAATAAACCCATCAACGGGTCAACCAGACTACTCACAACAATGGATTGACTACTACCGCTCACTGGGGCTCGTGAGGGAAGCAGAGGCCATCGAGATGCAGACTAAACAACAACAGCAGCAGCAACAACAACAACAACCAGGTAACAACAACTACTACTACTTGCGTGGCGTGGGTTCGATTCCCACTCAGAACTAACATTTGTGTGACTAAGACAAGGACTAACATTTGTGTGACTAACAGAACAAACATCGATGTGTTTGTTCTGTGTCTGGGTGTACTGTATGTATTATAAGTATGTATTTAAAAAAAAAAAGTATTTAAGTATTCTATCAGTTATCTGACTTCCATAGCACAAGCTTTGCTTAGTTTGAGGTCAGATGGCGCTGTGTGTAATGTCCTATGATATTTATTTTATTTTTTTATTTTGCCTTGAATGTATCTCTAGAGGTTATTTGACATCGCACAAAGAATAATTACAAAAATAAATAGGATGTAACCTATTGTACATTGGAAATTTATGTACGTACTAGCGGACGCCTCGCGGTTTCACCCGCGTAGTTCCCGTTCCCGTGGGAATACAGGGATAAAAAGTAGCCTATGTCACACGGGGATAGTGTAGCTAGCTTCCCAACGGTGGAAGATTTTTTGAAAAAAGTAGTTTCGGAGCCTATTCAATACAAACAAACAATCAAATCTTTCCTCTTTATAATAGTATAGATTTATAAATATTCAAGGTATATTTTTAGTTTCATTTCCGCTTAACAGTCGTTTCGGTTACAACAGTGATGAGGATTAAAATTTAACTAACTTGACAACAATAAACTAAACTAAATATATTATTATAGCTTGAATATTCAAAATTAACTCCGCAAAGTAACGTATTTATATTTATTTGACACTTATAACAAAGAAACTAGCTGCGCCACGCGATGTTACCCGCTGTTACCAAACACTATATTTTTTCGTGATAAAAATGTTTTGTTCACGTGATTTCCTTTAGTTTCTGTATCAGCGTTTTAATAAACCATGTTTGTGCAGAGCCCTTCGAAGGGGGAGGTGGGGGACCGGCCCAGGGCGGGCCTGCGGGGGCGGGCGGCTCGTCAGCCCCGGGCGCGGACTACAGTGCGCAGTGGGCTGAATACTATCGCTCCATGGGCAAGCTGAAGGAAGCAGAGGCGATCGAAGCACAGATTAAACTTAAGGTTTGTTTCACTTATTTATTTATTTACTTATCTTGCCGGCGTCCTTTTTCCAGGAGTAGAGTAAAGTAGAGACCGCTTTTCTAGCTATACACCAATCGTATGAGTGAGTTCTGAGTTCTGTGTATCGCTGCAAAGGTTATGTACAGGCGTTATCTCTTACCATCAGGAGAGCGTCTCGTTCGTTTCATTACTTTTTACATTTAAAAAAAGTTGTATAATTTGTAGCGATGATAGCTCGATGTTAAAAATGTGTAAGTGAAAAAGAAACAACGACCAAGTGCGAGTCGGACTCGCGCATGAAGGGTTCCAAACCATTAACTATAAATAAATATAGCGGCAATAGAAATACATTATCTGTGAAAATTTCAACTGTCTAGCTATCACCGGTCTTGAGATACAGCCTGGTAACGGACGGACGGACGGACGGACAGCGAAGTCTCAGTAATAGGGTCCCGTTTTTACCCTTTCGGCACGGAACCCTAAAAAACATCGTGAAATAATAGCATGATGGTAGGGTATTCTTAAAATCGTAGTCCTGGTTTTTGCCCGACTACTTATAACTGATTGAAGGGTTATGCTTTTGGCGCGTGCGTATCTTGTATACTGTGTGTATATAAATTTCTTTATTACCTCGTTTGTTGCAAACGGCCGAATGGATTATGATAATTGAGGTATCGATAGATCCGTCTAAATAACCTGAGAGAAAAACAAATTGGCGAATTTTGGCGCGAAATAGTAATACGTTAATAAAAAAATTAACCAAACCTATCAAGTAGGGTATCTAAATAAAGAAAATTAAAAGGTGATTACAAAAATATGTATTTTGAAGTTATAATTATGTTTAAATTTAATAAGGAATAATAAATTAGTTTAAAAATTTTTTTTTTTTTTCCTTTAATTATAGCTATTTTATTTGTAGTCTGGCTATAACACCACTATTATTTAATTACTAAAAAAAGTTATCTACTGCTATAACTGAACCCATCTATGAAAAATAAACTTGAAAATACGATGTCGACAAATTATCTGCAAAAAAAGGTGATTCCTGGTTATTATTCTACCCGTAGGCATTTACCTAAACCTAGTCTGTCGCAATTTCATTCACAAATCACGCGGCAAGCTCGTGCGACTGGATCGGGAGGCCTCGGTCGCGAGTGCGAGTGCTTACTCGGTCTGTATTACCCATTAAATTTTTTCTAGTAATTAAAAATTTGTGGTCTATAGCTTGTTAGCGTAGTGAAATAAAAACAAAAATTCATATATTTCCATATTATATTTTGACAGCCCCGTTTGCTCATTGGTAATATATCTGCCTTGAGAGCTGTAGGGCGTGGGTTAGATTCCCACTCAGGGCAAACATTTTGTCAATAAACAAATGTTTGTTCTGTGTCTGCGTGTTTTGTATGTACATATTTACAACAACAAAAAAAGAAGTATATATGTATTCTATCAGTTATCTGACTTCCATCACACAAGCTCTGCTTAGTTTGGGGTCAGATGGCGCTGTGTGTATAGTCCTACGATATTTATTTTATTTTTATTTATTAATTTTCAACAGCAAACGGCGCCGGCTCCGCCTCAGCCGCCGCAACAGCCGACGCCGGGGCCGAATCCTACGCCCCCGTCGTCTGTGCCGGGCCAGTACCCCCAGTACCCCGTGTACGGCGGCGGGGTCTACCCTGGATACGCCCCCTACCCATTCCCGGGTGGGCAAGCGCCACAACCCGATCAGCACCAACAGTGGTGAGTTGATAATACTTAAGAACGTAAACGTAGATCGATCACAATACTCGAGAGAAATCTGCGATTTCAAAATACTGGCATTAACTTAATAACAACAGTACACTGTTATAGATTAAGTAGGTTTTAAAAGATATTGTCCATTAAAGGTAGGGCAAGCAGACACAAACGACGTAACTTGATGCAAAAGTTTAATTTAAGATTAAAAAGGGAATACCACTATGTAGCTTGTTGGTATATCAATTTTATTCAACAAATGCAATCAAGTACCAGCATTAAATTGGACTCATTGGACATACTTTAATTATATGGACCTTTATAAGTTCTAAGAAAGTAGAAAATAGGCTTATGTTTGACCACCATCTCCCCTGATGTTAAGTGATGATGCGGTCTAAGATGGAGCAGGCGTGTCTAGAAGATCGATTCACTTTTGACTTGAAGACACCTAGATTATATACAACGGGGAATACCCACTCAGGCAGCGCAATCAATCAGTCAAATTGTTTCGTTTGGGTTGTTAGAACGTCGACCATGAAACGTCCCTATTAACGTGTTTATTGTCCCTTAACAATAAATACATCACAATTCGGTATGTAAAGTTTTTTTTTGTATTTATTTTATATTTTTTACTGATAGTAAACTTTATTTTATAAAACTAATTTGAATATTTTGGCTTTCTATGCAGTAGATTATTTTTTATACGTTTTCAATCTTTTTATAGTTATGACGTCATGACGTAGGCTGAATACAAAACATGCATTAGCCATGTAAAAAAAACAAATCGACGTAGATAAGTATGGAGGTTACAAGTAACGGCAACCGTTGACTTGACATTGACAGATTTTGTCGAGGTTTGCCATTATTTTTTTAGGAACTCAAAGAATCCTTATACAGCCGACGACGTGACATCATTAGAGGTAAATTGAAAGTCAAGTTTATTTTATGTTTTTTATTAAAATAAACCCCATCTCATAGTTTAAAGAGTTTTAAACGTGAAAATCATGTACTGGAATGTAATATTTCGAAATGGTTTTTGTAATCAGCAAAGTATTTTTTTTCTTTACATACCGAATTGTGGACAAGTGTTGATGCTTTTAGGTACTGTCTAAATCTAATCTATTTATTTCTAAAATGGTGGCCAAACTATTGCAGGTAGTGAAGGAAAAAATCTTTAAGATATAAGAAATTGTCCATACTCTATTTGACAAATTTTATCTTGATTAGTTCAGTCAGTATAACTTTTGTATCTTTCAAATTATACTATTACTGACTTTCCTTAGTGATATGAAATATAAACTAGAAAGGTTTACATAAAACAAACCAGGCATAGGAAAATTTGAGTTTTCTATATAAGACTAGTATCTACTTACTTTCACTCTCGATATTTAGACAGGCATATTTTTTATGTAGTTTAGAAGCTTACAGAACTGGCAGAAAACGTTGCTTCCCTAGATTTGTTTTTTTTTTTTTTTAACATTTTAGTGTTTTGGGTAGATAATCATATTTATGTGTATTTTTCTAATGAAGTTGTTATACGCATTTGTATTGAACAATATATTATGTACTAAAAGCTATAGGAATAGATTTTATATTCCTAATTTTGGATGTTTCCGTTGACATTACTAAAACTTACAAAAAATTAATATGTTGCTGTCTCTTTCATTGCCATTTGCTTGCTTTTTTTTTTATTTTTTACTTGGTGGTAGATCTCCTTAGCGGGAGGTCGTCTAGGTAGGTACCAGTAGTGTGTAAACATTACTGTGTCCCGGTTTGAAGTGTACTGCAGCTAGCGAAATTACTGGGCTGTTGAGACTAACCATCGAAAGTCTCAAAGTAATGAGCACCAAAGCAGCGATGCCCTGGACTTTGTTTTATTACTCAAAGTTCTGTTTATCGCTGCAATGGTCATGGGCAGGCGTTATCTCTTACCGTCAGGAGAGCGTCTCGTTCGTCTCATTATTTTTCACATTAAAAAAAAAATATGTTAGACAAAGTGAGCAGGTTTTTTAATAATCTTAAATCTGAAAACTAAATCTTTCACATTGCTCTTATTGAATAACAAATACTGTAACTTGTATTTTATAGTATTTAATGGGGTACCACGTCGAGGAGTCGACATCCGGAAAGTCCGACATTTTATTCGGGCCCTCTGAGCGATTTTCTATACAGCTATATATTTAGTTTTTTCCTATGACACCTCCTTATATGAGTTCTATTTCTCTAAGTGAGTCAGTCAGTCAGTCAGTGGTTATTTAACTTTGTATTATAGTAATATTATACTCATGAAACAAGAAAAAAAAAATCATTAGTTTGTTGACGAATTTGACATATTTACATTATCTAAAGTTACTGAAAGCACAGATAATGTAACATCAATGTTGGTATATTTTTTTATGTTAAGGTAATGAGACTACGCTCTCATGATGGTAAGTGATAACGCCTGTTCTCAGCGACTCAACTTTGAATAGTAAAACGAAGTCCAGGGCATCACTGCTTTGGCGCTCATTACTTTGAGACATTTTTTTTTTTTTTTTTCGTAGGACATTACACACAGCGCCATCTGACCCCAAACTAAGCAAAGCTTATACTATGGGAGTCAGATAACTGATAGAATACTTAAATATTTTTTTTTTGTAAATACACACTTATAATACAAATAGTACACCCAGACACGGAACAAACATTTGGTTTTATATCACAAAATGCTTGTACTGGGTGGGAATCGAACCCACGCCACACACAGCTCTTGAAGCAGACATGCTACCAATGAGCCAACAGGGCTGTCGAACATTAAATGGTTAGTCTCAACAGTCCTATAATTTCGCTAGCTGCTTTCGTTCTCATTTAATAATACTAAAATAACCAACGAACGTAAAAGAGACAGAAATATAATTATCTTTCTTTCAAACTCGTTGGTAATGTAGTGGTCAGCTGATACTGTATTTGTTAGATAAGATATGAGAAAGTTGGTTATAACATATTATTACATAGGTAGTTTAGATTTATCAACTGAAACCTTTAAAGTTCAGCTAAAGCCATGTATAAAATTGTATTGAATAGTATTTTTTTTATATAAATATGGGAGTATATACTATAGTGTAATGTAGTTATGTAGAAATTTCTAGTTGAGTAGCTTAATAGCAACATTCTTCAAGTTATAAATTATTTATTGGATCGCTTACATATTTTATTTATTAATTTTGTGTATTTACTGTCCCTGAACTACAATGCAGCATGTAACTAACTCAATCACACTGGCAATTCTAATATTATAAAGTTTCAGTATGTAGGAACTAGGATTATAATTCAAAGAGCAAATCTTTGGGAGTTATTGCAAATCTTTTTTTTATTGGCATCACTCTTTGTGCAGTGCGCTTTCTCTGCAAGTTTCAATGTTGTTATTCAACATCAAAAGTTAATCTACATTTTTGACTTGACATTTTGAAAAAAATATCTTCATTATTGAAACGATTTTTTAATGAGTATATCATTGAAAGCTTAAACAATAAGAAACTGACTTAAAGCAGGAATTTGAATAAGAAATATAGAATTTAAAAATTGAAGTAGGGACAGAAAAAACATAACGTTGTTAGACGTCCAAAATGTAGCTAAGAAATGATAAATGAACATATAATATATGCACTTAAATATGTCACTTTTTCGTCACCCGAATTATTATTGATGCTTGAAAAACAAAATCGAATAAGCAGATGAATTTGATTTTAATTTGCCTATGATTTATTCTAAAAATATAATTATGTATGTACATTTTCAAAATTGTGTCTATAAACATCTTTCATTGGCGATGGTGAGTAAATCAGGTGAACTTTTGGCCTGTTTGCCGCTCTTTCTTTTTTATAAATTACAAATAATGTTGCCATTAGTGTGATTGGGTATACTAAAAAACATTCAGGTGATTGGTTCCATCAATTAATTTTATAAGCAATGCAATTTAATGGTACTTTATTTTTACAGGCAATTTTTATATGATACTCTATAAAAATATGCATGCATGTCCTAATGTCATATTTTTCTTTCAGTTTATTGCATGGTTTATATTATTTTATGAAAAATATATCATGTTGAGGTGTTTGTGCAAAACATATTTTTGTATGTAGTTTTAATCAATTGCTCACATATTTTTTTGTTCAGTGTGTAGTGTTACAGATGTAGGTACCGGCCGGGGCTGCCAGCTCACGAGAAAATCTACCGATTTGTTTCTACCAATGTTGCCATGTCCTTTTGTTTGTCTGCTTGCAGAATGCCGGGGCGGGATGAGCAGCGCAGCGCCACTTCATTCTAGAATATAATTTCTACGGATAAGCTAACTCGTTTCTTCACTCACTGGGGACAATTCAACGCGCTCTCCGCCCGTAATAAATAAACTGACACTCATTCGAACTTGTAGCAGTGTTGCCAGTTAATAAAAAATACTACTATAATGGCAGATTGGTGTAACTTACAACTAAATAAAAATGGACCGATATTGATGATGTAAAATTAGAGTTAGTTTGACATTGAATTGTATTTGAATAGTTTTACATATCAAACTGTCAATTTATTCATTACGGGCCCACAGCACTTACATTGTATGTCTTAATTATATGAGATTAATTTTTAATTATTCGACCGGTACCAAATATATATACATATATATTTTATTATGAATCTTATATGAGCATTGTATGGAAGTGTGGTATTTCTCGGTTATATATATTTTTTTTCCTATCTCATTTTGTGTGTAGATGTAATATTTGAATGTTGATTTTGTGCCAATGTTTTGATAACTGACATGCCAATCTGTCCAGGTTTAAAGTATAGAACCACACTGCCCTTAATTCATTCGAGAGCCGCGGAGCTAGATAAGAGAGACAAGTGAACGAAATCGCGTACTGAGCGAACGATCGCCGCTCCGCGTGGAAACGAGGTAAATGCACCTGTATTGAGTGATTAGAACACTTTATTGTCATTTTTGTGTGTTATTAATAACGGTATCACGCTGCCGCTGGCGGCATGATAAACCTTAGCATTCTCTAGACATAAGTTAGATATACGTTTTCGCGTTTCATCTCTCTCGCAGGCTCACCAGGTTGTTTCACCGGTACAATAGATATATGTATTAAATATATTTACTATATATTAATTAGGTGTTTAGTGTATGTAATTGAGTCGTAACTAAAAAAAAAATACAAAGGTAATGTATGACTACATTCCTTGATAAAAATTGTTCAATTATGATTAGACGAGTTGAACGCTTTTAGGCCATGCGCCGTCTTGTATTTACTTTTAAGATATAAAGTGTATGTTGATTGATTTTTGTGTGTTCATTTTATTTATAATCAATGTTTCTCTCCACAGTAAAGGAGGTAAGTCACCCTTGATATAATAATGAATTTCATGTGTCACTGTGTATTATTTTTCTTTTGGTTTTTTTTTATTGTCTCATGATTTCGAGATGTCTGCTAGGATGATTTTATTTGAAAAATAATGTTCTTATTTCGCATTGGATATGTGCTTCCCTCAGTGTTTAAATAAATGACGTGTTTAGGTGATGACATGGTCTACGAGAAAAATTTTGCGTTATGTTTTGTCGGCATAGAGAATATTCAATTTGTACAAATAGATGTTTCATCTCCTTGTGATATTGAAATAAGACTGGATATTATATTATAGCAGATCTTATAGACAAAGAATGTAGTAATGATTTAGCTGTACCATAATTATGAAATACACAAAAAATAATGCCGGTGACAGTTGCAATTAGTACTGCAAAAAAACAATCCTTTTGTAGTTTTGAACTGACGTTCAAATTTCATCACTTCGAACCGCCTGCCGTCTGATTTACGAGGGAAACAGTAATTAATATATATTTCCCTCTCTTTTGCTTATAACCGTCTCTCCGCACGTTTATTACTAGTGTTATAATGAAGTTAGTGTATAAGTGACTTCTAAGCTAGGTGCTTAATTTTCGACCACATAATCGACGCTGTGGTCTGTGGGTAATAATTACTGGTCTGATGATAATAATTATTTATTAGTTAGTGGTCATACGAATTACTAAACTTTTTGATACGCGTTAAAAGTCACTTTAGTGTATTAACTGCCAGCGTTTCCAATATTTATTGCAACATAATTTTGCAGCTGTCATAGACTTTTTATGTTTAACAATAGTGCTTTTAAGAAACGATGAATATACCTTACTCTGATGTTAATTTTGTGTGACACCACTCGTAGTGTTGGAAACGCTGTAGAAAACGTCGATTGAATCTTCTCATTGCCAAATTTGCTATTGTTGATGTAGGTTTAACAAAATTCATTAACAACCTTTACGTTGGCTTCTTCAATCTCTATTTATTTTCACTCTTGTTATCTCGATATCTCTATCCCTATTGCTAAAAGCTTAGGACATTCTACATATTTGGCATTGGCATTAAAGCTTTCACATACCTAAATTGTCTGCAAGACCAAAATGTCCTATGGTTCTTAGTTAATTGTGAAGTAAATGTATTTCCAATATTTTTTTTCACACTATTGATGCTGCCTTCTAAAAGGCTGTTAATCAATTTTGTTCCCTATATTATTTTTTTGTCACCAATGACCATACTTCTGTGTCTATATAAGGTATCACTGATTTTATATGAACATGTTTATGCATTGTTGATGTAACATTTTTTGATGTGATTGTTTGCATTTCTCGTACATTTTACTTGATTTTCTTGTGATTATGTCACTATCCTCTATGTTATCGATCTGTTGAAGGTGGAAGAGGCTCGCATTCCACAAACAGACCAAATATTACAATATTTATATAATCGGACGACGCGGCGCAGAATGTTGACGGAAATAGGTGATTTGGAAATGAAGGGTAAGTTGATAATAGAAAACAATAGAGAGCTGATTCGAAACTACTATTTATTCAGTGACAATGGAATAAAATATGTCGATGCAATACCTATTTGGGAGAGTTACAACCTCCAGAGCTTAGATTTACTAACACATGAATAACTGGGGGGGTTAGTAAAAATGTATATGATAATTGTGCATTTTATGTACTATAGTAAATATCTTGATAGTGTCTGATAGTCATAAACGAAGGTTCGATGTTATCCCAAAGCATGATTACAATTATATTTGAATGTATGTATGTACCTACCAGCTGTAAGCTTTTTTACTTATGGCAGGACATTTTTAATCTGTCCCAGTATTCATGCGTTATGTACGTCATCTATTGAACGTTATGACTTGGGGATATATTACAACTATAGAGATTAATTCTGAAGACATCTTTGTCATCAATACAGTTATACAAACTAATCTATAATATTATATTAGTTTAGCCTAATGTAAATGATAAAACTCTCTATAATATATCTTGATAACATCTTAAAGCTGTCTTCTGAATGTTCTTTTAAACTTATAGATATGCCTTACGTTCCGATAATGGATGCGAATATTAGTAATTTTCTAACATACGAGCTACGAAAATTGATGCTGTGGGATTCTGATGTCTCTTGCGTGAACTGCGCTAAGGGTTGCCAGCTTAGAAAATCGCCGGTTGTGTATAAATACATGCAAATACTAAAGTCATCATATTTCAAAATCGATCCAGTCGTTTGTGTTACGGAAGGTTACACAAGATATTATAATGTTCTTATAGGTATACATATACCTAAAAAAATTATTTCCTTCCAATTGGACAGTCCTGAAAAATATAGTACATAGTTGGTAACCCTAATCGCAGTTACTACATACGCCATAATTTTTCATTTACTGGTACTATTTCTTCGTAGCATAAACGCTACGTATTTGATAGAAAATCTTTGAAAAGTGCACCCTTTTGGCCGGCAGTGTTCTGTTCAAACTTTCATACATTTTCCATCCAATACACTGCGATGAAGTGTTCGTACAACGCTACTTATCATGGATATGGTACTAAATATGCTAACGAGGTCAACAATAACTAATTATTTTTAGAATAATTATACTAACCTAATATTTAAGCTACACAAACAAAGAATTATTACTTTAACAGTTTGGTGTTGCATTTACATCCAAAATATAATTACACCAATCGATAGCTAAAAGGATCAAAGAGTTCGTTACTTTGAGTGTAGACTTTTACGTGTTTAAAAATAATTTGTGACATTCATATAACACGCATAAAGATAATATTACTCATTACGTACACACTGCCGTATCTAAGGCACACCTTGATTTTTTTTTCTCATGAAAAATTGTGATAAAACAAGCAATGAGAGTTATATCTATGTACGTTGTAATCAATGTACCTAATGCTTATTTAATCATCTTAAATTCTAGATAATACATTTTTTTAGTAGGTATCTTAATTGACAATGTTATGTTTTCCAATATTGGTGTGATATGATTCTATTAACAAAGAAATAAAAACATCACAACTAAGCATTGGTTGCCTTTCTAAATACTAAGATTTATTATAACTGTAGATCTACAGCTAAAGCTGTAATGTTGACTACACTGATTATAAGTAATACGTGAGGAATAGGTTTGGGTCGTATTATAGCGCTGTTAGCGTCGATGGCAATGTTAGCGTATTTAGGACCGCTTCCCCATATCGTCCTACACGCATAAAAGTATATCATCGCCATTTTGCTTTCATAAGAATTCGTATCATTTTCTAACATGGACAACATATTTGTTACACTACAAGATGAAGGAGATTTCGCACGATGTTCACATTTTCAGGATGACACTGTTCGACATCGATGGGTAACCTAATGGATTTAATAATTTGAATAAATCTTTGACACAAATTTAGGAAATGTTTACAGTTGAAAAAAAAAACTTAAAATCCTGATAAGCGAATAATTTTAGATTTCATATCTGTTGGTAGGTTAGCGTAAACTTCATACTGATGTGCCCATGCTCTTTTGGCGACTACTTGCATTTATACTCGAAATATATTTTAAATTTTATTTTCCACGATTTCGCTTGATACATCTACAGCGAATTGCAATAAATAATATGAACAGAGATACTTTGTTTCATTTTACGGATTAGCTTAGCTCATAGCTAATTTAGAAGTTTTTATGTCCTACGTAGTAATAAGATAATTCTTAATTAGGTTACCTGGAAGAGGTCGCTTTTAGCGATAAGTTCGCCAGCTTTTAGGTAGATACCTATTACTTTATATTTCTACTAGATGTAATCTGGTGTGGACAATAAAGACTTGGATCAACCAATCAATCAAGTTAGTCCCATAAATGCATAAATAAATAGGTAATTTTATTAAAGCTAAGTCTTACAGTAAAATGGTATGATGTAGCATAGTAAAATAAAGCTTACCATATTATAAAAACGAACCCCCGAATTAAGGAAGATGTAACGAAAATTTGTAGTAGGTACGGAACCTTTAGCTTTGAAGTTATACATTTTCATTGATACCATTATTACTAATATGTATTATATTAATTAATAAATAACATAAAACGTTTATGGTTTATGAAAATCAATGAGATTTAAACTCATTGATTACAAGATTATTTTTTATTTCAGCTGTAAACTAATATAATAATTACAAATACAATATTATGTATATCACCAAAAAGAAAATGTTTAGGTATCGCTATTTTATACCTTATGAAGACAGAAAAATTGTTCATATGTACGTATACAGGAGTTAGTCGCTTCTTATGTTTGTTTAGTTGAATTCTACTTACGAATAAATTATAATAATGTTTAAAAAATTACAGTTATGATAGACCTACACATGCGGGTCATAACTCATTTTAATTCCTGGCAAGTGTATCGATTTGCGTAGGTAGTACAAGAAATATACGAAAAGTGGGACACCGCTTTGACTGAGGTAATGGGAACTACTGGTAGCACAAATTCGATTGTGTACGACCATAAATAGTTCTACAGTACAGGTACGTCGTATTTCTTGTACCTTTATGATTGATCGACTATAATATTACCTAAACCAGCTGGTGTCGAATCTATCGAGAGACGTGGTCAGAGCATCGAACATAGACACAAAATTGCTATCAGTCTTTTATTGGATTCATTTTTGTGTGTTTTAGTCACATACCCAACTTAATCCTCCCTTCCCATTCTACTATTGGACGGTTAGATGCTTGAAATTATTTCATATTTGGTATTTCAAAAAATAACGAAACTGCTAGATTCCATTTTTTTTTTACAAATTGGCAAACTGTTTATTGCTCTGCCTGAGTGGGTGTTTCAATTTGGGCGTCTTCAAAATCGCAAGAGAATGCTTTTCTTCTAGGCGAGCGTGCTTTATTGTAAAACGCAACATCAGGCAAGAGCGCGCGACGATCAAATGCAAGCATTTTCACAATAATAAACTACTTTGTTTTCACACATTTGCCTCTTATGTTACGTAACTTATCGCAAATAAATATGCTATCTATAGTTATAGTAGGTACGCAAGAACTAAACAAACTTTTCACTACATAGTATAAAACAAAGTCGCTCCCCTCTGTCCCTATGTATGCTTAAATATTTAAAAATTACACAACGGATTTTTTAAAAGATAAAGAGTGATTCAAGAGGAAGGTTTATATGTAAATTACTTGCATATACACCACATTAGTATCTACATTGCACCCGTGCGAAGCCGGGGCGGGTCGTTAGTTTTAGATATAGTTTTACTGTTTGACTTATACTATAGTGTATAATGTCTTATGTATACTTATATCTAATTTAAAGGTAACTGGCAGTGTATTTAGGTACGTAATATAGGAAATCTAGGGTTTTAAATTTAAATGTTTATCATCCCTGATGCTATTCAAACTTAAGCCGATCTATTGAAAATTTTACTAGTTCCCAAAATAAAGTTACCTACATGGTAAAAAGCAGACTCAAAAATAGTCCACTGAATTTTAAGATATACATAACTAGTTAAATACTTATCTCTATTTATATCATCTGAACTACTTATCTCACTGCACAACTTCGATATCTGACTAAAACTTGGATAAAATGTGCCTGTAAGTCACACGTGAAATTAATTTTAAAAATGAGGATAGACAGTCTCACCTGTTTCCATTCAATGCAGAAACCTTCGGTGAGCGTTAGGTATAAAGATTTTTACATCCAGGCTTATATTGTAAAGATGAAAGGTTTGGATTTTTGTATGTTTGTAACGAATAAAGTCAAAAACTACTGGACCGTTTTCAAAAATTCTTTCACTGTTGGGAAAGTACACTATCCCTTTGTGGCATAGGCTACTTTTTAGCTCTGTATTCCAACGGGAACCAGTATTATGCTAAGGTGAGTTCTTATTTAGTAACTGTTTGTTTTGTATTTGTATTTGTTGCAAAATAAAATCTTTTTCTTTCAACTACGCGGGTGAAACCGCGAGGCGTCCGCTAGTAATCAATATTTCTCTGGCGACTCTACCGAGGTTTGCGAAGTGAGTGACGCTGTGGAGGCGCTTGCCGACCGCATTAGGCGGGACAGTCTCGAGAGCGGTGCAGTCGCCCAGGGCTCCAGCAGACTGCCCGTCTCCGCCGGAGATGGCGATATCCTGAGTAGGTACAATAAATAATAATTGGTAGATATGACAATGTGTAAACGAAGAAAAAAAGCTACGTCCCAATGCCGCACGTGAAACTTGAAAATTGCCCCCCTAACACAAAATACTCAAAAATAATTAATTCGTCGCCAACGACATCCGATAACGCCCCATCTACATTTTAAATTGCTCGATGGTAAGAAGTAGGTAAGGAGGCGCCCGCCGATGTTAAGATATTCCTACCTGACCTTTACAGCGGTACTCTGAACTAGAACAAGTCCAGTCCCTTACCTACTCTGCTTTATATTGCGGTTTCGGTTAAATCGACGTTCACGAAAAACTACGCGACCACATACCTATCTATAGCATTTGGTCAATATAGTTCGCAGCCGCGCAAGAGTAGGTAAGAAGGCGTGCTAGTCTATCATCAGCGCTCATCACTGATAGTCTATAGTGAAACATTTTAAGACAACCTTAAAGTAACTTGCCTATTACGTCGACATCGCGCTGTTCTTGGTCGGTTCTTCCTCTTCTCGGGCTTGGGGCGTAGCGGGGCTACGCTTTCTACTTCGGCTCCATCTCCTGGATCTAATCGAAATTAAAAAGTTGCGTAAAGTAATATGCCGTTGCCATAATCTGAACAGCCCTGTTTTTATAAACCATTACTACAGATGTCGGGGGGGGAAAAACTGCAGATAGTTTTACATCGAACGCAACTAACAGTTGTGTACGTGAGCGTGCTGCGTGACCAGTCAACTGCTACGCCGTGCGGTGTTTACGCATCAGTTCTTGAGCTGTAAGAGTTATGCCAGCCGACAGGTTTTGTGTTCCAAGTTGTAATTAATCGATTATTCGTCAAAATAACTTGTCTGTAAAAATGTACCTATTGTTTTTTTGTGAACTAGAGTTGTAGAGTACAACTAAGTACTTGAACGAGAAAGGCAAGTACCTACTTACCATCAACATAAAGAGAATGTTCTACTTGTGGCTGTGATGTGCCTGTGGCATAGTCGACGCATAGCGGCCGAGCTGCCTTTATCCGAGCCACGTTTTCTCTTCCACCTATAGCCCTGAAAAAAATTACTGATACTGAGTGCGTAATACCACAGAGAACATTATATATATGCAGTGGCGGCCTAAGCTATTGCGAGGCCCGGGGCAACAGGACATTGTGAGGCCCTCTTTATTTGTGCCCCTTTTAATAAGTAATTAGTTCGAGTGCTCGAGTGGCCGTAACGTGCTTGCACTAATAATGAAACCATGCGTTAATGTGGAGTTTTGTCAAGTGCGAGGCGCGAGATACGTACATATACGGTAAAGATTATTTTTAACTTGTAGTTCCGCGGGGCCCCGGGCGGTTGCCCTGTTTGCCACCCCCTAAGGCCGCCACTGTATATAGGGTAATACTACCCATTACGTATTGATACGTACCTAAAAAAAGTTATTTTCTTGCGATAGAAGTGCAATAATGGTAGGATGGTAATATTTAAATCAAATCTATTTAGAAAAATTGCTTAGGACACATTACATTGCTTACATTTGGAGTTTAGAGGTACTTTCACGTTAGATTGCGGTACCTACTTATTAAGATTGGGGGTTTTAATGGATTCCTGACGTGCTATGCACAAGATGTCACAAAATATAAGAGTAGTATTTAATTTGATGACATCTGGCGGTGTTTGTGGCAACGTTTAACCTAACCGCTTACAGATGGCGTTAGTAGTATCAAACATTCATGAATAACGTCTCGTCTCTAAAATGAGTTTGAGAAAATTCTGGCTATTGTATAGCGCTCACTTCGAGATATCAGTAATATGTTAACAGAAATGGCAAAATAACAGCTTTATACTAAATGAATGAATATGGAAGTTGCGTTACAAGACAATTATTTTCATAGGCAGCAATGTTCTTCTTCATTGTGGTTTACCATCTGCACAAGCCACGAATAGGATTGTTAATAATATTATATTAAACGGACGCATTTTGACCCAGTCTAACTTCAACATACGATAAATCAGAATAAACCAATACTAAATCAAGTTTATCGACTTTTCATCCTGGAGTGTTATGATATTTTTAAAAAATAATTTACAGACCAAGATACTTAAAAAATTGTATTTTGATCAGTAAATATATTTGTCGGAGAACGTCAGAGGGTAGGAGGTGGTGGCTGGCCAATATTCGCATCATACATGGTTACTAGGCGAGGGTATAGCGGGCGAGGAGACAAACCACTAAATTCAGTTCTCTTATACAAAGTTTAATCAGCACAAAACAACGATTTTAGGTTACGAATGATTAGAACAGTATAGTCACTATTACATAGTTTGGGGACAAGACGCTCCGCACTTCACAACAGCCTCTCTCAACATTCAACGCACGGCCGGCTCGCTTCCCACAGCGCCACTACCGGCCGACATCTTCAACTTCTACCGCGCTCTCATTGGTTGAAGTCAAAATACGTCACACAACGATCCAGTGTTACATCAGAGGTGGCGCCATTCTAACTCTAGTCCACCAAAATTACGCAAGATGGCGTTAAACTAAATTAGCATAAAAGCTAAGCACCGACATAATAAATAGGTACTATGTATAAATAATAATAAAATAACCCAACTTTCGATTCCCGAGTACTACTAACGCCATCTATTAAGGATTAGGGGAGTTTTGTAGATAGAGGGTACTATCTCTACTCGCCACCAGATGATGTGAAATCCGATCAATAGGATAATTATATAGATTGTTGAACTTTGCGTTCAAACATGGTTTTGTAAAATATATTTTACAAACATTTCAGCGAAATGGACCGAAGTACGCTTCTAAAATACCACGTATTATATTTATTCATATAAACTTATTATTATGTGAATAGTAGTGTAATCAAACACTAAATTACTGTTACGGGAAACTTGCCACAACACACCAGTGAAAACCGCGTTCGCGCACAGAAAAACACAAAAATTCTAAAAACTTTATTTTTGGCCTCAGTCATACATATACAGTAAATAAATATGTTTGGATAAATATAAAATGTACAGGCACACAACTCGGTTACGATTTTATTATAATGAGTCTGTATGTATGTATTGATAGCATACGAGGTCTGAATGTAAAAAAAATCTGACAATATCTTTATCGGCGGCGTAAGTCTCAGCAATAGTTCGAATGCTCATACGACGCTCTCCGCGCACAATTTTATTGTTTTAGTCATTTTTGCCGAAGTGAAACAGAGACAAATCGACCTGGACATTGGCTATCTTTGGTGCTCACTTGGCCTTCAGAAAACCGTTTATACCATTAAAAATGACGCGCACAAGATAGAGAATTCTACCGTAGACCTCTTTCAACAATAATCTGCCTAATGCTGGCTAAGAAAGAAAAGCATTTTGTTAATGTTAGCTACCATTAGCTCAGCTAGTTTTCCATTTAACTTAACAACATTGTATACATTTTTAATTAATGAAATCAGAGACTGTTTAAGTTTGGTTTATTATACCCAGCATAACAAACTTCAAAAAGACTTCTCGACAATGGCTAAATAGATAAAAATCGTATGCCAAAATATATAAAAATTCATCATGCTGTCAATCTCGCTTTTTAGAGTGCACTGTCTAAAGTACAATAATAACGTCAACATCTATACCAGCGCCAATAAAAAGCCACTTTGAGATAGATATTTTCTCAGAAAACACTACGTTTAATTTTAGGACATTTTAGTTTGCTCGTGTTGGTTCTCATTAGCGCTATAAGGTTATTGGCATTACTTCTTATTTTAAAACCACATCCTGAGTATCAAATGGTATTCCGTAGATGGATGGCAGCCCGTTTTGTGCTGCTGTTACTTTTGTTAGTTTTATCAGTTGACTTGATTTCATTCCATCAGGCAATCCTCAGTTATCCGACAAGAATTCTTCAAGTGCTACAACTACAATCAAGCAAGCCACAATTCACAGAATCATCAAGATATAGGTACCATGGACAAAGAGGAAGCCATGACTTTAAAAGAAGCTCTCATATGCCAAAAATATGAAATAGGAGGGCACATCGATTTGACCTCCATGGAAAAGAAATTTATACGTAAATATAAACAACTATCACAACTTTGGAATCCAAAACATCCTGACTACAACAATAAGTTAAAAAGAAACGCAGGTTACGATGCTTTGATGCCGATATTTAGGCAATACATGCCGAGAGCTACAAGATTTCATATTCGTCAAAAGATAAACATACTGAGGTCATGCTATAGAAAAGAGCGACGGAAATATTTGGCTTCGAGTAGCTTAGACCCTGACGGGAACGTAGTTCACGCATACATTCCACATTCATGGAAGTTTAATGCTTTGAGGTTTATAGATGAAGAAGTAGATAATGAAATGGAAATGTCTGAAATTGAAACTTGCCAGGAATATGAGGTAAATAGATGTTGTGTTCAGAGCCATTATATTTTGAGTGCAATTATTATTGAACAGTAACAGCCGTTACTATACCAGTTGTGTATTATTGACAACTACAAGACTACAGTTGTGTTGTTTTAACCATAAGTTAGAGCAACTTTTGGTATTTGATGTGCAGTGTGCTAGATTGAATATGGTGCCATCGAGAAACTATTTGTTTTTAATTCTTAAAATAATCAATTATCATTATTGTTATCAATTATTAAAGATAAATAGAACTTCAAAAGTTGCAGTTGCAAGAAATGGAAGCTTTAATTTTCATCTATCGGAAAAATATTATAAACGAGACAAATAAATAAAAATAGTAGATAGGCTGGTTGTAATAACATTTATTTTTCAGGATGAACAAGTGTTAGAATATGTTGACGCAGAAGATATAGAAAGTGGTAATGAAGAGCCTGATACCTCAAAACTTGATATATCACCAATTTACCTTGAAGAAGAACATTTAGAAGAGACAGAAGACCAAAAACCATTCAAAAGAAAGAGACAACATAACAATTACAACAGTTATGGAGATCAAACATTTATGGAAGAGGAAGTGTTGGAGAAAGAATTTAATTCTATAGGAGCAAATGTAGCATGTAAATTACAAAGAATGAGCGTACAACAAAGATATCATGCAGAGTTGCTTATAAACAAGGTACTGATCAAAGGATTGAAGGAAAGTTTGACGGAGGCAACAGACTTAACAGATACATGGCAAAACAATTTCCAAGGTATGAAACCCACAATATATGCTAGCTTTAAGACACAACTCAAATGTGGATTGATGTGATATAGATAATTCATTTTGTTGCAGATTCCATATTGTATAATAATATTAATATGAGTAAGAATGATAATTATCACATAAAAAATAGAAAGGATGATTCCAGAGACGGAATAAATGTCTCCACTTTAGACCATTGTGATGAAAACAGTGAAGATAAGTTAATTATTAAGTAACTTGATTGGTGAGTTATTGTTGTTTTGTAAATATTTTTTAGGTAAGAAAAGATTTTCCCTGAATAATATTAAAACGTTATATTTTTAACATTCATGCTTTTGACTTGACTTTCAGTTCTTTTTTTTATACATTTGTAGCAATGATAGCTCAGTGGTTAGCACGGTCGGTTCACACGCCGAGTAAAAAAAATTACGTGGTATCTCCCAATCTCTCTCATGTGGAAAATAATGAGACGAACGAGACGCTCTCCTGATGGTAAGAGATAACGCCTGTCCATGACCATTGCAGCGATACACATAACTTTGAGCAACAAAACAAAGTCCAGGGCATCACTGCTTTGGTGCTCATTACTTTGCTGCTCATTACTTTGAGACTTTCAATGGTAAGTCTCATGGCCCAGTAATTTCGCTAGCTGCAGTACAAAACTCCTCACGTAATTAATCGACGCCCCCTTATCATCAGGAAAGCATAACGGTCGACTCATTATGGATGTGTCGTCGTGTATGGATAGATTGATGTTTGTAACTCTTTCACGCAAAAACTATTGAATGGATTTTGATGAAATTTGATATGGAGGTAGCTGACAGCCTGGATTAACACATAGGCTACTTTTTATCCCGAAAACATGTAGCGGGGCGCAGCTAGTTTTAAATTTTTTTCCTTAAGTTATACTAAACCAATACTCACGAGTTATTTCCTGAGCTGGGCAGTTCTTCCCACGGTGCATCACTCTCGATAGCACTGCTTTCAGACGCAACCAAATACATGGACCTGTTTTATTATTAAAATATAGTTCCAAGTAAGCACAAGTGAGAGTATGGTAACACAGCGTTTTACAAGTGGCAAATAAATAGATTTCTTACAAAGGTGCCATTTACGGCACGAGCGTAGTGGGCGTTTCTATCTATTTTTAAGTTTCGCAAGTATTTCATTTTTATTGAAAATAGGTTCGCGTTTGACCACACTGCCTGATGTTAAGCAGTAGAGAGTGGTCTAAGATCAAGCACGCTTACCTAGAAGAAACCTATTTACTCTAGATTTGAATACGCCCATATTATACCTAACTGGGAATACAGACTCCGGCAGAGAGTTCCACAACCTCGCTGTGCAAATGAAAAATGTGGAATCAAAACGCTTTGTGCCTACATGGGGAACATCTACCATGTACGGATAACGTTTTGGTCGCGTTTTGTTATAGTCCGGTCAAATTAGACCAAAAAATAGGAGTGAAGGGTATATTTCGTACCCAGCTCAAAGTTGGTAGGATCCTATCATTAGGATTTTTTTTTTTACTTCCAAGTAAATAGGCTTGATTTTACCTTGCTGGTACGTAAAGGTGTGGCGGCGGGGGTGCTGACTTTCTAGATGCAGATCTCGCTCTCCGCGCGCGAGACAAACGTCCCAGTAACACAGATTCTGTAAAAAAATATTATACGTTAAAACTAAAACAAGGAACACGAATCCCTGAGGACTTGCCTCGTTGGCCATTAAGGGCAGACATTACTTTTCTCATGAAAACTAAAAAGATAGGTACTTGTACAACTTATTGTACCGTGGAAGATATCAGTAAAGACCACGTGATAAAACTCAATATATACGTATAATAACCTTGCAAATTATTTGACCATAAATGTGGTTAATTTACACATATGCAGCAGAAGTGGGAGCAAAAGCTCTCTATAGATAGATAGATAGAATCTCTTTATTGTGCACACCAAAAGTAGAAAAAGAGCGCAGAAAACAAAAGAATCTTATCAGCTAGTGTCATACGAGGCGGCCTTTAATATGTAAAAAACCTCGGCCTGCCAAGAACAACAACAATAAGCAATAAAGGTTACTTTATGTAAGTTCATTTCTAGAAAGAGAATCCAAAGCAGCGTTGTTAGGATTATATCAAAATTTGGTTAGGCTGGGATAGGACCACAGTCAGTGAAGACCAGCGTTGATACGAATCTTGATATAGAGGACCCTTAAACCTACACATGGGTTGCAAGTTCTAGGCGGCATGGGTTTCCGTATCATGCATTTAATTTGCGGCTTCCAGCACTCTACTTCAAGTGTGGGTTTCTGCTGATGATAAGAGAACGTCTGCCCACGTCTCTCTTGCCACTGTAAGTTAGTTCTGTATACCACATAGTTAAATCATCGCCGTTCATTACTTTGAAACATTCGGTGGTGAGTCTTATTCTTATAATTACGCTAGCTAAATAAGCTGGGGTTTCCTCCTTTGTTACCTGATATAGGGTCACTATCGCTGTTGTCCTGTCTGTCGCGCCGCCAGGAATCTGGCGCGGGTGTGTTAGCTGCCACTCCGAATAACCCTGATACTGCGCCCACTACCATTTTACGAGCCGATCTTGCCGCCAACTGGTAGAAAAATACTACTCCATTAACAGTATCAAGACATATAATACAGGGTTACGAGTATAGGCTTGGGTACTAAGCCGAAACGGGATCGTTATACAAAGCATTAAGAACACCTACTTATGGGCACATCTTTGGAATCGTAAAAAAGTATCGGCTGTTCCATAATCTTTGATCAAATGTACGAAACAGCCTTTTTTGTGATCTCGAGAGTTGTGCTCATAGTAAAAGTTGTTAATGATGATTGTTGAGGCTTAGTAGAAGTTTATAACCCCGTATTATATACATTTACCCTGTAAAACACTAGGCAGTCATTCAACGAGTTAAGTGACGCGAGTAGAATTGACTTCATTCAAATTCATGTCTATCTATCTTATATCGTTTTTTTGTTTCTTGAATTTATTATAAAAACTCACACAAGTATTGATGTCAATTTCTGGAACGTTTGTGAGGTCAGCAGCTTTTTGCGCCAACTCCCTGATTTCCTGGTTGCTTGGGCTTGGATTGTCATCTAACAATATCAACTTGTAGAGATAATCTTCGAACACCTTTTCTGGTAGAGCTATTTATAGATGAAGAAGTCGTATACAATAAAAAATATGACACAAGTGTTTTAAGAAAGCATAGTGTATTATTAGTTTCTTACCAATTGTTCTTAATACTGGCATTGAGTTGGGATCCGACATTATTAACTCCATGGAGCCTTGTGCCATTACAGTACCCCTGGCTGGTAATGTGCTAGGCATTTGTGTATTATTCACCATAAGCCCTATAGGGACAGTTGAAGCCACTGCACCAGGCATCATCTGGACGTTTTCTTGTGCCACACCTGGCTGGACTACTCCAGTTTTTATTCCTATACTCGTTGGACTCATAGCTTGCCCTACCCCTAAATTAGCCTGCTCCGTCACTTGGCCAGATACCAAAGTAGTCGGATTTAAAACTTGACCAGCCCTTAAACATGTTTGGGTGTATTGTCCGGTTTGACTCAACGTCTGTCCAGCCATACTGGTTTGACTTAAAAATTGACCGGCATTAACTTGTCCTAACATTTGTCCAGACCCCATACCAATTTGTGTCATCACCGTAGTCGAGCCCATGGCAGGTTGAGCTAAGAGTTGCCCAGCCCCTAAATTAGTCTGGCCCACGCCAGTGTGAGCTAAAACTTGTGCCGTTCCAATACCAGCTCGACCAAATACTTGCTTTGTTGGGGAAGACTGTCCAAACATTTGTGCCACACTGATACTAGATTGAATTCCCATACCAGTTTGCCCTAATTGGTTTACACCTAATATGGTTTGCCCAGTTCCAAAATTGCCCTGGCCCACGTTTTGTCCTCTGATTAAGTTGGACTGCCCAAACCCAGTCTCCAGACTAGATTTGCTCATAGGAGTAAAGGTAGAAGGCGGTGCCAATTGGTTGAGGTTCGGAGCTTGGGTAACTGGCAGTAGCCCAGATTGAGGCACCATAGGAGCACTTTTCCCATTTACCAACAAATCTGGAGTCTGCTGCTTGTGAATATCTTGCACTGTGGAATAAAAAAATATCTTTATGCGAGTTAGTTGCCGAAGAAGATAGTACAAAAGTTACTTCACTATACAAGGTTCCGCGTGTTAGCAGTACTAAGCATAAACGACATTTATTATACTTTCATTACGAACAACTGTTACTATGGGACCAACCATCGCGAAAAACAATTAGCGTATCCATAGAAAAACGTCTTTGACCAAAAATATATATGGTACAGCAGATTTTTTTAGCGATTTGAAGGTCGATCCCAATGTAAAAGTTGATAATGATGAGAAGTAACTTTCATACAACACAGTAGAGTGGTAATTTATACTTATACCATCAAATTATCATAAAAGCTATTGCGGTTTATGTGGGTTGGTATACCAGTACTAAGATCCATCTCCTGTGTGAATGCCATGACGTTCAACGCCGAAGACAGTGCAGGTCCCACTCCGTTGCCCACTTCTCCCGCCAACGCCACGTCAGTAGAAGTTACGTCTGGTGGTGGGGCTGCAGCTCTTCTACTGTTTTAACAAGTTTCATGCAAATATTAATACAGAGTTTCTTACTTTACATGACATAAAAAAACTATAAATGTTAGTTTCGTTAAAAATAGTATGTCATTAAAACTAATGTCGTAACTAAAATGAGGGAACAGTTGTTGAAAGTTGCACTTCAAATGGACAAACTTTACGACAAATTATGCAAGTGCAGCTGTAACTGCAAGAAACCCGATATCGCCGAGCCCCAATTCCCGCCTCCGGTGGCAATCTCAGCAGCATCACTCATGCCTGGAGCTATGCCTGCCGAGCCTCGCTCTGTACCGGCCCCAACGGATAAACAGTCGGGACAGGCCCAAAAAATCTCTAATGTTAAATCACTGCGTGACACTACACTTTCACCTGAAGCCGCCGTCTTGTTGGATACATCCAAACCTAAACCACTAACTGCAACTGATGATGATCAAAATTGGAATGAGGTGCGATACAAAAAATCCCGCCAATCTTTGTCACTTCGCTGTGTCGCCGGGCCGACTGTGACTTCACTGAGGGCTGCTGAGTCTCGGAAACATTTTCACTTGTGGAATATGTTATCGGAATTGGAGGAGATCAAGCAATACCTGGGTGGGCTTTGTCCGGACAGAGTAATCACGGTTGAACAACTCAGGACTGCTAATAGCTACAACTCTTTTAAAATAGGCGTTCCTGAGGATTGCTACGATAAGTGCTTTTCAATAAACGTCTGGCCGGAGAACGCACGTGTGAAGAAATGGATCAATTACCGTAAGCGCTCCCTAGTTTCGGACGGCAAAACATTTCATCGCGGAGTCGGTGCGCAGTGAACCGCGTGCCGCTGTACGTAAGGAGCCCATTAACATTTTTTACCAAAATGTTAGAGGCCTGAAGACGAAGCTTCGCTCGTGGTATGCCAGCATGTTACTCTCTGATCATTTGTTCGTCACTGCTACGGAAACTTTCTTAGACGGGTCGGTAGAGGACGCGGAGGTGGCGCCGGATGGATGGACCCTGCTCCGCCGTGATCGCGCGACGCCCTGTGGGGGCGTGCTGCTTGCTGCGAGGCCGGGGGTCACCGTGCATCGTCGACCAGAACTCGAGTCCGACCTCGGGGAGGACCTGTGGGCTTCTCTCACTTACCATGGTGTCTCGTTTTTTGTTTGCGTGGTATACATCAAACCTAAAGCCAATGACTCAGTATATATGGCAGTATTTAACAACATTGAAATGTTCTCAAGTAACGGAAATAGTAATTTTTTTGTTATCGGTGACCTAAACATGAATAGCGCTTCAAATAACATTAAACATTATTATTGTTATTTTTTGACATTATGTAATCTATTTGATTATAATGACGTATTTAATTCACATGGAGGCATTCTTGACGTAGTGTTGGCACAGGAGTGCAGTGCGGAGGCAGTGAGGCCTGTGCGTGTGCATCGCGCCGCCGACGGGTTCGTCCCGCTTGACGCGCTCTACCATCCCGCGCTTGAAATAACGCTCGCCCCACGACTACATAAAAACAGCTCTGTTAAACTCCAGCCGAGTAATATAGATTTGACGCGTGACTGGAATTTCAATAAAATGGATGTTCCACTATTTAGCTCGTTGCTTGTTGAGACCTCATGGGCACCGGTACTTGACTCCTCTGACGTTGGCATTGCTGTAGATGCTTTTTACAATATAATTTATGCGTTGTTTGATATGTCAGTTCCAAAAAAGAATAGGCAGCTTGTTAAACGGAATAGGTACCCCGTATGGTACGATGCAGATATTATAAAAGATATTCGCCGTAAAACCAAGTTACACAGATCCTGGCTGGATACAAAATGTATCACAACTTACATGTTGTTTTCCGATCTGCGCTCTAATTTAAAATATCATATTTTCGAAGCCTACAAATCGCATATGGCTCATATTGAGGAAAACTTGCAGTTACATCCTCAGCATTTTTGGAAACATGTGCACAGTCTCAGGTCCAAGGGTGGTTTTGAACCTTGTGTGTCGTATAATGGGGAATTACATACCGGCATAGAAGCCGCTGAAGCGTTTGCGAAACACTTCTCCAGTGTCTTCTTAAAGGATATGCCTGAGTTGAGTGTCGATGCTTGTTCTCATCAAGGCTATTTTGGCGGTTATGTCAGCGTGCCTGTTGTGTCTCCAGCGGATGTTGAGCGTGGCCTCGACAAACTAAAATCAGGCAGCTCACCAGGTCCTGACAATCTGCCCAGTTTTGTTCTCAAATATTGCAAAAAACACTTGGTACCTCCACTGTGTCACATTTTGAATCTTTCGCTGAAAAATGCAAAATACCCCACGCAGTGGAAGTTATCCAGAGTGACCCCTATTCCTAAAAATAGTAAAACGACTTTGGTAGAAGAATACCGGCCAATAGCCATTCTTTGCGCGCCGGCCAAGGTATTTGAGTACATCTTACACAAGGAAATATACAGACAAGTGAAACACCAGATAGGCGAAGAGCAACACGGTTTCAGACCGGGTCGCTCTGTTAATTCGAACTTGCTATGTCTTGTCGAATATATCTCTAGCGCCATGGATAGGGGATCGCAAGTCGACGTAATATACTTCGATTTCCAGAAAGCTTTCGACAGAATTAGTAACGACGTATTACTTCGTGAACTCTCTGATATTGGTTTCACACCAAGTTTGCTGAAATTTTTTGCTGACTTTATGAAGGACCGAAGTCAGTTCGTGAAGCATGGCACATACACATCAAGCCTGTATTCTACCGGATCCGGCGTGAGTCAGGGTTCTATTACTGGTCCTTTACTCTTTCAAATCATGATTCATAAGCTACCTAGAGTATTGACTAATGCCAAATGTTTACTATATGCTGACGATCTTAAGCTATTTCTAGAGATAAAAACCCCCCGTGACTGCCTTAATTTACAAAATGACATTAATCAGATTTATAATTGGAGCGTTAGAAATGAAATGACATTTAATATTAATAAATGCAATTGTATGACGTTTGATCGTAAAAAGAAACCAATTCACTTTGACTATCATTTAAATGATTTTTCTATCAATAGAGTATGTAGTATTAAAGATCTTGGGATACATTTCGACCGCGGCTTGACGTTTCATGACCACATATCCGATCTTACGAGGGAGGCTTACCGTCGTTTGGGTTTTGTTCTCCGTAATGCCCGGGACTTTGAGAATCCGCAAATTGTAAAAGTATTGTATAACACCTTAGTAAGAAGTAAACTTGAGTCGGGTGCATGTATCTGGAACCCTCACCACGTAACCTACACACGAATGCTCGAGAAGGTCCAAAAAGCTTTCTTGAGATCGCTCTACAAGAAGGTTTTTGGATACTATCCGTACATGTACCCGACCAAGTTTTTGCTCGGCCAGCTTGGCTATAACTCGCTGGAGGTGAGGCGATTAATCGACCAAATCACCATTTGCTTCAAGGTGCTCAGAGGAGCGGTCGATTCTATGGACCTTCACAATCTCCTCTGCACGTTGTTTGTGCCTGACAAACCCGGGGTCCCGGCGAACAGGCGCGGTCGGCCGCATTACTTGTTTCACGTTGACAGCGGTCGCACGGTGGCGCGCTCTATGTCGCCTTTAGTTCGCGCCCGCCGCCACCTCAACGCACTCCTCGCCGCCAACACTGAACTCGACATTGTATTTGACAACTGGAGGTCAATTATTGCATCTTTCCGAATATACTGTGAAAATTTAACAGACCAGTGGGACCGATGCAATAATAGTAATCCAGGCTCCGATCTCGACATTTAGTTTTTAAATCTTATGACATTTTGTAATTCGTTTTTTTTTTTTTTAAATATTATTATTACTTTGTTTTTTGTACTTTGACATCTTAATTTTTGTAATTGTATTTTGGATTTTTGTTTTTGTGTCAAAATTTTGTGAGATTGAGTGTAATTGGTTAACCGTATTCTTTCTCAATAAAATAAATAAATAAATAAATAAAATAAATAAATTGTTCATTGCTCTTTATGGCCAGCTTTGCGTTGAAGTTGCCCACAACAACGATGAAATGGGTCTCAGAGTATAGTCCTACTTACGTCCTCATACATACTCTACACTAAACTCCATCATCTGGGTGTGATGAGGTAGGTGCGTACACCTGAATCTACTGCGAATACAGTATGTTGTATATCTTAATGTAACTTAGTAATTTCCTGTTCCAACACCAATCATCTTTTCGTCCGTCCGCAAAGTCCGTATATTGTATGTTACCAGGACCAGTCGTCGTTGGGTGTGGTGGCCGGGCGTCTGCCGGGGATTCTTAGTACCTCTTAATCCACCATTACCGTGGTCGCTACTGTAGTCAGGAGTAGTGGAGCTGCCGGGGACTGGGAGCCTGGTCCTTTTTATACTATTCATTTAGGGGGGTTTTGCCAATACTCGCCACGCTTAGCAGGCGGGCTGTCGAGCGTAGTTTGGTGTTTAAAGAAGACGCTGCTGCCTATCTTCTGGATTGCATCCCTTAGCCGACTTTAACGGCAACCACGGGTAGAGAGGATGAGGTACAATTCTTACGCCAGCCCCACCACGGCTTTGATGATGATCAACCGGGCGTATTTCGATAGAGATTCTCTTTGTATGAAAAAATCTTTTTCGAGTTCTGACTAGTCTTTCAAAGTAACAAATAATTTTCCTAAACAACAATTGTAACAGAATTAAGAAATAATTTGAAAGTTTACCACCGCCACAATTGTGACGTTATCAGATGACTCTTTGAGTGGATGATTAGTTGACTTTACTCACGCTAAGGGACCTTTGGTAGGTGTCGATATGGATACGCGACCCCACATGAGCCGCCGTAGTTCTTCGCCGCTAATGCCTCTTCGTCGTAACTCGGCGATTGTAACCTTTCCAACTCGCTGTAGAAAGAGAAAAAAATAATAATTGGTACCACCAGGTAGGTAGGTCCTACCGCACTCACTGATACAGATTACTATATTTTAGTTTGCAGAGTGCTGTAGATAACGAAATTATAAGCTTCGTTCACCTCACCAACGAATGTTGACACATTGCAAATAAATAAACGATGCTAGGGCATTGGCGTTTGTTTCTTAGCTCAAAGGCTCAGCTACCTCCATACCAAATATCATCCAAATCCGTGCAGTACAGTTATAAGTGAAAGAGTAACAAACATCCATCCACCCAAACTTTTACATTTATAATATTAGTGGGATTCAATTGAAATAATTAATTAATTGAACTTAAGTATTTATAAATGTTTGTATGCCATGCTGCTAGAGCATGGCGATCCTATCCTACCAATGACTTTTATCTATATAACCCATGTCTCTGCAAAATAAATAATTTGAATTTGAAGCTTGAAATTGTTGTCATCATCAGGCCCTAAACGAATAAAATAGTACTTATTCAACAAATTTAAAAAAACAAACGATCACAAAATTAAAACATATCTTTCAAATTCAAGTCATGACAAGTTCATGGTAGAGACAAAAAAGTGTTAAAAAAATGTAAAACGAATTTACAACATTTTTTACTAAAAAATAACAGTATCTACTGATATTTTACTTACTTACCTTACCTTACTCAGCAAAGCTTGTAACAAGGCAACCTGTATTCGTTAACGTTGACAAAACCTTTGTAACGGCATGCCAAACCAGTAGCACTGTGCTCGAAACTATAGTAAATATGAGGTACCTTCCAGTTAGTGAGCGCCCCCTTCCTCTGTTTGGCTCTTGTCTTCGCCTTACTCTTGATGACCATGACCGCTCGTTGCTCGTACCGAGGATCGTCTGAAGGTCCAAGTCCGATTGAGTATTCTTGCAAGTACTTATGAGCGTCTTCTTGCGCTACTGAGCATTCCAGCGAAACAACAATTTTGGCCCACTATAATAATTTATTAAAATATTAAAAGACATTTCACATAGCGTTATCTAGCCCTAAATATCTTATAAAGTCAGACTCCGAAGCTATCACGCATAATCAGCAATTAAACAAACCATGTTTAATTGCTGATTATGGGGGGTTAAAAGTTCTTTTTTATTCTAAAGTAGGTAAGTAATTCAAATGTTCAAGCTATATATCTAGTTTATTTCCGCTTAACAGTCGTTCCAGTTCCAACAGTGATGAGGACTTAAACTAAACTAATTTGACACTGCTTATTAAATAATAACCTAATCTTACTTAAAATCTAGAACTAATTTGACATAAACTTAAAAATATACTTAATTTGACAAAAAATTAATTAAAATAACAAAAACTCTAATTAAAATAATCCTAAAACTTAAAATCCTCCTCTCTGCAGTAACCACTTTGAACTTCTGCAAAGTAACGCCTGAATCAATTTATTAATTCAACTTTTTCGTCCGTTGTTGAACATCAACATTTTTTTCTTTCACGAAGAAAAGAAAATTCACTCAAAACAAAGCGACATCTATTGATTTGACACTTCACTACTACACAACGAAACACCCACAGAGAGTTGCACCATTTAGAACCTCATATGACACTAGAAAATAACTCGATTTATCGTTGTACTATTCTTTGTATGGGATGATGAATCCGTACTATTATTATAATCATATCTACTGTTCTTTAAAATAGCAAGCTCACCTGTTTCACCCATTCCTTTTCTGACTGTTCAATGACATGCGCATAAGTGTTGCCCATCATAGCAATCAACATGTTCAGCAGCAGTATAGGCACGAATATCATGAAAACCGTGAATACTGTCTTGGAAAGGTTTGGGTATGTTGTCATCCCAAGGTCTGAATACTGGAAACAATATAGGTATGTCGCAGCCAACTAATTTAATTAGCTGTTCAATTGATAGCCTAGTCTCTTTACTAAACGGCGCCGTCCAACTAGCGGCCTGATAGGTATTCAGTCAATCAAACAAACAGCTAGACAAATACCTTGGATCGATAACGTTTAACTACTTGCAATTTAAAGCTTTTTTAGTTTTTATATATTGTTCGACTTTCTTATATACGACATAAAAAAGCTTAAGTGACCATGAGTTCCGGACAGTTATGGAATATTACTGTATCAGCAAATATGATATTTTGTTAACTGCAAATAAGAACTTTTTTAATTCTTGAAAGACTCACAGCCTGATACGCGTTTTGGGATTACTGAACTCCGCGGCATTGTAAGGGAGGAGGTGAGGGAAGGGCCTGTAACCCTGTAAAAGATTTTACTTCGTAGTAGATCTCCTTAGCAGGAGGTCAACCAGGTAGGTACCACCGCAGTAGAAAATATTCTAACGCCAAGCAGTAGTGTGTAAACATTACTGTTCCAGTTTGGATGGTACTGAAGCTAGTGAAATTACTGGGCTGTTGAGACTAATTATCTAATGTCTTACAGTAATTAGTGCCAGATCAGCGATGTCCTGGACTTTGTTTTGTTACTCAAAGTTCTGTATATCGCTACAAAAGTCATGGACAGGCGTTATACGACGACTTTTTAAATGATACTTTAATGGACTAAGATTATTATTATTATTGAATGTTATTAAAATTGTTAAATTAGAATTGATATTATAATGTGTATGACTTATTTCAAATTATATTAAATATTGTATGCCTCTAAAAGGCCAGACCGTTGTGTACTACACATATTATGTTTTGCTTAAGATCTATATGTTACACGGTGTACAATAAATGTTTCTGATTTCTGATTTCTGATATATCTCACGCGCGAAGCAAGACTAGGCCGCGCGAGCGTTGTATTCAGCTTTGTCTCCGTGATGAAGGCCACTGGATGTGGCGGAAACTAGAGTTGGAGTTTCCGATAAAATTCAACGTGAGTAATCCCGCATAAATAAAATAAAATAAATAAATAAGTAAAATAAAAATAGCCTATCTTCGTTTTTGATCACACCTATACATCACATGTTTTTCTTACATCCGGTATTCCTAATTCATATTGACAATGTAATAGGTAACTTACACTGTAATCTCCTAAAGTAATCTGAAACAAAGCCATCCACGTGCTTGGATAGCTTGAAAATAAAGTCGAAGATACGTTTGGAAACCCTGAAACAAAAATGATATAAGAAAATAGAAATTTCATTTTAGGCATATCTTGTCAGACGTAAAAGTATTACTCTATTTCAATTAGAATAAAAATAGCTAACCAGAAACTTATTTAATTCCTGTCACAAGGAGATAAACTAGTGTCAGTGCACTTTAATTTTTATTTGTTTGACCCTGCTTATGGTCTGTTCAGACGTAAAAAAAGTTTATAAGACACTAACGATAAAATGGCATTGGGCTTGGGTATGTTCCGATAAAATAATGAGAAATGGATAAAAATAATTTCTGAGTGGTTCCCTAATGATGGAAAGAGGAAAAAGGAAGACAAATGGAATGCTTGGAAGACGACATAAAAAGAGTCGCTGGTCAACAATGGCTCAGGAAGGCTAGATACAGGAAGATATGGGAATCATTAAAAAAGACAAAAAAAAACTCTGGGAAGACGACACAAAATGAAGTGCTGGTTCACAATGGCTCAGGAAAGCTAGATACTGGTAGATATGGAAATCATTAAGAGAGACAAATGAAACGCTGGCAAGACAACTTAAAAAGAGTTGCTGGTCCAGAATGGCTCAGGAAGGCTAGATACAAGGAGATATGGAAATCATTAGTTGAGGCCTATGTCGAAAGACAAGCTGTGGAAAACAATCGTCAATGCTACAAGTTTTAAAAAATAATAGAAAATAACTGTTACACAGCAATGAAGGCTTATTATTGTTATTAATGGTCAGTTTGTGGTATCACGCATTACTAGAAGGAATCTGTTAATTCTAAATATGAAAACACCTATAAATGTGCTTGTGCTTGTACATCGACTTCGACAGAGATCCACGTCCTTGCTGTGTGAATAAAAAAAATGGGATCGAAGTGTTCAGTGCGTACGTGGAGAATAATTATGCAGATACAAGTTGTGTTCTTTTACCTTTATAGAGAAAGTAGAAAGACTGCGAGAAGCCAAACAGCACGATGCAATAGATAATACCAAATGTGAACATGTCTCCTGTTATCATACTGTAGATCATCGTCACGAACGGACCTGTCAGCTTCACTGCGCTGTGGAAAACACAATTCGGTATGTAATTATTTTTTTTGTATTTATTTTATATTTTTTACTGATAGTAAACTTTAGTTTATGAAACTAATTTGAATATTTTGCCTTTCTATGCGGTAGTTGATTTTTAATAGCTTACATACATACCTATTACAGGTAAAGGTATGTAATACATATTTCGAAATAGTTTTGGAAACAGTAAAGTATTATGTTCTTTACGTACAGAATTAACTATCTGGTCTAAATCTAATTAGACATCTGGAGGCAGGATTGCCGATATTTACTCACAATTACTGCTTTGAATACTGGACTTAATGGTTTTTGTCTTTTGAAATTAGTTTATAAATCATGGCATAAACCTTACCCAGCAAAGAACATGAGTAGGAACCACGAGCCAGGTAGTAGGAAGATCAGCATGGCCTCTTCAACCATCGTGTACCGCATCAGACGGGCTGGTATGCAGGCCAGAAGAAGGAAGTTTGATGCCAAAAATATAAACTTCGCAGGTTCGCAGATCTAGAACAATATGCCGTTAGCTTCAGAGTATTTTACTAATTATGCGTAATTTCAGGGGTTACCTAATTAGTATACTCCATTTACTTTCTCTCACAGCATCAACATTTAATATCCTATTTCTGGGAAAATGCATACCCTGGTGTTTGGACGTTATTCGACCACGCTGGCCAGTTGCGATCCCACTGTTTATTCAAAGAATCCATTTTTCGAAGCTTATAACAGACCATACAGATGTTTCCTACATAAGCATCACTAACTTTGCGTTTTTGCAATCATTGAATGAGTCACATATGTGGCAGCACTTTATACTTCAGCCAAATACTTTAACATTCGTCCATTAAAAGCGTCTTGCACGCAACAGTAATGTATTTCTCAGTGAAATACAAATCTGAATGCTCTCCGACTTCACATTCCGCTATGACACGGATTCTCCTCCTTGTGTCGTATTCGTCATGTCTGAGGGTCGTGACCTCCACCTCCCAGGAGCCGTTCATGTACGATGTTACATCATCTTCATCTATCACAGCCGACGTGAAGCGCATCATAAGACACGGATATAACCATTAAATTGAATAGCAGACATCACTTACCAACTGTTTAAAATACGCCACCAGTCCCTGATTCTTCAGCTCATCGCCCTGCTGCAGTATGATATAGCAAAGAGTACTCAATATAGTCCCCAATTCGCTGGCCAGTCTGACTCCAGTCTTGGCGTCGGTGATCTCTAAACTCCAATTGGGTTGAGCGTCTGCTTCTAAGCTACTGTGACGAAGGTAGACCGAGACGGAAAGGAGGAGTAAGTGGAGTAAAAGGATTAGGAGGCGTTTAAGGAATTTTGTCTAAAAAAGAAGAAACGTGTTTACATCCATGAGTTTATATGGGTTTTTGCAAGCCAAGACAACATTCGACAGTTTTACAGTTACCGTACCCGGGCAAAAGTCTTCCATTTCTCTTCAAGCAATCTTTGAATGATCCCGCCATCCAACATGTTCAAATGCTCTTGTTTTGTACCATTAAGGATGATAAATAGCGCGGAGTTCCAATCTGTAAGAAATAATAGCTAACCTCAAAATCTAAAGTAAGTAGTTTTCATATTTACTCTGCCGACCGCTCATATATTATTTGACCTATAATTGAATTTATCTCGAAGAAGGTTTTTAAAGAAATGTTCGTATTTCCAAGAATATTTGAGAAAAGTATCTATCGTAATCAGTTTAATCTACTAGGTACCTACAAGTATTAATGTTATCTGTACTTGTAGTATAAAACAAACCCGTATAGCATTATGAACACTTATCCTATACAAAGATCATACTAGAATCGGACAGTTCGTACAAGACTACGCAAAATGAGATTTTTTATTTTGCGGTCTATGTTCATCTGTAGCTTCGTATCTCTAAAACTAGTATTCTTTTTTGACAAACAAAGTGGCTATCGACGCGTCTTAGCGATGTGACCGTACATATGTACAAGATTAAAATTAGTTTATTAACATGCCGTGTTTGGTTTTCAATGAGAGGGCTTCACGAGAACGTTCCAAATATGTATAATATTTGTTAAACAAATGTTTAGCGTGGTACAGGATACAATAAAGAATTATGGTGCGACGTAAGACAGTAATTAGTTAGCGGCTACAGCTTGAATAGACGAACGAGACAGTAGAAGATATCATTGTAGCGTTGCTCAGAACTTTGAGTGATAAAGTAAACAGTCCAAAGTAAAGCATCGCTGTTTTTTTTTTTAATACTTTCATCATGCAATCAGCCTTTGGAGCTATGAGCAGATGTGGTGTAGGATAATGGTCGGGTACAGATATATCCCATCAGCAATATCTTCCAGCTGTTAAGATGGCTTAGTTAGAGCTGCCGAGTTCTAAGATCCTGCGTCTCTTCAGTCGATTTAGGCAGTCCGGTATTGTGAGCTGGGCAGCTAGCTGGTTAGGATGCTTTTCCAGTCTGATTTTATATTTATCTGCACCCGCTTTAATTTCCTCCTTTACGGTCGGGATGCATAATTGTTCGTGTAGTTCAGAGTTTCTTATAAACCAGGGTGCATTACTAATTTGTTTCAGTATGTAGTTTTGGGCCCTCTGTATTTTGTGTACATTAGAATTACAGGTGGCTCCCCATAATTGTATCCCATAAGTCCATACTGGTTTTATAATGGTCTTGTAGATAAGTAACTTGTTGTTAATGGACAATTTTGAATTTCTTCCCAGTATCCAATACAGCTCTTTGTATTTCAGGTTGATTGCATTTCTCTTTAATTCAACATGCTTTTGCCAGGTCAGTCGCTAGAAAGCATCGCTGTGTTGGCGCTTATAAACTTGAAACATTAGACAGTTAGACTCAATAGCCCTGTTTTCACTAGCTGCAGTATCCTTCAGACCGTAACATAGTAATGTTTATACACTACAGCTTGGCAGTTTAATATCTGATACTCATTAGTATTTATAATATTGCAATATTAATAATAAAGTTGTATCTTACTAGTTTTCCCATCAGGTAGCAACGTGTCCAACGCATTTAAAGGGTACGCAGAGCACGTTATATTGGAGTACCGCCAGAACTCCCTGGCCGATAGCTCCAGCATCTCCCTGAAGACAGACGCTCGGCCCAGCTGGCATGCCAAGGTGAGAGGAGTAAATCCGGCGCGGTTCATTCGGCCGTTACTTGCTGGAACTTTTGGGTGCCGGAGTGCGTAACCGAACATATCCTAGAACAACAAAAGATTTTGTATTGACTTGAGCAAAAATAGTGTGGATAGCTAGGAATACCAATATTATTCGACTCACTTTTATTGCTTTCACTATTATTTATTTTCTAATATAATAGACTTGTTAACTAAATTTAAAAAATATTTATAATGTAGTGTAATGTAATGTGTAGTGTGGCTCAGCGTCAGTTGTTGTAACCTTACCAATTTATCGCACACCACAACCATATGCAATATCATGTTTCCAAATGAATCTTGGGCGTCAGGGTCCGCCCCTGAGTCCAACAGCAGGTTGTAAACAGCCTCATTGGCACAGCATGCTGTCCAAGCAAGAGGGTATTCCCCAAGGTACGCTAGACCTTCATAATTTGTCTGGCGGGCAGGGGGATTTTTCTGCTGATCACGAGGAAGGAAGAAGCTTCCTAAAAAATAATCTATAAATTATTACTAAGCTCAATGAAATTGGCTTGTTCAATTGCATTATTAAACCAATATTTAAGAAGACTATTACTTGATCCAGGGAATCGTTCAAAAAGTTATTTATCTACCTACCAATAGCCCTTTGCTGTACGTCTGCTCCAGCTTCGACGAGATCCTGCACCAGCTCGTTGTTGCTATACGCAATAGCAAGATGTAAAGAACTGGCCCCTAAAATCGAAAGCAAGAAAGTTATTCGCAAGGATTAAAAATTGAACCCTGATTGTGGTCTTACCCAAATATTCTTCTCCTTCAACCACATCCAGAGAAAGTTTGGGAAAACATTTCACTAAAGTCCTTGCTAATCTCGTATGGATCTGTAATGAAACATGATTAAATTTTAAAGGATTTAGTTTGATCTAGCTAATAAATTAACTTTCAGGCGGGATACCTTTGTGTCGCAAATAATAAGAACATGTAGTAGCGATTCTCCCAGCGCCCCTCGATAGCACATCTGCCAACAAGCGGTGTGGTCTTGCCATTTTGCCAGGGGATCATGAGGAGATAATGATGCTTCTATCGGCAGCACTACCTGAGCAAACAGACCCAGAGAAAGTTAGACATGCTAGGGAAAAATACGGAATCATGGATAACTAAAGCAAAAAAAGTTATAATATGATGTTAGAACAATCATCCATGTAAGTAAGTTTACAATTCTCTGACATAAATTATATGTACTAAAATTAATTTTCTTATGTGACCTTAACAAAAAATCTGCAATCTTTATTATTTTAGGAGAACTCAACTTATCGTTTCAAACGATGCCGACTTCATTAACTTCCATTATTATGAACTTGTTGTCAATGCTGCGCAGGGCAAAGATATGGGGTCTTTGCCCTGCTTACCTTTCGCCCTCAATAAGATTATCATACGTATTTTAATTTTAGTCTGAAACCTGGTAAAAAAGGTCGAGACAACCAAGTTGGTATCGTATCCAGGATTCTATACTCAAAATATTTGAGAAAATAGACAATATGGATACACAAATGCATGGATGTTATTAAGATGCTTAGACAAATAATATAATGTAAAAATTCTAGACAAATTACAAACTGCATAAAAAAAATTAAACATGATAATAGATACTAACTTGTTCCTGATCCCGGAACTTCCAACGCAGATACTCTGCGCGGTTGATAACCCTTCCTTTGCCTCCCGCGTACATATACGCAGCCAACGTTTCTCGGATCAGCTTTTCAGCTGCCACCATCCCGCCTCGTGTGTACGTCTCTATGAGAAGACCACCTGGAAGAACACCCTTTTCATTTACTATTACTATATACACTATATAGCATCATCATAAGCACCTTTATCGAATGTCTATAGAGATTTTTGAATATAATTATACTGAATGGTTTATTACCAAATTGAGGGATCAGCAGAAAACACACTCTTATCTAGTCCAACCTCTACTCTGGTATTAGGTCTTATATTTCAGTAAACACAAAACAATCGGCGTCGTTGTGTCTTGGACACGACTCAGTGAACGTAAATGTATGTGAACATTTATGAACACTAAGAAGCCTTTGGATTTCCATGTTTCCAGTTCTCACTGGAAACATGGAAATGGAGTGGAGTAATTAATTGGAGGTAAATGATATATTTGTAGCTGCAACATCAAACTGTACCGACTTGATTTTTTTATTATCAGTTTTCTAAATTGCCTCCCACTATGGAAGCTAATGACGTAAGTATTCACGGCAAAATTCGGAGTTAAAGCGTGTGGAGCAAAATTGAGAGAAACCTAAGTACAGTTAGTACTTTTTCGTTTCTGGTAAAACTGTTTAGTAATTCAGTCGCTCATGCAGGCAGATATTTCTCTTTATTACCTTTCTTATAATCAGCTAGTTTATACAAGACTGTATGATCTTCGCTGCTGGGCTGCGAGATGACGCGGTCGAGGACCGAACTGACGCCTTGGACACCCTTGGCGGTAAGCAACTTGCTACATGCCTCTCCCATGGTGAGTATTCTCAGCCACTCTAGCACAAATTGTCATTTCATTGTATAAATGCAGTTGGCAATAGACTGTGGGTGAATGGTAATAGTTAGATATTTAAATTGTTCTTATGATGAAAGATTCAGTTGTGAACTATATGAAATTTCTTCACACCGAATGATTTATAAAATCTATAATCTTATATTGCCTTAAAACTCCTATTAATTCAACGATGAAAATTGATGCGGTTTTGGTTCTTTTTAGATTTAGTTAATTAAATTAAATCAAAAATTAAAACAAACCGAACCGAATGTACTCGACTGCGGTGTCGATCGTAATTCACTGTCATCTGCAACGGCGAGCTGCGCTAAACACTCCTTGAAAAAGGTCACCGAACGTGATCGAAATTAACGTATTAGAATTTGTTAATAAATATGCGGAGATGAGCAATGTTTTACGTGAACTAACCTTTTTCTTACGTCGGTATAGAACCAACCCACAAATTGCAAAATAATTAGCAATTTTTATCAGCAATTCGAAGTTTGTAATTTGATGTGCAGGTAGGATACCTAAAATGAAATTTGTCAAAAATAGAGAGAAGAGAAAGGTATATCCACATTTTAATGCCACAGGTGGTAAACAAGCAGACGGGTTGCCTGATAGTAAGTAGGATTTTGGACACTATCTCTACTGAATTTTTATTCTAAGCGACGCGACGGTGTGATGTGGTCCAGTATCTACTAAAAACTTCAGGATGATGTTTCCCATCACAGACAGCTGTAGCATATAGTTGGTTCAGTTTGTATGTATTTTAACGAATAAAAACTCACCTGTGTTCTGTAGATTTATCAATATTTACATATTCCGCTATCCTACTCAATTCCTTCATGGCTCTGAACTGACTGTCCAAAATTTGCATTTCGTAACATTTAACATTATTGCTCAATTCACTTTGCCTCCATCCTTTGATCATTTAGCCAGTATATTTCCTCAGATTAGATATGAGTTTCCCTGGCCCGATCATAATTATGATTTTTTTTTCAACTAAAACGACGTTGGCTTCTCAACTACCGAGAGAAAAAATGTGTGGTCCTGGAATGTGGAATTCGTAGAACTATTTGGTAGAGTAAAACGTAGAAACAAACCTGGGATAAACAACTATTCTTCAACTTAAAATTAATAAAAGAAAAACCTAGTTTTCGAAGAAATTCTGAGGTGAATTGATGAGAACAAACCTAAAACAATCTTTTATTAGTGAAATTTTTTAAGGTCATCTGAACGTAGGTAGGTATTTAATTCGCAATATTTATAATTATGTTCCTACATATAAGTAAATATTATCAGTTATTAACAAATGCCAGAAATCAATACATATATTCGAAAATAGATAGGTACCTACTTACCTAACGATAAATAGCTGCATTTTGTACCAATGACTTACTTACCTAAGTACCTATTTTACATAAGTTGTCCATAAGTTTTACATAAGGTTTCGATATGTATTTTTAATTTTCATCACAATCACTTAAACTTTTAAGCAATCACCAGCGTATCTTGACGAGCCCTCCTTGAAAATGATCGTCAATATATTCAGTGTTAAGTCCAGAGATTTTAAAATAAGTAATTTCATAAGAGTTTCACAATATTACTAACAATAACAAAAGAATAACTCAATCACTAAGCACCTCACCTACGTAGGTATAAACAGGGAGTTTTGGCGGGAACGCGGAAAGAGTCGTGTCGGGCCGTTGTATTTTTTTCCAAAACTAGTGTTTTGTCGAGTGTTTATGCATAAAAATGTTGGTGTTTTATTCATAAAGTGCCGAATCACAAGCGCGAGTGTAGGAAAATGATATAATGTGGTGAAACATGACTTTTCGTGTTGCTTCCAAAAGTCCATCGAAGCTTCATAGTAAAATCACCACTACTTTGCTATAGCATGACTGGACTTGACTGATACGGACTGTACTTGACCAAGACAGAACTTTGACTATAAATTTAGCTACCAGGACACTTATTTAACTTTTGAAACTTGAAAATATATAAATACTTGACACTGGCAAATGCTAAAACGTGATGCCAAAACCAAAGAAAAAAAAAGGTATAAACAGTTTGTAATTGCTATGGTAACTGAAGCTACAAAATTTACTGTTAAATTGGTCTTTATGTAGGTAGATATATTGATAGGTCTGTAGGTTACCTATCAATAAAAACTGATACGCTACCTCATCGGGTACTAGAAATATTGACAACACTCCGGTTTACCATATTACTTTAAGTTTATCAAGAAATTAAGTAAGAATTTCAAAGAAATGTAAAAAATGTCACGTGTGTTGTGAAAGAATAGTCCTACGAGTAAGTCCGAGCTTTGGATTATAGACTGAAGATGGTGATAATTAAAACATGTAAACTGAGAATAAGGGAGTAGGTAGGTACCCTAACACGTTTTGTCTGCATCTTGTGTCCTCAGCTCATCGAGTCCAGATTATTGAGTCTTAGAAGTCTAAATCATTTTGAGGCTAACTCCCAGTAGTTCGAGGCTGTTAGTTATCAGTATGGATGAATCTTGGAAAGGAGATGGCAGAAAATGCCTCTTTTTTGCAGAGATCGGCATCGGAGACTGCCTTAAGGGTCCAGTTTAAGCGTTCGACCATCGCCTCTCTGAATAACTGGATCTGTGGCTCGCTGGCTCGTGCATCAGATGTATAGCTCTCTATACCCGTGACCCGTGCCGTTCCGTCCCGTGATCTGGATACCCAAAAATACCGATCTTTAGCAGATCGTTAATATGCAGCAAGAAGAGCGTTGCAGAGAGCACGGCCCCCTGAGGAACTTCGCCATTAATAGCCAACTGATCCGACGAGCAGCCATTAACTACTACTTGTATCATTCGGTCCATCAGAAAGTATGATTACCATGCATAGAAACCAGCAGGCAGGCCGTACGAAGGAAGCTTGCTAAAAGGCTACCTTGCCAGACACTGTCAAAGGTCTTCGAGATATCGAGCGAGGGAAACGTCTAGTGAGCAGTGGAATGATTTCTGCGAAAACCGTACTGCTGGTCACTCAGGAAGTCATTAGCTTCCAGGTAGGTACGTCAGGAATCTATAGTTAAGTTGGTACACGCTCCATACTTTAACAAAGAATGGAACGTTCGTTAAGAGGGTCGGTGCGACAACGACAACCTTTCTTGAGGTTCATATGCTAGCAAGCTTTCAGGATTAAGGAACTTTATTTTATTTAAGAGAGAGGCGTGTTAGCACAGACGACAATTCAAACGCACAATTCCTCAGATGATGGCTGAAATACCATCGGGCGGGACCATTGGCTTTGCTCACATCCAAGTTGCGTAGCGTTTTGCAAACTTCCTTTTGACAAAACTTTATATCACACATTATGGATCTGCCACTAGGTATGGTTAGAGGCTCAGATTAGTAGTGTTTAATCTGAGGTTGGAGGCGTCAAGCTCATCAGCCTAACGTGGAGACTCCGCGAAGAGGAAGCGTCCCATCAGCTTTCAGCGTAATCATCATGTATTATTTGGATTATAATGTGACGCGATTCTGTGACATTAAATGGTACGTAGGTACCTGAAATATCTGTTGCTTACGACTATTTTTTTTAGTAAAACCTTTATATAAATCTTTACACTTGAATTTCATTTTATTTCCTGTAGATGGTGGTAATAAAAAACACTAAGATTTCTATCACATTTGTCGCCACTGGCAATTATTAGAATTTTTTAGCTCAGTTTTCCCCACTGGTAACATGGTATTTTTCTTAAATATTTTTTCTTGGAATAAGCGCCATCTGTTTTGTATACTCCTTTTCCTGTTAATATTTAAATATAACTTTTCTTTTTGCCTCTGAGAGGTAACATTAGGTATAGAAAATTCTAAATAATGTTAATTGTGATTATTATTGTATCTTATTGTATATATGAACATTGTAAAATGAATAGACGAACACACAATAGAAGTATTAATAAATATTACCAAGTCTACTTGTATACATTTAGTAATTAACATTTCTTCTCGTACTTGTAAACTTATCTGATCTGATTTTAGTCCTTCGTGCCGTTTTATGTTATAATTTGGGGTTAGTTAGATAAGATAAGATAAAGATAAATTTACCTCGTTATTTATTAGTAAAATAAAAATATGGGAATTGGCACAATGCACGAACGTGCCATGACCGAAGAACAAAAAAGAAAAAAGCGCCATCTATGTGATACCGCACAGAAGCGACTTACAAAAATGCTTCTCTTGTTTGGATTTCAGATAAAAAGCAATACCTAGTGCTGCCACCTAAGTCTTAGAAACAGTCTTTTAGCCTAAGTTACTAGGATATTATTTCGTCTTTATATCGGTTTAAACTAATTTAAGCTAAATTATGTTTATCGCCGGGTCGTAATTACGAATAAAAATATAGTGAAATTAGTTTTCTTTATTTACCTCGCCGTAATTTTTAAATTAGTCAACAGAATTGATTTATCAAATTTGTCAAAACGCCCTATTTCCCTCATTCCAAAATTTCATCGTTGAAACAGGTTCATCACCAATATTGAATTAAAACAACATCCAAACCACTTAATACATACCTATTTTATGGATTTAGTCGGTAACCATTTCTAGACTTGAAGTTTTCTAGTGTATATGATCATCGTTCTGGAGGAAAAAATATAAAGAACTTTTGGAACAAAGGGACAAGGTGAAATTTGAGTTCATATTAAATATATACCTATGTATACTCTAATATTTGGTGAAGATAATTATGTGTTAATAGGTACTTAAAATTGCCGCACACGCCAACTCCTCGTTCCAGCCAAACTAATTAAATAATTATAAAATGCCTCTTACAAGGGAATAAGTATAATAAGGTATAGGGAATACCTACATAATATGTACTTCTTAGATTTAGAAAAGGAGATAATACACTTAAAAAAGAGCTAACTAGAAGAGAGATAAAGTGGCAACCCTATAACTCGAAGACCTCGAAGAGACAACCTACATACCTAATTCACCCCTGAGATTAATGTAATGTGCTATCATTGTTCTTTGACCGAGCTGAGGATATCAAACTCGGACGAATGAAGGGTCCAAGATATCAAACGACGCATTCAATTTGTTTTAAAACCCCAGCTGTCAAATTCGGAAACATTCGGTACTACTCGGGTTCCCGCCTCAACTCGGGTGCCTTCGCTACATAGCTGCGTTTGCTTTCTCTCTCACTCGTTTTATTTTTGTGAACGTCTAATGAATTACATGTTCTTGTGAAGTTTTTTAATTTTTTGTCAACAGTGCTTAAAACAAACAAATATAGTAATGTGTAGTGTATGGCTATGTCGTGAATAATATTGTACTTTTCGTATGTTATTACCAGTAGCGTGTGTGAATCTGTTGATCCTTAAAAATGGCGGAAGACTACGATATTTTCAAAGATATAAAAATGGAACTCGACATTGGTATGTATAGGCAGGTTTTTTCTGCCTCATGAATTTATTTCACAGAACAACATAACACTTTCATTTAAGTACTATAATGTATACAGAGGAATAACATTATCATTTTAGTAGCCATATTTATGTAATACCATCTAATTATTACCTATGTACACAATACAGACTTCATGGTCTCAATTCGGACTCGTGGTCTTGCTACATAACAATTATATTAGGAATATTATTTTACCTCTCAGTTTTGTAGTACTTTATTCGATTCGAGTGTTTTAATTCCCTATAGAGATAGAAGAACATTACTGAAAGCTAAAAAGCCATCAGGCCACAGACGCACTGTCCCACAGACCCACAAAGAGTTGTAGTAAAGGAAATATTACTCTATGACAAATTTCATAACTAGCCAAGTGTGTGATGGATCACACACTCTAGGATTCCATAAACGAGAAGTACTTGAGTGTTAATACTGTTTAGCTAACCCACTTATGTAAAATTCCAGCGTTTGCTTTAATTCATCATCCTCTAAAATACAGCCTTTTTGTGATATAATGATTGAGTTTAAGTTTCCAATATCTTGAAGCAGTTAGAATAAAAATAGTTGATAGATATGACACAATTAAAAAAAAAACTCCCACCTATTCCTCATCAGTTTGTAAAATTCCAGTGTTCGCTTTAATTCATCATCCTCTAAAATACAGCCATTTAGTGATATAATGATCGAGTTTACGTTTGCAATACTTTGAAACAGTTAGAATAAAAATAGTTGATAGATATGACACAATTAAAAAAAACTCCCACCTATTCCTCGTCAGTTTGTAAAATTCCAGTGTTCGCTTTAATTCATCATCCTCTAAAATACAGCCATTTAGTGATATAATGATCGAGTTTACGTTTGCAATACTTTGAAACAGTTGGAATAAAAATAGTTGATAGATATGACACAATTAAAAAAAAACTCCCAACTATTCCTCATCTGTAAAATTCCAGCGTTTGCTTTAATTCATCATCCTCTAAAATACAGCCATTTTGTGATATAATGATCGAGTTTACGTTTGCAATACCTTGAAACAGTTGGAATAAAAATAGTTGATAGATATGACACAATTTAAAAAAAAACTCCCACCTATTCCTCATCAGTTTGTAAAATTCCAGCGTTCGCTTTAATTCATCATCCTCTAAAATACAGCCATTTTGTGATATAATGATCAAGTTTAAGTTTGCAATACCTTGAAGCAGTTGGAATAAAAATAGTTGATAGATATGACACAATTAAAAAAAAACTCCCACCTTTTCCCTATTCCTCATCAGCTTCTAAACTGATGATGAATATATGAATAATACATCTTTATGACAGAACAGGACACTTGAGATTGTAGAAAGTTCAAATCAACCATCATTATGTTTAACATGGTTTATGGTAAATCTAAGATGTACGATCAGAAATTAAGTAAGGGACACAATTTTTAAAAGTAACTAGTGGTCTGTAATTGTTTTTTTTAGAAATCTAGAAACAAAAAAACATTCTTTATTAACTTCTGTTTCGTTTGTTGCAGGTGAAGAAGGATTTATTGTGTACCACATACTCGATGAGCCCAATAGTATTATTTTCGATAAAGATGAGGATCCACTACTGTCTCTTAAACCTGTAGTCTACACAACTAAACTTGACGAAATGAACATCATGAATCAAGACTTAACTGAGTTAAATGCCAAAGAAATACTTAAAAAGCTACACTCTCAAAGCAAACCAATAAATAAGACAGGAAGCAACAAACATTCATTAAACTCTAACAATGTTGAATCGTTCAATAAACTTGCTAACATTATTGATTATATAAATTCCAAGGCGAATTCAGAAATGCCTTCTAATGCTGGCATACCTTTAAATTTAATAGATGCGATTAAGCAGGAAAGAATCGAACTCATATGGAGCTCTGAAAATGTAGAATCTAACACAGTTGCTGGCACCGATGATATCAGTTTCGAGATAACAGCTGAAGTTTCTACAAATGCTAATGTACCTTTAAATTCAAGTGCATATTCCAATGCAAATATACAAGAAAGTGCATTGAATTCATGTAATTCTGAAAATATGGAACTTAATAATGTTATAACTGATGTACATTTCAAGGCGAAACCTCAGATATATACAAATACAACTCTAGATTCAAATTTCAATGATGATAATGGGGCTTGTTTTCATACAAAAAAGGTTTATAAATCATGTTATGTAGTTTTAGAAGACATTAAAATGTATTTAAATGGGTATGCAAAACAGACAGTTAAATTAGATTCACAAGACAGGATAATAAGAAAAGTGAAACAAAACATGGATTCTTGTATGCTTGGTGCAGATGTAGATGTGGATGTATCAAATGAAACCAAAATTAGCCGAAAACAGAATACAGGTGCTCTATGTGATTCTAAAGCAAGTAAAGCAGTTCTATCAATTGAGATAAACTCATCACCCAAAGAATCACAAAAACAAAGTACAAATACTAGAGCAATTCCTGTTGAAAATCTAAAAACAAAACGTAATAGTGCAATAATTGTACCTGTGAATTCTAAAAGAGGAAGAAAAAGGCGAGTAATTTATGTTCCCACTTCTGACGAAGATGTACCAGTCACCAATTTAAACAAAAAATCTAAAACCAATAATCCTGTTTCAAATAGTACTTCAGAGAGTCGTCCAACAATAGTTCCCAATGATATTTGTGGTATAAATAGTATTCAGAAAAAAAGTGTGATTATTTCAAATGATTCAACTAAATTAATTTTCCCAGAAAGATATGCTCTTATTGTACTAACATGTAAAGAGAAAGAAATGGTAGAAATGTATCGAACCAGTACTACAAAGCTCGTAATGGACTACTATGTACTCAAAATTAATGACGGTTATGAGTATAAAAAAATTATATCAATGTACCTGAAAGATGAAAAAATTTTTGAGGAATACTGCTGTTGGTATAAAAGAGATCAAATTATCAGTAAGTTATGTAGTCGAAAGAATTACCCTTTCTCGATTCTTAAGTTTATGAAGAAGCCTCATACGTGTCATCTTGGAAAATGCCACTGCTGTTGCAATATAATTGAAAGGAATTTGATAGAAAATAAATACATTGAAAACCGTACTGTAATAAAGAAAGCTCTTACAGAGACAGAGCAATGGATTCAGGGATTACTAAATAAAAATAAATTGATGACCCCTGGGCTAGTTGATAGGGCATTAAATTACACTCCAAAACCAATCAAAGAAAAACCAGTAGAAAAACCTTCGAAGAAATATCTAGAGAATTATGTGCTATGTTTACAAAACAGTAGTCCTAACATCGAATATGAACTGTACGAAATTGGGCAAAACAGCACTATTCTTAGGTCATCGTTGCTACACAAAGAAGAAGATGTAGCAAGAATCCGAAAAACATATCAACAAATGTCTATACCGATTAAAGATGCAAAACTATGCTGTTGGTTCAGACGTGAAAAACTGATGCATGAATTGAAAATGCTTAAAACATCGCCAGCTATCCTGAAATATATACAGAAAGCACACAACTGTATTAATCAGAAATGCTCATGCTGCTGCAAGCCACCTTTAGTGACTTTGAAAGCAATTAAAAGTCTGCCATCGACTTTCAATCATACAACAGGATATGACCACAATCTGCGTCCTTTGGCCATTAAATTTAGTGAGAAGTCAAAAAACGTCAAATCAATAGTAAGAAAACACGTGCCTACAAAAAAGATAAGCCCAAGCAACGCTGCTTCTAAGGATGATAATCCAGAGCTAAGTATTAGTATACTGAGCAAATTTAAAAATCTAAGACTGGGGATCAACAGCGAGGGTACCTTAGAAGCAATTCTCAATGGACCTGCAAAAAATTTGTCTGTGCCAGAACTTAAAGTGTTGTCTGATATTCTTGCGCTTTCAACAAAGCAAATAATCGAACTCGGTTTGTCGGCTGAAGAATTTTGCAACAGAGTCAATTTGAAAACAAAACATGTCATTTGTGTCACAGCACCAGAATGTCCTGTGAGCAGTATAGAAGAAATAGCACGAGTACCATCACCGCTACAGGATCGGCATGGCAACTACGGAGTTATGGAAATAGAAGATGATGATACAAATAAAGAAGTTACTATTTCAACAAATCAAACCATTCCCTCTGGCAGCACAGTTACAACTACAAATCAGAATTTGTGCAACAAACCTAAACCCATTGAGCCCCCAAGAAAAACAGCTTTACCGTTAACTAAAACCAATACAACGAAATCAGTTTCTAGCATGTTCAAATCATTATCAAATTTAATGGAAATCAAAAACAAGAACTATGTCGAATCATTTAAATCATTCTTCAAGATATCCAATCCTTCGAATTTTACTGTACCAAATAACGATAAGTGTGTGCCTACGTCTAAATCGGATAGCGCCTCTGAAAGTATAAGTATCGAAGTGCTGCCCATGCCCGTTATAAAAGAAACTTTTACTTTAGCAAAATCTCCAGACGATACTGAAGCAATACCGGGGCCGTCTGGAATAACTCGACAGCAAATTCTAATCATGACTAAACAAGGCGTTCAAAAGATGAAATATAAAGACATTGTGCTATCATGTGAAGTGAACCAAACTGAAACAAAAAGAAAAAAGCTACTTAAAACTTATAGCCGCAAAATGGAACAGGTCAATGATGAAGTAGACAAGAAGATATGTGTAAAAGCTCCAATTAAACTAAATTCCTCAGCAACTCCAGTCAACTACAATTCACAACCGGTAACTGGGCGTCTTACCCCGATTGTGACGAACAGTGGGATGCAGCCATTCCAGCAGATCTTAAGGCCCAAACAGGCATCTAATGCCATAATAATAGGTTCAAAGCAGTACCACAAAGCTACTAATAATGGTAACACAGAACCAACCAACTTGAAAATTGACAGTTCTACCCCTGTTGCAGTGAACAAAATGATTAAGGCGTCTGCTGATGCTACAACCAATACCAGTGGTGTATGTTACTTAACCTTTGCTCCATTACAAGGGCATATCAGTGGAGATACAAGTAATGAAACAATGCTCGCTAAGTTCCTGACCGCACCACAAGCACAACCCGTTGTTTCAACAAGCAGCTTGTGTACAGTTCCTCCTTTAGTACCAATCAAGGCTGCTGGTATTCATGTAGTAAAGGAACCTTCCGATCAAGCAAAAGAACTAAAACAACCCATTTCTTATGGTGGCATACACAACGTGAAATGATGTTCAATTCAATTCAATTCAATTCTTGGTTTATGGCCTTTGTGAAAACGTTTCACAACTCCGCCACTGTCACGTAGAAAGATAGACAATCAAACGCAGGAATTTGTACGGTATTGAGCCTCGTTGTTCGGTGAATTCGAATAGCAGAGGTTTTTGTTTGTCACCCTGAAACCAAAACATTTAACATGCTACAAGACATACACAAACATATACATATACAAAAGTAGGGGACAGAGTAAGTGTTAATGAAATGATGTTTGTTGGTTGTGGTGTCCATAACCAAATTTAAAAATGACGATTTTTTTATGGTTGACAGGCTAGGTGTTTGGTAACTAGCCAGCCAAGTACTAGAAAGCACACTAAGCAATGAGTGCCAAAGCAGTGATGCCCTGGGCTTTGTTTTGTTACTTAAAGTTCTGTGTATCGCTGCGATGGTCATGGACAGACGTTATCTCTTACCATCAGGAGAGTGTCTCCTACGATTCATTACTTTTGACATAAAAAAAAAAACACTACCACCATAAACATGAATAAACACCATGCCAACAGTTTCCTCACAATGTTTTCCTTCGCCAGCAGTTCATGCTCATTGTTGGGGATTGATTGTTTGCCTATCCACCGAGCTATTATTGCTCTCACTATTAGACTTCAAAAACGTTTATATGTTGCACTTTTTCTCATCTGGTCTACTGCAAATTGAGTGAGACACAGGCTATATCTAGTTACTTGTTAGCATTAAAACGAATGTTATGTTCATGTTATTTTATGTTAATACACATGTAACTGTGTGTACTATGTATATAAGTATTGATTTAGATAATCTGACATCAAGAAAAAATGTTTATTTTTTTGAAGAATTCAATAACATTATTCAGTTCTAGTGGAATCTTTACAGGAAAAGTTCCTTTTTTTTTCCTTCTGATGATGTATCTTTCTGATGATAGATACCTCATTGCTATTACAATCTAGCCTAGTTGAGACTAATAAGTAATTTTAATATAACTTAAATTGCTAAGTAGATTATATTCTAAGAATGCGTCCATCGACACTTTTCTTACTGTCTCTATTAAGGGGAAGACACTTTGTTCATGTGTTCTATAATAAGTACACTCACTCACTGCACTGACATTACTAATACACTAACTCAAAAGGTTTTGTCCTTTTTAGTCTTCTTACTATATCCGTGTTGTTGAGGAGCTGGATAGCCTCGACATTTACATGTTGGTGAAGTCTATTTTCATGAGCTTCAGCGTATTTTTTAATGATGTTTGCGACCATGTCCACTTTGAGGTCCCGATGGAGGTCGACGTTTCTTATGTACCAAGGTGCGTTCAATATCCCTCTGAGTACTTTGTTCTGAAATCTTTGTATCATCTGTGTATTGCTTTGTTTGGTACAGCCCCATAGCTGAATACTATAAGTCCATATTGGCATGAGGACTTGTTTATACAAGAGTAGTTTGTTGTGCACTGATAACGAAGAATGTTTTCCAAGTAACCAGTACATCTTCTTGTAGCGAAGCTCTTCGCGTTTCTTTTTGACATGAGCCTTCCAGCGAAGCTTTGTGTCTAGTGTCATACCTAAATATTTGGCTGTATTTTCGTATGGTATTATATTGTTATTAATATACACCGGATAGTAATTTGGTTTTTTGTTTGTAAAGTCTATGTGAATGGATTTTGATTCATTCAGTTTTATTCGCCATTTCCTTGTCCAATCAAATATGGTGTTTATGGCTGTTTGAACCTTTTCCACTGCTTCCGCTTGAGTAACTTCTGTGGCCATAATAGCTGTGTCATCAGCAAAAGTAGCAATGGTGTTATTTTCTAGTTCTGGGATATCACAAGTGTAAAGTAAATACAGGACCGGACCTAGAACGCTTCCCTGTGGCACGCCAGCTCTGATTAGCTTAAGCTCTGAGTACGAGTCGTCTTGCCTTACCCGGAACATTCTTTGTGTTAGGTAAGACTCTAATATATCAGCAAACTGATTTGGGAGCATATTTCTTATTTTGTGTATAAGACCTTTATGCCAAACTTTATCAAAAGCCTGCGCTACGTCCAAGAATACTGTAGAGCAAACTTTCCTTTCTTCTAATGATTTTTCTATTATGCTGGTTATTCTATGAACTTGATCTATAGTTGAGTGTTTTTGTCTAAAACCAAATTGATAATCTGGAATTAGCTCTCTCTCTTCTATAATGGGCTTTAATCGTCTCATAAGTAGCTTTTCAAATAGTTTGGACACAATTGGCAATAAAGATATTGGCCTGTACGAAGTTGTTACATGCGGTGGTTTTCCAGGTTTTGGCAGCATTATAACTTCGGCGACTTTCCAAGCATCAGGTACGTATTTAAGTCTAAATGACGCATTGATGAGAGTGGTAAGTTTTACTATGGCTTTACGTGGAAGATTTTGAAGGACTTCACCAGTAATTAGATCGTATCCAGGAGATTTCTTTTGATTAAGGCATTTGATCTCTTTGTAAACTTCTCTTGGTGTGACGAGTCTTATTTCTAGCTCATCTTGAGATGTTTCTAAAAACGTAATAGATTCTTCACTGTCTTCAGTTGGTTGAAAGATTATTTCTAAATGTTCCGCAAACCTATCCGCTTTTTGTTTGTTATTTATAGCCCAAAGCCCGTCAGATTTTTTGATCGGAGGAATCTGCATAACAGGTTTTTTTAAGCTTTTTGTAGTTTTCCATAAAGAGTAGTTTGTTGTGCGATCACTTGTTAGTTGACTAAGGTAAGTATTCATAGTTTCTTCATGAAAGTTTCGAATTCTCCTCCTTAATCTTTTCGTGAGAAGGTTTAACCTTTGTTTATCTTGTGGGCATCTGGTTTGTTGCCACTTCCTTTTTTTAGTTATGAGGTCTCTTATGTCTTTTGGATAGCGGTTCCCTATAGTTCTTCTTTTGAGTTGTGGTGTATTACTCCACGCGCATTGTTGTATATTCGTGATAAATTTAATAACATCTTGATCTAGTTGCTGTGGATTCTTAAGTGGAACTTTAAGGTCTATAGCAGAGTCCAAATCTAGCTTAAAACTCTCCCAATCAGTGTTTTTGTTAACAAGGGTGGGATTACTCTCTCTTTGTATAATAGTTTCACTCAAAGTCAATAATATAGGTGAGTGATCGGAACTCATATCAAAACATTCCTCAATGTGAAGAAAGTTGGGTGATACGTTTTTATATATATAAAAATCTATTAAGTCGGGTATTTTGTTGGGATCAGTAGGCCAATATGTGGGCTTTCCTGTTGATGCGACATTGCATTTCAACTCTCTAATGGCACCGAGTAGTTCCTTTCCTTTAGTTGTTGTTAATCTAGATCCCCAGAAAGTGTTTTTAGCATTAAAATCACCCCCAAGTATAAATCTGTTACCAAGATTTTTCAAGAATCTCTTGTATTTTTCTTCTTTTATTGAGTGTCTAGGTGGACAGTATATGGCTGAAATAGTGACAGGTTGGCGTTTAGTTTTTACACTTACCGCCACAGCTTGTATGTCCTGTTCTTCATGCTTGTATTCTTCATAATTACAGATGTTCTCCTTAATAATCACAGCGCTACCTCCTCTAGCAGTGTTGTCGGGATGTAGAGCATGATAAGCTTTATAGCCTTTGATTTTTATGTAGGATTCTGTTGTAAAATGTGTCTCTGATATGAGGCACACGTCAATATTTTTTGTATTTAAGACTGCCTGTAGTTCATTTTGATGCTGCAGGAGCCCATTTGCATTCCATGCCATAATGTTTAGTGAGTAAGTCATGATTTTTTCTCATAAGCAGTTGCATTAGTGCTGCTTTCTAATTTTTTTAATCTATCGTTGAATGAGGTCAATAGATTAATGATTTTGTTGATCTTTTCATCTGTATCTGAGCTCACTTTCTTGGATAGTTGTAACTGTGGGGCTGGTTTTACTCCTTTTGTTATTTGTGCAAAAGAAATATTTTTCATGATATGGTTGTTGGCAATTGGTTTTTTAACTTTGCTTATAGCTGGAACTGTATTGCCAGCTGTGGGTGTTACACTCTTCTTCAATATTTTATATTTTAAGCTTTGGAGTTCTTTGGCTACAACACAGCCTCTATAACTAGCTGGATGGGGTTCACCACAGTGAACACACTTTGGCTTTGCTTCTGCTGCCTTTTTGCAATCTCTGGTTAGATGTTTACCAGTGCACTTTACACACCTAGGTTCTTTGGAACAATATTTCTGTGTGTGCCCATATGCTTGACACCTCTTACATTGTGGTATTAGTTTAGATGTTTTCAGCGGTTGAATGTCCACTTTGCAGCCTAATACAGACTTAATTTTGTATATATTGTTAATGTCTTCTTCTTTTGCGAATGAGAGCATGAACATGTTGAGAGGTTGCTTACTTTTCCAACTCAATTTGTTTACAGCTGCTTGTATTTTGTAGCCTTTGGATGTCAGGTCTTCTACTATTTTTTCAGGCAAGCACGTAGAATGCAGGTTTTTAGCCATTACTCTAATCGGCCTGTCTTGTTTGTTCTCATACGAGTGCCAAAGATAGCTATTCTCTAACAACAGCTTGGTAGCGGCTCTATATGAGTCCTCGTTATTTGTGTTAATCTTAACACTTTCACCATTCATCATCTTTGAGATAAATGACTCTTTGGCTAGACTTGTCAAAAGAAGATCATAGAACTCTTGGTAGTTCTTGATATTTTCAACAACTATAGGTGGAGGTAATGGTACTTTCTTCTCTTTTGGTTTTTCTTTGGCGTCTTTGCTAGAGTCAGATTCTAGCTGTTGTGGTGGGGTCAGTGATAAGTTAAGTTTCCTTTTCTATGGTAACTAGCCAGCCAAGTACTAGAAAGCACACTAAGCAATGAGCGCCAAAGCAGTGATGCCCTGGGCTTTGTTTTGTTACTTAAAGTTCTGTGTATCGCTGCGATGGTCATGGACAGACGTTATCTTTTACCATCAGGAGAGTGTCTCCTACGATTCATTACTTTTGACATAAAAAAAAAAAAAACACTACCACCATGAACATGAATAAACACCATGCCAACAGTTTCCTCACAATGTTTTCCTTCGCCAGCAGTTCATGCTCATTGTTGGGGATTGATTGTTTGCCTATCCACCGAGCTATTATTGCTCTCACTATTAGACTTCAAAAACGTTTATATGTTGCACTTTTTCTCATCTGGTCTACTGCAAATTGAGTGAGACACAGGCTATATCTAGTTACTTGTTAGCATTAAAACGAATGTTATGTTCATGTTATTTTATGTTAATACACATGTAACTGTGTGTACTATGTATATAAGTATTGATTTAGATAATCTGACATCAAGAAAAAATGTTTATTTTTTTGAAGAATTCAATAACATTATTCAGTTCTAGTGGAATCATTACAGGAAAAGTTCCTGACCAAATATATTTATGTTAATGTTGTGATAAACATATTTATTATCATTGGGACTTCATCACATATAAAATCCTGTAAATTAATTATTAGTGTGTTTGAGATGATAATGCAGTAGCTAAATTCTAAACATTAACATTCCTGTATAATTGAATCATTCTAAGTTTCTGACAATTTCACATACTCTTGAATATACATACTATATTGTAACAAACAATGTAAAATTGTTATTTTACATATTTTATTTTGTTTTAATTGTTATTTTATCTATCTATCTAAAGAGGAAAGATTTGATTGTTTGTATTGAATAGGCTCTAAAACTACAGGACCTATTTCAAAAAATTTATCACCGTTGGGAAGCTACACTATCTCCGGATGACTACTACTTTTATCCCTGTATTCTCATAGGAACGGGAACTACGGGAACTATGGGTGAAAGCGCGAGGCGTTCGCTAGTGTTATTATAAAGTAAAGCTAACTTCATACGCGTTCAGATTATGTTGCGTTGTTATTACAAATGCACTTACAACTGCAAATGCGATAGATAATACGGAACGTATGATACAGAAAGAGATAGATATAATATAACAGTGTTGTGTTTGAAGTACACTAGTACAAATTGTTGCAGACAAATTCAGACAATTGTTGCAATTTACAATTGTCTGAATTTGTCTGCAACAATTTGTGCGCGCTTGTGCGACATCTACCTCTTTTTATATGTAACTAGCAGACGCCTCGCGGTTTCAGCTGCGTAATTCCCGTTTCCGTGGGAATACAAGGATAAAAAGTAGCCTATGTCACCCGGGGATAGAGTAGCTTCCCAACGTTGAAATGAAATGAAATGAGATTTATTCACTAAAAATAGGGTTTACATTGGTGTTATTATAAATATATAAGTCATTCCTCCTATTTTAAAGAACTTTTGAAATCGGTTTAGTAGTTTCGGAGCCTATTCAATCTCTTCTCATTTCAATTCAATCATATCTTTCCTCTTTATAGTAGTATAATATAATAATTATGTAACATATTGTATGTATTACTGAAAAATTATTAAAAACTAATTTTTCATAGATTTGGGCTATGTGGCTCGTACTTGATTGCTTTTATGAAATTAGAAGTCCTGATAAAATATTTTAATATTAATAAGAAATAAGTAAGCAAATATAAATATTGGTCTGAACTTTGAGTGAGGTAAGTTTAAAATTGTAAATAAATAAGCTTAAATTACATAATTTTTATATTGCCACATATTGTTATGTATAGATACATGTCTTGTAGGCAAGTAAAACATGTTATGCCCCTTAGGGTATGTAAAAAAGAAGTGCAGAACGCTCGATTTTTATGTACTATTTTATTATTATATAAATAATGATAAAACAATAATCTGTGTTTTCATATTAATTTTTCATTTTTAAGTCCTTATTAGGTTTATAAATCCAGTGGGACAAATGATTTTTATGGTTTATTTGACAAACTATAGACCTCACAAAAAAATTATAAAACATTGATGCCAGAAAGCAGGCCTCAAATGTTCTGCGACTTTCTTATTTTTGCTTCTACAACTAAAAGTTACATGACCAAAGTTGTAGAATATTTTATTTCCAACAAAATATGTTACTTTAATTTTTTGGGAGACCTATGGTTTGTCAGATAATCCACAAAAAAACATTGGTACCTCTTTTTCAAGATGGCGGTCGTAGGACAAGGATTGCAACCCCACAAACTTGGATTTAACTTTTCATTTATTTCGTAACTGGTATTTACATGTCACAATTAAATAAATTAGATTCGATGACATAATGTCAACTTACAATAATAATAATTTTACATTTGACAATAATTCAATAGATAAGATACATTGTACATTTTAAGCTTTATGGTCAAGGAAATCTTTATAACTGTAGAATGATCGTCTTTATTACACTAACTCCTTGATATTAAAAAAAATGTTATTGCATCCTCTAACAAATGTAACTTTTCAATAATTGTGGCTTTTGGAAATATCTGACTACATGTGTGCCGTTAGTATAATTATTGCTGCAGCATCAAAAAAGGGCTAGACGCGGAGGTGAGGCCCGCGCGAACTGCACGCGCACAGTCGCGCGAACTGCGCACTCGCATTGCGCATTTTTAGTATTGAAGACTAAAACACATTTTAGGTCACTGCGCTGCACTTAAACGGTAAACTTGTTTTAGAACAGCTGTTTTTTTTTCATTAACTAAAGTTTTTATAATGGATAGGAATGGGAAATTTAAAAAAAATGCTCAGTTTGGGGCTAGGTGGCGCTGTTTAAAAGAAGTGTTAATATATTTATTTATATTTTATTTGAAATCGCCAAAAAAACGGACAGAAAATGAGGAGAAGCCCTCCGAATTCTCGAGGGTTTACGGCAAAGTGCAAGTTGCATCGAGTGTCGTGTACTAGGTACTGAATATGATACACAACACTCTGTTAAAAATCGGCTGTAATTACACGTCCAACTGTTGGACGTGATTTAATGCCCAATTGCAGGGCAAACATTGGCTTCTTATCATCTGAGTGATCAGGTACGTATTTAGAAAAAAAAAAGACTAAGTATTGTCAGTTCTTTGTTTTTGGCATCGCATTATGTGAATTTGTCAGAGTTATTTCTGTATTTTTAAGCAAGTAGGTACCTACTTGTTTGATAAACCAAATTAAATTAAAATCTTTTAAAAAGCAAGTCATGGTGAAGTCGGTTTATGCCCTAATGAAGTAGTGGTGACCACATACAATAATTACCTGATTCCGTTAGTTGTACAAGTTTCGCTTAATTTGGAACTAGATGGCGCTGCCCAAAATTTCCACCTACATAAATGAATAAATAATAAATTTCATCAATTTAGTTTAAACACGGTCAAAACATTAAAATCTCACATATTAAAATAAAATAATAATTATGTCGCTGACATGACTTAATTATTATTTTTTGATAACTTATATTAATTTTATTATGACATACCGAGTAAAATTATAAAAAAATAACCTAGAAGTAAGCAAAAAAATATTAAGACATTTTAAATCATACAGTACCTACTCACAAGTGTAACTTTGTTATTAGAATTGGATTGGGTTCTCCTATTAGGTACTTGATTGCCAACAATTACGAAGCTGTCAGGTATTGTAAAGTAAAGTATATTATATTGTAAGGTGTGTAAACAAATCACACAAATTATAACTAACCTAAAAACAATGTACTTAAACCTGTTGGTAATAATTTAATTACAAAAGCACACAACTAATTTATATTTTACATTATGTACCTAATCAATAACCTCCTTTTCTGAAGTCGATTCAAAACAAAACAGCAAAGACCAAACCAATAATTCAAAATCAAGTCCGTATTTATTTATTTATAATATTACAAAACCAACGAAAATTGCTTGCAAGAAGATTTAAGATTAAAGATTTAATTCGTTAGAAAATCTGATTCAGAAAACTTATTGCTTGCCGTAACGCGCCATCTAGCGGCAGAACATTAGAACCAAATTCGTACTGTGTATTCGTACTTCTAGTTAGAAGAAACAAACGTTATCGGAGTCCTGTAAAAAGTGTCTGTTTTAAGTCAGTTACTTTAATTTTTTTTTGTTTTTTTGCACTTTTTTGCGTTTTTATCGTTACTGTAAAAATGCGCTAAAAATCTATTTCACGAACTTTTACAAACACCTTTAAAAACACGGTTCCTGTATGCTATCCCATAGGAACCGTGCATTTTTGCGGGATAAAATGCCATTGCCTATGTCATTTTCTGACCCCTAAACTACCACTACCTATGCATAAAATCATGTCGATCCTTTGCTCTAAGAAGTTTAAAAAAAATTGCCCACGGGAACCATACATTTTACCGGAATAAAAATTAGTCTATGTGCTATTCCAGACTATAATCTATCTGTGCCAAATTTCATCTTCAGCCGTTCTGGCGTGATTGAGTAACAAACATCCATCCAAACTTTCACACTTACAATATTAGTGTGCAATAAGTATTTTAGAGATTGCTCCTCTGGACGAATCAATCGAGCCCAAACTCGATGGGTTTATCTTGTTTAGTTCAGAAGTTTCTATGGCCATCTTCAGTCTCCATCATCAGACCAGCTCCATGGTACGTACCATAATTATGATTGTTTTGTCATCGAAGATACAATAAGTAGGTACCTACACTAAATTTGTGTCCAATCGGACATCGGAAGTGGATCTAATTTAACTTGATTTTATTTTATCTGACTTATATTACTTAGGTACTTAGTTGGATTACACAAACAGAAAATACATATATCTGACGGACTTTCAGATTAAGTTTTTTGTATAAATTTTGTAAATAGAATTAATTTAAGTTTTTTTTTATTTTGTTTAATAAATACGTTATAAAATGCATTATATCAGTACCAAATTAAAATGTCAACAGAAAATAATCTACCTAGTTAATAATATAAATATTGTTTTAACAAAATAAATTTAGCAAACAACGAGGTATAAGCCAGAAATAACAACTGCGACTGAATTCTTTGTTCACGAATTTCTCAAATGTGCATAAATCGATAGGTGAAAGATTTTTGTGTTCTGCGCATGAAAGTAACAGAGACGGAAATATGTGTCAGTCTCAGTCACACTCGCAGGCAGCACGCGGCGAGGCAACGTCGCCTCAAGCTCAAATGTTTTTCGGTTCCGTTGTCAGGCGGTCGCGTTATACGTGGGCTATGAAAACGGCTGTCTCCGTTATCCAATAGCTAGTTTATAAGTGAAAAGAAAAGTAACACGTAGAAAATGTAAGTTTTAAATTCAGTTATAACTTTTTTTTAACGCATATTCTTGTTTATTTAAACAAAAGGCCATGTCGTGTATGTCAACTAAAAATACAAACAACTTGTTGAGGTCTTTGATCGTTTATTTTAGGAAGTATGTTTATTTTATGAACCTTTGCTTTGTGGTATTTTCGTATTCGTTATTTAGGCATTATAGGTACATTGAACAAAGAAATTCTAACAATGTTACGCTTGTATTAATCTGAGGCTTGTAAAATCCATAGGGTTTCACTTTGACAATGCTACTAGGGGTGAGTTTGCTTTTTTTTATTTTGAGGTTTGGCTACAAATGCCTTTGAACCATGTCATTAGGGTACGTTTTCTATTCTGTTATTAATAGAGAAAAAAACTGGAAAGTAGAGCTAAAAAAAATAATAAAATCTACAGTTGGTATTCTAAGTACTTATTGACAATTTAATAGCATTTAAATGAATAATATCGAAAGAAAATCAAAAATTACTCTCCCGAGTTAGTATCGATACTTTAATAGTAACAAACAGCAATGGTTAAATAGTAGGAGTAGGGCATTATTTTTTTATTTTTTATTTTTGTGGCGTGCCACAAAAATTAAAAAAAATATTGCGCACATTTCTATTTAGGTAATTGCGTAATTAGATTGAATAAAGGGCGAAAAGTAAAACAAAGGACACTTGAACAAAAGGAAAAACATCACAAGATTATAACGGAAAACTTTCTAGATTGAGACGGTTTTGGAAAAACTGAAGACCTACAGCTATAAGTACTGTAGAGTTGGCTACACTACGCCTATTGGAGATGCAAACTCTGCGAAACATGTTTTTATTGTGAGCACTCGGCGTACCTACCCCAGAGCAGCCGGCCGTTGGAACCATACTATATTTTTAATTTTAGTATTTATTTGCGAGGATTTTATAATCAAACTTTGTTACGTTCTGAATAATTTAGTGAGAACAAGACAAAATTCAATGAGGCAATTTATTATTAACTGACAACAAAAAAGAAGAGGGGTTTCAATTCGACTCTTATTAAGCTTGCCCTGTTTGTTGTTGATGTTTTTGGTTCAAATTTAGTCATTAAAATTTTACCCCCCTTCCTGTTGACAGATTTATCTGATATTTGGTACACATCTTTAGATCTGATTATAATACATAATTTACAAAAAAATGTGTTAAAACATTTTTTTAATTATTATTTTCTGTTTATTATTTTCGGTGCTTCTTTTTATTATTATTTCGAGTTAGCTCTCGCACTAGCACTTTTTAAATAATTGTAACAGATTTCAAAATAAAAAGATGTTAATCTCTAGCAATCCGTTGTAAATGCCACTCGCGAGAACCACGTACTATAAACTGACTATAGGTACCTATAAACTGACTCGCGAAATCTTTTTGAAACGCAGAGAGTAGAGTCACAGGATAAAATACACAGAAAATTCATAAAGTATTTTATTAATATTGTAAAAATATTTATTTTAATTTTTAAGAACAAAATATATTTTTTTACTCGCCTATACTCGTCGATAAGGGATTTTAAAATTAAGTGTAATACAAAAAAATCGCCTAGCATTAAGAATTTTTTTTTTACATTGATAATGCGAAGTTATATTCTGACTTCGAAAAGCTTTTAAATATTATTATAATTTTATTGTTTAGGGTGTTGACAGCCCTGTTGGCTCATTGGTAGTACTACCACTCTGCTTTAAGAGCTGTAAGGCGTGGGTTCGATTCCCGCTCAGAACAAACATATTGTGGTACATATAAAGAAATCTTTGTTCTGTGTCTGCGTGTTCTTTATGTATTTATTCTATCATATCGTGCGATATTTATTTATTTAAATTGTGTACAATACATTATTCATTTTCTATGTTTATTGTTTGTTTTGTTTTTTTATGTTTCGTTTCCGAAGAATATTTTATGTATGTAGTTGCTAGCGCGAAAAAAATCGAGTATTCAAGGAAAGCATATAGACTCGTTCAATAATACCTACATTACTTAAATGTATCACCGATGGAAGGAAATGAATTTATAAATAAATATTGGAGCCAGTCGAAGGTCATTTCACACAAAGACATAAAATAGCCATAAACTGAGCAAAGTTTGTATTATGGGAACCAGATAACTGATATGATATTTCGACCTATTCGTAGAACAAAGTTGCATCGGCAAAACTCAACTTAACAAAAGAGCAGTTTGAGGGCTTTAAAAATATTTAAGCTCTACCTTATATCCTTGAATATTGGTCTAGTGCAGGGGTAGGCAACTTTTTGAGACGGAGAAGTCAAACGTTTTGTCAAAAATTTACAAGTTTTTAAAGAACCACTAAAAAGTTTTGTATGAATATAATATTATACACAAATGTTTTCAGAACAAAATGAACTAAAGTAAACAGTCGAAGAATAGCGACCAATTGTCAGGCGAGCCAACGATACAATGATATGGAATCAATGACGACGACCACTCTGCCAAGAGTGCAAACTACTATAATTTTAGCTAGAATAATAAAATAATTTATAAGTGGCTGAGATGTAGAGATCATACTTCCTCATGGTTCAATTGCCCGACCTTGAAGGTTATAATTAAAAAAAAAAGTTTTTTTTTAAATAATAGATAGGCTTGCGTTTGACCGCCATCCCGCCTAATGTTAAGCGAAGATGCGGTCTACGGTGGAGCACGCACGGAGCACGGATGCACGGAGCACGGATAGGTCAATTTAAATACATATTTTTTGTAAATTCATGCTTACTTATAATACACTAGCTTGCACCCGCAACTTAGTCGGCGCTGACCTTTATAATTGGGTTCAGATCGAAATGAAATGACTGATTGAAGAACTAAGCGTGAAGCGATCTTTAATTTAATAAATAAAAAACTTAACAATCATTTTTATCTTTATGCGACAGCCCTTTTGGTTCATTGGTAGTATGTCTGCTTCGAGAGCTGAAGGGCGTGGGTTTGATTCCCACTCAGGACTAACATTTGTGTGACCAATATTGATGTTTGTTCTGTCTGGGTGTACTGTATGTATTATAAGTATGTATTTACAAAAAAAAGTATTTAAGTATTCTGTCAGCTGTCCGGTTCGAATAGTACAAGCTTTGCTTAGTTTGGGGCTAGATGGCGCTGCGATTAATTTTTATTTATGTATACATATATTATATTATAACCTATATACTATATTATGTATGTGCATCCTATATACATAAATGTGCCTATATTTACATACGGATAAAAGTAGGAAAAATTCAGGACATTTTAAGCAAATATCAACGTAAATAATAATATCATCTTCGACCACACCTTCATTTAACATCAGGTGAGCTGTGGTCAAACACTTAGCCTGTTAACCATAAAAAAAATGTAATGGTAGGTATGATTATGTATATACATATATGAATTCTTTTTGTAAATTTTCGTGTCCAAATTGAATTATATATATAGACTAGCGACCCGCCCCGGCTTCGCAGGGGGGCAAAATTCGAAAAAAATCAATATGTTTATTTATCAAAATAGGATGCACCACATCACTTTTTGATAGTCAATATTTACATAGTCATGTTATTATCCTTGCTAGAGAGCTCCGAAAACCACGTCCAATCGCTTCCAAATTCAAATTATTATAGCGAGAAGTGCTTTTTTTTTTTTTTTTTTTTTGAATGACTAATGCTGTTGGCCGCAGATGGCCTCTACAGCGTCACCGGACTGTGGCGAGCGCAAAGGGCGCTGAGCCTAAATGTTAAGGACGGCGCTGAGCCTAAATGTTAAGGACGAGCGAGAAGTGCGGCCTCCGACGCGCTATTTATAGGAACGCGTCGCGTCGCGCTGCGGTCGGCGGCTGCCGGCCGATAGGTACCGCCGCAAACGCTACGCAATGTATTTTTTTAAATCTGTAATATCTTCGAAAATATTCAAAGAAATTATGTGATGTAAAAGGCCATATAAATCTATGTTAAATCAACAATCTATTTATAGTATTTAATTAAATAAGGAATAATGCTGTAGTGCTTAAAATCGCTTCGAAAATTAGCTATTATTTGCCGTAAAAAGTAAATGACAAAAAATGGTTTTGTGGGATATCGATAAGAGATAGACATATACCATCGCGGACTTTTCTGTAGACCTTTTCAAGGTGTACAATACTTAGTACATTATTTTTATAAATCCTGTAAGGTTAAGCCTGCGTACTCAATGTAAGCGGCAAGAAATGTTAGAATTTACGACACCACATTAGAAACCCTGAAAATAACAGTATTTCTCCATTATTTAATAAATGTTATTATACATAAAAACCTTCCTCTTGAATCACTCTACCTATTACAAAAAACCGCATCAAAATTCGTTGCGTAATTTTAAAGATTTAAGCATACAGACAAACAGACGGACAAAAATAGCGACTTTGTTTTATACTAATTGTAGTGATAATATTACTTTCCTAGTACATATTTGAAAAAGAAACCGTTTCATGAAATTAAAAAAACAGTGAAAATCAAAAACTTTGTTTACCCTACATACGTTTTATGTAAAGGTGAATGAACTCTTACGTAATAATCAACTAAATTTGATTTATTATACATTTATGATAATTAGGCGGGCGGCAGCATAGAGTCAAAGCCGAGAGTCGACTTGTGATCCTTTGATAATAGCGCGCGCGCGCCCCGTTCCTAGTTCCATTCCTGTAACGTGTTTGCCATTCTTAGTTGCCTGGGAGAGATCGCTTTTAGCCTTTTGTTTTCTTTCTATTTTTGATGTGCACCAACTATCTTATAACTATGTGTTTTACTTGGTGGTAGATATTAGCAGGAGGTCGTCTAGGTAGGTACCACCGCAGTACTTAGTACTTTTTACATAAAAACAAAAATATAAATGTACCTATCTTATATTTGGAAATATAAATATTCTAAGGATTACTAAAGTGATCAAATACGGAAAATATTACGTTATTTCAAACTGTTCTGCCGCATCGCACGTACAAGCCGAGAGCAAAGCTTCTGGTAAATTTAGGACGAGGACTTCAGAACATTGAAATGTGTAGCAAAACGCCCAGCGCGGCAGCGGTGTCCCTCGCAGGGTGGCCAGAGTAAATTTTACGAAACTACCATTGTCAAGTCGTCACTGATCATTCAAACACTGAAACCTTTTTACCTGACTATAAAAAGATGATTAATTATTATCTACATTCTAATTGCATTAACTTTAACAATGTAACAAATCTTACTGTATAGGTACCGACCGTATAGTATGGTTGATAGACTATATGTTTAACCGCAGCTCATAAAATTAATAGGGAAATTCAAAGGGGATCCCTCTTCACAGGAAAAATGTTGGTTTGACCAAAATGTACCAAATAATACTGAAATCCGGATAAGATTTTATGCTGAGTCGAGGCCGGTTTGTGACATAAAATATATTTCTAACTTTTTGTTTTTTGTTTAATTTTTATTTATTGTATACTATACTATACATACCTTTAAGTTTTTTTTTCTATGTTTTATGTTTATTGTTTATTTTTTTGTATGTATGTATTGTAAATTATGTTGAAATGTGTTTTATGTCGCAAATAAAGTGTTGTCTATTGTCTATATACTTATGTGTGTACATAACTAAAGAGTTTAAAATAATTTGTACTAAAATTGTACGTTGATTTGTTAGAATGTTATTTATATCAACGTATATTTATTTTACTTAAAACAGTTACAGTATACAATGTACATCCTTATAAGTATCACTGTTGTGATTGCGCAGTGATTATTATAAATTGCATTCTAAGTCATAATTACATGTAACTAAATTCTAAACCACTAATATTAAACTTATTCCCCCACTGCCATGATTATGAATCACGTAGATACTAATTGCTTTGATTTCGTAATTGAGTACTTTTTTTTCTACAGGCCTCCACAAAATAAGTGGAGCAGTTGCCCGGAGTTAATAAAAAAAGCTGTTCTAAGCATCATGAGAGGACATTCTTTTCATAAAACATACAAACAAACTGGAATAAGCCCTACCACTGTGAAAAAGTTCTATTTATTATATAAAAGTAAACCAAACTTATTTAAAGAAATGCATGCTAGAAATAAAGAAATTGAAGATGAACATGCCAGAAAGAACTCGATTTTCACCGTAGAACAAGAAAGCGCACTCCTGAAGTGTTTAGAACTGTTTGAATATCTCTTTTACGGGTTGTCTTTGAAAGAATGTCGTATGTTAGCCTATCAAATGGTAATCGTTGAAGATATGAAGATACCCGTGGGCTGGAAGCATGGAATGGCATCAACTACATGGTTAACCGGCTTCCAGCAAAAGCATTCCAGTTTTATGTTTAATTTAAAGAAACCGGATAGGATGTGCACCCGTTATAAGTTACAGCGTGTACGGACGCCAGCAAATCGAAATACTTTATGGGAAAAGAAAAATGTATCCAATTTTTATGATAATTTAGAAACATCTATGCAAAAAAATCCTCAATTAAAAGACAACAAGAGAATATATAGTTTGGATGAAGCTTATACGAGCATTTATCAGGATCTGAAGGTAGATAGGAAGAGCTACAATGACTTGCTCACTATATGTTGTTGTATTTGTGCAGACGGAACTAGTCTGCCTCCTGTTATAATAAAGCCAAATCTTCCCTATGTCACTTGCTCTGATATCTTGCCAGGAGCAGTAGCTTTAACAGGATCTCATGGACGAATGACTCCTGACTTATTCACAGAAGTAATGCATCATTTTGTAAAAACGACACATAGCTCACTGTCCAATCCCAGTACTTTAATCATGGATATAGATTTGTGCCATTTATCGTATTCTGCTATAAATTTGGCAAAAGAATCAGGTGTTAATATAATTACATTGCATCAGCATACTAGTAAATTATTACAGCCACTGCAAGGGGAAATATTCGAGTCGTTTCACAAGTTCTTTAATGACGCAATGAAAGCGTTGTGGGTCGAACCCAAAGAGTCTTGTGATTTTGGCAAAATAATTAGTGAAGCATACTCCAAGGCGATGACATTTGAAAATATAAATAATGGATTTAAAAAGTGCGGTATACATCCGTTCGACAGAGACCTTTTCACAGATACCGATTATCTGTCATGCTTAGATCATATTAATCAGACGTGTGTCGAATGCGGCCTACGAGATAACCAAAATGGAAAGTTTTGGCACGAAAAACCTACCGACAATGAAGCTGTGCGCAAACCTCCAGAAATTCGTGTGGGAGATTCGGATAAATTGACTAGTGTCGAAGAGAATACAAGTCATAGTCATGGACAAGAGCTCGAAGTCAAATCGAAGCCAGATCAAATTAAAAGCGATTGGTGAGTACTTTTGAGTTATAATCATACTAATACAGTGTTATAAGCTTGGGTTGGTCAAAACAGAGTGATACAACTTTTATTGAAGCTGAATGTCCGGTATTTAAAGAAAAATACTTGCATGTAAATGTATTTATACCTAGAATTTATACAAGTATATATTATACTGAGACAAACCTCAGCATATGCTGGTCCATACTAAGTGGTAAGGACAAAGTAGAGATTATGATTTGCTGAAAGATTTCAAATTTATCTTTACAATTTATAGTCAAATAAAAAAAAAAAATCAGTTTCTTCTAGGCAAGCGTGTTCCGTCGTAGACCGTATCTTCGCTTAACATCTGGCGAGATGGCGGTCAAACGCAAGCCTTTATGTTTAAAAAAAAATCTATAAAATACCCAAATGCCAGTAAAATAAAACGTAGGAAAGTGGCAACACCTGGGAACTTGCGTGTTGTTCATGACGTCACGCGGTATTCCTTGACGCTTGTGATTGGCCTGTAGAAACGGCACACAGTGTAAATAATAAATAAGTAACACTACTTATAAGTCTTGTCTACATCGAGCTACAGAAATTTTTATTTTTATTGTCGTCATTTTATAATGTAGGCTTGGTCAAATTAATTTGTCTGTAAGTACTATATAGGTATAAACATACTGATTCATGAGTTTGACTTGACTAGTGAAAGTAAAAAATAATGAATAAAGGCGCAAACAAACTAAACTAGTGTTGCATTAAATTTGTCCAAACTGTCATTTTTATCTGTTTTTTTTCTGTAATTTTCAACTTTCTTGCTTTGTATTGTAACTATGTTAAATGTACAAATTATGTTAGCAAATAATATTTAAAATTTACGATTTAATAGAAATAAACTAAATAAATAAATATGGGCGAAAATTTCACACAGCGCCATCTAGCCCCAAACTAAGCAAAGTTTGTACTATAGGAACCAGATACCTGAAAGAAAACATATGCATGTTTTTTTTATAAAATATAAATAATATCGGCGGATATTTCACACAGCGTATATCTTATCTACAAGTAAAACTTGTACTAGAGCCAGATAGCCGATAGAAAACTCATGTGCTATTTCTTTGTAAATGTGGTATGCATTTGGAACTTCCAAAAAAAATCAATGATCGTCGCTTAAATGATATTAAGTTTATAAGTAAAAATTGTTTTCAAAATATCGATCTACTGCTGTTGTCATTCTATGGATATGAGAATGACGTCACGTTTGTCGTAGCGGTTGGTCATACAGCTTGCTAAAAAGCATGGATTAAAAAAATGTAGAAAAGACGCGACGCCATTTCTATCGGACGCAAAAATATGTATAAATATGTTATTGAACCATATAAAAATGTCCTATTGCATGAAATTAAGGTTTTTTGTTAATCTTGTTTCATAATTATTTTTATCTCAAAGCAAGTCTTGCCACAATTTCATTTTTTTTTGTTTAAAACAGTTTTTTTTTAAACATTATGGTTTTAATTATGTACCGACTATAGCTTTATTCACATCTGTTCATAAAAACGTGTCAAAACTACGTTAGTTTCAATAGTAAACTAAACTATACTTCAAATAAAATACATTTTTGGTTACGTATTTTATTATCACATAGAATTTTTTAGCCTTACTCATAATATACATAGATAGAGAAATGAAAATGGAAAACTTGTTAAAAGATAAGAATAATATTAATCCTAATAAAAAAAGAGTCCTGTGACAGATAAAGTTGTACTGTATTGACAGATACAGTTGTATAGCCTACCTAGGAGACGTTTATTTTTTGTACCGCATAAACAGAGGTAAAAAAACAGTAGATTACTACGGCAGATGGGTGGTTTGAAATTGCAAACGTCACTTCGATAAGCTTTTAGTGCCATAGAAAATTAATAATCTTCGAGTTATTTCTTATACTTACCGTTTATATACATTAGAACGCTTCTAATAACCATGTAGCACATGTTTATTTTATTTAATTTATCTTTAGTGATGTAGGTACTATACTCCAAGCTGTAGGCATTCTCATCGCAGACCGCATCTTCACTTAACATCAGGTGAGATGGCTGTCAAATGTAATGTCTACTTATTATTTTTTTTTTATTCTGAATAAGTTTGCCTGATATTAAGCAGGATGCAATCTTAGATGAAGCACGCTTGCCTCGAAAACACTTTTTAATCTGGACTTAACTACGTCACAAAAAAAGTGTTGCGCTTATAAAAAAAGTCGACATTTTACAAATTTACTAGCTTTACTTAACACTCCACATGTTATAAAATTACATTTTAATATGACCTTGATACGATAAACACTATGGAACCCGCTTTACATTGGATTCTTTGTTGCCGACAGTACCTACCTTAGCTAGTCGAATGATTACGCCATGACGTGCAGCACAAAATTAAATGGAGACGTTGTTAACGCTGCAATATTTATTTTTACATGACGTCAAATACTTTCAATGTGCCAAATGTAGAAAGCGTCTCAATACATGTGTAGTAAAATTAGGCTGCGCTATTTGTATTGTTCAAATTGGCAGAAACCCCCGAAACTAAAATACATATTATTGTTTTTTGTTTTTTTGGTTGACATGCTCACCTGATATTCACGGTTTGGTCAAAGATGGTAAACACACCTAGCCTGGTAAAGAACTGGCTCTCAAGTAAGCCTGCCGAAACACACTGTTAGATGCTGGCTGACAGATTTTTAACTTGAGGATGGTAGCTAGTCTGTCAGGTAGTACAATGTACCGTACTACCATGCTATGATTTCTTCCCGAAGTTTTCCTTCACGGCAGCTTAAGGTTTTTGTTGGGATTTGAACCCACGCCCTTCGTCGTGTGACCCGTCCGCGCTAACAACTGAGCACTAAGTTACTAAAATCATAATGTAATTTTAATTTTTAACTTTTTATTAGTTGCTAAAAGTTGGTAATTTATTACATTACGTTATTTTATTGTTAATCTTTAATTTTATTTAGATATTTTGCGTGTATACCATTGTGTTAAATAATAACGATACTAGTAAATGAAATCGGGTATAGTACTCTACTAAGTGTATTTAACATCGTCAGACAACATTATAAAATGTCATTCAAATATTATACTTTTAACATGGCAGCGTAATAGCGCGACTCTATGCATTCTGTGTTCTATCTGCCCCACCACACCATTCGTATTTCAAATACAAAACATGGGTTTAAAATAGAATCCTGTTTTTATACATAGACAGGTATAAACCTATGTTTTAGCCAAATCCTGCAACTAAATGTGTATTTAGCGAAAAATGTTCATGATTACGAAGTAGTACTATAAGTAGGTCGGTAGAAAATGAACTGATAAAAGTATGGAATGCGCTGTATTGCCTTGATTTCAGATTGACGATAATATTTTAAAACATTACTACCCAAGCCACTAACTTCCAGTTGGTAAAATATACTTACCAATTTTTGTACTACATACATTACGAAGAAAAAAAGAACTGTTTATCAACGCTTCATATCGCGCTATTATTAATGGTGCGCTACGCACGTCTGCAGCGCGCGGAGTCTGACAACGAAATAATATTTCTTTCCATCGTTTAAACGCGGGATTTTGTGTCTCGTTCTCGCTCGCGGCGGTTGGGAGCTCTCGCTCTAGCAACGTCGCACTTAGCGAGAGAGCGGGCCTCAAATCGCCATTTTGTAATAGAACTCCGGGGCGTTCGCGACGAGTAACGGAAAGTGTTTTTGCCACGCTTTGACATGAATAATATTCAGTTTTAACGTTAAAAACATTAATCTGATGTGCAAGTTATCGAGTATTGTGATATTGGTGCTTTAGGAGTGATCAGGTATCGTATATTTTTAGATTTTCTACAATCTAATTACTCAACAGTCGATAGTCGTGGCATTGTAGCGATTACGCCCTTGGTGGACAGACGTGTTGACGTAAAGGCATAGATAAAATAATAAAAATATGTAGCTAAGTTATGGTTTGAATATCGTGAACTTTTTGATCTTTTAAGGGATCATAATAAAAATGCGAATACAAAAATATGTACATAACCTAATTTGTGTTTCTTAGTAAAATAGGAGAAATGGTTTAACTTTTTAAATATTTGCTAACTTATTTTATTGCTAACTAAATAGGTTATACCGATGTACATATGTAGGTGGTATACTTATACATTGGTCTAACGAAATATAAAATTGTATTGAAAGACAAAACACGTTTTGGTTGTAAAAAAATCCCATATGTATAAATGTATAATTTTGTGGCGATGATAGCTCAGTGGTTAGCGCGGTCGGACCGCATGCCGAAGAGCGTGGATTCAAACCCCAATAATGAGCTTGAGTTGCACGGTGGTAGGGTACTTTCTAGTACTCAGCTGGCTAGCTACCACCCTCAAGTTGAAAATCTGCCGCCAAGCATCTAACGGTGTGTTCCCGCAGCCTCACTTGAGAGCCAGTTCCATTCCAGGCTAGGCGTACTTACCATTTTCGACCACACCGTCGCTTAACATCAGGTGAGCTGTGGTTAAACAGATGTAAAAAAGTGTAATGGTAGATAAGTTTGTTTTTAATTGCTTACAAATGAATGATAATTATTCTTATTTTACATTTTGGTTGCTTTTAGCTTACAAATTTCATAATAATAATATAGTTCATAGGCAATATGTACCTTATAGTCTTTGGAATAATATTTAGTTTTGTCAACGAATTCTATACGATATTTATATCTACCTAGAAAATATAGCAGTTTGTTGCAAATCGGCCGGCTCGCGGCGCGCACGGTGCTCGTCGAAGGGTGTCAGTACAATTACTGTTTATTTGTTGCTTGGCTCAGTTTGGGATTGGATGGCACTGTATCCGCCGATGCATTCCATGTTTATATGCATGACTTTTTATATAATGACTCATTGTTTGTAAATGTATGTAATTTCTTTACACCGACACGTCTAGACGGATTTGAAGGAATTTAGAACGGAGATAACTTATACTCAGAATAACCACGTGTAGTCTAAGATAGCTTTGTAGCGATGATAGCTCAGTGGTTAGCGCGGTAGGTTCGCATGCCGAAGGGCGTGGGTTCAAACACCAACAATGAGCTTGAGCTGCCGGTGAAGGAAAACAGCGTGAGGAAACCATAGCATGGTGGTAGGGTACTTTAGTACTCGGCTGGCTAGCTACCACCCTCAAGTTGAAAATCTGCTGCCAAACACTTAACGGTGTGTTCCGGCAGCCTCACTTGAGAGCCAGTTCCATTCCAGGCTAGATGTGCTTTACCATCTTCGACCACACCTTCACTTAACATCAGGTGAGCTGTGGTCAAACACCTAGCCTGTCAACACTAAAAAAAAAAAAAAAAACCCAACAATGAGCTTGAGCTGCCGGTGAAGGAAAACATCGTGAGGAAACCATAGCATGGTGGTAGGTTACTCTTAACGTAAAAGTGTAAAACGGTCTAAAAAGTGACACAACGATAAACTATCATCCAACTTTGGATACTCAAACTTTAGACTTATAGACTTAAAGACGTAAATGCAGCGTCATTATCAAACTTATAACTATGTTTATCTGTATACTTAGGTCGATGTTACCACCTTGATCTTACGTCAGCGTCGGGCAAGGGGCATCGCGCGATTTGCAATGCGACAAAAGATGCGACTCACTTATTTACTTTAAATAAATCCAACGGCCGGTCCGTTTGCTCAGACAGATTTTTTTAGTGCCGCTACGGCTGCCATCCGTCCGGGTTTCCTCGGATTTGTCCTAGTTTAGATTCGGGGAGCGTCCGGGATCAATAAAAGTAAAGCTTTGACAAAAAAATTGACAGTTGGTTCATTCGTGGTATGTCTGCTTTAAGATCTGAATGGCGTGGGTTCGATTCCCACCCTGTATAAACATTTCGTGGTATAAACAAATGTTTGTTCTGTGTCTGGGTGATCTGTATTTATTATAGATATGTATTTACAACAAAAAAAGTATTTACAAATAAATATAAATACAAATATTTTATTGATAACACCAATGTAACAAGTCCAATTTTAGTAAAATCATTTTGAATATGTGTAACATAAAAAATAATAATGGAGTATTCTATCAGTTATCTGACTTCCATAGTACAATTTGCTTAGTTTGGGGTCAGATGGCGCTGTGTGTAATGTCCTATGATATTTATTTATTTATTATTTGTAAATAAATTTCCGTAGAATTAAGATGGCCTATACATTATCCTAATTATAAATTATCCTAATAAATCTTACAGCGGTACAATGTCGCCACCACGGACGCAAAGCGGTCAAGAACTCGACAAACTAAAGCGGCGGCTGATCAGATCCATTGCCCGACTGATCAAGGAGAAGAAAACCGAAGAAGAAGTCTGGGACGAACTGCAGAAAGAATGTGGAACGAACTGCAAGACGTTATGGTAAGTCCTAATTAAACTAGCTGCGTCACACGGTGTTACCCGCTGTTAAATATATGAAATATAAAAAGTATCTTGTTTTGTCTAGGCATAAAAAAAAAAAATTGGTGCCGGATTGAAATCCGATAGACTTTCAGTCGGCCATATTTTTTGTGTATTAAAACTAAGGCGTATGATTGAATACACACAATGATGGTTACTTGATGCGAACCTTTGTAGCGGTGATAGCTCAGTAGTTAGCCCGGTCGGTTCACACGCCGAAGGGTGGGCTCAAACTCTTGAGTTGCCGGTGAAGCAAAACATCGTGAGGTGGTAGAGTACCTACTCTCTAGTATTCAGCTGGCTATCTACCACACTTAAATTGAAAATCTGCCGCCAAGCATCTATTGTATCACTAATATTATAAAGGCGTAAATTTGTAAGTGCGTTTGTATGTTTGTTTTATTTATTTATTTAGTCAATTAGCACCGTCAATTTCCGAATTACACTAATGACAACATTAAAAAGAACTTATTTTAAGTCATGCACGAAATAGAAATCAAAACAGAGAAAAATTAAATAACTAGGAAAAATAATAATAATTAAAAATAAAGAAGAAAATAATTAAAAAAAAATATATATATAAGTATATTAATGTAATTATTTATAAATACTAGATTGCCTTTTTGAGGTTGTCTCACAGTATTTGAGGCAATCGGCCATTATATTTGTCCATTCGCCCGCAAACAGGTCGCATTCGGGCTGAACATCAAGAAGAGCGTTGTGGCGAGGGAACGCGGTATAGGCGTTTCTTCTAGACGCTTCTATTGTTACTTCTACACGCTCAAGCGGCGGAACAAATTTTGTTGAAATTTGGTATGGAGGTAGCTGAGATCCTGGATTAACACATAGGCTAATTTTTATCCCGAAAACATGTAGCGGGTAACACCGCGGGGCGCAGCTATTTTATAATATCAGTAAGAAGGATAAACGATGTATTTTATTTCCGTTTCCTCCTCACAGGCTGCGCATGAGAAGTCTAACGTTGAAAAAGTTGAAGCGTTTGCTCGACGCTCACGATCGTAATGACCTCGTGCCAGCTGTGGCCAGAATGACCCTCACTGATTGGCTGCTCTATGACTTAGTTCTGGTGCATGAAAAAATTGATGTTATCAACAGGGTAAGGCTTAACCTTTTTTTTTATTCGGTGTGTAAAGTTTCTTTTTTTGTATTTATTTTAACTTTATTTTAAGAAACTAATTTGAATATTTTGGCTTTCTTTGCGGTAGTTTAATTCTAATACGTTTTCAAACTTTTTATAGTTATGACGTCATGAGTACGGCTAAATGTGTAGAATATGCCTTTGCCATACGAAACAAAAAAGTATACAAAACATTTGACACATTTCATTAAATTTGACAACAGAACTGACAAGTTTTTTTTTAATTTGCCCCATCGGGCCGGCTAAGGCTGTAAAGCCATTCTGTCACGTCTTCGGTTTTTACAATTCATGACATAAAGTAAACAAATCTTATGTCATAAAAGCGATATCTGAGTCCAAATAACGTTTTAAGTAAAATAATCCAGATATTTGTATCAATAAACAGACAAACATCTCGACGTATGTGTATTGAAAATATTATTATGATCGCCGTTGACTTGACATTGACAAGTTTTGTTTTGGTTTGCCAGTCTATGAAAGTTGCTCGAAGAGATGACGTCATGAGACATCAATTGAAAGTCAAGTTTGATTTATGTTTTTTATTAAAATAAACCCCGCCTCATAGTTTACAGAGTTTTAAACGTAAAAATATTGTACAGAAATGTACTATTTCGAAATGGTTTTGGAATCAGTAAAGTTTTTTTTCTTTACATACTAAATTTTTAAATAAATATCGTAGAACGTTACACACAGCGCCATCTGACCCCAAACTAAGCAAAGCTTGTACCTACCATGGGAGTCACATAAATACTTTTTTTTGTAAATACATACTTAATACATATCTACAGTAAACCCAGACACAGAACAAACATTTGTTTTTTTTTTGACACCACACGTTGTTTTGTATATTTCTCTTCTATTCTTTTTTGTTTTTTTGTGTAATAGTAATGAGCCGAACGAGATGCTCGCCTGATTGTAAGATATAACGCCTGTCCATGACCATTGCAGCGATACACAGAACTTTGTGTAGTAAAATAAAGTGCGGGCTTTGGCGCTCATTATTAAATATTTTTTTTAATGTCGTAGGACTATTATACACAGCGCCATCTGGCCCCAAACTAAGCAGAGCTTGTGCGATAGAAGTCAGATAACTGATAGAATACATAAAGACTTTTTTTTTGTAAATACATACTTATAATACATACAGAACACCCAGACACAGAACAAACATTTGTTTATTCACAAAATGTTTGCCCTAAGTGGGAATCAAACCCACGCCCTACAGCTCTCAAGGCAGATATACTACCAATGAGCTAACGGGGCTGTCAGTTCTGGTTCAATTATACTTTGAGACTTTGTTTTGCTACTCAAAGTTTTGTGTATAGCTGCGATGGTCATGGACATGCGTTATCTCTTACCATCAGGAGAGCGCATCGTTCGTCTCATTACATTTACATAAAAAAAGAAAAAAAAAATCTTTCTATGTTGTCAAAGAATGATGAAAAGTTATGAACTTGTATTTGCTCGTGGTCTCCACTCCAGGACGGGGGTGATGAACAATTTATCTTGTTCATCAGTGTCATAAAACTTTTGCTCGTGTTTGTTCCCAGACTAGCGGTGAAGACAAAGTGATGAGAAATCTTTTCGCGCTGGTGCAAAAGTTCCAGATCGAGGGTCGCTCCGGGGACGACCTGGCTGAAGCCTGGACTGCGGCCACCGTTTCGTACAATTCTATGTAATGAGCCAACTCAACAAGCTATTTTTTCCTACGTTTTTGGGATCGTACATTGTGCCTCAAACAAAGGGTGAATACTGAATAGCGTCCCTAGAGGCAACGCACTGACAATGCCCCGGGTATTGTAGGTGTCCATAGGCGGCAGTTAACACTTACCATCATGTAGTCCAACGATTGTTTGCCACTTTTTCACATTAAAAATGCGTATTGCCAGTGTATTTTTTGTCAAGTGTTTCATTGTTAAATAATTACTAAGCCAAATTCTTTTTTTGTTGTAGACAGGCTAGGTGTTGGCAGCTCACCTGAAGTTAAGTGACCTTGTGGTCGAAGTTGGTAAACACACCTAACCTGGAATGGAACTAAATAAAATAAATAAATATCGTAGGACATTACACACAGCGCCATCTGACCCCACACAAATACAAATACAAATATTCTATTCATAACACAAATGTTACAAGTCACTTCAAAATTTTAAACATGTCATTAAATGAGTTTTAAAACACTGATTACATGTCAAAATAAGGAATGTCAATATAAAAATAAAAAAAGACGTGTGGCACTCGGGGACTGCCGCGGTAAAGCTATTGCATAGCATTACAACCAATGCCACCTAGAGGCGAGTTGTTGAACTAAAGAGACAAGCGTGATATTTCAAAAAAGTCATTAAAAGTCCTGCTATTCATCGATAAATGGCAAAACTAAAAAGTATCACCGCTGTGCCGGTGGGAGTGGGGGGGGGTGCTAGGTTTAATTTCGTTACGGAATTTCTGGATTCGGTCTCCACGCTCAAGGCCCGCGATAGAAGCTATGCAATAGCATAAAAACTAAGCAAAGCTGGGAACCAGACAGCTGACACGATACTTAAATACTTTTTTTTGTAAATACATACAGTACACCCAGACACAAAACAAACATTGATCTTAGTCACACAAATGTTAGTCCTGAGTGGGAATCGAACCCACGCCCTTCAGCTCTTGAAGAAGACCAATGAACCAACAGGGTTGCCAACTGATAGAATTCTTAATTTTTTTGGTTATAACGACTGAAAGCTATCTAAATAGCTAATAACTAAATATGTTATGTTTTTCAGGGGCCACCAATGCTCCCCGATGCTGATGCAGCGGCGCTGGTTCCAGGTAAAGGAACTGACTCGGCACAAACTATACCAGTTCTGGTTCAATTACCGCGGGAACGAGCGTCTGCTAGTCAGCGCCAAGCAGAACCCGCCCACGCCGCTGCAGAGAGATATCTCCTTACGGTAAGTCGGTAACACATTCAGTGCCGTCGACACGCCTAGCGTGTCCTCACGAATCCCTATCGGGATGCCGCGATAATATCAATTTTTCATGGATATTTGATATTTAGGTATATATAATAAATAAATAAATATCGCAGGACATTACACACAGCGCCATCTGACCCCAAACTAAGCAGAGCTTGTGCTATGGAAGTCAGATAACTGATAGAATACTTAAATACTTTTTTTTTTGTAAATACATACTTATAATACATTCAGTACCTACACCCAGACACAGAACAAACATCGATGTTAGTCACACAAATGTTAGTCCTGAGTGGGAACCGAACCCACGCCCTTCAGCTCTCGAAGCAGACACACTACCAATGAACCAACAGGGCTGTCAATATGGGCAAATTTTCTATCTGAAGCCGAAATACGGCTTATGATTTCACCTTTATGCAGTGCTAGTGAACATGCCTAGCGTGCCCATGTCATTTATTTATATAGAGCGGCATCGCTGGGAACTACTCAAAAATAGTGGTCGCAATGAACACTTTCATTCAACTATTCGATCATATGCCGGCGTCACGGCACGGTATCAAAGCTCATCCACATGTACAGTGTAAACTCTTTATAACGAAACTCAAGGGACCGAGCATTTTTTATCGTTATAGAGAGTTACCGTTATATGGAGTGAAGAAAGAAAAACAACCAAATTAACAATAATTTTCTTTTTAACGCTTAAATTAACGCTTTTCTTTTACTGGCCATGTTAACAGTTTCAAAGGTGGTTCACGACTGATAATACGATAGGTAGGTGTTTAGTTCGAGATCATCCTTTCAAGCAATCCAAGCACGTGTTCAAGGCAATTAACAATAACAAAAGCAAGACGGCTGTTTACGACCTCAGAAGTTTCGGGGCCTCAAAGGTTTAGTCGGCATCTTTTGTAACCTGATAAGATAACATAAACAATAACACCGTGACGATTTTCTGTGTCTAAATATGAACACATTTCTTCGTAATAGAGAATGGCTGCTGCGCTATAAAGAGTGTATCAATGTGTGGGTTTTAAGGTAAACCAACCAAATTGTGATCTTTTCTATGTTATTGAGAGTTTATCGTTATAAAGAATAATGTTATAAAGAGTTTACACTGTAATTGATTCGTGGAAATCGCACACTGTGCGATTCACGCGATCTTTTTTGCCATGAACTTGCAAATTGTGGAATGATCTTCCTTCTTCCGTATTCCCGCGGAGTTACAACATTGGGTTCTTCAAAAGGCATGTTAATAGAATCTTAAAAGGTCGGCAACGTATTTGTAGTACCCCTGGTATTGCAGATATCTATAGGCGACGGTGATTGCTTAACATCAGGCAACCCGTCAGCTTGATAGCCACCTGTGGCATAAAAAAAACTATGCTTATCAAATGTTACAAGAGAAAGAGTTATGGGGGTTTATTTCCCGGCTGCCACGGAGGGGTTATGTTTTTTTGCGCGTATCTTTTAAGTATTTCTTTATTACCTCGTACATTCCAAACGACTGGATGGATTTAGACAGGTTTTGTTTATTTCAAGTTTCATAAGTGAAAAAGTAGTCAAAATCAGTTAATATTTATTTTTAATGTTATATTTTTCTTCGTATAATAATATGATCCCAAAATATCACGTCCTCGAGTGTCGTAGGTGTCTTGCTGCTAGTCATGCTATATAATCTGTAACAACACCTATTGGTTGTATTGACAGCCCCGTTGGCTGATTGGTAGTACATCTGCCTTGAGAGCTGTAGGGTGTGGGTTCGATTCCCACTCAGGGAAAACATTTTGTGAATAAACAAATGTTTGTTCTGTTTGTTCTGGGTGTTCTGTATGTATTATAAGTATGTATTTACAAAAAAAAGTATTTATGTATTCTATCAGTTATCTGACTTCCATCACACAAGTTCTGCTTAGTTTGGGGGCAGGTGGCGCTGTGTGTATAGTCCTACGATGTTTATTTATTGGTACCAATTTGGAAAAAACGCACGATTTTTTTTGTAGAATTTATATCAAATACTAAGGTTTATTAATCTAATTATAATACGTATTAAAAGTATTCAAGTTTAGGTTTTACTTATGAGAGTTATTTGTTTTCGTTTCAGATATCCAGAATTGATCACAAAAGAATTCCCCACCTGGGAGGAAAGGATCGAACAGAAATTAGTTATAATGCCAGAGGAATTTGTAAGTATACAGATTTGCTAGTTTCAGTCTGTAGTAATGATAGCTTAGTAGTACAATGCCCTGAGACTCGATGGAGTGACGATATACGTAGGACAACTGGCGGTGGATGGAAGCGAAAAGCCGAAGATCGGGTTGAGTGGCGTGTCTTGGGAGAGCTATGTCCAGCAGTGGCTGATGAAGATGATGATTTTAATTTATTATCCAACTTTATTTATTTATTTATTTTGTTATGTTTCAGGAAGTGAAAATGCGCAATAAAGATTTTATGAAACCAAGTAATGGTAAGTATAATTTCGATCTATTTATTATACAAAGGACCGTCTGACTGCCAATCGGGGAGTCCTGGGTTCGAATCCTACGATTCCTAGCGCCGGCTCTATTCCAGGCTCGGTGTGCTTTACCATTTTCGACCACACCGTCTACCTGATGTTAAGCTGTGTGGACAAACAAATAGCCTGTCAACCATTAAAATAAAATCGATTTTTATTTTTCATTTATATAAACAACATAAACTGTTTTTTTATGTGTGATTGGCTAGGTGTATGGCCACAGTTCATCTGATGTCAAGTGCCGGTGTGCTCCAAGAAAAAAACATCTATTGTCTCAAAGTAATGAGCGCCAAAGCAGCGATGCCCTGAACTTTATTTTGTTACTCGAAAGTTTTGTGTATCGCTGCAATGATCATGGACAGGCGTTATCTCTTACCATCAGGAAAGCGCCTCGCTCGTCTCATTAACTTTACATAAAAAATATCTTAAATTTACCTACAGTTAATTGAAATTCCTTATTAACATCGCTCGTCCGTGGCCGCTGCAACTATCATCACAGAATAGAGCATTAATTTAGGACGCTGTATGTATACCTATGCATTGGGTGCTACTACATACGAAATCTGGACATGCGAATATGCCACATATAGCTGGCCATGGGAAACTGTAGAGTAGAAATGAGAATGGGAACATGGCTTTTCCAAATATTTAACACGAGCGAAGTCGCGGTCAAAAGCTACATAGATATTTTAAAATTTATTTCACTATCCATAGGGAACAGTACTTTTTCTGCATGAAAGGTATGCCATTCTCTATACCCCTGACAACGTGTATGCAAAATTTCGTGATGATCGGTCGAATGTTTAACACACAAAAGCATAACAAACAAAGAAATCAATATAAACAAACTTACATTCGCATTTATAATATTAGTTTACTTCAAACAAAGAGAAAACAGAAAACACAAACAAAACAAAAACAGTAAAACAGTGAAATTAAAACAGTCATTACTTTTTCAGAATCTGTACCAGATGTGGTAATTGTGGAACAGAAAATTGACACAATCACTGTTGATTCTGATTCAGAGTTTGAAGACGATGAAAAAAGTATAGAATCAGCTCTATTAGAACAAGAAGTTACAGGTAACGATGACTCATCACAAGCACCTATAATGGTACAAGTGAAAACTGAACCAGAAGATCCGTCTGATAATATCGATATCATAGAACATTCTGTGTACCCCGAAAAACCAAAAGACAAATTTCAAGATGCGATAGAAAGGCTGAAAGTGGAAGAAGACAGCATAGCAATGAGCCACATTACAGCAGAAGTAACTTCTGAAGATTATTGCGTCATGCCACTAATAACTAGTGTTATGGGAGCTGTTGATGAAACAGTAACCACACAAGATCTATCTACATCCAAGAAATATATGGAAATAGGTTCTGAAAATCCGCCAAAAATTGATAATACTATAAATGGTATTTTAGAAACAAATATAGAATTGGAAAGTGCAATAAACGACGATAGATCCCAAGAATCGATAGTAATTGACGATGACGACGATGTAAAGCCAATTGAAGATGCAGCGGAAGACAAAAGTTATACGACAAATCAAATTCAGTACAATGATATTGATGTTACAAGCTCACAAGCAAAGCGGACTACAGTAGACAACAATGAAATGGCGTCTATAGCTAAAGATGATAATTCTATTCCCTTTGCAGTTACAGGGCCATCTGATATCAATGAAGTATGCCCTGTAATAACTGCAATAGCAAGTGGGTCTCCAGTAAAAACAAAAATGGAAATGATTACTCGCATTGGAAATCAAGAAAATGTAGGTGTGGAAAAGTTGGAAAATCTAGAAGATTCGGATGATCTTATGGAAGACATTATTAAAATGGAACCAGAAAAAGTGTTTAATGTAGACTCAGGTAAAGACGCTATGATAGAAACAAACTTTGCCACTGACGGTTTTGAGTTTGCTGATGATGGAATAGAATATTATGAAGAATACAACAACCACAGTGAATTGGCCGGTAAGAAATGTTTTAGTATTATTTTTACTTAAACTTTTGCTACAAAAAGCTGTTGTCAGGCAGTTGACTTAAAGTTGATAAATTATAATTAAAATCGTGTTTTTGAAATTTTCAGTAACATCCAGTAGAGAACAGGAAGAAAATAGTGCTGAGACAAGTGCTCCAAAATTCGATCTGAAATTGCTTATGCACCCTGTAGTCTACACCACAAAATTAGACAAAATGAAAGTTTTTGAAAATAGGTCGTATTTCAACACGGTAAATGAAAAAGAGCTATTTGATAAAATAATACTTGAAAGTAAGCCAGTTACTACTAAATCTGTAAATGTTGATCAAAATAAAGTGGCACCCGATAATCAAAAAATTGAAGACACGAAGGACAATGTCAAAGTCAAATTTGAAAACTTAGACGTATTTAACGACGATCTATTCCAAAACGAGACATCAAAAGAATCACATGGAGAAAACTTAGAAACTTCATATGACGATATTAAACGAGTTAAGCTATCAAGTTTCTTACTACAAAAGCCTAGAAGTCGTAGCTATAACCCTATTCAATTATGCAAAAATCCTGATTTCAATACTCGTCTTAAACGGTTACCATTGGGTTTTTTTAGTTACAACCGAAATAGAGTTTTCCTCAAAGCTTGTAAACCAATGACAATAGATCTTAGCAAAGCCTTCGAATCTAAAGTAATTAATGGTACGATGTATCTCAAACCTAGTGATACAGTTATAGATAAACAGGTCAAAGATCTAAGCGAAACTGCAACTTCTATAATGCCATCTGCAGTTCCTGTCCAAAGTTTGATGGATACTGCAGATGTCGATAAATTACTTGAAGAAGAACTCACAAAACGTGTGTTAGAGAGAAATAAAACTATAAATCTTCCGAACATATCTGTCGTGCGTCAAATCAATCAGCAGTTACTTATGGCTGAAGTAGCTCCAATATTAACAAAAGCTGAGAAGTCTTCCGGAGACGTAAAAAACACAGGAAATAGTGTAGATACAACACCTAAAGAAAACACGAACATATTATCTACAAATTCTATTAAACAGCTTGCACCAGTAACGAACAGTGCTAAATCAACAAAAGAGACATTTACAAATATTATCCAGCCAGTTTTACCAATGATGAACAACGACAAATCAAATGAAGATAAAACTACTGACAAACAAAGAAAAAAATGGAATAGGTCGAACGTGCATAGACCATTATGGTCAACAAAGAACTATTACGATTGCAAACCTTACGGAGAGTCTCTCCTGACAATTGATACATTATACAAAGTGATAAATGCTTTAGACCCCACGAGCGAATATTACAAACCAAAAACTAAAGGAAGTCATAAAAAAACAACTCAATCTAAGTCCGGTAAACCTGTAGGCATTCGACTTGCAGATTCGAGTAATAATATAACGACCGATTCTGATTATCAAACAGAACAACCACCGACAGATACCTCTACAGAACCAACCAACCAACCATCAGTAGAACCATTTCAATTAAAGTCTTCAAAAACTAAGAAAATCAAAGAAAATGTCAAAGTCGTACCTAGAAAGCGACGTAGCTGTTGCTGGGCCAGATCGAAGGTAAATAAACTTAATGGTAACTCGTTACGAGAGCCTAAACACAAATGTCCAGCATCTAGCTGCAAATGTTGTTGCAAAGAAATTTTGAGACAAACCGAAATCAATAACGAGATTCGATTATTGGAGCACATGCAAAAACGTGACAGTTTTGATGAAACAATAGAACAAGTAGTCCAACAATCGCGCGAATCTTTAAATGTGCCATTACCAAGGGGCACAAAAATTCCTTTAACACCAATACTTGTTCCTCTAAGTAACATACATTCTGATGGTGGAGATGATGATGATGTTGTAGAAATAAATGATACTGAAGATAAAGGACCCCAGATAAATATTGATAGAGTATTTTCAGTACCCGAAATAAATACAGAAATTACAATAAATATTGATGACGAAGAAATGAATAAATCTACACTGGAAATACAAACTCCAAAGCCTAAAATACGTGTCCACGCTGCCAAGCCTAACAAACTTCAGACAAATATACTTACATCACCGACTGTGGTGCCTGTGACTTCATCACCTTTGACGGTAGTTCCTATAGCACCATTACCAAGAATATCAAAAGGAAGATTAAAAGCCATCGACGTCGCTAAGGCTCCAGCCCCAACGCTTCTACCAAAAGATACCGAGGATGGCCTTCCATGCTCATGTCGACCAAATGTTGGCATCGATAAACAGTCGGCAATGCTAGTGGTAGATGGTTCTAACGAATGTCCACGACATACTAAATCACGTGTCTCAAAAGAAACAAGAATATACCTTAATCGTAAACATATGTCTGGCTCAGCGCGTCCATTTTACGTAGGAAAGAATAAGATACTATTGACAAACATTACCCCGCTAAAATCAAAGGTGCTGCGTCCATTGCCGGTCGCGCCACCGGCACCTCGTGGCCCGGTGGAGATGCCTGCTGGTGTGCAAGTAGTTTTGTTACCAGACGGGTCGATCTCGTATTTGGTAGACCCAGCAATAAAACTTACATCTGAAGAAATAAATGCGATGTCTCAAATTTTAGCCACAGTGCAGCAACAAATCAATGCTTCCGGCGTCAAGTTGCCTGAAAACGACGATAAGAAGACTATCGATTCTACAAATGATATTAATATGAACGAAAACAGGCCACATGAACAAAATAATGAAAATAACAACGAAAATGAGGTACCTACGACAGAAAATTTGACTCGAACACAACATAGTCCTAATTCTGATAGTGTTCAACCAGATTTAGAAAATAATAAAAAATTACCACACAACACTGATACTGTTCTTGAAAATCAAGCAAAAATACAACTCAGTCAAGAGACAACAGATAACAACAACACAACCAACATTCATGTTATGAACAGTACAACTGATGAAATGGAACTTAGACTGTCAAAAGAGACGTCACTCGATAAAGAAAAAATTGCCGTGGCTGTTGCAGGGAGAGCAAGTTCTGTTTGCTCAATATTAAATTCAAATGTAGCCAATGTAGTCAATTTGGCTGCAGGAACAAAACAAAACACAACAGAAAGTACTGAAATAATCGATCCAGTACCAGAATTAGAAAGTGAGAATGTGAATAACGTAGTTACAAGCTCGAGTAGAAATTTACTTTCCGACTTAATGGAAATGTCAGGAATTCTAGAAGAAGATGTAACTCCTGTTCAACAACAACCTTCAAATATGGTGCCGGAATCTACACAACCCTTAACTATAGATATGTCTCAAAATTCTTTAATACAACCCGGTTCTGATGCTACTTCTCCCTTGACGCCTTCAGATCAACAACATTTAATTGTCGCACAGATCAATGAGAAAATATATAATCTCAATCCTATTACATCTTTCGCTGAACTTAAACACGCGTGCGATAAAAATGGCTTATTCTTTAAACTAGATCTTAACAATGGCCTTATAGTACCCATCAATGTATGTATTCAGAAAACTCCAGAAGTACCTAGCGTGAAAAATGCCACACCAGCGGAAGTAATAGATCTGACGGAGGAGCGCTCCTTTACAGTAGAAGATTCTGCTGATAATGACAAAACCCAAGGAAATTCTAACTTTCAGAAAACACCTCCATCTAAAGTATATAGATCAGCAAGACCGGAAATACAAAAGATTAAATTTCGAGACTTATCAACTCTGCAGGCTCCACGACCTCGTGGTCGTGGTAGACCAAGAAAACACGAAAACAGCATCCTTATTGAAGATCAACTCGAAGCGGAAGTTGCACCTGCACCATCAGAAACGGCGTCTACGTCATTAAATTCCAAAGAGAAAAAAATAACTCTTATGAAAAGATTATCAAACAATTTAAAACCATTAAAAATACAATATGACAAACGCACTTCTATAAACATATTACGGAAAAATTCACTATTAGGTAACACATCAATTTTAAAACGGATTTCCAATTTGGAGAATAGAGTCGAATCTAGTAAGGGGACTTATGAAACTTCCAGTGATGATTCCGATGATGAGCCTTTAGCTAAAATAGCTAATAGAAAGAGGACCATCGAGACTGACAGAACAACTAACGAAGAATCTCAAAGAGACTCAGAGACTAAAGTTGATGAAGATGATGAAAATGTAGATTTCGAAGATGCTATTGACGCTATAAGTTCTGTCGTGCCTCCCACAAGGGAGGATTCTTTACTCCAGCCTCATATTCCAAATGTAGATCCTGTACCGACACAGCTAGTGTTGTCAGGACCAGCCTTACAGCAACCACTGCCGACCATGATGGATGGTGCCTTAAGTTTAGAAATAAATGAATACCGAGAAGATTCTGACGGCGATTGCATTTTAGGAGTCTAACATCTAAGCAATATCCTTTTGCGTGTTTTTTTCTACTACATCGTCGCTTAGCGTCAAGCGAGTTGATGGTGGATTGGACGCATGTCCATGTTAAAAAGAGGAAGTATTTGCTCACTCACATAAGATTATTTAAACTCAGGTCACGGTCAATATCACTGGGGTGGCCACTGTTCGGTTAAAAAATTATATATTTTCTAGCGTATTTAACGTAAAGTTTTGTTTGGGCAGGGCCACCTGAAGGACAATATGGTTCCTACTGAAGTTGATTTAGAGGTTATTTTTTAGCTAGTTGCTATTAAAATGTTTTATTAGGTACTTAATTATTGTATTTATCATTGTGAACAAATTTTACTATTGGCACAATTTTGATATCGTAAAAAAATTTTGCTATTCTACAGAAAATTTTCATTGACCTTTGAGCAAGTTCGTAATGATGAGAGACAAAGTACAATGACTTCCCTTTTGGTTTACAATACCTTAATCTTGTAACCATGTATCCATAAATTAATTAATCTAAAAGGCGAAAGGCTGCCTGGCCGCATTGCATTGTATGGCAAAGCTAGTCTTTGGCCTAAATAAACGCCTGCATTCCAGTCCTAAATTATAGCACAAATCCATTTTTGTACATATTTGACTGATTTCCAAGTAAAGGAATAAAACAATTTTGTAAACGTTTAAGTTAAAAATACTTAGGTACCAATATGAAGGTTGCGCCTTATGCTATACCTATGATTAAATCATATCATTTAAAGTATTTAAAATAAGTTATTAATGAAATAATAATACTAGTACTTTATAATTTTGGTGATATTTATTATTTTAACTGTTCAATTACTCTTTAAGACCTACACATAGATAATGTAATAAGTTGTATTTTGTCTCGTTTTCCCTAATGCCGATAGAGCGAGACAACTTAAGGTTGGTTGTTCATGATATGCTTGTTTACCCGTTCCGATGCAAGACAGAGATAATAGACGTAAATTTTATAGGAGTAAAAGAGAAACAATCTATATATGAACTTAATATTTTGTTTCATTTCCTCCTGTGAAAAGTATATCTAGTTTTTATGTATCTATTTTTTCTATAAATACTCTTATAAGTATAAAAACAATAGGTGATTAAGAATTTAAAAAAAATCTTGAAATGAATACTAAAACTTATTATTTATAAAAACAGAACCTAAACTAAAAGTCTAAAAGTAGAGAGATATGCGGCCAAAGTAGATACATTTTGGATTCCGTGCCAGATCATTATTATTATATATCAGCCTGCTAATCTATATATTTAGTTTATTTAGTATCTCATAATTATGTATATACGTTTATTGTATTGTTATTTTATTTCTTTAGTACACCAACCTTATATTTATTCTCTTCTTTCCATCCAAAGGTTGTCTGGAAGAAATCGCTCTAGGCGATAAGACCGCCCTTATACATCATTTATTCTATTGTTTTGTTATATTATTCTATCTTCTTTTTTTTTTTTTTTTTGTTTGTTGTTTGTTTCCTATTTGTATTAATTGTGATCTGTGTTTCTGGTGTATAATAAAGTTATATTCTATTCTATTCTATTCTATCATTAAATTGTACAGGATTTTTTGTAATCAGTCTGCATCCATTTGATCAGTACATTAAATGTAACAACTTTTGTCCTCCTTGTGTTGGTAATTCGTATTTTTATACAATTTAAAAAAAACTGCAAAATCGCGCGCGCACTATATGACGCGTGCCGGAAAAACGTGATGACGTCAATCAAGATCAAAGAAAGGGGTTTCGGCGCGGGGGTCGGGGGCCGCTACTCGCACGATACCATATCGAATCAAGCATATATACAACACAGAACTAAAAGTGTCACAAAAAGTTTTTTTTTTGTGGAATATGCATATATTTTGGCAAAGGACAAAAGTTATTTGTTGTAATGAAAAAAAGATGCTGACTAATTATCAGTATCCCTGTTTAGCATTATAATTATACAGCACTTTTAGAAAGTTAGAAATAGATCGGGGTTCCAGTACAAGCCTTTTTTTAAAATTGTCTTATCAGGTGCACGTCGCTTTACAATGATGTAATGTTCCAATGTGCCTTTTTAAATACCGACTTTTACTTATATTTTTATAAAGAAGAAAAAGAAACTAATGAATGCCCATGTAAGATAATATAATTGATAGTGTTAAAAACCTAGATAAGTAGAATGTTTAGTTAAGTTTTTGTGTTTACCACCAATTTATGTTTTAATAGTGGTAGCTTTAGTGTGAAACCACCTTTGTGTATGTCGAATTTAATTCCAGACAAAAAGAGAATAAACATTATATTTGTTGCTTAAAAGTGTATTTTTACTTAAACCATCAATCTTTCCATGTAATTAAGTAAGAAGATGAGCAAGATTGTTATCTGATGGTAAGTGCTAAACTTGTCTAAGTCCGAAAAGTTATCTCAATACAGAAACTACTTATTGTTTGAGATATAAAACTTCTTTTTAAAAAAACATCAATGGCGCGGTCCGTTAACACGCAGAGGGTCGTGGGTTCAACCCCAATAATGAGCTTCGGTTAACGGTGAAGGAAGTCATAGTATGGTGGTACGTGGTAGGGTACTTTCTAGTACTCAGGTGACTGCCGCCAAGCATCTAACGGTGTGTTCCGTCAGTTCTGTTCTAAGCTAAGTGTAGGTACTTGATCATCTGGAACCATGAGCTGTGGTCGAATTTGGATAAATCTAAAGTTCTGCTTCAACACCTGAAAGGCGTGGGTTTGATTCCCACCGGGACAAACATTTATGTGACGATGAAATGTTTGTTCTGTGTTCTATATATCATAAGTATGTATTTACAAAAAAATATTGAAGTATTCTGTCAGCAGTCTGGATCCCATAGTACAGCTTTGCTTGGTTTGAGGCTAGATGGCGCTATGTGAAATATCCAACGATATTTATTTATTATTTAGGTAGCTTATACTCTGGAATAAAAAATTCGGCAAGCACCGTCCAAACCTATCTTCAAAAAACTTGTACGCGAACATTTTTTGAATAGAAATGGGTAATTTTTATATTTATTTGCTATTGATTCGTCATTTGACATGGATGTAAGTACATATTTATTTATATCTTAAGGTTTTTGTATATTTTATAGATGTTTATTATTTATATTAAGTAGTATATCATATTTATTTGTTTACTGCATTTTTTTATTTATATATTTATACATGATCTGATATATTATATATATATATATATATATATATATATATACATATACATATACATATTATGTTTGTTTTGATGCGCGCCTACAACCTTGTTCTTTACTGAGGGGTTGGCTGGCAGAAAATGCTTTAGCATTAAGTCCACCTATTTTTCTATAAAGTGTGCAACAAAGAATTAAATAAATAAATAAAACAGAAACAAGGAGTTGCTAGAAATATTACGTAAATCTTTTGCAGTCTAAATTCGTGCTTAGCATCAAAGGGACGTATCAAAGACGTTGCAATCAAAACTATGTCGAGAATATATTTCTATGACTCTTTATTGTTCACATCAAGTATGTAATTATACAACTGTTGACTACAGATCACAATATTACCGTGACTTACCCGTGACACAACTGCGTGGCACAACCAATTGTGCCTTGGGGAATTCCAATTCCCTTAGGCACTACCAGTTGTGCCAAAGGGAAATAATTATCCCAATGACACTACCAAGCGATACCAGTATCGCCAAGGGGAACTGATATTCCATTAAGCACTACGGGTTGTGCCTAAGGGAAGTTTTCTTACTTTTACACAACGAACATCGACAACAATTAGTGGCCTTATCGCTAAAAAATACATCTTGCTGGTAATCTTAGGTCATTCATAAATAACGTCACAAAGAACTAAGTATGACTTGAAGGGGGGACTTTTCATATTTTAAACCGACTTCAAAACAGGAGGTTCTCAATTCGTCGGAATCTTTTTTTTAAGCACCGATTACTAGAAGACGAAGAATTACTGAACCGATTTGGAAAATTATTGTTTTATTTCAAAAGGAATACTTTCCAGGTTAAATTTTATTGAAATCGGACGATTTAAAAACCAACAAAAATTAAAAATGTATACATTAATTATATTTCCGTTTAGGTCTCCGAAACCTCACTGTTCGATTGGAGCAGTGTGTTTAGTTTTGGCCTAAGGAGTAAGGAGGAGTAGGTTTTTTTGATTGTAAATGTATACTTGTTCTGATATATATATATATATATATATATATATATATATATATACACACAACACATACATCACGTAATTACTGCGACGTAATTTATAAATGACTATTATTAAAGAAGTTGGATGGTGTGTGCTATCGAGGAGTCATACATTATGTATAAAACTTGAATATTTAAATACATTATAAAAATACATATAAATAGTATAATAAATAATATTCTTGTTTTACTTATGTGAGATTATTCACGTTTAAATATGTCAGATACTCCAACTATAGTCTGTGGCCTTCAAGGAGACAAAGACGCATGTCCATGACCATTGCAGTAATACACATAACTTTGAGTAACAAAACAAAGTCCGGGGGCATCGTTGCTTTGGCGCTCATTAATTTAAGACTTTCGATGGTTAGTCTCAACAGCCCAGTCATTTCTCTAGCTGCAGTAATGTTTACACACTACTGCTTGGCGGCAGAATATCCGACATAACGGAAACTGAGTAATCCTGCATAATTAAAACAAAAATATGTCAAAACTAGTCACGTTTCCATGGTAGATAATATTTGTAGGTATAATTAATTGATTGAGCGAAGTGAAACTCTTTGAGTCCACTTAGACGACTAGAAATTTGTACATGGTATAAGGGTATCGCTCTCAAAATAAAGATGGCAGATAGAGCTGGGAATGTATCGATACCATACGATAAAAAAAAATTGCTGACGCTAGAACTCAACTCAGTCCGTTTATCTCTGATGTTAGCAGATAATTTATATTTATTTATAAAAAAAAAACACAATGGGGTCCATCCATACATTACATCACGTAAATTTAATAGTTTTAGACTTCTCCCCCGTTCTTGTCACATTTGTGAGACTGGTGTGACATGATATTTTGTAAATTCTACTTAAATATAAGTAAGATTTATCTATACTTACATGTCACGACGCTTATGAATTATATCCACTTGTCATGTGAAAAATATTTTTTTAACTCCTTCCTTTCCCAAAGCAAGTGACGTAATATATAGATGGCTCTTTGGAACCTCAGAACTGGTCTTGATAATATTTGTGACAAAAATATATTTTTTTTTTGTCCATTCCGTAATCGTTCTCGTATCGACTCAGTAATCACCAGAAACGTCACGTGGCTTAAGTTTTCGGGACCCATTCCCTTACACCCTGTATTCAATAAGTAAACGTACACAGTACGTTTTATTCTTTGGTTTGTAAGTTTGTTTTTCAACGATAGATTGCGAATCATTAACTTTATGAAGTTTTGCAGGCAAGTAGTTCGTGCAAATACTATTCTCAAGTTCGATTATATGCTAATTCGATCATAGATATATAAAAAGGTGAGATCACAGTTCGAAGCGAACTAGCAACGGATTGCTTCAGGGTCTCATCCAACCACCCCTGCGCTTCTTGGGTTTCCTCCTAGGGTCTGAAGCGATTAATGTCATGTACTGTATAGGCAGTACTGCAACAGAGGCGGGCTGCAATGTCGTATGGGAGGTTTGACGTTACCGCTTTCCCTGCCTTCCGCGGCCTCGACAAGGCTTCCACAGTTACGCGGACGCAGTGGGGCTGCAAGGGAAGAAAAGTGCCCGTGTTGCAGTATTGCGCTCTCCCTGTCCTTTGCAGCTGGGGTCCGCCTAAACCATCGCATGGTAACCACTGACGATCAGACCTGAAGTCGTCTGATGCTAGTTTCAGTATGGTACCCAAGGTGGGTCGCGACGAGATGGAAAGAAGAGGATGTAGCTGTGAGAGCTTGCCTCCCTGATTAGCAGAGGCTGATGCACAATAAGGGGAGAGTTAGGAGCTCATCATGAGATGAGAAGAAGCGGCCGTGTAGTAAGCTCATTAGTAGCTTTTCTTGATGGGATTCTCACCCGATGAGGATGATCGGTGGTTGAAGTCATTATTGGTGGGATGGGGAGTTTTGTCAAGCCAGAGAGGCTTAGAGTTGTTAGCTGCGGGGTTCGCATTTTGGGATCGCCATTGCTGGAGAGAGGAAGACGCTAGCTGCATAGCGATCAAATGGACCCGTGGCAGTGGCGCAGTGCCGCTTTTCGTGGAGACCCCATGATTGTTAATAGAGCGATTCATTGGGAGTTACGGAATGGGATGAGTGCCGATCCCTATTTCCAGCAACTAAGCGGCAGGCGGCTGGGCCATTCAGCTGACCCGTCGCATGGAGACCACAGCCGTCCGACGTCCATTTGCTGGATTAGTCTCCGCGTTGGATCACGATGAGTCTTATAATCAGACACATCTTCATCGTTCCGTGGGGAGTTTGGGCTCCCCGAAGTGCTGTCCGCGAGCTAGCACTGTAGAAACCGCGGAAGTGTGCAAAAGCGTGCCCGCGGCCTTGACATAAAGCGCCGTGGTGGAACACTCTAGGGTTTTAAGTGGGTAGGCCGTCATTAGAACGGACAACAAAAGGGTCTTATTCAAAATGCTATCTTGATTACAGACAAATCACATTTAAGATAATACCTAAGACATTTATTATATTTAATATACCTATGTGGTAAAACCGGTTAAGTGCGAGTCGTACTTGGCCAGTTTAATTTTTTTTATGTACTTAATTGTATCATAGAGTTTGCTTAATAATTTATACCAAGTTAGACGATTCTATGTATTAACGCTTTTAGCATACTGTTCATACACAGAACCACTCAAGTATATATTATTTCTTAATTTTTCATTTATTTATATTTTTAATTTTTTTGGCGTCGCCCTTTGTGCATTTGCCAGTGATAAGAGTTTCGATATTTTTTCATAAAATAAATATGTATTAATTTACCAAAAAAATCTAAGTAACTTGTGAACGAGTCCATCGAGTGGTTTACAAAATAAGCACCGTTATTTTTGTAGATAAACACTCGAAACAAACCCAAGTTTTGGAAAATTATATACAGCGACACGACTTTTTTGCTTTCCCGCCAAAACTTTAAAATGAAAAATTAAGCGGAACCCACTTACAACTATGGGTCGAACAGTCAAATAGGCTTATCCGAATGATGTTTTACCCGAACCTTATCTATATCTCTTAGTAAATAGACATTGACAAGTGACATTAAACTACTACATATATATTTTTTTATCTATCTAATTACAATATCAAAAGCTTTGACTGCAGCCATTTCAATTTCCTTGTGTATTGCATTGACCTCTGTCTGCGTCAGAGTACGTTCTAGATGTCGATAAACTATGCTAAAGCAGATGCTGTGCTTCTTTGTCTTCGGGTGGACAAATTTATCTTTGAGTTTCACCTGGAAAATAAAAAAAAAAACTTATCAAGGAGCTTTCAACAGTAGCTAACCTCAGATAACGAAACTTATTTAGAACTAGCTGCGCCCCGCGGTGTTACCCGCTACATGTTTTCGGGATAAAAAGTAGCCTATGTGTTAATTCAGGGTCTCAGCTACCTCCATACCAAATTTCATCCAAATCCGTTCAGTAGTTTTTGCGTCCATCCATCTTTTATCCCTGTATTCCTACGGGAACGGGAACTACGCGGGTAAAACCGCGTGGCGTCCGCTAGTCACTACATAGTATAAAACAAAGTCGCTATTTTTGTCTGTTTGTTTGTCTGTATGCTTCAATCTTTAAAATTACGCAACGGATTTTGATGCGGTTTTTTGTAATAGGTAGAGTGATTCAAGAGGAAGGTTTTTATGTATAATAACATCTATTAAATAATGGAGAAATACTGTTATTTTCAGGGTTTCTAATGTGGTGTCGTAAATTCTTACATTTCTTGCCGCTTACATTGCGTACGCAGGCTTAACCTTACAGGATTTATAAAAATAATGTACTAAGTATTGTACACCTTGAAAAGGTCTACAGAAAAGTCCGCGATGGTGTATGTCTATCTCTTATCGATATCCCACAAAACCCCGTGCACCCGTGCGAAGCCGGGGCGGGTCGCTAGTAAATTATAAACAGCATTAGAGAAAGAATTAAATAAAATGCAATGCATACCTGCTCGATTATATCTCCACCTATGTCTCTCACTAGGTCATAAAAGTCATTACTCTGAAAGGTATTCACAGAAAACTTTTCAGGCAACCAGAAGGATATATCATTTATACATTGAGGATACTGTGATACTGGCTTGTACGTTATCTTTGCATTCAAATCATGCTTCTGAAATTGTGTCAGGAATCCAGAGTCCGTACTCCACATCAGACGAATATCAGGTATTTTATACAGAGCCATTGCGAGCCTCTCCAATCCCAGTCCAAAGGCATACGCTATACTGTTATTTGGCCCCACGTTAGCTAGGATTTCATTTCTAACAATACCGCAGCCCAGAACTTCCATCCATTTATCATCATAGTATATTTCTAGTTCCCATGAAGGATGAGTGAATGGGAAATAAGCATCAACCCATCTGTGTTTGATGTCTTCTCCAAACAAGGCTCTCACCATCCCCAGTAAGTGGTTCTTCAACTGAGCCTCCATCAGTTTTGTGGCTTCTAAAGTATGACAGCTTTGTTTCATAGGGTCAGATGTGGAGTTGACAAAGTTATTAGGGTTTTCTGGGTCAAATGTTGACTCAAATATTTCATAATCAGGCTTTTCAGAGAATAGTTCTTCTTTGCGTTGTGATCTCACTGCGTCTACCTTAAAATAAAATTCTACTGTAGTTTATTTAATGTTTTTGGTTTTTTTTAATGAGACTAACGAGACACTCTCCTGATGGTAAGAGACTGTCCGTGACCGTCGCAGTGATACACAGACCTTTAAGTAACAAAACAAAGTCTAGGGCATCACTGCTTTGGCTCTCATTACTTTGAGACTTTTCATAGAGTTAGTCTCAACAGCCCAGTAATTCCGCTAGCTGCAGTACCCTTCAAACACAGTAATGCTTACACACTACTGCTTAGCTGCAGAATAACTGGTACTGCGGTGGTACCTACCTAGATGACCTCCTGCTAAGGAGATCTACCACCAAGAAAATTTATTCAATCTATGATAATAATGGTTCATTGACTATGTATGGGTCAATCAATTGATTATTTTTAGTCATTTTAGATAATCTAAGTATTAGGATATAATACTATGTATTTAAGTGTACATTTTTCTTTGGATTTACATGTTTTAAGTCATCACTAAACTTTACAAATTCTTCAATCATTTTGCTAGCACAATTCATTTTTGTATATACATTACAGATATGTAGCTGTATCGATTTTATTATCAGTTTTTTTATCGCCTCCCAAGTAGAATAGAATAAATAAATAGAAAGTAAATTAAAAGATACATAATAGTATTTTATGTATTCACATCAAAAGTGGATAACTAATATAATAAAATCATAAATAAACTATAAAACTATACTATAAAATAAACACGCCGTCGAGATCGCTGGTAATAATGAATCTTTATTATATGAATACCAAAACTAATATAATTATTGCAATTTGAAGGTCTGAATAACCAGAAATTTAATCCACAAATCAGTTGTGATTAGTAACTTATTTGTTAAGTATGTTTAGAAATGTGCTCTTTATAAAAAAAACTATCAACTTTAAAAAATAACAAAAGATACTTATTATTAATTAGAGGATGCATAATACATATGTTTTATTCCAGAAAATGGTAGGAACCAGCTGATAACATCTAGTAGGTTTATATCAAATAATTAATTTGTAAACTTACTTGATGGAATACAGGAAAATGAGTGGAATCTATTTCGTCTCTCCTGTAAACGTCTCCAATCATCAGAAAGTTGTCCAATCCTGATTTCAGCAGGTCACTTTGATGTGCTGTCATGTGTGCTCTGAGAAGAGTATCTTTATTGATATAATAGCAGTCCGATTTCGCCCTACTTGGGTGATCAGCTGGAATTAGCAAATCATCGAAGTTTTGCTTAACTGTAACTATTGGAGACAGATTATCGTACACGCTGAAGGTGGGGTTTCCTCTTTGTGTGAAGGAATAAAAATATTTCACGATACGTTGTCTAACCAGCGATAAAGGGTTGTGCTCTTGTAGATGCAAGTTTCTATCCAAGTACGATGTTATTTTTGGCGTAATGTTCGTATAGTCATCAGTTTCAAATGTTTTACCACAAACTTTTACTGTAGACAAAGAATTCTCAGCAACGTAATAGATATTTCGACTTAAAAGAGCAGGTATTTTACAGTTTCGTTTGATGAGCATTTTTGCCATGTTTATCTATTTTCCGTCGCTGGTAGGTATATTTTTATTACAGGCTTTAACGCCTAAGATTTTATTTTTTACTTCCTTGGAAGTCTGCACAACCGATAAAAATCATTAATATTAATTTCAAGCTAGTTCCGGTCCGGTTATGTTACTGCAAAGAGCAAATTGTTGTGATACTGATAACTGCACAAGTGTCAAATAAGTGTACATATTGCACAGATTGCACTACTGAACTGAATGATCTAAGATCCAAACTAAGATCTATAAACAGTAGCACTAGCAATACTAGGAAAATGTTAATGTAGATGTATCCATAGCCAAGAATAAATTAAAAAAATACTAATTAGTAAATTTTGATTTCGGATGTTTTTTTTCTTTCTCATTTTTAGTATCGCTTAGTGCCCGTCGAAGTTTGCTGAGGTGAAGCAACGTTGTCTCAGGCGAAATGAAGTGCTTTTCTCTACTCTCCAGGTCATCTGCCAGAGCTTCAATTAACTTTTAGAAAGCTCATCATAAGATTATAAATTTTAATCTGGTCACACTGATTTTGACGTTTGTTTGACTTTGATTCGAGAATTTCGAGATTTTCGAGATAACTTTCACAATCGAGACCACTGAACATAACATAACCTTAAAAATCTGGTCATTATTTATTTTGGAAAATTGTTTTATTTAATTTTATAAATGAAAGTTAGCTAGTCGACATTACAAATCTGAGTCAGAGATAAAAGCAACATGTTTAAAAAGCGTTTGCAGCATTTAGCACAACTCAGTGTTGTTGGCTTAGCGGGTTACTATCTCGGACAAAACTACAAAAATGACTTCAGTGATTCAGGAAATGAAGTTGTTATAAATGGAAAACGCTTGAAGAACATGCCTGGACTGCCGATATTCGGTACTGTATCTGCGGCCACGCCGTATACTGAAGGAGCTAAAGATAGAGTAAGTTATCGTTCTTTACATAATCGTAACATTGTTGTGATTGTTCCCTCCCCCTCTGTCCGTTCTGCCACTTTTCGTCCTGTGTACTGTAGCAATTATTAGTTGGGCTTGAATTACTTAGAAATAAAAACTCACAGAAGGGTTATCTTCATCTGGTTTACTCCTAAGGCACATTTAAATCTAAAATGTCTCTTGTGCCATGTCAGAAGGCATGAAACTACTGATGTTAGGCCAAAGTAGCTCATATAAACTTACTTAATGATTGGATTCCGTTGTTTCATTTTATAAGACCATTTGAGACAATCCAGGTATGGGATTCATCATGCACAAGTCCAACTTAAAAATGGCCAGGTGTTTTATCATGTTTCAGGTATCACAGATAATGAAATATGGGTTTCCTGGGTTAGACAATGTCCGTTCGTATGACGATTTTGTTCTGTCCTATGACCAGCGGACTCGTGTGCCTCACTGGGTGTTTGAGCATCTTACTAAGACTCATATAGACAAAAATCCTGAAGTTGATCGTAGCAAATGTGACTTCAAACCTGATGAGAGTATTCACCCATTCTTTAGGTAAGACATTCAATAGACAATAGACAATACTTTATTTATGACATAAAACGAATTTATATTACATTAACAATATATATAAAAAATAAATAACAAGCATAGATAAAATATAAATTAAACACAAAGAACAAGACAAGGAATAAGTTTTATGTCACAAATCGGGCTCAACTCGGCATATTCTTTTACAAAATTGTGATAAGTAGATTATTTGATACTATTCTTAATTTAATTGTGATCCAGAGACTTCCAAACTAGTCTTATAACTGTTTTGGGAGTCAGAATAAGTTTTGCCACCATTAACCTCACTGACATCCCAGTTTTTTTTGGGCATTTCTCCCCATCTGCCAAAGTCAACCTAGATGTGTGGATATAATGGTTTGATCCACTGCTATGTAAGCTCCAAAGCAAAAGATATTAAAAGCCAGCCAAGTTTATCAGTCTTGCGAGCTGATCTGCGAGAGATCATTATAGCTCCCAAGGACCAATTGTGGAAATGTATGTGTATTTTTTCATGCAATATTAAAAGAACTATACTCTAAACAGACCCTATTAGCTGTTATTAATTTCCTTAACATTTCAGATCACTAAATAGTGACTATAAAGGGTCTGGGTTTGATAGAGGACACATGGCAGCTGCTGGCAACCACAGATTGTCTCAAAAGCATGTTGACCAGACTTTCTACCTCACTAACATGGCACCACAGGTGGGTAACATATGTTTGGAGTTGCAAATTGAAAATATTATGATGTGTAATAATAATTTTAGAAACTAAGTCTTTTCTAAACTGACGCTGCAATTCTTATTCTTATAACCATACATGATGGTAGGGTATTTTCTAGTACTCAGCTGACTAGCTACCACCCTCAAGTTGATAATCCATCGCCAAGCATCTAACGGTGTGTTCTGGCAGCCTCACTAAGATCCAATTCCATTCCAGGTTAGGTGTGCTTTACACTGTACACCACACTGTCACTTAACCTCAGGTGAGCTGTGGTCAAACACCTAGCTTGTCAACAAAAAAAAAAAAAAACAAATTACCTGCGCTATCAGCTGTCGTTTTAGTGTTTATGCATAAAAATGGTGGTGTTTTATTCATAAAGTGCCGAATCACAAGCGCGAGTGTGGGAAAATGATATAATGTGGTGAAACATGACTTTTCGTGTTGCTTCCAAAACTCCGTCGAAGCTTTATAATAAAGTCGCCATTACTTTACTAAAGCATGCCTGGACTTGACTGAAACAGACTGTACTTGACCAAGACGTTGACTATAACCATAGCTACGAGGCAACTTATTTTAACCTTTGAAACTTGAAAATATAAAACACTTGACACTGGCAAATGCTCAAAATGCGACGCCAAAACCAAAGATAAAAAAAGTTATTTTAAAATATTTTTTTCAGGTTGGTGAAGGATTCAACAGACATGCATGGAACAGACTAGAGAAACATGTGAGAAAGCTGACCAAAGTATATGACCATGTGTATTGCTGTACTGGACCACTTTATTTACCTAGGTACACCATTACAGTGACTGAATATCCCACGAATAGATGTATCTATTATAAATATGCATGTTTGGATGGATGGATGTTTGTTACTCTTTCACGCATAAACTGAACGGATTTGGATGAAATTTGGTATGGAGATAGCTGATACCCTGGATTAGAATTAAATTTTGTTTTCTGTTTTATCTATTAAAATACATAAATTTATTTTTTATTTATTAATTCGTTATAGCATAAACGTAATTTAGAGCGATCGACTTGATAGAAATTTACATCTAATTTGAAAAATACTGAATGTTGTGTTTTTTGATAACTGTTAATAGATCGTAAGATATAACTAGATATTTTTTACTTTTCGAATAATGAGAAAATAACCTCAAAAATCGAAGTTTGACTCTTTGATTTTTGAGGTTATTTTTACGAACGAACTTGCGTAACCGCCATATTTTTGCTCCGCGAAATGACACCCTATCTGATACAGCTTTAGACTCATAAATTAACTGAGGTAACAGACGCGCTTGAAATGTTGGTATATAGGGCATTAGATATTTATTTCTCAAATATACGTTGTTGCTTTGCAGAAAAGAATCGGACGGTAAGAGCTATGTAAAGTATCAAGTGATAGGTGCTAACACGGTGGCAGTGCCGACACATTTCTACAAGGTTGTTGTCGCAGAGGCGCCCGATGGATCGTTGGATATGGAGGCCTACGTCATGCCCAATCAAAAGATACCCGAGGAAACCCCCGTGTCTTCTTTTATGGTGAGTATTTGTTAAACGAAATAATTCGCCAGGAATCTAAAGTTACAGACATAGCTCAACATAATATAAGCAAGTTGAAGTGGCAGTGGGCTGGACTGGACATATCTGTCGCAGAACCGATAATCGCTAGGGTAGAAGAGTTCTAGAGTGCGAGATCGCGATATACCTAAAACAGATAGCGGTGGATGGAAGCGAAAAGCTGGGATTTTTTGGTATAATAACCATGAAGGTTTTGTGTTACAAGCTCCTGACTAGCGAATATCCGAATTAAATTGTTGAGGTTGTATGTTAATTTTTTCCATTTTATTTTCAGGTCCCGCCTGAAACAGTAGAAAGAGGGGCTGGTCTTTTATTCTTCAGCAAATTAAATAGAAACAAACTGAAAATGATTAATGGGAGAAAAGCCTAAAAATCCTACTGTACCTAAATGTAATAGAACAATTTTAAACGCTCAGAAGGCCTAGCCACATTAACATTCGATTAGCGATAACGCTAGTAGAAAAGTAAAAAAATTACAGGATTGATATAAGCTGTCAAACAGCTTTTGTCAATTCCATAGATATTTGTTTTTTTTTTTAATAAGTAATTGGCTTACGTTTGACCACCATCTCACCTGATCAGGGGCGTAGCTACAGCCATATCAGCTGTATCAATGATACGGGGCTCCCGGACTACAGAGACCCCTAACGTGTGTAAGCAAAAATGAGTAAAATATTATCTACAATGTCACTTAATCTTGTGCTTCCCGAGGAAAAACAAAAAAAAAACGAATACATAAACAAATAACCAATGAATATTTATTTTAATTAAAGCAAGCATTTTTGTTTCTTTTGTGAGAAATCTTTACCCTTTTGGGCCCCCAACTAATTTTGATACAGGGCAAGATTTTGATACCCTCCAAGGCACACTACGCCACTGCACCTGATGTTAAGTGATGATGCGGTCTAAGATGGAGCACGCTTGCCTAGAAGATACCGATTCACTCTCGACTTGAAGACACCAAGATTATATCCAACGGGGAACACCCACTCAGGTAGCACATTCCACTGTCTAGCAGTCCGCACAATGAACGTGGAATCAAATTGTTTGGTTCGAGTTTCTATTAATGTTATCAAATATCGAATGTTACTTTGTCTATGCCCTCAGATAGATATGTGGATAAAATAAAAGTAGAAATAATTTGTGAAATATTCTTGACGACAAAATATACATGTTTTTTTTTTAATTTTTATTGAAGTCTTTACTACTTACTCTTTTTAAACTATAACTTCCAAACCAAGCCTAAATTTATTTATTAATAATTTTGCTTTGTTTGTTCTTATTTTTTTGTGATTTGATTTAGCACTAAATGTTTAATTGATTTTAAATAATAATTTTATGTACTTTTGACCATGGACTTGTTCCGAAATCAATTTTAATTTTAGTTTAAAAATTTTGTTGGTGTGGATTAAACTTTTATTTTGTTAATAACTGGTTACAAGCTATCTAGGTAAATTTCAGAGTAATGCATGCCAGTCACTGCAATGGTTATGGACAGGCGTTATCACTTACCATCAGGGGAACGTCTCGTGCGTCTCATTACGTTAACTTTAAAAAAAAATTACGAATGTCAAAGTCAGCTCTGATGGTTCATTGGTAGAATATCTGCTTCAAAAGCTGAAAGGCGTGGGTTCGATTCCCACTCAGGACAAACTTTGTGGCATAAACAAATGTTTATTCTGTGTCTGGGTGTTCTGTATTTATTATAAGTATGTATTTCCAACAAAAAAAAAGTATTTTGTATTCTATCAGTTATCTGACTTCGATAGTACAAGCTTTGCTTAGTTTGGGGTCAGATGGTGCTGTGTGCAATGCCCTACGATATTTATTTATTTCTATATTTATCTGTTACACCGGAAGTACTACTGTCATGACGAAGTAACAAACACAAATTGTAGTTTAATTATGTATTTTGTTTTACAATATTAGTGAGATTTGCATTAAATATGACGAGAGTTTTTTAACCTATCTTGTAGTAATTAAAATTCTTCGTAATATGATATTCTGTAATTATGTTACCATTGTGATATATATATGCCCTAAGAATCTGTTGTTTTTGTCATGATTTTAAGTTTTACCTTGTAAATAGAATAAATGTTGATTATGTTGTCAAATATGAAATTAAATTGTTCATTGTTCAATGGTGGTTTTATTTTAAATCAGTGCCAATTATTTTCCAAATTTTGTTTTAATTTAGTGGGTAAGTGATTAATGTTAATGCTGAAACATGTCTTACCACAAAAAAGTTAAGCATCTGTTGAGCACGTGTTTAAAAAAAGTGTTACCACAAAAGTTTTTCGATTGTCTAGAGTTAGATACGACTTAAACACTGTCTAAATTTAGCTAGTTTACCTGTGTCTACGTTTTTCTGTCTGTTGTTTAACTGTTAAACCTAAAACAGTGACTTTACTTGGTATGTGGTTTACTTTATGTGACATACTTATTATAATTATATATGTAGATAGAAACATTATTGTGCACACCAAAAATAGAAAAAAAGTATAGAAACAAAAGAATCTTATGAGCTAATGCCACAAGTGGCGGTCGTATCGCTAAAGCGTTCTCTACCAGGCAACTAAGAATTGATAACAAGATACATCTTTAAGAACAGACGGGAGATGTTGTATCGCTATTAAGTTCAACATTTTAAACTAATAAAAACATTGCACATAGTTTGTAAATTATCATGAGGCACTTGTAATTATATCGAGTACCTACTCGACATTGGTAAAATGCACAAAGTGCTATACCAAAAACAAAGAAGTAATAACAAGGCATTAATTTGAGAGTTTTGGTTAGCCTGCCCGATGGGGCAAATAAATTAAAAAAAAAAATTGAGAGTTTTGGCGGGAACGCGGGAAGAGTCGTGTCGCTCCGTTGTATTTTTTTCCAAAACTAGTGTTTTGTCGAGTGTTTATGCATAAAAATGGTGGTGTTTTATTCATAAAGTGCCGAATTACAAGCACGAGTGTGGGAAAATGATATAATGTGCTGAAACATGACTTTTCGTGTTGCTTCCAAAACTCCATCGAAGCTTATAGTAAAGTCGCCACTACTTTACTAAAGCATGACTGGACTTGACTGACACGAACTGGACTTGACTAAGACTGGACTTTGACTAAAACTAGCTACGATGACACTTATTTAACTTTTGAAACTTGAAAATATATAATTACTTGACACTGGCAAATGCTAAAACGCGACGCCAAAACCAAAGAAAAAAAAGGCATTAATTGAGCAGAGCTTTTTAATAGTACCTAGTTATATATATTATGTATCAATTTGCGAGATTTACGTACCACATCCACGAGTTGTGAGATTTACGTAGGGACTACATTTAATTTTAACACTTTCTGGAGCTAATATTTTACTTTCACTGCTAGAACTATTCTTTTATTAAATTTTTGTGAATCAAATTAAAATTGTCTGCAATAATAATGTGATAAAAAGTAATACAAAAATGAATTATAAGTTCCCGCGTATTTTTTTAAATTTGGCGCGCTTTTTTTTGTTACCGGCCAGGACTTTATCGAAGTGTTTTACTTTTTTAATTAAATTGTATTCCAATTCAAAAGTCATTTCGCCACTGTTATTAGTTGAGACGGAAGGACCCATTTTGCTCACTCTTTTTGAGGAACTCATCGCTTCTTTTCGAATAGATAGGATGAAAAAATATTTGGAAACAGAGACAGCGCCCCTGGCGGCAGCAAATGGAGACTTTAATACTTTGACATACTACATAATTCTTGCAATTTAATATCCTCTTGAAATTCTAGTCAAGAATAGGTTATGATTAAAATTAATAGACACTGATGTATAAAACTTGTATATATTTTATTAATCCAGCGCGGTACAATATACTTAATACATATCTTAACAACCTCAGTCGTCGTCTTCATCATCAGATGCGCCATTTTGCTGAGGCTCCTCACCTTCCACTCGAGCGTCTCCCATACCTGCAACGTACAGATAAATAAATTATGGGATACAGTTGTGGGGCTCTTCCAGTGCCTCTAACCTAATGATCATACAGAGAGTACAAAACTACATCCTAAAACTGATGTCTAATGCACCCTGGTTCATAATAACAACAGAGGTCCATGAAAACTTGAATATCCCCACGATTAAGGAATAGAAGCTCATGGAGTCAACTAGAAGTTGAGGCTGTTAAAACACCCAATTCAGCCAGCGGGCCAGCTCACAATTCCCGAAACTATACGTCGGCTTAAAACAGAAATATATTATCACCTGCCGAAAGGTATAGCCAAAATTGACCCAATTTCTATTTTTTTAAATAAATTAAAATATTTTCAAGTCGGACATCACTGCATGTTTTTTATGCTTGGGGGCCCATCCATAAATTACGTCACACGTTAAGGGGGAGGCAGGGGAGTCGACGAAGTGTGACAAGGGGCGGGGAGGGGTCCCAAATTTTGTGACATCACATTTTATCAAAATACATAAATTTCTTTTATAAATTTCTAAATATAAAATTGCACAGATGTGACCAGCTGTGACATGGACGGGGGGAGGGGTAAAAATATCGTGAAATTCGTGACGTAATTTTTGGATGGCCCCTGGGCAGGCTAGGTGTTTGACCACAGCTCACTAGATGTCGGTGATGGTAAACACACCTAGCCTGGTGTATCACTAGCCGTCATGTGAGGCTGCCGGAATGGAATGGAATTGGAATTTGTAGCGATGATAGCCCAGTGGTAAGCGCGGTAGGTTCGCATGCCGAAGGGCGTGGGTTCAAACCCCAACAATGAGCTTGAGCTGCCGGTGAAGGAAAACATCGTGAGGAAACCATAGCATGGTGGCAGGGTACTTTCTAGTACTCGGCTGGCTAGCTACCACACTCAAGTTGAAAATCTGCCGCCATGTATCTAACGGTGTATTCAGGCAGCCCCACTTGAGAGCCAGTTCCATTCCAGGCTAGATGTGCTTTACAATCTTCGACCACACCTTCACTTAACATTAGGTGAGCTGTGGTCTAACACCTAGCATGCCAATCACAAAAAAAAAATGGAATGGATGGAATCTTATCACGCAGTTACCTTCATCCTCGTCTTCCTCGGCGGAGTCGCCAGCTATCTCCGTGTTCTCCATCTCTGCGCGCTCCATCTGCCGCGCCAGCTCCGCCTCGTCCGTCGCAGTCACCACTTTAGGCTGGAACCAGTCATATATACAGTCATAATTATGTACTACATACCAATCACATATACAGTCATATGTACTACATACCAGTCACATATACAGCCATATGTACTACATACCAGTCACATATACAGCCATATGTACTACATACCAGTCACATATACATAATTATAGTATATGTGACTGGTAGTACTGACATAATTATGTATACATATACATAATTATGTAGTACTTACATAATTATGTATATGTATATGACATGATCTGAACACTAATTTCGTTCCACTTAATAAAAAACTAAACAAAACTTAGAATTCAATTAAAATCAAACGACATCCCTGTTGGCTCATTGGTAGTATATCTGCTTTTAAGAACTAAGGGCATGGGTTTAATTCCCAGCTAGGACAGACATTTTGTGGTATAAAACAAATGTTTGTTCTGTTTGTATTTAATTTTAAAAAAGTATTTAAATATTATATCATTTATCAGACTTCCATAGCACAAGCTTTGCTGAGTTTGAGGTCAGATGGCGCTGTGTGTAATGTCCTACGATATTAATTTTAAATCCATAAATTTTGTTGAGTCAACAAAATATAATTATGTACATACATATATTATGTAAATTATTTTGCTTTTTTAAATTTTATAATAAGTTATGCTCGGTGGGTCTACGCCCAGCTGTGGGATGCAGCACTTACCGCCATCTGTATATTGAAAACGCCACCGGCCGCGTCTATAGTTTCCTTTATTTTGTCGATCGCATCCTGCAGCGCTTTAAGACCATCCGTCTTTTCGGGCGTTGAAGTGGTCATTACTGCAATAGAAACATTTATTTATTTACATCATTTTACACCATTCTTACAAGGTTTCCCTAATGCTATGGTGCTAGTCAACATACATTTATCATAAAGATGTCTCATCAAATGAAATTAAATTCGTAAAAGGGTTACATACCATTATCTATAAAAACGGCAAGAAAACCACGTCTTCTGTATGGGAGCCCCTTAAATATTTATTTTGTTCTGTTTATTAGTATCTGTTATTATAGCGGCAACAGAAATACTGTGAATATTTCAATTGTCAAACTATCACAGTTCATGAGATACAGCCTGGTAAAAAATGGACAGGCAGACAGACAGACAAACGGACAGCAAAGTCTTAGTAATAAGGTCCCGTTTTACCCTTTGGGTATGGAACCCTAAAAATATCAACCTAAATTATATCTTTACTATGCTGTAACTATTTAACAAAGAGTGAAATTTTGTATCAAGATAGCTTTGACCTGGACCTGGATCAACACTAATTTTTATCCTGGAAAAATGTACAGTTTGTAATAACATATTACCATATAGAGGAGGAGCAATAAGGTTGATTTTGATGGGTAAGTCAACAGTAGACAGAGCAAGTCCCGCTTTTAACGCAGCTCGGACTGCATCGATGCCTTCATACCCATAGCATGCACACTCAATGTCAGCTCGGATCTTGACTGCTTGTGACGTCAGCTTTCTCTTGATATTGGCCAGGAGTACTTCCTTGGTCTTGTCATCGAGTCCACACTCATTTAAGACTGATGGGTCTCTAAAGTAACAGAAAAAAAATTCCATAGTAATACTAATAGCTGTTGTTAATTATAGTTATTAACTAAAAACACAAATTTAACTGGTCTAGGCGCCTTTGTATTTAATACTTAATTTATTACTTCAAAGTACAAAATTGAAATATAAAATCCAATGTCAAAAATACATAAATCCTTAATTAAATACCCCAGTAGGAAAGGAGCCCATAATGTTGGCCGCATTGCCATGCTGGATAGCATTGGCTAACCTTTGCACCAGGTATGGGCTGGAGCAAGACTCACTTGTTTTCTCCCTCAAACGGCACTCTATTTCGATGACCAAACTTTTTCCCTCAGTGCCCCCCAACAGCCCATTGTCTCTATGGCGATTATTTGTATTTTGTATAATTCAAACTGAGTTATAAAATCATTATTTATGTCAGCAAATAGTATAAAATACAAATTAAAAAAAATTAAGCAAAAGCTTTTTTACCAGGTATTTGATTAGACATGGATGAATATGTTCTAATAATAGTATTATAGATATTTTTTTTTATATTTTGAAAGAATCAGGACAACAGCATTACAACTCACATCGCCGCCTGTTTGAAGAAATCATATGCAGATGCTTTCTTCTTATATTTCTCTTCGAAAAGCCAAGCAGTCCTCTTGTACAACTCTTCTAGCTGTTCCGAGCTCTCATAGTGTAGCAGTTCAGCTACGTGGCGCAGAATTGAGTTGACGGCCTTTGCTTTGGCATACCTCTCTGTGCATTTGTCTATGTCTTCTGCTGAGACACGACGTTTTGACAAGTCAATGTACCCTGTAAATTGATTAAAATTAGATTAAATTTTTAAAATAATTATTTAAAAAAAATATCTACCATGCTATATCTGAATATGTAAGGGAAAGGTATTGTTTATGAGCGCTTCTAATGCCAGAAAAACGAAAAAGGGGTATTTTTGATGCCACTCTTTGATATTAAGAAACATAAATATTACAACAAAAAAATATTGGTATAAGGGTATAATCCTGAAGAAGTACAATAGGTGGATACTTACTTTTTTAATTTGATTTAAAGTTTTGAGTAATTAAATAAAACTTTGTCAAAAATTATAAAAAACAAACCAAAAATCGCCTCGAATTTCAAATCATGCAATTCTTGATCTTGTTTCTTTGCACTAGAGAGGGAGGAACCTGACATTAGGCGCGCTCTTAAGAAAACTTTGCAAGTTGACTATTCTATCCAGGCCTCGCCGCAATTTTACTAAAGCGATTAATTGAAAAATATAAAAATTAAAACTATATAGGTAGTTGCGATTGTTTACATTAACATAAACATAACCAACCTTTCTCTTTATCCACTCTGATGACCACAACAGGCTCAGTTTTGCCCACTCTGATTAATTTGTTGATGGACCTAATACGTCTTCGCGACAATTCGGAGAGCAGGATCATGCCCTCGATATCGTTGTACTCTAGCAAGCGAACGTACGCTCCCATCTCGGCGATGGAGCGTACGGTAACCATCACCACATCTTCAACTTCAGGGTACTTCTCCTGGTAGAACCTACACGACAACGGCATCTGCAATGAAGGCCTACATTTATAACCTATATGTTCACAAATAACACATTTGGACGAAGAAAATTGTTGATATAGACGAATAAAGGCACCTTAGTTGTGTGTTTTAATTATCCAAGTAGTAAATAATGATAAATAATTGAAAAAATGATGAAATAATGCGCTTGTTCACGTTGACACAAAAAGACAACTCGTTATTACGTTTCGGGTCACGGTTTTTTTGACATTTAATTTGGATTTGTTTTACAGTTTCTAGTGAAATAGCGTTGATTGAAACGTAAAGGGATTGCCATACTTTTCTGAAATGGCGGGAATGCGGAAAAATTATGCGCTGCATGGTATTATTTTTCAAAACGTATTTTTTAGAGATATAAAATAGTTTTATTCAAAGAAAGCTGAAATACAAGCGTGATTAAAAGTGATTTACTGAACTCGGTTTTGACTTATTTTGTATGACTTAGAACTATATCACTTAGTTAACATAAAATACGGTCTAGCTAGACACTGGCAAATACACAAAGTGCTATGCCAAAAACAAAGAATATGGAGAGACTGACTGACTGCGATGACTTTGATTTTTGCTTATTTACGCAAACTACCCGCACACAGATGAAAGTAGAGACCATACTAAACTTGGAAGCTCAGATTAAACACTACCTTCGAAGAGTTTTCGAGGAGACTATGTATTTAAGGGCCTATCGAGTGCATTTCTCTAGTCGATTTTAGGTATTCTGTGCGCTCCGTGTGTGAGTGCGCAAGGCACACGAGCGAACAGCTAGTACCGCGCGCCGCCGTCGGCGCCACGCGCTACAGGCATTGTCGATACACATACGGCGGCGAAATGAAAATCGGTTTGAGCTAAATACTTAAACGGCTAAGTAGACGAACTGGATCAACTATTTTGCCGCTTATTTTAGTAGACTGGTGGCCGAGTGGTAACAAGCTGTATGAGTACGGCCACATAGTCACGGGATCGAAATCAACACCATATTAATACGGAATATTATTTTTGCACACAAATTTTGTTGATAGGTATTTTAAATAAATATAATACATAAATATTTCGTTTTTTTTTAAATACATTATAATACGATTATTTTTGTATACTTATTATTTTTATAATACGTTTTATTTTTATTTTATTTTTTTCTTATTAGTGTTACATCTCCCGTCTGTTTTTTATGTTCTCTATTGTATTTTTTCTTTTCTTGGTTGCTTGGAAGAGATCGCTGTTAGCGATAAGGCCGCCACTTGTGGCACTAGTTCATAAGGTTCTTTATTCTCTGTACTCTTTTCTATTTATGATGTGCACAATAAAGAGTTATATCTATCTATCTTATTTTTTTTAACCGACTCGATTTTAAATGGAGGAGGTTCTCAATTCGACAATTTTTTTTTATGTAAAAGTAATAAATCGATCGAGTCACTCTCCTGATGTTAAGAGATAACGCTTGTCCATGACCATTGTAGCGATACCCAGAACATTGAGTAACAAAACAAAGTCCAGGGCATCGCTGCTCTGGCACTCATTACTTTGAGACTAGATGGTTAGTCTCAACAGCCCAGTAATTGCGCTAGCTGCAATACCCTTCAAACCGGAACACAGTAATGTTTACACACTACTGCTTGGCGGCAGAATATCTAGTACTGCGGTGGTCTGTACCTACCTAGACGACCTCCTGCTAATTCCGCCAATTATGAATCGATTTTGATGATTCTTTTTTTTGCTTGGTTGATCCATACTTCAGAGATGGTCCCATATATTTTTTATCGAAATCGGTTGAGCAAGTAAAAAAAAATCAACACAAGTATTAAAAAACCTCGCTGTTTCATTGAAGCAGTGCGTTTAGTTAGCCTAAGGGTCATGGAGTAGGTTTTTTGTTTGTAAATTTGTGTATTTCTTTTTATGTAACTGAACATTTTTAATTCCCTATTTTATCTATTGAAAATAATTAATTTATTATAACACTATGGAACCTAAGAATATGACATACCGTAAGCAACTCCTACGATACACCTCACTTTTTTCCTTTCCACTGACGAATAATAAACGACGAAAAAGTATTATTATTTTGACTACCCAGTCAGCACGTTTGCGTCATGAGTTGTATGGCATGGGTTCGATTCCCACCGAGGGCAAATTTTGATGAGAAGAACATAGATGTTTGTTTTGTTTGGGTGTTTATGTATACTTTAGTATGTTCATAATTGATTGATTCAAAATAATGACGTGCATAATTATTAAAAAAAAATAGTTTATTACTTTACCCATGGCTTTACTCGCATATCCATTTTGGAGAAGTCATTTAAAAAATACTAAATTAAAATAAAATAATAATAAATATTTCTTTTTTAGTAGAATATAGCTTTATGGCATGGGTTCAATTCCCGAATTTTTTTGTGAAAAACATAGATGTGTGTTTTAATTTTTGTTGGCGGCCATATTGGATCAACTTTAAAGTATTCTCCATTCTACTAGTCAATCCCATTCATTTCATTTTGATACCTATATTGAGGTTGTAGTGAAAAAATATGTAATCTGCCATTTTGTTGGCGGCCATATTGGATTTGCTTTTTTTTATTATAATCTATTCTACTAATCAAGCCCTTTCATTTGATACCCATATTGATGGCATTGTGAAAAAATATGCAATCCGCCATTTTGTTAGCGGCCATATTGGATTTGCTTTTTTTAAAGTTTACTCTATTCTACTAGTCAAGCCCTTTTATTTGATACCCATATTATAGGAGTGGTGGAAAAATATGTAATCCTCTAGTTTGATGGCGGCCATATTGGATTTGCTTTTTTTTATTATAATGTATTCTACTAGTCAAGCTCTTCCATTTGATACCCATATTGATGGTATTGTGAAAAAATATGTAATCCGCCATTTTGTTAGCGGCCATATTGGATTTGCTTTTTTTAAAGTTTACTCTATTCTACTTGTCAAGCCCTTTTATTTGATACCCATATTATAGGAGTTGTGAAAAAATATGTAAGCATCTATTTTGATGGCGGCCATATTGGATTTGCTTTTTCATTTATTTTATTTATTTATGCTCTAATGAAACAGCGAGGTTTCGGAGTAAACGAAAATGTCATCGACGTATACAATTTTTATTGTTTTTTATTGATTTTTAAAAATTGCTCGACCGATTTCGATAAAGTTTATATGAGACCACCTCAGAAGTATGGATCTATCAAGCAAAAAAAAAATTATCAAAATCGATTCATAATTAGCGGAATTATCGCGTAACAGACAGCCCCGTTGGCTCATTGGTAGTATATCTGCCTTGAGAGCTGTAAGGCGTGGGTTCGATTTCCATTCAGGGCAAACATTTTGTGAATAAACAAATGTTTGTTCTGTGTCTAGCTGTTCTGTATGTATTATAAGTATGTATTTACAAAAAAAAGTATTTATGTATTCTATCAGTAATCTGACTTCCATCACACAAGCTCTGCTTAGTTTGGGGCCAGATGGCGCTGTGTGTAATGTCCTACGATATTTATTTATTTATATTTATTTAACATACATATACATTTTTGTAGCGATGATAGCTCAGTGGTTGACGCGGTCGGTTCGCATGCCGAAGGGCGTGGGTTCAAACCTAACAATGAGCTCGAGCTGCCGGTGAAGGAAAACATCGTGAGGAAACCATAGCGTGGTGGTAGCGTACTCTCTAGTACTCGGCTGGCTAGCTACCACACGAGAGTTGAAAATATTATGTCCCCAAGCATCTAACCATGAGTTCTGGCAGCCTCACTTGAGAGCCAGTTCCATTCCAGGCTAGGTGTGCTTTACCATCTTCGACCACGCCTTCTCTTAACATCAGGTGAGCTGTGGTCAAACATAGCCTAGCACAGTGGTTCTCAAACTTTTTTGGTGTCGGAACCCTTTTGGGAAGCAAAATACTTGATGGAACCCTATAATAAAACAATACTTTTTAAAAGTGTGTTCTTTAATAAAGAATCTTTATTAATAAGCATAATAAAAGTACAATGTAACAGTTACTAATTATTACTTACTTTACCATATGGCAAGTACAATAATAGAAGATATTAAAAAAAAGTAACTAATGGGATTTGATAAACAAAAAGCAAAAATAAAATGAGAAATTTAAAAATTGCGTTGTAAACAATCTCGACTTTATTTTTTAAAGTTAGAGTCGAAAGTCGCTTGTTGACAACTATAGCGTCTAATTCAGAGGCGGCTTTTATCAAAGGGACAGCGCGCTCACAAGTATACAAGTATACATGTTGATTTGTAGCGATGATAGCTCAGTGGTTAGCACGGTAGGTTCGCATGACGAAGGGCGTGGGTTCAAACCCCAACAATGAGCTTGAGCTGCCGGTGAAGGAAAAACATCGTGAGGAAACCATAGCATGGTGGTAGGGTACTTTAGTACTCGGCTGGCTAGCTACCACCCTCAAGTTGAAAATCTGCCGCCAAGCATCTAACGGTGTGTTCCGGCAGCCTCACTTGAGAGCCAGTTCCATTCCAGGCTAGGTGTGATTTACCATCTTTGGCCACACCTTCACTTGACATCAGGTGAGCTGTGGTCAAACAACTAGCCTGTCAACCATTAAAAAAAAAAAATACCAAACTTATGAGATATTGTACCAGCTATTGTAACACATGTTTATACAAATAAATAAACCTATGCGCGGCCGCGGAGTCAAAACGTTCGACCAGAGACAGGTGTTTTGATTTTTTTTTCTAAATTCTTGCGGAACCCCTACAGAGGTATCGCGGAACCCTAGGGTTCCGCGGAACACACTTACAGTATAGCAGACCTAGCATAACAAACCATTACAAAAAAAATTGTCGAATTAAAAACCTCCTCCTTTTAAAATTGACAGCCCTGTATGTCTGCTCCAAGGCGTGGGTTCGATTCCCACCCAGGACAAGCATAAACAAATGTTTGTTCTGTATCTGGATGTACTGTATGTATTTACAAAAAAAGTATTGAAGTATTACCTATCAGTTATCTGACTTCCATAGTACAAGCTTTGCTTAGTTAGGGGTCAGATGGCGCTGTGTGTAATGTCCTATGATAATTATATATTATTTAATTTTATTATAACTTATAAAATCGAGTCTGTTAAAAAAACAAAATAAAATACAACAAAATTTGTGTGCAAAAATAATCTTCGAGTGTTGGTTGGTTTCGATCCCGTGACTGCGGATTAGAATCGGGTACCGATACCACTCGGCCACCTGTCTATGCCTACAAGTGGCAAATTTGTTGATCCGGTTCGTTTACTTTGTGATCGTACGTAAAAGCAACCTCAACAGCGACACAACCTCCCCGTCCGACAGTCGAAGCGGTACTAAAGCGGATAGGGGAACAGCGTGGTAGCTCTGCTTAGAATGGACGAAACGCGCAAAAATTTAGGTATTTCCTTCGTTTGTTCAAGCAAAATCATATTTTGGTAATTTTTATGTGATAACTATTTAGAGAAAATGTAATTTTATTGTTATACAAAGCCTGATGACTTTCCGTGCAGTATTTACGCCGTATCGAGGTTTTCTATAGATTGTTTGGGGTTACTTTGGATTTTTTTTCTATCGAGGAAACTAAAAGTAATCGTGTTTCTAAATTAGATTACATATAGATTGGATCCTTAAATATCTTAAACATTAACCTCATAAATGATGTTTTAGTAATAACGAAAATACAACGAAACAAACAGTTCCAAATCCACTCGATACCGGCTTAAGGCCATGGCACATTTGATTGAGTGTATAATTCGTGTAAACAAACAAAAATTGAACAAAAAGTTTTCGCTCAATTTCTTCGCCATTAAATAAGTCTAAGGGCCGCCTTACACGTTTAATCATGATCACGATCCGCGATCCGCGATCCGCGATCATGATTTCAAAATTTCTAGATATTATGCGATCCGGAGCATCAGTCCGTCAATCCGCTTCGTACACGATCAGTCTGGATCGCGATCATTGATCGCGGATCGCGGATCGCGGATCGCGCGCTACGTGTACGGGCTGCCTAAGGCATAGTTACACAAAGTTAGTCTTTGTTTGATCCGGTCATGCTCTAATAAAATAGTGGTGATTTTATTACAAGCTACGATAGTTTTCTTTTTTTTTCTACACTGGATTTTTATTCTTTCCCGCCAAAACTCAACAGCAGAAAAAAAAGCAGCAAAGAGAATATAGAAAAGTATCTGAGAGAAAAGCAGTAGATACCTATCCATTTCTCCTGGAGCGTTATCTCGCTTCTCATAATTACGTTTTTTTTAAGTTCCTTTGTACGTAAATCTCACAAATTGATAATGCTGCCCAAAATCTATTATACATATACCTACGCATCCTCTGTTCTTTTTTAAGATGTACACTTATGTAAATCTAGATACACATCTAAGAATGCATAGGTACCAATAGAATATAACATTCTATTGTTAATATGGGTTTGATCGTTGAAGCTCATCATTAATTGATTAATTAATAACGATGTCGGATACGCCTTCTCGCATGACAAATATCTTTGTGGGCTATTAAAATCCATTAAAGCATTACGAAAGCTGTCGCATTCCTTAGGTACCTACTGTATGCGGAATAGATTATGCTTCTGTGAACGTGTCCTATTTTAATGCATTTTGTGCCCTGGGCATGAAATGTTATTCGAACGGATTCAGGGGCTAGCAAATTAATTTGCGAGATTTACTACTTAGAATATGTAAATGAAACACAGCGCCCCTAGCGGCAGTATGTAGTGTGGAAACTATTTTTTAAATATATTTGACTAACATTTAAAAAGTATTTATTGTAAATTAATATGTTAGTGTTTGTAGCAGGGGCGGACTAGGAGTTTGTGCAGCCACATGCCCCTAATATGATGTGGTTATTTTAATTTATTTAGATTTTAAGTTTACGTAGGATTTTCGTTTTAGATATTAAGGAATATTGTCGTTAAGTTACATAAATTTTAAATTAAATTCTCATCAATGTTGCAACCAAAACGGCTTATAAGCGGAAATACACCGAGTAAATATATACCTTAAACATTCAAAATGAACTTGTGAATAAAAACTTTTTTCAGTCGATGTCTACTGAATTCGTACCTGACTTTTGCCAGTCATTCAATATGATACCTACTACGAAGTGTTCATTACTGGAGATGATTATATGACTAAGAATCCTAGAACTAAATTAAAATTGTGTAAGGCGATCTTTTCAGAATTTAGGCCTTTATGAAACAGTAGATAAAGAGAAGATACTTAAATAATTATTTGCATTAAGTTATTTATTCTTCCATATAAATTTACTAAAAAACATTTCAAATCAAGAAATGCACAACCACTAGGGAAATCTCCTTTTTTTGAAATTTGTTAAAATGCTTGTTATTAAATTTTCGTCTCTGAAAACCATCGAATTCTGAACAAACTGGATAGATGCAATACTACAGACAATCTGGGGTTGAATAGGCATTTTCTAGGCAAGCGTGTTCCATCTTCGGTCACATCGTCACTATCCACCAGGTGAGATCGTGGCCAACATGCCTAGTCCGATGTAAGAAAAAAAATCGTTGCCGAATAGCTTGCAGAAATATTAAAATAGTTTTATGACAAGCCAATAAAATCATTATTAACATACCCACATCTCTGCTGGCGCTAGCTGGACCAATATAAATTGTGAATTATTTGCCGATGGGTCCAATAGGTAACCTACACCGCCTGGCAAATCGATTGCCTTTATTGCCTCAATGTTCTAGCCACGCAACTACGTAGGTATAGACAGAACTCGCAATTGTAGAACATTAAAAACATTGGTATGGCACAAATTAATTGATAAATAATGGCGGTGCCGTAGCATCAGCCGACAAAATCTCAGTTTCAGTATTCAGCAGATACCGCTTTCGTTACATTGGACGCTGCTTGCATTGTGCTTTTGGCAAAATCGGCCGGTGCATGGCGTCGTGCTTAAATTAAAAAGTTATTGAAAATTTTAAAAAAGTAACATTGACGTGGCGGGAAAGATATGAAGTAATTTTAGTGATTAAATATTTTGAAAAATGGGATTAACAAATTGGTGAGTGGTTAAATAATAATAATATCACATTAAATATAAAAATAGATTTTTAACAGATTGATACATTTTAAAATAAGTAATATTCAGTGAAATATATCTAAAGATAATTAACCTGACTTATCACTGATTATAGCTTTAACCGCAACGGGTCCAGAATGTTGGCCGCGTTGACTCTCTGGATTAAATAAATAGAATTCATACCTACTAAGACCGTATTTCGTTGGCAAACCTATAATCTTAAGACTTTATTATGTATAAATACCAAAAAAAAAAAAATGAAGTGAATAAACAGGGCCTATGTAGGTAGGTAGGTTTAGTCTGACAATAATTTAGATACAATGAGGAAATTAATTTCAATTTCCAAGCAATTACAAAAAGGTAACTTATACAAATTAGAGACAATTCGAGTGTACCATCAATTTAATTCAGGTGACAAGTGCAATTGCATTAAATTCGAATAATGTAGCTAGTTAAAGTCGACTTTGTAATTGTCAAGAAATTCGAAGAAATTGTTGTTTTGTCATATTACTTATTAACCAACCCATGTAACTGGTGGTTTCTGATGTACCTACTACATGGGTTGGTATTTGTGATTTCACTGTAAAATTATTCTCCATTTGTCCATAAATGGCAAACAAATATTTGAATGGAAATCGAACCACCTTAAGTTTTTGGGCATTTCTATGAAAACACGTCTTTGTGTTATCCACTAATATAATATTAATGAAATATCTAAATTGGACTATACCAAACCATGTGAATAAATTAATGCCCCAACAGAGATGCTCGTAAAATTAAATTTTGCATACGGATTGGTTCTTTTTATAATCATGGTCATCAATTTTATGGATGCTCAAATTTTGTTGATTGAAAGTTTCACCGACAGTCGCCTGTCTTTGGATGTTTCAGGTTATTACTTGAAATTACTGCTATAAGATCCTAATCAAATCCAAAGTTAAGATACAAAGTCATTCCAAGTGAAGACTTGCATGTGACTTTACTTTGCATTTGTTAAGAATGTTATTAGTGGGCATTTTTACTTTATATGTTATTTTGAATTTCATTTAATAATAAATAATTAATGTATTTAGGTTTTTTTTAATGTAAAAAGTAATGAGACATACGAGACGCTCTCCTGATGGTAAGAGATAACGCCTGTCCATGACCATCGCAGCGATACACAAAACTTTAAGTAACAAAACAAAGTCCAGGGCATCACTGCTTTGGTGCGCATTACTTTGAGACTTTTGATATAGTTAGTCTCAACAGCCCAGTAATTTCGCTAGCTGCAGTACCCTTCAAACCGGAACACAGTAATGTTTACACACTACTGCTTAGCGGCAGAAGAACTGGTACTGCGGTGGTACCTACCTAGACGACCTCCTGCTAAGGAGTTCTACCACCAAGTGAAATCACTTTAGGCGATAAGGCCACCGCTGTACTACCACAAATTAGTCTTTTTGTTTTGTTATAATTTATATCGATTGCTGGTACACCTACAACAAAGTTGTATTCTATTCTGTGTGACCTATACGTTCTATTATTAGCGAGATATAAAGATATTTAATGACAATAATTAGGACAATTTAGCCAAGTACGTAAGTATTATGAAAAATAAATAACTCGTTAAATTGTGTATAGAAAATATTCTAAACTTAGTAGTTCATAATATTCTAAATACTAGTAGTTAGTTAACTAGGTTGGACTGAAGTTGTAACTATTTGGAAATATATTCAGATATGATCGGAATATGCAAATTGAATTTCGTCTATCCATCTAAAACATATATCTATCTATACTATTATAAAGAGGAAAGATTTGTTTTTTTAATAGTATAGTGTGTATGGGACCTATCATTTTCAATAATATACCAAAGTCAATAAGAGACCTGTAAACTGTTCCATTCAAGATAAAACTAAAAAAACTGTTAGTCCAAAAATCCTATTATAAAATTAATGAATATTTAATTGACAAATTCTAACCATGTATGTAATTTTTTAATTTTTATCTTGACATTTTATTAATTTCATTGACATTGTTATTTCATTGACATTCCAATTTTATCATTTGTTTTTTATATTTCAATTAATTATTTTTCCTTGACATTGTATACATTTCAATCCATATAATTAGATTAATTATTTTGTTGCCATCAATTATTTGTACACCTTTTCAGGTATAACATGAAGATCATTTAACTAAGTTACGGACATCATACATATTACTCATGTTATGACAAATAAATATCTTTATCTTTATCTTTATCTTTTGTTTGTTTGTATTGAATATGCTCCGAAAGTACTGGACCGATCTGAATAATTCTTTCATCACTAGAATGCTATCATTATCATATGCTCATTATCACTGAGTGACATAGGCTATATTTATATTGTTAATCGAGTTTTGTTTTCCCGTGCGAAGTCGGGACAAGCTGCTAGAATATCTATATCTGACCTTCCCATGTGCCTTTATAAGGAAGCACATTCTCAAGGTCCATTCAAATTGGCCAGCTAACGCCTGATTGACTGATGAAGGTCACCCACAAGTGGGTCGCATCTGCGTTTTCAGGCAGATCAATTATTTGTTGACCTCTCGGTTCTATCGACGTTTGATGCCTTGAAACTGGGACATGTGTCTGATGTTTCAATTCGCTAGGGTCAATGTTAAGTGACCGTTGACGGTTAATTCAAATAGCTTTCCAGTGAGGACAGTGATCTTTAAAACTTGCTTAAGCATGAGCTACGTGGTAAGACGTCACAAAGGTCATCTTGATAAATGCTTGCTGAGGAAATTAAATAGGACACAAGGGCTTTTTTATGGATGGTTGTGAAGTGACGGTGTGGTCGAAGATGGTAAAGCACACCTAGTCTGATAACCTGAAATGGAACCGGCTCTCAATCGAGGCTGCTGGAATACACCGTTAGGTGCTTGGCGGCAGATTTTCAACTTGAGGGTGGTAACTGGCTAGTCGAGAACCTACTAGAAAATATCCTATCATCATGCTATGGTTTCCTCGCGATGTTTTCCTTCAGCGGTACCTCAAACTCATTGTTGGTGTTTGAACTCACGTCTTTTACCGTGTAAACCGACCGCGACAACCACTGGTCTATCATTACTACAAGATTGTGCTTCAGATCTGCACGATCTACTTCCATCCTGACCATTTAGAGCTCTAAAATGTCTAATTAATAGATGTAGATACTATACGTATAATCGTATAGGTACATATCTAGTTTCCTTGGGCACGTTACAAACGTTTCGACTTAAGGTTTCTCATCCGTACTGTCAAGGAATAAAACAAGCTGCCGACTTCCTTGTTTCTCAAGGGATATAATCTAGATCTTTTTAAGGTTTATCGTGCTTCATCTTCAACCACATCATCGTTTTCCATCAGGCGAGTTGTTAATCAAACACGGTCTTATACGCATAAAAAAGATTGTCCGCAAAACTGTGCCGTAACATACATTTACAGTATTGATTTGATCCTGCAAAATCAGCCACTTACAATAACTAGAGCAACCGTCAATATCGCATCATGCGACACTGATTTATAGTCGAGCTTGATTTATTTTCATTTATTGATATTTATTGCAGGGTTTTGGTCACATTGCTATTAGCCAGTCCTGTGGCTTTGGGGCAGTCGTTGAGTAAGTGCTATCCTAAAAATAATAATTTGTTTTCTTTTCCGTTTGCCTCAATCAATTAGTGTCAGCGAAGCATTTTTACTGAAGTATGATTTTCATAGTTGACAGGTTATATTGGATGTTCGACCACAGTTCTCCTGATGTTAAGTGAGAGTCCCGTCTTGAATTGGAGCTGGCTTACAAGTCAAGTCAAGGCCTGACTTGTAAGCCTTAAAGATTTTTAACTAGAAAGTTGTAACTAGCCAGGAAATGTATTCCATCATGCACCGTGCCATGGGCTTCTTGATGTTACTATTCACCGGTAGCTCAAACTAAGGTACCATCATAACCCAAATTAAGAAAATGAACACGCTAAAGATTAATCACCATATTGCAACTTGTTCCTTTCAGATAATACCGCAACAACAGCTCCGTTTCTAAACGCGCCATGCTCGTCTCAGAATTCTGGAGACATAGATTTCCAGACAGTAGATTTAATAGCAGTATATCAGCTGGACAGGCCCAGTACTACCGGCGTCACGATGGTCCAGGGTTCTCAGGAACTGCAGAAGGCTTATAGGATAGGTGGCATAGCTAATTTGACAATGCCTGTGCAGTGAGTACCTACTTAAAATACAAACATTTACTAGTTTAAATAACCTGTAAATTAAAAATTTCCAAAACCTCCGAGAGGTGTATACTGTATTGTATAGTATTCTACTAGTCAAGCCCTTTCATTTGATATCCATATTGAGGGAGTTGCAAATTTGTGAAAAAATATGTCCAATTGTCCATGCGGCCTTCTTAGACCCGCTTGGGGTGTTTTGTGTATTTCCCCCTCCCAGCTCTGCTCCTTGAAGTACCCGAGCGAGGCTTTGGGCCGCTGCTGGCATAGTAGCTCCAGTGAGATTGGTGAAATATTTAATGACTTTGATGAAGAAAAGCACTTTAGGTATTACGGCGACATGATATGATAGCGAATCAGCTTCAGGCAGCCTAGGGGCAATTCTATTACCTTTTATAACTTTGCAATGCAAAAGCACATACTCTACAGTTTCAAGCATTGTTTCAAGTCTGCACCGATGTCAATTTTTTCTTTGTTTTAGACAGGTGTTCCCAAATGGATTTCCACACAGTTTTAGCGTAGTGGGGACGTTTAATTCCCGTGGACAACGTCGACCGTGGAGTTTGCTCAAAGCACGATCCAAATCTCTCCACTTTTCATTGACGCTGCTGCCTAAAGCTAAGAAATTGGCCATATTTGTACACAAGAAAAGGCTGGTGTTTGACAGTTGGGAGGTGAGCTAAATTATTGTCATTTTTATTCAGATATACCTACACAAGACTGCCCTGTGTAGCTCAATTGCTTGCAGTCGGTTGCAGCTCTGCTTTCTGAGCTAAAATGCTAAATATCTATAGCCAAAGAATAAAAGAATTTGTAAAGTTGAGTGAGTTAGCGTTTTGTTTTCATTTTTTTTTTATGGTGACAGGCTTGGTGTTTGACCACAGCTCACCTGATGTTAAGTGAAGGTGTGGTCGAAGACGGTAAAGCATACCTAGCCTGGAATTCAACTGGCTCTCAAGTGAGGCTGCCGGAACACACCGTTAGGTGCTTGGCGGCAGATTTTCAACTTGAAAGTGGTAGCTAGCCAGCCGAGTACTAAAGTACCCTACCACCATGCTATGATTTCCTCACGATGTTTTTCCTTCACCGGCAGCTCAAGCTCATTGTTGGGGTTTGAACCCACGCCCTTCGGCATGCGAACCTACCGCGCTAACCACTGAGCTATCATCGCTTCTTATGGTTGACAGCCCACCTAACCTTTAATAGGAATGCTAAAATAATGCTACTGGAACACACCGTTAAGTGCTTGGTGGCAGATTCTTAACTTTACTTGCCGACTACTAGAAAGCACTAATGCAAATTGCACCATGCACATATTTTGATCTTGGTTTATGGTTTTCAGCTGTTTTCTCCTGGATGGCACAAAGTTCACGTTGGTGTAGACAACGACACTGTGAATGTTGCTGTGGATTGTAATGAAGTAAGTATAAAATAACCATCCAACCATCACCTAACCATCGGAAGTCTCAAAGTAATGAGCGCCAAAGCAGCGATGCCCTGGACTTTATTTTGCTACTCAAAGTTCTGTGTATCGCTGTAATGGTCATGGATAGGCGTTATCTCTTACCATCAGGAGAGCGTCTCGTTCGTCTCATTACTTCTTACATAAAAAAAAACAGAAACCATGCTGGGTTCGACGAAGCAGGTATTAGGTAAGTCGAAATCAGGTTCCAGTATCTGCTCACCGCGAATATAGGCTCAGAATAAGTTTGGAAATCATCTTCTCTACTAAATCACGCTCGCATTAGCAACTAGGAAGACTTTGATAAATATAAAATCCGTTTGCAGTTGGAGCCAGAAGAGGTAACCCCTCACGAGTTGACGAAGTACCAGGAGGAAGCCAAGTCTGTCTCCGTCGTCTCCAACGATGACGGCACCCCAGCACCTGTATGTATTCGCATTTACCATCATCAGCACTCACAGATAAGATACAATTAGTACTGTAATCTTTGTGATTTCGCTCAAATACAAATATTTTAAAGATGACACCAATGTTACAAGTCAAATTTCGTAAAAGCATTTCAAATGTGCGTAGAAAACACTGATTACATGTCAAAAAAAGTACATAATATGTCGATATAAAAACATGTCAAAATAATAAAAAATCGTAATAACTTACTTGTAATTTAATAATCTTTTAGTTTGAAATACTCGTCAATGTCATAAAACAATCGGTTCGGGCGTATTTCGTGTAATCGGTGTCTTTCGATAAAAAAAAGATTCCGACGAGTTGAATACCTCTTCCATTTAAAAAAGAGACAAAGAAAAAATAGCGAAAGAAAAACAAAAACATCAAGATAAAAATTTTGACTAGCTGATTTTATTTTCAGATAGATCTCCAATGGCTATCATTGAGCTGCTATAAATACAACTTGACACAAGATAGCTGCGAAGAAATTGTAAGTACACAGTTGATAAGGATATTTTATTTATTTATATAAAATGCAGCTTGCAGGCTTGTTTAAATAATATTTTTATACTAAATTATACTTACTAGCAACCTAAGGGAAAAAGGCACTACTAGGGTTACTATTAGCATAATCTACTGTTTAATAAAAAAAACATAAATTCATAAAACATTGATACATTTGATTTTATGCCAATAATCTACTGTTTTATTCAAGCCATTGTGATTTACCGCAAAAAATGAATGCTAGTAGCTGTGATTTCACTCTAAAATTATGCTCCATTTGTCCATAAATGGCAAAAAATTATTTGTATGGAAATCGAACCACCTTAATTGAGTTTTCGGATCACGTCATGAAGTATTTTTTATAGCACATTCATATCTCTGGGAACAGCAGATATTATATTTATAATTACACCTACACGTGTGGTGAGTTGATGTCCTGTATGACGTGTCCCTGTATGACTAATTAATGACCACAACCCCTACACGTGTGGTGAATTGATCTCACATTATGGTAGTTCTGTATGAAAATGTTGAACTAAATTGTTTATTTTTTAGGACAAAACGGAATATTTAATTGCTACACAGTCCCCTGTAAGTGGTTTTGATTATACAATTATTTTTTATACGGAGTTACGAGGAAAGGCGCTCATTGTACTCATCATTGGATTAGAATCTTTTACTCTGGGGCCATTTTTAAAATCGTCGAAAAATTGGACTATATATTATGTCCAGTGTAAATGACATTTTTGACAAATTTTTGTTTTCCAATATCGGAGCTGCAGCAGCATGGAACACTTTGACATGTTTTGACATGACATGCTTATATTGAGTAGAATGAGGGTTTTAGCCTATCTACATTATTAGTAAATTATTTTGTGCAGTTTTGACGGGAACGTGAAAGAATCATGTTTCTTAATAGTGTCGTTTTTGAAAACTTGTGTGTTTTTGATTATTTAAATATAAAATAATAATAGATAGAAATTACTTATTTATTTATGAAATGCCAAACGTGATATAATGTGAAACATGACTTCGTGTTGTTTTCAAAACTGTATTTACTTTATGTGAATCAGATTTATTTAATTTTTTATCATACTTAAAAATATCTAAGTAATTGTTGGTTTGTTGGCACTGGCAAAATGTATTCCAAAAACAAAGAAGAACAAACCTCAGTACTATCGTTCCACGTAACTTTGCTGTTTGTTGTGAATTTGATGACATTTATATAACAGACTGAGAAACAAGCAAGACGCTCAAACAAAATTAAATACTACAATTCGCCTTTTTGGTACCCTGGTACCAAATTCAAAACTTATATTTTCGTTTTTTTACTAATTACAGTTCAATTACTTATAAATGACAAAAAAATTATGTAAATAAGTTTCGCGGTACCTATAAAAAGATTTGTTTGTATTGTGTAAATTATTCAACTCTCGCCAAGTAAAAAAATAAAACACAAAATCACGCGTGTTTATAGTGGAGTGGCTGAATATTTACATGAACGGTTAAATAATAGGTTCAAGATATCCATTTAAGGTGTCGCTCAAGTATAATCCCACCCTCATCCGCTTAATTTTCCACGGACTTTAGTTAAGCTATAGACGCAAGTTATCGTGAACGTGAATGTAAAGAGAGGTCATGTACATCTGTCATCTGTCAGGCAATCTTACAACAGATAGCAAAAATTACGTTCAGAAACTAAAAAACAAAACTACTACTTACTATTAAATTGGCAATTTTTTTTTAATTTGGTTCCCTAAGCATATTAAATCACGCGAAATTGTTTTTGTCATTTCAGTTTGCTGTTGGATCAGGATCTGGTAACTTGCCAGCATTAGATGTCTGTAACACAACTTGTCCACCCGTAAGTTTTCCCAACTACTTTTTACACGATTGTCCAAAAAAAAAAGAAGTGTATATGCATGTATGTGAGTCTCTTTTTTCTATAAACTTTTAAATGTTAAACAGATTTTGATGAATTTGGTATCGTTATAACTACGTTAACTACCTTTCATTATCCTAAATGACACTGGTTCTGATTTTTTTTCTGGAAAAAGTCATTTATAAGTTGGCATTCGTGTTTTTTTTAATTGTCTTAATTAAGCTTGTTATAATACAGCGATTCAATATTTTTATTTTGCGTAAGTTGTAGCACCTGTAAGTAAGATCTATTTCATTTATAGGGTTATTAGCTTCGGGGTTACTAAACACCAAGGGGGTCATTGTAATAATCATTAGCAACAACTTTTCCTGTATTAAATAAATAGTACATTTTTTTGGGTCATTGTAATAATCATTAGCAACAATTTTTCCTATAAAAAAAAAAAATTTTTTTTGTTCATAATAATGAGTGTGACCTCGATTTGGCTTGGTACCCGGCATTTGCGGCACACGCTTAATGTCACAATTACTATTATTATTCTTTTATTGGCTTTATTTATTTTGTTTTTGACATTTGAAATTTATTTTTATTATACTTTTTTAACTGTTTATTATTATTATTTTTAATTTATTTGTCTTGATTTTGATTTATGTATATAATATGAGTCTTAAGTTACTTGAAAAAAATAAATAAATTAGCACCTTAAGCTTTATCTTTGACGCTAGCTCCCCGGGATTTCTTCGGAGTTTTTGATAGCTTTGATGTGTTTACGCCTTAAGACTAAAATATTTAAAGCCAATATGCCAAAAAAAATATGTAAATTTACATTCACATTTTATTTGGGATGATTTCTGTCATACTTATTTTATTTTAGGGTCCAGAAGGGCCACCGGGGCCTAAAGGAGAACCAGGCGTTAGAGGCTTTGTCGGTTTACCAGTAAGTACCTAATTTAACATAAAATTATTATTATTTTACCATTTAATTTTTTTAAATAACAAATCTAATATAGAAAAATAGTGTTTAACGTGGGCACTCACAGCGGAAATGGTCCGTAAGTTCAAAGTCGCTCAGCGAGCTATGGAAAGAGCTATGCTTGGCATTTCTCTGAGAGATCGTATCCGGAACGGAGTAATTCGCCAGAGAACTAAAGTCACAGACATTGCTCAGCGTATTAGCAAGCTGAAGTGGTAATGGGCTGTACGCAGAACCGACAACCGCTGGGGTAGACGTGTTCTGGAGTGGAGACCTCGAATTAATATAGGACGCCCTAAGACTCGATGGAGTGACGATATACGTAGCTGGTGATGGATGGAAGCGGAAAGCCGAAGATCGGGCTGAGTGGCGTGTCTTGGGAGATGCCTATGTCCAGCAGTGGAGTTCAATAGGCTGATGATGATGAGTGTTTAACTACACTGTTATTCATTTAAAGTTTGCAGTACCGCTGCAATGGCGTTATCTTCTACAAAAAAAAATGCTACGGTTATTTTTCAGGGTGTTAGAGGCATAGAAGGTCCAGTTGGCCCTCAAGGACTTAAAGGAGACAGGGGAGAACCGGGGTTCCCTGGAACTGTTATAAATGTGAGTTGATTACCTCTTTACTTTCGTGGTAGACGATGACTTCCTGCTAAGGTCGTCTAGGTAGGTACCACCGCAGTACCATATATTCTGCCGCCAAGTAAGAAAATGTGTGTTACTGTGTTCCAATTTGAAGGGTACTGCAGCTAGCGAAATTACTGGGCTATTGAGACTAACCATCGAATGTCTCAAAGCAATGAGCATCCTGGGCATTGCTGCTTGAAATTTAAAGTTTTGTGAGTTGCTGCAATGGTCATGCACAGGCGTTATATCTTACCATCTGGAGAGCGAATCGATCGTCTCATTTCATTTACATTAAAAAAAAAATTGTTTTAAAAACTTAGGTTACGATGGGGCTGGTGTCGATTTGCAGTCTAAAAACCCCAAATGTTATGTTGTGTTGTGTAAATGTCTGCTCGCCTACTTGCAGTCTCTCGTTGGGAGTCAGGGCTTTGGTTACATGCACTTCCTTCAAAAAACGTTGGTAACCTATTAGATAACAACACTTTCCGGGTGGCCATGTCTTTAAGATTAGGAGCAGTATGCCAGGTCCCTCATCGCTGTTCGTGCAGGGAAATAGCGGATCGCCTCGGCCACCACGCGCTTTCATGCAGTAGGAGTGCTGGGCGTATATCGCGGCACGCCAGCTTAAACGACGTCATCCGTCGGGCTTTTGTCAGTGCCGGCGTCCCATCAGTTTTAGAACCAAACGGACTGATGCGTGACGACGGCAAGAGACCCGACGGGATGACACTTATCCCTAATCCTTTAAATAATCCCTTGGAAGATGGGACGGCCTCTTGTGTGGGACGCCACTTGTGTCGACACCTTGGCGCCGTCTCATCTTCCTGTGACTTCGGGACAAGCTGGTGCTGCCGCATCTAAAGCTGAAAACCTCAAACGGCACAAATAAAGTTATTTGGATAGAATGTATCTTTTTGTGCCGTTTGAGGTTGAAACTTTAGGTCCGTGGGGGCCGGCCGCTCTCGAACTGTATCGGGACCTGGCCAAACGTCTAGAGGAGGCTTCAGGTGACCAGAATGCTGGTATCTACTTTGGTCAAAGGCTAAGCATTGCCATCCAGCGTGGCAATGTTGCCAGCATTCTGGCCACATATCCCTCCTGTGACGGTTTTTTAGACTAAGTTTTTTGTATACATTTTGTAAATTGTAAATGTTAGGTTATGTCTGATGGTTGTTATTTTTGTCAGTGTCGAGTGTCGTAAGATACAATTTTTTGTTTGTTTCTGTAGAGCAATAGTTCAGTGCGGGGACCGCCGGGCGAACCAGGCCGCAAAGGTGCAAAAGGGGACATTGGGGAAAAAGGTAACATACCTTTATTAACTGTCTTGTTAGCTTATTTGGTAGCTTTGCTTGCAAAGCTGATGAAAAAGAGTGTCTATATGTATGTAGACATTATTAGTACCAGTACATATAATATATGTATGTATGTACAAAAAAGTGTATTCGTGTTCAACAAATACAAATACAAATCTTTTGTAGCGATGACAGCTCAGTGGTTAGCGCGGTAGGTTCGCATGCCGAAGGGCGTGGGTTCAAACCCCAACAATGAGCTTAAGCTGCCGATGAAGGAAACCATAGGATGGTGGTAGGGTACTTTCTAGTACTCGGCTGGCTAGCTACCACCCTCAAGTTGAAAATCTGCCGCCAAGCATCTAACGGTGTGTTCCGGCAGCCTCACTTGAGAGCCAGTTCCATTCCAGGCTAGGTGTGCTTTACCATCTTCGACCACACCTTCACTTAACATCAGGTGAGCTGTGGTCAAACAACTAGCCTGTCAACCATAAAAAAAAAAAATTAATAACACCAAAGTGAAGAAGAAAGTTTTCCATTCATATTTAAAAATATCAAAACATATGTCAATACAATGAAAATGCCAATGAAATAATATGTCACATATAAAATAATTATGACAGAATAATTAAATTCTATTAGTTATTTAATTTTTACAGTACAAAATTATTTATTTATTTTAATTGGGAAAAGCTTTAACCAATTTTTTGCTAGCTGAGTTTGAAAACATACTGACATTAATATATTAATACGAATACGTGTTGAATGCATATTTTTTGCGTTAATGATTTTATATTTTTACTACTAAACATTTTTTTAATTGCTTTTAGGCATTTTTTTAACTATATTGGCAACATATGTGATGGCATAGGCAACATAATATGTAATGGCAGTATAATTATGTGATGGCATACGCAATTTAAATGTTTGTGAATATATGTATGCATGTTAGTATGACTTTCTACTTTCTTATGTTTTAGGAGATCCAGGTGATCCAGGCCCTGTTGGGTTTGCAGGGTTGCCTGGTGCCGATGGAAAAGATGTAAGTAACTCTTTCCTGATACTTTTTAACATTTTCAGTTTTGGCGGGAACGCAGAAAGTAACCGTTATTTTTTATCGTTATATTCCCAATAAGGGTTATACAGAATGACTGGTGAGACACCTACGATACTCGAGGACGTGACATTTGGCAATCATATACGAAGAAAAAAAATAACATTAAAAATAAATATTGACTGACTACGAGGTAAACTTAACCGAAAGTTGTAGAAAGTACACAACGCATGGACACCGCGCGGACTGGCGGACTGTGAGAACGTTTGCTTCGACGATGGCCGGGCGGCCACCCAAGCGTCCAAGAACAAGCACGTACTTGTCGCGTGATAAAAAAATTGTTATCAACGTCGGGAGCGTATCCACGCTTTATTTATTTGTAGGGAAAATTGGGCAAAAATTAAGTACCTAATTTTATTACATAAAATATACATACACGTACATATTTACATGTATTTTTTTATAACGAGAATCGAATCCCGAGTATCGTAGGTGTCTTACCAGTCATGCTGTATACCTATACAAGGCGTGGCGAAAAGCCGATCTCTGTCTCGTGATGTACGAAGTACATTTAACAAGTAATTACATTTTTTTTTGTTTGTTGTTATACAGGGTGAGCCTGGCCTACCAGGCCTTACAGGGCCGCGGGGGGAAACTGGGCCTACGGGACCACCCGGGCCAGCCGCCAACGTCAACGCCTCGCTCATATTAGGTAAGAGTATTTCACGAAAAATAAATAGTTTTTTTTTACTTTACACACAGCGCCATCTGACCCAAACTAAGCAAAGCTTGTGTGATGGAAGTCAGATAACTGATAGAATACATAAATACTTTTTTTTTGTAAATACATACTTATAATACATACAGAACACCCAGACACAGAAGAAACATTTAATTTTGTTTATTCACAAAATGTTTACCCTGAGTGGGCATCGAACCCACGCCCTATAGCTCTCAAGGCAGATGTACTGCCAATGAGCAAACGGGGCTGTCAAAATAATTTAAATATGCATATAGTGTCTATCAAAAGAATTGTTGTCGAGTTAAACAACAAATTGGTAAATACTGTTACAAAATATTGGTTATTATTTTAGGTGCAAAAGGAGACAAAGGTTTACCCGGAAGACCGGGTAGGGATGGAAATCCTGGTGACAGGGGACCACCGGGTAACAACGGCGTTATGGTAAGAAATACCTACTACCTTCATTGTACGAACAGCTAAACAAAGTAATTTGCAGCCCGAGTGGGTGTTCCCTAATAGATACAATCCATGTGCCTTCAAGTCGCGAGTTAATTGGATTCGACTCGGCGAGCGTGCTCCACCGTAGACCGCATCTTCGCGGCGAGTTGGCGGTCAAACGCAAGCCTATTCGTAATATTCGTTTATGAAATAAAAAATCTGACAAACAGAAATAAATGTAATGTTGAAAGACGCGAAATCTTTCATTATTTTGGACTTTGTACGCTGTAGATTACTAAAATAATAACAGTAACTATACATTAAAAATTAAAAAAACCCTTGATAGGTGTATTGTATTTTTCTAGTCAAGCCCTTTCATTTGATACTCATATAGACGGAGTTGTGAAAAAACATGTGATGCGCCATTTTGTGGCGGCGGCCATCTTGAACCGATTTTCGTCAAACATAGCTAAGAACACTCTCGACTTTTTTTTTTCTTTGGTTTTGGCGTCGCGTTTTAGCATTTGCCAGTGTCAAGTATTCATATATTTTCAAGTTTCAAAAGTTTAATAAGTGTCCTCGTAGTTAAAGTAATAGTCAAAGTCCAGTCTTGGTCAAGTACAATTCGTGTCAGTCAAGTCCAGTCATGCTTTAGTAAAGTAGTGGTGACTTTACTATAAAGCTTCGATGGAGTTTTGGAAGCAACACGAAAAGTCATGTTTCACCACATTATATCATTTTCCCCACACTCGCGCTTGTAATTCGGCACTTTATGAATAAAACACCACCATTTTTTGCATAAATACTCGACAAAACACTAGTTTTGGAAAAAAATACAACGGAGCGACACGACTCTTCCCGCGTTCCCGCCAAAAACTCCACTCACGACTTATTCACCTTTCAAACAAAAAAAAAAACAAAATTAAAAGCATTTTACCAGTTCGGAGCTACGATGCCACAGACACACCCACCCCCACCCACACACTCCCAGACACGTCAAACTTATAGCACCTCGTGGTTTTTGCGTTAAGCGTTAAAAACAGAGGTAATGTATTAAAAAAAAGAAAAAAATTGACACAATAAGTACAGACAACAAAAAAAACTAAAGTGCTTAGAGAACTTCATGTAATTGAAATATTTCCCAAAATGATTTTCCAGGGTCCACCAGGCCCTCAAGGGTCGATGGGGATGCCAGGTATTCCAGGCGAAAGGGGTCTTGCTGGCCCCCAAGGGCTGACTGGAGAAAGAGGGCCGGAAGGAGCACAGGTAATCAATTTGAAGCAGATTTTTTCTTAGGCATAAATTATTCCCAAAGTTATTATAGGCCACTAATACAAAGATCTCATATGCAATTCTCATTCTCTAATTTATATTTGTTGTGGTATGAAAGTACTCTATTACGCTATTCGGTATATAAAGTTTTCATTTTACAAGACTTTACAAGCTTTTATTTAACTTGTAATACATGTTTAACTTGTAAAAAAAGGATTTAAGTATTCTATCAGTTATCTGATTTCCATAATACAAACTTTGCTTAGTTTGAGGTCAGATGGCGCTGTGTGTAATGTCCTACAATAATTTTTTTTTTTGTTTTTTTAATTCAAATAGTATTACTTTTAAGACACGTGTACATCTGTTATCCCGCAAATATATTTAAACAGGGTCCTGAAGGCCCCGAAGGCAAAGCTGGTCCGCCGGGGCCCCCGGGGATAACCACAGTGGCCTCACAAGGTCAAAATATCCCCGGCCCACCAGGACTGCAAGGAGAAAGAGGATTGGTAAGTGACGTTTTGGTATATTTTAGAATAAATAATTCGGTTTTTTCTGTCAAGTTGTAAAAATGTCTCGAGGCACATAACAGTATATTTTGTTTTTTTTTTGTTTTTTTTTTCTTTCTATATTTTGTAATGACCTGTAACTTTGGTGTTATCAGTAAAGGATTTGTATTTATTTGTATTTGTATTTTCGTGGCAAATTTTCAGAAGTTTAGATTAGGCGTGTTTGTAATATTCGACCACTTATCATAGCTACATCGAAACTACGAACACATATAAAAACGAAATAATAACCCTGTTGGCTTATTGGTATATCTGCTATAAGAGCTGTAAAGCGTGGGTTCGATTTCCACCCAGGATAAATATTTTGTAGTATAAACAAATGTTTGTTTGTGACTGGGTGTTGTGTATTATAAGTATGTACCTATTTACAAAAAAAAGTATTTAAGTATTCTACCAGTTATCTGACTTCCATAGTACAAGCTTTGCTAGTTTTGGGGGCAGATGGCGCTGTGTGCCCTACGATATTAATTTATTTACCAACTCCTAAATTTCGATATGATAAGATCTGTGGAAGATATATCCATTCATTTCAAATACATAGCTTAGCAACCATAAAAAAAATTATTAACATATCACCTATGTGACTGTAACCTTTTAGTTTTTGTGCTTGTAATCCAAAATAAAATTACATTCTTTCTTTCTATATTCAATTATACATATATAATAATAATTAATCTAATTATCGTAAATGAATCTTATTTCATTCTGTCTCGTGCGTCCCCATATGTTAGTTCTGGAAATCATCGCTGCTGAGAAATTGGCAGCACTAAAGCTGACAACAATTTTTGCTTTTTTGTCGCACTGTACACTACAGTGACAACTTTTTTATTATTATCTTGGGTATTTATTTGCCTTTTTATTTTTTAATTTTTTTTACATTACATATATATAAAACATTAAAAAAACTTAAAAACTAGGGTGCCGCCGGCAGCGGGGCAGGGCTCAAGCTGCCGGTAGTGAGGAACCTCCTCACAATGCGCGCCGTGTCAAGGATCACTGCCTTTTGAAGCTGACCCTTGACCCAACCGTCTAGCGAGAGTCTCTTAAAATGTTGGTCGAGACTCTTCGCAATAAGACCGTTTACCGTTACTACTATCGGGACAATGATCGTCGAATCAACATCCCACATGGCACAACAACAACATCATGAACATCCCACATTATTATTGTTATTGTTGTCTTTTTATCATTTCTTTGTAGTGTGTTGTTGCGTGTTAATATAATTGTTTTCTTTCTTTCTTTCTGTCCCTCTGATTTCAGAAAGGCGAACCGGGATCCCCAGGTTTACCTGCTCGAGACGGAATAAACGGCATCCCGGGCAGTCCCGGTGCTACGGGTCCGCCCGGCGCGCCCGCGCATCCAACAGTATCCTACAATCAGGTAACAATATGGTTACAAGTACAAGCTCAGTATTTAAGGTTACTCGTTACTGGAAACACTCTTCACCATTACTCCAACGTGATGAAAGAAAGTAAGTTTGAATACGGTAAGTACCAGTTTTGTTGTTTTGTGGTTGTTGGAAAGTACGTTCTTTTGTCATTTTTAGGGTTCTGTACCCAAAGGGTAAAACGGGACCCTATTACAAAGACTCCGCTGTCCGTTTATCACCAGGCTGAATCTCATGAACCGTGATAGTTAGACAGTTGAAATTTTCATAGATAATGTATTTTTGTTGCCGCTATACTAACAAATACTAAAAAAACAGAATAAAATAAATGTTTAAGTGGGCTCCTATACAATAAACGTGATTTTTTTGCCGTTTTTTTGTAGATAATGGTACGGATACCTTCGGGCGCGAGCCCGACTCGCACTTGGCCGGTTTTTTACCTGTCTACGCCGGAAACAAAAGGGAAAATAACATAGACAGACATTATTAATTATATTACCAATTATTAAAGTTACAATAAGCAGTATTAAAATAGATTCTATTCTATATTATTATTCTACTATGGTGACGAGCGGCATCGGAAGGCATGACAGAGCGCAGAGCTACAACAACCATCTCGTGCGAGCGGTACGCGCAGACTAGCGCGCTTTTTTTTTTTTTTGGAATGACTAGTGCTGTTAGGCTCAGATTGCCTCTACAGCGTCACCGGACTGTAAAACTGGCGCGCGAAAGGTCCCGCTTGTAGTTGTGCGAGCGAGAAAATTTATTTATTTATTTATTTATATTTATTATACTTTTTTTCTTAATTTAGCTTGATAGTCGAATTAAAACATCAGTCAGTGTTTTATTTATTTCACAACATACAAAACAGAATGCAATAATATTCACAACAATACAAATACCTACACAATTTTGATTTGTATTCCAAAATAATAAACATTGATTAATATATTTCTACAACGTCATGTGTAAATATTTGCAGGTGCCGTCCGTAACTGAAAGCGAAGTGAGAAACATTTGCGAAGATTTGATAAGAGGTAGGCACGAAAGCGTAAAAATAATAGCTTTGTAGATATCGTAATCGAATCAAACGAAGGGCGTGGGTTCAAATCGTAACAAGGAAGTGCTAAAGAATTACCAGAATCTGTGGAGTTATAAAACAATAAAAAGTGAAAAAAAAAGTAGTTTTATGTCACAAAATATAAAGCGTTGTCTAAGAACCTGTGAAACAAATGAAACCTCGATCAACTATAAAAAAACTACTTAATTTTTTTTAGGACTATGAATTACGTTTACTTTGTCATAAAAAAAAAATCATAAATGTATCAGTTTTTTAGTCCAGTGGGTTCCAATTGTTGGCTATAGCTTTATCCCACATTTTATCTTTCAACTGTACTTCAGCAGCGACGCTGTGAGAGAAGTGCTGAACTGCCTAATTACCCCATATGCGCGGTCATTAGACAGTTGGCATTAACCAGGGTACTGACTATAAAAGCCCTACTGATATATTAAAATGAGAAATAAAATTGTGAGGAATTTCTTTATATTTGAAATGCAGCGCGGATGAGTGAGTTGACGGCGGCAATGGTTGCTCCCACGGTGCAGTCGGTTGCGGGACGGCGGGGGCCGCCGGGAAGACCAGGGCCACCTGGCACTCCAGGTACATCATTTGTTTTATGTATAAGTTATGCGATTAACAAGACGCTCTCCTGATGGTAAGAGATAACGCATGCCCATGATCATTGTAGCGATATCCAGAACCTTGAGTAGCATCTCTGCTTTGGCGCTCATCACTTTGAGTCTTTCGGTGGTTAGTCTGAACAACCCATTAATTTCGCTAACAGCACTACCCTTCAAACTGGAACACAGTAATGTTTACACACTACTACTTGGCGGCAGAATTTCTGGTACTGCGGTGGTATCTAACTAGACGAACTCCTTCAAAGGAGATTTACCACCAAATGATTTATATTGATTGAAGATAGATCAAAATTGTTTACAACTTCAGGGACTCGAGGTGATCCAGGTGAACAAGGTCCAAGAGGCTATCCTGGGGAGTCGGGAGACGCAGGCAAACCTGGCACACCAGGTAGTCGAGGAGAAAAGGGGGACAAGGGTGAAAGGGGCCCACAGGGGATCGGTATGCCAGGACCGGAAGGTCCTAGAGGACTACCAGGTAATTGTTATGATTTATTTATTGAGTGGTGCGAAAGTTACTTTTGCTCGGGTTGCCTGGGGCGGGCTCTTGGCTATACCCTGCTGTTTTTTGTTGGAACTAAGAATTAGATATGGCGATGTTGGTTATTTTATAGCATAAACTAATTAGCCGCACAGTTAAAATTTTATCAAAGTTTATGTTTAAAATGTTTTATCGTTGAGTAGAAAAGTAGTTAAGGGAATTTGAGAAACAAGGAACTGACAGCCAGGGAGAAAACAAAATAAGCTTAGCAATGCGTTTTCTTAACAAAATTAATTTAAAGCAGATGCTAGACGTCATGCGCATATAGACGCTAATAATTATGTTTTAGTCTTTTTTTCACTTGTTATGCAAATTTATAAAACCTTTAACTTTGACTGACTTCTTGTCAATGAAGAAAACATTAAAAGCAAAGTTATTTGAACTAAAGAAAACATTTCTTTCTTTATTGCAGGAGCCCTGGGCCCATCAGGTTCTGAAGGCAGATCAGGACCTAGGGGAGATCCTGGTAGAGAAGGTAATATAAAGTGATAAAAAGGTGGGTAGGTAGTGGTATAAAGTAATTTGTACCATATGTATTCTCGAAGACCTTTGTGAATCTCTCTATTTGTGGAAAAATGTGTTTAGGCCACCTCTTTTAAATGCATCATGATTTTTTTATTTGATATTTTTATGAATTTTTATTTACTTTAATCACTGCAATTCAACTGAAATCATAGTAAAGGATATTATAGTCAGTAGGTACAATATTAAAAAAAAAATACATCGTACCTACTTAGTTTATGGTTTCGAATAAACTTTTTTAAATTTGACAGGTAGGTTTTTTATTCTGTGTCTATTTTTGGCGGTTTACTCTACTTTTCAATACGTTGATTTTTGCGGACACTTAAAGCAGTATGGCTTTACAGCTTTAGCCTGCCTGATGGGGCAAATTAATATTAAAAAAAAATATTTTTGCGGGTATTTCAATTTGCTGTTTTGTTCAATGAAAGCGATAATTAAGCCACAAAGAATATATTTTTAATATGAATATAAATAATAAATATGCTTAATTTGTCCCCCACAGGTCCGATGGGCCCTCGTGGCGTGCCTGGGCCCCGTGGAACTTGCGAGTGCCCCGTGACAGCTTACTATGCATATTCACCACAGGGTTATTTGAAAGGACCATAATAATAAAATAAAAGCTTCATACATAATAAAAGCTCCAAATAATGTAATAAATTCGTAATTTTTCCTCATAACTGCTTACTTACTTGTATGTCACTAATGCAGTTTTTTTATTCTACAGGGTTACCTACGTAGAACGGTAATGATAAGTCATAGTCATTGTACTGGTAAAACAACAATTTTTAAAATTAGGCCAACTATGAAATTGCGAAACAAAATACCAGCTCTTCCATAGGCAGCCCGTACACGTAGCGCGCGATCCGCGATCCGCGATCCGCGATCAATGATCGCGATCCAGACTGATCGTGTACGAAGCGGATTGACGGACTGATGCTCCGGATCGCATAATATCTAGAAATTTTGAAATCATGATCGCGGATCGTGATCATGATTGAACGTGTAAGGCGGCCCATACATTTCATCCAATTTAGATCATTTTGATGTTTCTGTCGAACAACTATTTTGTTTCGTAATTTCAAGATCTCTCTCATAGAAAAAGTGTACTTCCTTTTGGCTTAGTACTGCCGATACGTGTAACTCTATACAGAGTTGTGTCCATTGTAATATTTCTTCATAATGACGGGGGTTTATCCTCTTTTCAGCCAAGACATCCCAAGCGTAACAATTCATTTTTTTTAAATTTTATGGACGATCAATTAGTATTTGAAAATGTCTGTATAAATAAATAAATAATAAAAAAGCCATTTATTCCATATTTCCAGTACATTGATATTGCTTGATCTTACTTAATTTTTTCCTAAAATATGGATCCCTTTTTGGGTAAAGGCCTCCTCCAGTTTTTCCCACAGATCTCTGTCCATTCCTGTGTTGATCCAGTCGTTTCCTGAGACCTGGATAATATCATCGGCCCACCTTCTTACCGGTCTGCCAACATTCGATATGTCTGTACAAGCGAGAAAATATCTAAGTAATCTGATTTAGAAGCAAACCTGCTGAAATATTAGCGTTTTGCACAAAATTGTATACGAAAGAATTTTTAAATGTATATTTGTGGAAGTAAGCTTCCTAGTACTTAAAGCTACAAAATAAAAATTAAAAACAAATCATGGATTTTTATTTCGCTAAAATATTCTATAAAAATATATCTATCATCAAAATATTGACACAACCTCCTCAATTAGTATATCAATTATAACATCCAAGTAATAATTAAAAAATCTAATAGACGATCGCTGTGATATTTACGGATTTGAAACTCCATCAGAGATAGTTCAGTCATTTTTCTTTGCTTCAGTTGTTCGCTGGCTCTATTTCGCGAACCGATTCGATTTCTGCTTTACAGAAGAAGCACTGCCTGCTATTTAAAAGATGCTGCATAATACATGCCCTGAAAATAGAAAAGACTTGCAATTAATGATATTTATATTTTTCACATTAATTGTATGCAACAAGAAACGGGTTCTAAGTACTGGTACAAGTGCCTGTATTTGTATCAATCGATTTTCACATGAGTAAAGACTTTTATATACAGTGATGCTGCCTGCGACAGCGGTCATGGTGGCGGTTACGAATGTAACTGCTAAACTTTTTTTGTCTTTGGTTTTGGCGTCGCATTTTGAGCATTTGCCAGTGTCAAGTGTTTTATATTTTCAAGTTTCAAAAGTTTAATAAGTTGTCTCGTAGCTATAGTTATAGTCAAAGTACAGCCCGTGTCAGTCAAGTCCAGTCATGTTTTAGTAAAGTAGTGGCGACTTTATAAGGTATAAAGCTTCGATGCAGTTTTGGAAGCAACAAGAAAATTCATTTTTCACCACATTATATTATTTTCCCACACTCGCGCTTGTGATTAGACACTTTATGAATAAAACACCACCATTTTAATGCATCGACAAAACACTAGTTCTGTAAAAAATACAACGGGGCGATAAGACTCTTTCTGCGTTCCCGCCAAAACTCCTGCTAAACCTAACTGTTTGCTACTGCGGTCGTCAAATGCCAGTGGTATAATCAAATTTTGGATTTAGATGATAGATAGATAGAAACTCTTTATTGTGCACCTTTCTGGTTTGTTACCTATGAACTACAATTTGGGTGTTTTTATGGCTACTGTGAACAGATTTCTCCAAGATCAACGTCATTGTCTTGAATAGGAAATCTTTTCATGGCTCACGCGCTGCGTAGGCATTTGATACTCTCCTTTGTTATTATATTTGTTTTTACTAGTACTATAAGGTAACAATATATTTGATACAAGGCACCTGCAAGAATGATGGCCGCAGGGTACGAACGCGGTATCGGCCGGTCGCGCATAACATATAGTGCAGAGTAAGTCGGACTGGGCTCCGCTGGAGCCCGGCGATCGCGCCTTGATTGCCGCATCTCGAGCCACTCGCAGTCTGTCCACCACCACTTCTAGCGCTTTTAGCTCGTCTAGCGTCACGTCTTCTGGATCTACAGGAAGAATCAAATTGAATTCAGTTTTAATGCGTTCAAATTATCTGAAGATGCGATAACACGTTATTGGTAACATAAAATATTGATAACAGAAACACAAGTTAAAAATTAAAGATTGTGCAACAAATGGCGGCCTTATCGCTTAAAGCGACCTCTTCCAGTCAACATTAGCATGGAAAATATTTGTGGTAACTGTAAAGGACGGGGTGTGCTACAGTCAGAAGTTAAAAAATATTTAAAACATAAATAACAATACTTTAATAATAAATATATGTATATAATATGTAAGATACACAGGTTAATAATTAGCAATTAGCTCAGCGGATTAGCAAGTTGAAGTGGCAGTGGGCAGGGCACATAACACACAGAACTGATGGCCGATGGGGCTGCAAAGTTCTGGAGTGGAGACCACGGACCGGCAAGCGCAGCGTAGGACGTCCACCCACAAGGTGGACAGACGACCTAGTAAAGACCGCAGGAACGCGCTGGATGCGAGCCGCTTCCAACCGGTCTTTATGGAAGTCAATGGGGGAGGCCTATGTCCAGCAGTGGACGTCCTACGGCTGAAATGATGATGATGATGATGACAGGTAAATAATAATACTGAATAGCAAAACGATAAAATCATAGCAGCTAAATTGTGCGATAGTGCTGCTTAACACGATCGATGACGACCTTATCGACCTTATTGTCTACCTCTACAGCAATGGGCTAAAGATAACAATAGGCATAATTTTTTACACAAGTAACTTGCTTTTTTATGTAAAAATAATGAGACGGATCAAGACCAATCCATGACCATTGCAACAGTACTCAAAGCTTTAAGCAACGAAACAAAGTCTAGGCCGTCGCTACTTTGTTGATCATTACTTTGAGTAATTTGATAGTCAATCTGAAGATGGTAATATAAAATTATCACGATATGTTATTATTTTCAAATGTACTAACATTTGTAAAATGTGAAATGGCTTCTATCTCTCGTCTTTCCAAGCATGTATTCTAGGCCGTCTACTCTGAATAGTGGCTCAGATATGATAGCTTTTGTTGTCTTTTCCAAATGCTGAAAAAATATTCATAATTACAAAATAAACTATCTAAATTATATCAGTTGTGCGATTGCAAAGACCAGAAAACTAGCGAATATACTTACATCAGGCATTAACTTAGGATCCAGCATCCTAATGAGACATCCAGCGACCGGCGCAAGCGCTACGTAATAGTGCACCCTATCAGTGTCAGGTAGCCCCCGCGTCACCAGCCGAGAGAACCCCGCACCGCCCCCGCCTCGGATACAAACTCTCGACACCACCGCCATCAGAATCTGGAAACATTTTAAAACTTATTATCACACTAGCTGCGCCCCGCGGTGCTACCCGCTACATGTTTTCGGGATAAAAAGTAGCCTATGCGTTAATCCAGTGTCTCAGCTACCTCCATACCAAATTTAATCCAAATCCGTTCAGTAGTTTCTGCGTGAAAGTAACAAACATCCATCCATCCAAACTATCACATTTGTAATATTAGTGAGATGATAACGTTAGATAGCCAACGCTTCTGATGTATGTTGTTATTATTATAACATTTTGACTCTACGTTTCTCATCCGTACGGTCAAGGAATGGAACAAGCTTTCTTATATCTTCGACCACATCATCGCTTGTCATCAGGAGAGTTAGTGGTCAAACGAAAACTTATCCGTATAAAAAGTGTTTAAGAATCACAGACACCCAAATGGTATCTATAGGGGGTTGAGTTGAGTTGAGTTAAGTTTGTCTGTTTTTGCTTTCGTTTTCGTTTTTTTTGTTTTTGTTTTTGTTGCAAAATAAATTCTTCTTCTTTCTTTCAAAATATCATTATAAACCTTGACAAGTAGAAACTCATTCAAGCTGTTGCACACCTTAAATAGCAGCATGGAAACAAGTGCGAGGATCATTTAAGAGCTTAGTCCCAAAATTTGACTATGAGCTAAGCTCTTTTGTAATAGGATTCTATTTACCTGACACGTCCTTCCAAGCAGAAGCTCGTTCTGGTTGTCGCACGCCTCTGGCTTGGTCAGCAGCGTGGGAGCAAGAGCGAGGGTCATCTCCAACGCCCGCGCTAGCCCGTGGTAAAGATCGAAACACGTTGCACATAGCTTGATCTGCCGCGATTCCAGCTGCGCATCAACATGAACTCTATCCATCTGTAAAGGTCACATAGATACCCACATTGAAAAGGGCTCTTCTGAGAATGGTCTAATGGTCTTTTTGACTCAGTTCTTGCATCAGAGTTCAAATACCGCACATCCTGTCATCGCCAAAAGGCTCCCCACATTTTGTAGATCTGGAAATCCTGTACGCTCATTGCATCCGTCCGCGCACTTGCAAAATGTGGAATGTTCTCCCTACGAGGGTCTTTCCGTGGAGTTAGTTTTGTAGTTATGAAAGATCAGTGGCTAGCGAGGTCGATTCGCATGCCGAAGGGCGTGGGTTTGAACCCCAACAATGAGCTTGAGCTGCCGGTGAAGGAAAACATTGTGAGGAAACCATAGCATGATGGTAGGGTACTTTTTAGTACTCGGCTGGCTAGCTACCACCCTCATGTTGAAAATCTGCCACCAAACATCTAACGGTGTGTTCGGCATCCTCACTTGAGAGCCAGTTCCATTCTAGGCTAGGTATGCTTTACCATCTTCGGACACACCACAACTTAACATCAGGTGAGCTGTAGTCCTAGCCTGTCAAATATAAAATAAGTTTCAACAAGAAGTATTTTAAAAGCGTCTATAAACTTTGAATCTTGGTTGGCAACTCATCGAAACAATGCTAATGCTGCAGGTATCTTTAGGCGACAGCTGACCTGAGAACCGTCTGCTTGTTTGTTTCGGAAAGTCTGTAAATGTGTTGTTACCTCCTGCATCATAGTGATGAATTCAGAGAAAGCCCAGTTGAGTTGGCTGAGCAGGGAGTTGAGGAAGGCGGCCGCCTCGTTGGGGTGAGTGGTGAGGTATTCCTTCACGCGGTTCTGGATCACCTCCGAAGGGCATGGGCCTAAATGGATACAAGCATTATCTTTTGAAAACGTTTTTTCTAGAATTTTTATGATGAGTGGAAATTGATGCTCGAGTGTGTCAATAGGTCAAATAGAGAAGAAAAGAGGATTCAAACCGTTTTATTTAAGTTTTTAGAACATTGACAATGAAATGGTGATGCGTGTTTGGGATTTACTGTGAAATCTGATCGTTGTTGTATTCAATTTTTAGAACATTGACAATGCAATGGTGATGCTTGTTTAGGATTTACTGTGAAATCTGATCGTTATCATAGTAGTTACATCAACTTGTGACCACTTGATTCAACTACTCGTACTCTGTTGGCTCATTTGGTAGTGTGTCTACTTTAAGAACTGTAGGGCGTGGGTTCGATTTCTACTCAAGACAAACATTTGTATGATGAGCATATTATTGTATCTTTGTTTTATGTCTGTTCTGTATCTATTATAAGTCCGTATATACAAAAAAAAAGTATTTAAGTATCCTATCAGTTACATAAAGTACAAGATTTGCTATTTGGGGCTAGATAGCGCTGTGTGAAATATCTTAGGATATTTATTTATTTACTTGTGGCACTAGTTTAAATTCTTTTTTTTCAGTAGAGATTTATCATTTCTTGTGTGTACAATAAATACTTTATCATCAAAATCAATCTTTTTATAAATAATTCTTATCTTTTATAATCAATCTTTTTATACAAAATCAATCTTTTTATAAATAATTATCGTAGGACTTTACACACATCGCCATCTGATCCCACACTAAGCAAAGCTTGTAATATGGCAGTCAAATAACTGATAGAATTCTTGAATTATTTTTTTGTAAAAGATAGAGTGAAACAAAAGAAAGTAACGAATTACAATTGAGCTATTCCTACATACATAGATTTCTTATAAATATGTATATGTTTGTAATGTACTTAGGTAGATGGATTTTTACGAAATAGAAGCTACACGCGCTCGTAAACAAGACAATAATATTTACCAAAGCACTGGCTCATCAGGCCGGCGTCCACTTTGGCTCCGAGATTGTTTACCGTCGGCTCCCTGTCGCCATACCTGTATATCATTGTTATTACCTTCATCAACTTATTTTAGGGTCTACAACAAAACCCACAATTATTCAAGTGAACCCTAATTATATAGAAACTCAAAAAAAAAATCTTCTTCCCCGCGACTTCGTCCGCGTGGAATTTACCAAAAAGTTTGTTCAGTTTGACAGTATAAAAAGTATCCTATGTGTTAATCTAGGCCATAAACTATACATGTGCCAAATTTCCTCCAAATCCGTTGAGTAGTTTTTGCGAGAAAGAGTAACAAATATCTATCCATCCATCCTCACAAACTTTCACATTTTACAATATTATAGTAAGAAGTATTTCTCAAAATTTTTTTCAAGTATGTATATCAAACATTGTATGTATACGATTCGACAGCCCCGTTGGCTTATTGGTAGTAAATCTGCCTTGAGAGCTGTAGGGCGTGGGTTCGATTCCCACTCAGGGCAAACATTTTGTGAATAAACAAATGTTTGTTCTGTGTCTGTGTGTTCTGTATGTATTATATGTATGCATTTACAAAAAAAAGTATAATTTATGTATTCTATCAGTTATCTGACTTCCATCACACAAGCTCTGCTTAGTTTGGGGCCAGATGGCGCTGTGTGTATAATCCTACGATATTTATTTATTTATAAAATAGTTTTATCTTAAAGCAAATACTTACACTGCACGAGGGAGCGTGCTCCACCGTAGACCGCATCTTCGCTTAACATCAGGCGAGTTGGCGGTCAAACGCAAGCCTATATGTAATAATTTAAAAAGGAAGTAAAGCTAAATTAACTTTTAAAATTTGATCGATTAAGTCTAAAAATACCTATATTAATCGATGAGTCAAATAAGTTTTGTTATTGTTGTATTTCAACCGAAACATAGTCAATTCACTTTAATAGCTATAATTGATTTGACCAACATTATGTCGACTCTATGCTCTATAAATATATCGAGTAGAGAATCTCCAGAGAAACAGTCCAAAACAAAATAAAAATAAAGGAACGTATGATAGAAACGTAATTTTGGATAATTAACTACAATTATCCAATTATCTCTCCCAAATTTAGAACCCATATCAGAAATTCTTTATGTCCTAAGCGCCTGGCTCAGTCCGACCCCTAGCTAATCATATAGATATATACCCATAATCATAGTTATTTAAACGCTAAACCAACATTGCACACATGGTCTGAGTTGCAATCCCGCTCTGATCCAACATTTCTGTACTCTAGTTTCCTAATGATTGTAATTTGTTTTGTGTGTTTGAACAAATAAAATAAAATAAAATTATAGTGTTAATCCGATTATATGGTCATATACTGCTGTATCATAGTATAGTTGGTGATGATCCGATGATCTGCAAGCTGTAGGTGTTTTATTAGGTAATCCACGTCTTCTATGTACCTTGAAAATAACTTCAGTACATTGAAGTTTGATGCAAATCGACCGGTGTTCCCCGTCGCAGGGTGATCTGATTACATTTTACAAAATTGCCACAAAACATTTAATCTAGGATAAATATTATTATATAGCAACAAATGTTATCATTCAAACACAGGAAAGGAACCTATTAATCGGACTTTGAAAAGAGGTTTGTTATTAGTTTTGATGATTGTTATCCACATTGTAATTGTATTTTTTAATACGTAACAAACTTTACTGCGTTGGTGTATCTAACGTTTTGTCCAGGTGTTTTTTAATGGTTGTTTGAGCTCACATAATTCATTAAAACTCAAAGAAGTTCGTACATGTAATTTAAAATGCATAAAACGGGAGACGGTTCTTAAATCGGGAGACACCAGCAAAAAGATCTACGGATCTCCTGATAAATCGGGAGACACAAGCAAACATTTCTACGGATTTCCTAATAAATCGGGCATTATTTGACAAAGGTATTGTTGGATAATCTTACAAATGAGTTGCCCGGATGAGTGGTCGAAGAGCATCATCTTAATAATAAATAAATATCGTAGGACTATACACACAGCGCCATCTGGTCCCAAACTAAGCAGAGCTTGTGTGATGGAAGTCAGATAACTGATAGAATACATACATCTTGTATGTAGTATGTAGATAATATGAATTAAACTTAAGTAAAATAGTGATGATCCAGCTGCAGTAGTTATGCAGTATTTAAGTATTGTATTATAAACTATTAGTATTATGTAATATTGTAATTCAGTTATGCAGTAGATTTTATTGCATACTAGTTGAGATATTTTAACAACCGTAATTTTAATTTTAACAATAATACAGCCCCGTTTGCTCATTGGTAGTAGGTATATCTGCCTTGAGAGCTGTAGGGCGTGGGTTCGATTCCCACTCGGGGCAAACATTTTGTGAATAAACAAATGTTTGTTCTGTGTCTGGGTGTTCTGTATATATTATAAGTATGTATTTACAAAAAAAAAGTATTTATGTATTCTATCAGTTATCTGACTTCCATCACACAAGCTCTGCTTAGTTTGGGGCCATACGGCGCATGACGGCAAAAAAAAAAAAAAAAACAAAGCAGCAATAAATTATGAAGAATAAAATTTTCGCTATTTCTCTGTTGATTTTGTACTCAAAAAATAGATCATGGTTAATCTAGATTTATCGATTTAATAAGCTAAATGGACAGCTAACGACGGTACAACATTTAGGGTGAAAATATAGGCTGTTTGTTTAGGACTGGAGTTAATTAGGTAGAACAAATAAATAAACAAAAGAGGCTTTATTGTTCATAAACAAGTCTATTGGCAGGTTTTCTTTTTCCTTCTAATCCATTTAATTGAAAAGAAAAAACAGACTAAGAAAAATACTACATTCTTTGACGTTTTTTATCCAGTACATACGTATCATTTTTGTTACAATAATAGCTCAGTGGTTAGCAAGGTCGGTTCACACGCCTAAGGGTGCGTTCAAACCCTAACAATGAGCTGGAGCTGTCGGTGACGGAAAACATCGTAAGGAAAACGTGCATGATGGTAGTGTATTTCCAGTACTAGGCTGGCTACCTTCAACTTGGAAATCTACCGCCAAGCACCTAACGGTGTGTTCCGGTAGCCTCAAGAGTCAGTTCCATTCCAGGCTAGGTGTGCTTTACCATCTTCAACCACACCTTCACTTAACATCAGGTGAGCTGTAGTACAAAATACCTAACTTGTCAAATATAAACAACTAGCGGACACCTCGCGGTTTCACCCACGTAGCGTCTTCACTTCCCGTGCGAATACAGGGATAAAAAGTAGCCTATGTCACTCGGGGATAGTGTAGCTTTCCAACGATGTAAGTATTTTTGAAATCGGTCCAGTAGCTTTTAACTTTATTCATTACATACAAAAATACAAATCATTCCTTCATAATATTAGTAAAGAAATATACAGTATAACAAAACTCTTGACTCTAAAATTTTGTTGACGATAGAACCATATAGAACTGCAGATGGAGTTGACTTATTCCCTGGATATTACCAGAATTCTATTACCTGGCAGCGAGATGCGGCCACTGCCGGTGTCGGAAACCGAACCCCGTCCCGTGCCAGAAGCGCACCAGCACCCAATTAGACTGCGCCCACGCTCGGTTCTGGTACGGACGGAGCAATTCTTCAACCATGCACATCTGCCTGGAACACACGAGCGTCATAAAAATTCATCATCATCATCATAGATTTACCTCACATTGACATTTGTATAATTTTTGATTTTGGCATTTATAAACCTAAATTATTAAACATCCGATTCTAAATAGATAATTATTATTTAATTGTGAGATATATATAATTCATTGTTATAGTCGTTTGTATCTCACTAAATAAATATAAAATTAATATAATAATAATAATCATCAGCCTATCGAAGTCTACTGCTGGACATAGGTCTCTCCACGCCACTCAGCCCAATCTTCGGCTTTTCGCTTCCATCCAGCGCCAGTTGTCCTACGTATATCTTCACTCCATCGAGTCTCAGGGCGTTCTATGCTATGTTTGGCAATTCGCGGTCTCCACTCCAGAACACGTGTACTCTAGCAGTTATCGGTTCTGCGACAGATATGTTCATTGTCCAGTCCACTTCGTTTCCGATACGATCCCCCAGAGAAATGCCAAGCATAGCTTTGTGTTCAAAATTATAACCGAATCGAACAACACAAACTAACTGTTTCTGTGGAACTCTTTCGATAGCCCTCATGGTGGAAGGTTGCGTGGCGAAGGACGCCAGGGTCTGCACCAGAGACTCCCTCGTGCTAGCCAGAACTATGCGCTGGTCTGCAAACTCGGCGCATAGGAACGCCGCACAAGATACCACTAACTCGTCCCATTCTGAGAAACATACATTTTCAATGATTTAAAAAAAATGTAAAAGTGATAAGACGACGAGACGCTCTCCTGATGGTAAGAGGTAAACGCATGTCCAGTGATGACCATTGAATTTCGATGGTTAGTTTCAACACCCCTGCAATTTCGCTAGCTGCAATATTGCTGCATTATTTATCTACACTAATTAAAAATAGGAAATATTTATTTTTTTATTTGTATTGAACAGGCTCCGAAACTACTGGGCCGATCTTAATATTCCTTTCATAGAATGCTACATTATCCGTGATGGACATAGACTATAGTTTATTTAAAAAACAGTCGGATCCGTATGGAAACTTCAATAATGTAAATCAAGCTGTAAAAAATATACCTACTGAAAAATTACTTAGCATGCGCTGCGAAAACTATTGACAATAGAATAAAGTGTCGTTTTAGAAAGCAAATTGACAGCTACAAATAAGTCCGCAATATCATATGTCTAACTATTACAGTTGTCAGACATTTACATCTATACTAATTATTTACTAAAGAGGAAAGATTTGATTTTTTTGTTTGTTTGTATTGAATAGGCTCCGAAACTACTAGACCGATCTCAATAATTCTTTCATCATTAGAATGCTACATCATCACTGAGTGACATAGGCTAGATTTGTATTGTTAATCGAGTTTTGTTTTCCCGTGCGAAGCCGGGGCGAGCTGCTAGTATTTAATAACAATAAAAGTTTTCCTGTGTTCCTCTTTTACATGTGTTATATGTACCTGGTATCTGTGCCAAGGGCACGGTGGGATGCATGTAGAGCCGCAACGAGTTGCACAGCTCCAGCATCGCATCCACGTGGTATTCAGGAACGAATGCGAACAGGGACTCCGTGAATTCAGACCCTGGATAACAAACAAATGGCATTTTGTATTACTTTCGCCAAATGTTAATTTAGGACGATGCTTCGACGATGAAGTTTCGGCAGCCTAGTTGCCCGGTTCGGCAGCCTAGTTCGGACCGTCTGGCTTCCAATCTGAAGGTCCTATAATCCAATCCCATTTACACGCACTTTTGTCGTTTTTAAGCTATGTGCGTATTGCCCACAGGACATATACAAGATGAAGATTATTTTGTTAACCGGTTAAAACCAATCTTAGAAGCCATACCCGGATATTCAAGGAGTTAAAGCAGAACACGACGCATCGTCTTGCTTACACGCCTTGAAAAAGGCCACCAAATATGGCCAAGATAGCCTACATGATTAAACAATGTAAATATAGAGTCTCAAAAAATAACAGATTTTAAACAGTAACGATATTTTAAAGATCAAACTTTACGTATGCATTTGTAAAATTACTGTCGCAATTTATTTACGTGTTAAACAGACAAATCTATATAGTTTTTTCACGGTGTATGTTTCCTTCACACCAGCAGCTCAAGTTCATTTTATTGTATTCACAATATTTATTTGTATTGACATATTTTTATATTGACAATATTTTTTATATTGACATACCTTATTATGACATTTTTGTTTTGACATGTAATCAGCGTTTAAAACACATTTAATGGCATATTTAAAATTTTGACTTGTAACATTGGTGTTATCAATAAAATATTTGTATTTTACAAGGTGAACAGACGACCTAGTAAGGACTGTAGGAACGCGCTGGGTGCGGGCCGAATCTAACCGGTCTTTATGGAAGTCAATGGGGGAGGCCTATGTCCAGCAGTGGACGTCCTACGGCTGAAATGATGATGATGATGATGATAATTTGTATTTTATTTCGGCGCGCGAACCGACCGCATTATCCACTGAGCTATCATTGCTATAAAATCAAAGAAGTCAAAAGCATGCCTAGTCTATTGTAAAAAAGTTTATTAAAAATGTTAAAAATATTATCACTGCCCAAAATTAGTAGCAATAAAATTTCAGTGCAAAAATCGTTGGCACTCATTTCGTATTCCGCACAACAGATGCAGAAAAAAACGTTCCAATTTGGGGGTAGAAAGTGAATCGTAAGCGGTTCTTGGTGAGAATTTCGGCCTCGGTTGAATAATGACATTGTTTTTTTTTTGTTTTTGAGGCCTTGGAGCGCTTCCAAGCAATTAAAAAGAAGGTTATGCATAGAAAGTAACACAGTACTCCAGGTTTTAACATAGATTTAAAATTTGCAGTAGGATTTTTATAGGTAAACAACAGAAACGAACTACAAAGTACCCCACCACCATGCTGTGGTTTCCTCACGATATTTTAAGACATCGCATAATTGTGACGGAATGTTTCTTTCGATACAAATATTTATGAATAATGTAAAAAGAAAAATATTCCAAGTTGTAGGTGTAATTATTTACTTGTTCCTGATCCAAGTTGAGCATTGGAGCCTAGCCGAGGAGTGGCCGCCCTGGACGTGGGACTTTGAGGGCTGAAAATCAAATTTTTTTTTTTTAATTTCCTACTGCGGCGACTTGTCAGTTAATATAAATCATTTACTAGCGACCTTCGCATGGGTGCAATGTTCATATAGATACTAATGTGGCGTATTTGCATAATTATAAACCTTCCCCTTGAATCTATCTATCTGTCTATTGATGGAAACCGCATTAAGATCCGTTGCGTTGTTTAAGAGATCTAAAACAAATTAACAGTCATAGTTCAAGTATAAGTCACGGTCGAGTCATGATTAAAAGACTATACACATCATATTTCTACGAAGAAAGGTTTTCAAACACAGGTTTCTCTACACTAGGTTTATTGTGTATATCGGTACCAAACTAAATATTAACAATAAAAAAGAAAATGCCAAATGAATCTTTTCTTAGTCTCATAATTGTGCATGGTGGTAGGGTACTTTCTAGTACTCGGCTGGCTAGCTACCACCCTCAAGTTGAAAATCTGCCGCCAAGCATCTAACAGTGTGTTCCGGCAGCCTCACTTGAGAGCCAGTTCCATTCCAGGCTAGGTGTGCTTTACCATCTTCGACCACACCTTCACTTAACATCAGGTGAGCTGTGGTCAAACAACTAGCCTGTCAACCACAAAAAAAAAAAAAAAATCAGACTTTTGGCGGGAACGCGGTAAAGTCGTGTCGTCCCATTGTATTTTTTTCCCAAAACTAGTCTAAATCGTTGTCCGCGTCTGTCACATATTTAGCAAAATTGGCGCCAAAAACATCGTTAATACTTCTTTATTTAGTTTTTCACATTCTTTATTAACATTGAGGTTTTAGTTCAAAGGAGTTTTTGAAAATAAAACTACAATAATTATATTATCGATAAAATCATACCTTTGATCGGAGCTAGAAGTATATTCCAGTTGCAACGAAGCGTAACTAGTCGTTCCAAGCAAAGAGCTCTTACCGGGCAATATTTCTTTACTTGCTACCTAAACAAAGTCACTTTAACTAGATAGTTACTTTGGTAAAACTTTAATGAGCTGTTGTAACTTTATACAGAAAAAAGGACGTTCTAGAGCAAACGACGTTACTGTTTTATTTTAAAATGTAAAAAGAATCTTTCAAAGTGATCTTTCTTTTAATTAATTAATTATACATTTATTATTATTACTAATCAATATGAACTTGTTCTGAAATAAATTTACTTTATTATTATTATTATAAAGTGGACGAACTTCTTAAAAGGAGATTGTCTACGTAGATAAACATTTTGCCGCCAAGCAGTAGCGATTAAGAGCGCGCCTTATGCCAGAAAAACACAAAAAAAGGTATTTTCGATGCCGCTCTTTGATATTAGGAAACATAAATATTACAACAAAAGAATATATTGGAGTATGGGTATAATCCTCAAGAAGTACAATAGCCGAATAGAATTTTGAAAATAGGTCGAAGGTTTTCACAAAAAAAAAAAAACTACAAATGCCGCAGAAATTTAGAAATTTTATTTTAATTCAAATACTCTAAATTGTCAGCGATGGCCCCACATTATTTTTTATGAATTAAATACTTTTTTAATTTGATGTAAGTTTTGAATAATTGAATAGGACTCGGTCAAAAATATACCTTGGATTTCAAATCATGCAATTCTCGATCTTGTAGAGCGGGTGGAAACTGTTTTTTTTCTGGCATTACGCGTGCTCTTGATACTTAGATTTTAATTCAGATTAATTTCTTGAAGTACCTGAACATGTATGGCATAGTCCGGATCGGACGACATTCGAAGCGAGTGCAGGGTCCCGGAGAAATGCTTAGCTAGGTCCTGTTGACGCTGCTTTGTCCAGATGGCACCGACCACCCATCCCATTTGCAGCGCGCCCGCTTCAAGCTTCTCCTGACGATGTGACGACAGTGTTTTTAATCCACGACGCAAAAACGACGGGTGTTATAAGTTTGACGTGTCTGTATGCGTGCGTCTGTCTGTGGCATCGGAGCTCTCGAACGGATTAACCAATTTTTTTTTTTTGTTCGAAAGATGAATTAGTCGGAAATGTTCTTAGCTAAGTTTGATATAAATCGGTCCAAGATGGCCGCCGCAACAAAATGGCGGATTACAAATTTTTTCACAACTCCCTCAATATGAGTGTCAAATGAACGGGCTTGACTAGTAAAATACTATACACAGGTTTTATTTATTTTTATTTATACTTGTAAGTTAGCTTCAAATATAACCACTTCAGTAGGTAAATACAGCGATTAAATAATATAGCCCGGGTGGCAGCGTTGCATTTTAGGTAGTGATTTTACGCCGATCCATTGCTATCTTGTTCGATAGATCTCGAATAACTGATAAGTAAACCGAGCGTCAGCTGGCGCACCCGCGGTGGGTTTGGGAATGGGAGGTCGGGGAAGTTGTAAAAAAAATTTAAAAAAAAAGTAATAGTACGCCGGCTGAAACCCATTTTCATGTATAGTTGACATCATACTGAGTTGAAAAATAGTCGTCAGCTGCATGGAGGAGGGTGGGTTATGCGTCAGCCGATCGCATGAACTTGTAAAAAATCGCGTAAAAAAAAGTCATAGTACGCCGGATGAAACTTAAACTAGCTGATTGTTTATATAATTTAAAGTACGAAAACAACAATCAGCTGCCTGGGTAGCGGTGGAAAGACCGTCAGCCGGTGCAGTAAAGGTTGAAAATATTGGAGCATTGCTACTAAAAAAGTTATAGTAAGCCGGCTGATGTTGATACCGATAGTAGATCTTATATGTCTAATAAGTAAACCGAACATCAGCTGCCCAAGTAGCGGTGGGTTTGGGAGTGGGAGGTCGTGGAAGTTGTAAAAAAAAATTAAAAAAAAAGTGATAGTACGCCGGCTGAAACCCATTTTCATGAATAGTTGACATCATACTGAGTTGAAAAATAGTCGTCAGCTGCATGGAGGAGGGTGGATTATGCGTCAGCCGATCGCATGAACTTGTAAAAAATCGCGTAAAAAAAAGTCATAGTACGCCGGATGAAACTTAAACTAGCTGATAGTTTATATAATTTAAAGTACGAAAACAGCAATCAGCTGCGTGGGTAGCGGTGGAAAGACCGTCAGCCGATGCAGTAAAGGTTGGAAATATTGGAGCATTGCTACTATGCGGTTGCCTTTTAAACACGAATTTCGAGGTAGATTCTGGCCTTGCTTGAGCCCATAACACGACCTTCGGGCTACCTAAACTTCTGCCCTTAAAATTTTAAAGCAGCATCTGCGTGCATCTGTAGATTACTGGAGAAAAGTCGTGAATCACTCTGAACAATATTATGAAAAAAGACTGGGAGCGAAATGTTCACTTCGACAATATTTGTGAACAAGAATTAATAATAAACTTAAGGAACAGCTCTAGTAGTAGTATCTTTAGTAAGACTCAAGTTCTATAAGAGTTATACTTAATCATAAAGGTTCATTAACGATAATACTTTAGCGCATTCTTAGAGGAATTAATTTAACTATGTAAATCATTACAGATTTATTGCATCACATCATAGGGGTCGGCTTGCAGTACACACCTCATTAAAGCTGAAAGAGCTCAGACTCATTTTGAAAATTGCTCACGAAAAGCCCTTCCGGTACCTTACAGATGACCTCTAAAAGGATACCAAGGAACTCGGGCTTCGGCAACTTTTTATTAAGTACTGTACTTTAAGATTTCACAAATCGGCTCCCTTACAAATCAAACGTCAACGGACTGATAGCATTTCGCGCACGCAAAGATGGGAACTACCTCTAAGAAAAACGAGACTTGGGCAGAGATGCTATAGTTACCTAGGAGCATTTCTTTCTAATAGCTATATAAATTGCTTAACCTATTAGACAAAAACAGACATAATTGTAAAAATAAACTCAAAGAATACCCTCTTACTTTAAATTGCCACGACACCGAGAGCCAGATAAGACCAATATTATAAGCAAGATAAGAAAAACAACTAGTCGTCAATAGTCACACACACATCCACACATCCTCTCACACACAACACACTCGCACATATACCCAAATAAATACATAAACAAATAAATACATTTTATTATAATCAATTTAATTAATTTTAAGGAAAGAGGCTTAGGTAGCCCGAAGGTCGTGTTATGGGCTCAAGCAAGGCCAGAATCTACCTCGAAATTCGTGTTTAAAAGGAAACCGCATAGTAGCAATGCTCCAATATTTTCAACCTTTACTGCATCGGCTGACGGTCTTTCCACCGCTACCCACGCAGCTGATTGCTGTTTTCGTACTTTAAATTATATAAACAATCAGCTAGTTTAAGTTTCATCCGGCGTACTATGACTTTTTTTTACGCGATTTTTTACAAGTTCATGCGATCGGCTGACGCATAATCCACCCTCCTCCATGCAGCTGACGACTATTTTTCAAATCAGTATGATGTCAACTTTTCATGAAAATGGGTTTCAGCCGGCGTACTATCACTTTTTTTTAAATTTTTTTTTACAACTTCCACGACCTCCCACTCCCAAACCCACCGCTACCTGGGCAGCTGATGTTCGGTTTACTTATTAGCCATATGAGATCTACTATCAGTATCAATATCAGCCGGCTTACTATGACTTTTGTATTTGCAACGCTGCCACCCGGACTAATATGTTATATTGAACGAAATCAACGAAAAGAATCGAGTTTAGATTTTTACTTTTCAATTATTTTGAGAAAAACATCGTAAATAGAAGTTTGACATGTAAGTACAGATTTAATTAATGGCCATATTTTTGCTCCGCTAAATGTGCCTTTATCCGACACAGCGATAGACTGGTGCTACTTTTTCTTTGATTTTGGCGTCGCATTTTGAGCATTTGCCAGTGTCAAGTGATTTATATTATCATAAAAAAAAAAATAAGTTGCTTTGCTATAGTTATAGTCGAAGCCCAGTCTTGGTCAAGTCGAGTCCGTGTCAGTCAAGTTCAGTCATGCTTTAGTTAAGTAGTGGCGACTTTACTATAAGCTTCGATGGAGTTTTGGAGGCAACACGAAAAATCATGTTTCACATTATATAATTTTCTTACACTCGGGCTTCTAATTCGGCACATTATGAATAAAACACCATAATTTTTATACAATAAACACTCGAAAAAACACTGGTTTTGGAAAAGAATAGATACTACGGGGCGACACGACTCTTTTCGCGTTCCCGCCAAAACTCGACTGGTGATTGACTGCAGTAACAAACATGATCGAAACGTTTAGCGTGTGTATATAAGGCTTTAATTGCCAGTAAACTATTGTCGTTACAGACACCCTGGTTATCTCAAACTCATAAAATATCTATTACGTACCTCGTAAACTGCTTTCGACCGAGCCAGTTCCGACAATATTTTCTCTGTGAGCTCTTTCTTGAATTTTTCTTGCTCTGTGAATTCTCCGTTTGGACCTATGTCATATAAATTTTACTTGGGGTTTTTTATGGTTGACAGGTAAGGTGTTTGACAACAGCTCACCTGATATTATGAGATGGTATGACCAAAGATGGTAATAACACACTCAGCTTGAGGGTGGTAGCTAGCCAGCCGAGTACCTACTAGAAAGTACCTACCCTCGAGTTGAAAATCTGCCGCCAAGCACCTAACGGTGTGTTCCGGCAGTCTCACTTGAGAGCCAGTTCCATTCCAAACTAGGTGATTACGTACGCCCGTAATCTCTTAATGGAGGTTAGGGCAAAGTGCTTTACATTTTAAATTAACTTTAAAACTCTATGCTAACAACCTTCTTTGTGTGCTTTACCATCTTCTACCACACCTTCACTTAACATCAGGTGAGCTGTAGTACAAACACCTAACTTGTCAAATATAAAAAAAGTAGCGGACGCCTCGCGGTTTCCTCCACGTAGTTCCTGTTCCCGTGAGAATATAGGGATAAAAAGTAGCCTATATCACCCGGGGATAATGTGTCAACCATTAAAAAAAAAGGTTTTGTATGTAAGCTGGCGTACAACAAGCGTATAATGACGAATAGGTTCGTGTCTATGAAACTACGCCTCCGAGAACAGTGACCCTAAGTAAACTATCCCATTTGCCCGCGCTAACAATTATATGTAAACACAAAGCTACCTGTGCCTCTAGTGTGAGAGACAAGTTCCGAGGACAAAGTGGAAATACGCTGCTCTATGTCGTGCAGACAATCTGCCATGTCCAACTGGTTATCTCTTAGTTCACAGAGCTGAAAAAAATATAAAGTTTCAAGAGCGTACTGTGCTGTGCTACCATACAATTAGGGCTCGTACACATAAATACGATACGACGTCGTATCGTGTTACGACGCGACATCGTTTCACGACGCGACGTCGTATAGTGGGAATCTACGACGAGCAAATGACACCACATCGCAACGTGCCACGATTTCGTCGTGTGGTCAATCGTAGTAAATCTTGAAAAATGGACCGCACTAGACGTATTCTTCTCAAGCTGATATAATAAAACGAATAAAGAAGAAAATTATAGAAGATACATTTGCGGTCCCTACGTACATAAATACATGTCAAAAACCGAGGTTTACAGGAGAGCGTAATTTATGTTCAAATCACTCTAGAAATAATTTTATGTACCTATAACTAGCGGATGCCTCACGGTTTCACCAGCGTATTTTGGGAATACAAGGATAAAAAGTAGCCTATGTCATCCGGGGATAGGGTAGTTCGGGGATAGTTCTTTCCCAACGGTGAAAGAATTTTTGAAATCGGTCCAGTAGTTTCGGAGCCTATTCAATACAAAAAAACAATCAAATCTTTCTTCTTTATAATAGTATAGATAGATTATAAATACTTTTTTTCTATAATGTTTTATTAGTTTTAGAAACTTTAGGTATGTGCATGTGAAAAATCTAAAGCCAATATGCAATTTAAAAAATGTCATTTTTGACATGTCTTTATGTACGTAGGGACCGTCGACATGTACAAACACGTTCAACAAATTTCGCTAGTGTGACTTGAGTCAGGTAATATCATGGCACGAGAAAACGTCTCAAAACTAAGCTTATATAGGGTTTATACTTTCTATGTAGCATGGTATTATTGTACCTACTGTAGTTATATTTTTATTTCGTTCACAGGCGCGAGATTCAGCAATTTAGATCGGACGTGATATCTCGAGCCTTGGATAGATTAACCTGATTACGTACGCCCGTAATCTCTTAATGGAGGTTAGGACTAAAGTGCTTTACATTTTAAATTAACTTTAAAACTCTATGCTAACAACCTTCTTTTAAATAAAAATCTAGTTGGCTTTAATGGCGATGGTTTCAACGGACGGCTTGGTCAGTATTCGGATGGGTGACCGTAGGGTTTCTGGTGTTTGTGTTAAAAAAAAGAAGATAGGAAAGGGAAAGGGAGAAATGAGTTTTGGATTACCTTAACTCTTTCTGTATTGCGTATAATTTAAGTTAATGGAGTTTTGGTGGGAACGCGGAAAGAGTCGTGTCGCCCCGTTGTATTTTTTTCCAAAACTAGTGTTTTGTCGAGTGTTTATGTATAAAAATGGTGGTGTTTTATTCATAAAGTGCCGAATCACAAGCGCGAGTGTCGGAAAATGGTATAATGTGGTGAAACATGACGTTTCGTGCTTCCATAACTCCGTCGAAGCTTTATAGTAAAGTCGCCATTACTTTACTAAAACATGACTGGACTAGATTGAAACAGACTGTACTTGACCAAGACGTTGACTATAACCATAGCTACGAGGCAACTTATTTAACCTTTGAAACTTGAAAATATAAAACACTTGACACTGGCAAACGCTCAAAATACGACGCCAAAATTAAAGAAAAAAAAAAATGTCACGGTTTCTGTGGAGCTAAAATTAAAAAAAAAACATCTTTAATTGTTTTGTATCAGCAAACACCAGTAGGTATTTTACCCACCTATCCCGTACCGATGTATTTAGAAGCGACTTATAAAATAAAAAGAAAAAAAGCTTTGATATAATTTGATTCCGAAAATTTACATAAACTAAATTAAATGTCGTCTAATCTTTTAATATCCTTACAAGCTCGAGGTTTTCTCAGAATCACGGTTTCTTGTTTACTTTGTTTTGCGCAGTTCGACAAACAGAGAAATTATTTCGGTTACGACTTTCCTGACAAGTTGTAAACTTATGAAATGTGGCCGGATGACAAGTCCTCTCAAGGTCGGAAAACGGCTTAAGCTGTTTGTACACGAAGTTACAAGGAATTCCGCGAAGCTAGTAGTATCGTGACTCTTGTTGCATTAAAGATTATTTCTACAATGTTTTCTGAGGTTAATCTATTACAGATTAACAAATTGGAAACTTTGCAATATTGGTAATGTAGCTAGCGCTCAGGACAAGAGAGATTCGCCATCGAATTATGTGAGTTGCGGCAATGCTCTGAAATGCTTATAGTGATTTTATTAGACACTCAGGAAATAGTTACGCAACCACATATCGTATGTCTATGCAATAAAGTTCACAAACGCATAGCTTTTTTTGTAAGCGCCTAACAGATATCGATGTAAGAAGTTTACAGGTGTACAGAACAGTATAGGGGCTCGACTTCGTTTTGCTAGTTTATGTTCTGAGAACTGCTGCTAGTGTCATGTGTAGGCATCATCTTTTACTATGATGTTTTTTTTTTTTAATAATTTGCCCTTTCGGGCAGGCTAAAGCTATAGAGCCATACTGCCTTGTCTTAAGTGTTATTTCTGCTGTATCTTAGCTATAGTTATCGTCAAAGTCGTCTTTGTCAAGTCCAGTTCGTGTCAGTTAATTCCAGTCATGCTTTAGTAACGTAGTGGCAACTTTACTACAAAGCTTCGATAGAGTTTTGGAAGCAACACGAAAACTCATGTTTCACCACATTATATCATTTTCCCACACTCGCGCTTGTAATTCGGCACTTTATGAATAAAACACCACCATTTTTATGCGTAAACACTCGACAAAATACTAGCTTTGGAAAAAAATACAACGGAGCGACACGACTCTTCCCGCGTTCCCGCCAAAACTCCTTACTATGATGAGAGTATCTGTCAGTTCATACGTCTCATTTGCTCACCATAAAAAAACTAACAATGCAATTCATTAATACGTCATAATTAACTAAATACAGTGCTACGTATCGGCGAGAATCACGTCATTATTTGACATGACACAACATTATTTGCTATGTTCTTCTCGTTTGACTTTGGCTTTATTCATAACGTTGTAGAATCCTTTTGGCTTAGTACCACCATTACGCTTAACCTAATAGATCTGTTTACAAAAGACAAAAAGTATTTATTTATGTTAAGATGAAAATCTTTTGTGAAAGTTCTTGTTTTGCGCCGACAAGGTCAAAAGTAACGCTTTTCGTCTATGAGGTGTCTTAAATGTCAAATAATGTTAATTATTTTTTTGATTTTACTTACGTTTTTGTCGGAGTTTCCGATAAAATTAAACGTGAGTATAATTTTATTAAAACACCGCATTTATAAGCAATACAAAAATGTGTCAAAACCACGTCAGTTTCCACGGTAATACAGTACCTTTTCCAGAAGCTTCTTACCTTTTCAGCATGTTTGATTGCAGCTCCATGATAGAGAGCGAGGAGCCCGTCCAGCAGGCGAAGGTAAGCTGATCGGATGTCGATTGCCCCAGCACCGGGCATCATAGAGCGAGTGCCTTTCAGAGCGAGGGCAGTTTCCCCTGCAGTCCTTCAGAAAAATACGTCGTAAGACACTAATTCCGAATCTGACCCATCGCCGCTATCAGCCTACCTGTACGTCAATTGTACAGTCGAAAGTCTCAAAGTAATGAGCGCCAAAGTAATGAGCGCCAAAGCAGTGACGCCCTGTACTTTGTTTTACTATTCAAAGTTCTATGTATCGCTGCAATGGTCATGAACAGGCGTTATCTCTTACTAGTAGAGATGAGCTTACAGGCCAGTTATTAATACAATGGTTTTTTTATGATTGACAAGTTAGGTGTTTGACCACAGCTCACCTGATGTTAAGTGGCGGTGTGGTCGAAGATGGTTAAGCACACCTGGCCTGGAATAGAACTGGCTCTCAAGTGAGGCAGCCGTAACACACTGTTAGGCGCGTGGCGGCAGATTTTCAACTTGAGGGTTGTAGCTAGCCAGCCGAGTACTAGAAAGCACCCTACCACCATGCTATGGTTTCCTCACGATGTTTTCCTTCCCTGGCAGCTCAAGCTTATTATTAGGGGTTAAACTCACGCCTTTCGGCGTGCGTGCCGACCGCCTAACCACTGAGCTATCATCGCTACAAAATTTTTTTTACCTGTTAGCCATAGGCGGCATGGGCTGGTGCATGAATCTGGCCATCGAAGATATAACCTGCGGGAGCGTAGCCAAACCTGGGGACCCAGCTGCCATGTCGCTCACACCTGTGTATCAACAGACATAAATACAAATTCGAGCATTTTTATTCATATGGTATACCTACTAGACAAAATTCAAGGATATGATATACTAGCGGACGCCTCGCGGTTTCAACCGCGAAGTTCCCATTCCCGAGGTAATACAGGAATATTCAATTCTATTTCAAACTTTTTGCTTTTTGTTTTTCTGTTTAATTTTTATTTATATATACTATATACCTATAAGTTTTTTTCTATGTTTTATGTTTATTGTTTATTTTTTGTATGTATGTATTGTAAATAACGTTGAAATGTGTTTTATGTCCCAAATAAAGTGTTGTCTATTATCTATTGTCTATGTCACCCGGGGATAGTGTAGCTTCCCAACGGTGAATTTTTGAAATCGGTCCCGTTTTTTTTTAATTTTATTCGTTACATACAAATATTTCCTTTTTTAAATATATGTATAGACGAGTAAATAAAAAAAAGGTAAATAAATACAACAATAGCAATAAAAAGGTTATTTTATTTTTATTTTTTTTATGGTTGACATGCTAGATGTTTGACCACAGCTCACCTGATGTTAAGTGAAGGTGTGATCGAAGATGGTAAAGCACACCTAGTCTGGAATGTTGACAGCCCTGTTGGCTCATTGGTAGTATATCTGCCTTAAGAGCTGAAGGGCGTGGGTTCGATTCCCGCTCAGGACAAACGTTTTATGTATCAACAAATGTTTGTTCTGTGTCTGTGTGTTCTGTATGTATTATAAGTATGCATTTACAAAAAAAAAGTATTTATGTATTCTATCAGTTATCTGACTTCCATCACACAACCTCTGCTTAGTTTGGAGTCAGATGGCGCTGTGTGTAATGTCCTACGATATTATATATATATTAATGGAACTGGCTCTCAAGTGAGGCTGCCGGAACACACCGTTAGATGCTTGGCGGCAGATTTTCAACTTGAGGGTGGTAGCTAGCCAGCCGAGTACTAGAAAGTACGCTACCACCATGCTATGGTTTCCTCACGATGTTTTCCTTCACCGGCAGTTCAAGCTCATTGTTGGGTTTGAACCCACGCCCTTCGGCACGCGAACCTACCGCGCTAACCACTGAGCTATCATCGCTACGAAGTATTATAGTGACTGCATTTCACTACTAGTATGTACTTGTATAAGTATTTACTTATAAAAATAAGTGCTAAGTATTCCAACAGTTATCTGTCATCCATAGCACAAGCTTTGCTTAGTTTGGTGTCAGATGGCGCTGTGTGTAATGTCCTACGATATTTATTTATGTTAAAATATATTACCTGTGTCAATTCCTCCCGCCCTGTTATAGTTAGGTTCGAAGCTCTGAATGAAGGGATTATCTTCTCCAAGCACGCCTATAAGATCTTGCCTGTGAACATACATTTCTGGAAAATATGCCTTATTTAATCCTAAAGTAAGTTCAAAGCTGTTTGAGCAGTGTTTTCATTTTGATGCCGTGTGTTTCAGCAGTCTTATGTCACGGAATGTACGTATTGTACGTACGTACTGGGCATGTCTGTTTCAGCGACAAATTTATTTTACGAATGCTCAATTTTATTTCTCTGTTCTTTGTAATTTGGTACGTACCAAAGCACAAAAAAAAATTTCAAGTTGATAAAAATGATTTCATGACACAGTTTACACCACTGCAGTATATTCTGCCGCCAAGCAGTAGTGTGTAAACATTACTGTGTTCCGGTTTGAAGGGTACGTCTGCGAGCGTAATTAAAGATTGACCATAAAAATGTCTTAAAGTAATGAGCAGCAAAGTAACGATGCCCTAGATTTTGTTTTAATACTCAAAGTTTTGTGTATCGCCGCAATGATCATGGACAGACGTTATCTCTTAACATCAGGGGAGCGTCTCGTTCGTCTCATTACTTTCAGCCGCAAGACGTCCACTGCCGGACATAGGCCTTCCCTATTGACTTCCACAAAGACCGGTTGGAAGCGACTCGCATCCAGCGCGTTCCTGCGGTCTTTATAAGATCGTCTATCCATCTTGTGGGTGGACGTCCTACGCTGCGCTTGTCAGTCCGTGGTCACCAATCCTGATCTTTGCACCCCCAACGGCCATCAGTTCTGCGTGCTATATGCCCTGCCCACTGCCACTTGCTAATCCGTTGGGCTATGTCGGTAACTTTGGTTCTTCTACGGACCTCCTCATTTCTAATTCGATTTAATAAAAAATATAATTATATGAAATGAAATATAGCTGTAATTAGTTTGCAAAGTTACCTCAATGTTCTTACAAGGAACGGTAAAACGCCGCCAAGTCTGTCTACGTTGTAGAAATCCAGCTCACCATCGATAAAGGTCTTCGCAGGGATGTGTGGCGGTAAGTGACTATACATATAAATCAGTAATTAGTAATATTTAATAGCCATAAATAACAAATAGAGATAAAGTAAATTACTTTTAACCTAAAATAAATCTTACAGTTAAACTTTAAGTGAATGAACCTGAAGCTATGCCCTGGTACTTTATACTTGGTGGTAGATCTCCTTAGCAAGAGGTCGTCTAGGTAGACACCACCGCAGTACCAGATATTCTGCCGCCAAGCAGTAGTGTGTAAACATTACTGTGTTCCAGTGTGAAGGGTACTGTAGCCAACGAAATAAGCGTGCTGTAACTGTTGAGACTAACCATCCAGTCTCAAAGTAATGAGCGCCACAACAGCGATGCCCTGGACTTTATTTTGCTATTCAAAGTTCTGTGTATCGCTGTAATAGTCATGCACAGGCGTTATCACTTACCATCAGGAGAGCGTCTCGTTCGTCTCATTACTTATTACGTAAAAATAAAATAAATGGTGCCGGGGCGATTAGAATACGGCATCGGTACCCCCTGCCTGCAGTAAAAACTTATTTAAAGGGGACCGATTGATGGTGGGATAATCATCACATATTAGTTACTGCGTAGCTAAATTTTTGGCTGGTAACAGGCAGCAGTGTTACCAGTGCGAGAAGCTACGTCCTTGCGGTCGCCAACCCGCATGCCCAGCGTGGCGACTATGAGCAGAAACCTCCCATGAGAAAGTCCCCAAATATACGTAGGACAGCTGGCGGTTGATGGAAGCGAAAAGCCAAAGATCGGGCTGAGTGGCGTGTCTTGGGAGAGGCCTATGACCAGCAGTGGACTTCGATAGGCTGATGAAGATGAATTGAAGCTAATTAAATAATTTATTAAACTAACAACATGTAAGATAATTATACGTAGTATATTTACAGTGCATTCTCTGTTCATGTGGAACTTCATTGGCAATCGTAATTACTATTTTGAAATATGAAACGTTTTGTCGTATAACAATAACACGATTTTAGGACTTACGCAGTCCCCACAGGGTTCTCATTCCACAGGCGCAATATCGCGCTGAGCAGTCGAGCGTGGCAGCACCATGAGATGGCCGGAGAGTTGCGCGAAATGTTGAACAGCCTCTGGAACAAGCGCGCCTGGCTCTCACTTGAGGCTACAATCCTAGATGCAAGTCCGTAGCCAGTAATTCGAATTTTGATTTTAGTACTTTACTAGTGACCCGCCACGATTTCGCATTGCCATAATATAAGCTTTCCTGAAAAAATCCCATATCGCGCGTTTTTTTTTTAAATTGTTTTACTGAACTTTATTAAAAGAAAATATAAGTAAACATTTGTGAAAGGCAAACATTGTTATGCATTGTTATGGACGCCACGCAATTTCTCCCGCGTAGTTCCCGTTCCCATGTGAATACGGGGATAAAAGTAGCCTATATCACCCGGGGATAGTGTAGCTTCCCAACGGTGAAAGAATTTTTGAAATCGGTCCAGTAGTTTCGGAGCCAATTCAATACAAACAAACAATCAAATCTTTCCTCTTTATAATAGTACAGATCACAACTTTGTAAAACAAAAGAACATTAAGGTGGGTCGATTTCCATACAAATAATTTTTTGCCATTTATGGACAAATGGAGCATAATTTTACAGTGAAATCACAGTACTGACATTTATTTTGGTCTTTATTTGCGGTAAATCACAATTGCTTGAATAAAACAGTAGATTATTAGCAGAAAATCAAATTTATGAATGATTTATAAATTTATGATTTTTGAATAAAACAGTAGATTATGCTAATAATAATCTATTGTTTTATTTAAGCATTTGTGATTTACCGCAAATAAAGACCAAAACAAATGCCAGTAGCTGGGATTTCACTGTAAAATTGTGCTTCATTTGTCCATAAATGGGGAAAAAATATTTGTATGGAAATCGTACCACCTTAATGGCTTCTTAAAAATTCGAATCTAGGCTTCGGGCATGTCGTAAAAGCAATTGAAACAATGAAATAAATAAGCACAAAAACCTTTAACGATACTATAAAGACTAATAAAACGAATAACGCTCATAAAATAGAGTTGTAAAACTTTGTAGTGCAAGTTTTAATGTCTAATGTATTTCATTGAAATAAATCAAATTACTTCCAAATAATGCAAATAGTATATGATTCGAAAATACAATATTCCAATACCATGTCCAAAATGCAATTGTCCATAATATATCTTCGAAACTTCTCGAGAAATATCTTTCTCGTAGATGGCACCATGTTCGTACCGTCTGTATTGTCCAGAAGTATTAGAAGAAACTCCAGCTGTAGGTCAAATTAATAATAATGTCTCAATGTTCTGATCAAAATGTAATAAAATTATAACTTCTTCAAAATTGGTTCATATTTTCTTGTTACCGTGTCAAATACAAAGAAAAAAAAACAATGTCTTGACAATAGATTTTCTGTTAGAATAAGAACTTCTTCCACACTACTTAACACTGGCTTTGATGAGTTTTGGCGGGAACGCAGAAAGAGTCGTGTCGCCCCGTTGTATTTTTTTCCAAAACTTGTGTTTTGTCGCGTGTATATGCATAAAAATGGTGGTGTTTTATTCATAAAGTGTCGAATAACAAGCGCGAGTGTGGGAAAATAATATAATGTGGTGAAACATAACTTTTCGTGTTGCTTCCAAAACTCCATCGAAGCTTTATAGTAAAGTCACCTCTACTTTACTAAAGCATGACTGGACGTGACTGACATGAACTGTACTTTTTTTTTTTTTTTTTTTTTATAGTAGATAGGCTTGCGTTTGACCACCATCCCGCCTGATGTTAAGCGAAGACTTGTACTTGATCAAGACTGAACTTTGACTATAACTATAGCTACAAGGACACTTATTTAACATTTGAATTTTGAAACTATAAAATACTTGACACTGGCAAATGCTTAAAACGCGACGCCAAAACCAAAGAAAAAAAAAACACTGGCAGGATACGCAAAGTGCAATGCCAAAAATAATAGAAAAAAATTTCTCCTTCAAAGTTTTTGTTTTTTTGTCAGACTTTGTGAATTTGAGAGTTTTGGCGGGAACGCGGGAAGAGTCGTGACGCTCCATTGTATTTTTTCCCAAAACTAGTGTTTTGTCGAGTGTTTATGCATAAAAATGGTGGTGTTTTATTCATAAAGTGCCGAATTACAAGCGCGAGTGTGGGAGTGGAGTGGAGTGTGGAGTTTTGGAAGCAACACGAAAAGTCAATTTCTCCGACTAGGCTTTCATTACATTTATAGTGTTATTTTAATCTCGATAAGTAGGTACATTTAGATTCGGACATTCAGACCTGAATTTGCTCCAACGGCGCAATAGCTTTAGTGATTTTATTGCAATCTTCTTTGAAATGTGCTTCCAATGCGGCGTCGTCTTGCACTGACGGTAACAACTTCATTATTTTATCTGAAAATACCAATTTCAGTGAGGTCACAGAATACATAATACTATAAACAAGGCTGTGTCTAAATTGACGCATAAAAAAGAATAGTAGAATCATAGATAAAAAAAGTAGTGCAAATATAGTCATCATCATCATCTCAGCCGTAGGACGTCCAATGTTGGATATAGGCCTCCCCCAATCATTTTCATGAAGACCGATTGGAAGTGGCTCGCATCCAGCGCGTTCCTGCGGTCTTCATAGATCGCATCCGTCTGTCCACATTGTGGGCGGACGTGCTACGCTGCGCTTGCCGGTCCGTAGTCTCCACTCCAGCTGCCAACTTTACATTCCCATCGGCATCAGTTCTGCGTGCTATGCGTCCTGCCCACTGCCACTTCAACTTCAACTAATTCAATGGGCTATGTCGGTAACTTTAGTTTGTCTACGGGGTTTGGGGGGTGGTAGCCGGGCGTCTGCCGGAGATTCTTAGCACCCTTTGCTAGGCCGTTATCGCAGTCAGAAATAGCGAAGTTGCCGGAGACAGAGATCCTGGTCTTTTGTGTATGCAACATCTAGGGTATACGGAAGACGCTGCTGCCCATCTTCCGGATTGAATCCCAACCCCGGGTTGATAATTGAAAAATATAATTCGAAAAGTTGATCATTTAAAAAAATCATAAATATGATGTAGGTATAAATAATCTACTATTTCTGCAATGCCTTCAATTCATTCACTTATAAGCGACTACTATGATTATATAAATATATTTTAATGTAAAAAGTAATGAGACGAACGAGACGCTCTCCTGATGGTAAGAGAGAATGCCTGTCCATGACCATTGCAGCGATACACAGAACTTTGAGTAACAAAACAAATTCCAGGGTATCACTGCTTTGACGCTCATTACTTTGAGTGTTTAGTCATAACAGCCAAGTAATTTCACTAGCTGCAGTACCCTTCAAACCGGAACACAGTAATGTTTACACACTACTGCTTAGCGGCAGAATAACTGGTACTGCGGTGGTACCTACGTAGACGACCTCCTGCTAAGGAGACTATTGTATTTGACTTGTAAATAAGAACACAATTTTTTATGTTTCTTTTAAAAACTCAATTCACTAAAAGTATAAAAATTAAAAGTTACAATAAAGTTACCAATATTATTTGTTATGCTGAAATTCAGCTAGTCAATTAACAATGGATTGTCCGCATAATTTTTTTACCGTAATACCAAACGTGATCAATGTGTGCGAGGCCTAATGTTGATTCGATTACAAGGGAGATTGATGGGAAGTTATTACTTACCTGCGCCGGTGGGAGCGATTGAAGGATGCTTTATCATGCCCTTCTCCACCATCTCTGCGGAAAGAAATTACCCTATCATTAAGGGAAGTACTTTTAAACATCTAATCAACTCCTAGCAGGAGAAGGAAGACACAACGGGGCAACTGTTTAAGAGGGCGCCAAAATCATAATCTAGGTATCTACCTACCTAATATATACTTGAAAAAAAAGCTTGTTTCTCAAAGCGCCCAGCATCCAGCGCACGTTGTCCTATCGATTATTCATTTGATTTTAAAACGCCCAGCTGGTTTTGGAACATATCCTACGTTATGAAAGTATCCTAAGTTGATTTTTCAACGCTTGCATAATGTACATGATGTATCTGCCGGGGAAACCACCGTCGCATCTAGAACTCGATGTTCTACGAGCGAGCTCAATAATCGCGGGGGATTTTGAGACCGAAAAATCGATCTAGTTGAGACTAAACTATACTAGATGAATCTAACTAAATAACTAACCTGCAACCCTAGGGTCAGTCTCTCCGTGTACAGATGTAGGTCGTTGCCACCACGCCTTTCGAATGACAGTACGAAGTACGGTCTCGTCTGGGCATTTAACATTTAGGAAATTATCGAATCTGTGGAATAAATATGACATTTCAGAAAAGCGATCTCTGTGGCTCAGACAGCTCTGTGTTAAACCAGCAATATGTTGGATCTTGTTCATCTAGGTAGATCAAAGTACCGCTAAGGTATAAGATATTCTACCGACAAGCAGTATCATGTAAATATTACTGTGCTTCAGTTTGGAGTAAACAGACAGAAATGACGGAATTATTTACTTGACCGTTAGTAGAAGCTTATAATATTGAGATAGGCAACACTATTTCCCGCAGTAGCAGTCATCTCTTTCTACCCTAGCTATGTCTGTCTCTTTCGCACACCCCCACCCTACCTCACCAGGCACGAGGTGGTTACTGCTCCGAGTCTGCTCGTCATTGGCGTGACATTTCCCGCGCAGTTCACTTGTGCTAAGAGAATCCATACTTCTCTATTTAAACTCAGTGGTCCTAGAATAAAAACCCACGTAAGTGCACAAAATGTTCTACATAATATAACGATGATATCGTTCGTTTCTCCTTTTAATAAATAACGCTTGTTAATTTATTAATTTTTTGTTCGAGAAAAAAACATTTATTTTCTACCCTCATTTATATTCGTTCAAGAATATTTTGCGTTATTCTCGAAATTTTTATTTTTATTTTTTGCTACCCTCATTATTCTTATTAATTTTTATTAGACTATATACGTCTTAGGTGTTTTATTTCCTTTAAGGTTGTGTAATTGTGAGCGTTAGTGATGGGGTCCGACGACCAGATTGACCGAGGTGCCATAGCTAGCGGGTCGGGTACTAAACTGCGCAACCGTGAATCACGTTCACGCGAGCAGCAATCTCGATCGTCTTCGAGTAGTAGCAGTAATAGCTCAACGTCTTCGTCGAGCACCTCCGGACAGGGTTCAAAGAAGAAGAAGAAATCACAGCGCCGTCGACGCCGTCGGTCTAGGAAACAAAAAAGACGCGACCGCGCTCTTATAGAAAAATTATCAGAATCGGTAGAAAAATTACAAAAAACTGTACAGGGATATGAGATCCCTCGTAATTATAGTGATAATATACCCGATGATATGTCTGTCATCAGCCGAGATGCAGATAACGATCTCTATAACGAATATGGTAGTGGTTCGCAGACGTCACCGGTACCTATTTCAAAGAATCGGGTAGTTTTACCGGAATTATTTTTTGATATCGAGACTAAGTTGAAGGATCCCGCGGTTCCTAAAGCGCCAGAGAACTTTTTAATGATGTTAGACGAGGTGCAGCGTTTTGGCAAAAACACATGGTCTGATATTAGATATGCAGAAACACAAAAATTGTATAACTATTCGCCAGGATTTACGGAATTAGAATCAAACGAAGAGGTAAAGGCATACGATAATATACGCCACCTTGGCTACTCCGACAAATCTTACGCAGCAATTACTTTCGGCATCTTAAAGCAAAAGGAAGTGTTGTTAAATAGCTTTCGCAAGTTAGTAGCGTGGTCTTTAACCCCCGAAGCAGTACTCGCTAATTTAAACGAACAGATTGACGAAATTTTTCAAAAAGGAGAATTGCAAAAAGTTACACAAGATCTATTACAAATGTCATGCGGGCATAGAGCAGAAACTATCGAAATGCGAAGAGACTCTGTTATGAAGCATATTAGGGACCCTTTGGTAAGGGCATCGGTGAATAAAATTCCTCCATCGAACACCCATATATTCGAGGCAGGAGCCTTCACATCAGCTTTGGAAAAAGCAGGCGGAGTTAGAAAAACATTTTGGCCTATGAATAGGCTTAGCAGCGGGAATGCTTCGCGAGCAAAACCCAATAATTCTGCCATTCGTCTCCCCGCGCAGGGGCAAGTACGAAATAATATACCATCGCATGGTCACTCCAACTACTGCTATGACATACCAAGCAGCACGCAATGTCTTCACACACAGCCCTCGCAGGGCTACTACTATAATTCGAGACCTCAAAACAATGCTGGCCCAGATCATCGCACATATATCACTAGCAACAGAGGTTCTAACTTTCGATCTCGCGGATCAAGACAGACACAAAGAGGTCAGAAACGCCGTTCGTCACCCTCTGGCTACAGGGGCAATAAAAGGCAAAGACAATGACTCGCAGCCCTTCCGGGCCGGTCAGTTAGCACATTACATCGGCACTTGGAAGAAAATGGGAGCTCCAGACTATCTAATACGGATAATAAAAGGGTACCGCATACCTTTCTTACAAAGACCTCCCTTAGTAACACCGGACCTGAAAGGCAAGCATCATCGCACCTTAGAGTCCGAGGAGATGTCTGTACTCATTCTTCAAATGAAAAAACAAGGTGTTCTGAAGGTAGCACCTCTCACTCCGAGCTTTGTGTCCTCCCTATTCTTAGTACAAAAAAGCGACGGATCAAACCGGCCTGTACTCAACCTACGATCGCTCAACCATTATGTGCTAACAGAACGGTTTCGATTACTAAACATGTTCCGCGTCCCAGACTTCCTCCAATATCAGGATTGGATGAGCAAAATCGACCTTTCGCAAGCATACTTCAATTTGCCGGTAGCCCAATCACACAGGCGGTTTTTGCGCCTTCTTTACAAGAAATAGAAATGACTTGCCTTCCTTTCGGCCTGAGCACGGCCCCAAAGGTCTTTGCATGCCTAACGAATTGGATTGCGCAAATCCTCCGAGAAAAGGGCCTACGAATAATAGTTTACCTAGACGATTTTTTACTAGCACATCAGAGCCCGCAGATATTAGCACAACACGTAAATGTTCTTTTAGAGACTCTAGCAATACTCGGATTCCAGGTAAATTACAAAAAATCTGTTCTTGCCCCTCAAAGACATATAACATATCTCGGAATTGTTTGGTACCCCTGGAAGAATTACAAGCAACTACCGGAAGAAAAGTCCTCGGCCATAACCAAAAGAGTGACTCAGGTTCTAAAAACCGGCCACACATCTCTAAAAGAACTTCAAAGCCTAGTAGGGCTATTGAATTTTGCAAGTTTTGCTGTACCTCAAGGCAGATTAAATCATCGGACTACCTTGAAGTTTCTGGGCTCCCTGCCAGAGGACGCTACTTTAACCAAGTATGCTCTGCCTCGTCTAGTACTAGAGGAAATGCAGTGGTGGCTTCAAAATTGTCGCCGGTCGTCTCCGATTCATATACCTCCCCCGAACTTTTTCTTAACAACAGATGCTTCAGAGATTGCATGGGGAGGACAACTCAACAGTCAGACGATGTCAGGTTTTTGGAAGACCGAAGAGCAAAATCTCCATTGCAACGTAAAAGAGCTGTTAGCCATCCTGAGAGTTCTACAATTGGAAGCGGTAAATATGGTAAGAGGATCAGTCCTAATTCAGTCGGACAACCGCTCAGCAGTTGCCTATCTGCGAAACGAGGGCGGGACCAAGTCCCAATTACTCACGAATGTGTCGTGCCGAATTCTACGGATCTTAGAGAAACATCAGATTCAGTTCAGAATCTATTACATTCCTGGGAGATTCAACAATCACGCGGATTGTTTATCCAGACACAAGCGGCCCCCAGAATGGCATTTAACTCAGAATTGTACAGAAATGATCTTTGCAAAAATGGGAATACCTGTGATCGATCTGTTTGCGTCCAAAACTGCAAGGGTAGTAGCAAACTACGTAACCTTAGACCTAAACGATCACGAAGCTATGATGCACGATGCTTTCAGCATAACTTGGGAGTTTCCTCTAGCGTGGGTATTCCCGCCACCATTTCTCATGCCAAGAGTCTTGATGCACCTCAATCAAGCAAAAGGCGTTTATCTCATTGTAGCCCCACGGTGGAAGAAGGTTTTTTGGCGGGCGGACCTGAAAGCTCGAGCAATCGCAGCCCCGTTCACCTTAACGAATCTGAAACGATATCTGGTCGACACGGCGACCGGGTTACCACCCGCGAAGGTCCAGGACATGGTCTTGGAAGTCTGGAAATGTGGGGGTGGGAAGACGAAATAAAGACATGGAATTCATGTCAAGTGTCTTTACTCAAATCTTCATGGCGTTCTTCAACTTGGAAAACTTATAAAGCACCATGGAAGCGCTGGACATCCTGGGCTAAACAGTACAAAATAGACCCAATGTGCCCTAACGGCACAAATTTGGCACAATTTTTAGCAGACTTGCATATTAAATTAGGTTTGTCCTACAACACAATACTTCTTCATAAATCCGTCGTTTCCACACTCTGTAACACAGAGTTGTCAGGTAAATTAAGTGACAATGTTCTCGTGAAACATATTTTAAAAGCGATAGCTTTAAAAAATCCGATTGCTCTAAAGCCACCTATCTGGGATATTAATATTCTGATTAATTTTATGGCTAATTATTCTGTGGATGCTACAAATAAGTTCCAAACGGTTCGACATACGGTAGCGCTTTTATGCCTTTGTTCAGGTCGCAGGATCCACGATTTAACACTTCTGAGTATTGATGAACATCAATGCTTTATTGAGGATGATCATATTATTTTCTGGCCAAAGTTTGGGTCCAAAACAGACTGCAGAGATTATAGGCAATCAGGATGGAAGCTTATGGCTAACACCAAAGATCAAAATTTAGATCCTGTTTATTGGGTAAATAAAACCATAACTATTCTAAACGAAAGGCGTCAGTGTTCCAACACATCTAATTTATTTATAACACTACGAGGGCAACCATCTCCTGCTTCTCGAACAGTAATGGCAGGATGGTTTAAGTCGCTTTTGAAGGCGGCAGGCATCTCTGATACACCAGGGAGTGTACGTTCTGCGGTGGCCTCGAAGAGCTGGATCGATAATTTTTCTTTGGATGACATTTTAGAGAAAGGAAATTGGAAATCTGCAAAAACTTTTCAGAAGTTTTATCATCGAGAAGTGTTTACTCCTCCAGCCGATACTAATACAAATGTAAACATTTCTACACTTTTTGTCCCGGTTCGTTGACATTGATACTGATTAAGATCAAAAAGGGCAACTTCATAATTATGTTGTCCCATTTAGTTGTATTCGTTGATTGCTACTAGAAATATATTATAATAAATCAGATACTGTTTAAGTGGAAGATAGAAGCGATGGTTGTTTTAACTGAACTTTAGTTACATTGATAAGAATACTGTATCAGATTATTTTTTATTGTGTTCCGATGCTCTAATGCTAAATGCTAATTTATAGTATATAAATGATAAATGTGCATTAAAACAGTCCCTTTCATTACACCTGTATTTTATTATGTTACTTATTAAGCACCTATCAATCACATTGGCGTTTCCCTCACCAGGCGATAACAAACAGGTCTCAATATTATAAGCTTCTACTAACGGTCAAGTAAATAATATTGCCGTTTTACCTGAAATAAAACGGTTATTATATACTTACCTTAGTAGAAGCTTACTTTTTATCTCTGCCTGGTGATATTTCGACGCAATGACGAGCAGACTCGGAGCAGTAACCACCTCGTGCCTGGTGAGGTAGGGTGGGGGTGTGCGAAAGAGACAGACATAGCTAGGGTAGAAAGAGATGACTGCTACTGCGGGAAATAGTGTTGCCTATCTCAATATTATAAGCTTCTACTAAGGTAAGTATATAATAACCGTTTTATTTCAGGTAAAACGGCAATATTATTGAAACTCTCCATCGAACGTGAAATAATGAGCGCTGATGCGGCGAAGTCCTGGACTTTATTTCGTTACTAAAATACTGGGTACCGCTGTAAGGACGTTATTTTTTTAACATCACAAAAACGTTTCTCGGTCGTCTCATTTCATAAAAATAAAATTCATAACTTGCAAAGTTTCAGGATACTCACGTAATTTTGTTAAAAAAGACATATTTAACCAGGTGGTGCCTGGTCTCTCGGTGCTGCATCAGGCCACAGAGGACGTAGACACCTTCAATCTGCTGGGTGAAGTTCATATCCTGTAATCAGGGAATTGTATTTAGTACCACATCCAATATTTTCCTCTGAGCATTGCTTTCGAAAGATCTTTTTTTAAGAACTCTCTTTTTTTCTCTATATCTTCCTTACGATGTTTTTCTTTACCGTTTGAAGTCAGCAAACAGAAAACAGAAGAAGACAGAAGTACGTGACGAGGGATTTGAACCTAGAAATCCCTAGATTGGAAGCCAGACGGTCTCCCAACAAAGCTGCCGATATTTCTAAACGTGAGTAATCCCGCATAAAATAAAGAAAAATGTATCTAAACCACGTTAGTTTCCATGGTAATGTATCAAAAAAGAACTAGTAATGCATCTCACCGGTGACACCAAATCAAAAAGCAGACACTCCCTGACGATGCAATGCTCAAAGATGTCGCACAACGCTGACTCATCGAGAAACGTCCAAAGCAGGTCAAGCAGAGTGCACAGACGGGGCTGAGGCTGCGACAGCATCTTGCTGGAAAGGCCATTCTGTGGAGTACACAAATGTTTTTTTTTACAATTGACAGACTAAGTGTCGACCTGATGTTAAGTAACAGTGTGGTTTAAGGGTGGTAAACACACTTAGCCTGTAATTAGAACTGGCTCTCAAGTAACGCTGCTGATAAAGAGCAGACGGGAGATGTTCTAAGAGTTCAAAAATGTTAACTAATAAAAATAATACATATAGTAAGTATGTGGAATATTTATGTATTTACACATTAGGGGGGATTCTTAAAAAGTGACAGGCCATGTGTTGATCCTCTACTCGCTCATCTGTAGTTAAGTGACGTTCTATCGGAACACACCGAAAATCTACCAACACACGTGCTTGGTAGATTTTCAACTAACGAGTGGTAGACAACCATCAAAGTACTAGAAAGTACTCTATCATCATGTAATTGTTTCATCACGATGTTTTCCTTCACCTGTAACTCCAGCTCACTGTTGAGATATTCAGCGTGCGATACTTATATCATTACTAAAAACTCATACAGAGCGACTATATGATTTTTCCGCGTTCTCGCCAAAATCTACAAGGTCACTTACAAAGTTGTCATCCTTGACTTTCCCATAGAACTCAGTTGTGTGTGGATCCGTCATCAGACCCTTGGACTTAAGGCCAAGCGCGATCCTTAGCCGCGGTAGCAGTTCGTTCACCACCACATACGACAGCCGAAGAGTAGTACCCAGCTCAGACACCACCAGCCGACTCAGCGACATTAGAAACGCCTGGTTAACAATTTATACAGTCTATCTTTTGACTTACAGAGGAAACTATAGGGCTATGACTAACCATAAAATACATCAAAGTAATGAACGCCATGAATCATAAATGAGGAGATCGGTAGATGAACCAAAATTAGTGACATTGCCCAGTGAATTAGCAAGTGGCAGTGGGCACTTGGGCAGGGCACATAGCACGCAGAACTGATGGTCGATAGGGCTGCAAAGTTCTGGAGTGGAGACCATATACCGGCAAGCGCAGCGTAGGACGTCCACCCACATGGTGGACAGACGACCTTATGAAGACCACAGGAACGCGCTGGATCTGAATCACTTTCAACCGGTCTTCAAGGAAATTATTGGGGGAGGCCTATGTGCAGCAGTGGACGTCCTACGGCTGAGATAATGATTATGACGTATGAACGCCAAAAGAAGACTTTGTTTTGATACTCAAACTTCTGGGTAATAGCTATGGACAGACGTCGTTTCTTACCATTAGGAGAGCGTTTAGTTCGTCTCATTACTTTTACATTAAAAAAAGACAAAGTGTCTTCAAAAGATTATGTGCATTCAAGTTGCGAGTGAATAGGTTTCTTCTAGGTAAGCGTACTCCATCGTAGACCACATCTTCGTTTAACATCAGGCGATTTGGCGGTCAAAAGCCTTTGGTAATAAAAATATAAATTACGAGGATGATCAGATTGGGGTGTACAATTTGTGTTGGTATGCCATGAATGATCAAGACTTCGAACACCAAATTATGAATCGGTATTTAAAGGGAAAATATGAATTTCAAGCCGCAACTCTCATGTAAATTTTAATATAATTCCCTTTAATAGTCCTAGTTCTCTTTTTACCTTTTTGGACATTTTCTTTGTCTCCGTGTTTTGCGAGTCCACTATAGCATGTGGCGATGCCCTGGGCGAGTACACAGAGTTTGAGCTATGAATCCGTAACGCCACTTCTTCTTCTGCAGTTTTGGACGACTCAGACTTAGTCTAGAAACAAAATAGACAGAAGAAAGTAATACAGCTGGTCAAATTACAGGGCTATTGAAATATTGAATGTCTTACAGTAATAAGCGCCAAAGCAGCGATACCCTGAACTTTGTTTTGTAATTCAAAGTAAAAGGTATGGCTGCAATAGTCAGTCGTTATCTTTTACCATCAGAAGAACGGTTCATTCGCCTCGTTACTGATCAAGATGCAAGTAACACTTTAACTTTTTAAGGCAGGGGAAAAATACGTGCTCGCTTACAACAGACTAGGCATGCCCAAGGTTTCTTCTGAATATGAATTAATTTTATTTCTTCTGTATTGTTTTTTTAAAGTGTGTGCAATAAAGAGTTAATCAATCAATCAATATGGGGAAAACGCCTTCGTGATTAAAAAATAGAGTATGTTGATACCTGTTCAGTATTCTCTTAAGCGAGGTTGGGTTGTAATCAGACAGGAAGTAAGATCTAAGCAACGAGTTCTACACCAATTTGTTTTTTTACTCACCTTACTGTTTTTAGCAGTAAGATTTGGTTTTAAATCCGACAATCGAGATAATTCATCGAGCAACGCGTCTAGGCATTTGAACAGCAAAGCTGCGCGCACGCAGTCCTTTGTCGGAGCCGCCTGGAGAGGAGCGAAGCCTTCTACTGGAAATCTGCATGATAAGTGTTTAGAAATTACAAAAAAATAACAAGCTCAAAGAACGCCACAAAACGTGATGCTGTCCCTTTCACTTCCATTTAAACAAAACGAGACGGTTATTTTTAAATTATAGATGCCTCCATAGGTCGTTGATTCATATCCGGCTCGAAGAACCACGTTCAGAACCCAGATAAATGCAAAATGAAATAGAGCGAGACAGGGAACGTTATTTATTTACTCACACAATTTAAAAACAGAATAAGAGAAAGTTTAAATTGGTAAACAAAATGATATCAAGTTTTAACGGCGATGCAACGCCATCTAGTTTAATTTTAACTAACTAAATGGCGTTTATCCGTATTAAACCATAAACCATTCAACAATTAAACAGAGAGAGGAGTTTTTTTTTATGATTGACAGTCTAGGTGTTTGACCACAGCTCACCTGATGTTAAGTGAAGATGTGGTCGAAGATGGTAATGCACACCTAGCCTGGAATGGAACTGGCTCTCAAGTGAGGCTGCCGGAACACACCGTTAGGTGCTTGGCGGCAGATTTTCAACCTTGTTTTGGCGGGAACGCGGAAAGAGTCGTGTCGCCCCGTTGTATTTTTTTCCAAAACTAGTGTTTTGTCGCGTGTTTGTGCATAAAAATGGTGGTGTTTTATTCATAAAGTGCCGAATCACAAGCACGAGTGTAGGAAAATGATATAATGTGATGAAACATGACTTTTCGTGTTGCTTCCAAAACTCCATCGAAGCTTTATAGTAAAGGCACCACTACTTTACTAAAGCATGACTGGACTTGACTGACACGCATTGTACTTGACCAAGACTGGACTTTGACTATAACTTTAGCTACGAGGACACTTAGTTAACTTTTGAAACTTGAAAATATATAAATACTTGACACTGGCAAATGCTAAAAGGCGACGCCAAAAAAATAAAAATAAACAGAAACCTTTCGGATTTCCATGTTTGAAGTCCTCACTAACAAACGTACAACAACTATACAACCGCAAATTTGCACTAGTCACAGCAGCGATAATCCTTTTACTGACATTTATAATTTGTTGTGTCTGTATGTTAATTTATATCTTTCTATTTATGTGTTTTGTCTGTAGTTATTCGTTGTTGTATCTAGTGTCTTATAAAAAATATTTTTCTATCTTTCTTTCTTTTTTTCTTTCACAACGTAATGAATTATTTGATCCTTTAGCTATTAAGTGGTGTAATTACATTATGTATCTGCAACACCAAACTGTATCCCCTGATTTTCTTATCATCACTATTCTGAATTTTCTATGGAAGTACAATTTATTAAAAGCAGATCCGATAGATATGATGCTAGATGATGTCGTAGCACAAGCACTCACACGAAGGGCACGTGTCCGAAGTTGGCGTAGAGATGCTCCTGCATGGCCAGCGACACGGCAGGGAAGTACGCCAGCCCTAAGCCGTGAACTACATTGTCGAAAGTCATACCCAGCGACACGCCGTTCCTAAAAATTTGAATAGATTTAAACTTTACTGTACACTGAAACATTTTCTTTTGTTGATAGGTCAGTTAACTGACCACAGCTCATTTGATGTTAAGGGACGGTGTGGTTAAAGATGGTAAACACATCTAGCCTGGAATGGAACTGCCTCTCAAGTGACGTTGTTGGAATCATGGTTAAGTGTTCGGCGGCTTTTTTGTATATGTATGTTTAATAGCGATGATAGCTCAGTATTTACACGCCAAAGGGCATTGGTTCAAATCCCAATAATAATTTTGAGCTGCCGGTGAGGAAACCATAGTATGGTGGTAGGATACTTTACAGTAGGTACTTCTCCTACTACCCTCAAGTTGAAGTTTACCACCTTCGACTACACCGTCACTTAACATCAGGTAAGCAGTGGTCAATAACCTAGCCAGTAAAAAAAAAACAAAAAAAGAACTTCGGCAATCTATACCGAAAGCATAGAAAAGAATAGTTATTTGTATTTAAACTCCAGTATTAAAAGGGAGGAACAGTATTATTCTAAGCTAAAAAAACGAACGAGACCACCCTGATGATAAAAAAATCCCATGATCTTTAAAGCGGAACCCAGTCCAGAAATTCAAGTAAAGAATTTGGTGGTGTGTAATAGGCCCTGTAATTTCGGAATACTACATGAGCCTAACCTGAAATACTCCAGCGTTCCTCTATCGAGATCCAAGCAGGATCCGATGACGTCACCAGGCAGCCAGGCGGTGCCGTAGGGGGAAGTGGCCACGTTCCACTTTCTGATCCGTCCCCCATCGTACGCGTAAGAGTTGGCTGTATCCCCCACGCCTGTGTCCATAGAGAATGTGCAAGCTGAAGTGCACCAGCCGATCTGGAAGTAATGTTACAATTAAAAAAGAAGGGATGCTCATTAAAGCCCTAGATTGACGCGGCCTAAATCCCAGTCAGCTTAAGCCGCGGCTAGGCCTGTCCAAATTACGCAGCTTGAAGTGATGAACGCGATAGCAAACAGTGGTGCCTGCATAATGCAACTTATTTTTTTTGTTGACAGGCTTGGTGTTTGACCACACCTGATGGTAAGTACAATAGTTATAATTTATTCGATGTAAAACCATAGTGAACAGTTACATTTACCTTAGGCTCCCGAACAAGTCAAAGACTGTGAGTCAGGAGCCAGTGGCTTCTGACGGTCTGACGGTGTGGTAGAAGATGGTAAATCACATTAAGCCTGAAATGGAAGTGAGGCTGCCGGAACACACTGTTAGATGCTTGGAGGCAAATTTTCAACTAAAGGGTGGTTAGCTAGCCAGTCGAGTACTAAACAATACCCTACCACCATGCTACGGTTTCCTCGCGATGTTTTCCAGCACTGGCAGCTCAAGCTCATTGTTGGGGTTTGTACCTACGCCCTGAAACTTTTTTCATCTGAAGTATTAGGTGCATATAATTCGCTGGTTAAGACAAGGTAAGTTAGGTAAGCTTACCTCTCGTAAAGTTTTTATACATGTCCCGTACTCAAAGATTTTATCGGATATTAAAAGTTCTTAAAAGAATTTCTCGTTCATTTTTTTGCGACCACGTTAACGACTTTGGCTACGATCCAGACAAATTTAAAATTAATTTGCGCCACTTTGGAGAAAAATTTCATGCTCTCTTTATACGTATAGTTATATTAAAGAGATCAAAAGAATTTTATTTTCTAAAACTTCTATTAACATTAAATATTTGATGAATTGTAATTAAAAATCCAATAGCATGTTAAAGAGTGGAAACTATATCTATTGTATTTATATACTAGGGAATGCACAAATACAAATAATTTATTAATAACACCCCAGTTACAAGTCAATCATTATTTACTTATTTACAAATGATCATTTATATTCTTTACGAATAAATCTCATCAATCCATATAACATCAATGTATATAATTAAATTAAATCATAAAAAAAGAAACTTAGTTGCACTTAGCCAGGGAGGGCGTTCAAAGTTATTTATAATGATGAGTGTGTATAATACCTAACCTACTTTCTGTTAAGTATAAGTTAAGTACATCCCAACTTTATTTTCTATCACATTGTGTTGTTATTTATACACCCTGAAAGTTTGATCACATCAACAATATTGATACAGGGGGTTCAGGGGTTTAATTTTTTTTTGTTGTTAAAAATTAATTGAAAAAGGATAAAATAATGTAACACCGCAATCTAAAAACATGGAGGAGAGTTTTTGGAGAAAAATGGCAACATGGATTTGCAAAAACAAACATCCTCTCACCCTAAACGCATATTCCGTCTCCGTTCCGTCGAGGGTAAAAATACGGACACTCAAATCACGTGCACCAAAAATTACATGGAAAACGTACATATTTGGAAAAGTAAGTAACTACATCGAAGTTCAATGAAATGCTTTCGCGCTCATAACATCCACCTCTCCGGGGGATTTCGATATTCGTGTTTCGATATACACTATTGTGTGTGTTTGATATTTTTAAGTATTTTATAAAAAAACCAAGTCAATCAATCAACTCTAAGTCGATTCCGGTTATACAAGGTTTGGAAAATAATATTTTGTAGCGATGATAGCTCAGTGGTTAGTGCGGTAGGTTCGCATGCCGAAGGGCGTGAGTTCAAACCCCAACAATGAGCTTGAGCTGCCGGTGAAGGAAAACATCGTGAGGAAACCATAGCCAACCAAGGTGGTAGGGTACTTTCTAGTACTCGGCTGGCTAGCTACCACCCTCAAGTTGAAAATCTGCCGCCAAGCACCTAACGGTGTGTTCCGGCAGCCTCACTTGAGAGCCAGTTCCATTCCAGGCTAGGTATGCTTTACCATCTTCGACCATACCTTCACTTAACATCAGGTGAGCTGAGGTCAAAACACCTAGCCTGTCGTACATAAAAAAAAAAAAAATATAATGTGTAACATCCTTTTCGCGTTTGCGCCAAAACTCTTATCCCAGTGTTATTGACCGACAAGATACGCCACGAAATCTATTCGATCTTTTTCATCATTACCTGCATGATACCCTTCGTTCCAAGCTGCACCTCATACATCCACTTGCCAGCGAACACGCAAGCCGTGGCGCGGATGGTGGCAAAACTGGACAAGCCTTGGACGCTCACTCTCTCGTCTCCCACGAGGACTAGACGACCTGTGCCTGAAGCAAACTTCACTTGTAGTTTGACCTTTTCAATCAAACCTTTTTGTAATTGTTTTAAACTACTTACCTACAAGATACAGCAAACGAAATAAAAAGAAAAAAGTAGCTGGTTGTGGCGGTGTCGGAGGCCGGTCTAAGACACTGACGAGTCACGAATGGATTATACATAATACCTATATTTAACGGTTAAAACCAGTTTTTAGATAGAACGCGTTTACCCTAGTTAGAACTAGCTTTTACTAAATACCTTTGTTAAACCTAGAATTAACTAATGCTTAAAAATGAATATCTAATCTAATCTATCTAATATAATAATATTTGTATCAGTTAAAACTAGTTCTTACTAGACTAGTCAATATTACAATTACGCTTATGTAATATTCGAACTGAGACTCGATGGAGTGACGATATACGTAGGACAGCTGGCGGTGGATGGAAGCGAAAAGCCGAAGATCGGGCCGAGTGGCGTGTCTTGGGAGAGGCCTATGTCCAGCAGTAGACTTCTATAAGCTGATGATGAATACTCGAACTGTTCTAAAGACCAAAAGTCGGTTACAGGTGTATGTGGTTAAACAGGGTTATAAACTTGGGATAACAAGCCGAAAGGGGTTCATTGTTCTCGCTATCATGAATAATGGAATCAACCCTAAAATAGCGATATAAATAGCTGTAGATACATAATTTTTTAAAGGCTAATAACATTTTCATCGGGATAGCTGATTTTTTTCGCTGTTCCTAAACATTTGAAACGTTTTCGGGAGAGATGGGTAGAGCAGCACTCTTCACTATTACCTATTACACTCTTCCGAAACACTCGGAAACAAACAAAAACTAATGGTGAAATGTCAATGTGCTCACCAGTGGAAGCGTCAAACACAACGATTTTTGGACCAATCCTTCCAATTCTCTCGTCACCTGCGTCTGAGGACTGAAAGAAAAAGATTTTTTTCATTTTTATGTTTAGTATATACCTCAAAATTTTACAAGATTCATTTGACAGAAAGATTTATAAGGAATAGAAAAGGATTAGTGTTTTCCACACATACATTGGTATCAAAATACAAAGTCAAATGTAGTCATAGCAGTTTAGTGATATAATGTGGTAAAACATGACTTTTCGTGTTCCGTCCAAAACTCCATCAAAGCTTATAGTAAAGTCGCAACTACTTTACTAAAGCATGACTGGATTTGGCTGACACGGACGGGACTTGACCAAGACTGGACGTTGACTACTTTTTAACTTATGAAACTTGACAATGGCAAACGCACAAAATACGACGCCAAAATCAAAGAAAAAATAGGTTCACCACACACAATGACACTACAGCTACAAGGCAACTTATTTGACTACGAAAACTTGAAAATATAAAACACTTGATACAGGCAAATGCTCAAAATGCGACGCCAAAATCAAAGAAGAATGACGTATGAGTAAGCGCGCGAAAACAAGAAGTATAGATAAATAATCTACCTTGGTTTTTGGCGGGAACGCGGGAAGAGTCGTGTCGCTCCGTTGTATTTTTTTCCAAAACTAGTGTTTTGTCGAGTGTTTATGCATAAAAATGGTGGTGTTTTATTCATAAAGTGCCGAATTACAAGCGCGAGTGTGGGAAAATGATATAATGTGGTGAAACATGAGTTTTCGTGTTGCTTCCAAAACTCCATCGAAGCATTGTAGTAAAGTTGCCACTACTTTACTAAAGCATAACTGGAATTAACTGACACGAACTGGACTTGACAAAGACGACTTTGACTAAAACTAGCTACGATGGCACTTATTTAACTTTTGAAACTTGAAAATATATAATTACTTGACACTGGCAAATGCTAAAACGCGACGCCAAAACCAAAGAAAAAAAAAATAATCTACCTATCGTCTATGGAGACAATTAGAGTGAAATTAAAAACCGTAATTTACCAGCTCTGGCGTAACGACTGGACTATGTTTCTTCGCGTACTTCTTTTGACTCACGCTAATCCTGTTCTCCAACATTTTGCCGAGATTCTCGCGAATGTGACTCACGTATTTACTGCGTCTGGAAATATAATATTAAGTGAAGAATCTGAAAACGGTTTGTGAAAGAAAACAATTTGTAAAAGTATTTTTTGTACTAAGATCTATGAAATGCATACTAAGTGAGAGTTGATCTGTGATTTTAATATATTAGATACCTACTAACGAGCTACCCCGGCTCCGCACGGGTGCAATCAGTGGCGGATTTGAGCAGGCTGCGTAGGGTGGCAAATTTTATATATTTATAATTTTAATTAATTTTATTTATTTATTTTGTATTACAGAAATAAAAAAAATTACTTTATTATATACAAGGAGAAAAGAAGTCTCAGAAATTTAAAAAAATTACAACATTTTAGTGAGTACTATACATATTTCTTTTTATGATGTTAAATGACGGTGTGGTCGAAGAAAGCAAAGCACACCTAGCCTGGAATGGAACTGGTTCTCAAGTGAGGCTGCCGGAACACACCGTTAGATGCTAGGCGGCAGATTTTCAACTTGAGGGTGGTAGATAGCCAGCCGAGTACTAGAAAGTACCCTACTACCATGCTATGGTTTCCTCACGATGTTTTCCTTCACCGGCAGCTCAAACTCATTGCTGGGGTTTGAACCCACGCCCTTCGGCATGCGAACCGACCGCGCTAACCACTGAGCTATCATCGCTACAAATAGATACAGTATACCGAATATTCCAACGTCAGTATGTACATGAAAAATTACTAAACGCTGTGTAAAATAGTATTTCAGTATTACAATTTTAATTTAGTAATTTTGACCCACTTTTTTATATTAAATATTACTATTTTTTTTTCTTTGTACCTACCTAAATCCTATGTCCACGCACGAAATTCGAACAACGGTCCCTTATTTCACGATCAGTACTAATAACTGGAAAAAGCTGATGCAATTATGACGGTGGAGCACAAATCATAAAATTGCAATTTCTTTATCAAAGAAAATGTAATTACTATAATTGTAAAGTAGGGTATTGAATTGCAGCGGTTAGTCATCATCATCATCAGCCTATACTAGTCCACTGCTGGACATAGGCCTCTCCCAAGACACGCCACTCGGCCCGATCTTCGGCTTTTCGCTTCCATCCACCGCCAGCTGTCCTACGTATATCGTCACTCCATCGAGTCTCAGGGCGTCCTACGCTACGCTTGCCAATACGCGGTCTCCACTCTAGAACACGTCTACCCCAGCGGTTATCGGTTCTGCGACAGATATGTCCAGCCCATTGCCACTTCAGCTTGCTAATACGCTGAGCTATGTCAATGACTTTAGTTCTCTGGCGAATTACTTCGTTTCGGATCCGATCCCTCAGAGAAATGCCAAGCATAGCTCTTTCCATAGCTCGCTGAGCGACTTTGAACTTATCGAATTGCAGCGGTTTGTACGGGCGGCAAATATTTGGTGCATATGCATTATGCATGTATTATATGTACAAACCTTCCTCTTGAATCACTATATCTTTTGATAGAAACCGTTGCGTAGTTTAAAAGATCTAAGCGTACAGACGGCGGGAAGCGACTTTGTTTCATATTATGTAGAGATAAAGACGTTGGCAATCTATGACGCATCAAAATGTTCTTATTTGTTTTCTTTCTTGGAAACGATTATAGCACATCCATTTCAGACTTTAAGAAAATTAGTTTTCTTGGAATCACAAACTAAGTTCGGGTTCTCGGAATTCTTTATTTGGAGAAACTTGGCTGGTGTATTTTACAAGAGTAGGTAGGTATAGAACATACGGGAACTCTGTAGATTTTTTTGTAACTTTTGTTTTTGGAGATGAATGGACGGCGCGGGACGACGGCAAAGACGTGTGTCTTTTAAGTAATTAGATCTTTTTATCTTTTTAACCGACTACAAAACGGAGTAAGTATACCTAAAAGATTTTCGGACGGCAAAGACGCTTGTCATGGTGTTAGAACTTCGATGGTTAGTCTCAACGGCCCCGTAAATTTGTTAGCTGTAGTACCCTTCAAACCGGAACACAGTAATGTTTACATACCTACTACTGCTTGGCGGCAGAATATCTGGTACTGCGGTGGTACCTTTTTAGAGTTTGAACGACCTAGAAGCTAAGAAGATTTACCGAATATTTCTCTTTAGCGAACAAAACTTACTGAATATGCTTGTCTGTATTATCTTTCATAACCATATCATTCCCGAAGACTTTTCGGATAATGTCGTGAACCTCTCCTTTCTCCGCAGAGCTACTACAGACTCCGAACATGGACCGGAGAACATTCATCATTAGATTTTTGGGTTTTTATGTAGAGAAAAACTTGTACAGGTTTTATAAAACACGCTTGACCAAAGATGATAAAAATATGTTATAAGAAGCGGCACTTGATAATAATTAGTCGATTTTGTAATTGTGAACGTACTTTTGGCAACCTTACAAAAAAAAGGTATTATCATTGCTATACATCACTGTAAACAACTTTTATAAGGCACAACTCTGGAATCGAAAAAACAATTAACAGTTCCACAGAAAAAGTTCTCTAATCTTAAATAAATAAATATCGCACAGCACCATCTGAACCCAAACTAAGCAAAGCTTGTACTATGGAAGTCAGATAACTGATAGAATACTTAAATATTTTTTTTGTAAATACGTACTTATAATAAACACAGAACACACAGAACACACATTTTTTTATGCCACATAATGTTTATCCTGGGTGGGAATCGAACCCACCCCCTTCAGATCTTGGAGCGGACATACTACCAATGAACCGACAGGACCAACAGGGCAGATTTTGAAACCTTATCAAAATCCGTACAGTGATTTAGAAATAATCGGAGAAACTGACGCGGATAACAAATTTGTTTTTTTTTATTTAGAGATTAGATTAAATGCAAATTTAATTTTAGTAGGATAGTATGGTTTCTGTTTGAATGTTGGTAGTACCTACGTTCATACTTTTTTAATCGCCTTCTTTGTAGCGATGATTACCTACGCTAGGCTTGAACCGCGCGATATTTTGACATCACTTCGTTGATTTTAATTATCTGTGTCACGGTGACATTAAATTTTTAAGGTTGATTGATTTAAAATAGTTTAGTAGCGGTGATAGCTACTGTGGTTAGTGCGGTCGCTTCACACGCTGAAGGGCGTAGGTTCTAACCCCAACAATGACTTGAGCTGCTGCTGAGTGAAGGAAAACATCGCGAGGAAACCATATTACTCGGTAAAGTACTTTCTAGTAGTCAGCTAGCTAGCTACCACCCTCAAGGTGAAAATCTGCTGCCAAGCATCTAACGGTGTGTTCCGGCAGCCTCACCTGAGCAGTTCCATTCCAGGGTAGTGTGTTTACCATCATCGACCACTCCGACTCTTTGATCACTTTGTTCCGAAGTTCTTTTCTCGGTACGTAGAATTCGTAGAAAATCTGTAATAATGATATATGTTAGCGCACATTTACATAGTTGCTTTTTTACAAAGTATGTAGTGTTTGCCAAAACAAGCGATAAACCACGTCTTATCTTATATTCTTTTGTCCAAACTTGAGAAGTGTTTTTACCGCGCTCTTGACGTTGAATTGTGATGGTATAAATAAACTGAGACAAATGTACCTCCTTAGGTATCTACAGGGCGTAATTTCTAGTCTACCAACTAGGAGGATAGCTTGTAGGGAAGGGAAATTGGTCAAAATATGTCGGCAGTTTGAAACATTGAATAAATAAATAACAAAATAAATATCATAGGACATTACACACAGAGCCATCTGACTCTAAACTAAGCAGAGCTTGTGCTATGGAAGACAAATAACTGATAGAATACTTAAATACTTTTTTTTTGTAAATACATACTTATAATACATACAGAACACCAAGATACAGAACAAACATCGATGTTAGTCACACAAATGTTAGTCCTGAGTGGGAATCGAACCCACACCCTTCAGCTCTCGAAGTAGACATACTACCAATGAACCAACAGGGCTGTCAATATTTTTATTTAGTGCTAATATTTTTGTAGCGATGATAGATCAGTGTTTAGCGCAGTCGGTTTGTACGCCGAATGCTTTACCATCATCGACCGGTGTGGTCGACATCATCACTTAACATCAGGTGAGCTGTGGTCAAACACCTAGCCTGTCAGCTAGCTAAAAAAAAGGTTGTCGAATATAAAATATGATTTACTTAAAAAAATAATCTACTTTGGTCAAAAGCATTGCCATCCAGCGTGGCAAAGCTGCCAGCATTCTGGCCACATATCCCTCCTCTGACGGACTTTTAGACTAAGTTTTTTGTGTAAATTTTGTAAATAGTATTAATTTAAGGTTTTTTTTTAATCGGAGTAATCCCGTATAATTATAATAAAACAATATTTAAAAAAAAAGTGATATTTTCGGTACATCACTAGCGAAAATAATAAAAGTGTTTACAGGAAACTCTCAGTTTTATTGGTCACATTTGTTATAATAATAAAGCGGCTATCGATGAGGATGAGACTCGTCTGATCCTGCGACCTTGGGGCTTGTTTACCTACACTTTGACACAGAAAAAAATATAACAGCACAAAGTTGGCGAGAACCTAAGGAAAACTCATTTTGCACAGTTTGCGAGGCTGCGGTTGCGTAATTTCATACTGGAAGTATAAAACAGACGGTGAAACTCATAATAGCAACTCGTTACTGCAGCAACATGTAAAATACTTGTGGTTATTTAATTCAATTAGATTTTAAATTTATGATGGACTAGTTGTGCCCCACGGTATTACACGTTACATGTTTCGGGGTAAAAAGTACCCTACCTGTTTATTCATGGTGTCAGCTACCTCTGTACCAAATTTCACTAAAATCCATTTAGTAGTGTTTGCGTGAAAGAGTAACAAACATACTCACAAACTTTCGCATTTATAATATTAGTAGACTAGCTGCGCCCCGCGGTGTTATCCGCTACATGTTTTCCGGATAAAAAGTAGCCTATTTGTTAATCCAGGGTCACAGCTACCTCCATACCAAATTTTATCCAAGTCTGTTCAGTTGTTTTGGCGTGAAAGAGTTACAAACATCCATCCTACCATCCAAACTTTCACATTTATAAGATTAGTGGGATTAGTAGGACTTTAATTTTTGATTTTTGATGTACATAACGTAATTTTAACTTCGTAAAATTAATTCTCATAAACTCTTTGTAATGAGAAATCCCGATTTACATTCCCTGTTATTATTCCTTTTTAATTAACTCCTGTTTATTTCCGCTGTTCTCGAATCACGTGTTTCACCCAAACAACGGTGCGTTTTGTAAACACCCTGTGTGTAACGACCGGGTTTGTAAACACCCTGTGTATAGATTGATTGAAAAGTACTTGTCGTTTATATTTGGGATTTTATTGCATTTGGAAGTTATCGTTTCATAGATTTGCTTCTTTACTGAGCTACTGTATTGTTGAGACGATATTCTCTTACTTTTAACAATTTTATTTAGAGTAAATGTCACATAACTTTTGAATGAAAAGATCATTTACCAAAATTTACTTGACTTTAAATTAATTGACTGACCAGAATGCTGACAGCATTGCCGCGCTGAATGGCAAAGCATTTTTTTTTTAATTTGTAAATTATTGTTCAAAAATTCGGTCTGCATTTTGTATGTAGTTAGCTGTTTATATTTGATTTCATTTGTATGTATGTTTATCATTAAAATTTTTAAAAAACAATAACCCAAATAAACTTGTGATAAAATATATATTAGAACAAAGAAAGAAATAAATTATTTTTTATTTTGTAACACAAAAACAAAGGTACATCTCTTTAGAGCGCTGAAGTAGGTATAGCCATATTAATTTAAATTCTGCCGCCAAAACGTGTGTTAACTTCCCTGTGTTCCAGTTTGAAGGGAACTGTACCTACTAATGATACCTAAGATATATTTTTGACCGTAAATTATCCATTATTATTGCAAAATCTGTGTACATAAACTTACGGTTGAATTTCAATTGACAAAACACGCAAGGAATTTTGAATTTGGTGCCTTGAACTAGACTATCCACCCTAAAAACCTTAAGTAAGTTGTTATTTCAAACAACCCCAAAATGCAAATGGTAAATTAAGTAATTTACCTAAGCTTTTACACCATTAAAATACGCGGGCGCGATCTCCATAAAAATGTAAGAAGGGTTAAATAATTTCCTACGGGCTTATTTTCATTTACCCTCGATTTGGGCAATAAAGGGGTGGGTTTTGGAGTGTAAAAATATCTGTCTGGGAAGTTTATTCCAATTTTATTTGGGTCGTGATATCGTTTGGAACGTTTCAAGTTACTGAATTGTGTTAGGTTGGTAAGATTCTAAACTATTGAAGGCGAAGTGAACTAGAAATGATTTTATTAATAGCTGCGCCCAGCGGTGTTACCCGCTACATGTTTTCGGGATAAAAAGTAGCCAATGTGTATCCAGGGTCTCAGCTACCTCCACACCAAATTTCATCCAAATTCGTGCTGTAGTTTTTGCGTGAAAGAGTAACAAACATCCATCCAAACTTTCACATTTGTAATATTAGTGGGATTTTAAACAAAAAAATATTTATCATAAGGCAAGGGGTGTGTTACGTCACGTATATATGTACTTAATGGTATAGTCATTTGTGTCTGCGTATGCGTATAATTGAATTCGGCTTTTAAAAAAAACTGTGTGTACCGGAAGCCTCACTTAGAGCCAGTTCCATTAAAGGCTAGGAGCGCTTTATTATCTTCGACCACACCATCATTGAACATCAGGTGAGGTATGGTCAAACAGATAGCCTATCAACCATTAAAAAAAAGGTTTCGCGATGTCAAAAACGCTGACATCACGGACTTTTAGTAAACACTAGAATTATCTAGAGCGTGCAATATATTTGAATAAACTCGCCCGAATCACAGGACTTGTTTATATTTCTGAGATAAGGATCCTTCATCACGTTATAATGGTATCTGATTATAAGACGGCATCAACCTCACAAGTTTATACAATATGGAGATTTGGCGAGCCCCTCCTCTCAACACAATGCTTTGTGGTTGAAGGTTTACGAACGTCCTTTCAAAGGCGTATAAGGGTGACATGGGCGTAAATAAGGGTAAGGTACCTTTAGTAAGTACCTACTCCACAAGCAAGGTTTTTGGACAGCGTATTAACAACTATTAATAAGGTGTATTACCATAGAGATATCTCGACTGAATTACTGCCGCCACTGCCGCGAGCAATGTGTTCTTTTTTGGGCATATTCCAGTGACATCAGCCCCGTCCCCCTTTTCGTATCTCCCATTCGTTTTAGAGATCTGTGTTTAATACTGTGGATATTATCAGGTATTACGTAACGCACGATTTCTAAACCTAAATTAAACCAGGAACCTTAATGCCTTTCAAAATGTAATCAGATTATACCCGTATTTAAAGATAATATTCTGAAAATGCCAATATACTTTGTACCAAAAAATACACGTGATTTTGGGTAGAGGGGGTGGGGGAGTGAAGTCTAAAACCCTCGTGAGCTAACGCTTACACGTATTTCACTGTGAAAATACATGTAAGCGTTTGTAGCCAAGACAGGTTAGCTGTTAGTGCTGTCGTTTCACACATCGAAAGACGTGAGTGCAAACCCCAATAATGAGCTTGAGCAGCCTGCGAAGGAAAACATCACAAGGAAACTGTAGTATGGTGGTATGGTACTTTTAAGTAGTCTAGCTACCACCAAAACAAAACCAGTTCTATTCCAGGCGAGGTATATTTACTATCATACTAGGTATGTTACTAGGCTCTTACAAAAACGCTCTTTGCATATATATTTTTTTGTAATTTTTAATACTTTTACTGACATAATTTCTTATTTTTGTTCATGATTATTATTGAAAATCTACCTGCAACACCTCGTTATCAATAAATATGATTATGATTATCTTTGACCATCAACCCATCCTGAAAAAGTAAACCGAGAATGTAGGAAATAACAAGAAAGCTGAAAAATTGAGTTTTGGCGGGAACGCGGGAAGAGTTGTGTCGCTCTGTTGTATTTTTTTCCAAAACTAGTGTTTTGTCGAGTGTTTATGCATAAAAATGGTGGTGTTTTATTCATAAAGTGCCGAATTACAAGCGCGAGTGTGGGAAAATGATATAATGTGGTGAAACATAACTTTTCGTGTTGCTTCCAAAACTCCATCGAAGCTTTATAGTAAAGTCGCCACTACTTTACTAAAGCATGACTGGACATGACTGACACGAGCTGGACTTGACTAAGACTGGACTTTGACTAAAACTAGCTACGATACCACTTACTTAACTTTTGAAACTTGAAAATATATAATTACTTGACACTGGCAAATGCTAAAACGCGACGCCAAAACCAAAGAAAAAAAAAAGCAAGAAAGCTTCTTTTATCCTCTGCGTGTCCTCTAAACATTTATGTCATTTATATTTACATATCCTGCTTTCATGAGCGAGGCATCCACATTCACGTGAAGCCCTGTGGAGTAATACATTTTGTCTTCCATTTAACATGTAATTGGGTTACTGGGAAGAAGCACTTTGCCTATGACAGTTCTACCTTTGAATTGAAATACAACAAGAATGGCCTTTTGTGTATTACATAGGTCGTTTTAAGTATGAGCATATCGCACGCATAATCAAATACTGACCGATTAGGAGTTAGGTCAAAAATGAGTTGCGTATAGACGCAGGCTTTTTTTAATGCCATCTATGATATCTGGGCTGTCAAAAAAATTGTGTTACGTAAATTATTTTTTTTTGTACTTTACCCTCTGTGTTTTTCTATTTAGTGTTATCGATGTAACACCTATTAATACCGTCCTACGACTACATCGGAAGTGTTTGTAAACTACATCAAAGGACCAATCAAACAGTCTATTCTGAGATGCCATCTGCTTTACGCCGAGACAAGAGCCAGTCTGCCGCTTAAATTGTCTTGTTATATAATTTGTGCTAGGTCTGGCTCGAAATTTAGCCAGTTATTTCAGCTGTATATAAAATGCTGTATCCAATGAAAAAAGGCTTCGCAACACGTTAGCGGATTATACGGTTGATTATCTTTATAGTCTCGAAAAAATAGGGTGTTTTAAGTACATCAAATAGAATATAATGGGACAATAATAATTATGTTTTTTTTTTTAATTTTCATGTCAAGATTCTATTATACATACAGATAATATTACTGAATATTACTTATTGTTTGAAATCACTAACAGATATTTTCATAACAAATACGACATGTCTGTTCAAAAAAGCAATTGAGATTATAATTGCCTGTTTTTAGTCTATAACCTATTTAGTCTATGGTTGTCTGGAAGTGGTTACTTTTAACGATAAGACCGTCATTTGTGTTGTGTTATGTTTTCTGTATATTTTTTACCTCACGCTTATCTTTAGTCTGTAACCTGTTTTGTATTCTATGGTTGCCTGGAAGTGGTTGGTTGTTTTTAGCGATAAGACTGTCACTTTCTGTACATTTTTTTATATTTCCGGTAAACACAATAAATACTTTTAGGGGTATTTATTAATAACGTGAACTAAAAATGAAAAGCCACAACTACTTACTTTAACTTAATTACTTTTTATCCAATAAAATCTTAACAAATCTTAACTTTTAAAGAAGATACATTATACAGAGCTCTAAAAAAATAAAAAAATAAAAAAACCTTGTATTTGTTTTTGCCTGCTGTAATGAAACTAACGGCTATAAAAAAAAGAATTAAATTTAATTATTTAAGCACTATAAAGTAAAATGGAACTGAGGGGAGGGGAGGTCCTAGCAACTGCTACCTCATTGGGGGAAAAATTTACGGATTGCTACTATTCTATTAATTAAACAAAAGAAGCGAGTTCTAAATTTCAATTTTGATAAAATAGCTGACAAAATAGTGAAACAGACGAGCCGTCCGGAGTGAAATTACAAACAAACAGCGAAAATTAAACTGACATCACGGTCATTGGACGCGCTCCGGCGACGCGTGGCGCGTCCTACAAAGACTACTGAAATCTGATTCGTCGAGGAAGTAACAAACGTTGGTAACAAACATCTATTTAATCTTTACACATGTCAAATTAGGAAAGACTCATCATCATCATCATTATCATTTCAGCCGTAGGACGTCCACTGCTGGACATAGGCCTTCCATAAAGACCGAGTGGAAGCGGCCCGCAACCAGCGCGTTCCTGCGGTCGTTATTATATCGTCTGTCCACCTTGTGGGTGGACGTCCTACACTGCGCTTGCCGGTCCGTGGTCTCCACTCCAGAACTCTGCAGCCCCATCGGCCATCAGTTCTGCGTGCTATATGCCCTGCCCACTGTCATATAGATGGTTTTTAATGATAAATTAAACTTTTTTATAAGTAGAAAGATTTATTGTTTTGTAATTAAGTCGCCAAAATAATGCGAAGACTTGGCGGGTCTAGATACAATAGGTACGTAGTGAAGTGATGCTCTTCAGGTGTATAACTGTAAATCCGCCGAAATCCCAAGGAGGCCTTAGGCCGAGTCGAGAGCTTTCCATGAAGACGTCCAAGAAGTCTGGAAAACTGTACCTTGAAATTCCATAACTCTATCAGAGTGGCCTACATCTTTAGGCAACCGATTGGTCTGAAAAGTTGCTGCAGCGCTTCTGGAACGTTCTATAAAGCGCGTGTTGACGCTTCAACGCGATACAGCGTAAAGCATAGCGTCGTTCATGTCCAGAGTTAAAAAGTACCTTTATATTTATTTAATCATTTTATTGCTTTATGTCTCTTTAGCTGCGCCCCGCGGTTTTACTCGTAACATGTTTTTGGGATAAAAAGTAGCCTATGTTCTAATCCAGGGTCTCAGCTACTTCCATACCAAATTTCATCCAAATCTCTTCAGTAGTTTTTGCGTGAAAGAGTAACAAACATCCATCTATCCAAATTTTCACATTTATTATATTAGTGGGATTTTTTATTGTGACCTAGTGACTATTTTATGGACCTCAGAGTCTGAAATAAAGCGATGATGATCACCCAAAAATAAGCTTGAGCTACCACTGAAGGAAACCATAGCATGGTGGTAGGGTATTTTGTAGTACTCGGCTGGCTAGCTACCACCCTCAAGTTAAATGTCTGCCAAGCACCTAACGGTATGTTCCGGCAGCCTCGCTTGAAAGCCAGTTCCATGCCAGGCTAGCATTTACCATTTTCGATTACACCTTAACTTAACATCAGTTGAGCTGTGATGAAACACCTAGCTTGTCAACAAAAAAAATGTTACTCCTGGGTAAGAATTGAATCCACACTAGGTAGTCAATAAACAACGAAACAATGCTACTACCGACCGCGCTAACAGGTTAATGTGTCAATACGAAAGATATCCTAAAAACACAACCTTCTTGGGAAATCGAGTAAAAATGTATCTGAAGTGTTTGGCATCAAATACAAATTGAATTGAAAATTCAATTGAATTTTCAATTATTATTTCTACCCTGCTGATATATACCGCCCACTTCCATTGGCTATTACACCTCACGTAATCGAGCCAAAAGGAGGCGCCACAAACGCATCATCTACAGACTACGTAGCAAATTTTAGTTCTATTATACTGCCGTTTCTACATGTATGTTTGTAGTCTTTTAATGGACAAGCACCCACAGTTTCACACCTACGGTTTATAGATTTCTATTTATAGCGTATTATTCTCTCTGAATAGCTATTGTAGATATTAGACAGGCAATTGACCTCACCAGTTATTATTGTGGTAACCAATATTGACTATTGTTGATCATAAATAATACTTCAGCGATTTAATGGTTGGACGGAGCGACAGACGTAATCGTGGTTATAGTTATCGAGTTTTTATGATAGTTACTAAAAAGTCCTGTGTACCATACAGTGGCGTAGCGTACCTTGGATATATAGATAGATAGCGCGCTAGCGGGCCCTGTATCAAAACTAGTTGGTGGGCCCAAATGAAGGATAAAGATTTCTCACAAAAGAAACAAAAATGCTTGCATTTAATTATTTTTTTATGTACAAGTAATGAGACGAACGATACGCTCTCCTGATGGTAAGATATAACGCATGTCCATGACCATTGCAGCAATACACGGAACTTTGTGTAGCAAAACAAAGTCCGGGCATCGCTGCTTTGGCGCTCATTACTTTGAGACTTTCGATAGTTAGTCTCAATAGCCCTGAAATTTCGCTAGCTGGAATATAGTAATGTTTACATACTACTGCTTGGCGGCAGAATATCTAGGTAGGTACTGCGGTGGTAATCTAGACGACTTCCTGCTAAGGAAATCTACCAACAAGTGACAAAAAGTAAATATTTATTGATTATATGGACGGTTGATCGTTTGACAGTTTTTTTTTCCCGGGAAGCACGAGATTAAGTGACATTGGGGATAACATTTTACTATTTTTTAACAGACAGACAGACAGACGCGGACGTATCGGACGACTTTGTTTTATAATATGTAGTGATGATTATTTTTGTACTAGCAGAAAACATGTACACTGACAATTGCACTTTTTACCCTACTCCGGCGAAGCAAAAGCGAGGGTTATGTTTTTGTTACTTCTATCTATGGCTAAGAAAGATAAATGAAATTGTAATTGATTAGCCGGAAATGAAAACCCCAGTCTCAAACTAAAAAACCTTGTAGTAAACCTTTAAGACTTGAATCAACTTTTTTTTAGAAATATGTGTAATCAAATAGTAGATACATACACATAGATAGAACAACCATCTTTATTCGTTACAAACGTTTGTTCTAGGTGGGAATCGAACTCACACCCTCACTCACTCAGTTCTCAAAGCAGAATTACCAAATAGCTTAAAAAAACCTGTTGTTTTTTTTTTTTAATTTTTTTATATATTTATTTTTAACTATCCCGTGTGTTACATAAAATATGTATTTGTTCTAAAGTTATTCATATAGCTACCGATTTTTTTCTCACAAAATAGAACTACTTACGTACTACCAACTGATAATATACCATGTTCAAGTACCGCTTAATAATGTACTCCTATTAAATTCCCCATTGCAAGGGCGTAAGAATTTTCATAAAGAACAGATAATTTGCATTTTAACAGCGCCGTAATTTACCAAGGAATGTTAATGACTATCATATGTCAGAGGAGATTAGAGCGATACAGCATTGCGAGAATTCTCAACCTACCCGGGGATAAACATAAACCTAGCAAATTAAAAAGAAACTTAAATAAAACAAAGAGAGAACAGCGAGCCTACTTTTGAAATCGGTCCGGGTTTTCTTTAACAGAATCCAGTAGAGTTTTCCATAACGCAACCAGATATGAACGCCTCGATTTTCATTTCTGTTTCGTTATTCTTTGGGTGTTTTTAACTTGGCTGGGTTATACAGCTTGGTTTGCCCCGCCCCTGAAGGCACCCCTGAATTCATTCATTGCCATTCGTGTTTGAAAGCTCGGTTGGGGTGGTCGTGCCCTTAGCTAGAGTACATGTTTCGTGTATAAACAGTTCTTATTTTCCGTCTAAAATAGCATTGTTATAGCTCAGATTTGAAGTAAAAACTAGGTAAGTTAAACTTTTATAAAAATTCATGAGTAGTTTTTTAAAATGTTTACAAAATGTCTAGTTTTTTTGTATATTTGTCACGTTTTGTCTGGACGTTTCAAAGCGTCGTTGAATAGAAAGTAAAAACGTGATGGTTACGGTTATATTAGATTTTTATTCCGATAGGATACGTGGAGACGTGATCGGGAATTTTATGAATATTCAATAGGATGTCGCAAAAATTAAAACGAGCATTTGATTCGAAAAGTAAATTTTAACACACGTTTTATTAATATTAAAAATATGTTTTTTTATTTTTTATAAAACTTGGTTGGTCGACTACGTTGACTTATAATCTTATAAATAGGCTAGTTGCGTGTCCATAGTTTTACCTTATACATTTTTTTTGGGATAAAAAATAATGATACTTTTGTATGAAAATAAAAACATTTTAGCTATTTTTTATATAGTTCAATGGTTCACTTATAAATGTCTTAACATTTATATTAAATAAGACGTAGTCAATCAATTAAATTATTGATTGATTGACTACGTGCTTAGAACGATAAGATTTAAAATTTAATTTTTTTCATTTCAAAAAAATAAAAAATAAATAAATTAAAATTATAAATATCACAGGTTAACCATAAGTCAAGATATATAAAAAAATTTGGTATGTACCTACTTTTTATGTTTAGTAATTTTGAAGTTTACGGATAAGTTGATAACTACGCAACAAGAGCCATATTTTAGTTTAGAGATTGAGAATCGACTAGCGTAGCGTATGACGCCCTGGAACGGGTGGAGTGACGATATACGTAAGGCTGCAAGCAGTGAAAGAGAAAAGTCGACGATCGGACTATGTGCTGTGTCTTAGGAAAAGCCTATAGATATCCAGCACTGACATATGATAAGCTTATGATGATGATGAAAAGGGAAAAGCTACAACATACTGTGATATATATATCTAAAATTATACAAATACATATACAAGTATTTAAATGAAACCTTGTTTCCCTGGGTCACGGCGTTATTTAAAAAACTTAAATTTACCGATTTCATTAATCTTTTTTTTTTAAGTTCTCTAATACTTTGTAGAAGGTTCTTACGGAAAGAAAAATTAAGAAAATTGCGGAGAAAATTGTTTTTTTTTTTTGATAAATTCTACGGTGACAAAATCGCGTGTAACAACAAATCTACACTAATTATAAAGAGGAAAGATTTGATTTTGTTTGTTTGTATTGAATAGGCTGGACCGATCTGAATAATTCTTTCATCATTAGACTTCTACATTATCACTGATTGACGTAGGCAATATTTATATTGTTAATCGAGTTTTGTTTTCCCGTGCGAAGTCGGGGCGAGCTGCTAGTCCTATATAAAAACTGATAAATCTTATCCGATGAAAATGAATTGCTAGACAAATTTTGATGTTAATTACTTTGAAAAAAAGTAAAACTGTTTTTGTCTCTCAAATATTACCTACGTATTAGAAGGAGTGCGAATTTTGCAACTCTACCTGTCCGGGAAATAAAGAAACAAAAGAAATGTTTGTCAAAAGTCGAAAATAACCACAACAAGGCCGACGTTTCCTGTCTAGGGCCGTCTTCCCCTAGAGACATTAGCTCGGAGGAAGAAAGACCCAGTCAGTTCTCGTAATGAGATCTTTTGTACCAAACTTTAATATGCCCGATTCATTCATTCCATCGCTTCGTAGAGGTCTACGAGCGTTGCTACGAAATGCTACGAATATATTTCGGTATGTAAAGAAAAAAAATACTTTGCTGATTCCAAAACCATTTCGAAATATTACATTCCTGTACATGATTTCCACGTTTAAAACTCTTTAAGTTATGAGACGGGGTTGATTTTAATAAAAAACATAAATAAACTTGACTTTCAATTTACCTCTAATGATGTCACGTCGTCGGCTGTATAAGGATTCTTTGAGTGCCTAAAAAAACAATGGCAAACCTCAACAAAATCTGTCAATGTCAAGTCAACGGTTGCCGTTACTTGTAACCTCCATACTTATCTACGTCGAGTTGTTTTTTTTTTACGTGGCTAATGCATGTTTTACATATTCATTAGCTCATGACGTCATAACTATAAAAAGTTTGAAAACGTATTAGAATTAAACTACCGCATAGAAAGCCAAAATATTCAAATTCGTTTCATAAAATAAAGTTTACTATCAGTAAAAAATATAAAATAAATACAAAAAAAAAACTTTACATACCGAATTTCGGTATGTAAAGTAAACTTTATTTTATGAAACTAATTTGAATATTTTGGCTTTCTATGCGGTAGTTTAATTCTAATCTTTATTGGACAGCCAGAAGCTCAAAAAAGCGACATTCAAAAACTCGAACGAAACTATTGGTTTCCACGTTCATTGTGCGGACTGCTAGACAGTGGAATGTGTCGCCTGAGTGGGTGTTCCCCGTTGGATATAATCTGGGTGTCTTCAAGTCGAGAGTGAATCGGTGTCTTTTAAGCGAGCGTGCTCCATAGTAGACCGCATCATTACTTAACATCAAGATGGCGGTTTTATCCTATCCGGTCCCTATATTTATTATTTATTGACGCTAAAACGGCTTGAAAGCTTGAAATAATTGGAAAAACACATAACTTATTAATTAATTAATTTTCTTTTGCATAATTAAATATTCATTTATATCATCTGAAAAAAAACTTATTAACACATTGGATATTTTTTTCCAGGAAAAAATGTTACATAATATTAAATGCCTGATACTTCGTACGGTAGCGCTCGGCATTTCTTTCACATATACGTAATAAAGCTCATACGAAGTATCACGACTGTATTAAAAAAAGAATCATCTAAATTGGTTCAGCCGTTCTCAAGTTCTCAAAATAAATGGACTTCGTGAATAAGCATTTCAATCACATTTATTATGTATATATATATATATATATATACACAACCAAAAAGTTTTTGTATATATTTATTCCGTTATAAGGTTTCCGCACATGGCAGCTTATGATTATATAATCAAAATAATACAGGAAAGCAAGCGTTAACTACGAAATTAATATATAATTTATTTATTAACCGTCAGATCGATAGTTTTATAATCAGGAGCGAGGGCGAATAAAACTATAATTAAAATTCATGAAACTAAAGTTGTTGGGTTTGATGAAGCTGCCTTAAAAGTTTTTGCGATTACGCAAAAAGGCGAGTTATAATAAAATTTTAATGTGATTTATTCTCTGGTATCTCTTTTGTATCTTTTAAACAGTCAATCATCTTACTAATATTATAAGTAGAGATAAAGAGTAAAAAAAAGAGAGAATGAGAGAGAGAGAGAGAGTAATAAAGAGTTTTATCTATCTATCTAAATGTCAAAGTTTGTTTGTTTAGATGTTTGGATGTTTGTTACTCAATAAACAAAACGGCTGATGATGATCTATAAAATTATGGTTTAGCGATTATAGCTCAGTAGTTAGCGCGGTCGGTTCACACGTCGAAGGGTGTGGGTTTAAACCCCAACAACGAGCTTGATTTGCCGGTAAAGGAAAACATCGCGAGGAAGCCATAGCATGGTGGTAGGGCACTTCCTATTACTCGGCTGGGTAACTACCACCCTCAAGTTGAAAATCTGCCGCCAAGCACCTCACGGTGTGTTTCAGCACCCTCACTTGAAAGCCAGTTCCCTTCCAGACAAAGCGTAAATACCCACTTCGATCACGCAGCTGAGCTGTTGTCAAACATCTACATGGCTACATGTAGACAATAGACAATAAACAATACCTACTTTATTTGTGACATAAAACAACAATGTACAATACAATACATTGTACATGGTAAATAGCCTAAACTCTACAATCATATTTAAATTTATGTTTGGCTCAGTAACCAACATTAGGGTTAAGGACCTATTGAAGGTTTTCAGAACGCCTTGACCAGTGTACTAAAACCTTAGTTTTATTATATTTGCTAAGTAGGTTTAATTTTAAGGGGACGTTAAAAGTAAAGATAAGAAATTAGGGGGTTTTAAGATTGGGTTTACCGTAAAAAAAGCGACATCATAAACAATGCGTAATAAAATAAATGAAGGGTTGATACGCTGAGGTTTTTTAAAAGTTACACAATTTTGTGGCAATTGCTGTCACATATTTGTTTTTTTTTGTGGTCAATCTCAGTCACCATGTTTTAACCATTATGGTAAGCAAAATTTAATACCATTTGGAGATCTATGTTTAATATGTATATCTATACTAATTATAAAGAGGAAAGATTTGATTATTTTTTTGTATTGAATAGGCTCCGAAACTACTGGACCTATCTGAATAATTCTTTCATCATTAGAATGCTACATTATCCGTGATGGACATAGGCTATATTTTATTTGAAAAACAGTTAGGGATCCGTATGGAAACTTCAATAACGTAATCCAAGCTGTGAAAAATTTACCGAAACCCCCTTACTTAGCATGCGCTGCGAAAACTATTGACAATAGAATAAAGTGACGTTTTCTAGAACAAATTGACAGCTACAAATAAGTCCGCAATATCATTTGTCTAACTATTACAGTTGTCATCTACATCTTATGAAAAGGAAAGATGTAATTTTTTGTTTGTTTGTATTGAATAGGCTCCGAAACTACAGGACCGATCTAATTATTCTTTCATCATTAGAATACTACATCATCACTGAGTGACATACATTATATATATATAATGTTAATCGAGTTTTCTTTTCCTGTGCGAAGCCGGGGTGAGCTGCTAGTAAGTTATAAAATAAAACATTAAATAAAAATACATTATCTAAACTAAATTATGTTTAACATTGTTGGTCAAGCAATATTAGTACCTGCTGCTAGTTTAACGTTATACGCGTTTTCGGCATGGAATTTCATGTTATAATAAACGAGGCACAGCTGCTGCGGACTGCGTGATCATGTAGCAGTTTTAAAACTGAGCTACCACGCAGTGGCGGCCTTAAGGGGTGGCAAGCAGGGCAACCGCCCGGGGCCTCCCTCTGGCAGGGGCCTCGCGTCCTCGTAGAAAAAAGTCTTTACGATATATGTACGTGATCTCGCGCTTCGCACTTAACAAAACCCTCCCTGAACGCACAGTTTTATTATTAGTGCAAGCATATTACGGCCACTCGAACACTCGAAGTAATTTTTTAGTAAAACGGACTCAAAGAAAAAGGGCCTCACAATGTTCTGTCGCCCCGGCCTCGCAACTGCTAAGGCCGTTGCTGCTACCACGACACCTCATTTTGCCTTGGTGTAATCACAATCAAGGTTTACTTAAAAGAGTTCTTATTTACGATTACCAGCCACTTCTTTTCATTACCTACTTACATCCGGCACGCAACTGGTAAGCTCAGTGAAAAATTATAAAATAAACGCCTCGGCACTGAAATAACCGATTATGGCAATACTAACTCTACAGCCGGCTGTAGAAAACGAATCAGTGAACATACTCAAGATGTTTTTGTAACAGGGAAAGTAATATAATTTTTAGTATTAATTAACAAGCTAGGTGTTTGACTACATCGTTAAGTGATCACCTGATGCTAAGTGAAGGTGTAGCCGAAAATGGTAGAGCACACCTAGCATAGAATTCCGGATCCGTATTCTAGGTAGGTAGGTAAATGAAAAGTACAGTTCACGCTTTTTTTCTGCCTGGCATAGCAATAGCATGTTTGTGACATAAAGATATCTTTTTTCCTAACGATTTGTATCACTCTTTGTTGTGTTTAAATTGTTTTTTGGCAAGTTGGAAATTTCGACAGCCTAGTTGGGAGACCGTTCGGTTTCCAATCTGAAGGTCACACTGCACAAACCCAGAGCTCACCTCTGTGTTTTCTAAGTAACATGCGTATTGCCACTGACTTCAAATGGTGTAGGAAAATGTCGTGAGGAAACATACATGTCCAAGAATTAATATAATGCATATTTGCATATGTACTTAAATGTTTTTACGATGACAAAGTGTTATGAAATTCATTTTATTATATACTTTTTTTTCAATGGTTGACAGGCTAGGTGTTTGACCACTGCTTACGTGATGTTAAGAGAAGGTGTGGTTGAAGATGGTAAATGCTAGCCTGGAATGGAACTGGCTCTCAAGTGAGGCTGCCGGAACACACCGTTAGATGCTTGGCGGCAGATTTTCAACTTGAGGGTGGTAACTAGCCAGCCGAGTAGGTACTAGAAAGTACCCTACCACTATGCTATGGTTTTCTCACGATGTTTTCCTTCACCGGCAGCTCAAGCAATTGTTGGGGTTTGAACCCAGTACTTACTAGTGTTCTCATGAAAGTGACGAGTCTTATAATTATGTATTTTATTTAAATTTGGTGCAATAACAATTAGCAAACCTAGATTCGTAATTGAAGCATAATAACAACAAAGAATATATTATAAATTTGCACAACAAACACCGCGCAATTCATTGCTGAGATTGCTTGCTTAAAACAACAAACTAGCGGCATCAATTCTAAAATGAAATTACATCAAATTTAGAGAATCACTTTACTAAGTCTGTTTATAAAGTTGAATAGGCTAAGATGTAATACATCAAAATCATCAGTGATGAGTCATCCAAATACTACATATTCATAAACCATTATATTATTTTCGTTTTATAAAAAGACTAGCAGCGATTAACAACATAAATATAGCCTATGTCACTTCAGGTCGGTCCAGTAGTTTCCGAGCCTATTCAATACAAACAAACAAGCAAAAAATCAAATCTTTCCTCTTTATAATAGTGTAGATGTAGATTACAACTGTAATATTTAAACATGATACTGCGGACTTATTTGTAGCTGTCAATTTGCTTTATGCAACGTCACTTTATTCTATTGTCAATAGTTTTCTCAACGCATGCTAAGTAAGGGTTTTTCGGTAAATTCTTGGCAGCACAGCTTGGCTTACATTATTGAAGTTTCCATACGGATCCCTAACTGTTTTTCAAATAAAATATAGCTTATGTCCATCACGGATAATGTAGCATTCTAATAATGAAATAATTATTAAGATCGGTCTAGTAGTTTCGGAGCCTATTCAATACAAACAAACAAAAAATCAAATCTTTCCTCTTTATAATAGTACATAGATAGATAGATAGGTATAGATAGATAGATATAGACAACGTCGTCACGTAAAGAAGCTTGTTCTCTGCTTTATAGCGAACGTAATAAAGTGGCTATTAATGTGTTTCTAACCAAAACGGCACCTGCACAAGTTCTTGTGCCACTTACCATAATTATAATGAAATGTTACCTTTATCAATATTTGTGTACAAGGGACGTAGTACGAATATTTATGTACGTTATCAAGCATCGAGTTTAGTACAGTTTTGAATTTGGAAATTAGTATAGACTTTATATTTTAGTACTTCGTTCGATCGACTTTATCTATGGGGTTGAAACTTTAGGCCCATGGGGGCCGACCGCTCTCGATTTATATCGGGACCTGGCCAAATGTTTAGAGGAGGCTGCAGGTGACCAGAATGCTGGCATCTACTTTGGTCAAAAGCTTAGCATTGCCATCCAGCGTTCTGCTACCAGCATTCTGGTCACATATCCCTCTTCTGACGGACTTTTAGATTAAGTTTGTTATACAAAAATAGTGTTAATTTAAGATATTTTATTTTGTTTAATAATTTTTTTTTTTTTTTTTTAATGTAAAAAGTAATGAAACGACCGAGACGCTCTTCTGATGGAAAGAGAACTTTGAGTGACGAAACAAAGTCCAGGACATCGCTGCTTTGGCGCTCATTACTTTGAGACTTTCGATGGTTAGTCTCAACAGCCCAGTAATTTCGCTAGCTGCAGTACCCTTCAAACCGGAACACAGTAATGTTTACACGCTACTGCTTGGCGGCAGAATATCTATTACTCCACATACTAGCAATGTTAGAACCTTTATCTACACTCTATACTACTATTATAAAGAGAAAAGATTATTATTTTTGTATGTAACGAATAAACTTAAAAACTACTGGACCTATTTTAAAGATTCTCGATTTCACTATCACCGGGTGACATAGGCTACTTTTTATCCCTGTAATTCCACGGGAACGGTAACTACGCGGGTGGAACAACGAGCCATTCGCTAGTGTTTTCAAATCATCATTCAAAATGGGTCCTTCCACCCATGAGTAATTACGTAAAACTTTTCAAATTAAATCCTAAGACAGAAGATTGTAGTTTACCGAGTCCGTATGAAAATTCCCAATAAATAACGGTGAGGAGGCTTGGAGTTTCCAAGTTATTCAGCCGACAAATTAACTTCTTAGGAAAATTCATTGAATATTACCTCTCAAGCGTCGAGGAGAATTCAAATAAGATAACACTCGACTGGATATTGTGGTAATATGGGTAGCAATAACTACCTTAATTAATATTGGCAAGGTAAGTGTTTGAGCACTGCTGGTGTCAAATGACGGCATTATACACTTAACCTGGCATTGGAACATTGTTATGCTACTCAAAGTTCTGGGTATCGCTGTAATGGCCATGGACAGTATTGAACAGGCGTCTCTTACCATGATATTGTTATTTTAATATTGAATTATTAGTATTTTATCTTATACCGTAAGCTAAAGAAAAAACTGATCAATGATCCATTGATTAAAAATAAAGTTTTTTACATCATTATAATCATCATTAAAACCTATGTATATACTAAACAAAACAAAAAATACAATAATATTTACATAATAAAATATTCTAAAATCCCCATTATGGAGGGGAAACTCAGCATACTGACGGCACTGGTTATATTTCAGTAGATAAAAAGACAAAAAAGCAAAGTGTACGCAAGAGCTCCATGACTTTATTCTATTCTTTCCGTTCTACTACACGACAAGTAGAAAACAGCCACACGTCTCGCATCGACGTTTCCAGTATTTTACGTACGTAACGGTTCGGCTCCTCATTCTTGACTGTGGACTACATTTTGGGCGTTTTTAAGTCTAAAGTGAACAGATTTCTACTAGATCAATGTGCTATATCCTTGGCTACATCGCTTTCCATCAGGCTAGTTGTTGACCAAACGTGAATAAAAAATGTTTCAAATAAAAAAAAAATGCTAAAAGTCGTAGAATGTCGCCTTAACCGGGAGAGATACGAGCGTCAAACGCTTCCGGATTTAGCCCGTATAACTGTTAATATAATAGTGCTTATTGAAATGGACATAATATAGCTATTGAATTATTGATGATAATTTGGTGACCCATATTGTATCACGGTCTATTTCGATTCAACTCACGATGTTTAAATGATACATTTGAATACTTGTATTGCATATCTGCTCTCCTAGTATGCTAGCCTTGATATTTTTCACTCGCGGAATTGAGACAGACGTATTTATTTTAATTTTATTTATTGATACACAAAACAGAACATAGTCAGAACAGATACATAATTTGCTAGGTACAGTTTCGAGCTAGACTATATGCCTAAACAAGTGTCAACATGACTATATATATAGAAGCAGTGTTACTAACATTTAAAATCTAAGATATTTATTTATTGAATATAAAGCTATGCAAAAGTGAAACCAACAAATAAATTTTACATATAAATTAACTATCAAGTAACATTATTTGTGTAGGTGACGTAGGTAATCTTACGTACCTAGTGTTGTGAGATTTTTTAAAATGATTATATGGGCTTGCGTTTGACCGCCATCTTGCCTGATGTCTAAGCGAAATTGCGGTTTTCGGTGGAGCATGCTCGCCTAGAAGACACCTTGAACTCATAACTTGAAGTCACCCAGATTGTATCTATCAGGGAACACCCACTCAGGCAGCAAATTTCAATGCTTTTCGTACAATGAAGGTAGACTGGAAAGAATGGACAGGTTAGAATTAGGCCATACAAATATGAACCCAAACCCCAAAGTGTATCGGGTAGTAAACTGCTGTTAGTTTACAGTTTGTGGCGTACTATCCCAAAAGGGGGTATTGTATCTATAATTATATATTTTTTTACTAAGGACACAAATAAAAAAACCAACTATTCAAATGTCAAAACAAATTATACAAGTGTCAATTTAAAGTTAAAATGAGCTAACACTGCAGTCATGTTTTTACGACACAGCTGGTTTATTTTATTTGTGCCTATTGTAATACGTGTATTAAATCGTTTCTTCTCTAAAATAAATGTAGAAAAAGTTTGCTGTGACATACTACATCCACAGAATACTAAAATTTCCGTGACATCATACTTTCATTTCAAATTTACTGCCAAATTCCGTCGTTCGTACTTGGATAAACGGTACCTACAGCTAAAAATCCGGATAAGCTCGCGTTATTACTTCTTTATTGAAACTCGTAAAGTACAGATTAAATTAATAAAGAGCTTTTTTTGCTTATTTATGGGTACTTAAACTGTTTTTTATTTGGCTGTCTCCCCCCGGTATCGTGACCATAGTATAGCGACACATTTTCAATAGATTTTTTCCCTTTTTGTTTAAAAAAAATGTGGCTGAGAACGTTTTTTGCATTTTGCAGTAAGAAAGTATATTAATTATCCTGTTTAACCAATGTAAGACGACAATGTTAAAATTCGTCATTATTTTAAGTAGCAAAAAGCTTTTAGTTCAGCCGTATTTTTCTATCTGTCAGAATAATTAACGATATACATAAAGAGGAAAGATTTGATCGTTTGTTTGTTTGTATTGAATAGGCTCTGAAACTACTGGACCGATTTCAAAAATTCTTTCACCGTTGGGAAGCTACACTATCCCTGGGTGACATAAGCTACTTTTTATCTCTATACTCCCACGGGAACGGGAACTACGCGGATGAAACCACGAGGCGTCCGCTAGTTTTTTATATAGACCAGCACGGTAATTTGCAATAGATATAGAAAACTCCCCGCTACCAGATAGAAAACAGAAGTATTATTTACATTCCTATAATAATTTCAAGTACTAAAAGAATAAAATAGATACTTTTTTATTCAACTATAAAAAGTTATTTGGAATTGTAATAGTAACGACCATTTAATGTTACTTTCTTGAAGAATTTAGGTGTAAAAATCTTAAAAGATCTACCCACTAGTAAAAATACATTTGTAAATGGTATTAATTTGAAATATTTTTTTATTAGCTTTTGTCAAATCTAATGTACTATTAACTATATTAAAACTATTATATAATAGAAAAATACAAGTAGGTGTAAACAAATTAATAGAAACGTTATGCTCCTATTTTCTGTGCTAAATAGTTAGGTTCATTACAATTCTCTAAGTGCTAATGTATATTTTTTTCCCAAATGACCCCTGGAACATACCAGAGAGCGCAATAATCTAGTTTATCGTTCCTAATTGTATCTGATATTTTAATCTGGGCGCGTGGTGGTGAATAATTCAGTGGCTTGGTGGGATTATCTTCTTATCTCGGACTACAGCCTCCGAGGCGATAGCCGCTCCGACCTACGAGGAATTACAGCCAGACAGACCACAGAAATAGAATAGATACATTTAGACAACAGAATAATAACATCGTACAATCACAGTAAATGAAACTAATTTGAATGATTATTTTTGTTTATAAGAAACTAGGGTCTAGGGTCACTTATATTATAAATGTGAAAGTTTGGACGGATGGATGGATGGATGGATGTTTGTTACTCTTTCACGCAACAACTGGGTGTGTCTGGGTGTTCTACATTGATTATAAGTACGAATTTACAAAAAAAGTATTTAAGTATTTTATCAGTTATCTGACTTCCGTAGCACAAGCTTTGCTTAGTTTGGGGTCCGATGGCGCTGTTTGTAATGTCCTACGATATTTATTTATTTATTTAACTACTGACTACTAGTACTATAAATGGGAAAGTTTGGATGGATGAATGTTAGTTACTCTCTCACACAAAAACTACTAAACGGATTTGGATAAAATTTGGTATGGAGGTAGCTGAGACCCTGGATTAACACATAGGCTACTTTTTATCCCGAAAACATGTAGGGGCGCAGCTAGTATGGAATAGAGTAGAGTAGAAATAACTGAAACGGAATAGCATGGAACGGAACTGAACTGAATAGAACTGGAACTTCTAGATACATTTCGGTGAGTGTGCCCTGGAATTGCACAATTAGGTTCCACCTGCCCTTTTTTACAGGACGACTAGGCAGACACGGCCAAAACGCCATTTGGCGTGGTGGGCATTCCCCACGTACCTATGAGCTATGCACTAAACGTTTCGATTCCACATTTTTTTAAGAACTCTCTGCTGGCGTCAGTACGAGAATTTTCACGAGTGAAATACAACTTCAGCAGCTTCAAATCCAGTGTAAATGGTATCTTCTAGGGAAGCGTGCTTCTTCTTAGACAGCATCCTACTCATCAGAGCCCTTTGACAGCCCTGTTAGCTCATTGGTAGCATTTCTGCTTCAAGAGCTGTGGGGCATGGGTTCGATTCCCACCCAGGACAAGCATTTTGTGATATAAAAACCAAATGTTTGTTCTATGTCTGGGTGTACTGTATGTATTATAAGTATGTATTTACAAAAAAAAGTATTTAGGTATTCTATCAGTTATCTGTCTTCCATAGTACAAGCTTTGCTTAGTTTGGGGTCAAATGGCGCTGTGTTTAATGTCCTATGATATTTATTTATTTATTTAGAGTGTGGTCAAACGGAAATCTGTTCTAATAAAAAAAACTAAATGGAGTAGAACTGAATGGAATTGAACTGAATGAAGCGGAATGGAATGGAATATAGCTGACTTTACAAATATATCTAAATCTCTGTTATGACTGTTAAAATGTTAGTAATTGACAAAAAACCTTTGATGGCGTGACATGTTACAATCAATATAGAGCTGATATAACGATGAGTTATATCGACAGACAGTTTTTTGTCATCAGAAGTTAGTAGACCACTGTGACTGTTCATCAATTTTCTTAGGACAACCAAGAGTATAAGCTTGATATGTTCTATCAAGTTAACAATATTTCAGTTGTTAGTTTTGTTTTATCACAATAAAGAACTAAAAACAACTTCTGGGAAGTTGTTTCAATACGTTGTAAAGCGGTGCGTTGCGTTGTATACGTTGTCGTTGTATATTTCGTTTATTTTTATTTACTTACTAGATCATCATCATCATCATCATTTCAGCCGTAGGACATCCACTGCTGGACATAGGCCTCCCCCATTGACTTCCACAAAGACCGGTTGGAAGCGGCTCGCATCCAGCGCGTTCCTGCGGTCTTTATTAGGTCGTCTGTCCACCTTGTGGGTGGACGTCCTACGCTGCGCTTGCCGGTTCGTGGCCTCCACTCCAGAACTTTGCAGCCCCATCGGCCATCAGTTTTGCGTTCTATGTGCCCTGCCCACTGCCACTTCAACTTGCTAATCCGTTGGGCTATGTCGATTACTTTAGAGCGTCTACGGATCTCCTCATTTCTGATTCGATCACTTACTACGTTTTATTTTTCTTATTAGTGTTAAATCTCCCGTCTTTTTCTTATGTTTTCTATCGTGTTTTTCTTTTCTTGGTTGCCTGGAAGAGATCGCTGTTAGCGATAAGGCCGCCACTTGTGGCACTAGTTCATAAGGTTCTTTTGTTCTCTTTACTTTTTTCTGTTTACGGTGTGCACAATAAAGAGTTATATCTATCTATATATCTAAAGCAAGTTACAAAAATATGTACCACTAACAACACCCTCTTTTTAGCAACGCTGATGTCAAGTAAAAAAAAATAGAATAGAAAGCTTACAAATCCCCAATTGGATCTAAAACCCTGGACTGATTGACAGAAACCCGCAATTGTACGGCACAAAGAATCCGATCTACATCCGGGTGGACGACGGATATAAGCCGGCGTGAAGCTAATCCGGTTAGCTACCGTCGCCCGGATGGAGTGACCCGGGTGTGGGTTACCATAGCGCGTTCATAATTTATTACTTACCTATATAGATGTGTTTTTGTCGTTATAAATGTAAAATAAAAAACCGGCCAGTGCGAGTCGGGCTCGTACCATTATCTATAAAAACGGCCAAAAAAATCACGTTTGTTGTATATGTTTTTAAGTATTTGTCGTTATAGCGGCAACAGAAAAACATCGTCTGTGAAAATGTCAACTGTCTTACTATCACGGTTCATCAGAATCAGCCTGGTGACAGACGGACAGACAGACAGACAGACTGACGGACAGCGGAGTCTTAGTAATAGGGTCCCGTTTTACCCTTTGGGCACGGAACCCTAAAAATTTAGCGTTTGTTACTCAGTCCCACAAAAACGGCTATCAGCTACCTCCATACCAAATTTCATCTAAATCCATTTAGTAGTTTTTGCCTAAAAGAGTAACATAACTATTGAGACTAAACATCGAAAGTCTCAAAGTAATCAGTGTTTTTTTTTTTTTTTATGATTGACAGGCTAGTTGTTTGACCACAGCTCACCTGATGTTAAGTGAAGGTGTGGTCGAAGATGGTAAAGCACACCTAGCCTGGAATGGAACTGGCTCTCAAGTGAGGCTGCCGGAACACACCGTTAGATGCTTGGCGGCAGATTTTCAACTTGAGGGTGGTAGCTAGCCAGCCGAGTACTAGAAAGTACCCTACCACCATGCTATGGTTTCCTCACGATGTTTTCCTTCACCGGCAGCTCAAGCTCATTGTTGGGGTTTGAACCCACGCCCTTCGGCATGCGAACCTACCGCGCTAACCACTGAGCTATCATCGCTAAAGTGATGCCAGTGATGCCCTGGACTTTGTTTTGTTACTCAAAGTTCTGGGTATCGCTGCAATGGTCATGAACAGGCGTTATCTCTTACCATCAGGAGCGTCTCGTTCGTCTCATTACATTTTACATTAAAAATAACATCCATCCACCCATACATCCATCAAAACTTTAACACTTATAATATTAGTGGCATTAAGGTAAGGTACCCTACGTAAGGTACCCTAAATACTAAAGACATCGCCGCTGAAGTAAAAGTATCCACAATAGATCATGATTGCAGATTACCGTATTCTTAGAAGAAAAAAACAGTAATTTAGTACAAGGTAACACAAAATAAATGTATCCTCGTGGAACTCGTGTAAACCCTTCCCTTTCATTCCTGTAATGAAAGGCAATCCGCTCCGATTTCATGGGTTAATTACCGCAGACATACTGAGTAGAAAATCTTTACAGAGTTTTACAACAGAAATGACAGCTGTCATCTACAACACAAATGACAGTATTCTAACCACCGAATCAGTACGGTGGTTCGATTTCCATACAAATAAATTTTTGTTATTTATGGACAAATGGAGCATAATTTTACAGTGAAATCACAGCTACTGGGATTTATTTTGGTCTTTATTTGCGGTAACTCACAACTGCTTGAATAAAACAGTAGATTATTAGCATAAATCTACTGTTTCATTTAAAAAATCAAAAATTCATAAATTTGATTGTAACATTGTTAGCAAGTTGTCCTTGGTATGGTAGGTACCTGTTTCTCTTTAATTATTATACTCTGCTAAAACTCGCTTTTTACAGTCAAAATTTAAACGTCAAGAACTGTGGATTGAACGAAGCAAATTACCCTACTTTTCCACTTTCACTCTCTCATCTGCAAGTTTGGAGCGACATTGAGCTGTTTCTCTCTTAATTTTGTTTTCTAACAAAGCTAGCTCTTTTTCAATTCAAGTTTGAGCGTCAGGAACTGTGGATAGGGCGAAGCAATTTGATTTCGATTAGTGAAATGTGTTTGTTTTAGTGTAACTGCGCTATAGATCGGCTCACATTGAGATGTGTTAGCGATATCGGCTCACATCGAGATGTATTAGCTTAAAGCAACGACGGAGTTGAAAATACATAAAAAGATATGTTTCACCGCATTGTATCACTTTCCCAAATTTTATGAATAAACAGTAAGTAAGTATTTTTCACCTCATAAAACATGTTTAGGAAATTAACACAACACGGCGATATGATTTATCCGCGCTTCCGCCAAAACTTCAACCTTATACTAAGCCAGTGAATTAAAATTTCGATACAAATAAGAAACATTATACTTTAACACAAATAAGTAAATACAGTGCAACATTAATATTTTATCATAGTGTTAGATATTTTCTACAATAAACTATGAAAGTGGGTACTTTTCCTTTGACTGGCAACACAAAAATGGCATAAAAGATCTTCGACTCGACCCGAACGGTAAAGCGGAGATTCTTTTGGTTTTTCTGGACAATATCAGAGGATTTTAAGACGTGGCGATTGGAAAGAGTTTTTTTGGGACGTGTGTTGGAACAGCTAACTTGAGGTACTGTACAAATTCCGTAAAATGTTTCGAATATATCAATGCCGGTTGCGATGTGAGTGAAAACTTCTAGAACTAGTGCTGTGTAAATAGCGGGAATTGATTATTTAATTGAAATACAATACTGAAACTGATCATAGACGTTTTCTTTTATTAAAATATTACCCTACCTAATAATAGTATGTGACGGGTACAATGATAGTCTATGTGATAGTATGATACTCGTACATAGGAGGTACGACGTGATACCAACCAAAGTGTTCCGCTCTCCAAACAATAAATGTGGGCATGTTCAGACTATGGTATCAATTCCGGATCAATCGTGTCTTTAAAAGTTTTTTTTTATTTTTATTTTTTTTATTTCGATACACATAACAGAATATAATTACCACATCATTATGTAAATTACAGTAAGGTTTTGTACTAAATTATATTCCTAAAAAAATGTGTATACAACATGAACAAAGAACATTACTATTATACTAACTAACAATGTTGAATTATGTACATGTAAATAACAGGCGGGATGTAAAACCCATCAACAATTACAATTATAAATCACGCGTTTTTGGAAAAAAAAAACAATAGTGATTACTATTGCTTTTCTTGCAAAATGGCCAAGACATCCCGTTTAAATTTTGACAGTTTAAAATTAAATATGTCTATTGAGCCATGATGATCCACTAAGATATCGTTGTATTGACGACACATTCTAACTAGTGGGTTATATAAAGATATAAAGTTTTATTTATTTAACAGTAATGAGACGAATGAGATGCTCTGCTTTTGCTAAAAGATAACGTCTGTCCATGACCATTGCAGCGATACACAAGACTTTGTGTAGTAAAACAAAGCTCAGGGCATTACTCTTTGATGCTCATTACTTTGAGACTTTCCATGGTTCGTCTCAACAGCCCTGTAACTTCGCTACCTGCAGTATTAATTGTAAATTAGATGGATATACAATTAATTGCTGAAATATATGTATAGAATACTAGCGGACGCCTCGGGGTTTCTCCCGCGTGGTTCCTGTTTCCGTGGGAATACAAGAATAAAAGTAGCATGTATCAACCGGGGATAATGTCTTCCAAACGGTGAAAGAGTTTTCGAAATCGGTCCAGTAAGTTCGGAGCCTATTTAATACAAACAAAGAAACAATCAAATATTTCTTCTTTATAATAGTATATCGATAACTCTTAATTATTCTGACAGATAGAAAGATACGGCTAAACTACAATCTTTTTGCTACTTAAATCATAATTTAATCACCAATTTTAACGTAGTCGTCATTTTTAACTTTCTCACTGCAAAAATGCAAAAAACGTTCTAAGCCACAATTTTTTAAAGAAAAAGAAAAAATGGACTGAAGATTAGCCTATTCAAAACAAATAAACAATCAAATCTTTCCTCTTTATTTTAGTACAGATTTACAATATGTTATACGTTTACAAAATAGGTAGCTTAGATACCTACTTCTATATGAAATTCGGAGTGTGGATAACTTTTACCCTGTACTGCTTTTTAGCTCGGAAAACACGGGCGAAACCGTTGAAAGGTAATTTTTTTTTTGTAATAATAAACAAAAGTCTTTTTATCTACTATAGCGTAATCTGAACACTCTTTGATGCTCTTCAAACAACAAAATGCGTAATAAATAATGATTTACAGCGTACACAGGGCGGAGTTCGGAAATGTCGCTGTAAAAAGGTCAAATTACTTCCTTTTATTTGAAGAAATTGGTGTTCTTTCGCTTATATTTGCAGAAATAACGCTTGAACGAAATCCGAATAAAAATTGTGGAGCGTAATTTGGCAGCGATTTGGATGCTTTGACCCGGAAAAAGACGAGCTTCATTTTTTTTCGAGACTTTACATTGCTTTATATTTTTTCAATAAAATGTAATAACGACCATACACACGAACGCAATCAGATACAACAAACAAACAAGCACAATTGTGGACAAACGGAATTGTTAGTATTCCATCTATTACAGGATTATAATAAACTAGCGGACGCCTCGCGGTTTCATCCGCGTAGTTCCCGTTCCCGTAAGAATACAGGGATAAAAAGTAGCCTATGTCACCTGAAGATAGTGTAGCTTCCCAACGGTGAAAGAATTTTTCAAATCGGTCCAGTAGTTTCGGAGCCTATTCAATACAAACAAACAATCAAATCTCTCCTCTTTATAATAGTATAGATAGATAGATAACTAACAACTAAAAATGGGTATATTGATGTTGATCAGTCTTTCTCAAAGTGGATGATAATGCCCCTTTGTGGGCGCTGAAGACCTACATGACCCAGAAAAAGTTGGGCAGTGTTGAAGTAGTTTAGGGGGCGATGGCCGATTTGTAATTTTATTTCGTCTACTTAATATTTTAAAATTCACTAAAATTAAAACATGTCTACTATACAACATCGATTATTTAGTTATTATTTTTGCCTTGTTTGGTTGCACACACTATACATACAGCACACTATAGTTAAATTAATTAAGCTAATGAATATCACAGTGGTTTTAAGATGTGATAAAGAAAAAAAAATCGCTGAAAAGTAATTGATTTTCAAAGTGGGCGGTGGATGTTTGAGAACCTCTGAATTATTGTGGATAATTACCCGAATCTATGACAAAAATGCTTCAATATTAAAAAGGGATCGTACATATTTTTAATGACAAAGTCATTTATAAAATAGTACTTATATTTTGCCGCGGTTGACAGGTTTGTATTTGTACATGTTTTTTTCTGAAGCTCTCTTTGGAGTACATACAATCCGTTACCGTTTTCGTTCGTACCGTTCTCTATAATTAGTTACAAATGTCATTACAAAAGCTTTTGCCCAACTTGTCCTTTTATGTGAACGTACATTTACATTGAAATGGAAGGACGTGGCCAAAATAGAAATCACAAACCGGGACAAACTAAATTTGTAAGTTAGGACAGTTACTAAACTTTAAGCGGCAACCCTAGAGTTCTATAAGCAGGTGTTGCCAACTTTACGCGATAACCCTAACCAGACGTTGCCAACTTTACGACGTACCTAGCGTCCAAAGAGTTCTGTGTAGTGGTTTCGGATAACTCTAATAATAACTATCAATGTGCGCAAAATTTGAAAGTTAATCATGCAAATAAATAAAAAATGTTTTGTACATTTTCTTGAAGTTCAACGACATTTTTTTAAATAAAAGTATAGATAACCTGATTTTGACGTGAATACGTTTTAAAATGTGTTACCATAGTGGGAGGTAATTCGGTATGTAAATAAAAAAAACAGTACTGATTTCAAAACCATTTCGAAATGTTACGTTCCTGTCCATTTTGTTTACGTTTAAAACTCGCTCTCCTGATGCTAAGCGACAGTGTGGTCGAAGATAGTGGACACACCATCTTCTTCACAAACTGGTTCTAATGAAGTGAGGCAGCCGGAACAGGCCGTTATGATGGTAAAAGATAACGCAGGCGTTATCTTTATCCATAACCATTGCAGCGATACACTTTAGTAACAAAACAGCCCTGACAGCCCTGTTGGTTCATTGGTAGTGTGTCTGCTTCGAGAGCTGAAGGGCGTGGGTTCGATTCCCACTCAGGACTAACATTTGTGTGACTAACATTTGTGTGACTAACATCGATGTTTGTTCTGTGTCTGGGTGTACTGTATGTATTATAAGTATGTATTTACAAAAAAAAAAAAGTATTTAAGTATTCTATCAGTTATCTGTCTTCCATAGCACAAGCTCTGCTTAGTTTGGGGTCTGATGGCGCTGGGTGTAATGTCCTATGATATTTATTTATTTATTTAAAACATAATCCAGGGCATAGCTGCTTTGGCACTCATTACTTCGATAATTAGTCCCAACAACCCTACAATGTAATTCAAACCGGAATACAGTAATGTTTTTGCTTGGCGACAGAATACCTAATTATAATTATGGTACTGCGGTGGTACCTACTTATATGACATCCAGCTAGCGAAATCTGCCACCAAGTAAAAAATAATAGTAGGTATTGTATACGTATATAAAACTTTGTTTCGTGTATAAAATCGATATTCCTTCACGTGGCGCGTAGACATTTTTCTAGCAACATTTTGCCGTGTCACAACCCTAGCTGTCACTAATAATGCCTGTGACAAATACGCACACGAATATCGTTCCGTTTATAAATTGCAATCACCTGACGAATTTCCTACGACCTTTCGAGAATAATAATGAGCAGACGTAGTTGTGAACGATTCAACAAACCAAGCGCTCGGCTCTCTGTTGTTTAGAACTTCATGGTGTAGTGTAGTTCAATCCTTTATGGTGTACATAGGTTCTTTTGTGCCAGTATGTTTGGCGTGGAAGAGTGTGACTCTTTTGTTTTATAGATTGCGTGTTTTTACTCCTTACAAGAAAATATATGTTATGTTCAAGCTATTAGTATTTATTATTTCCTAAATAGATAATGAATATTATTCAACTGTGATCAGCTCTCGCTATCACTCTCTGCTAATGATACTTAAGTACCTACCTAGTTGTTTGCTGTCTCCCTTGCACTTTAGGCATGTTAAAAAATAGTTCAGACTAATAGTTATAAAGACTGTTGCGAATTTTCTTTACTCAATCTATGAATCTAATCTGTAAAAACAGAACAGAAGGAAGATACTTCTATCCATCACTTTCCAGTATACGTGTGTCAGTTCTCTATAAAATTCTCCCTTTACTCCTCCACCCTTAATGGTGTCTGACAATGGGCAAGTTTGTGTTGTTAAATATAATAATAATTGTATTTATTTTGTTTCAGATGACATGAGAACGTAACTAAGAAACGACTTCACACAGATCAAAATCTAGCAATATTTATAATACGAAAAACAAAGACAATAATTCACGCCAAATCGTTTTTAGTCATATAATAGAATAAAAATAGCGAATTTATTTATTTACCTAATTCTATTTTAAATAACAAAATCATAAACACTATAATATTAAGTGGTAAAATATATTTAAATTCATAGGCCAAAGTCCGTTTTGCCTTTTGAAAAAAAAAGACACTTTTGTTTTTGTCATTTATTTTTTTCAACAAAAATGAGTATCGACTCGACGTGTTCTGCCAAGAAGCTCAACTTGGAGAGAGCTACAAATTTCATGAGACAGTTCAGAGATCCTGATTCGAGAGAATTGAAGAAACTTTCCGCAAATCAGTTCATGGAAGTTTGGAGCCACTACGATAGAGATGGTGAGTTACATGTACAACGATTTTTTTTTTCACTATTTTATCTGCAATCGGGTATTAGCCATAATCAGATCTCTGCGATAATTTAGGGTGGGTGCAGTTCCATTAAACAGCACCCACCTACAACATGTCTACAAGAACCAGTCAATTGGTTTCTCTGGTCTTAATTTAGAATTTGCCGTCTTTTTAAGCGAGTTATTTCATCTTGTGGGGTTAATAAGTTCTTAGCCAATTCATTGGTGTGTCTCATAAGCCTTTCTTTGTAACTCCTGTTTTTTCTGCAGACTACCTACCTCCTTTACGGTCGGCATCTCCAGGTAATCATGGATTTCTTTGTTCCTCGCAAACCAGTGTACACCTGAAATTGTTCTTAGAGTAAAGTTCTGAAATCTCTGGAGGATTTCCAAGTTTGAGTCACTAGCACTGCCCCAAAGTTCCACTCCATATATGCCCATATTGGTTTCAAAACAGCCTTGTAAACATGTACCTAGTTTGTTACTAAGGGACAGTAGATTGTTGCCCCAGCAGCTAAGACCACTCTTTGAACATTTACAACGTATGCAGAATTTTAGTAATTTTTAATCCCCTCGTCAGCGACAGTAAGCGAAGCTCTCACCTCCCCACACTCATCCTATGATTACGTAAAGTTACGTAAGCATTGGCATAAAAATAAGAAGTAAATGAACTCTTCCATGTTATCTGGCTAGCTACCACCCTCAAGTTGAAAATCTGCCGCAAAGCATCTAACGGTGTGTTTCGGCAGCCTCACTTGAGAGCCAGTTCCATTCCAGGCTAGGTGTGCTTTACCATCTTCGACCACACCTTCACTTAACATCAGGTGAGCTGTGGTCAAACAACTAGCCTGTCAATCATTAAAAAAAATCTAAAATTATCCTTCCTCTATGGTGCTCTCGTAATTTTTGAACCCCTTATTCCTGATACTTATGATTAAATTATAGAATAATTATTATTTTTAGGTATTTAGTTCTAACACATTTACCGCGTAACCTGGGCTATTCACAGGACAATCCTTGCGGTAAACCTCGGTAGATGTTACGCTTTCCACTCGCAAAAATAAACTGTCAATGTCAATTTTGTTCTTGGTTTTTGCAATCACGCTTTAAACATTCTTCCTTTCAAGAATTTCAATATTTTGAAGAGTTAAAAATCAAATGAAATAAGTCTTAGTCACAGTAAAAGTAACGCAAAGTAAGTCACAGTCAAGTCCGGCGACAATATTGTTAATTTGGAAACAACACTAAAATATTATTATACGTTTTATCACACTTTAACACGTATAACACGCGTATAATTCAACACTTTATAATTAAAATATATTATATTTAAATATATATTTAAACTATAATACTGGATTATTATTAATTTTGCAAAACAACACAATGCAGCATGATTTTGCGTTCCCACGAGATATAGCATTTTCTTGATTCCCCCCAAAATCCCATTTGCATTACAAGTTATGCCATATAAATTTATTTGATCTTGATTTTGATTGATCATGTCGAGAAAGTTTCTCGAAAATATTTATTTATTTGTCTTATCTTACATTTACTGCGATTTGTAGTCCCTCTAGGTACGTGTGAATGTGACAAGGAATCAACTTTTAAAGCGCGACAAATTATTTTCAACAAACCCGCGAACCCGCTTTTTGCGTTTTCCTGCAAAAAGAGGGGAAACATTCTTTCTATTTTCCCCGACAAGCTCACAAAGAGCTCGGTGATCCATCAAGTTGGTTGGCGAACACCAAATTTCAATTTGTACAAACTTATTGCGCGAATATTTTGTTTATTGTAAAGTAAAAGCCCGCCGAAATACGTTTTGTAATGATGGATGGGGAAGTTTGTGTTTGTTTGTGGAACGCAATGGAAATTACCAACGGATCAAATGAGAAATGTTGTTTTGAAATGTCTCGATAAACGGGGCGTTGTTTACATACAAACTGCTAATGAGAAATGAATATTTTCTGAATAAGTATTCCACATCAAAAAGGAAAAAAGTCAAAAATTGCATCTATATGTAGATTTAAGATTCAAGATATTAATTGCTTCCAGTACAAGATGTTAAAAATACAATGTAGTTTAGGGTGTACAGTCAAATATGGACCCTGTCGGGCACAGCGACGTTTAGAAGAGACGAGGAAGCATTCATGTAAAAGTCAATTTTTTAAATGTAAAGTTTTTAATGGTCATATTTTTTCATATAGTTTTAAATAAGTTTTTTTTCTAATATTAATTCAAAAACTGCATCTATGTACATTATGTGTAGTTAAATAAATTTGTCTTTGTAATAATAATTGGCATCAAAGAAATCGACGTTTCACATATTTTAATATGGCCAAATTGACATAGCACCGTCTTTTTTTAATAAAACTAGAGGCCTGCTGGATTGAAGCGGGCGCTCCTAAGAAAAAAAAAAACAAAAAATCTGTTGATCCGATCGCTAACTTCTCAAAATCACCCGCTGGGCTAATGTAAAGATTGTCTGAAAAATTAATCAAAATCGGTCTCGCCGTTTTAGAGTCCATAGAGAAAGTACACACATATCAACATTTATAAATAGAACATAGAAAATAGCCGAAATTTAATTACTATTGTAATTTTCTTAAAAAAACGCAGATGCAGGAAGCCGTACCGTGACCTCTCATTGCCATTCAAGTCAGGCGATCACATTGTATGCCCACGCAATAAGGTTCACAGTAGCGTTACTTTTTCGTGATCACTTGATTTTAATGGCAATACAAGTTCACGGTACGGGCCTTAGTCGATTCACGCGAAATTACATGAACATATATTTGGCTTGAAGCTCTCGGTTCCATATGGCCATGTAAACTTTTTAGTACATCATCTCTAGCGAGCCTGACTCGCAATTTGTCGGTTTTGTTTTAACCCCTAAGAATGCGTATCCATGTATCAAAACCGCGTACAAAAGGGTGCGGCTAAATAAATATGTATTTTACGTAACATCGATGTTTGTTCTGTGTCTGGGTGTACTGTATGTATTATAAGTATGTATTTACAAAAAAAAAAGTATTTAAGTATTCTATCAGTTATCTGACTTCCATCACACAAGCTCTGCTTAGTTTGGGGTCAGATGGCGCTGTGTGTATAGTCCTACGATATTTATTTATTATTTATTTATTTATTATTATTTACATGGTTTTACTAAATTTGTGCTTTCAGATGACATACAAATTTACAAGAGCTTTGCGTTATACGGGTTGCTCGCGCTGAACTGTCCCTAATATTTACGCAAGTGTTTAACTAAACTGCTCAAATTTAAACAAAAAAGAAATAATAACATATTAATTACTTACTTGTATTCTATTTAAATTAGCGGAAATACACTCCGCTTAAAAATCGGTTATAACAATGTAGAGGATATTTTTTTTTTTAATTTAAACTTTAAATTTATGAAAATGAGTATTTTTAAAAGTTAACCCGAAAAATTATGTATTTAATATCTAAAACTAAAATTAAAATAATCACAGGTCTACATATTATCATCTTCTTGCAGTCTCTTCGCTGCGGTAACCAGTTGCCAAAAACTAAGAGAGTAGGCGAAGTACGTTGCTAGGCGAAGTGATGACAGGTGGAGTAAGGTTGCCTAGGCAGGGGAAGCGGAGCGTCGGTCGCCCAGCCGCAAGATAGGTCAACGATATTGTCACCGTCGCGGGTCGAACCTGGACCAGATTGGCACAGGACCGAGTCAAATGGCATGTAAAGAGAGAGGCCTATACCCAGCAGTGGGATAAAGAAGGCTGTGGATGATGATGATGATGAAGAGAGTACAACAAACTTTGGTTATTTTGGGGCTAGATGATACTGATGATACTATGTATATGAAATGTCTGCCAATATCTCCTTTTCACTTACTTATATTGGCTCTTAAATTGACCCTTGACCTAATCGCCTAGGAAGAGCCTTTTAAGGTGTCGGTCGAGGCTTTTCGCTACAAGGCCTTATACCGACATCGTGATATTTTGCCTTTTCTCTCTTTTCTTTGTTGTTTATTGTAGAAAAAAACATCCCGTTTTTGGAGGTGAGAAAACGTGAGATCGCGCTTCAAAATATCACTAAAACAAAAAATCGTATAATTCTAGATGTCGTAAATAGACGATATGTGTTTTAAGCTGACATAACATGGCCGCCATGTTTTGTAGTGACGTCGCTTATCCAAGAAAACTCAGCTTTTAGTGTGACTCCACCGCTTGACCCGACCTTGAGTGTCACCACTTCAATTTATCTCGTGTCTCGGCACTCTCCAATTTAATTAACAGCTTTCTACCTACGCCGGAGTGTAGGTACCTCTAAGAAGTAATGTTTGAGATCAAAGGTCGAAAGCATGTTTGCTTTCGTTTTATTAACACATTTGTAACATTTGCTTCTTACTTTAGAGCTACCCGAATGGTATCGAACGAGACTCTACTACTAAGCTTGCCATGTACGTTCGTTATTCTGGCTGTCCTATCTGTGACTTGGATCTTAAAACTTTCTGACCAGCTTGTATCTTACGAAGCATAGGAAAGGTAGTGGGTTGTAATTTTCTCAGAATTTGCGATACATATTCTGTGAACAAGAAACATGTTGTTTTTTTTAAGATTTATTTTTTTAGTTGTATCTTAAAAACGCAGCTAAGGGTACAATTACCAATATTTTATATTTTATTAATAACACCGGTGTTTTTTTTTATCCGTCCTCCTACATCAAGATTCCCCTAACATAGTGAGGGCCCTTTTTTGGATTTTTCTTAGATATACAATTGGTTTTATTTAGTTTACTAATGTAGCTGTTATCTAGAATTAAGTTGTTTCTTATATTTTGTCTTGAAGTTTTGTAAAATTTAATGTTATGAAAAATTGCTTCTCTGTAGATTATATATAGTATAGATAACACAGTGTTACAAGTCACTTCAACATTTTAAATATGTCATTAAATGAGTTTTAAAACACTGATCACATGTCAAAATAAGGTATAGGTACTATCAATATACAAACATGTCAATAAAAAAAAATATTGTCAATAGAAAATATGTCAAAGGTGATTGATGCTGGTTTCTGTTGGGCTATTGATGCATCAGAATGGGCACTGGTTGCAGTATATGGAAATTGTTTGTTTCTAGATATAATTTTCTACAGTATTACGCTATTTTCACAAACGCTACTGTTGTCACGCTATTGTACTAAATCTCAGATGTAGATTGTATGCTTCTGAAAATAAGGAAACCTATAGAAGTTTTTTTTTTTTAATGTGAAAAAGAATGAGACAAACGATACGCTCTCCTGATGGTAAGAGATAACGCTTGTCCATGACCATTGCAGTGATACACAGGACTCTGAGTAACAAAACAAAGTCCAGGGCATCTCTGCTTTGGTGCTCATTACTTTGAGACTTTCGAGGATTAGTCTCAACAGCCCAGTAATTTTGCTAGCTGCAGTACCCTTCAAACTGGAACACAGTGATGTTTACACAATACTGCTTGGCGGCAGAATATCTGGTACTGCGGTGGTACCTACCTAGATGACCTCCTGCTAAGGAGATCTACCACCAAGTGTATCTACTGACGAGGCTTAGCACCGCACAAATTCTTACGCTTGATGGTTTATCTTTCTACGTGACAGTGGTGGACTTGTGATACGTTTACACAAAAGTCATAAACCAAGAATTGAATTGAATTGACGTATCTACTGACGCTTACAATTTATTGTGCCTGTATGTTTAGCAGGAAGTCGTCTAGGTAGGTACCACCGCAGTACCAGATATTCTGCCGCCAAGCAGTAGTGTGTAAACATTACTGTGTTCCGGTTTGAAGGGTACTGCAGCTAGCGAAATTACTGGGCTGTTGAGACTTACCATCGAAAGTCTCAAAGTAATGAGCGCCAAAGCAGTGATGCCCCGGACTTTGTTTTGATACTATAAGTTCTGTGTATTGTTGCAATGGTCATGGACATGCGTGATCTCTTAAAAGCAGGAGAGTGTACCGTCTCATTACTTAAACATAAACATTCCTCGGTACGGAATGAATAGTATCTATATTCTATAGGCAAAATATTTGTCGGTGGTGCGGTGTGACGAATGCTCGATATAGTTGTTTTGGGTTACGTCGCCAGAACAGTGAATTATTAACATGTGGGGCCTTCACCTTTGGAGTTCACCCATAGAAATGTCGATAAACGTACTATAATTAGTTCCCAACGTATTTCTCTCTTTGAGGTAGGTAGTTAACTAGAAATATCAATGTCTTTGCGGACACTTTGTTCTACAATCGCTAAACTTGTACTTTTTCATGGTTCTTAGGCTAAATGTTTGACCATAGCTCACCTGATTCTTATTCTTATTCAAAGTGGGGGCGATAGGTTCTGCACTGACGTCCCGCTTGGGATGTATTATGTATTTCTTCCCTAGCAGCGTCTACCCAAGCCAACCCAGCTCCTTGAAGTATCGGAGCGAGGCTCTGGGCCGCTGGCATAGTAGCTCCAGTGAGTTGGGTGGAATGTTCAATGATGATGACATGAATGATGGCGAAGCAGCTTCATGCAGCTTAGTAGCTGCTTAGCATAGTAGCTTAGTAGCTCACCTGATGTTAAGTGACGGTGTGGTTAAAGGTGGTAAACACACCTACATACCCTGACCCGTTAGGGAGCCTTTGTACTTATAAATGTGAAATACTTTTACGGTTTATTATGAGCATACCTAACTGTCGAAAAGCGATTTTCTATAGAACAGCAAAATTTTTGAAAGGTTGTTTCTACAGTACAAGTTTTTCATAATGATGAGTGCAATTACCCTTTTTAGGGTAAAAATAACACAAGAAGGAATTGTTCAATCAACATATTTGGTGGTATCTCCTTAGCAGGAAATCGTCTAGGTAGGTACCACAGCAGTACCAGATATTCTGCCGCTAAGAAGTAGTGTGTAAACATTACTGTGTTCCGGTTTGAAAGGTACTGTAGCTAGCGAAATTACTGGGCTGTTGAGACTATAGAAAATCTCAGATTAATGAGCACCAAGCAGCGAGCCCGGACTTTGTTTTGCTACTCAAAGTTCTGTGTATCGCTGCAATGGTCATGGATATGTGTTATGTCTTACCATCAGGAGAGCGTATCGTTCGTGTAATTATGTACTTTACATTTAAAAAAAACTTTTGAAGTAGATATACTAACCGGTATACTCCTTGCAAGCAGCTTCATAACATCATAATATTATTATATAACGACTTTTGACTGCCAAGTTCAGTAGAAATGTTGTGATGGCAAACACGTAAATTATAGACAAACCCTGAGTGTTGTTTCTCATTAATGTATGTATTTCCCTGGCACATATCCACCACATTTTTGTCAAAGCATCTTATACGTTACCTTTCTTTCGTTGTCAAGATACTTCAACATATACGTGCTTCTGTTATCTAACTTTGTTACCTAACATCCATCGCTTTGAAAAATTCAATGCTAGATACTTTTTTAATTTTTTTTTATAGCTGCCAAGCTAGGTTTTTGACCACAGCTCACCTGATGTTAAGTGACGGTGTGGTCGATGATGGTTAAGCACACCTAGCCTGGAATGGAACTGGCTCTCAAGTGAGGCTGCCGGAACACACCGTTAGATGCTTGGCGGCAGATTTTCTACTTGAGGGTGGTAGCTAGCCAGCCGAGTACCAGAAAGTACCCTACCCCCATGCTATGATTTCCTCACGATGTTTTCCTTCAACGGCAGCTCAAGCTCATTCTTGGGGTTTGAACCCACGCCCATTGGCATGCGAACCGACCGCGCTAACCACTGAGCTATCATCGCTACAAATATTTTCGGGAGTAACATTTGATTTACTGAATTTTGGAATTGGGGAGGCTTGAAATTAGGAATCCCTTACGTAATAATATTTATCTAGGTACATAATTTTTCCTCGTTACTGCCAAAACTCTTGTTCTTTGTTTCTGATGTCGCACTTTGTGTATTTGCCAATGTGTGTAAATGTATTCAAAGTTTTCATGAAAAATTAAATTCGATAAGTTTACAGTCATAGTCACTAAAAGTGAGTCATGGTCGAGTCTGGTCATGTCTAAAATAATGGTGACTTTACACAAGCGATTTAAAAGCAACACGAAAAGTCATGTTTCACCATATTTTATGACTCACGCGTGTAATTCAATGACTGAATAAATTAAACTCTTTATGATTCTAATACCACTGTTTTAACATAAACACTCGAAAAAAAAACATAAATTAAAAAAATCATACAATACGGCAACTTGATTTTTTTGAAAAAAAAAACTTTTTACTCTAGCTTTGGTTTGGCTTTGGCTCTACTTTTGGATAATGACAAAATTAAAATGGAAATGTGTGTTATGTCAAACGTCTTAATTTTTAGAGGAAACATTTCTTTTGCCTCTTAAAAAAAGACTAGGGTCATTTAATACAGATTGGCATAATTTTTCGTGACTGGGATGAAAGTTAAGTGCGAACAGAGCAGCTTTATCTTTCCCAGGACGGAGATAACAGATCTAATCAAGCGGCTTCACAATGAGATTGTGGCTACGAAATTTGCTGAATAATACTAAGTTATGTTCAGTTAGTAATTAATGTGCTTTTTTGTACTGAGCACGATTACTTTAGGTTTTATGATGATTATACAAACTCTTCGGATCATACAATATAGGCTTTGTTTATCCCACTAATATTATAAATATGAAAGTTTGGACGGATGGATGGATGTTTGTTACTCGTTCACGCAAAAACTACTGAACAGAATTGGATGTAATTTGGTATGGAGGTAGCTGAGACCCTGGATTAGAACATAGGCTTCTTTTTATCCCGAAAACAGTTAACACCGCGGGGCGCAGGTAGTTTACTAATAAATTACTAAAGAAGCAAAATATTGTCAACCATTTGATGTTATAAAAACTTTTTCACGGGAACGCGGAGGTTGCAATATCTAACACACTAATATTATAAAGACGAAAGTTTGTGAGTGTAAGTGTGTGTGTATGTTTATTTCACACTCAAACGGCTGGACCAACATCGATGAAATTTAGTACAGATGTAGCTGACTGGATGAACACTTATGTTCACGTGGGAACAGCGGGTGTACATAATTGTATAACTTTCCGAAGCTAAAATAAAAAAGAATTGCTGGCGCAAAAAGTTTATTATTTGTACTCACGATCTTTCGTTTGATCGTAAACAAGAAATGTAAGAAGAACATGAAAAAAAATGCTGGTAAAACCGGGTATTTGCGCGAAAATTGAAAGGAATCTATGACCTAGATCGTTACGGAAAAATTCACGCCACTTAGTGCGAAAGCATAACCTTCATAATGTAGCTTTAGCTCGTTTTATGGCCCAATATTTTAGGATCCAAGAAAATTGACTTGCCGAATTCGGTGCCATTATCCCGAATTTACATTCCCTTTCTCTGGTGAGATCAGAAGCGTCGTAAGGCGCGGGCGACATATTTTTATTTTGTAACACCACAATATACAAAAACAACAAACAAACAGAGAGAAGTATGCCAGGTCCCTCATCGCTGTTCGTGCAGGGAAATAGCGGATCGCCTCGGCCACCACGCGCTTTCATGCAGTAGGAGTGCTGGGCGTATATCGCGGCACGCCAGCTTAAACGACGTCATCCGTCGGACTTTTGTCAGTGCCGGCGTCCCATCAGTTTTAGAACCAAACGGACTGATGCGTGACGACGGCAAGAGACCCAACGGGATGACCCTTATCCCTTGGAAGATGGGACGGCCTCTTGTGTGGGACGCCACTTGTGTCGATACCTTGGCGCCGTCTCATCTTCCTGTGACTTCGGGACAAGCTGGTGCTGCCGCATCTAAAGCTGAAAACCTCAAACGGCACAAATAAAGTTATTTGGATAGAATGTATCTTTTTGTGCCGTTTGGGGTTGAAACTTTAGGTCCGTGGGGGCCGGCCGCTCTCGAACTGTATCGGGACCTAGCCAAACGTCTAGAGGAGGCTTCAGGTGACCAGAATGCTGGTATCTACTTTGGTCAAAAGCTAAGCAATGCCATCCAGCGTGGCAATGTTGCCAGCATTCTGGCCACATATCCCTCCTCTGACGGTTTTTTAGACTAAGTTTTTTGTATACATTTTGTAAATACATTAAGGTATTTTTTATTTTGTTTAATAAATGTTCAACAGAGAGAAACACTTACAAAATAGGGGCTCACCTCAGCATAATACTGGCCATACTAAGTATGACCAGTAACAAAAAACTATGCCAAAAAACTATTTTAACATTCGTCTCATTTCTATTACATTAAAAAACAAAACTAAAGTAGTTTTGGCGTGAAAGAGTAACAAACATCCATCCATCCATCTATCTATCCAAACTTTTAGATTTATAATATTAGTGGGATTATTTATAACAATATACCATATCAATTTTTAGACCTCTAGCATTAAAATTTGCGGAAGTTACATACAAACTTTCATTCCCTAGTTGGATTAAAGTTTCAAGTTGTAATTTTTTTTGTTGTTGTTGTTTGTTACTAATAATAATTTACGAGACAGAATTTTATAGCACGAGCATACGATGTATTATGTTCGCAAAACTTTTTCGTGATCACCTAACTTCAAGACGAGAGAATGTACCTGGCCCACAAATCACAGCCTTGTTCCACCTCTGTTAGAAATGGTTCTTTGAAACTTTCGGATCACGATAATACTTTTGGAACTAACACCACAGAACGACCAGTTTATCTGTAGAATTGAATCGAGGAGCCACTAGTACATTTTCTTAACTGGAAATGGAAATAACCGCACAAAATTTTAGTACGAAAATTACTCGCAGATCTTTGTAGTTTGGGCTGGAATAAGTTGGTTAGACTACTAAGAAATGATGTCGATCTCATTTCAGAGAAAAAGCAAAACTTGATGGATGGTTAAAGTTTCGTTATACCTACGATACTGACTCAAGTTTCATTGTGCGAGCCGCAAAACAGTGAAATAGCACGAGTGTGTTTCCTGCTAGATAAAGCAGATGCGATCTTGATTTCTTCGACTTTTGAGTGAAGTTCTTGGTATCTTCAAATCAGTAAATATAAAATAGGCAGTCATTAGGACCACCGATATAAGTGAAAACTTAAAACTTAGTAAATGACGAACCCATTACGATGTTGTTTTTTTTTCTTTTCACAAGTAAGAATACAAGTTTAAGATTCGGGAACTGGTTTCTTCCCGTACAAAAAGTCTTTTGGTTACTTTATTTTTATGTGTCGTAAAAGCGATATCTCTAAATAATAAAGTATAAAGTCAATGTCCGCGTCTGTCTGTTACTCCGCTTACTTCTTTGAAACCATGTAACGGATTTTACTATTCAAGGTATATATTTAGTTAATTTCCGCTTAACAGTCGTTTCAGTTACAACATTGATGAGGACTTAAATTTAACTAATTTGACACAACTTATTAATTAAAAACCTAATCTTACTTAATATCTAGAACTAATTTGACATAAAATAAAAATATAATTTGACAAAAATTTAATTACAATAACCACAAGTCTTATAATCTTCCTCTCTCTGCAGTGACCACTTGCCGATACGGGTTTCGCCTCTACACGAGGCATCCTCAGGACGTGTTGACTCTTCGAGCGCTTGGTTTGGACCAAGTCAACACGTCTGAATCAATCAATTAAAAGATTTTACTGTCATTTACATACAGATTTCACTATCATTTACATACAGTGATTTCATCATGATCATCATCATCATCATTTCAGCCGTAGGACGTCCACTGCTAGACATAGGCCTCCCCCAATGACTTCCATAAAGACCGTTTGAAAGCGGCTCGCATCCAGCGCGTTCCTGCGGTCTTTATTAGGTCGTCTGCCCACCTTGTGGGTGGACGTCCTACGCTGCGCTTGCCGGTTCGTGGTCTCCACTCCAAAACTTTGTAGCCCCATCGGCCATCAGTTCTGCGTGCTATATGCCCTACCCACTGTCATTTAGATGGTTTTTTAATGGGAGGTTTATTTATACAATGCATCCCAATTAAAATTTTGTATAAGTAGAAAGATTCATTGTTTTGTAATCAAGTCGCCAAAATAATGCTAAGACGGGGCGGGTCTAGATACAATAGGTACGTAGTAAAGTGCTGCCCTTCAGGTGTATAACTGTAAATCCGTCACAATCCCAAGGAGGCCTTGGGCCGAGTCGAGAGCTTTCCATGCACAGGTACACTCGAAAACAAGTCCGCTATAACTTACTCTGAATATAACGAAACGAAGGAAATATGGCACCCTTTTGTGAATAAAGTTTAAGATATTACGTAAATATGTTTATGAATAATATTTATTCTCACAGCGGGAATGGTCCGTAAGTTCGAAGTCGTAAAATGAAAATACGTAACAATTTTTTTTTAAAGCAAATTGTGAAAATATATCGGTACGAAGCGGTGCTTCTACATAATTTAACGATGGAGGCATAAAAACTTAGTCTTATTGCAAAATGTATAAAAATTTAACATTTTTTAGTAGGTATCGCGCTTTGGGTATTTTACCAAGTATTGCAAGAACGACATTTCTTTTTAATTCAAAATAGGTTCGCGTTCGTGTGGTCTAAGATGAAGCACCTAGTACAAACCTATTTACTCGAGATTTGAAGACACCCATGTCCCATATACCTACCATATATTTTACTTCGTGGTAGATTTTCTTAGCAGGAGGTCGTCTGGTTAGATACCACGGCAGTACCAGATATTCTGCCACCAAGCAGTAGTGTGTACATTACTGTATTCCGGTTTGAAAGGTACTGCAGCTAGCGAAATTACAGAGATGTTGAGACTTACCATCGAATGTCTCATAGTATTGAGCGCCAAAGCAGCGATGCCTTGGACTTTGTTTTGCTACTGAAAGTTCTGTGCATCGCTGCAATGGTCATGGACAGGTGTTATCTCTTACCATCAGGAGAGCGTCTAGTTCGTCACATTACTTTTTTGTACATATTGTGCCAAACAGGGAACACACACTCTGACAGAGAGTTCCACAACCACGCTGTGCGAATAAAACGCTTTGATAAACCTACCGAAATAAGACTTGTTAAAAAACATTTCAAAATATCAAAACACAGAAAAATGTATTCCACTATTATGCTGCTATTATTGCTTATATTTACCTTTCTATCTCTTTAATACCGCAAAGTCCGCGTTGCACCTCAGATATTATATAAAAAACATTATAACAAACCAGCATCTGTTTCCGCCAAGTCACGGAAGTAGGTCACACCACCTGTTTAATACATAATAGACAGTCCAATAATATCCGACTCAATGCAAGGTCTCCAGAGTCCAATGAGGGAGCAAGCATCGCATTTCTTTAACAACTTTGTAAACTTCTATTGACAATCGTTAGTTCCTTTATTCGACCGATTGTATAAAAGTTGGTCACATTCTAATAATCAATAAATTCGATTTGTCAACAAAATGCGATGGTACACTGTTACCTAAATACTGCGGACTATAAAATACACTATCTAATTAATCTAAACGTTCTAAAAAAGTTTTGAGGCCGTGTTTGTATAGGGTACCTACCCTATACAAACACGGCCTCAAAACTTGAAGTGAAAACTTCTTTAGCCGCGAAAACTTTTTTTTAGTAGGGGCAAAACAATATTACAAAGTGTCAGGTTTTTATTTCTTTTTGGCAAAGGCTAGCCTTTTACATTTTTAATAATTTAAGGCTGCTAGATATCTTTTACTGATATAGTTTCCCGTATATTTCAGGTAACGGCTACATCGAGGGAACTGAGCTGGATGGTTTTCTCAAGGAATTTGTTTCCAGTGCCAACTTCACTGACATCAGCCCTGATGTGAGTACTTAACATAGCACATGAAGCTTCGGTTTACTCTATAACTAATAATTTAAAAAACCAGCCAAGTGCGAGTCGGACTCTCGCACGAAGGGTTCCGTACCATTTTATATTATCTATAAAAACGGCAAATAAATCACGTTTGTTGTATGGGAGCCCCCTTAAATATTTATTTTATTCTATTTTTTTTAGTGTTTGTTGTTATAGCGGCAACAGAAAAACATCATCTGTGAAAATTTCAACTGTCTAACTATGACGGTTCATGAGATACAGCCTGGTGACAGACGGACAGGCAGACGGGCGGACAACGGAGTCTTAGCAATAGGGTCCCGTTTTACCCTTTGGGTACGGACCCCAGCCTTTTATGGCTGAAGATTCGACACCATTATACAGAGATAAAGATTTATAGCATACGCATCGTTTTTCGATTGGAAATATGGCTAACTTTCGAAGAAACATAGTTCATTCGAACGTTTCGAGCAAGTCCCAGATTTATTATCAGGTTTACGTTGATGTCGAATACCCCCGACATAAACAGACTAACATTTAAAACGCTTATCGATTTTATTGCCCTTGACTATTGCTACCAAAACATTTAATTGCTTTTAAGCGGTTAGACAATGTTGAATGTTTTATGGTTTTAACAATTGCATTGTTTTATCGAATAATTGATTTTTAACTGACCTATTTACGAATTCAAAGTGACAAGGCATTTCGCATAATAAGATAAGATAAGATAACCTTTATTGCTTCAAACTGTGTACATGATGGTCTTATAGTAGGTATAGGTTATTTGATACAACAGTTTATCCTAGCGGACATCCAATATTTTTTTATTTAACTAGGTCATATAAAAAATTACATATATAGAAAGAATAATTATGTTGTTTTATCGAGTAAATCGGTTTTTAACTAAACTATTAAAGAATTCGAAGTAAAAAGACATTTCGCATAATACGTTGTTTTATCAAACAATAGATTGTATTTTCCCTGGACAAAAAAATTATTAATTACCTTAAAATTTATCTAAAAAACCAAATAAATTCGGAAAAATGCTTTGTGCATACCACCGGCCCAGGGGCAGGCAGGGTGCTTATGTGGGACTCTCCGTCCTAAAGACGGCCTACCCACTAAAAACCCTTGAGTGCTCCACCTCTGCGCTCTGTGTCGAGGCTGCGGGCACGTTTTCGCACTCTACCGCGGCCTGAACAGCGCTTGTCCTCTCGGACACCACCTCGGGGCTCAGGCTCCCTTGCCACGAAGACGATGTGTCGGACCAGTGCCGTATATAGGACGGTGCCACCGGTGCCATCGGCAAGAATGGCCAGACCAGGCAGGATTATTTTTTCGGTTCGCTTCTGATAAGTTCACTTGAGCTCGATTCCAACACATACGCACCTACATGCCAGTATCATCAAAAACTTCTGTTAAGTTAGACAAAACATTAGAAATGGGTACCTATAACATCTAAAAAAACAAGGGCGCAGTTATAAAAGCTCCCATAGGGCGCAGAAATGGCTATTTACGGCACTGGTCGGAATACCAGACACATCCACCACGATCCAACACTCGATGACCTCGGAGACCAACACCGCAAAATGAACCTCGGACGGTCACAGCACGGACCCTTTTTTTTTTTTTTTTTCCCGGGAAATCCTTGATGGATACCACCGGCTTCGGGGGAAGCGCGGTGGTTATGTGGGACTCTCCGCCATTGTGGCGGCCTACCCACTAAAAACCCTGGGGTGTTTCTGCCTGGCGCCCGTGTGTCGGGGCTACGGGAACGCTTTCGCACTCATCCGCGGCCCCGACGGCGCTGGTCCCCTGGGACCCTTCTATGTTAGGGATGGAGCTGTGGCCCTGTGCCAACCTAATCCAGATTCGAGCAGCGATTTGTATTATATCATAGTTCGTTTTTATCGTCGTGTCCTAACGAGTTCCCAACGCATCAAATGACTTTACCACTCAGTTATTACCAACATTTATTAAGTACAAATTAACATAGATAGCAGACAAATAACTAACCAGTACTGGGACGTTCGCAGTATAGAGAAGTCATAATGAAAATAACAATAATTTCAACATATTTCATGGTGTTATTTTCTGTACGAAGTGTTGTAGAGTCTGAATCGAAAGTTGAAAAACAAAGCTATAATTTTCTTTCAATACAAAACTCAGCAAGTTCAGAAAGTGAAATAGAAGATTATGATACGGATTTTGACGTTGATGATATTGTTCTTGATCTTGGAGATAGAGTGAATGGATATCGTGGTAAAAAAGATGTTACAGATGTGATAGAAGACAGCAAAGCTGATTTTGTGCCTAAAATTGGTTTAAGGGCTTCGTTCGTTGGCAGCAAATGTCCTACTGGACGGGTACGCTTTGGTGGTATGTGCGTTAGTATTGACTAACTTTTTATTTTGACTTTTGTAATTTTATTTCTAAAGAAGTATGAATGTTACAGCTAGAGTGTTCAAGGTATTTATTTAGTGTATTTCCGTTTAAAAGTCGTTTCGCTTGTGAGCGCTGGAAGAGTCAACACGTCCTGAGGATGCCTCGTGTTGAGGTGAAAGACGTGTGTGCAAGTGGTTACTGCAGTGATAAGAGGACATAAAGACTTGTAGTTATTTTAATTAGTTACTATAATTTATTTACATTTTAAGTTTATAGATATTGACTATTGAGATATAGACATAGATTATTGAGAGCCCTGTTGGTTCATTAGTAAAATATCTGCATCAAGAGCTGAAGCGATTCGATTCGATTGGCGTGGGTTCGATTTCCACCCAGGACAAACTTTGTGGTATAAACAAATATTTTTTCTGTGTCTGGGTGTTCTGTATGTATTATAAGTATGTATTTACAAAAAAAAGCATTTAAGTATTCTTCCATAGTACAAGCTTTGATTAGTTTGGGCTCAGATGGCGCTGTGTGTAATGTCGCACGATATTTATTTATTTTTATTTTTTAGATACATAGAAAGATAGATAGATACATACGTATACATAGATACATAGATACTCTTTATTTTGCACACCAAAAATAAAAATAAAATAGTACAGAAAACAAAAGAATATTATGCTATGTTATCTTATGTTTATGCCAGATTTTAGTTTTAGATATTGAGTAATATTTTGGATAGGTTTTTAAAAATTTGTCGTCAAGAAAAAATTCGCAAGTAGTCTATATTTTTGTACCTACTTACATTCTAGGTATATGACAGGTTTTATTATTATAAGAAACACATACATTTAATTTTTTTGACACTCTCTACTAATTACAATCTAAAATCCAAACTACAGTGTTTCTAATATTAATAAAATAAATAAATAAATAGGACATTACACACAGCGCCATCTGACCCCAAACTAAAGCAAAGCTTGTTCTATGAAAGATAGATAACTGATAGAATACTTAAATACTTCTACTACAGAACTAATAAATAAATTAAAATAAGCTAATCTAAAAGGCTGTTATTAATGGGAATAGTTCATAAAACTGGCCCCATTGCCGCGTTGTATGGCAATACTCAAACGCTGGGCAAAATAAATGCCAGCGTTTTGTTCGAAGAATCAAAATCAGGTTGATTTTATACCTAAATTTGTAAATACATAATAATATACTTTTATCCTGACCTTTCTTTTCGATCAACAAATATAAAACTTGTGAAGTAGTTATAGTGCTCAGAAGAGCGGTGTCAAGTGGTTTGGCCCCGCCTATAAGTACGATGAAAGCTGTGTTCGCGGCCAAAAGATAGATAGATAAAATTCTTTATTGTGCACACCATAAACAGAAAAGAATACAGAGAACAAAAGAACCTTATGAACCAGTGCCACAAGTGGCGGCCTTATCGCTAACAGCGATCTCTTCCAGGAAACCAAGAAAAGAAAAACACGATAGAAAACATAAGAAACAGACGGGAGATGTAACACTAATAAGAAAAATAAATAAAACATGATTATAGTAAGTATATAAAAATAATCATAATAATGTATTTAAATAAAACAAAAAATAAATAAAATAAATAAACAAAAGGTTAGGATAAGAACACAGCAGGGTTTCCTTTTGTTTCTGACAATCGGCAGCCTTGCCAAGATGGGTCCATTAAGCGTAAGTTTTTAAATACGGCTTTTGAATTTGCATCCAATGTTAGGTAACTCAAAATAATGATATAAAAAATCGAGAGATGCAGTTTGGTGTTGCAGCTTTAAATCATCGACATACAATACCGAGTTCATCATTATCATCATCGTCAGCCTATCAAGGTCCACTGCTGGACATAGGTCTTTTCCAAGACACGTCACTCGGCCCGGTCTTCGGCTCTTCGCTTCCATCCACCGCCAGCTGTCCTTCTTCTTCTTTGGTTTTGGTGTCGCGTTTTGAGCATTTGCCAGTGTCAAGTATTTATATATTTTCAAGTTTCAAAAGTTTAATAAGTGTCCTCGTAGCTAAAGTTATCAGTCTTTGTCAAGAACAGTTCGTGTCAGTCAAGTCCAGTCATGCTTTAGTAAAGTAGTGGTGACTTTACTATAATGCTTCGATGGAGTAGGTATTGGAAGCAACACAAAAAGTCATGTTTCACCACATTATATCATTTTTCCACACTCGCGCTTGTAATTCGGCACTTTATGAATAAAACACCACCATTTTTATGCATAAACACTCGACAAAACACAAGTTTTGGAAAAAAATACAACGGAGCGACACGTCTCTTCCCGTGTTCCCGCCAAAACTCGTAACCCCTGCTTTATGCAACATTTCATAGACTAATAAATCATTCATTCATGTTATGAATGAAAGAATGAATGAATGTTATTGTATCTTTCCATACAAGCCTATTATTACGTCATAATAGGCTTGTCGTTAGACATTTTGAATTGTTATCCAAAAAATGTTATTTTCTTTTCTGCTGCATCGCATGTGTGAACCAATTTGTTGTTGATTGTTGTCAAGTGTCCGTAAGGAGTTTTGGCGGGAACGCGGGAAGAGTCGTGTCGCTCCGTTGTATTTTTTCCAAAACTTGTGTTTTGTCGAGTGTTTATGCATAAAAATGGTGTTTTTTTTACTCATAAAGTGCCGAATTACATGCGTGAGTGTGGGAAAATGATATAATGTCGTGAAACATGACTTTTCGTGGTGCTTCCAAAACTCCATCGAAGCTTTATAGTAAAGTCGCCACTACTTTACTAAAGCATGACTGGACTTGACTGACACAAACTGGACTTGACTAAGACTGGACTTTGACTATAACTAGCTACGAGGACACTTATTTAACTTTTGTAACTTGAAAATATATAAATACTTGACACTGGCAAATGCTAAAACGCGACGCCAAAACTAAAGAAAAAAAAAAGTGTCCGTAACTTTTGCCTTTACACAGCTTTATTGTTCGACGGCTGTCTTATGTGTTTGTTTGTTGAGTATCTACTGAATATATAACACTTTCGACTTCTGACCTCTTCTAGGCTCTTTGGAATAATGACTTGGATTGATGTGTTTTTCTTTCGTAAGTAAAAATAAGTACCTACTTTTATTAGATACTAGATCTTTTTATGCTTCTTCAGAAGTTATTACAGTATTGTTTACATGCATGTTAGTGGTATAGAATTATACGCGTCAAAAATTAAAATATTTTTTCTGTGCATCGGTAATCATATAAGAGTTACCTGGTAGAAACTGGTAGAATTGTTTCATTTTCCGCTTTTTATGCGATTGCGAAGGAAGGGTTACGTTTTTCGCGCGTATTTTCTTACCTCGTATCTTCCAAACGGCTGAATGGATTACTACAATTAAAGTGTGTAGCGATGATAGCTCAGTGGTTAGCGCGGTAGGTTCGCATGCCGAAGGGCGTGGGTTCAAACCCCAACAATGAGCTTGAGCTGCCGGTGAAGGAAAACATCGTGAGGAAACCATAGCATGGTGGTAGGGTACTTTCTAATACTCGGCTGGCTAGCTACCACCCTCAAGTTGAAAATCTACCGCCAAGCATCTAACGGTGTGTTCCGGCAGCCTCACTTGAGAGCCAGATCCATTCCAGGCTGGGTGTGCTTTACCATCTTCTATCACATCTTCACTTAACATCAGGTGAGCTGTGGTCAAACATCTAGCCTGTCAACCAAAAAAAAAAACCATAAAAAATAAAAAATTATCGTTAGATTCGTCTCAATCCTCAAATGTCCTCAGAAGGTGGTTTAAAAATAATGTAATCAAGATGGTGGATTTTGGCGCGAAATTGTAATACGATTTTTTTTCAGTAACCAAACCTATCAAATAGTGTATTTAGATAAAGGAAATTAAAAAGTATTACAAAATAATATGTTTAAATTTAGGAATAATAAATTGGTTTAAAGTTTTTTCCTTTAATTCAAGTTATTTTATTCGCAGTCGGGTTATAGATTTTTAAAACTTTTCAGCCTTTAGATGACGCTGTGTGTAATGTCCTACGATATCTATATTAATTTGTGGTAGTACAACGGCGGCCTTATCGCTCAAAGCGTGACCAGAAAAGATGTTCTTAATGTATGTTTTGCAAAAAGAAAAATATGTATATATACATAAGTATTCTATTAATGTGATTCCCATACTTACAACCTTCATTTAGTTTGAAAATAGATGGCTCTTGAACAATATCTATGATTTTGTTTTTATGTTTTCACAAGATTAAAAAATGCGGAAGTTTGAAAGCGGGAGTTTCTTTCGTAAATCACTTTTTCTGAACTTTTCAACAACGCAATCTTCATCTTGATACAAAGCCATTTCTCTTCAGTCTTCAGATATTGCTGAAGGGATTTCAACTTGAAAGATTGTCACTTATCGAATTTGGAGTTTTGATGAGTTTTCGAAATTTTAATCAAACAACTGGAATGATGGTATACAACTTGAATAGAAATTCTTTTGTTTATTTTCGCTTGTTTGCCTAACATAAATACAGTAAAGGGGCATTCATTATTAATGTAGAAATGTAATAAGGAAAGGGTTCATTGTATGTACAATTGTACATAAATTATAGTATTTGCTGTCGTGCAGTGATTACTCGATCAAAACATTCGATGTTCTTCTTTGATTTTGGCGTCGTCTTTTGTGCATTGTGAAAATTAATCTGACCTAGAAACGCCCTTGGCGGCGAAGCTTGCGTTTCAAACCACTGGAAGAAGCGTTGGTTTTAAACTTATTTGAAACCATCTAGTCGCTTGTTTAAAATCACGCGAACGACAGTCACTGGAGGGCGAGCGCAGGCGCACAAAAAAAATCGAGACGAGCATAAAGTAATCCTTTTATTTCTTTAATTGCACACGAAAGTGTAAGATTGATCCAAACTTTTTGTTGTTTAGATAGGTAAGACACCATAACGTCGTATTGTATTTACTGTATGTATTGTATTTATTGTATATACGCGAGCGTAGAAACATCCTTTCCGCGCAACTTTCAAACTAACACTGTTGGTTTTAAACCGTGTAGCCGGCAAAACGAAACTGGCTTCCAACCAAGGTGACCTTGGTTTCTAGCCTGATTTCAAACAGTGTTAAGGCGTTTAAGTTTGCAGCTGCAGTAATTTTAGGCCACCTATGGAAATAATTTACGAATCGATTTACGTAAATTAAATTTTTAGTTGCCAATTTTCCAGAAAGTTGAAAGCGATTGTATCTAAGTTCCAAAATACTGACACTATTATTTTATTGCAAGGTCCAAAGCCGTGACCTTCCAGTGCACTGCACATATTGCATGCCAAATGTTATTTTGCAGCCAACTTTGTACAGAAATTGCCTATCGAAGGTCATTTGCTATTAGTCAATGCCAAATTCTTGATTTTTTTGGCATCGCTCTTTGGGCATTTGCCTCAAGTACCTACCTAATTCAATATTTTCAAGTGTTTTATGATCACACATTATTTTGTAGCTATGCTAGCTCAGGGGTTATCGCGAGAGATTCGCACGCGGTAGGGCGTGGGTTACCACCAACCCCCAACATTGAGTTTGAGCTGCTGGGGAAGGAAAACAATCGGACGGACTTAAAATCAATTTAATTACATTAGATATATTCGATAAAGAACATAGAACACGAAATACAATTTTGGCACTAAAATGTAATACTTTTTAAAAACCATTTTTAAATTAATGTTAAAAGCTAATATTTACTATTTGCTTTTAATATTAACTTACTTTAAAGATATCGTTCTTCTTGCTGAGGTTCTGCGTAATAGTTTGCGAAAAAACTTTCAAAAATCATCCTCTAGTGGGCGCTTTTTTTTCTCCTGATGGTAAGAGATAACGCCTGCCCATGACCATTGCAGCGATACACAGAACTTTGAGTAACAAAACAAAGTCCAGGGCATCGCTGCTTTGGCGCTCATTACTAAACGTAAACGTTGGCGTAAACGGTAACTAACAAAAATAACAGTCATTTTTCAAACATTTTTTCTTCTTTTTAAATTTTGGAATCGCACTTTTTGCATTTTGCCTTACTTGACAAGTAAGACGATAATTTTAAATAAGTAATAATTAAAAAATTCAAAGTTTTTTTTCGCAGTCGAAACCACCAAAATTACTGTCTAGGTCGAGACCGATCATGCCCTAGTCAAATAGTAGTAAAGTTGCTACAAGCTTCGACGGAGTTTTGGAAACAACATGGGAAAATTGAAAACTCTGTGAATGATTTCTCGCAAAATATCGTGACCCTTTGATGAAGAAATGTCTAATTGATTAGCGACCCCAGACATCTAGTAAGTAGTAGTAACCGTATCCCCTAGCTGACGTGAATCTGACAGTGACATTAGCTAGCCCAATGCCACCTTGTACGATGTAGGCGCTAGCATACTGGGTGTATCCTACTTCAGACGCCTGGACCGCCGAGATGCGTGTGGTGATATTTCCTCGGTACACCACATCCTGGTATTGCACGGAGTTGACAATAGCTGGCTGATAAACATACGATCTGAAAATAAACAGAAAGTTTTTTTTAATGTAAAAGTAATGAGTCGAATGAATACCATTCCACGTGAATTTTCCAATTCGGATTCCACCACGTTACGTAAACGTGTTACGTGCTCATAGCGAATTAGGACCCTGCTAAAACCGCGGCTACGCGTGACGGAACTGTGGCAGTTTATTATGACTGACGACAGAATAAACAGTGAATTAAATTAAATTTGATTATTGAGAAAAAATTGTATACATCCAGTTACATTTATCTCACAATTGAATGCCAAAATTTTAACTATATGATAGCATGTCATAGAATTTATGCAAATAAAAAAATGGGAAAGTTTGTGAGTGTGTTTGTATGTTTACGCTCAAACGGCTGAACCAGTTTTGTTGAAGTTTGGCACGGAGGCAGCTGACATTTTTATTCCGAAAAAAGTGTAGTGTTCACGTGGGAACAGCGGGTAACACCGGGGGGCAGCTAGTACATCCTAAACTACACAGCAATAAATTCTCGTATCAAATAACTCTCTCTTCCTATTTTTGTACTCAATTACGAATCGAATCAACCGGAGGAAATTCCCCATGATAACGAAATAGATTGTAATCTGTATGATTCATCAACTTATCATAAAGTTTTTGAAATAATCACCATTATAATTTAGTTCATTAAGCTATTTAAAACTCGTTATCAGTCGCTTCGGTTTCCACTGCTAGGATTATTTTTTGCAATATCATAACTGTATAGAAAAATATATATTTCCCAAAACTGTTGGGAATCGAATTATGGACGATTTAGCTTATTATGCTATGTTATATATTTTGTAATATTATGCTAATGCGTAGACATAGCTCAGCGTATTAGCAAGCTGAAGTGCAATGGGCTGGACAGTTTGCTAAGCTTTGCTTAGTTTGGGGTCAGATGGCGCTGTGTGTAAAATCCTACAATATTCATTTAGGTATTTAGTTTCCTGGATTTTTTGTAGATAAGAGATCAGAGGGCGTTGCATGACAATATGCGAAACAAACTTACAAAAATGTATGGATGGATGGATTTGGATCAGCGTCACTAACGGGTGTACCTAAAAGGAAACTAAAACTAAACACACCAATGTGTCACATAAACATGTGACCGTATCTAAAACAACGTTTAGAGGAGGCTTCAGGTGACCAGACTGCTGGCATCTACTTTGGTCAGGAGCTTACATGGCCAATGGCCATCCAGCGTGGCAATGCTGCCAGCATTCTGGCCACATATCCCTCCTCTAACGGACGTTTAGATTAAGTTATTTATATATTTAAATTTGTAAATAGTAGATAATAATTTAAAATATTTTCAACATTAGACTGATGATCGATTGCAGTAACAAACATACTCATTACTTGGTGGTAGATCTCCTTAGCAGGAGGTCGTCTAGGTAGGTACCACATCAGTACCAGTTATTCTGCCGCTAAGCAGTAGTTTTTAAACATTACTGTGTTTCGGTTTGAAGGGTACTGCAGCTAGCAAAATTACTGGGCTGTTGAGACTAACCATCGAAAGTCTCAAAGTAATGAGCGCCATAGCAATGATGCCCTGGACTTTGTTTTGTTACTCAAAGTTCTGTGTATCGTTGCAATGGTCATGGACAGTCGTTATCTCTTACCATCAGGAGAGCATCTCGTTCGTCTCATTACTTTTTTACATAAAAAAAAACATCAGAATCCTATATTAATAATTTACTAATATCTAGTACTTTTTCTATTATAATCGTTTTTGTTGCGGAGGTCGAGACCGGTCGGTGCAAAATAAGTGAAGTCTACCGTGCGAACGTGTACGATAAGAATCCGTCGCGCACATTGGGCGTGTGAGTGTATTACTCTCACGGTGACAATATCCTCACCTATACAAGAGCCTGTCTCCGTTTGCGATGTATCCAGCATTCAGGTTAGCCCTGGAGCTGCCTTTGACAACTGCACTCTCAGAAACTGTGATGACAGCAAGGATCACCAGAGCTAGAACTGCCTTCATCTGCAGATACAAACATTTATGCATATAGGAAATAATATAGAATCTAGGCTGTGTGCTGAGCATAGGCCTCTCTTTTTGTACGTCATTTATCCCGCCATCCTTTTTTTTCTTTTCTTCCCAGGGAAATTCTTAATGGATACCAACGGCTTCGGGGGAAGAAGTGTTAAGTGGGACTCTCCGTAACGGTCTCGTAACGGTCTACCCACAAAAACCCTGGGGTGGTTCTGCCTAGCGACGCTTTCGCACTCGTCCGCGGCCCCGACGGCGCTGGTCCCCTGTGCTAACCTTATCCTGGTTCTACCCGCAATCTTCACGATGTCGTCGACCCAACAATCTGGTGGGCGTGGGCGACGCTTCGTTTCCCGGTTCCTGGCCACCAATCCGTCAACGTTCTAGTCCACCTGCCATTACTCTGCCTGGCAACATGTCCTACCCGACTCCATTTCAGGTTCATGATTGTCGACGACGTCAATCATGAACCTGACGTCGGATATCAACATTTCTAAGAACCATATGTTTTTTTTTACTAAAACGGAATAGTTTCGTGTTTAACCACATCCTGCTTGATGTTAAGCAAAGTCTAGGATGGGACACGCTTACCTATAAGGAACCTGGTTACTCTTGATTTGAAGACACCCATATTGTACTTTTCGGGAAATACATCCTCGGTGTGCGAATAAAGAATGTGGATTCGAAACGATTTCGACGCAGGGTCGTCCACAGCACATTTTACATTTACAGCAATAAAAAATGAAAATCAACTTTTTTTTATAAAATAGATAGTATAATTACTATAGATAATATAATTAGACAAACGAAGCGCTTTTTTGATAACAAGAGATAACGCTTATCCATGATCATTACAGCGATACAAAGAAGTTTGAGTATCAAAACAAAGTCCAGGGCATCGCTGCTTTGGCGCTCATTACATAGACATGCGATGCTTAGACAGCGGTAGCTGCGGTACCCTTCAAACCAGAATACACTACTGCTTGGCGGCATAATATCCTATATTTGTTTAAAATAATTAATACACCGAGCAAAGATCTGTCGCCCATGTACTACTTATTGATATTAAATCTGAAATACGAACTTCAAAATATGACCACATTGAATGTAGTACTTTTGTAATAGTTTTGCTAATTTGATAAGTTCCAAGCGTCGCTTAGCAAATGATTAATCGACTATTTAGGCACTTACGTGTCTTCGTCCCATACCGATATAATTTTGGCATAACAATGTTCGAACTATATTCAAAACCATTTTGGTCTAACTACAATCTAATCTAACGTATTATCACGCAAAACACTCAAGACTCAAATGGAGAAATTCAGAATTACAAATGTGTAAGATTACAAATTCTAATATGTAACTATTAGGTTCATAATGTTAATTGTTACCTACCTTGTCACCGTTTGTAATTTCACTTGCAAATAACCAACTGTTCTGCTTCTCGGATTTCTGAGCACTTCTCAAATTTGTACAGAAGTGTCAGTTTATTATTTATAGTGCACATGATGTTTTGTGATTAGATACGGCTATCTCTGACTCATGTAGACGGGGAAAACAGAGTTATTGATAAGCAGATACTTAATTGTAACACTTCTTGGAATAGCTGCGGATACTAGTGCCTATCTTAAGTACAACTTGGTAGCGATGTTAGCTCAGTAGTTAATGCGGTTGGTTCACCCCAACAATGAGCTCGAGCTGCCGGTAGGAAAACATCGTGAGGAAACCATAGCGTGGTGGTAGGTACAATGCGGCAGCCTCACTTGAGTTTTTATTTCATAGGGCATTACACACAGCGCCACCTGACCCCAAACTAAGCCAAGCTTGTACAGCAGTCGGATAACTGATAGAATACTTAAATACCTTTTTTTTTCAAATACATACTTATAATAAATACACTACACCCAGACACAGAACAAAAATTTTGTTTATATCACAAAATGTTTGTCCAACACAAAAATTTGGGTGGCAATGGAACCCACGCCCCACACGCTCTCAAAGTAGAAATACTACCAATGAGCCAACAGGACTGTCGAAAACAAAAACACTACTGTCTTGTGTTTGACTACAATTATCGCTTATAAAAATAAGTAGCTGCGCCCCGCGGTGTTATCTGCGAAATTTTTCGGAATAAAAAGTAGTCTATGTGTTAATCCAGAGTATCATCTACCACCGCACCAAATTTCATCTAAATTGGGTCAGCCGTTTGAGCGTGAACAAGTAACAAACACATTCACAAACTTACGCCTTTCTAATATCAGTGTGATCATATTGTGATCACGCTTGGTAGGTCGTATGTACCTACTAACGTGGTTTGTTTGTCCTTGAACAACTCGTGGTGTCACCACGAATGCAATGATTGACGTTTTAGACACTATTATCTACCTATATAAATGTATCTATCTTTCCTCTTTATAATAGTATAAAGAGGAAAGATTTGATTGTTTGTTTGTAATGAATAAGCTCCGAAACTACTGGACCGATTTTAAAAATTCTTTCACCGTTGGGGAGCTTCACTATCTCCGGGTGACATAGTACTTTTTATCCCTGTATTCCAATGGGAACGGGAACTGCGCGAGTGAAACCGCGAGGCGTCCGCTAGTACCTACCATTATAAAGAGGAAAGATTTGATTGTTTGTTTGATTGTATTGAATAGGCTCCGAAACTACTGGACCGATCTTAATAATTCTTTCATTATTAGAATGCTACATTGTTAGTGATGGGTATGGGCTATATTTTATTTGAAAAACAGTTAGGGATCCGTATGGAAACTTCAATAAAGTAACCCAAGCTGTGATTTTTTTTCCAAAACCCCCTTTCTTAGCATGCGCAGCGAAAACTTTTGGCAATAGAATAAAGTGATGTTTTATAGAGCAAATTGACAGCTACAAAAAAGTCCGCAATATCATATGCCTAACTATTACAGTTGTCATCTACACCAATTATAAAGAGGAAAGATTTGATATCTGTTTGTATTGAATAGGCTCCGAAACTACTGGACAGATCTGAATAAATCTTTCATCATTAGAATGCTACTTTTTTTTTTATATGTGAAAAATAATGAGACGAACGAGACGCTCTCCTGATGGTAAGAGATAACGAGGTGGCATAGGCTATATTGTTAATTAAGTAAAGTTTACCCGTGCGAAGCCGGACTGGCCCGCTAGTTACACATAAATAGGTGTGTAATTATTTCCTTTATTACCCTTGTGTACATTAAATGTATTTACACACATATAATGTACACAATTGCAATACTGAGTTGTCGTACTGTGACAACACTTCTAAGATAGGCACGGAAAATTGAACGATATTATTATGTACATATCTGAAAGTATAAACTTAGTTACAACATAATATTTACGATGCTTATAACATATTTACATATACCTAATACTTACGTTATCTCATATTTGTAGCGAAATAAAAAAGTTGATAGTATCAATTTTATTTATCTGCTAAAGAGATACCTAGGTATCATGTTTTATTTAGTTTCATGATTCGATTGATTTATCTATGTAGGTATTGAACGTTAAATTTTTAAATAAGTATTTACTTAACTTTGACTTTGGGAAACGGAGCTAGCATTTCAATTTGCGACAAAAAAATTGTCTGGAAATTGGGACAACGCCTCTGGCGGGATTAAATGGAAACTTTTTTAAATTTGACTATTTACTACTACTAGTTTTTAGGCTTCCGTATCCAAAGGGTAAAACGGGACCTTATTACTAAGCCTCCGCTGTCCATCCGCCTGTCTGTCTGTCCGTCTGATACCAGGCTGTATCTCAAGAACCATGATAATTAGACAGTTGAAATTTTTATAGATGTATTTTTGTTGTTACTATAACAACAAATACTAAAAAACAGAATAAAATAAATATTTTTTTGTAGTTTTTGTAGATGGTACGTAACTCTTCGTGCGCGAGTCCGACTCGCACTTGGCCGGTTTTTATAAACTGTTGCACTGTAGGGCGCGGGTCTCTTCTCAATGTGGCCAAGTGCGGGTTGGCAGACTTCACATATCGCCGAGAACATTTTTTTTAAGAACTCTCAAAGAAAAGTTTTTCTTTACCGTTTAAAATCAGCGGCAATAAGCACATGACTTAGAAAATACAGAAAGAGGTGCGTGCCCTGGGATTCGAACTCAGGACTTACAGATTGGAAGCCAGACGGTCTCTCAACTAGGCTGTGAAGATTCAACTAAAAACTTTGACTTGGACCGAAACTTCGACTATCGTTTGCATACAACGTAATTCTCAGATATTAATATGCTAGAGCCACTGATTGCACTATAAACCGAATCATCGGCGATCAATCATATTAAAAATATATTTAAAAAAGAAACACAAAATATTTTACGAAACACAAATAATTTAATAACTAGAATTCATAACAACAAAATCACAGCCTTATAAAACAATTGCCAAGTTATACTTTCATAATTTCAATTCGACAAACTGTATGCAAAAGTGAGCAAAAATTTTCATTCATGACTAATGTTAAATATGTCATAAATGCGTTTTAAATTAAAAAAACTTTTTGGCAAAATAGTCAGTGTAACTTAATTTTTTTTTTTAAATTAACGTCCCCAAATGCTCAACTGGTAGTCGTATCCGCGCCCCCTGGCGGATGTGAAGCGAACCGTGACATTGCTCTGTCCAATGCCTCCTGCTAGGATCCTGGCGGCGGCGAACTGAGTAGCTCCTACTTCATAGGCTTGGACTGCTGCGATACGCGTTGTAGCGTTCCCGCGATAAATAACGTCTTGACTCTGGATAGTGTTGATAACGACAGGTCTGGAGATGTATACTCTGAAAAGTATAATTCGCTTTAGAATAAAAAAACAAAGTCAAAATGGGAGTTTTGGCGGGAACGCGGAAAGACTTGTGTCGCCCCATTGTATTTTTTCCATAACTAGTGTTTTTTCGAGTGTTTATGCATAAAAATGGTGGTGTTTTATTCATAAAGTGCCGAATTACAAGCACGAGTGTGGGAAAATGATATAATGTGGTGAAACATGACTTTTCGTGTTGCTTTCAAAACTCCAGCGAAGCTTGAAGTAAAGTCGCCACTACTTTACTAAAGCATGACTGGACTTGACTGGCATGGGCTGGAATTGACTAAGACTGGATTTTGACTACTTATTTAACTTATGAACTTGAAAATATCAAAACACTTGACACTGGCAAATGCATAAAATGCGACGCTTAAATCAAAGAAGATATAACTTTCAAGCTTTCGCGATTTTAACACATCATGTTTATCGCCGGGACTTAATCGCACAAAAAAACTAGCTAGATTTTGTGCGCGATTAGGATAAGTTCCGGTGACAATACTTCCAATTTTGTAGTAGGTTGCGGCAGTCTATTTGAGTCTGTTGGACCTGTTGGACTGCCGACCTCTTGGTTCTAGGTCCAAATCCCTCGTCTTTCTTGTATAAATTATGTGGGTATTGACATTGGCGTTGATTACAAACGGTTAAAGAAAAAATCGTGAAGAAACCTCGCAAGTCAGAGAGTTTAAAAAAAATCGAAGATATTTGACGCCTGCCAACCTGCACTTGGCCTATATGGTGAACTATGGCTTGTGGATAGACTATGGTCTGCGCCCAGCAATGTAGCAGTTTATAAAAACAGGGCTGATCCGGAGGTGAACCATTCGAGTATTAGTAGGTCTGTTTGAATGGTTATGAAAGATTTTGAGTTACAAGTTTGTTCTGAACACCAAAAATACATGTTTGTCACATTTATGTTTCTCTAGAGGTAGGCTAAAGGTGTTAACGGAGCAGTCCTTGAAGATGCCTTGAAGACGTCTGATAGAGTCAAATGGAAAAATACAGCAAAGCTTTGAGCAAGAAATCTAATGAGATAAGTGATACCGAAGAAAATCGATCCAAGATTCAAAAGAGTTGTAAACATGCTACAGAGAAATGAGCCAGATTCCATTTCTTACCTGTACAGGAGCCTGTCAACAACAGTAATGGAGCCGACATTCAGGTTGGCTCTGGCGCTGTTGGTGATAGCCGAACTGTCAGTATTGGTGGCAATGACAGCCAGCACGGCAAGAACTAGAATGGTCTTCATCTAGAAAAGAAATACCACAGTACAGTAAAAAGCCAACTATTAGCAACGTGAAATATAAATAAATAAAGAAATATCGCAGGACATAACACACAGCGCCATCTGACCCCAAACTAAGCAGAGCTTGTGTGATGGAAGTCAGATAACTGATAGAATACATACATACTTTTTTTTTTGTAAATGCATACTTATAATACATACAGAACACCCAGACACAGAACAAACATTTGTTGATACATAAAATGTTTATCCTGAGCGGGAATCGAACCCACGCCCTTTAGCTCTTAAGGCAGATATGCCAATGAGTCAACAGGGCTGTTAAATCTATCAACAGCTCATTTATAGATTACATAAATTTACAACTAAAACACTGACTCCATGATCCTAAGGCCAACTAAACGCACTCCAATGAAACAGCGAGATTTCTGAGCAAACGAAAATATTATCGATGTATACAATTTTTTGATCCGAAACGAAGTAATTCGCCAGAGAACTAAAGTCATTGACATAGCTCAGCGTATTAGCAAGCTGAAGTGGCAATGGGCTGGACATATCTGTCGCAGAACCGATAACCGCTGGGGTAAACGTGTTCTAGAGTGGAGACCGCGTATTGGCAAGCGTAGCGTAGGACGCCCTGAGACTCGATGGAGTGACGATATACGTAGGACAGCTGGCGGTGGATGGAAGCGAAAAGCCGAAGATCGGGCTGAGTGGCGTGTCTTGGGAGAGGCCTATGTGCAGCAGTGGACTAGTATAGGCTGATGATGATGGTACAATTTTTAGATTTGTTGATTTTTTAAAAACCGGTCGATCAATTTCGTGGAAGGAAAGTTCCACATGGGAAGTGTAACAACAACAAAATTAAACAAAAACATTAAATATAAATAGTTTTCCAAATCGGTTCAAGGGTCTTCGAGTAATCGGTTAACATACATAATTATAAAAAATAAGATTCTGAATAACTGAGAACCTCCTCCATTTTTGAAGTCGGTTAAAAATATTTTAAACTTTTTTTTTGTATATCATCAACACAAATTCATTTGTATTGATGATTTACATTTTTTTATACAACTATAGTTTTTGAATGTAATTAAGAATTCACACTTACCTACACTCGCATTTTTTCTATTTTTGGTTTGATTTTTATGTCGCACACAAGTATCATATTTCATCAAACGATCTATATTTATGGTGATTTTTATATGATCAATTTTTTTTTTATGTTTTCTGCTTCATGGCGATCTGTTCCAGGAACAATAATACCAAAACGAAGTTCCTAGCGAAAATAACACGATAGTTATTTTACACTGCAACAATATAAACCTTGTCACTAAAAAAACCTAATTGTATAGCCTTTGTTACTAAAAAAATATTGCTTACCTTGTATTTTTTTCCTTATTAACAATTAACTTATTGTGAGATCTTGTGGCTTGATGGACACTTAATGGATTTCGAATTTTATTATTTATAGGACTCAAGTAGTTTATCGTTAAATAGATAAGATAAGACTAAAATATCATACTGATAATTAAAAATTAGCTAACTGTTTTGATTCTGCTTTGAGATTATAGAACTTTGTAGTTTCTCAGAAACGATTTGGTCAACGTACTTTTGTTGCAAACAAGTTAAATAAATTATAATAAAAACCGGCCAAGTGCGATTCGGAATCGCGCACGAATAGTTCCATACCATTATCTACAAAAACGGCAACAAAATCACGTTATTTGTATGGGAGCTCCTTAAAATATTTATTTTATTCTGTTTTTAGTATTTGTTGTTATAGCGGCAACAGAAATACATCATCTGTGAAAATGTCAATTGTCTATCACGGTTCATGAGATACAGCCTGGTGACAGACGGACGTACGGATAGCGGAGTTTTAGTAATAGGGTCCCGTTTTACCCTTTGGGTACCGAACCCTAGTTTTTTGGTTTTTTTTTTCATAGTGGGAACGTGAGGTTTTGATTAGCGCAAACCCTGAACTCTTTTGCTTTCTTGTCTCTTTCACTCTCTTTAGTGCAGTGATCGTGTTTGCATTTTATTGAAAAAAAAAAACAATAGTTTTGTGAGCACTGAGCGAATTGCTTATTTTATCCTGTAGCTGACTATGCGGAGTTTGTTTTCGCGAGGGTTTAAATGTATGTAAATATAAAAATGTAGTGTTTTATTCATAAAGTGCTGCATTATGTGTGCGAGCGTAGGAAAGTGTTATGATGAAATTATGTATTTTGCGTCGCTACCAAAACTACATTGAAGTTTTTAGTAAAGTTGTCATTTTGCCTAAGCATGAGCAGACTTTTTTTTTATGTGAATAATAACGAAATGAACGAGACGCTCCCCTGATGGTAAGAGATAACGCCTGTCCATGACCATTGCAGCGATACACAGAACTTTGAGTAATAAAACAAAGTCCAGGGCATCGCTGCTTTGGTGGCAACTTTGAGTAATAAAACAAAGTCCAGGGCATATCGATGGTGGGTTTAAAAAAAATATTCTTCTAGAAATATTTAGATATTTTTTTTATAGAAGGCAGCGTATATAGGATATCATAAGAATAAGAAATTATATATGTTTTCCGTGATAGCTTAAATTCTAAAGTAAAAAGGAAAAATATCCATTAAAATAGGTATCTAATACATATTAACACATTGTATATTTATGCTTCAGAACTACATGGTCTAATTCCCCCATGTCCATTTTTTTTTATCAAAGAACCAGAAGCCCGAAAATGCGATTTCATTTCATGGTCGACGTTCCAAAAAACTGGAACGAAACGATTTGATTCCACGTTCATTGTGCGGACTGCTAGACAGTGGAATTCACTGCCTGAGTACCTACTGTTCGCTTAACTTTAGTTTACGGTCAAACGCAAGCCAATTTTTTTTTTAAATGTACAAGTAATAAGACGAACGAGTCACTCTCCCAATGTTAAGAAACAACGCCTGTTCATAACCCATTGCAGCGATACATAGAACTTTGAGTAACAAAACAAAGTCCAGGGCATCGCTGCTTTGGTGCTCATTACTTTGAGACTTTCGATGGTTAGTCTCAACCCAGTAATTTCACTAGCTGCAGTACCCTTCAAACCGGAACACAGTAATGTTTACACACTACTGCTTAGCGGTAGAATATCTGGTACTGCGGGGGTACCTACCTAGACGACCTGCTAAGGAGATCTACCACCAAGTAAAAGACTTGACTCTAACTTACTTTTGTGTGACTTCATCATTATCATTATTTCAGTCGTAGGACGTCCACTGCTGGACATAGACCTTCCCCCATTGACTTCCATAAAGACCGGTTGGAAGCGGCTCGCATCCAACCGGTCTTGCGTTCCTGCGGGCTTTATTAGGTTGTCTATTTACCTTGTGGGTGGACGTCCTACGCTACGCTTGCCGGTTCGTGGTCTCCACTCCAGAACTTTGCGGCCATCAATTCTGTTTGCTATGTGCACTGCCGACTGCCATTTCAACTAGCTAATTCTCTGGGCTGTCGGTTTTTTATTCCCCAACGGATCTCCTCATTTCTGATTCGATCTCGTAGGGAAACTTCGAGTATAGCCCTTTCCACAGCTCGTTGTGCCACTTTGAGCTTACTTTTACATTTCAAAGTCACGTTTCACCTCATGATATCGTTTTTCCAAAAACGCTCGCACTCGCTCGCATTTATGAATAAAATACCACAATTTAAAATAATATCTGTAACGCAGAGAAATGATTTCTCCGCGTTTCCCGCCTCACATAGAATATTCTCGCGTCTTAACGTGCAAAAATGATACAAAAACTAATATTCATTGCCAAAGAGTTCGTATATTATATTCCTTTATTCTATAACTTGTACTTTATAGCACACAGAACATGCGATATTATTGCTGTCGTCTCATTCTCATTTAGATAGACGTCAGAGTGAAAATGACAGAAACTATATCGTATGTTCTCCTTGAACTCGAGTCGTTGGTTTTATTGACGTCCCCAGATGCTCAATTGGTAGTAGTAGCCACGACCTCTGGAGGAGGTGAAGCGAACTGTGACATTCCTCTGTCCAATGCCTCCAGCAATAATCCGGGGGGTGGCGAACTGCGTGGCTCCAACTTCGTGGGCCTGCACAGCAGAAATGCGAACCCTGGTACCGCCGCGGTAGATTACGTCTTCTGTCTGGATAGTGTTGGTAATGGCGCCCTTGTAGACGTATGTCCTGGAAATTATAAAGTTGTTTTTATTGAATACCATGGGATGGCTCACGGTTTCACCCACCAACCAACCAACGGTGAAAGAATTTTTGAAATCGGTCCAGTAGTTTTTAATTTTTTACGTGTCATACAAAAATACAAATCTTTCCTCTTTATAAATCTTCGCAAGGAAATGGTGAAGGATCTTTCAATTGGAACAAATATAACTCCATTACAATAACACCATAGCTTCAAAAACATAAGCAGAAGTGAGTTTGCTTAACCTAATCCCAGTCTATTTTTCTAGCGGACGGCCAGAAGCTCGAAAGTGGCATCGTTTTATGTTTGACATTCCTAAAACTGTAATGAAACAGTTGATTACACTTTTTTCTGCGAACTGTCAAAGAGTGCCGGTGGATCTCAGTAGCGTACTGGAAAGGTTTCCAAGACAGCGTTTGACAAAAAACTAATAACGATGAAACAACTAATATCTAGTACATAACTTTTTGCTGCGGTGATAGATCAGTGGTTAACGCGCCCAGATCATACCAGGGCATGAATTCAAATCCCTACAATGAGCTTGATCTGCCGGTGAAGGAAAACATGGTTAGGAAACCATAGCGTTGTGGTAGAGTACTTTCTAGTAGTTACTCTGCTGGCTGGTTACAGAGTTGAAAATCTGCCGCCAAGCACCTCATAATAAAAACGAACAAACACACACAATAGTGTGTACCACTGTTGTGTGTTTTCTAGCATCCTCGCTTGACAGCCAGCTCCCATTGCAACCTAGATGTGTTTACCATTTTACATTAAATACTATTAGGTGAGTTGTGATCAAACAATTAGTCTGCGACCCGTAAAATAATCTAATCACCAATTAAGAGTTATTATCCCCATCTCGAATAAGCTATATTAGTAAGTAGGTGATAAGAAATGAGTCAGATATCAGTGTCTTACCTGTACAAGACTCTGTCAGCGGAGTTGATAGAGCCAACATTTAGGTTGGCCCTGGCGCTGTTGGTGATGGCCGAGCTGTCGCTCACGGCAGCGATGACGGCCAACACGACGAGAATTAGAATGGTCTTCATCTGGAAAAAAAATATAGAATTATAAAGAATGTTACAATAAGCATAACATTTTTCCATTACTCGTACTCGGAAACTAGGTCGGAGAAGGTTGAAAGTAAAACTTTTCAGCCCTAGTGAGAATCGTTTTCAACTGACAGCTGTCAAATTATTTAAAAAAAACTAGTTCTATTTTCACATTTCTATTGAACCATGTTCCGACTTTCTATACAGGCACTCAATTACAGAATATATTTTTTAAATCACTATTATAATTTACTTTTAACTATTTTTTTCAAATAACTTTGATTTAGGCAAAATGTATACCATTTTTTCAATGATGAAAATAAAAAAATAATGGCTGAATAGCAGGCCGGCCACAGAAAAAAAATTAGTTGGGAAAGCGGCAATCTTCGATTCGTCGATCTTCATTTGTTTTGTTGATTTATGTAAAACAAAATTCACTCAAATTTTTCTTTGGCTAATTCATGTTTTTATTTTTACTTTCCTTTTCTATTCGTAATTAAAAGCACAGTAGGTACCTATAGACTTATTTAGTTCCTCGTACTATTGGCGTCAAAAGTTATATCGATGGTGGGTTTAAAAAAAATATTCTTCTAGAAATATTTAGATATTTTTTTTATAGAAGGCAGCGTATATATATAGGATATCATAAGAATAAGAAATTATATATGTTTTCCGTGATAGCTTAAATTCTAAAGTAAAAAGGAAAAATATCCATTAAAATAGGTATCTAATACATATTAACACATTGTATATTTATGCTTCAGAACTACATGGTCTAATTCCCCCATGTCCATTTTTTTTTATCAAAGAACCAGAAGCCCGAAAATGCGATTTCATTTCATGGTCGACGTTCCAAAAAACTGGAACGAAACGATTTGATTCCACGTTCATTGTGCGGACTGCTAGACAGTGGAATTCACTGCCTGAGTACCTACTGTTCGCTTAACTTTAGTTTACGGTCAAACGCAAGCCAATTTTTTTTTAAATGTACAAGTAATAAGACGAACGAGTCACTCTTCCAATGTTAAGAAACAACGCCTGTTCATAACCCATTGCAGCGATACACAGAACTTTGAGTAACAAAACAAAGTCAAGGGCATCACTGATTTGGCGCTCTTTACTTTGAGACATTCGATGGTTAGTCTCAACAGCCCAGTAATTTCACTAGCTGCCCTGCACTAGTACCCTTCAAACCGGAACACAGTAATGTTTACACACTATAGCTTGGCGGCTGAATATCTGGTACTGCGGTTGTACCTAGTTGACCAAGTAAAAATGAAAGTATGTATATTAAATAGTCACCTTGTTGATTTTTTCTTCTTTTACTTAACTCGATGTCACGTCGACTGAGTACTTAATGAGTTTCCCACTGAGAAGTTTATTATTTATACTAATTTTCAAATTCCAGATACAACTAGATAAGACAATAACAGATGATTGTCTTCGGATAAAGAAATCGGAATTGTAGCTTCACAGAAACTATTTCCTTGTTGAACGCAACAAAATTTGCTGATTTTTTTTTTAATTTCAAAATATTTAGCTGAAAGTTTGTGGTGTTAGTTTTCGCCTGCCTATTCTCAGGAGCTCTAAGAAGCGCCACCGCTTCACGGTTGACATTCCAAAAACTCGAACTAATAGGTTCCAATCTACCGTCATTGTACGAACCGCTAAACAAAGCCTCCAAGCAAGCAAGCAAAGCCGCCAAACAGTAGTGTGCAAGCATTACTGTGTTACGGTTTGAAGGGTACTGTAGCTAGCGAAATTACTGGGCTGTTGAGAGTAACCATCTAGTCTCAAAGTACTGAGTGCCAAAGCAGCGATGCCCTGGACGTTGTTTTGTTACTCAAAGTTCTGTGTATCGCTGCAATGGTCATGGCCAGGCGTTATCTCTTAACATCAGGAGAGCGCCTCGATCGTCTCATTACTTTTACATTAAAAAAAAATGAAATTTGCTGCCCGAGTGGATGGTTCCCAGATACAATCTGGAAGCCTTCAAGTCTTTTTTTTTACTTTATCTACGTACGGAATCGGTTTATTCTAGGCGAGCGTGCGCCACCATCGACCACATCTTCACTTAACATCAGGAGAGTTGGTGGTCAAACGCAACCCTATTTGTAATTTGTTAAGGGATACCCGCTTCATATTTTCGGGATAAAAAGTAAACTATATATCCAGGATCTCAGCTACCTCCATACCAAATTGCATCCAAGTCCGTTCAGTAGTTTTTACGTGAAAGAGTAACAAACATCCATCCATCCAAACTTTCACATTTTTTATATTAGTAGGAAGGAAATAGGATGGGATAGGATTATTTCATAAAGTTCGGAGGCTAGAAGAGTGAAAATTACGATAAACATTAAAACGTCAGGAAGGTATCTAGAAAAAAAACAATATTGCATCTTTTTATTAATGCATAACATTTTTTTGTTATCTCCAAAAAAGTAAGGTTCTCTATTCTACTCATATTTTATGGTAACAAGTATTAAGACGAGCAAAACTTTCGTTATTATAATAAAGCCCCTCTTCTACTAGATAAAAATGTCCTATGCTCTTACGTCGGTTTTCTTTTGCGACATATTTACTTTGCAGCGAGTAAAGAGATATTCAAAAAAAATGCAAGTAACGTTCTACGTCAAACCCATAATTTTAATCAAGATAATATCGGGGTTTTCACAATTAGGGAAAACTGTCACACTGCTACATTAAAAACTTTTACTTTTTTTACATTTAAAACAAAAATGATACGATTCCTGATGCTCATGGATTACGCTTGCCTACCACTGCAGCGATACCCGGTAGTTTGAGTAACAAAACAAAATATAACTCTTTTTTTTATGCCACAGGTGGCAATCAAGCTGACGGGTTGCTTTTTTTTAACTAATTTGCCCCATTGGGCAGGCTAAAGCTGTAAAGCCATACTGCCTTGTGATAAGTGTTATTTCTGGTGTGTCTTAGTTATTTATGGTCAAAGCCCAGTCTTAGTCAAATCCAGACCGTGTCAGTCAAGTCCAAGTCAAGTCATGCTTTAGTAAAGTAGTGATGACTTTACTATAAAGCTTCGATGGAGTTTTGGAAGCAACACAAAGAGTCATGTTTCACCACATTATATCATTTCCCACACTTGCGCTTGTGATTCGGCACTTTATGAATAAAACACCACCATTTTTATGCATAAACACTCGACAAAACACTAGTTTTGGAAAAAAATACAACGGAGCGACACGACTCTTCCCGCGATCCCGCCAAAACTCCCAAATCCAGCTCTTTTTTTATGCCACAGGTGGCAATCAAGCTGACGGATTGCCATATGTAAGCAATCACCATCGCCTATAGGTACTACAAATACATTGTCGACCTTTTAAGATTCTATTAACACTTTTGAAGCCGCCGGAATACGGAAGAAGGAAAAAAAGTGTATGGCAAAAAGGATCGAGCGAATCGCACAGCGTGCGATTTCCATGAAACATATGTGGATGAGCTTTCAGACGATTGCGGTTAGTGTCGTTATGGAACCGTGATGCCGGCATAAGTTCCAATAATTATTCAGAACACTCCCGTAGGTATATGCGGAGTACGCACGGAGACCCGACGCGACGTCTCTAGGCAAACTAAGCGGCTCTAAGACAAATAAGTCCATTCCAGGCTAGATGGTTTACAAGAGAACAACTGAGACGTGATGAGGGCCAGCCTTCAAATTACAGTCCTTAGAAATGCACTCCAGGGCTTATTCTTTCAATTTATTTTGTGGTTTAGCAAAAATACAGAATGTGTAAAATTGAATGGGTTGCAGATGCATCTGGATCGTGAAAAAGTAAGAAACGGACATACAAAAGTTTCACATTTATAAAATTAGTGTGATTTTTTACAAGGGAGGTAGATTATTGTTTAAATCGAACGAGGAAAATGATTGTTGTTTTTGTCACATACCTATTAGTCAATTTCCTTTTAATTGCTCGGTGAAGATAATTAAAATAGATAATAGATATCATCAGTTTCGTTTTGTAGCAATCTATAAGAGTACTTACATTACATTGCATTATCATAGACGCTTCTTAGAAATTCTTTTTTTTTAGTATTTACCTTAACGAACATACCTTAAAGATTGTCCTTTTGCCACATTTGGTAAAGTTTTGCTTTGAGAGCTGAACGGTGTGGATTAGTTTGGGGCTAGATGCCGCTATGTGAAATTTCCTAGGATATAAGATTTAATTTTTAATTAATTCTAGCTGAGGTCCGCGGTGTTACCCGCTACTTGTATCCGGGATAAAAAGTAGCCTATGTGTTACTCCAGGGTCTCAGCTACATCCATACCAAATCCATTCACGTGGCCAGCATTGTGGCCCGATGCTAAAGCTTGAAGTCAGTGATAATACACACATTACTTAAAAAAGACTTCGAACACAGGACCTCCATTTTGAAAGAAAGGAAGAAAAAGATTTTATTCTGTAACATAAAAACACAAAAAACAAAAATGAACAGACACAAACAGACAACACTTTATTTGAGACATAAAACATATTTCAACATAATTATTGTTAATTAATAATTGTTCTTATAAGGTAGATGGTATTTATAAATAAACCAAAAAGGAGAAATACGTTTTATGTCACAAACCGGCCTCGACTCAGCATAATGCCGAATGCAGCCACTCAGGCAGCCAGGCGGCCAGGCGGCCCGGCGCTGGTCTTCCGTCGAGGCCGCCGGTAAAAAATAATATTATTATTTTTTAATATTTTACGTTTAAAGGATGCTTTTGAAAGACAAACGTTCTTCCAAGTAGGCATAAGAGCACAGAGCCTATTCTCTGGTCTTCCAAACTTCAGAGGAATAAATTGGTATTTCATTTTCGATAAAACCTTGGCTTTTATCCAATGCACTACTATTTGAAAGGACATTTTCATGTAAAATGGGAGAATGTAATAAACCAAGTAACATTTTCAGTTTGTGGCTGCGTACGAAATTCTCGGGGAAAATGTTGGTATTTTTCTATCGCATTCGCTGTGAAATTCTCGCGCACATTAAAGAGGTCGGACGACCTCTTTACCATACACGTAGTAGCTTACATAAGTAAAGATATTTTGTAAACAAGACTATTTAGGTCTTGAAGGTGAATGAATAGGTTAGCATGCATAGATATTTATTTTTAAGAAAGATTAAAGACGGGTTAGGTTAGAAAGTTGTTTTGCCATTTACGAATGTCCATTAACGAAATTATATTCTAATACCATTTCATTCTTTCATGGACTTATTAACTCTAAGGAATGACTTTAGAGGACGCTTCAGGTGACCAGAATGCTGGTATTTACTTTGGTCAAAAGCTAAACATTGCCATCCAGCGTGGCAATGCTTGGCAGCATTGCCACGCTGGATTCTGGCATTCTGGCCACATATTCCTCCTCTGACGGTTTTTTAGAATAAGTTTTTTGTATACATTTTGTAAATAGTATAATTTAAGATCTTTTATTTATTTTGTTTAATAAATAAATTTCAGTTTCTTAATTTTATTTTTATTATTTAGTTGTGAATAACGAGCCAAAGGATTTTAACTACGAGTAGTATGACATTATTTAAAAGTAATGAGAATAATATTGAAATTAAATTGAAATGGGAATCTAGAAATTCGTAAAAGATAATTTTTGGAAATATTTTTTGCGATTGGATATGGTAGAATTAGTTATTTATACCTAATTATTTACAATTATAATTATCTGTCTGTCTGTCTGTATAATGTGTTATTATCTATATCTATACTATTGTAAAGAGGAAAGATTTGATTGTTTGTTTGTATTGAATAGGCTCCGAAACTACTGGACCGATGTCAAACATTCTTTCACCGCTGGGAAGCTACACTATCTCCGGGTGACATAGGCTTGTAACATACTTTTTATCCCTGTATTCCCCCGGGAACGGGAACTATTTATCAATCTAATATTAAGTGTTAATATAAAAGTATGTCTTTGAAAAAAAGTAGATATGTCAATACAAAAATATTGTAAAAAAAAAAACAGACTACAAAGTGAACGAAGCCAAAACAAGTAAAGTATACATAAATGTTTTGTTTGTTGCAGGCGGTATCGGATGAAATGTTGGTAGAGCTGAAGGCTTGCTTCATGGAGGCTTATGACGACAATCAAGATGGCAAGATCGACATAAGAGAGGTGAGAGAAACAACTGCAGCCTGCCTCACACAAGCAGGCCTTTAAAAATTAGTCAAAGTCCAGTCTAGGTCAAGTCCAGTCCACGTCAGTCAGTAGTGTTTATAACATTGCTGTGTTCCGGTTTGAAGGGTACTGCAGCTAGCGCAATTACTGGGCTGTTGAGACTAACCATCGAAAGTCTCAAAGTAATGAGCGCCAAAGCAGCGATGCCCCGGACTTTGTTCTGCAACTTCTGTGTATCGCTGCAATAGTCATGGGCATGCGTTATATCTTACTATAAGGAGAGCGTATCGTTCGTCTCATTACTTTTACATTAAAAAACGTATAATTTCTATTATTTATTTATTTTATTTTAAATTTGCAGTTAGCGCAACTACTACCAATGGAGGAAAACTTCCTTCTGCTGTTCCGATTCGACAATCCTCTGGAATCCAGCGTGGAATTTATGAAGGTATACTTTTTTACGGTCAAACTTATAAATAACTAGCTGCGCACCGCGTTATTACCCGCTACACGTTTTCGGGATGAAAAGTAGCCTATGTGTTAATCCAGGATCACAGCTACCTCCATACCAAATTTCATCGTAATCCGATCAGTAGTTTTTGCGTGAAAGAGTAACAAAGGTCCATCCATACTAGAGATGTGAAAAAATAATTGATTATACCGATTACTGGTTCATTGTGTGAAGAATTTGTGATTATATACCAATGAAGTTCTATTTCTTTTACGTAAATATTAAAATAAGAACAAGTAAAATAAGAACAGGTTCGAAATGATATGTTTTTTTTTCTTTGACGCATTTTATTGTGCTTAAATGATAATAATAGATATAAAACAAAGTCGTGGTTAACGTCTGTCTGTTTCTCAGCTTATCCGCACTTCACACAACGAATTTCAATATTTTAGCGGTCATTGAAACATTTTTTACTGAATTCTAATCAAAGTTTTGTCTTCTAAATCGCTAAAGTAAATTGGTCACTAGTAAAAAAGCATATATCGCTCTTTCCTCATCAAAGATTCATTTCCATTATACAAACCTGTCTGACAGTTCAGAAACAAGGTCCAGTAAAATTAGAAAATCGATTACGTTTCTAGATTTGGCGGGAGTACGACACGGACGGCAGCGGGTACATAGAAGCTGACGAATTGAAGGTGAGTTAGCCCTGCCTCAATTCCCTATTCAATTCTTCTACGCACTCTTGTAAAAGACTAGATATTTATAAGCAATCCTAAGTACCTACCCGAGGTATTTTACCCAACATTTTTGTTCAAGCCGATAAATAAAAAAAAACATATATTTTCGCGGGAAATTATCAGAAGCTTGTCGATCTTTTGTCTTTATTTTTGGCATCGCACTTTGATGCGTTCTCCCAGTATTGACTATTTCATATTTTCAATATTACAGTCAGCCACATAATACATGCCACATTTAAGCCCAGTCCACGCCCTCGTAAAGTGCCTGTGACTATTTTAAAAAATATTTTACTGCCTTATATCGCACGCACTCGTGTATTTAATTCGAAACATAAGTGAAACTAGAATATATTTACCTACATGAATTTTACGCCTATCCGTCAAAACACCGCTTTCTATTTACTGTAATAATAGAAAGCAATTTCAAACCTGAACCAAAACTTCAATATGATTAGTATCTAATCAATTTCTCAAATATACTTGTATGCTTTTCAGAATTTCCTTCGTGACCTCCTGAAAGAAGCAAAGAAAATAAACGACGTTTCAGAAGATAAGCTAATAGAATATACTGACACAATGGTTAGCACTCTTTTAACTTTTGGACGAATACTAGATTTTATTATACCTGACCAAAAAAATAAAAATTATAGAGCACGTTTTTGGAACACGAAAGTCTATTCGAATTTCAAATTCGTGTCACAATAATTAATATTTTTTTCAGTGATTTTTGTACTTGATGATCGTCTTTTTTTTTAATTTTACTAAAAAGGTTTTTAAGTTTAAGACTATAAAATATTTTCTTTTCTCAGCTGCAAGTGTTCGATTCAAATAAAGATGGCAGATTACAGCTTTCAGAGATGGCGAAGTGAGTAACAATGGTTCTTTGTTCCTATGTTCATAGCCTGAAATTATAATTTTAATTACTTTAAGTTGTGACTTATCTTTTAAGTTTAGAAAATAAGCGAAAACCTGGAAAACTTGATGCTGGAAAATGAAAAAGGTTAGTACGAAGCGATATAGTTCCATGGTTGATGTTTTAAACCCTCGAACGAAAATGAAACGAACAAAAAACAACTTTTGAAATTTTTTTTTTTTTTTTTGTGCAGTGAAAGAAATAAATATTGAAGGGCATTCATAGAGCGCCATCTAGCGGCAATTTGTGAGATTTACGTAAAGTAAATCTAAAGTGATACAGCGCCTCTGGCGGCAGTAAATAGAAACTGTATTTTTCACACATTTGGTTGCTATCGTTTAGGTATTACGTTATTCTCGCAAATTAACATACTGAAGCCACTGATATATTCAATCTGTGTATCCTCAAGTCTCGAGTGGATTGCTTTCTTCTAAACAAGCGTGCTTTCTCGTATCTTCTTCCGCATCTTTGCTTTAAGCTCAATATATTCCAACGTTTTGAGCACGTTCGTTACTGCAGTCAATCATCAATGTAATATGTATTACACAGCGCCATCTGACCCCAAACTAAGCAAAGCTATGGAAGTCAGGTAACTGATAGAATACTTAAGGTGGTTCAATTTCCATACAAATATTTCTTTTCCATTTATGGACAAATGGGGCACAATTTTACAATGAAATCACAGTTACTGGCATTTGTTTTGGCCTTTATTTGCGGTAAATCACAATTGTTTGAATAAAACAGTAGATTAATAGCATAATCTACTGTTTTATTCAAAAATCATAAATTCATAAATTTGATTTTATGCTAATTATCTACTGTTTTATTTAAACAATTGTGATTTACCGCAAATAAAGACCAAAATAAACGCCAGTAGCTGTGATTTCACTGTAAAATTATGCTCCATTTGTCCATAAATGGAAAAAAATATTTGTATGGAAATCAAACCACTTTAAATAGTTTTTTTTTTTTTGTAAATACATACAGAACACCCAGACACAGAACAAACATTTATCGTCACACAAATGTTTGTCCTGGTGGAAATCATTGCTTCTCTGTGAGAGCTGTGTATTATGTAAATGTGTATTACTTTTTTGTCGTTGTCTTTGTAAAATGAAAAAGTAGATAGCTATAACACATCGAATAGTTATCTGTCATTATCATAAAGAACTTTAATTTGAAAGCGCGTTACGATTCTAATATGGTAGGTATTGATCCAAAATCTTTTGAAGGTCGACTAAAACCGCGTTTTCCATTTTAATCTCGAACCTAAGACCTTCATGTACTTAATTAACATACATTGAATATTTTATAAACATTTTCGATTAAAATCTGACTTACGAAGATATGAAGTGCTTTTCAGTGTTCACGTGAGAAACGTTCAAATTACACGATCATGAAAAAACTAGGCGTTAATCTTATGCCCGTGTAATAAGGGTCACATTACTCACAGTCGAGAAGTTTTTTATTTTTATGGTTGACAGGCTAGGTGTTTGACCACAGCTCACGCGATGTTAGTTAAGGTGGTTCGATTTCAATACAAATATTTTTTTGCCATTTATGGACAAAATGAGCATAATTTTATAGTGAAACCACAGCTACTGGCATTTAATGTGGTCTTTATTTGCGGTAAATCACAATTGCTTCAATAAAACAGTAGATTATTTGTCCATAAATGGCAAAAATTTATTTGTATGGAAATCGAACCACCTTAGGTTTAGTTGTAAAGCCAATATTTGTATTATTATTAGCGGCCCCTAGTCAATACGCCCTTAAAAGATACGAAATGGTGCCACGTGCCACTCTGGCTCATTATCGCGTAGCAAAGTCAACGTTTACTTTTAATATATTTACAGGTTGCTCCCCGTCAAAGAAAACTTCCTTTGCAGACAAGTCTTTAAGGTGAGTGACATTAAAAGGATACTCTGTGTTGAGTGACACTTCATTTCTCATCTCTAATTCCCGCCAAAGTGTCAACGCCATCTTGTATCGTGCGAAAATATTTGCAGCGAATTTAGATTTTTTTTTTTTTTAATTTGCTCATGTTTGTGTACTGAAATAGAAAATACATTTTCGCACTGTTACTTTATGAAATACGCGTTGCTCAAATCTATCATACTAGAATATTAAATATTGTTAGTAATGGTTTCAAATCACAAATACCTATAGTATGAAAAATTCCAAAACTGTATTCTGAAAGCATTTATGATTACAAATAAAACCAATAAATTGATTAATATTTTGTGTGTTACTTAAACAAAATAATTAGCTAGAATAAAGAAAACGAATATAATATGACACAGTTAGGAACTGGTATAAAATACGTGAAGCCAAATTTTCTTACTAGGAAAAAAGTTAAATCACAACCTACGTCAGCGAAATTTTTCCGTAAAATATTCAGATGTCACTGTAGTGTAGAATTTTTTCATGCTCGACACGCAGCAGTCATGTAACCTCGGAATAGAATGAAGTTACGAGGAAAATTACATATTGAGGAAGTAGCTATTTTCGCCGCAACATCTACGCCATAAAAATTTATGGTCTTCTGCGCTTGGCAGAATCCGTAGATTTATAATTTTCCGCGTATTTTCAGGATTAATATTTATCCATCAACGTAATGTACACAGCATCGTTGAAAAAAAAATCTTTCTTTTTTTTGGCTTCGTACATTTTTTATCATTTGTCAGCACAATAAGAAATATATATTTTAAACAAAATAGTAGTTTTGGCTCATGTTACAAAGTAAGAAAAAATAAGCTTGGGAAGTAGTAAATTAACTTTACTATTTCGCAAACTTATTTTTTTTTATTTTTGTAAATTTTATTGTGTTGGCACTAAAAGGTAATTTCAAAACAAAGCAGTTTCTGCTTGTTCTATAAATGATCTAGTACATAATTATATTTAGGTAGGTATATTATGTATATCACTGTTAGGTATTTACTTAGGAATAAATAGACGAATCTATGTCCCACGTTCCTACCCAGAAATATAAAATTCAGAGATACATGCCAAGTAACATAACTGTTCACGAATTCATGACTCTTCCATCACATCAAGTGCAGCGATGTATGCTGCATAATACATGGCTCTCGAATGTACCAGCTGAACTAAAGTCAGTATATATTATTATTATTGAAAACTTCACGTTCTGCGCAACAAAACAAACTTGCGGTTGCGGTCGAGCGGTTGACGCAAATTCCTTTCTTTTTTGTATTGAAAGTTAAGCTGTACATAAGAGTGGTATCTAATTGCTACCCTGTGTACCAAACTCATTGTTCTACCATTAAGATTATTTTTTTTTTTTTCGTTAATTTGCCCTTTCGGGCAGGCTAAAGCTATAAAGCCATACTGCCTCGTCTTCAGTGATATTTCTGCTGTATCTTAACTATGGTTATCGTCAAAGTCGTCTTAGTCAAGTCCAGTTCGTGTCAGTTCGTGCCAGTCATGCTTTAGTAAAGTAGTGGCAACTTTACTATAAAGCTTCGATGGAGTTTTGGAAGCAACACGAAAACTCATGTTTCACCACATTATATCATTTTCCCACACTCGCGCTTGTAATTCGGCACTTTATGAATAAAACACCACCATTTTTATGCATAAACACTCGACAAAACACTAGTTTTGGAAAAAATACAACGAAGCGACACGACTCTTCCCGCGTTCCCGCCAAAAACTCCCATTAAGATTAATTTGTAAACTAGACATAGACTAGAGGTAGAATGTAAGGTCAACGCTTTCATTTTTTTTCGTGCTGAAAGTAGGTAGCATACTTGTATTTAGTTTTTTTTGTAGCTTTATTTGCATGTTTTTTTCTATAGGTTTGACACATAGGTTTTGGGTCATTACTAATAATACTTACCTCTATTTATTTTATATTGAAATACTTGAAAGCGTAAAGTAATTGATACTGGCAAAGTGCACGAAGTGCGATGTCAAAGGAAAAAAATGGGTACTGTTAAATCTAAAAAGGCACTGTTGTAAACGTACAAAAAAGATCTAACAATATTTTCTGACTACTTACTATATTAGTTGACATTTATAGACGTATTCGTGAATTTACTACTAAACGTTGGACCTGAAACCTATGTATCTCCGCCTCGCATTTTTCGTCTGTTTCGTTGATGACAAGAATAAGCAAGAAGAATGTTTTTCTTTTTCAATTTCTTAAACTTGTACACACGTCAAATCGAATGACCCAATCATTCCAAATTTGCACAGGATTCAAACAACTAGGGTTCCGTACCACCACATAAAATACACGACAAAAAATTGTGTTTAGAGAAAAAGTTTTTTTTTTTAATGTAAAAAGTAATGAGACGAACAAGACGCTCTCCTGATGGTAAGAGATTACGCACGTCCATGATCATTGCAGCGATACACAGAACTTTGAGTAACTGTTAAAATCTGTTAGCCGAATTAACTTCGACGACTTATCTAAAGAAAATTAATTAATTTAAATTACTAATAAACATTGAAAACTCGTAAACTGGCACTATACACGAGCATGTTATGGCCAAAAAAAAATGTCGGTTAAAAAAACCTAAGTATTAATTTTTTGCAAACATGCAGGATAAAAAAGGATATAATCACTACGTTATAAGACCAACACTTCCTAACTAGCCTTTTTAGTAAGTATGAACGTATTTTCGTCAACCTTACGTGATACTCAGTAAATGAATTTGGTAGGATAGCATATCATTTATCTGAATGTTGGTACAAAGCCCCTACGTTTATAATCCACAAAATTAATTTTTCCAAGTATCGTCCGCCTAGGTCGAATATATACGAGTAGAAACAGACGGTCGGACGTGATAAGCTTAGTAATAGATAGGGTCTTGTTAGCGATCCCTCGGGTACGGAACCCTAAAAAGGCAATTGAACATCATGGCAAGGGGCGTATTAAGTATAACCTCACTTCCATGTGATCCACACTTAATATGCACTCACTTTGGATAGAACAGACTAGATATGTTTGCCATCAATCACTAGTGTGTAAAGTTTGTAGCGATGATAGTATATACTTAGTACCTCACGATGTTTTCCTTCCCCGGCAGCTCAAGCTCATTGTTGGGGTTTGAACACACGCCCTTCGGCATGTGAACCGACCGCGCTAACTGAGTTATTATCGCCACAAATTATATAATGAATCAAATAGTAATTGTCTAGCCTAGTTGATTTTTTCCCCCCTTCCACTTTTGTTTGCTTAGTTATTTATTAATAATAGATACATATACATACTCATACATTATACACATACTTCAGTCACATCATAGTCCTAATCATGATCAATAGGTAATTAAGACCAAGGCACCAAAGTGGCCACATGGGGGCAAAATCATCCCATACGGCCACTTGACCGAACCGAGTGCCCAATTGGACATAAAAATAAATACTTGCCTAAAATACCACTAAGGAAGTCAAATCCGAGTGGCCGTATAGGAACAAATATACTAGAACTTCTTTTAAGTTTAAGATTATTGATGTCTTGTCTTAACCGTTGCCTTCGCACTTTAAACACTTTTAGGTAGAATTTTCAAAAATGGTTGTTACTGTGATGCATTTTCAGTCATAAAAGTAGGAAACTGAAAACACTCGAAAACAAAAGCTGACGATTACTAGTATCGCAATTTTTTTTCGACAAATTTTCTACTAAACAAATGTAAGCTGTTTTTAACAAATGTTAGCATTTTAATGGTTATTCATTTGAATTTACAGGAGATATTTTAAGAGACAAATATATTACCTTGGACAGCAGGTACATGTTGAACCTTTTGCAATTGGTCTACCTGCCCCGCCAGGAGGGGGAAAAATTCAAAGAGCTGTCATCTCGAGTAGTCAACGCCACACTTGACCAAAACTCTGGCTCTTTGGGCAGCTATGCTCATTAACAACGACTTTTTACAGTTAATGTCTTTATAAAAACTTCTTAGCTTTAATTAAGTATCTAGGTACAAAAACTACACACAACTTATGTTAATAATGAAGCATGTGACTTGTATTTGTTTGCCTTTCTGTCTGTCCTAACACTACTGCTTGTCTTGCACTACGCACACATAGGAAGGCATCGAGGTGAGTCCACAGGGATTCTGGTGCACACACGCACAAATTTAAATATAGTAAACTAAATAACACATAAGCACGAATTTAATGCGTAAATAACTTAAAATAAAACATAAATTAATGTGGTAATTAAGGCTTAATACAATCTTAAAAATATTCAAATTTTTATATTACATTAAGAGTTAACAGGTGATGGTAAGAATATTTCTGAGATTGTATTAGACCTAATACGATAGATATAGGCCTTACTTAAAATGTTGCTTAAATTTAATCTATGCTTATAGTATAATGACGGTATGCCTCTATGTTGCGTTTTCACGTGTGACAATAATCTCCGGATCTTTTTTTTATGTTTGTGATGTTAAGTGACAGTATGGTCGAAGATGGTAAAGCACACCAAGCCTAGAATGGAACTAGCTCTCAAGTGAGGCTGCCGGCACACACCGCTATAGATGCTTGGCGGCAGATTTTCAGCATGAGGATGGTAGCTAGCTAGCCGAGTAGGTACTATAAAGTACCCTACCACCATGCTATGGTTTCCTCACGACGTTTTCCTTCACCGGCAGCTCAAGCTCATTGTTGGAGTTTGAACCCACGCCCTTCGGCATGCGAACCGACCGCGCTAACGACTGAGCAACTGGCAACTGCAGTATCTGGCCAAGCGGAGATGTCAGAAAACGCCATATTCATAAATACTAGTGACACGCCCCGGTTCGGGGACTTGATTATATGACATTGAATTTCTCTGCTAATACAAAGATTGGCTAACATATTTTTACATGCAAACCTTCCGATTGCAAACTCACAATGAAAAGCGAATCAAAATCCGTTGCGTGGTTTATTTGTTTTTTGTTTTAAAAATTTAATCCGAAGTATTTTTTGTATAACTTAAATGACAATCAAATAGGTGGATTACCTTAAAGTAAGTGATCACACCAATGTTACAAACTATACCTACTAATTATTTATTATTATACTTTCAGGGAGCAACAAAATTAACGAAGGACGACATCGAAAGAGTATTTTCCTTATACGATAGGGTAAGTATTTTCGTATTCATCATCATCTTCAGCCTCGTAGTCGTATGTGTGTGATTCTGTAAGCTAGGCAACCGCACAAGCGTAAGCGTGGCGATACGTTACTTGTATTTTTTTACTAATTAATATAAAAAATAATTAATAAAATCATTCAAAAAGTAGTATCTGTTGGTTTGAGCCTTCAGCACTACGAACTACGAAGTGGCCAACATAATAGCCAAAATAGCTCTAGACATAGACAATACTTTATTTGTAACATAAAACATATTTCAATACAATTACCAATACGTACAAAAAGAAATAACAAACATAAAAAAAAAACTTATAGATATATAATAATATACTAAAACATGCATTGAAAGTGGCGCCACCAAGAAATCCCCCGCATGAAACTAGAGAATATTTTCAAGAAAACACGATTTACGATAGTACGTTTTTTTATTTATTTATTTATTAATTTAATTCTTTATTGCACACTTTAAAGAAAAACATGTACAAAGGGAGAACTTAATGCTAAAGCATTTTCTGCCAGCCATCTCCTCAGTAAATAACATGGCTTTATTAGCCGCTTCCTCATAGCGCAGGGCTGTCCAAAACATGGCTCACGGGCCGCATGTGGCCCTTCTGTGTGTGCGACCTGCAAAGAGATTTTAATCGTTAGCAAAAAAAAATGAAAAATATCCAAACATAGCTTGCTGAATAGATTACCTACACTACGACAATTTCACCTAAAACAACTAATTTAGGATTATTGATTGTTTTATAATAAATTGGACGTAAGAGGGCGTCACCAACAATTTTCCGCTCTGGGTCGAAAAAATCTTATGGTGAGCATGCCAATTGGTATTTAAATTTAATAATTTTATTTTTCAGGATAATAACGGCTCAATTGAAAACGAAGAACTGAGAGGGTTCCTGAAAGATCTCTTAGAATTAGTTAAAAAGGTGAGACGCGTACTATCTTTTGATTAGATTATATTATTATTGGCTACACAGGATTAAACAGAAGACTAGCTAGACTAGAAGATAAGAAATCGATGGAGCGGTTTTTTAAAAATCAACAAAAATTTAAAAATTGCTTACATCGATGACATTTTCGTTTACTCCGTTTTCGGAGTAAAACCTGACAAACATGACCCTTAGGCCAACTAAACGCACTGCATGCAGTGCAGTCCTTAGGGTAAGGTAAGGTAAGGGTCATGGAGTCGGTTTTTTTATTGTAAATTAAAAAAAAATCTATTATTATTAGATAATTATAATTTTATTCACTCAACTTTCTCTTGTATCTATTACACTACACTTTACACTAACTCCTCCTTGACATCTAAAAAATAAAATAAATTAAGAAAACGTAATTTCAACGGACTGTAATAATATGGATATTTTGACTCTGGATAATTGTATTCTATTAATAAAGCGGCAACACTGGTGATTTTTGATGGCGGATTTTGTTCTAGGACTACGATGCTCAAGACTTATTAGAATTCGAAGAGACGATTCTGCAAGGCGTCGAGTACAGCAGCGAAGGCAAGATTAGCAGAAAGCAGCTTACCATGATTCTACTCGCGCTCGCAAAGCATAACCAAGAAGAGGAGCCTACCACGCCATAAGAGTATCCAAACGCCAAACGCCACTCCGTCCCGATATCCGAACGAATTTTTAGTGATGCGACCTCGTGACACGATTAACTGTTATTTCTATTCTGTTCACACCATAATATGTTATAAAATTAATATTATTTAAATAGTTATTAGGGCCACTGCATAATTTTGGTATTGATCAATACTTTTAGTAAACTTATCTACTGATTCCAACAACCTGACGTTAAATGTGTCGTAATCAAATTTTTATGCTTCTGCTTCAGTGTGTTTGAACGGCCCAGTTATTTAACGTATTTTAATGTAAATGGCTGTGTTAGTACCCTTAAAATTGATACCGACATAACATTTATTAATATCATCAATACCACCAATACTAAAATGTGATTGTCATAAGCCAAATAGAATGCCAAATATTGTATATTTATAGCTACAATATGCGAAGAAAAAGTTGTTTCATTAATGTTTTGAAATCTAAAGCTCGCATCTTTATCAAACTCACAAAACTCGTGGTAACAAATTTTGCATCATCATATTTTCATAAATATTTACTTACTTAAATTAAGAATTGATATTTTCTATAGACAAATAAAACATATCATTCCATATTTCACCTGTTTCTACAGATTTACTAACTCGAAATATTGGCACATCGTTGAAGCACAAAAAAAACAATTCTATAGATTCTAGTGACTTTTATAATCCTAAATCAAATATTCTTCTACTCTTCGTAGTTCTTTAAAAATTACTATGTGGAAACAATTATATCAACTCAAATTAAAAGCATGAAATGTAGACAAAATTATGAGCGCCTAACAATAGTCAAAAATTTTGACCAGACAACGTGTCAAATCATTTAGATACTTAGAATTACAATATTGCAGCTTTTATAAAAGGTCAAGTAGAGATGTGTAAAAATCTTACTTGGCTATTTAAATTTGAGTGTTACACATGAAAAAAAAGTAAAAAATATTACTTATCATTGTAGTAGATGGCTTCATCGTAATAAAATAAATGTCTTGTACCCTAACGCATTCGAGTCCTCGGTAGAAAGTGTTGCTTAAAATTTTTTAGATCGATGTTTCTCTACGTGTTAGAAAAATAAAAAAGATATAAAATGAGTAATGAACAATAAAAGACGGTGTATCTAGCAAACATACTGTGACTCTACAAACTTTAATTACTAAAGAAAATAAATTTGTTTTACTTTAACAGGATTTACTCATGTGTAACTAGACACTAGTTTGACTTTCAGTTAAATCCGATGATCTTTGTCGAAGAGTGAAAACAAGTCAAGGTACACTTCTGTATTGCTAACTAATCATATTAATAAAATAAAAATAATCCATAGATAATTTTTATTCGTTATAATATAACTATGAAAGGAATTATTTCAACTGTAATTATTTTTGTTCAAAGTTTGAACTGTAACTAAGCAAAATATTGCTACTGCATGAGAAATATTTGAATAGTTTATCATGTTACTATTTACTAGTGAGTTTAATCCTACGTAATTTCCATAATTTGTTGTTAAACATGTAAGTCTTTAGTTAGGATTGCTGTTCGTTTTATATAATATTAATTTAAAATGTTTATTAATGTTACTAACTAAAAATGTAAGTATTCATTGTTATTAAATGGTATGTTTTTAAATAACAAGGGTAATTAGTTAGTATAAAACTTTTTTAAATATTAAAATGGATGTAATCTAGCCAAGCTGAGGTCTTAGCGTCTATTGTTTTTGTTAAATATACATGTATAGAAATACTTACCTAATACTGGTCTAAAATAATTATGTATCGTGATGGTTGAAAACTAGATTACTTTGTTATTATTGTCTAGTTATTGATCAATGGTTTTAGTTATAAATAAATTATAATGTGATATAATATTGCACAACCCATAATAAATTATGACGTAGTTAAAAATAGTATTATCTGTGGTGATCTATATTATTTTTAAACAATAGCATCGCAATGACCGCCATAACATAAAAGTTTTAACAGACATAGATTTTGTTCGCGTAGATCATAGTGGAACGTCAACTGATAAAATATCGATATTTTATCAGTTGAATCGTTACTTAGCTTCTCTTTGGCTTTCTTAAACCACAATGACTGAATCCGCATGTCTGTGAAAAGCGTTAATAATTATTGTAACTTATTTATCTTCTGTCCCCCAATCAACAAGAAATTTTAAACCCGTAGTAAATTTCTATGTATTTTTAGATACTACTAACATAGAAATTTATTTCATAACATGTAAAGTGTAGCATAGTAGTCTGACTTTTTGAAACATTTTATGACATCCAATTTTATGAACAAATGTCGGTATATTTCCTGTTCTTGATTTATTTATCCATTTTATTGTTCTGTACGAACATTTGTGCATATTTTAAGGCATACAAAATACAGTTACATATGTATTCAAAGACGAAAAATTCAAATTAATAACTCTAATAATAATTGCATGTTATATTAGTAATCAACTGAGAAGACCTTCAACGATCAAAGGTTGTCTTTTTTCCTAAAAATTGAAATAGTTGGCTAACCCTGGAACTGTGTGTATTTAAAAAAATTATTACTTAACTTACATTTTGTGGCATAAACTTATCTAATTCAGTCTGTTTACTATGTATTTGCAACTTAAATTGACTGGCACTGCGTGTTAATGTTTAAGATTGATCGCGTTGATGGTATTTGTTATAAAACATTTATATTTATACTCAAATGTCTTTTATTTATTAAATCTACGTTTTAGTAATAAAAATAACAAAAATAATTGATTTGACTATCACCGCCCCAATATTCATCATGGTGAACAGATTTAGAGTAAAAGTTACAACCAACATCTTAAGAGACTTGCGCTAGGGAGTTGGATTAGAGGGGAAGTCCAAAAGGCCTAAAAGGCAACATGACAAAAGGTCAGATACGGATCTCAGAAGTTACCTCACTCTGCAGTTCTAAACACTGGTAACTTGGGCCCAGCCACGCTGCTAGTGGTGCTATAGGCTTAGCTTTTTTATTACATTTATTTCAGAAAATTTTAGGGTGCAAATAAATTACTTTTATCATAGATTGCATTTGTATCTTCTCTCATTCACATTACACATTCAAAAATTCATCCGTAACTCCGTCAATTTTTTGCTACGTTTCCATAATTTCATTAACAACCAAACCAAACTTGATGAATGATGATGATTGACAAGAAGAGAAGTGGCGATTTGTTTAAGGTACAGTATAAGAAAATAAATATGCCATAAGATATTTTTGATCTGATTAAGAAACCATTAAATCACTATCAAATGAGGAGGCGCAACTAGTAGAAAGTTGCAAATAAAAGAAAAAAGACAGGTAAAGTAATTTAGAAGTAAATTAATAATATTAAAATTTTATGTAACCAACTACGTAATTTCCTCATTTATTAATTACTCTTCTACTAATACAAAATAAAACATTTATATATGTGGACTTTGGGTTTTCTTCGCACAGTTTGGTTTTCAGTCGCATAAGATATTTAGACAGAGGTTATTACTGGTAATTGAATGGTTTCGGTACTAGTTTTAGAAATTTTTACACGTTAAGTGTTAGTCATTTTCTCAGATACAAGATCTGAGAAAATGACTAACACGAAATTTAGTTCTTTTGTAGGCTCTAGCCAGCTAAGGAAACATACTACTATCGAAGCATGTAGGGCAAAACCATAAAAACCTATAATCTTATTTTAACATGGCAATATTTTCTTTTTGTTTCGTACATCTAGAATTTCTTGGATCCTTCAAGAAATACGTTCACATTTAGATGTTAGTACTTCTTCTTTCTTTGGTTTTGGCGTCGCGTTTTAGCATTTGCCAGTGTCAAGTAATTATATATTTTCAAGTTTCAAAAGTTAAATAAGTGCCATCGTAGCTAGTTTTAGTCAAAGTCGTCTTTGTCAAGTCCAGTTCGTGTCAGTTAATTCCAGTCATGCTTTAGTAAAGTAGTGGCAACTTTACTACAAAGCTTCGATGGAGTTTTGGAAGCAACACGAAAACTCATGTTTCACCACATTGTATCATTTTCCCACACTCGCGCTTGTAATTCGGCACTTTATGAATAAAACACCACCATTTTTATGCATAAACACTCGACAAAACACTAGTTTTGGAAAAAAATACAACGGAGCGACACGACTCTTCCCGCGTTCCCGCCAAAACTCCATGTTAGTACTTGCTTACATTTTATATTACTGTTTATGTTACCAGTTTAAAAAATAATTCGACCAAATCAAATCGGCTTTTTTCTTATAATTTTATTGCACAAATCGTTTCTCTGGCAGCACAGTCCGCGGACTGTGCTGATCTACAGATTGTATTTTCTTCACTACAATGATTTCAATGAGCAACAAAGAAAAGAAATGTAACTTCAACTTCAACTAGATCAATAAAGACTAATATGAGAAAAATTTATCGGTAAATAAAATACTTACTAAAAATTTGTTCCATATTTTACGTTCAGTTTACTTCATATTAAAATGTATTAATAAATATTTAGTTATTGCTAATAAAATTATTATCTCTGTTATATGACTCTATGGTTGGATAGCAACCATAGCACATCACTAAACTTCACTAGCCCAATTTTTTTACGCCCGCCATCGAATGAATTAAAAAAAACTTTACCGCGTTGCTTTACGTTGTCGCGTCGTGGTTTTAGATTTTTAAGAAGTTGTAAATAAAATAAAAGGCATGGGTGTGAACGTCGAAACAATCTCTCCAGGAGATGGTAAGATATTTTTGTAATATAAATACCGAGTTGGACTTAGGAAAACACCGCCCGTAAAATTAAAAACTAATCACACAAATTATGATTAATTTCATCGTACCCACTTACATGCATAATATTGTTCTTTCCGTGTCTCAGTTTTCGTTTAAACCTTTGAAAAGTATTTTTCGGCTAAAATTTGATATATTTAAACCTGAGGTAAATGGTTACTTCTTTCATTAATGCCTCGTCATGGCTTCACGTTATAAAATTAAATTTGCATAGGATTAATAAGCTAAGAATACCTTGGTTTGTCTGAAAACTATTCAATGTTTATGGTTAGATTCACCTATGTGACTTGTCTGGCCAGCCCAAAATAGCCTCGCCTAACATTTTTATACCTTCGTATTTCGTAGGTTATCTTACATTATGCACCAGTGATTTTCTGACGCATTATTTTGCTTTGATTCTCTTATATGTGATCACAACACTAATTGCAATCTGGCCTTTCTTAAAATAATCAATAATAATGAATCTCTCCTACAATAATTTCAGAGTCCACATACCCCAAGTCAGGGCAGACAGTAGTAGTTCACTACACTGGCACACTTACAAACGGCAAGAAGTTCGACTCATCCCGTGATCGTGGCAAGCCTTTCAAGTTCCGCATTGGCAAGGGAGAAGTTATCCGTGGCTGGGATGAAGGTGTTGCTAAGGTATGACATAATGCAAGCTTGTGATGGTACAAGTAAACGATCATCCAATTCAAACCTTATGTGTGAACATTGAAAACAACTCACAAAGACAGCAATAGGTCTTAAATTAAATGCTGATGAATATGTTTTGTAAACTTTGTCACACGCTTTATTTAGTTGTGTGATAAAATATGTACCTATTTACTAAATTCAGTAAGTTACTTTCAATCATCCCACTAATCCAATTAATATCATAAATGTGAGTTTGGATGGATGAATGTTTGTTACTCTTTCATGCAAAAACTACTGAATGGATTTGGATGAAAATTGGTATGGAGGTAGCTGAGAGCCTGGATTAACACATAGGCCACTTTTTATCCAGAAAACATGTAGCGGATAACACAGCTGGTTGCAGCTAGTAATAGAATGTTTTCATAGATTACTTTGTTGGTATATCACAGTTACTAAATTGATTTAGATTATACCATGGATTATTAAATAGGCTACTTTTTATCCTGGAAAATGTAGGGTCTATTTTCAGGTAGGAAATTAATCAGTTTTTGAATAAAAGATTCATAAGCATTTTAAAAGTAGAAACATGATTTGGAATCATTGCCTAGATAATTTTTTTTCAAAAATTACATTGAAGAAAGTGTATTTCAGGACCTGACAGCTCTGTTGGTTCATTGGTAGCATGTCTGCTTCAAGAGCTGTGGGGAGTGGGTTCAATTTCCACCCAGGACAAGCATTTTGTGATAAAAAACCAAATGTTTGTTCTGTGCTGTGTGTACTGTATGTATTATAAGTATGTATTTACAAAAAAAAAGTATTTAAGTATTATATCAGTTATCTGACTTCCATAGTACAAGCTTAGCTTAGTTTGGGGTCAGATGGTGCTGTGTGTAATGTCCTACGATATTTCTTTATTTATTGTTTATATAGATAGATAGGCTAATAATGTTTACCGGTTTATACACTGAATTGTGATGTCCAATACCTCTAGATTTATGTATTGATCTCATTGTATTATGTAAAATATCTAAATTAAAATGAATTTATCTTGTTCACAGATGTCTGTTGGTGAACGTGCCAAGCTGACATGCACTCCTGACTTCGCGTACGGCCAGCAAGGTCACCCTGGAGTCATCCCTCCCAACTCCACTCTCATTTTCGATGTGGAGCTCATCCGCCTTGAGTAAATTATTACCAATATCAATTCACACCCACCTGTCTCCCATCATTGTTCCAAAACATGTTATACAATACATAGAACAGACAAAACATTTTAGTGATAACTTAAGGCACATAAGTTTCAATCTGCCCCAAGATATCTGATAGAAACTTAGTGTAGTGTCAACAGTCTTTGGAAATACCACAGTCTTATGTTGCATTGTGTTTCGCATCTTCAACTTTAAGGAGAAAGAATAACATTCAAATAATAATGTAAAATGGTAGGTCCCTTGAACGGAGAATTCAACTGAACAATACTAGAAATGTGTTCAAGCAGAACTGTTGTTGCAGTTAATATACCAGATATGCCATTTGTGCTTGCATTTCGGGACCGTTTTTGGTATGTCAATGTTGAATCTAGTTAAGACAGATTGTTTTTGGTAGACAAATGTTTGCAATATGGAAACAAATGCAGTTAAACATGTCCAGACTGAATTGAATCCTCTTATACAAATCAATATAGTTTATTTAAGAGGGTTACTCTTATTATGTATCTAATGTATTGTTCATTTTCGTGTTGAGAAATAATGATATATCTTCCATTGTCATTAATACAATTTTGCATTTACTTGTGTATTTATGAGTATGTATTGTACTATTTAGATTATGCACAAATGTAAGAACAATTTAAACCAATGAACGATGTTAAGGATTTCTCGATGTTGTAGGTGATGGTGATTTCGTCAAAAAGCTTTATCGTAAAAATAAGTAATAAACATTCTGTGGACAAATATTAGTTTTATTTTTACCTGACTACCCAATAATGTTGTTGTAAGTAGGCATGGCTAAGGGATTAATTCCCATTGACGTAAAGTTAAACAGCCTCTGACAGCCCTGTTGGCTCATTGGTAGTATATTATTAAAGAGTTGTAGAGCGTGGGTTCGATTCCCACTCAAGATAAACATTTTGTGGTATAAACAAATGTTTGTTCTGTATTTACAAAAAAATCTTTTGGTGATTAGTACTACGATAGAAAAATTTTGGAAAGTGGGACGATCCCCTGGCTTTTCACTATTGTTTTCAGTAGTACGATAGGCTGGATGGAAACATTGAAACTGGCAGAATGCACAGAATGTGATGCCAAGAAACACAAAAAAGCCTGGATTTAAAATTTTGAACATATTTTAGTTAAGTACTTTTCAGGAAACAGGTACTAGCAGAGGTATAAAATTGCAATTATATAGAGGTATACGGAAATTGTCATTTTAAATTCATTCATAACAATGCAGAAGCGTAGGTATAAGTAGTAGAAGTTAGGCTATGCGAAACACTTTATTTGCAAAGTTTGAATATTTCTCTGACTTAGGAGATAAAATTAGCCGGTTCATTAAAAAAAAAAAAACAAGAATATAATATAAACGTTTATTCTTAAATTCACGTTTAATAATTTTTTAGGTATATGAAATCACTCTTCGCACATATTTTTCAATAAATTCAATTACAAAACTTATAATAACTTGCACAAATGTTATTAACATAATATAATATATGTATTTATTGTATTGAATTTGCACCAAATATGAAAATAATACAGCGAACAAAATTTTTTTTCTAACTTAGGCGAAACTTTTGACAGGACAGAGAAGGAAATAGAATCTCATTACTGGCACGCCCTGAGTTCCGCTACCAATCGACAAACATTCATCACTTAGCGATATGAAACTGGCCGGAATGAATGCCAGCACATGTTAATAGCATTTTATTTGTGACTAAGTACGATAAAGGTTATGGATTGGTTCAAAACATTCGTAATTTTACAACAATCCCTACGAAATAAACGGTTATTATAATCGGTATATGTTAGGATTACTGTAAAATATTACATCTCTTTAGATATATACAAGTAAATCATAAGTTCTCATTTTTATTTACAAACTTGGGATCATACAAAAGAAAAAAATATTTAGGTACTACTGAATATGTAGGTATTTCGGGATAGTCAGCGTCTGTTATATGTAATACTAGGCGACCCACCCCAGTTTCGCACGTGCAATGTAGATGCTAATGTGGTGCATATGCATTTGAATCGTCCGTTGAGATCGCATTAAAATCCGTCGAGTAGTTTAAAAGATCCTAAGTGTACAGACGGCTGGAAGGGACTTTGTTTTATGTACAGATGCTAGCACCCACAATGTTAATTGGGTCATACGTAATAATTTTAGTGTCTTGCTATCTCAAAATGTCATTATTGAGTAAGAGGGCTTCCTATTAAGTTGTAAGGTTATCGAAACATTTTCCTTAGTATTGAGATAAAATGCGTGACCGTGTCGCAAGACATATTGATATGGAAAACTTGCAGTTTTTTATTGCAAATGGTCATTGGATGGATTATGTAAATAAATGTGTAAATGTTGCCGCTATTAAATAGGATATCGTCTAGAAGTTCATAAAACGAGTATGTAGCTAACACATAAAATCTCTATGTACCTAGGTATCGATAAAGTAAGTAAGTACCTATATCTATTAATTGCATTATAAAAGTTATGACTGTCATAGTTGTGGTTACGTTATCTTTCTCCATCAATGCAATATTATAAAGGGGAAAGTTTGTGAGTGTGTTTGTATGTTTTTAACTTCTTCACGGTCAAACTGCTGGACTAATTTTGATGAAATTTGGTATGGAGGTAGCCGACACCCTAGATTAACATAGTCCTTTTTTATCCCGAAAAATTAAGTGTTCACGTTGAAACTGCGGGTAACACCGCGGGGCGCAGCTAGTGGCCAATAGTTTAAGCAGTGCAGCGACACTTGTCTACAAATTCGATATTGTAAAATTAGTTGCTAAATGCATTTTGACCTTCACTAGTCCGCCAGACATACGGAGATGTCAAAAGTAAATGCAGTTAAAAGTTCGCTTCACTTAGTAGCTAGTGTCCAAAGCACGGCCTGCGGCCCGATGTGTTTGATCAATAAGTACATGAAAATATAAAATAAAAAACATTTGTAAAAGAACAAAATAAATCATTTTACTTATAAGGCGTTCCAAAATCAACGAATGTATGAAATGAAAATTTAGTCAAAGATCGATAGTCGTTTTTAACAACTAATTTTTTTTACGATTTTTGAGTTGTTCCTGTAGTAAAAGGTTTTCATAATGACGAGTACAATAATCAATAAACAATAATTTCGTCTTAGTGCACTCTAAGCTTATAATCATATTGTGTATAGTAGAAAATAAATGATTAAAGAACTAATAGATATACAGTCGACTCTCGTTAATTCAAACCTCTCTATAATTCAAAGTTATCACGAGTTCCCTGCAAAATCTCTTTATATTTCGAACCAAATAAATACAATTTTATGGATTCGGTAATTTCAATGAAAAAAAATCATTGCTACGTAACAAAACGACGCGTTAATTCCAACTCGACCACACCTTCACTTAACATCAGGTGAGCTGTGGTCAAACAACTAGCCTGTCAACCATAAAAAAAATAAATAAAAAAAAAAAACATCGGCGTCAAACACTTGATAATTCAAAATTGCAGAGAGAAAGATTGCAGAACTTGCAGAGATGAACTTTTGTCATTGTTAAAGAATAGCAGTTAATAGATAATAATTGATCAACACTCAATAATTCAGTTTTATTTATTTTCTCTCAAAATTTTCGAACCATTTGATATTTCAAACACTGAATAACTCGTAATATTTCAGAGTCCCTCGAGTTTCGAATGAACGAGAGTCGACTGTACCTGTATAATTTTTTTCTTTCAAAAAACCCGTTTATCAGTCCTTGGCAAAGGAATAAAAGTGACCATTTAACTGCACTTATACCACATCACATAACATAAATATATCATTTAAATGCATACTGCGCGGCAGATTTAGGACAACTTTCAGATGCTTAGTCATATAAACAAATGTGTTTATGTTTCTTCCTTTCATCAGTCAAACTAACAAAACAAACGTTACGATTTTCAATAACAGTTCTGTTTTTTTCTTTTCGACTTTATTAAGTCACATCTTATTTTTAACTTGAACGAAATTCCGACAGCATTAGAAAAAAATATAGTCTAGTGATTTTTTCCAACAACGGACATACTGAAAGATGTGAATTTAAATCATCTCCATGCGAATTTTCTGATACGCTGGTCAATTTTGTTCGCGCTATAAAAATAGTTTTTCACGTTGATGGGTAGAATCACCCCCTTAAATATGTCCATTGTGCGAAAACACACTTAACATGTCATATCGTATACTTTCAAATTTGTCTGCCTAACAATAAATCGCAGAATTTTACAACAACCTACCTAAAATTTTGCCATACACTTAATAATAATTTGGTTTAAAACATAGAACAAGTCTTTCTGTTAATATCACACAAAAAAGTCCTTCCTAATATAAGAAGTATTCAGCTTTAATTTATGTCGTGAAATGTATATATTACCGTAAAATCACAATCGTCGTTAATTCATGAAAAATCTCGCGCTTTTGCGAACGCTCTTTTTTTTACAAATGGGGGGGTATTTAAAACACAATTTCACGTCGATTTTTTTTTCCAAGTAGATGTAGTTCATACATTTGCAAAACATGATGAAACCAACTTATCAGAAAAAAACCAGCCAATGAAATAGCAGATTTCAATTTTACGGAAGCGAGTTCGCGATATGATAAACTATCGAAAAATTGTACGTAGAATTGCATTTTTTCTACTCCATTTGTAAAAAACCGAGGGTTCATAAAATAACGATATTTTTAAAACTTGTAACGATTGTAGTTTTACGGTTATTTTTATACACATACTAGGAGTTGTATTAGAAGTCGTATATAAATCTAGTATATCATTGTATTCGTCATTATGAACAGCTATGAAGCCAACTCCTAAGTATTTTCATCACTTGTTGTTGCTAGCGAAATTACAGAGATGTCGAGACAAATCATCGAAAATCTCAAAGTAATGAGCGCCAAAGCAGCAATATCCTAGACTTTATTTCGCTATTCAACGTTCTGTGTATCGCTGCAATGGTCATGGTCAGGCGTTCTCTTGCCACCAGGAGAGCGCTGCGGTCGTTTCCTTACTTTTTACATATTAAAAAAAAAAACAGAAAAATTAGCTGCACCGTACATTTCGTTGAAACAAATATTTTTTTCATAAAAAAGCTAATACCTATTTCAGGTTTAGTTCCATTTTAGGACTCATAATTCATGACACCTAATTTAGGTCTCTAGACACTCAGAAACACTATAATACTGATTTACTTCCAAAGACACAATGATATAATTGTCAATCAGACTTTTAAACTTTTTCAAGTAAGTACAAAAAAAAGAATGAATTAGTTAAGCTCAAACACATTTCCATTCCCTTATCGGGTCATGTAAAGAATATGAATTTTTCAAAATGTATTTTACATTTCTCATAAAAAGCACTTCCCAAATAAACAAATTTTGCACATTTTACAAAGTGCTCATTTTGATAAGTGCTCATCATGAAAAGTGCTCCTGTTGCGAAACTCACATTCTTGACACGACATATAATTACAACATGTAAAAATTGATTAAGAAAAAATTACTACACTTATAATATATTTACATTTAAATCTTAGGATAGTATCTTAAATGATATTTTTATGTCATACAAAATGGAATCATACATAGACAGCAGCGCTACTTGCGACATTAATCATAAACAGATAACCGTACTTTTGACAGTGTTGATTACAAGGAGCAAGTTATATATAATAATAAGTGCTTATATCTCCATGGATGGCTTGGTACATAGAGTTATGTGGAACAGATTAGCACTAGGCCAAAGATGCTGTGTTTGTTAGTATTTTTATAAAAAATCAACAAAACAGCTGTTTATATTTTCGTTATTTTACAGCTGATCCTATATTTGGACACACACGCAGTCGTTGTAAAATTCACAATTATGATTACAATGACCTCCTTTCGAGTAATACTACCGTTCCACATAACTCTCTATTTTGACGTTAACAGATGACACCTAGTAACCCAGCTGCTAATGCACAAGTAGGTAATATATATTTTGATTAGATATATTGTTAACAGTTATACTGACAACATTTTATTGCTCGAAAACTAAAGAAATGAACATAACATTATTCTTTCTAACATAAATTATAATTCTACCAGACAAACCTCTTGTGTGAACGTACAATTGAAATGTAATTATGTATTATAAAGCGAACCATGTAAACAAAAATGACCGACAGATCAAGCAAAAAAAATGACCTTTAAACATTGTACATTCTGCAGTTTGCATATGAATAAAATTTTAATGTTAGCTTGTATTTGCCAAAATACTAGCCTATATTTGCATCTTAATAAAACGCTAGCTACCAAAATACTAGCCTATATTTGCATCTTAATAAAACGCTAGCTACCAAAATACTAGCCTATATTTGCATCTTAATAAAACGCTAGCTACCAAAATACTAGCCTATATTTGCATATGAATAAAATGCTTGTATTTGAATGAAATTAAAAATACTAGCCTGTATTTGCATCTGAATGAAATGCTAGCTTGTATTTACATATGAACAAAAAATGCTGGTTAGCATATAAGGCATTTTAGTTTGTTTTTTTAAGGCATATTGCTTGACAACAAAAATTGTTTTATCTATAGTATAGACATTTTGACCCTCTGATTAATTTTGCTTAGTTTTTGAATAATTAGCTACATTGTTCATCATTAAGTTTAGACAAATTTACATCAAAATGCATGTATCGATTCGGCCTTTCATTTTTGTTTACTAAGATGGATTTAAAACAGAAATTTCAGACAATTAGACATTATGTACCATTAGAAATGCTATTACAATTTTATTTTTAATTACTACTTTTAGATACCTACTTAGTAATCAAGGTAATTTACAAAATTAGAAAATATAATGTACCTACCAACTACTCACCTTCAAGCAGGCGGAAAATAAAACTCTGTCTTACACACTACTTTTAATAAGATCTACGTGTTAGGTAAAGGTTTGAGAGGACCTAAACTTAAAAGGCCGTCAGCACCCAATGCTTGTAGGCTGCTGGTCATACCATTTTGAACGTTTTGTACTGAGATTATAGGGATGCCAAAACAACCACCTCCTTGGTCTTTACCTGCTAGTGGAATAAAACTATAAATACCTAAACTGCTTAACCTGCTTAGATTGTCTTCTTGGGACATATCCACTACGGGCAATCCCAGCTCTCTGTTGGGGCCTACCACATTGTGGAATACCCTCTTATGGTGTTGTAATTGTAATATTTTCGGGTAAGATGCGGGACACTCTTCGCATTTGAACATGGGTACTTTACTTTGTGGATGAGCATTGGACATGTGAACAGCTAAAGAGTTTTGATTCATAAACATTTTCTTGCAAATCCTGCATTGGAGCATACCACCGCCAACTTTCGCTTCCGGGATGGAAAAGCTGCTCGATTTGGAGGTGTGTTTGATGCTCATGCCAGAGCCAAGGTTTGGAATATGGGGCAAAGGTCTTTCTGGAGAAGGTGATCGACTCTTTTGCTTTTGTTTTACGCTGATTCCTCTCGACGCTAACACGTTGGCCATGGCATTAGCTTCTTTGTTGACAGTTTTCTTGGTTATAGATATTTGGCTGCCGAGATTCAACTTTTCTCCGGCACCTTGGACGCTCTTGATCATAGGCATGCCTTCACGCTGCTTCTGCAAGGACATGACTTGACAGTCCTCGTTATCATGTTTTCCTGGTAGAAGGACGTTAGGCCGTTTCTTCATTGCAGGGCCAGGACCAGGGCCAGGGCCAGGCACGCCAGGCCGTTTCATCGGCATTCTCATACCAGGTTTAGCACCTCTCACTTGGCCGTGGACTTGTATTCCGGGCCTTAAAGCCGCCCGCTGAGCCCTAACGCCGGGCATGCGAGGCCTTGGACCGCTAACGTTAGCTCCGGAGGCCATTCTTATTTGTCCTGGCGATGGCATTTGACCTCCAACCATTTGTCCGGGTCCCGTCGGATGCATCACATTTTGGCCGTCTGCAGATTGTCCAGTCATGCCCATTACTTGTCCAGGCGGGAAAGTTTGAATATTCTGTATCCTAATTCCACTTCCATTAGTTTGTTTCATGTTTCCAGGACTGGAACTAGGAACGTATATATTGCTAGCCGGTGCCGGCGGTGGTCCCATTTGGCCAATCTGCGAACCCATACTGGTGGCAGGCTGCCCGTAAACCGCCTGCTGCATACTTTGTAATGGTGACGCTGTCGAGTACATAGGATTTTCAAACGAACTCTGTGGCATACTTCCTGGATAGTTATCTTTTGGCTGGAACTGTCCATATGTTTGCTGACCCATAAAGGTTTGGTTTGGGAACTGTCCCGGCATTTGTTGGCCAGGAGCTGAGCCATAAACTCCAGCACTTTGACCATAGCCTGGCATCGACTGTTGAGGCATGGGCTGTCCATAAGTATTGTAAGTCGGTTGAGTTTGCATCATACCTCCAGCGCCCGGATATGCCTGTATGTTAATCATGACATTCTGTTGATGAGTGAAGCCTGACGAGCCTCCTATTCCTAGTTTTCCAACTTGTTCTACCATATGTTTTACTGGGAGGAGGCTTGAGAGAATGCTATTAGATGCTGGATTGTATGGCATCAGGGTTGATGAAGTTGAAGGTGTAACAATGCTTCTTGAATGGCCCGTCATCCTAATATGATTCTCTAACAGAGAAACGTCAGTGAACCTTGTATTACACACATCACACGAATGTTGAGGCCCCAACGTATCTAAAGATATGTATTCACTGGCATCAGACATCATATTTTCTTTTTTGGTTGCGTTCGATAGCAAACTTTCGAAGATGTCGTCTGCACTCTTTTCAAACACGTCTATAGCAGGTTTAGTATCAGGTGCGTTCCAGTTGAAATTGTGTTGTTTCTCTAAGCTAGCACGGCTCGGTGGTGGTATGGTGGTTGCGTAGCTCGACTGTGAGGTCGGATAAGCTGGAGGGTATGAAGCTTGCAAGGGTTCGGTCTTGGGGAGTATAGGCTTCACGTCAGATGCTGGGGTGGCAGAAACCACGCAGCAATCGTCATCTTCATCATTGGAATCACCATTGATTTCTATGATAGTCACGCCTGAGTCTTCTGTCTTCGTTACAGGCAGAAGTGGAGTAGTGGCGGCAGGTCGGCTAGAGAAAAGTGGCTGACTAGACGATTTCGCGGAGTCAGGCTCTGGTTCCGATTTGACACTGGCTATTATTGGCGTGGTTTTATCATCTGCCGGAGGAGGAGACGATGCCTCAGTTTTGATTTGTCCTGAGAAGAGAGGAACATTTGTTGAGGAAATTATTTCTGGTGTAATAATTTCTTTTTTCACAACAACATTTTCAGTTTCGTGAGACTGGCGTCTTTCGGGCGTAGAAGCTGTTGACAAACTTCCGGGGGAAGAGATTTCTTTGATTTGAGGAGATTCTCTAGCCTGTAATGGCAAATTGGCGCCTCTTTTAGGCGTTTGTTTCATATTGGGCCTCCCTATTGGTTTTAGAGGTGGTGCATCTTTTGAGGGTGTTTTGACAACCGGAGCAGGTTTGATAGGCTTAGCTGGCGAATTTAGGGGCTCAGTTTTTGGAACAATGGATTTGCCTTGAAGGTTCTTGAAAGCATTGGCGATTTTCTGGGCAGCTACACTTGTCTGTTTAGTTTGGACAATATTATCTTTTTTATCCATTTTTTGTTCTTGTGATATATCTTCATCGTCGGAATCTTCTGGCCCTGATACTTCCGGTTCCCCTGATTTATCCTGGTCCTCATCCGAATCTCCTTCATTACTAACATTTTTCTCCATCTCCTCATCGTCATCGTCATCATCATCGGAAGTTTTAAAGTCTTTCAATCCATTAACTACTGTAAAGCTGTTACTACTATTGCCATCAGATCTAAGCTTCAACTTAATGCCTCCAAGGTTACCAAGTTTTTGCAACACATCACTGTTCTTTGGTAGAGATTCTTTTGAGTCAATTGGTTCATTTTTGACTTCAGTCTCTTTCTTGATTGGAGAGGTGTTCTTTTTAATGGTGAAACCGAGTCCGCTTAATTTGTCAAGAGCAGCATTGGAAGTTGTAGAAGTTTCTGGGGCTTTTTTTAATGAGAGGCCAGTATTTTTCAGAAGTTGGGATATATCAAGTTTCTGTGGAGTTTTGGGGGCTGTTTTAGGCGGCGACGGCGCCTCATCTTCGTCAGACCACTCCTCATCCCCGGACGGTATATCTTCGTCGTCGGAAGGCAGTTTGTCGACCACCACAGACGGCAACGAAACGTGAGTGATCAGATGCTGTTCTAAGTCTTCCCAGCAATCGAAATCTTCTGCGCAAGTGAAGCAATGTAATTCTTGCTTAGGTTTCTTTATTAACGCTCCAGTAGACTGCAGGCGCTGTAATAGATCTTGGACGTTGTTGTTAGTCGGTTTCTTGTCCGGGATTTCGTCGTCTAAAGAGTCCTGCTCTTCGCCATCTGAAATGATTGAATTATACATTAGTTTGTTAAAAGTTTAGGCTATTAATTATTACGACTGTTTAAGCCGCGTTTTCAAAACCGGTGGGTAGAAAGCTCAGACCAAATTTCAGACAGACAACCATATTTTTATAATTTTCCGTGCGCACATACTATTATCAGCTGTTATTGACTGCCTTGTTTTTTGTGTTTTGTGTGAATGTCGATTTTTGTTCTGAATGGGCATTCTGTGTTAATAATAAGTACACATACACATATTTACAATAAAGAAGTATGACATACATATAGGTGTGTTTAAGTATTCAATCAGCTATCTGGTACGCATAATACAAGCTTTGCTTAGTTTGGGGCTAGATGATTGATTGATTGATTGATTAACTCTTTATTGCACACACTAAAAAAAAAACAATACAGAAGAAATAAAATTAATTAATAGGTGTTACAACTGGCGACCTTATCGCTAAAAGCGATCTCTTCCAGGCAACCGTAGGACGGACAGGATCAGAGGAAGAAAAATACGGGGTGTGTCAATAACGAGGATATGCACAAAGGATAATACATAACTATAACATAAATACGTATATCTACATTCATTAGATGGCGTGAAATGCTCCCCAATTTTTATTCCGTGGTTATTAGCACAGTGTATAAATAGACTACATAAACAACTAAAGACCACACAATAGAAACAAATAGATCTGATAATGATGCTGATAATAATGATGTTACATTTTGTGGTTAACTGATATGCAAGTAGAAATGGGAGGGAAATTAATACTAGCAAAATTTCTCGACAAACTTATCTTTATTTGCGGTAAATCACAATTGCTTGAATAAAACATTCGATTATTAGCATGAAATTAAATTTATATGAATGATTTATGAATTTATGATTTTTGAATAAAACAGTAAATTATGCTAATAGTCTACTGTTTTATTCAAGCAAATGAGATTTACCGCAAATAAAGACCAAAGTAAAGCTGTGATTGCACTGTAAAATTCTGCTTCATTTCTTCATAAATGGAAAAAAATATTTGGATGGAAATCAAACCACCTTAAAGAACACCCTGCCAAGAACAAGAATAAAATAATTGTTGATAAGAGTATCTAAAACGGCGTTGGTAGGGTCCTTAAATCTAAACCTAGGCACTGTATAGCATACAAGTCCTAGCAATGACCCTACGACCTGAACGGCGCTACATAGCTGTATAAAGATAAACTACTACTTGGTCTGAAGCAGAAAGGTAAAAGTTGTTTTTTTTAAACAGACTCGGTGTACATTCTGACATGATAGCCCCGGTGGCTCATTGGTAGTATGCCTTGAGAGATATGGGGCGTGGGTTCGATTCCGAATCAGGGCAAAACATTTTGTGAATAAACAAATGTTTGTTCTGTGTCTGGGTGTTCTGTATGTATTATAAGTATGTATTTACAACAACAAAAAAAGTATGTATGTATTCTATCAGTTATCTGACTTCCATCACACAAGCTCTGCTTAGTTTGGGGCCAGATGGCGCTGTGTGTATAACTGTATAGTCCTACGATGTTTATTTATTCTATCACATTTGGTGGGAAACAATGATGCCTCTTGGTGGAACATCCGAACATATAATTAATTTTTTTTTTTGATTCATGCTTTCATATAAAAACTACAAACTACAAAAAATAAATGGTTAATACATACATGTATATAATACAATAACTATTATAATGAAATTATGTTATTCTAATTATGTCTTACAATACAAAACAAACAATTAAAAATTGTTATAAATAGTAAAAATATATGCAGATAATTATGCCTCCATTGTACACTGATAATGCAATTTTAGTATAATTAAAAAGAGTATAAATATACAAGTAAATAAAGCAGTATTAAATAATGGAAAAAACGCACACTTCTTTTTGATATTTTCTCAGTTTATAGATAGATAGGTACTATTTGTTAGCAAAGTTTTGAATGATATTTTTTACTTGCACTAGGGAATGAAAAAATAATTGCATTTGATGTTCAGAAACACAAAACAATGGGCATTCAAAATGTCACTGATAGTAACTAAGTACCATCACAATAGTATAATATTACAATGCAACTAAATAATCAAAATAAAATAATCATCGGTCACCAAAATCAAATTAAACATTAGCTGTTGACTAAAAAACTTATTGTTAACTTAAAATACCCTACCACCATACTATGGTTTCCTCACGATGTTTTCCTTCACCGGTAACTCAAGCTCATTGCTGGGGTTTGAACCCATGCCCCTGAGACCGCGCATTTAATCCAATCCAAAAGGTAGCAATCCAGTGCTTTGTTCAAGAACATTAAAAAAACATTTTCATGTTGAAGGTGTGAATTGATTTTAAGTACCTATTAAGTAACTAAGTAAGTACTTTACAGAAATAAGTTTTAGCCAAAAAACTATTTTGTACAAGGTTGAAAACAATATTATCATGGCATCAAATAAGAACCTAATATTATTAAATGGATTGATTTCAGTTTGATCAAATTTTAAAAAAATGATAATACCAAGTCTGACAAATGTTAAGTACATAACATTATGTATCCAGTGACTCATTTATTTTATTTTGATCAATATGTAGCAAACGGAAAGAATTTGGAAAGACAAACCTGACTCATCATTAGGTGGTGATGTAAAATCAGATTCAAGCTTTGTTGCCATGTTTTATGATACCTGTGAACAATTGAAATTTCTTTAGCCTTCTTTTGGTCAACTGATGCAGGTATAGGAAGTTCTGTCATACTTATTTAGTATGTATAAAGGCAACATAATTATATACTATTGCAAATATTTGTAGCTACTGCTGTTAATACTTATATTTTTCAGAACACATTGCAAAAACGCACCTACATCCCCAAGCGGGATGTCATTGCAGGACTTATTGCCCCTACTTTGAATAAAAATATCCCGTGCCAATAAAAACCCTTTTACCTATGTAATGGCTCAACCAATTTAGCTGATTCTTGTTTTTTAATGTTGTGTTACTTTTAATGTGGTTCATATAAACACAACAATGTTTCTGTCCCGGTGAAGTACTGGGTTCAACTAGTGTATAATAAATATCATAACATAACATCCAGATGTACAAACAGGCTTGGCATACTTAAATGATGATGAGAAAGTAAAGCAGTGAAAGATTGTTTTTAATTTAATATGTTAAAGTCTTATTTTACTTTAAAACATCACTTTGAAACCCACTTAGTGATTTTTTTTTTGTTTTTCTTAAAAAAAGATGTAGATATGCAACTTTTCATGTGGTGTATACAAAGTCAAAGTTTGCCGAAGCACCAACAATCTCGGTTGGAAAGTTGTGTTTTGTACTCATAACATCTTTGAAAAAAGAAAATGAGAACAATTACAAAACACTCTTTCAAAATTACATCATTGTCCGTTTGTCTGTCTGTCAAGAACAAATAAATCAAAATTTGGGTTCAAGTTGAACATGAATACAATCATGAATTTCGGCATGAAGCCAGTCTTTTTACATAGCACAAATAAATGAAAAAGTCCGAAAAATAAATAATTTGAATTAAAGACACAGAAATTTTATTCTTTTTGTTTACAAACATGTATTTGTAGTTAACGAAATGATCATACCTACATCCATCTTGATATATACATACATGTATTGGAAATTTTTTGTAGTTTTTTTTAAATATAGTATAATTATCAGACTTAATAGTAAAACTCTTTGAGATTTTATTTCCATGACATACAAATGTGTATGGAACCACAAGTCCATACACATTTGTATTGTAAGTGTTTGGTTCAGTTTTTTCAAGATATTAAAATATTTTTTTCACCTTGTAATATATACTGGGTTATAAGGGATACACTGAAAAGGAACCATTGTTGTCTTTGATTGGCATCACCATGGTATTTGCTACATTGTATTCTATCCCAGTTTTCTACTTTTTGAATAAGTGCAGGATAACTTTTTACTCTATTTCCAAATCTCTACTTATAACAATAAAGAAGATCCTTTGGTAAAGCACACACCACTTAACTCTAGTGTAGCATGACTTGGACTAGACAAATACTAAAGATATTGGCTTAGGATTATGACTTAGATCAGATTTATTTTTATAAACTATCCATTTGATGGATGCGACCCTCTTCTCATTATGAGATGGGTAACGCTATAGCTTTGTCTGCTTGAGTATGGATTGACAGACTTCACACATCTTTAGCACAAAAAGAACTCTCCGATATGCCATTTCTTACAATGTATTCCTTCCTTTATTGATCAAAGTTAGTGGCAATTAACAATATGCACATAATTTAGAAAAAATCATAGGTGCATTATGACTGTGATTGATACACAAAAGACTGAACAAGCAAGATATTTTAACAGTACAAGTAGGTACTTGAATATCTACAAATAACACCTTCCTAATACATAACAAAAATTTGCTAAGCTGGTTGTTTACACTCAGCATTGAATCAAAATCGTAAAACAAGTCTGTCCTAGTACATTTTTGGTAGAACTATTAAGCAATGTTACTGATGATAAGAATTCAATTGTTTTTGTAAGCCATATAGTCTGTTATTACTCCAGGTGCCTATGGTAAAAATTGTTAAAAATTTACGGGAAAGTCAGAATACCCTCTAGGAATGTCTAATAGGTACCTACTACAAAAACTTAACACAAGTCATGACTTTAGACCACACAGGATGGTAATCAAAACTACTCCATACAAACAAGCACTATAAAACACCATTCCATCCAAACTTTGCTAAAATCAAACTAATAAAAACATGCAGAATTAAGAGCTTCGTGTACTTACAAGCATTATCCAAAAATTAAATGAATTGTATTTGTAACATTCCCTTTGGAATTGTTTATTTGTTTACGTAAATTCGGCTAAGACGCCGCACATTATTTTCAAGTTATTTACACTAAAGTCATCAAAAGTTCATGTCAAAACAAAACACACAATATTGAGTTTTTCAATTTATGATAAAATTACACGTGAAAATTAGTAACACAGCGAGAAAAAGTAAAATTATTATTTTCCGCAATCGCCTGTCATTTCTCTAACGCATTCGCTCGCTTTCGCAAGAAAGAAAATACAAAATGGCCGACGGGTGACCAACCAAAATAAAATAAGACTGGCTGTCATGCATACGGATTCGACTCTCAGATCGACTTGTTTGACCTTCGAGCAAGTTTCAACACTAGTCAAGTTGTTCATGAACAATGAACAACACGAACACGAATTCAATTACGAGAAATTACAATTATTGGCTATGACCTCGTTCATAAAGTCTAGATTAGGTATTTTGCAATTTGCACTGTGAGGCAATTGATTGTGGCAAAACAATGCACAGCACAGCACGGCACGAGACGACACGACACGAATTTCAATCGGGACGGACTGGAAAACCGAGCGGGTCCGACTGACTCAGTGGCATTCTGTTCCTTTCACACTGGCAGCCAGGTAGAATTTCTGTTGCCACTTGCCAGCGCCAGTTTATGGCCGGCTGCCAGCATTGGCTGCCCACCGAATTCCTAGCCGTTGAATATGTTAGTAATGTCTATCTCTGTTGCACTTACAAAATAATGATCTAGCTGTCTCTATTATACTCAAGCTGCCTATTTATTTCGCGGTGGGTGGCAGTTATCGGATAAGAATGATTATGGGTCTCCCGTCGCACGAACGGAGGCGAAGCGGTTGTAGAACAAAGGTAATAATAATAGCAGTTTCACAAGGTTTTAAACCGTAGCGTTGTGGTATGGTTGTGGCATAGTTAGATAGGAATGGGTACTGATGTGGCAAGTATGTAGGAATTAAATGAATTCATGGTTCGTGACTCGTGGTTGACGTTAGGTTTGTGTGGCCTTAACATGACTCATTATCATTATTCGTGATAAAATGTTTATATAGATATATATAAATATTATTAGAACGGAATTACAGAAGCATCTCATAGCCATTTAGTAGGTACATGTTGTTATCTCAGCATGCTTATTGAAAAAAACTAGGTGCGTAAGTTGGTACTTAAATGGCCTATGCTGATTTATGAAACTATATCAGAATCGCGGAAGTATCTCAGAGCCATTTAGTATGTTGTTCAGCATTTTATTTAATTTAATTATAATTATTTTTATGTACTGTAGTAAGTAGGTAAATGACTTATGCCGATAAATGAAATTATAAAATTTAGTATAAAGACTTAGTGAAGAATAGGTCAAAATAGGAAATATTTAGACACGTCTAAATAAGTTAAAATATTATTTGGTTAAAATTAGATAGTTTGGTATATTGGAAGCCCACTGGTGTATAAGGTGTGTTTTAATATGGTTTTAGAAAGGGCTGCAGAATATAATTTAATTAATTTTTTAGATCGTATTTAATATGGAGTTAAATAAAATTTGTTTGTTGGTTTTAATCATTTAATGATTATATTACTAACACGAATGTAATGTCATCTCATGTTTCCGCAAAATAATAATTATATTGATTTTAAATTTGAACTCTATCAACCTTATATGTACCTACTATGTAGTACCTGCCAACATAAGTAAAAATAAAAATATTTTATGGCTTCCTTAGTTTAATGATAAGTTTAGGTAGGTACATCATTTTCTTTTCATGCTATTGCTCACGAGTAACTGCTGTCGTCGTTTAACTGTTTATCTCGTGTAATTGTTGCTCTCGTGCATCTGTTGCTGTCGTATAACTCTAGAAATGTCGTAATTGTTGCTTCCGTATAGGTATACCTGTTTGATTATTTATTAAAGTAATTAATCTAATTACCATTGAGTAATATTTACGAGTCATAACCGCCAAGCCATTATTAGGATTCGGTCGACTCCACCTAAGAGACAAAACAACTCTAAGAAATATTTATTTTCTGCCAGAATACAAAATTTTGCGTAAGCTTCGTAATAACAGTAACTGAACTTTATGCCTACCTATGATCATATAATTGATCGAAGTCGTTTACTTAAGGCAACTAAGCTACTTATGTTAGCTAAAGTTCGTAAATACTAAAATAAAATATAGGTAGAACATGTCGGTACCTACATCAATTAATAACTCTTTTGATAGATTTTTTTATGGTTGACATGCTAGGTGTTTGACCATAGCTCACCTAATGTTAAGTGAAGGTGTTGTCAAAGATGGTGAAGCACACCTAGCCTGGAACGGAACTGAAAAATGAAGAAGGTTCCAAAGTTACGTATTTTTAATGTACACCGACAACATCGCCGTTTGTGTGTCAGTTTTCATATTTTCCATGAATGCTGATGTCAACGGCAAGTATCTGGCATGGTTTTACTAGTTAAATAATTAGCATTGTCATTTTAACGTGTCAATCAAACATCTACTGTAGCTCAATGTTCAATTGTTAATACCATTCGCAAGCTGGATAGATAGGTAAAATTGTAGGAAACACTACATACTATAGTTACATACATTGCATTATAAACTATAGTCGTCATCAGACGTATGCAATCCAGTATACGTAAACCAAATATCATGGAAAACAGATAAACAGCAAGGAATTCAGGTTATTACATTCACACGGTGTTAAATTGTGCTCACACATTGTGTTGGTTTGTGCAGAAGCAAAAATCTGATCTAAAAATAGTAAAAACCGTAGTCTGTATTCTTTTTATTCACCAACTCAAGTAAGAGTAGCTAAGACCCAAGTGTTTCAACCTTTTCAATACCCACTACACTCGAGGGTTGCAGGGTTGAGAGTTACTCTGCCCGTGGGGTGGTAGAAATGGGGTGGCATAAGAGGACAGGATGTGGAACAGTGGGCAGAAGCTGTCTACATAATATTATTAATATAGATATTAGGTTAGGTTTCGAACATATCTTGTGATGTTACGAAAACAAATCTGCTGTTCCATAAAGTTTCAACAAACTTTCATTAGACCAGCTGATTACTTTTTCTGGGTTTCTGAATTGTGCTTAAAGTATTTTTTGGTTTTAGCTTAGTTTGTGCTACCTCAAGCGTATAGCTCAGTAATTTGTAAAGCTGTTAATAAAAGTCAAATTAAAAAGGCAAAGTTTATCAATTATAGTTATGTAAAAGTGATAGATATGTGAAGTACGTAAAGTACCTCTACCAAGTTAAATGTATGTATAGGACGTTATCAACTAAAGATAAGGCACAAATATAATTTGAAATATCTGTTTCAATATCTACTGTCCTATAAAATTTCCATTTTCTGTTTCAAATTGGAAAGTGGTTATATTGATTATTGCTAGGCGTGATCATTAATAATAAACGTAATCATGAACTGCGAGGTTATTTGGAAGAGACCGCCTTTTGAGCCCATAAACAATCCTCTGACTGCGATAAAGCAATAATAGAATTTAAAACGGCTAAGACACGCTCACTCTCCATACTCCCGCACTCTCCGGTCAACTCGGGACCATGGCTATTGCAACATGGCTGAAATATTGAGTTAAATAAACAAAACTAATTTCAGCGTTAAAGTGGCAAAACATAATTATTGAAGTAACTTGAAAGAAGACGGAGGTAAATTTGACAAAACATGCAGTCAGCATTTTAAAGCAGTAGGAATATTGACGTCTGTATCCCTGTATATATTTATATATTATGTATTAGAAGTACAAAATAAAAATATTTTATTGATACCAATGTTACAAGTCACTTCAAAATTTTAAATATGTCACTAAATGAGTTACTACTAAAATACATAAGAAGAAATATACACAAATGCAACAATAAAATACTGAACAGTAAACAAACCGCATGATTAAAAATAACAGTTAAAAAAAGTTATCTAGTACCATGGGTCAAGCAAACATTACTTAATATGATACAAGAATTTATAAAGATGATAACGAATGAAGTGCAGTTTGTCAACAAGGTCAAGATTTTTTCGCTACACTGGTCAATCTATACACTTAAGGAACGCTTGAAAATGATTATAGTCATTTGAAACTCATAAAATAATCATTATTGTGATATAAAGAGCTGTCATTATACAACTAGACTTTTAGTAATGAGTATTGGTAATTGGTGTTCATATTTTGATAATTGTATCTGTCATATATCAAATGTATCATTTAAAAAAGAATGATTGATTGTTATGGTGTGATGCCCAGCGCTTACTATTTAATTATAATAAGCTGTTGTTAATCAACATATTAATAAGTTATACCAACAATATTCTATTTTTTAAACGTTTTTGTATAATCCTAGATGATGTACACTCAGACTAGACAGACATTTTTTTGCACACGAATGGTGACAAGTTTGATATTGGAAACTACCTCCCCATCTGTCTTGTCTCCCATCTCTACAAAACATTCATTAAAGTCATCGAAAGATGCATAACAGGTACATTATGTTCTTGCCAACCACCAAAACAAGCAGGATTTGTACAGAGCTATAAACCACAGATTACCTCCACTCCATGAATAAAATAATAGAAAGATTTCAAGAATTTAGATTTCTACTGTATCTGGCGTTTGTAGATTACTTATATGCTTTTGATAGCGTCACTCGCCTATCACTCTTTGAAGCTACCAAAAACCAGGATATTGTCAATATATACATCCAACTCCTCCAGAACATCTACTGTAACAGCACGTCATCAATAAAAATCTATATTAATAGTCTATCCTTTCACATCGGCAGAGGTGTCAAGCAAGGGGATCCTCTCTCCCCGAAACTCTTACAACTTGATTTTAGAAAAAAAACTCAAAAAGCTGGCAACTGGCTGGTAATAGATGAGTATTGACGTCGGGGAAAAGAACCTTACCTATCTTTGTTTCGTCGATGACATGGTTCTATTCTATTCGTTTGCCTACTGTGCTTTTTTCTGTTTTTGGTGTGCGCACCAAAGAGTTTTTATCTATCTTTTCTATTTTACAGCCACATAGTTGTAACAAATGCTTAATGATCTAAGACCTGCAAGCCGGGAGATCGAATTCATTATGAACATCTCAAAGAGCTAGGTTATGACTAACAACACCAAGTCAAAAATGAGCTTCGGGTATATTGAGATTGGATATGTCCAGGAGTACGTATATCTTGGCCAAATAGTATCTTTCCAAACGAGAGAGTAGAAATAAATTGTACGACGCACTGAAAATACCTGGACGAGTTATTAGGCCATGAAGGACTTAATATAGGGTAAATTACCCATGTGCCTGAAACGTAAAGTCGTGGACATGTGCATTCTTCCTATCCTCGCATTCTGTGCTCAGACTTGGTCTTTGACAATCGAGCATAGGTCTCACACTCACAGTTTGCCAACGAGCGATGGAGCGCAGCAAGTATGAAGCTACTAGACTGCATCAGAAACTCAGTAGATACTGCTCTTTACAACCCAGATCATAGATGTAACTCAACAAGCTGTCACCTGCTAGTCCGTTACCTCACCTCACCCGTCCCACACCTTGTCATACAATGTCACATTTCGTCATTTATGTGTGACATAATTTATGAATGGCTATGATTTAATTCCCGTTGGTGGTTTTCTTCACAATACGATTTAAAAAGTCTTATTTTTTATAGCTTAATAGGTACATTTGAATAAATTTTAAAGAAACGTGTTGACGTTATCTCATGATCTTTAATAAAATTTATCAGCGATCAACATTTATTATTAGATCACCTTTTTGTAAATCATATTTATCAATAGGTACGTGTAGATAAGCACTTAAATGGATACATGTATGTAGTAGATAATAAATTTAGTCAAGGGCGACAGAGCCGACAGATTATAATAAAGTATGTATCTAGGTAAGTATTACTAACTTGCGGTAGTAGGTAATTGCAGTCTTAATAACAATTATTACACACTGATCTACTTTCTGTAGGCATGAAATCCTTTTATTACTTATTATTTTATTTATTTTTAATGTAAGAAAAAACGAGGCAATCAAAACGCTTCGTAGCAAGTTAACAAATAATAAGCCCACGTTTTATGTTACAAATTATTTAATGCTTCTAATGCGACTACCAAGTCTCGTTCATGAAAACATCTCATCTGAGCATATATCTACCTAATAATATGTAATTATAAACAACTATGTTCCTTTCATTTATTATCCACCATTCTCAACGGAAGCGATCAATGTACTTAATAATAATACCAAGAACAATGGTATGCGTTGAACAACGGAATAAATAATAATAATTTGGTCGTGAGCGAGAATGAAAAAAATAACGTTAGCGAGAAGAGCCAAGGCGAGCGGTTATCGACCGGTTGCCATAATGCATCGAAGCTGACGCGTGCTAGCTGTCTCTTTTTAACCCGTCTTGGTCGTTTCTGCGTCTCTTTCTGCCTGGGCGATGAGGCATGTAATAATAATAGTAGAAAACGAGCGCGTTCTTGGGGGAGATGCACAAAAATGAAATAAATTGTGTGTTGAAGAACATCACAGAAGATTACTTATATTTATTCAGTGATCGAAGTGGGAATGAATTTCGGTATGAATAAATGTGTGTTTTGATCTGAAAATCCTTAGATTTTACCTACCTGGTATTTATTTACCGCACGCATCTTTGATTTGTGTAGGTATAGGTAATTTAGTTTGTATCTTGGCAGGATAGAAATAGCTAACTAGCCTTGATACCTAGCTGTTTCTGTCCTGTCAAGGTACAAACTAAAAAGGAAGTTTTATAGAGGTAGCCTGTGATCATAAAAGTTGTACTACGTTGATTAGAGGGTAGCATAATTATAATTTCATGAGATTGAAACGATAAATTAGATTATAGAAAGTGGAACAGAAAAATACAACGTTTTTAATTTATTTGGCTATAATAATTATGTATTACTAATTTCTATAGGTACCTATGGAAGTTTCGGCAGTTAGGTGACCGTCTGGCTTCTAATTTGGAGGTTCTGAGTTCGCATCCCACCGCGCGCACTAAGCGCGCACCTATGTCCAAAGAACAATATATCCTATGTCTGTCTACTAACACTACTAAGCATTCTAAGTTATATGCGAATACCATTATACATTCTGTGGTATTGTCAATGATTTCAAATGGTGAAGGAAAACGTCATGAGGACACGTAGGTGAATTTCCGAGAGATTCGAAATAAATTCAAAGTTACCTGTGATACTTAAGTGGCATCCTGCACTTGGCCACCGCGATGGACTATGACGTCTATGACCCTACCTCTATCACAATGAAAAGTGGCCCGCGCCCAACAGTGGGATATTTTATAAAAAGCTGATTCGAGTATTTTTTTTTTTTTATAATAGTTAGGCTTGCGTTTGACCGCCATCCCGTCTGATGCAGTCTACGATGGAGCACGACGTCGACGAGAAACCGATACATTCGCGACTTGAAGGTACCCAGACTGTATTCATCAGGGTTATTAGTTTCAATGTACCTAATTCTCGCAAATGAAAATGCATCAGTATATACTTATTCGAAAATAAATATGCAATTAAATCTTTGCCAATCATCTATCACGATACTATGGTACAATTTTTACTATTTTTGGTAAGTGTATCTACGTATTTTGTTTAACTACTGAAAATGACAGTTATTGTACAAATTACAAAACCAAACTGTAAAATAAACGCCGCTTACAAATGCAAAAAAAGGAGAGCAATTCACGCTCGTGTGTTACTGCTAATATACACTGAGGAAAATAACAAAAATAGAATTTCTTTCAAATCAGCCCGTAAAGAACTAAATATACTTGTTAAAAATGTATTACTCGACCGGCATAAAGTTTGTTTTCAATGTAACAACTTCACAAGATGCACCAGTTTCGAGAAATAGGTAGTTGTACAAGTTTATTAAATATCTATTAATTACATACAAATTATGTGTTGTTGCTAATTGACAGTGGCGGTCTTAGGTGGGGGCTTAGAGGGTCTGACAATGATCTGTCGCCCCGGGCCTCGCAACTGCTAAGGCCGCCACTGCGAATTGATTTATGTGTCTCCGTCTTATAAACGGCCCAAGACACTACTTGCTTAGTTGTTGAGATGTTTAAATACATACTTTGATGTTATCTGACTTGCATAATACAAGCTTTGCTTAGTTTGGGGTCAGATAGCGGTCTGTAATATTACCCTAGCGCCCTCTAAAGCGCGCGGTCAAAATGGAATAGGTGCAAATGTTAACATGACGTCTATATAAATATCGACTTTCATACATCATCGATCAGCTGATCGCTCATTTTGTATGGAGAGTCAATTTTTTTTTCAAATGAATGTAGTGTTTCTTGAACCTTTTTTTTTTTTTTTTTTTTGCCCAGGGAAATCCTTAATGGATACCACCGGCTCCGGGGGAAACACGGTGGTTATGTGGGACTCTCCGCCAAAATGGCGGCCTACCCACTAAAAACCCTGGGGTGTTTCTGCCTGACACCTATGTGCCGGGGCTACGGGAACGCTTTCGCACTCATCCGCGGCCCCGACGGATATTTTACCGAGACAGATGTAGGACTGTAGGTACCTACCTACTCCATTATATTAAGAACGAAATTTGGTAGATATAACTAGGTAGGTAGATATGTCTATCATGAACCTCTACCTACACAATGTTGTACCAATTTTTAAGTAATGTAAAAAAGTTATAGGTAATGAGATATTTTTTGTATTTAGTTGACTGACTTACTTACTTGAATTTATTAAAATGTTGCTGGCTTTCCTATTTTAGTCCTGGAACTGCAATATTTTTAGTATGTTTAAAAATATATAGATAGATTAACTCTTTATTTTATTTACCTCTTTATCTTTTCTTTTCAAAAAGGTATTTTAAACTAAAAGAAACAGTTTTATTTAAATTGCATAGATAGCTCAGAAACATAGAAGTCTAGTCTGAGATACATATTACGCAGTGCTGACCGGAGCCCCAATCGAAAAGGTTTGCTAGTGTGGTTGTGAGTGAGGAAGGCCACCCCTTAGAAATCCCACAGCCACCCCCTTCCTGCCGCAAAAGGGGGTTATCCACTATTTTGTTGCCCGTTTTGCTCTCAGTGGGGAAATGAGGGGGTGGAGGCTAGAGTTGCGAAATGTTGTGTTTAGTCACATAGATACGTATAATTATACGTTATTGTAAACACATTTTGCGTAGTATAAGGATATGAGAGTTTTGGTGGAAATGTAGGAGAAACATGCCGTCGATTTACATTATTTTCCAAAACTTAATATAAGTATAACTCATAAAGTGTGGTGACAAAAATAAAGAAAAAACTGCAGTTTTTCGATTATTCGACCTCCAATCACAAACGTTCTCAAGTCATTATCGTAGAGATTTAAGTACTCAGTAAGTCAGTAGGTTACATGCGCCGTTGATTACAAATGCAGTTTTCCACATTCGTAGCTAGTAGACTTAAAATTTCACATCTTTTGTTTTTTGTAAAACTTACCGTTTTTCAGTTGTACAAAATTATATTTTTACTGGCTTAAAAGAGCTTTTACGACTTCGGTCGTATAATTAGTTTTAAGTTAAATTTTATGTCAAAAACTAATAATTAATATCTGTATTCTAAGTATAATAACTTACAAAGAGCTTTACAGTTGAACTTCTAGTGTAGGATGGGTAGGTATATGTGTTAGTAGAAATAGATACTTACGTATAAATGGAAGTAGGCAGGTACGCCAAAAGCTACGTAAAAAAAAAAAATTAACTGCGCCTGACGGAATCTTTGTGGACCACACACTGCACTTTGGGCATTTTCTAGCGTCTAGTATTTTTAGTGTAAAATAAATCTAAGTCACACAAAGAGTGCCATGGTCGAGTCATAGTATTGTAGCGATCCACCTATAAAAATATCCTAAATGTTAATCCTGGTAGCTAGCCAGCCGAGTACTAGAAAATACCCTTCCACCACGCTGTAGCTTCCTTACGATGTTTACCTTCACCGGCAGCTCATTGCTCAAGCTCATAAACAAGTTTAAAAACACGCTAATTTAAAAAATATGCAAGGTATCTCTCAGGCGCTATGTCAATAGTCAGATTTTGAACTGCAGATAAATTTAGAGTACCTCGCCAGCTTGCCTCCCTCCGCCCATAGAAAGGGAGGGGTGGCAAGTCGGGGTGTTTGTCCCGGGCGCTGAACTTATGCACGTTTGTAAAAAAACGATGTGCATTGTAGAATTAAACTCAAATTGGAATGGATAAAAAAGGATGCCAGTATGACTAGGTACCGTAAGTCATATAAGTACATACGCCATTATCCGGCGAATATGAATACACATTGACAGCCCGGTTGGTTCATTGGTAGTATGTCTGCTTCGAGAGCTGAAGGGCGTGGGTTCGATCTCCACTCAGGACTAACATTTGTGTGACTAATATCGATGTTTGTTCTGTGTCTGGGTGTACTGTATGTATTAAAAAACCTTTTTCTTCTTTGATTTTGGCGTCGCATTTTGTGCATTTGCCAGTGTCAAGTGTTTTGACTATTTCAAGTTTCATTAGTTAAAAAGTAGTCAAAGTCCAGTCTTGGTAAGGTCCAGTTCATGTCAGTCCATTCAAGTCATGCTTTAGTAAAGTAGTGGTGGCTTTACTATAAGCTTCGATGGAGTCTTGGAGGCAACACGAAAATCTTGTTTCACCACATTATATCACTTTCCCACACTAGAGCGACGACTCCTTCCATGTTCCCGCCAAAACTTAGGACATGGCTTGTACGTGAATACGTTACTATACATACTTGATTATCAATGAGTTTCAAAGTTTCAAGTCCTCACTCAACGTAACGAAGTCTTTGATCTTTTACCTATCGATTAATAACATTTTGAATGTAAATTAATCATGTTCAAAATCCTGAAGATATCCAAGGTTTATTCAAAAGAAAAACTACATAAAAATAAATAAGTGAATAGTTTATTACGAGTATAACATAACTTATTCCTAATTCTTACCTATTCGAGTGGCGTTTTTTTGTAATGTAAAATTTATAAGAAAAACTAGACGCTCTATTTTTTAATTTTCTTATAAGTATAAAAGCAACGAGACGAATGAAGCTGATGGTAAGTAGTTAAATACATTGTAAACAATAAAAATAACTAAATGAAATGTTTTGTTTTTTAACAACGATTTTATTGAAATCCTTAAATTTAATGTTGCTGGTGTTCGTGAAAAAGATATTGAAATTTTTATTTATTAAATCACTTCGTTTGCTTTTTTTTATTAATCATGACTTTACTTATTAAAACTGCTTAAACTATTTATCCAATGCTTAAAATCTGTCAACTTTTCGCTGAAGTGAAATATCACGCCTGGAAATTAACTAATTATATCAACATAAAAACATTATTTGACATCGCGTACGTACGTATTTTATAATCTGTTATTCGTCTGGATGTAATGTAAGCCGGGTTCAAAGGCAGTTGTGGCCAAACCATAAAATTAAAAAAAAAAATGTAAGCCGTATATTGTATATATATTTATTTTTTGGTTGTATAAACTACAAGGGCGCACCGGAAGATCAGAGCTGGTCATACCACTTAGTATGACCAGCATTAAGCTGAGATGAGCCCCTTATTTTGTATTTTTTATCTGTCTGTTTGTTTTTGTGCTTGTTAAAAAAATTAAACGTTTTTCTTTCTTTCTTTTAAGCTATAGCATAGCTTCTATCGCGGGCCTTGAGCGTGGAGACCGAATCCAGAAATTCCGTAACGAAAATAACCTAACACCCCCCACTCTCACCGGCACAGCGGTGATACTTTTTTTTTAATGGTTGACAGGCTAGGTGTTTGACCACAGCTCACCTGATGTTAAGTGAAGGTGTGGTCGAAGATGGTATAGCACACCTAGCCTGGAATGGATACTATACTTTTTAGTTTTGCCATCTATCGATGAATAGCAGAACTTTTAATGACTTTTTTGAAATATCACGCTTGTTTCTTTAGTTCAGCAACTCGCCTCTAGGTGGCATTGGTTGTATCGGCGTAAAAATGCTATGCAATAGCTTTACCGCGGCAGTCCCCGAGTGCCACACGTCTTTTTTTTTATTTATAAGTAAAGTTAAATAATTTATATGTTCTGACCCAAATAAGACAACCATACCATAAAACAGGTTTAAGATCTGAGAAGGCATATTGCTTTTAACAATCCAAGAAAATCTTTTCATACTGCATATAAGTTTTCCCGTCTATCTTCCTTCTATCAGATATGTATTGCCTCAAATCATTATCCGACCATATCTGAAGATTGTCTACGCCGTCGTCGATAGTTTTTTTGGTCTTCTGCAAGCTTAGTATGTTATCGTTCAAGCGCTTCTTGATTGTGTCTAGGATCTTCTGTTCTTCTTCTATCGATGGGGATGTGTCTGTAATAAAAACATCGTTTTACTTTTAAATTAGGGACTCTTTTAACTTCAAAATCCATGTAAAAATAATATATATTCGATCGAGATTCTAGCGACCCGCCCAACGTCAAAATCCATGTCTTTACATGGATTTTTATTTAGTTTCATCGTCCTATTATTTACTACTAGCGGACGCCTCGCGGCTTCATCCGCGTAGTTCCCGATCCCCTGGGAATACAGGGATAAAAAGTAGCCTATGTCACCCGGGGATAGTGCAACTTGCCAACGGTGAAAGAATTTTTGAAATCGGTCCAGTAGTTTCGGAACCTATTCAATACAAACAAAGAAACAATCAAATCTTTTCTCTTTACAATAGTATAGATAGATAGATAGAACAAGTAGCGACCCCCGCGACCATAAATGGCAAAATTTTATTTGTATGGAAATCGAACCACCTTAAGAGAGAGTCCTTACTTACCGATCTCGTTATTTCTTTTGTCGCATTCCAGACTCCGGAGCAGCGCTTCCAATTCTTCTTTCCTGCCAGTGGTTTCTGCTAGACGACGCAAGTTCTGCTTCAAGGTAACAGCAGGACACAGAAGAGTGGTCGTTGTATCGTCATTTCGCCATTTAGTAAGAATCTCGTGGAGGAACGAGTTGATGCATTCGAATATCCATATTTTGTCACCGCTGTGGATCAATATTGTATACAGTTTCAGCGATGATAGGTCAGTGGTTAGCGCGGTCGGTGAGTCGGTCGGTCGGGTCGGTGACATAATTATTTTATATGTGACATATTATTTCATTGACATTTTCATTATTTTGACATATGTTATGTTTTTGACAGCCCCGTTGGCTCATTGGTAGTATATCTGCCTTGAGAGCTGCAGGGCGTGGGTTCCATTTCCACTCAGGGCAAACATTTTGTGAATAAACAAATGTTTGTCCTGTGTCTGGGTGTTCTGTATGTATTTACAAAAAAAAAAAGTATGTAAGTATTCTATCAGTTTTTTTTTCTTTGGTTTTGGCGTCGCGTTTTAGCATTTGCCAGTGTCAAGTAATTATATATTTTCAAGTTAAATAAGTGCCATCGTAGCTAGTTTTAGTCAAAGTCGTCTTTGTCAAGTCCAGTTCGTGTCAGTTAATTCCAGTCATGCTTTAGTAAAGTAGTGGCAACTTTACTACAAAGCTTCGATGGAGTTTTGGAAGCAACACGAAAACTCATGTTTCACCACATTATATCATTTTCCCACACTCGCGCTTGTAATTCGGCACTTTATGAATAAAACACCACCAATTTTATGCATAAACACTCGACAAAACACTAGTTTTGGAAAAAAATACAACGGAGCGACACGACTCTTCCCGCGTTCCCGCCAAAACTCTCAAATTCTATCAGTTATCTGTCTTCCATAGCACAAGCTCTGCTTAGTTTCGGATCAGATGGCGCTGTGTGTAATGTCCTATGATATTTATTTTATTTATTATTTATCCTATGTATTGGAACCCAGGGATTACAAGCCAAACAGTCTCCCAAGAAGAACGCCATAACTTGCAATAATAAAATAACATCTCGACTAAACCTACAAAATCATATCAGTAAAAGAAACTCATAGACGTCTGGCCTTACCTTTCTAGAACTAGCTTTCTATTCTGTTCTAAGCTGAACTTCTTCAAATAGAGCTTCAACTCATCGACGAAAGTGGGGCTTCCATTTTCTGAAATGAAAACATGATTTTAGATTAATTAAAACTTTTTATTGTGTACACTAGACAAAAAATCATCACAATGCAAGCTTAATCTGCTTTCCATAAGTGAATATTCTTTTTTTACCCACTACGGAACGGAGACGGTATATGCGTTTGGGGTGAGAGGATGTTTGTTTGTGCAAATACATATTGCCAATTTTCTCCAAAACTACTAGTTCGATTTTGATGCAGTTTTCAGTTATGGGTTCGGGTTTGATTGGTGCATGTTCTTAAATAGGAGTCACGGTGACAACTCGCCAGGCGGCGCTGCAGCAAACATTGTTTGTGCAAATCCATGTTGCCAATTTTCTCCAAAACTACTAATCCGATTTTGATGCAGTTTTTAGTTATGGGTTCGGGTTTGATTGGTGCATTATCTTAGATGGGTGGCAATTACTTTTTAACCGTTGTGGGGTTTTTCAAAATTTTTAATTTTACTTTTTATATTTAAAAGTAATGAGGGGAACGAGACGCTCTCCTGATGGTAAGAGATAATCATGCTCATTGCAGCGATACACTGAACTTTGAGTAGCAAAACCAATTCCAGGGCATCGCTGCTTTGGCGCTCATTACTTTGATACTTTCGATGGTTAGTCTCAACAGCCCAGTAATTTCGTTAAATTTAATAAAATTTGAAAGCTGTTAAAAAACGCAGAAATTGAATTTTACTGACCTCGTAGGTTGTTGAAAGAGCAGCTGTCAGATATATCTAAGTCCATGCTGAGATTGTGGCTGCTTTTGCGTCTATCGCGTTTCTCCTCGTAAAACTGTCTGAGTGCGGAAATCGATTCCAAAAGGAGCGAATTAGAACCTGAGAAATAAAATTAGATATACATAAATAAATAAATATCGTAGGACATTACACACAGCGCCATCTGACCCCAAACTAAGCAAAGCTTGTGCTATGAAAGTCAGATAACTGATAGAATACTTAATCACTTTTTTTTCTGAATACATACAGTACACACAGATACAGAACAAACATTTGTTTATATCACAAAATGCTTGTCAAGTGAGGCTGCCGAAACACACCGTTATCATAATTATATCGTTACCAATCTTGGGATTCGTCGTAAGACGTTTAAATTCCGTTTTTTTTGTTTCTAGCGTCCAAAAAAAAATTATTTATTTATAAACATGACAGCCCTGATGATTCATTGGTAGTATATCTGCTCCAAGAGCTGAAGGGCGTGGTTTCGATTCCCACCCAGGACAAGCATTTTGTGATACAAACAAATGTTTGTTCTGTGTCTGGGTGTACTGTATGCATTATAAGTATGTATTTACAAAAAAAAACTAAGTATTCTATCAGTTATCCGACTTCCATAGTACAAGCTTTGCTTAGTTTGGGGTGAGGTGGCGCTGTGTGTAATGTCCAACGATATTTATTTACTTATATACTTTTTTTTTTGTAAATACATACTTATAATAAATAAATATCGTAGGATTATATACTATACAGACAGTGCCATCTGGCCCCAAACTAAGCAGAGCTTGTGTGATGGAAGTCAGATAACTGATAGAATACATAAATACTTTTTTTTAAATTGTAAATACATACTTAAAATACATACAGAACACTCATAGCACAACAGAAATATGGCATGTCTACGTACTGACGCAAAGTCAATAATCGCTGGTGTACACCTATAAGTTTTAATTATTCTCAGCAAAATCAGCCCATTGTACGCTGTGTTGTTTCGTTACCTCCGAATCTATTGCGATTAGCGCCGTCGTCATGGAAACTGTTAAAGCGAGACAAGAGTCTCTCCCTCACTATCTGCGTCTTCCTCTCCACAGCAGTCGCTGATACGATGAGTCTCTTCAGTTCCTCTTTCTTCGATTCCTGACAATCACACAAAATGTGCTTTCTATAAATCAGTAAATAAATAACGGAATTCTGAGGTAACAAAGAAACATTCGAATTGAAAACCTCCTCTTTTAAAACTGGGTAAAACGGGACCCTATTACTAAGACTCCGCTGTCCGTCCGTCTGTCTGTCTGTCCGTCTTGTCACCAGGCTGTATCTCATGAACCGTGATAGATTAGACAGTTGAAATTTTCACAGATGATATATTTCTGTTGCCGCTATAACAACAAATACTAAAAAAACAGAATAAAAAATAAGGGGGCTCCCATACAACAAACGTGATTTTTTTGCCGTTTTTTATAGGTAATGGTATGGAAACCTTCGTGTGCACTTAGGCGATTTTTTTTAAATCGGTTAAAATATTTAAATAACTGAAAACCGTATCGGGCTGTAACATTTTTTTATACGAAATTGGTTTGCGTTTGACCACGCTCTGCCTGATGTTAAGCAGGATGCTGTCTAATATGAAGCACGCTTACCTAGAAAAAAACCTGTTTAAGAAGTAAATGGAGACAGTTAAGCAGGATGCCATTGCCTGATGTTAAGGGCCAAGTCCTCGACCGTGGGAACTTCTGCTTGAACACCTACATTGATATTTTCCACTCACACAGACGTACATACGTCTGACGTTAGATTTGAATACATTGACGTCACGCTAAAATAGATAAGGAGAGTTAAATTACTATAGCCACGAGCAAGAAGGAGACAGAATGTTTATTCCTATTGCCGGAAGCAGATTTTACATTGATTATCTGTTACATTATGACAGAAGTTTTTTTTTTGTTTTGGCATCGCGTTTTGAATATTTGCCAGTGTCAAGTGTCAAATACAAAACGGGCGGGAAGCATGCGCGCGGTGCTCGGTACCGCCGCCACCGCGCGCCCTCTCGTGACGTGCTATACACGACCACGAGACTCGTGACGTTAGATTGTCAGATTCAGAGATTCTCGATGGTTTGTAGCGCCTACCAAAATAAAACAGCAACAGACGTAACGCAGAAAAGAGATTTTCAGCAGGCACTATCAGAAATTTTCATCAAACTATCCGTACTTATCTGCTAATAGAATAAACAAAACGTACAATAAAAGGTCTAAGCCTTAAATGTATCTGCATCAAAGTTAGCATCTATAAAATTGCGCCTTTCCTATAATTATTTTGATGTCAAGATTACGGATTAAAAATAATTTGGCCATATTCTATTTCATAATTTCAAGAAACGAAAAGCGTTTGAAACTATTTTTTCTCCAAGCATAATAATTCAGGATATGTACTATAGTATTCATTAATTTCAAACTTCCACATGATGTATAACGGCACAAAAATGTTGACAAAAACACATCGATTGCCTTATTTCACAAGACTTGCCCGTTAAGCAAAGATGCGGTCTATGATGGAGCACGCTCGCCTAGAAGAAACCGATTCACTCGCGACTTGAAGACACCCAGATTGTGTCATCACCTTGTTTTACAAGACATTGACGAGTATTTCAAACTTAAAGATTATTGAATTACTAGTAAGTAAATATGATTTTTGTTGTCATGTCATTTTATTATATAATTTTATTTACAGGTATAAATAAGTAAAGTAACTAAGATAAATGTAACATGTAAAATAATAACTACTCTAAAAGGCGAATGATAGCGATCATAAATAAATAATAAATAAATAAATATCGCAGGACATTACACACAGCGCCATCTGACCCCAAACTAAGCAAAGCTTGTACTATGGGAGTCAGATAACTGATAGAATAGGTACTTAAATATTTTTTTTTTGTAAATACATACTTATAATACATACAGTACACCCAGACACAGAATCAATGGGAATAGTTCCCAAAACGCTGGCCCCATTGCCGCGTTGTATGGCAATACTCAAACTCTGAGCAAAATAAAGGCCAGCGTTTTGTTCACGTGTGGCGTCGACCAGACGAGATGACAATTCTTTAAACATTTTTTTTGCTCTTTTTATTATATTGACAATATTTTTTTGGTATTGACATATTTTATTTTGACAATATCTATTTTATATTGACATGTTTGGATATTGACATACCTTATTTTGACATGTACTTAATCAGTGTTTTAAAACTCATTTAATGGCGTGTTTAAAATTTTGAAGTGACTTGTAACATTGGTGTTATCAATAAAATATTTGTATTTTGTATTTGAACACAGACACACACGACGCCAAAACTAAAAAAAAGCTGAAATAAAGAAATTTTGACATTTATACTGTAGAAGTACTTACAATAGCTCTATCCACGGCATGTATGCTAGTACAGTTGATTGCGTTATCTCGCGGGCGTTCTATAGCGAAAATCCCGCGTTGATTTGCTATATCTTCGATGGAATTCTTAAAAGATGCGATTCGGGCTTCACTGCACGCGGCTTGGCAGCGTGTTATGGCAAGCTCACAAGCCTCGCTAGATTGGTAACTCTGCAAACATTGTCATAGTTTCCGAATCAATACTGCAAAAAGAGAAAGCTGTTCAATTTGCTAATATCGAAAGTATATTACAAATTACAAGATTTCTCAATCGAGTTATTTCAATATATTTTTCATGTCATAGCAATGAGACGAACGATACGCTCTCCTGATGGTAAGAGATAACGCATGCCCATGAACATTGCATCAATACTCAGAACTTTGAGTTTGCAAAACAAAGCCCGGGGCATCACTGCTCATTACTTTGAGACTTTAGTCTCAGCAGCCCAGTAATTTAGCTAGCTGCAGTACCCTTCAAACCGGAACACAGTAATGTTTACAAACTACTGTTTGGCGGCAGAATATCTGGTACTGCGGTGGTACCTGCCTAGACGACTTCCTGCTAAGGAGATCTACCACCAAATGACATGCTTCAATGTTGTAACATTTGTAATTGTATAATTATTGAATTTGATTTTATTAGCATGACATTAATTGTTGTAATTTGTTTAATTTAGTTTCGTAATTACAATAGTATTTAGCAAAATCCTATTATACGTTCACAATGAAAGAAAGAAAATAATTTTTATTTTGTAACAAAACAACAAATAGAGACAAACAGTTACAAACAAGAGGCTCACCTCAGCATAACACAATGAACTAGACTGTTGACACAACTTTTATATTAAGACCTGAATGTAACACAGTTCAAAAATAAAATACTATCTGAATCTATATCAAACTGGGACTGTTCATGAAAAAAAAATGTTTTGAGTGAATAACAAATACAAATAAATTTAATGTTTCATCAAAATAGTACAGGTATGTGTAGTAACCCTGCCTGCAGCTGTAGCCTTCGCTGTGTTGCTGCAGACAGTGTCTAAGTCCTAAGTCCCACTGAGGTTTAAAAAATAAAAAAAACATTGAACACATTTAGCTTAAAAAAATAAACATAAATGATTTTCGTTATGAATTTACATATTTATGCGTGTGCGTGTACGTATGTGTATGTATATGTGTGTGTCGTGAGTGTGTGTGTGGGCGTATGTGTGTGAATGGAACTCACATTTAGCTCTATGAAGTTACGAGCAAGCATCTCTCCCGTATTGTTGAAGAGAATACGATTTTTCATAGCTTCCAACGCCAGGCCGCATTGAAGAGAAGCAGTATGGCAAACGCTCGAACGTACCCTGCCACAAATAAACAAGCAATATTAAAAAAATGTTTTTTTTATTTATAAGTATTGAGACAAACGATACGCTCTCCTGATGGTAAAAGATAACGCATTATCATGTTTATAACAAGAAATACTAAAAAATAGAATAAAATAAATATTTAAGGGAGCGGAATACAACAAACGTGACTTTTTTGGCCGTTTTTATAGATAATCGCACAGAACCCTTCGTGCGCGAGTTCGACTCTCTGGTCTTTTTGAGTTGTAAACTAATAAATTATTTTCAAATTTTCAATTTACACCTGTATACCTTCTAATATTGGCAGTAGAGTCGGGCTGGCTGGCTGGTATCGCGGAGCACAGTCCCGCTCGTTTCTCATACAACTGCTTGAACAACACGTCGCCGTGACATCTTGCTAGAGACGACATCGCCTCTTCTAAAAAAAAAACAAAACAAAAGGAGTTTTTATTTAAATGAGAATTGGTTTCCAGTTTTATTTTTTTTTGGTATTTTTTTTTAAATACAGAATAGGTTCGCGTTTGACCACACCCTGCCTGATGTTAAGCAGGATGCAGTCCAAGATGAAGCACGCTTACCTAGAAAAAATGTTTCCTCTAGATTTGAAGACACCCAAATTGTACTTCGCGGGAAAAACAGACGCTGGCAGAGAGTTCCACATCCTCGCTGTGCGTATGAAGAATGTGGAATGGAAGCGCTTAGTCCGTACGTGGGGAATGTCCGCCATGTATGGATGGCGCTTAGGCCTAGTCTGCCTAGCCGTCCGGTAATAGAAAGTGGCTGGCGGAATCAAATTCGGTATGTAAAGTTTTTTTTTGTATTTATTTTACATTTTTTACTGATAGTAAACTTTATTTTAAGAAACTAATTTGAACATTTTGTCTTTCTATGCGGTAGTTTAATTCTAATACGTTTTCAAACTTTTTATAGTTATGACGTCATGAGGTCGGCTGAATATGTAAAACATGCATTAGCCAGACATTAACAGATTTTGTTGAGGTTTGCCATTGTTTTTTTAGGCACTCAAAGAATCCTTATACAGCCGACGACGTGACATCATTAGAGGTAAATTGAAAGTCAAGTTTATTTTATGTTTTTTATTAAAATAAACCCCGTCTCATAGTTTAAAGAGTTTTAAACGTGAAAATCATGTACAGGAATGTAATATTTCGAAATAGTTTTGGAATCAGCAAAGTATTTTTTTTCTTTACATACCGAATTGTGCAATTCCATGGCACACTCTCCGAAATGTATCCGATAGAAGACAGACAAACAAGAGACTTTGCGTCGGTGCTCAAGGCTTTGTAACTTAGACGTGGCCAGAGCGTCGCCGCCAATTGGTTTAAGTTAGGGAACGTTTACTTAGAGGGTTAGAAGAAATCCGTTTGCTAGAACTTATTTTTTATTTACCACAGCTCACCTGATGTTAAGTGACGGTGTGGTCGAAGATGGTAAAGCACACCTAGCCTGGAATAGAAATGGTTCCCAAGTGAGGCAGCCAGAACACACCGTTAGGTACTTGGCGGCAGATTTTCAACTTAAGCTAGCTAGCCGAGTACTAGAAAATACCCTACTACCATGCTATGGTTTCCCTACGATGTTTTCCTTCACCGTCAGCTCAAGCTCATTGTTGGGATTTGAACTCACGCCCTTCGGCGTGCGAACCGACCGAAGAAGGAAAACATCGTGAGGAAACCATAGCATGGTGGTAGGGAATTAGCACTCGGCTGGCTAGCTACCACCCTCAAGTTGAAAATCTGACGCCAAGCACCTAACAGTGTGTTCCGGCAGCCTTACTTGAGAGCCAGTTCCATTCCAGGCTAGGTGTGCTTTACCATGTTCGATCACACCTTCACTTAACATCAGGTGAGCTGTGGTCAAACTCCTAGCCTGTAAACCATAAAAAAAAACATTCGAAAAATTTTTGCTAAGGAGATCTACCTAGAATTAAATACTGTTCTTTTATGTAATATCTGTGACATCTCACATCTGCATACCATTACTTTTATGTACGGATTTCATATTACACTCATATAAGGCCAAAGTTGCGAAAAATAACACCAAATAATGTAGATAGGTATCATAGGTAGTGCCAAACGTAAATAAACAGATAAGTACGAAACGACTTATTAACGCCGCTTTTTCAAATCATTGTGCAACATCTTAGCAATACGTCCGAATCCAAATTAGCACCGGCTTTGACAGCTATACACATGGACTTTGGTTTGTTATTCAAATTCTAGGTGACTAACCTTGCAATGGTTATGGAGAATTGTCCTTTACTATCTCACTCGAAACCTAGCTATTTGAACTCATTTAATAAGTCGATTTTAGATTGATGCGAAAGAAAAGATGGGAAGATGTTACAAAAATAGCCGGACCATTATGGAGAAGAACAGTTCAACAAACAGGAAATAATGGCAAACCTTGGGGGAGGCCTTTGCCAAAGGGCAATCTGATAAAATCAATAAACAAATGAAGTTTTTTGTTAAATTCCACGGAGAGTCGCGGGTACATGTATACAATTTTAAAGAGGAAATATTTAATTGTTTGTTTGTATTAAATAGGCTCCGAAACTACTGGACCGATTTCAAAAATTCTTTCACCGTTGGGAAGCTACACTATCCCCGGGTGACATAGGCTTTTATCCCTGTATTCCCACGGGAACGGGAACTACGCGGAAGAAACCGCGAGGCGTCCACTAGTTACATTTATACATGTTCGTTTTCCTTAACAAACAAAATAACAAGAGTGATGGAGTCGAGGAAACATTCGAAATAAATTTTACTAGTCAGTGTTAATGGACTGCTAAAACTTTTTTCGTACACAAACTATGGACACAAAGCCACTTAATTAAAAAAAAATGGTTCTACGCAGCGTTTTCTTGATCGAGGGTGATAATTTCGGCATCGTTAGTTGCATCCGGTCAAGGTAAACCTCATTCAAGTTCAACATTTCTTTATAACAACAATAACCGGTATTTATTCGTGCTGGAAGGGGAAAAGGGGCTCGCTGCCGGATCGATTTGTTTACCCGCAATGAATTTTTGTTTACTTTTGTTTGATGTAGAGATAGTATTATGATATTTTATTGAATTAAAAGCCTTACAAATAGAGTTGTTTTATAGCTGTTGTTTAAACATACATCTATTGTTTTAAAATCCTATCGTTTATAGCGCTTATAAATGTATTTTTTACATACGTACATTAGATTTAACTATTTTGATAATCTTTTTGGTATTGTAACATTCAAGAAATATCAGTTTTGTATTGGTTAAATATTGTCATGAAGTGAGTTAAATATTATAGAATGCCCTCCGAGCCAACAGTTACGTTATCTATAGATAGTAGTGGATGGTTTATCATTCATCGTTTTCCTTGTTTTGTACCTGGTTAATGCGCTGTCTCATTGTTTTTTCTTTTATGAGAATTTTAACATGAGTTTTTAGTTAATTCATAGAGTTGCTTGAGACTGTTATAAATTTGATTAGAATGTTTTAAAATTGAGTTGAATAATTTCATGCGTCGAAATTTAATATTTTGCGTATGATTTTTTTTTTAATTTTAATTTTTAACTATTGCCATTAAAGAGTCATTAGAGAAATTTTGCAGAAATTACGTTTTTTAGGATTCGAGCCCGTAAAATTAGGTTATTTCAATTTCAAGATCATTCTGTTCCATCAAAGCAATGGAGTCGATTTCCGTTATAAAAAAATACATGTTTTTTTAAGCAATCTATCGTTTTATACGTTAAGTATGAAGAAACGATATATAGCTAAAATTCAAACTCGGTTTGTTGTATACGAAGCGGAGCAGACGGCTATGTGGGGGCCGTCTGACTCATTGTAATTTCGATAGCGATTACAAACGATACTCTTTTACACAGCGCATCGCCGTATACAAAATATCAGTTGGGAAAAGCTTCCCACTTCAATACAAAAGTATTGATAAATAAACTAGACATATGGCTGAGGTCTAGAGCACTATAAAGGCAAGCGTGTCTTACGAGACCTAAACTTTATACATTATCTGAATTGTATCATACAAAACACTACCCTGAACGGTGGATCACTTGGCTCGCGGGTCGATGAAGAACGCAGCAAACTGCGTGACAAAATGTAAATTGCAATACACATGAACATCGACTTTTCGAACGCACATTGCGGTCCATGGAAACCAATCCTGGACCACTTCTGTCTGAGGGCCGGCTGATTTAATTGAAAACACATTGCGTTTTTATTACATTGAAAATGCACTTGATGGCTCTACCGACTCTAATTCGGCTAGTCCGTCTAAATATAAATCAGTTGCGAGAAGTGTACTCGATATATCGATGCAAGCACTCGACTCGTCGAAGATTGAATGCTGATCGATTATCGCTTGTACCTCTTGAACGAATTTTACGACTGAAAAGTTGTTAGTTCTATAACGTCGGCCTCAGATTAGGAGGGACTACCCGCTGAACTTAAGCATATCAGTAAGCGGAGGAAAAGAAACTAACTAGGATTTCCTCAGTAGCGGCGAGCGAACAGGAAACAGCCCAGCACTGAATCCTTCCGCTTGACAGCGACAGGAGATGTGGTGTTTGGGAGGCTTCGTTTTCTTGCAGTTGTCAACTGTTTAAGTTCATCTTGAACGGGGCTCGTTGCCCATAGAGGGTGGCAGGCCCGTACGACCGACGACAGCGGCGAGAGGAGCTCTCCTCAGAGTCGGGTTGCTTGAGAGTGCAGCCCAAAGTGGGTGGTAAACTCCATCTAAGGCTAAATATTACCGCGAGACCGATAGCGAACAAGTACCGTGAGGGAAAGTTGAAAAGAACTTTGAAGAGAGAGTTCAACAGTACGTGAAACCGTTCAGGGGTAAACCTGCGAAACTCGAATGAATGAACTAAGAGATTCATCGCGATTTTTCCTCAAAGTTTACGGGTTCGTGAATTTGCGAGTTGAGATTGTGTGCACTTCTCTTTTAGTAATACATCGCGACCCGTTAGATGAGAGTTAATGCGTAGTTCGGGAGTCCATTGGTAGCCCCCTTTTTTGGGAGCGGCCGGACCGTGACAACGGCTAACTCTCATTTGACGGTATCGAATGAATCTTGCACGCGTTAACGCGCGTCCGGCCCGACACAAGGTAAAGTAGTGGCGAAGACCTGCCTGAGTGCGGTTGCAGCAATTGCTTTGCCGTTGTAGCCGTGCAGTCTCGGGCTGTGCACGTTTCAGTCGGCGATGGGTCAGTTTCGGGCACTCGCAGGACCCGTCTTGAAACACGGACCAAGGAGTCTAGCATGTGTGCGAGTCATTGAGTATAAAAACTGAAAGGCATAACGAAAGTGAAGGCGGATTTGTCCGCTTAGGGAAGATGACGCCCCGATCCAGGTCGGCCGTCCGCACTCCCGAGGCGTCTCGATTCCAGTCTGAGAATGAGATGCGCTCTGAGCATACACGCTGGGACCCGAAAGATGGTGAACTATGCCTGGTCAGGTCGAAGTCTGGGGGGACCCCAGATGGAGGACCGTAGCGATTCTGACGTGCCAATCGATCGTCGGAACTGGGTATAGTGGCGAAAGACTAATCGAACCATCTAGTAGCTGGTTCCGTCCGAAATTTCCCTCAGGATAGCTGGCGTCGAATGACAGTCTCATCCGGTAAAGCGAATGATTAGAGGTATTGGGGCCGAAACGACCTCAACCTACTCTCAAACTCTAAATGGGTGAGAACTTCAGCTTACTTAAACAGTGAAGCTGAAGGTCTGATGACGGTGCCAAGTGGGCCAATTTTGGTAAGCAGAACTGGCACTGTGGGATGAACCAAACATAGTGTTAAGGCGCCTAAAAAACGCTCAATGATACCAGAAAGACGTTAGGATTCCGTTATACATCAGGACGGTAGCCACGGAAGTTGGCATCCGCTAAGGAGTGTGTAATAACTCACCTGCACGCCAGGGATCCAGCTCTGAAAATGGATGGCGCTAAAGCGTTTTGCCTATACACTATCGTTATTAGCACGTGTGACGTTTAAATGACGCCATTAAGCTGTAACGAGTAGGACGTGCGCGGCGGTGTGCGCAGAAGGGTCTGGGCGTGAGCCTGCCTGGAGCCGCCGTCGGTGCAGATCTTGGTGGTAGTAGCAAATACTCTAGGGAGGCCCTGGAGGACTGAAGTGGAGAAGGGTTTCGCGAAAACAGTTGTTGCTCGCGAGTCAGTCGATCCTAAGCTCTAAGAGAAATCTGAAGTCAATGTGACATGTTTATTTACATAAATAATGTCCATCGAGCGAAAGGGAATCCGGTTCATATTCCGGAACCCGGCAGCGGAACCGATCCAAAACCGTTCGTTCGCGTCACTGCGAGAGTTCGACGGGGTAACCCAAAATGACCTGAAGACGCCGCCGAGAGGTCTGGGAAGAGATTTCTTTTCTGCCTGAGCGTTCGAGCTCCATGGAATCCTATAGAAGGGAGATATGGTTCGGAACGCGAAGAGCATCGCGATTCAGTGATGTCCGGTTACTCTCTGCGGACCTTGAAAATTCAGGTGAGGGATGTACGTGGAGATGTCGCGCCGGTTCGTACCCATATCCGCAGCAGGTCTCCAAGGTGAAGAGCCTCTAGTCGATAGAATAATGTAGGTAAGGGAAGTCGGCAAATTGGATCCGTAACTTCGGAATAAGGATTGGCTCTGAGGACTGGGGTGTGTCGGGTTTGGACAGATAGTAGATGTGGCAAAGCCCGGTATAAGTTTATGCATTATGAGTGGTTTTGCTTATAAGCGAATTCTGAAATTGTGGCCTGCCCGTTTGTTATTTTCCTCACTTTAAGTACGCGTGACTTCCGTCATGTACAGGAAACACTGCGTCACTTTACGATCGCCAACTAACAGTTGACTCGGAACTGGCACGGACAAGGGGAATCCGACTGTCTAATAAAAACAAAGCATTGCGATGGCCCTCGCGGGTGTTGACGCAATGTGATTTCTGCCCAGTGCTTAGAATGTCAATATGAAGAAATTCAAGTAAGCGCGGGTAAACGGCGGGAGTAACTATGACTCTCTTAAGGTAGCCAAATGCCTCGTCATCTAATTAGTGACGCGCATGAATGGATTAACGAGATTCCCACTGTCCCTATCTACTATCTAGCGAAACCACAGCCAAGGGAACGGGCTTGGGAAAATCAGCGGGGAAAGAAGACCCTGTTGAGCTTGACTCTAGTCTGGCATTGTGATGAAGTTTGAGAGGTGTAGCATAAGTGGTAGATCGCTCGCGGTCGCCTATGAAATACCACTGCTCTCAAGATTTTGTCACTAACTCGATTAAGCGGAACCCATGTTCACCACAGACCAGAGGTGCTCGGTATTTTGGTTGATCCAAACGTGAACAGTTTTGCTGCGGCAGCAATGTTCGTTGCTAACTTTCGCGTGATCCGATTCGAGGACATTGCCAGGTGGGGAGTTTGACTGGGGCGGTACACCTGTCAAATAATAACGCAGGTGTCCTAAGGTCAGCTCAGCGAGGATAGAAACCTCGCGTAGAGTAAAAGGGCAAAAGCTGACTTGATCCGAATGTTCAGTACGCATGAGGACTGCGAAAGCACGGCCTATCGATCCTCTCGTATAAAGAGTTTTTAGCGAGAGGTGCCAGAAAAGTTACCACAGGGATAACTGGTTTGTGGCAGCTGAGAGTTCTTATCGACGTTGCTTCTTGATTCTTCGATGTCGGCTCTTCCTATCATTGTGAAGCGAAAATTACAAAGCGTTGGATTGTTCACCCACTAACAGGGAACGTGAGCTGGGTTTAGACCGTCGTGAGACAGGTCAGTTTTACCCTACTGATGGCAGGTCGTTGCGATAGTAATACTGTTTAGTCCTACAATAACAACTGTTTCGGATACATGGTGTTGCACTCGATCGAACGGTCGGTGGTGCGAAGCTAACATCCGTTGGGATAATCTCTGAACGCATCTAAGGGAGAAACCTGGCTAGTTATATTCGGCAAGGATAAGAACCTGGAGTCCCGAGAGTCGTGAGGCTCTAAACAATGTGATGTTGATAGTTACGCTTTACTTCGTATGGCGCAACGTCGAAGCCTTTTGGGTCTAGGAGATCGGCATAGCGGTGATCACGCTAGCCATGGCTCCTAAGGCTCCAACTTATTTCAGTTCGATGTCGGGACTCGGAATAGTCTGTAGACGACTTACGTTCCTGGCGGGGTGTTGTACGCAGTAAATCAGCATTGTGCTGCGAACTGTTGAGACTTAGCCCTTAGCTAGGCGAATTCGTAGCGAAAGCTTTTTTTTGTGTTTAATTCACGAACTGGCCGACGATTTTTTTTTTTAATTTAAGATCTGTATGGGCATTTTTTTATTGATGTCTCTATAGAAAACCAGTTTTTCATTTGATTTCATCTAAATTTCTATAAATTTCACCTAAATATTTTCTAACATAACTTTAGTAAGAATCATTTATGGGAAATAACATGGGTTTTAAGGAGTTTGTGTACCTTTTTTTTTATTTAGTTTTTTTTGTATACGCCTAATTACTACATTAAAATTTAGTTTTGAATTTCACATAGTTTTATAACTTTTTTTTTTGAGATACCTTTTTTTTTATTTAGTTTTTTTTGTATACGCCTAATTACTACATTAAAATTTAGTTTTGAATTTCACATAGTTTTATAACTTTTTTTTTGAGAACCAGCTGCGATGAGGCCTATAAGTTCTTTTCGTATTAGTTTTTTTTTAGCCCGTATGTATTGTGCCGAATAAAAAGTTTTATTTTTTTCTTACTTCACAATTTATGACTTCGATTTTCTCTACTTCGCAGAGAAGAAGTTTTACAAGGAAAGACTTTAAACAGATTAACTTAACGACTACACGATTTGTATATGTTTCTGATACACCTAATTAAATTCTGGTAGCTTTCTGATTCTGTAACAATCCTTGTCGTAGAAAATGTAGCTCTAAAAGGGATTTATAAATGTAGCAAATTATTTTTAGTATGAGACGAACGAAACCATTGCAGCAAATTTAAACGAATTTAATAATTCACGTCATTTGTTACCTGGGTTATTATTTACTAAGTTAGAGGTTAATTGGCTTCAACATTAAATTTTGTGCCAATTTTTGTATCAATGATGAAGATTTACAATCAATCAATCTTTATTACAATTTCCAACCATTACATAGACCAACCTATAAAGGATACGTTATTACGTGAGACAAACATTTTATTGCTTGTTTGTGAACAGCCTGTAACATTACACAAGTAAATTTTTTATAATTGTTTCATTTTGTACAATGGCATGGGCCCACTACGTCAATGGCATGGGCCTACTGCGTCATTTTGTACAATGGCATGGGCCCACTACGTCATTTTGTACAATTGCATGGACCCACTACGTCATTTTGTACAATGGCATGGGCCCACTACGTCATTTTATGGCATGGACCCGCTACGTCACTTTGTACAATGGCACGGGCCCACTACGTCATTTTATGGCATGGGCCTACTGCGTCATTTTGTACAATGGCATGGGCCCACTATGTCATTTATGGCATGGGCCTACTACGTCATTTTGTAGAATGGCATGGACCCACTACGTCATTTTGTACAATGGCATGGGCCCACTACGTCATTTTATGGCATGGACCCGCTACGTCATTTTGTACAATGGCACGGGCCCACTACGTCATTTTATGGCATGGGCCTACTGCGTCATTTTGTACAATGGCATGGGCCCACCGCGTCATTTTTTGTACAATGGCATGGGCTCACTGCGTCATTTTGTACAATGGCATGGGCCTACTGCGTCAGTTTGTACAATGGCATGGGCCCACCGCGTCATTGTTTTCTACAATGGCATGGGCCTACTGCATCATTTTGTACAATGGCATGGGCCCACTACGTCATTTTGTGCAATGGCATAGGCCCACTACGTCATTTGTGGCATGGGCCTACTACGTCATTTTGTACAATGGCATGGACCCACTACGTCATTTTGCACAATGGCATGGGCCCACTACGCCATTTTATGGCATGGACCAGCTACGTCATTTTGTACAATGGCACGGGCCCACTACGTCATTTTATGGCATGGGCCTACTGCGTCATTTTGTACAATGGCATGGGCCTACTGCATCATTTTGTACAATGGCATGGGCCCACTACGTCATTTTGTGCAATGGCATGGGCCTACTGCGTCATTTATGGCATGGGCCCACTACGTCATTTTGTACAATGGCATGGACCCACTACGTCATTTTGTAACGTCATTTTGTACAATGGCATGGGCCCACTACGTCATTTATGGCATGTGCAATGGCATAGGCCCACTACGTCATTTGTGGCATGGGCCTACTACGTCATTTTGTACAATGGCATGGACCCACTACGTCATTTTGTACAATGGCATGGGCCCACTACGCCATTTTATGGCATGGACCAGCTACGTCATTTTGTACAATGGCACGGGCCCACTACGTCATTTTATGGCATGGGCCCACCGCGTCATTGTTTTCTACAATGGCATGGGCCTACTGCATCATTTTGTGCAATGGCATGGGCCTACTGCGTCATTTATGGCATGGGCCCACTACGTCATTTTGTACAATGGCATGGACCCACTACGTCATTTTGTAACGTCATTTTGTGCAATGGCATGGGCCCACTACGTCATTTATGGCATGGGCCCACTACGTCATTTTGTACAATGGCATGGGCCCACTACGTCATTTATGGCATGGGCACACCGCGTTATTTTTTTGTACAATGGCATGGGCTCACTGCGTCATTTTGTACAATGGCATGGGCCCACTACGTCATTAATCGCATGGGCCCACTACGTCATTTTGTACAATGGCATGGGCCTACTGCGTCATTTTGTACAATGGCATGGGCCCACTACGTCATTTTGTACAATGGCATGGACCCACTACGTCATTTTGTACAATGGCATGGGCCCACTACGTCATTTTGTAACGTCATTTTGTACAATGGCATGGGCCCACTACGTCATTTATGGCATGGGCCCACTACGTCATTTTGTACAATGGCATGGGCCCACTACGTCATTTATGGCATGGGCACACCTCGATATTTTTTTTGTACAATGGCATGAGACCACTACGTCATTTATGGCATGGGCCCATTACGTCATTTTGTACAATGGCATGGGCCTACTGCGTTATTTTGTACAATGGCATGGGCCCACTACGTCATTTATGGCATGGGCCCATTACGTCATTTTGTACAATGGCATGGGCCTACTGCGTCTTTTTGTACAATGGCATGGGCCCACTACGTCATTTATGGCATGGGCCCACTACGTCATTTTGTACAATGGCATGGACCCACTACGTCATTTTGTACAATGGCATGGGCCCACCGCGTCATTTTTTGTACAATGGCATGGGCTCACTGCGTCATTTTGTACAATGGCATGGACCCACTACGTCATTTTGTACAATGGCATGGACCCACTACGTCATTTATGGCATGGGCCCACTACGTCATTTTGTACAATGGCATGGACCCACTACGTCATTTTGTACAATGGCATGGACCCACTACGTCATTTTGTACAATGGCACGGGCCCACTACGTCATTTTATGGCATGGGCCTACTGCGTCATTTTGTACAATGGCATGGGCCTACTGCATCATTTTGTACAATGGCATGGGCCCACTACGTCATTTTGTGCAATGGCATGGGCCTACTGCGTCATTTATGGCATGGGCCCACTACGTCATTTTGTACAATGGCATGGACCCACTACGTCATTTTGTAACGTCATTTTGTACAATGGCATGGGCCCACTACGTCATTTATGGCATGTGCAATGGCATAGGCCCACTACGTCATTTGTGGCATGGGCCTACTACGTCATTTTGTACAATGGCATGGACCCACTACGTCATTTTGTACAATGGCATGGGCCCACTACGCCATTTTATGGCATGGACCAGCTACGTCATTTTGTACAATGGCACGGGCCCACTACGTCATTTTATGGCATGGGCCCACCGCGTCATTGTTTTCTACAATGGCATGGGCCTACTGCATCATTTTGTGCAATGGCATGGGCCCACTACGTCATTTTGTGCAATGGCATGGGCCTACTGCGTCATTTATGGCATGGGCCCACTACGTCATTTTGTACAATGGCATGGACCCACTACGTCATTTTGTAACGTCATTTTGTACAATGGCATGGGCCCACTACGTCATTTATGGCATGTGCAATGGCATAGGCCCACTACGTCATTTGTGGCATGGGCCTACTACGTCATTTTGTACAATGGCATGGACCCACTACGTCATTTTGTACAATGGCATGGGCCCACTACGCCATTTTATGGCATGGACCAGCTACGTCATTTTGTACAATGGCACGGGCCCACTACGTCATTTTATGGCATGGGCCCACCGCGTCATTGTTTTCTACAATGGCATGGGCCTACTGCATCATTTTGTACAATGGCATGGGCCCACTACGTCATTTTGTGCAATGGCATAGGCCCACTACGTCATTTGTGGCATGGGCCTACTACGTCATTTTGTACAATGGCATGGACCCACTACGTCATTTTGCACAATGGCATGGGCCCACTACGCCATTTTATGGCATGGACCAGCTACGTCATTTTGTACAATGGCACGGGCCCACTACGTCATTTTATGGCATGGGCCTACTGCGTCATTTTGTACAATGGCATGGGCCTACTGCATCATTTTGTACAATGGCATGGGCCCACTACGTCATTTTGTGCAATGGCATGGGCCTACTGCGTCATTTATGGCATGGGCCCACTACGTCATTTTGTACAATGGCATGGACCCACTACGTCATTTTGTAACGTCATTTTGTACAATGGCATGGGCCCACTACGTCATTTATGGCATGTGCAATGGCATAGGCCCACTACGTCATTTGTGGCATGGGCCTACTACGTCATTTTGTACAATGGCATGGACCCACTACGTCATTTTGTACAATGGCATGGGCCCACTACGCCATTTTATGGCATGGACCAGCTACGTCATTTTGTACAATGGCACGGGCCCACTACGTCATTTTATGGCATGGGCCCACCGCGTCATTGTTTTCTACAATGGCATGGGCCTACTGCATCATTTTGTGCAATGGCATGGGCCTACTGCGTCATTTATGGCATGGGCCCACTACGTCATTTTGTACAATGGCATGGACCCACTACGTCATTTTGTAACGTCATTTTGTGCAATGGCATGGGCCCACTACGTCATTTATGGCATGGGCCCACTACGTCATTTTGTACAATGGCATGGGCCCACTACGTCATTTATGGCATGGGCACACCGCGTTATTTTTTTGTACAATGGCATGGGCTCACTGCGTCATTTTGTACAATGGCATGGGCCCACTACGTCATTAATCGCATGGGCCCACTACGTCATTTTGTACAATGGCATGGGCCTACTGCGTCATTTTGTACAATGGCATGGGCCCACTACGTCATTTTGTACAATGGCATGGACCCACTACGTCATTTTGTACAATGGCATGGGCCCACTACGTCATTTTGTAACGTCATTTTGTACAATGGCATGGGCCCACTACGTCATTTATGGCATGGGCCCACTACGTCATTTTGTACAATGGCATGGGCCCACTACGTCATTTATGGCATGGGCACACCTCGATATTTTTTTGTACAATGGCATGAGACCACTACGTCATTTATGGCATGGGCCCATTACGTCATTTTGTACAATGGCATGGGCCTACTGCGTTATTTTGTACAATGGCATGGGCCCACTACGTCATTTATGGCATGGGCCCATTACGTCATTTTGTACAATGGCATGGGCCTACTGCGTCTTTTTGTACAATGGCATGGGCCCACTACGTCATTTATGGCATGGGCCCACTACGTCATTTTGTACAATGGCATGGACCCACTACGTCATTTTGTACAATGGCATGGGCCCACCGCGTCATTTTTTGTACAATGGCATGGGCTCACTGCGTCATTTTGTACAATGGCATGGACCCACTACGTCATTTTGTACAATGGCATGGACCCACTACGTCATTTATGGCATGGGCCCACTACGTCATTTTGTACAATGGCATGGACCCACTACGTCATTTTGTACAATGGCATGGACCCACTACGTCATTTTGTACAATGGCATGGGCCCACTACGTCATTTTGTACAATTGCATGGACCTACTGCGTCATTTTGTACAATGGCATGGGCCCACTGCATAATCTTGGGCTCACCATCCCGCCCATAGTCATCCATGATTAGCCCTGGAGTCATCCATGATTAGCCTGATGGGTAACCTAAAACTACGTACAAGCGCTAGGGTAGGGTGGTACCTACCTAGAAGATCGCCAGTAGTATCAATATAATACTTATTGCAAATACATACAGAACACCCAAACACAGAACAAACGACAACGGCCCCTGCCAGGTGGACAAACCAACCTACGGGGCGTATTGCCTGGGATAATGAGTGAATATACATACCGTCATAACTATCGCAGGTAGTGGAAGCAATTGTCGAGCTAACGGCGGGATTTGCAGCGGACGCCAGCGAAGCACCCGTCTTGTTACCGTTGCCGCCTTGACGTGTCATTGATGTTATACATTTATCCAGGGTACTCTGTAACAAATTGTTGAAATTAATACTGAAACCTTGCCCCAGTCCATATTCTTCTGAGTAAAAAGACACATGACACTTTACAAAACAATGGAACCATTATAGGATTACTCTGTTGTCCGTCTGTCAAGACCTTCTATCTCGTGAAACCGCGAAGCGTCCGCTAGTATAATTATAAAACGCCTGATTCAATTGTTGTTTCGAAATACTACTACTGAGATACCATAATCACTCTCTAAGAATTTGTTCAGGCGCTCATGGTGAGCTTGCTCCAGGCAGACGCGACCGCGATTGAAAACGCTAATTAAATTTGACATAAACTTAAAAACTGTAACAAATTAAAATAACCACAAATGTTATCCTCTTCTCACTGCAGTAACCACTTGCCGACTCGTGTTTCGCCTCTACACGAGACATATTTTAAATGCGAAAGTTTGTGAGTAGTGATGTATGTTTGTTACGCTTTACGCAAAAACTACTGAATGGATTTTAATGACATTTGGTGTGGTGGTAGCTGACACATAGGCTACTTTTTATGCCGAAAACATGTAACGGGTAACACCGCGGGGGGCAGCTAGTATAAATAAATAAATATAAATCTATTTAGTTTTATAGTGTAGACTTTATAGATTTGAGAATTAAATCCCTCTTTTGTGTACAGTCTTTATTAAAGTTAAAGCTTTAGTTCCACATAAAATTATTGTTTGTTTACCTCAACATCAGCATCTTCACGAACCCCACATAATGATTGTACTATGGTGCTGGTCTCCAGCATGACGGATTTCTTTTCTCTCAATGTATCGGCCAGCCTTTGTAGGAGCAACGCCTGACGCTGCCCATCTTGTAAGCGCTTGCGCAACAGATACCGTTGACACACTAGAGGTAGTTTTGAAAACTGATAACCTTTTTCAAGGAGTCAAAGAAGAGCATGCATACACATGAGTGATTTTTTTTAAAGAAAGAAATAAAAACATTTAATCTTCCTTATAAAACACTAGACACAACAACAGATAAGTACAGACAAATACAAAGGTACAGATTAACATACAGACAACAAATTTGAAATGACATATTTTTTTATTTTATTATTTTTTTTATTTTTCTTTGATGGAAGATTTGCCCTGCTCAGGGAATTTTAAATCGGGAGCTAATAAAACCAAGTGCGAGTCGCATTTGGAAATCATTATGTCTATTTTACCATCAGACAGGCAGAAGCTCGAAAAAGCTTGTTTGATGGTCAACCCAGACACAGAACAAACTGTTGGTTAGTAGTAAGTAGTATGTCTGCTCCAATAGCTAAAGGTACAAAAGTACAAGCTTTGCTTAGTTTGAGGTCAGATGGTGCTGTGTGTAGGTTCCCCATAGGTTTAGTCAAAATACAATATGTTTCAAATATGACTGACAACTTACATTTACTGTTGGCTTTATCTGCGAGCCGGTGCAAGTTTTCATCTTTTTCTTTACTGATTCTAGCTTCAGCATCTGCCACTTTCTGCTTTAATTGGTTTTCCTTGTGCCACAGGAGTAGCTCCTCGGGCACAACTGTGTCTATATCTCTCTGAAAATAATTTGATTGATTTAGACATTACTTTCCAGATGTTGATTTTGAGTGTTCAAAGGTATTTATTTAGTGTATTTCCATTTAAAATATGTTTAGGAATGTTTTGTTTTTTTTAACAGTGATAAAAATTTAATTTAAAATTTATATAACTTGATGACAATTTCTTAAAATATAGATCTATTTGAATTATTACTAAATAATTATCTAAAATGTTAATGTCAAATTTATTAATCTGAAATAAATTAAAAATAACTAATTAAAATAACCACAAGTCTGTATCCTCTTGTTATCTTATTTTAGTCTTAGATACTAAGTAATATTTTGGAAAGTTTTTTTTAACTGTTGTCAAGTTACTTTTTTTTTACAAGGAAAAGATTTACTTTTAGCCACTTCCTGCCTAATGTTAAGCAACAATGCGGTCTAGGATGGAACATGCTTACCTCGAAGGCACCTGTTTACTCTTGATTTGTACTTTTCAGGTAACACAATTAAATCCTCATCACCATTGTAACCATGACAACTTTTATTCATTACTTTGTTTGAGGCTTATTGATATATTTGGTTTGATGAAAAACCAATGTACCTATGTGGAATGTTGAATATTTCATATAGGGTGGTAAAAAACAGTTAAGATATTACAAACCCCATTGAGAACATTTTTTTTCTGGCATCTCCTTACATCATCACAGAACACTTGTAGTCTTTTGTTTCTAATGATATCTTTGTGTTCAACTTTGCCCATCAGACTGCGCCAGACCATGTAGTACCGACCCCTGCACTTCCTGAAAATTTCACAATTTGAAAACTTAGTTTTTACCAATGACTTTGCTTGCATGGCCAATTCAGTATGTGATGAATTGTGATCATATTATCTTACAGTAATATTATTTTATCAGGCACTTACGAGTTGCATGCATAATCGCTAATCTAGTAACTAGGTTTTTGTGGATGTGGATGTGGATTGTGGATTATTTGACAAATCTTAGCTAAAAGTCATGGGTAGATTCTATTCTCAGCTGAGAAGGTGTTTATAATTAAAAAGTGTATTACATTAAAACTTTTGCTCTTCGGGGTCCAGAAACAATAAATATTATAATATCTAAATTTCCTTAGCTTGTTTGGACTGCGCCATTTCTAATGCAGACAATTTTGTGGCTATTCAAATAAACACAATATTTAACCATTTTCAGCGCACTGCTTCACAGACATTTGTTTTTTAATTCTAGTTATTATTGAGATTTTGAGTAGTTTACATAGGTTTGTATAAAAAGTATAGGCATAGGGGTCGTATATAAAATAATTTTATATACGACCCCTATGCCTTATATTTTTATGTCTAGAGTCATGTTACAGCATTATTGAAATGCAAACGGCTTGAAATTCAGGGCAGTTTTGTAATTTCATTCCGTTAGAAATAAAAACTTACTCAGCTACTTTTTCAACAGGAGGTACGATTTCTTGAAGACATCCCATTGATAACAGCCACTCGGCAAACTTTTCCGGTATCTCATCACTTGTAAGTTCGTTCATGATTTATTATTTAATTTTATCGAACACTCTACCCGTATTAAATATTTTTTCCGTGTACGAAGTTTGCAGCAAAAATTCTAGAACTAGAACTGAAAATAAAAACAAATTCAAACCGTCAAAATTCAAAATCGATTATCTTTTCTGACTGACAGTGTGGTCCTAAAATGTCGTTATCAAATTCACAATTTTGAAACTGTCAGTGTCATAAGGCACAGTCGTTTTTGGCACAGCGCTTTGTGAAAAGGACAGTGCCAAAATGTTTAATTTTTTTAGCTAATGTGGCGCAAATATTTACTTTTGCGTTGAATAATGGACAGAATGTTGCTGTGATTTATGTAAATGTGACTTAAGATATCTGAAAATATGAAATACTCATATTACACTGAACACTGGCAAAATCTACAAAGTGTGATGCCGTAAAATAAAAAAACGGCATGTTTATATTTCCATTTTTTGCACGTTATCAATTTTCATTTTCACAACTTGTTTTCTTGGTCTAATTATGCTCGGCAATATAAAAGAGTTTATATCAGTGGTGCAAGATGGCTTATCTTCTAACACGAACTTGCGACAAACATTTCAAGACGTAAGAAATGCCACAAGCATTTTCAAAGATAAACAGAAAGTTGGTAGCGAGAGCAAAGTGAATTTTGGAGCTGGTGGGGCTTTACTTGAGAAATACCAGGAAGATTGGGTTGCTATTCATGATAATGCCGATAAAAATGCTAAAGCAGCCGAGGAAGTAGATAAATTGATAACAGAACTTCATGAAATAATGAAAAAAAAGTTGCTAAGTGCTCAGGAGTTATCCCAGAACTTATCATATATTCCTACTCTTACGGCTACCGTAGCTGAGGCCATGGACGGGTTGAAAAACGTTCAAGAGTTATTAAAGACAGTGGAAGAAGAACTTGTAGAGTTTGAAGATATTGTTGAAAGAAGTAAGATGGAGAATTGGAAACTAGATCATCATTATCAACTAACTATATACAAGGACAAAAAAATGGGTGAGACATAATTTTTACTTAATATGAATTATGTAATATATAATAGTAACAGAAATGGGGTTGGGCAGGACATGTTGTCAGGCAGAGTGATGGCAGGTGGATTCAAACATTGAAGGATTGGTGTTTGCAAACTAGGATATGTCAACGACGAAATGGTAAAGGTGGCAAGTCGAACCTGGATAACAGTAGCACAGGATTGGGATGAGTGGTATACAAGAAGTTATGTCTATGCTCAGCAGTATGCAATTACTGGCTAAAAAATTGGTGATAACATAAAAGTAAAACTTACAATGTATAGATTTTATTAAAAACTGCAGGTTTGTGAACATGGTTCTAAGATAATAAATAAATAAATAAATATCGTAGGACTATACACACAGCGCCATCTGGCCCCAAACTAAGCAGAGCTTGTGTGATGGAAGCCAGATAACTGATAGAATACATAAATACTTTTTTTTTTGTAAATACATACAGAACACCCAGACACAGAACAAACATTTGTTTATCCACAAAATGTTTGCCCTGAGTGGGAATCGAACCCACACCCTACAGCTCTCAAGGCAGATATACTACCAATGAGCCAACGGGGCTGTCGATATGATAGGTAGATATTGCAAATTAACTTAATAATTAATGAAAGACAAATTGTTCCATCATCTTGATTACAGCTGCTTTGGAAGGAGTAAGGAACAAACTGGCCACAGAAAAAACGCATGAAAGAGAAAAGCAGCAACTAGCAGAGCTACAGATAAAAAGAGAGACAAGTGCTATAGCATTCCAGAATGATGTTGCTAAGTACCTGGCCAGTGGGGCCGTAGTTACAGGTATGATATTTTGTATATTTACTACTGCAGATAAGATATTCATCCACTTGGCAATAGTGTATTACTTTATACTTTACTGTGTTCTAGACTAAAGGATGTTCAAAATTACTGGATTAATTCGATTGTAATAAATATTCTTTGATTATATACTTGTCTTTGTTCATAACTATCCACGTTACTAATTATTAAATTTAACAATGCCGAATTGCACTATCAAATTGTGGGAAACTATAAAGTTTGATTGAAAACAATTACAACGATTTCTTACCATAATTATGTAAACTTTCACTTATAGTAAAATTAATAGTAATATACTTTGAGATTTCAATTCATAAATATACAATAAGATTTTGATAGATAAATATACATAAAAGTAAAGCAAAGTAGGGTAAAGTATTAAGGTATTGAGATGAGGAATTTTTAAACTTTCTATTTTTTTAAAAGAAAAATATTAATTGATTGATTCTGGCGTTACTTTGCGGAAGTTCATTTTGAATGTTCAAGGTATATATTATCTAGTTTTTTGTTGAGTCTCGACCAAGCGCTCGAAGAGTCAACACATCCTGAGGATGTCGACAAAGTGGTTACTGCAGAGAGGAGGATTTTAAGATTTAGGATTATTTTAATTAGAATTTTTGTTATTTTAATTAAATTTTTGTCAAATAAAGTATATTTTTAAGTTTATGTCAAATTAGTTCTAGATTTTAAGTAAGATTAAGTTATTATTTAATAAGCAGATGTCAAATTAGTTTAAGTTAAGTCCTCATCACTGTTGGAACTGGAACGACTTTTAAGCAGAAATAAACTAGATATATACCTTGAACAAGAAAAATATTGTAATAATTTATTGTATTGTACCATATCTTGATCCTATTTATTTTGTTTGAGTATTCTACAGAAAAGTACATTTTATGTTTCTAAGTTCTCGCATGAAGAAGTAATATATGTGTAGATTTACACCCAGATCTTTGTGTTAACTACCTGCTTATATAAATAAATAATTAGCACAAAAAATTCACATGAAATCACAATTTTATTATCATAATTCTATTTATGTTTAATTTAATTTTTAATTTTTTCGAGCACACACAGACAAATATACAAATATATAAATGCATTTGTATATTTAAATATGCATGCAAATATACAAATGCATGCAGGTTAATTTTATTTGTTTAGTTTAATTTTTAATTGTTTAGTTTTTTTAGTCTGCATTTGTCATTTTTATATCAAGATATCGGGAGAAGCCATTGGTTCCCGAAATACAGTTATTACTAGTTCGGAGCCAATGGGTTCATTTAAATGTGACCATAATTTTGAATTTGAATAACATGCTTTAAAATCTAGTAATTATTGAAGATTGACTTCAAAACATACATTTTTCTACTATTATAGAAAATATTTATCGGCTGGCAACACTCATACTGACATTATTAGTTGTGTGTGAACATTTGAGGAAACTCATTTCATGATAATTATGCTAAATATATTTTTTTTGTTTTGACATTCCAGCTCCACCTTCAAGCCCAAAGCCTCCAAATGTGACGCTAGATCAGATTCAGCTGGACAATGACCGGGCAGACTTGGACAAGTTTCTTAACAGCTGATGATGAGTAGAGACTGTGATGTGATGAGCTTGATAGTGTAAGACCTAATTGTGTTATATTTTTAAATGTTCTGTAATATATTATTGTTGTTAATTACCTAGATATTCTAATTATAAGTTATTATTATAGAGTATTGATTGAATATTTATTATGGTCAAGTTCGAATGTGACCATTCAATGAGCGCAAAAGAGACAAATATTTTGTAATGGTTTTAACTAACAGCAACTTTTAATTAAAATATGAAAATAAATTATTATGATTAAACAAGCTAGGTGTTTGACCAAAGCTCACCTAATGTTAGGTGACAGTGTAGTCAAAGGTGGTAAACACCCAACCTGCAGAACTGGTTCTCAACTAAATCTGCCGGAACATACAGCTAGGTGCTTGGTGGCAATTTTCAATTTTAGTGTAGTAGCTAGCCTACCGAGTACTAGAAAGTCCCTATCACCATGCTATGGTTGCCTCACAACCTTTTCCTTCACCGTCAGTTTAATATAAAACAAACTTTTCAAGCATTCAACAGCCCTGTTGTTTGCGGTAGGGTGTGGGTTCGAATACCACCCAGGACAAACATTGTCTGATATAAACAAATGTTTTTCTGTGTTTGGGTGTACTGTATGTATTTACAACAAAAAAAAACTATTCTATCAGTTATCTGACTTCCATACTACAAGCTTAGTTTGGGGTCAGATGGCGCCGTGTGTAATGTCCATTGTCCAATGCAGTAAATCTGCAGCATATTATAAAAACAATGAAAATATTGTAATATCACTGTGAAATAATATCCATAGGAAATCGATCGGAATTTCAGCGTTTTCATAAGAGCTTGCAGCAAAAGCGATTCTTAGCGTGCGAGTATTTTAACAGCCTGTAATGAAGAGAATAGCGACTTCATATAGAAATAATCTATATTTTAAGGCTTTCGAAATAAAATCATCAATGAAAAAAAATATATAGGTATACAAATTATTTATGACTAGTAAAAATAAGCACATTGCTAAAACACATCGATCGGAACACAGGCCGGTCACAGTCCAATACACATCTCTTGGGAAATCTCACTAAAACTCGCATTGTATCAAAAAAATCTCTCTAACCACTTAAAATCGACGGCATTTAAAAAAATCAAAAGAAACACAACACTTACGAATTTACTCTGGGATATGGAGTACGTACATTCGTTCGACCAGTTTTTTTGACCGTCTTACTTTCGGTGGGATAGTGTATGGCGTCTATTTGTGTAGCGTTCAGCTACGATTTTCTCATGATGGGATGTAGGTCGCCGCCTCCGTGAGCCGACAGTTTCATTTTCCCCGCGTGGTTTTTAGCGCGTGGACCGGCATCTTTGATGGAGCCGCTTGTATCTTCTAACTCTTCATCTGATGAGAAGTCAGATACGCACGAAGTAAGATGCCTCTTCTTAGGAGGCACGGCGTGAAGCGACCACCGCATAGGACCTTTGTGGTTCTTAACGCTAGTGTCTCTAGCTTCGTAGTCCGTGTCGGATGCGGCGCGCTGAGAGTCGCTTTTCATTCTAGATTTACTCATCCTGTGGCTGTCCTTTTTATCCCCCCTAGGGGGGGCGTGGAAGTTTTTTAAATTCATAACACTCGACGTCTGCTTCGTATTTAAGTCTGGAAAATTCTGCGAGTATATGACGACGCTGTCTACCGGTTTTTCTTTATGAAATTTTGCCGGCTTGCTCTTTGTATCAGTTTCCGAGGGAGCATTTGAAATCTTCTTTTCCGCCAAGTTGCCGCTGCTGCAGCTGGTGTTGCTGTTACTATTGCTGTATTGCTCTTCGGCCTGCTTTTCCAGCTCTTGAAACTTCGTGTCTATACTCTCGTCGGAAGCCTTGTACTGTTCTAATGCCTCTTTTTCCAACTCTTCGAATTTGTGATCGACGTTCGGGGGACTAATCCTCGCTCCAGGTAAAACTATTTTTGGGTTTAGTTTCAGGATACCAGGAGTGACTAACTTTTGAGCAAGTCTGACACATCCAACGGGAGATAGAGTTATTGGGGACGGAGCACTCATACTGAGAACGGTGCTGTACAATCTTTTCGTTCTTAACCCTGCATCGATAACCGCTGCGCTTGTGGAAGGCTGCTGCTCGTCTATATCCTTGCTCTCTGGCTTTTCTGGTTGCAGCGAGGTAGACGATGCTTGCGGTTGCTCTGGCTCCGTTTGCTCTTTAGCCGTACCGTGAGTTGGTTTTTCGTCGACTGTGGGTTTCGGTTTAAGGATGGAGCTTTGAGTGAGTTGGAATCTGTCGAGTCTTGGCGAGGGGTGGTCTCTTGGCCACCAGATGTATCGTCTGTCCTGGCAGCGTGCGGGTCTCTGCCCTGTAGGCGCGTACCGGCTCACGTTTGTACCGCGGTAGGGAGGACAGCGGGCAGTGGACGCTCGGATAGCTGCTTGCACGCTAGCCGTGAGACGCCCCATGGCGCGCTGGCATTCCGTTAGTTGGGGCGGCCGTGGAGCGTCGAATTGGAACTGGAAAATGTTACAAAATAAGCAAACCTATAGGTTAAAAGTGGCCATGGAAACATTCAGTTGGGTCAGACTGAACACGTTATTCGGTTATCTTTTATTTGCTTTATCACATTTGAACCCATGAGTACTTAAATACTGTTTTATACATTTGGAAAGATTATTTTTTAATTTCATTGGCCTATCTTGCTAGTGGACGGCAGTACAGTTTCACAGGTATCTGTAGGTTATACGGGCATGAGTTTTGAAGGCAGAGGGCCGAGGCAATAATGATAAGATGAAAGTTGCAAGTGATATCACAAAAACTGCGTAAGGGTTTTCAAGGCAGTACCAAGCTTACTCATTTTACAAGTGGGGCTAGTGACGTTTACAATGGATTCACAGAACAGCTGCGCGGGTTCTTGTGTTTATCACCAGAAATTAATTATGTGTTAAAATCGATGGACCGACCAAAGCAAATGTGCGGGGGGCGGTCTCTTAAAGAAGTGCGCCCGTATGACCTCTTAACAGTCAAAGAGCGGCGAGCGGCGACTCTGACATTGACTCTATCAAGATAGTATCGACCAAGAAAAAGAGCTGACGTACTTTACAAGTGGGGTCACAGAAGAGCTGCGCGGGTATCTCGAGGCAGTAGGCGGGCGGCGGCGGCGCAAGCGCTGTAAGTCGGCGCGGCTGGCGGCGACGCGCGCGGATCTTGCGCGGCGCGGGCGGCGGGCTAGGTGCGCGGACGGAGCGCGTGGCCCACAGCCCCCGCACACTGCAGACGCGTGCCGCCAGGGCCGCCTCCTCGCCCCGCGCCCCGTTCGGGCCCCAGCGCTCGCTAGCTGCCGATCGGTGTCAGTTATATTCACTGTTCCTACAACTTGCTACTCAAAGATTCCCGTTTATTGTACCTACGTCCTTTAATCCTACTTTTCAAGTCTGTATTAAACGTTATTTTATGAAACGTTGCATAACCGATTACATTTTTTTTTTGCAGTATACTATAGGTGATAATATACCTACGTCTGTGCACACTGTACGTGCATAATGAAAAGTGCAAACTTGTAAATTAGGGAGTTAGCAGGGAACGCAACACTATTTAGCCAAAGATCCTAAGTTAACCCTATCTGTTTCACGTACTTTTGAATCGTGAGAAATACGCAGCTAGTTACTTGGTAGTGAGTCTCCATCGCAGCAAGTATTTAATATCCTGCTGCCAAGCAGTAGTGGGTAAACATTACTGTGTTTAGGGAAGGAGAGTCCATTCCATTCCAGGCTAGGTGTGCTTTACCATCTTCGACCACGCCTTCACTTAACATCAGGTGAGCTGTGGTCAAACACCTGGTCTGTCATCCATAAAAAAAGAGTCTTTCTGTGTGAGTGTGATTGAATCCATATCGTAAGACATGGCGTAATTATTTCTTCTTTCTTCAGGAAATCAGCTAGCAGCCGACATGATTTTTTTTTTTTTACATCGGACTAGGCATGCGTATGAATGCCTATGTATTTGGAATATGATCCAAATTAAAGCATAATTTAATTTAACAACTTCCAAATTATCATTGCATAGTTTGGGCCTAAACTCAATGATGGCAATTGAAGTACATAACTCATTACCAATGCTATGAGTACATGAACACGTAAAGCACCACGTTTACTTACTTCACGTGGCGGAATCCGGAATCGCGTGATATGGATGCATTATCTACGCCAATATCAAATTAAAAAAAAAACGCTATGAAATGTATTAGGAACACGTTTTGAACTATAAAAATAAACGTCAAACGTTTTAAATGCTACATACGTTTTCGGCAAGAAAGCTCTTGTAAGTTAGAGAATCAGGGCTCATGTTAAATATCTAATAACACGTCATGCAGTAGATGTAGTGGGGTTCTGTTGTCTCCTACAATGTTCTGCAGCCGCCGGCACCAAACCGGCGGGTTGTATAGTCTACCGGCGGCTTTGGTGTATAAAAGTATAATAATATGTAGTTAAGTGCAAAGCCGGATTTGGAGGTCTGGAGGCCCTGGGGCAACGAAAGAGCGGAGGCCCTTAATTATTTTCCGAATAAAAATTCAAAATCCTAATCGTTTATTGCGATATTATCGCTAAAAATGCGAAAAAAGACGTAATAGTTGCTGACCCATCGAAATCTGGATATTTTTTTATTTTGATTGTGGGGGCCCTTCTCTTGTGGAGGCCCCAGGGCAGTAGCCCCGCCTGCCCTCCCCCAAATCCAGCCCTGGCTAAGTGTATGGAGGTGTACGCACAAATCGTCATCAGGTAACATGCGGTACTGCCGCCGCCGCCTCGGGCACATGCTGCGCTCGGAGGGGTCGTCTAGGAGTTTCCGGAACCAGTATTCCACCTGAGACCATTAATCTAATTTCAATTATCCTTTTAGGGTTCTGTACTTCAAAAGAAAAAAGGAACCATATATATAGTTGTGTGTCAAGACAAATAAAACCAAAATTTATAGGATGTTTCCCGAAACCCGTTGACCTCGAATCATGAAATTTAGCAAAATGCAATACGTACGTACTTCGAAATAGACGTGATTACCTCGGGCAGCATCCAGCACTCTGTAAGATCAGTATTTTCACATCCTTGTCCGTTGTAGCCACGAAAATTTATTCTTTCGTTCGTGCTCGAATAACATTTTTCTCTGGGAACAGAAAAGAGGTTCATTACATTTTTTATTTAAACATTAAAACCTCATCAGAGCACGACGACGCCGCGCCGGAACGGGGATTTATATTTGGAATTAACTTTTTATAAAGTTATTTGCGCCAAAACTTATGTCAAAACATATTGCATGAGATGTCAGTTGGAGAAATATTAAAGTTAAGACGTGGATTTAGGAAGTATGTAAATTTTATTATTATTTTTTTCAAAACCCATTGCTTTGCGAACCTAAGTTCCTCGTAATAGAAATTTCCGTAGAATTGTGCTAATCTCGACTCTGGGATGACGTCTTTAACGCTTCTTCTGCCACTGCTGCTTCCATTCTCTAGGCTTTGGCTTGATGAAGTACATTTATCTGAAAAAAAAAATAGAAACATTACACACTGGCATAAAATAATACTTTTTAAGACAATTACGATATGAACTACTAAAGATTTGCCAATATAACTACACTACTGCTAGTTTTTGTATGATCTGTTTCGAACTACGAAAAGGGTTGGAAAGGTTTTTGTTATTTTCTTCTCGTAAGACCCATACCTGTGATTTCGCATTGACTTGACTGTGAGTCTAGCGTTGAATCCTGGAGCACTTGTGATACACGACAGTGTTGGGCCCAAAGGCGCTGCAATAGAATATTCCATCGAAATAAATAAGACGAATCTAAAGCCCCAAATAGATAATAGGATGTTTTTAAGAACAATTTATAACAGGTTTCTGAACGCAATTGTGATAAGATGGAGAAATTTAGTTATTTTCATAGGAGCTTTGTGTACCAAACAACTTTGCTAGTATGTTAAAATACATAGTTTAAAGAAAGTCGAGGGTAAGTTTGATTTGACCAAGGTTTGTCTAAAATGAGAAGCCCAATGTACCTGATTAGCTATAATGAATTCATCGGGAGGTTCAGTGGCCCATGTGAGATCAGCACAAAGGGCAATATGTGCCCACGAAGACCGATCCACTTCGAAGGTCATTCAATGTGGCATCTCACGCATTCATACAACTATCTACCTATACCAATAATGAACTAATAACACTAAATAAGAAAGGAAATATGAACGGTAAAACAGTTAATAAAAACGGTGACAATTTGAAAGACATTGGTTAAATCTACAATAACAAAATTTTCCTCTTTTTTGATAGATACGACATTATATATTTTTTTCTTTTTTTATTTCAAATCGCTTTTCGAATTTCGTAACAAATGGTTTTTGAATGAAGTTGTCATCGAGTTGGTTCGGCAAAGGCACTCTAACGAGGTCCGTTTACGGCATTATGGTCAGAAATTATGAGAAATGAGTTTTTGCTCTATCACCATTGCTAAAAAGAGGCTGTTTACCATAACATCCGCTGGATGTCATGCCGGGTTACCGTAAAGACTTGGCACGTTTCAAATTCTTAGCATCTCAAAGTCTGAAAGCTAACATCGAGTGGTAGAAAGCTATTCGTGTAGCCATGCAACACTGAAACGAATTTTTTGCTGTTGGCCTCCCAGGCTCGCCCAGGCCCGTCAGCATAATCACCCGTTATGTCAGTGTGGCTTGCGCAGGCCAAAGGCGTCGTCGTATGTTAGCGTCGCGTCGCGCACCAGCTGTGAGGTGGCTTGAATGAACCTCACTATCCTTTTATGTTCTACTCATAATCCTTGATTTATTCCCCCCAAAATAAACTAATTTACAAACGAAACAAATTAACAAACTTGGACTTTTATTAACGAAAAGTGCTAAGTATTGGTGATCGAGGAGTGCGCTCAAATAAATAATATAAAAATCGATTGTAAAACGCGAGTTCTTTTCGTCGATTTTTCATTGTGGATCGTTGTTAGTTTTGCAACAAGTGCTGGTAGGAAACAGGTTCGGTGTAACCGTTGGGTTTTTGTGTTATGTATATTTGTTTGTGTATATATACGTAGGTATTCGCGAGTGATTGTGAGCGGGATCCAGTTCCGTTAGTGATGCTGCAATCGGCTGCAAGTACCGCGGTTTGACGAGTCATCTCATCTGTGCGACGGTACGTAAATTTCTCATTTATAACTGGTCACTTGTGCATAATGATTATGCAAGAACGAACGTCTAGAATTTGGTACAAGTTTAAAACGCTGCGTTTTCAATTAAAAATCTATTAACTTTCGCTACGGCGATATAATTAAGAATAGTTTAACTGTGTGATTTAATATTAGCTTAATCTATGGCGTGGATATCTGGACAGGCTTTTATAACTTGTTTTAACAAATGTGCGTTATGTAAATACGAGCCCGTACAAATACGACCCGTATTTACTTAACATCTTCGATGTAATGCTTGTCTTTGCTCCTTTGTGATTCTGTTCTTGTACCTATAATTTTGTTTTTCGTACCTAAAGGGTAAAACGGAACCCTATTACTAAGACTCCGCTGTCCGTCCGTCTGTCACCAGGCTGTATCTCATGAACCGTGATAGTTAGACAGCTGAAATTTTCACAGATGATGTATTTCTGTTGCCGCTATGAGCACAAATACTACAACACATAATGAAATAAATATTTAAGTCTCCCATTTGAAGGCTCCCATTTTTGCTGTTTTTTTTTTGGTACGGAACCCTTCGTACGCGAGTCCGACTTGACCGGTCTCACACTTGACTGGTTTTTTTCTTTTCAGTCCTATTTAGTAAATAATCTGTTAGTGTGTTTTGGTGAAGATAGATAGATATAACTCTTTATTGTGCACACCATGAACAGAAAAAAAAAATACAGAGAACAAAAGAACCTTGTGAACTAGTGCCACAAGTGGCGGCCTTATCGCTAACAGCGATCTCTTCCAGGCAATCAAGAAAAGAAAAACATTAGGCTTCTTACAAAATTGTGATACACATTATTTATTGTATACTATAAATGATTTATACGTCATGACTAGCTGGTATTTTAACCTTGTTTACGTGTATAGAATTAGTGACCATATTTTGGAGACTGATATCTCAAATGTCACGTTATGGAGAGCAACCAAGATTTGTTAACAAAATAGGACAAGTATTTTAAAAGTATTAGGTAGATACCTAATACTTTTAAAATACTCGGCGACATATGACAAGCTTATGAGAGGAGAATGATTTAAAAACAGTTTCCGTTTTGTCTTTCAACTACTTTTTGTTGTTATTTGTTATTTAGGTAAGTTAATTAAAGTTGTTATTACTAGACTTAATAAATTAAATCTACTTATTATGTAATTTGATATAGCCAGTAATTTACGAAACTTTCTACATTAACTATGTATATTAAATACCTTATGTATTAGTAGCTAATAATATATATTTTTCGTTTCCCTTTTACTTCTATCATAATTATAGAAGTAACAGATTTATGTAGGTATGTTGGTATATTTACCTACCTACCTACCTACCTAAGATTAGTTGAGACAATAATGATTCGTTTTAAATAAACGAGTAAAAAACCACGATATTTAGGTTGGAAAACTTAATTCCATCTCCTTTCAAAATATGATTTGTAAATATTTTGAAATTGCATAATTTGGTCCCATCTATCTGCCACTACCATATTTGATACCACCGCAGTATGAAATACTAGCCGCGCCCCGCGGTGTTACCCGCTACATGTTTTCTGGATAAAAAGTAGCCTATGTGTTAATCCAGGGTATCAGCTACCTCCATACCAATTTTCATTCAAATCCGTTTAGTAGTTTTTGCGTGAAAGAGTAACAACAGATAGATGGATGGATATCCATCCATCCGTCCAAACTTTCACATTTATAATATTAGTGGGATTGTGTAAGCAGTAGTTAGTAAACAGTACCTACTGTATTCCTGCTTGAAGACTACTGCTTGGGGTACTGCAGTTAGAGAAATGACAGGATTGTTGAGACTAACCATCGAAAGTCTCAAAGTAATTAGCGCCAAAGCAGCCATGCTCTGGGTTTTGTTTTGGTTTGTGTATAGTCTGGGTACCTTCAAGTCGCGAGTGAATCGGTTTCTTCTAGGCGAGCGTGCTCCACCGTAGACCGCATCTTCGCTTAACATCAGGCGGAATGGCGGTCAAACGCAAGTCTATCTATAGATAACAATGAGCCAACGGGGCTGTCGATAATTATTGGCTCATTGTTAGTATATTTGCCTTGAGAGCTGTAGGGCGTGGGTTCGATTCCCACTTAGGGCACACATTTTGTGAATAAACAAATATTTGTTCTGTGTCTGGGTGTTCTGTTTGTATTATAAGTATGTATTTACAAAAAAAAACCATTATGTATTCTATCAGTTATCTGACTTCCATCACACAAGCTCTGCTTAGTTTGGGGCCAGATGGCGCTGTGTGTATAGTCCTACGATATTTATTTATTATTGTTATTATATTTAAAAAAAACATAAAGCACAAAACACCCCGAGCATCGCCCCGATGTAGAATTAGAATTAGTCATTTGCCAAAATCATAACCTTTCTTTTGCGTAGTGGATTAAAAACCAGTTCAGTCAGAGTTCCTTAACATCGACAAAGCAAGTTATAATGATATAAATATTATTCATACGCGCATTGTGTGCTAATTTATCAGACTATTGCACCTTGTCGGCCAGATCTGTTCAAGATAACAGTTCTACAATAACACACGTATGAAAATAGGTTTATAGGTTATCTACATGATTTAAAAAGATACAGAAGACACGTCTTGATTGAATTTGTTTTGATTAATTAATTAATCTATAATATTATGTACTTTTTACACAATTTTTAAATACCTCAAAGTGATGAGCGTCAGTGCAGTGATGCCCTGAAATTAGTAGTTTTTGTACCTTATTGATTGATTCACGCGTTACTTTGCGGAAGTTGCATTTTGAATATTCAAGGTATATATTTAGTTTATTTCCGCTTAACAGTCGTTCCAGCTACAACAGTGATGAGGACTTAAATTTAACTAATATGATAACAACTTATTACCTAATTAAAAGCATAATCTTACTTAATATCTAGAATTAATTTGACAAAAACTTTAAAAGTATAATTTAAGAAAAATCTAATTAAAGTAACCACAATCCCCCTCTCTCTGCAGTAACCACTTGCCGAAACGTGTTTCGCCTTGACAGGAGGCATCCTCAGGACGTGTTGACTCTTCGAGCGCTTGGTCAAGACAAGCTGTTTTTGTATCTATTGTGGTTTTTACCCGATTGTGGCGAAGCAAATAGGATGGTTATGTGTTTGACATACATGCCTATGTTCATCTGTTCCTTCATAACTCCTTATCATAATTTAACAAATGAGGTGTCGTTGGAAGCGTCTTGTTGTACCGTTGCCATGGTCATGAGCTTGTTCGATTTTGCTACTATGAGAGCGTTTCGATGATCTAAATTAAAAAAAAAATTGTATGTTACTTGTACCATTAAAGATTTGATTTATATTATTGTTTGGAATCTTGTCGCGAAAACGACACATACTTTTTTATTTATATCTCAGATTTTATTACAATATGATTCAATATCAACATTACAATATTTCTGCTGCAATGAAGCATCCTCATAATTATGTATTATCAGATATGTTTCTAATATACCAAATTTCAAGTGGATACGTCATGTAGTTCGTTTTTTGATAATCCCACAGGAACCTAATATTTTTCTGATATAAAAAGTAAATAAGTTTATCCAGGTTTTAAACTACGTGTGTAACAAATTTAATTCAAATCTGTTTAACCGTTTTTACGTGTTTGAGTAACAAACATCGAAATATAGGTACAAACTTTCACATTTACAATATTAGTAGAATATGCATTCTAACTACGTTTCCCATAAAGTACCTAGTTGATCTACTGTTTATTAAAATGAACAAATTATATTGTTCAAAAATATTCCTTCATATACAAAACAAAAGACGGATCATTTGGCATAACGATTTGTTTTATCGAATTTAGCTTATTCGTTTTTTTTTTATTCGTTCTTATTTAGTATTTCCACACGATGATGAAACACTGCATAAATATCTCATATATTGCAAATTTGCACTAAAGTTTATAGTCATTTTCCTTTATATAAATATCATATTACAATAGTCAGTAATATCAGATTACCTGTTATGATTTGTGCAGTACTTTATTGCATTTGCTTGGCAAGACGTTTTGTTTCGCTAATACATACCTGCCTCATCGTACTCCATCTTATTTTGTATTTTTATAGTGTAACCCGCGACCCGCCCCGGCTTAGGACGTGTGCAATTTATTTAAGGTGGTTCCATACAAATATTTTTTTTCCATTTATCGACAAATAGAGCATAATTTTACAGTGAAATCACAGCTACAAGCATTTATTTTGGTCTTTATTTGCGGTAAATCACAATTGCTTGAATAAAATAAATCAAATTTATTTGTTCATCAAGCGACTTCGGGCTGGACGATATCTAATGAAACATCTAGTGAACGTTTCGAAAATGTCACAAAGTTTCGGATTAGCATTTGTCACGATTCAAATTTCAAACGCAAGTGTCGAACGGACATTCTCTATCTATAATATTATCTTCAAAAATAAGCTACGGAATAGACTATATCTTTTTTTTTTAAATGCTTGACAGGCTAGGTATTTGACCACAGCTCACCTGATGTTAAGCGTCGGTGTAGTCGAAGATGGTAAAGCACACCTAGCCTAGAATGGAACTGGCTCTCAAGTGAGGCTGCCGGAACACACCGTTAGATGCTTGGCGGCAGATTTTCCACTTGAGGGTGGGAGCTACCCAGGCGAGTACTAGAAGGTACCCTACCACCATGCTATGGTTTCCTCACGATGTTTTCCTTCACCGGCAGCTCAAGCTCACTGTTGGGGTTTGAACCCACGCCCTTCGACATGCGAACCGACCGCGCTAACCACTGAGCTATCATCGCTAAAATCGCTATCTATTGAAATGTTGCCAAGCATGATGATAATTCATATTATTTATTATTCTTTATTATTTTCAGTAAATATTATTTTTTAGAGGGATTTCCTAGTAATTGAGGCGATTTTAGGGGGGTTTGACTTAGATTTAGTGATAAATATTTTTTAGAGTTGGTAACACTGTACAGAACAATCACGCACATTGGTTTTGAAAATGTTTTAAAGTAAGTACAAAGATATCGCTGCAACCATCTAACTATGCCTGCGCCGAAGCGACGCTATCAGCACTAAATTCTGACACTGACCCTGTAGGGTAGTTTGGTTTCCCGACCTTGTCCTATTTCCCTGCGCCATTCCGAAGGAGCGACGCAAAAGGAAAATACGCGGGTAACGGTTACGGAAACCTCCGAATTACTTCTTTATTCTGGTGGGGGTTTCGCCTCTTTTGTTATTTTATAAAAGTTTGAAATGAAAGCGGACGGAATATAACAATTGACTTTTGACTTTATGTCTTCTATGCATATATATACTCGTAGGTATACATTATATACTAAATATGTATTATGAGTGTATATATTTATATATATGTAAATATTTCATTTATTTTTCTTATTAGTGTTACATCTCCCGTCTGTTTCTTATGTTGTCTATCGTGTTTTTCTTTTCTTGGTTGCCTGGAAGAGATCGCTGTTAGCGATAAGGCCGCCACTTGTGGCACTAGTTTATAAGGTTCTTTTGTTCGCTGTGGTCAAACACCTAGCCTGTCAACCATAAAAAGAAAAAAAAAAGTGTTTTTTTCTGTTTATGGTGTGCACAATAAAGAGTTATATCTTTCTACCTATGTGTAACGGATTTAGACGTGAAATGCAAATACATAGCTTATGTCTTGGATTGACATATAATTATATCTAATTAGGCAAATTTAGTTGCTAGGCGAAGTGATGACAGGTGGAGTAAGGTTGCAACAGAGTGGTGGCCTAGGCAAGGGAAGCGGAGCGTCGGTCGTCCAGCCGCAAGATGGGTCGACGATATCGTCACCGTCGCGGGTCGAACCTGGACCAGATTGGCACAGGACCGAGGCAGATAGCATGCCAAGAGAGAGGCCTATACCCAGCAGTGGGATAAAGAAGGCTGTGGATGATGATGATGATGAGGCAAATTTATATCCTACTAATCCTTCCTACTATCCTACTGATGTTGTAAATAAGTAAAAGAAAGTTTGTGAGTATGGATGTATGTTTGTTACTCTTTCACGCAAAAACTACTGAACGGAGTTGGATGAAATTTAGCATGGAGGCAGCTGAGGCCCTGGATTAATACATAGGCTACTTGTTATCCCGAAAACATGTAGCGGGCAACACCGCGGGGCGCAGCTATTATGTAATTGTCCTGGAAAACGCGGATTAATCCGGTAAATAGATGATTTATTGGTTGGTTCCCACGCTGATGAGATCCTAACAATGAGCTGGAGCAGCTTGAGCGGCTAGCTACCACCCTGACATTGAACACTGCCACTAAGCACCTAATGGTGTATTTCGGCAGCCTCACTAAAAAGTTAGTAAAATAAATGTAATGAGACGGACGATGCGCTCAAATACAAATACAAATAATTCATTAATAACACCAAAGTTACAGGTCATTTTTCCATTCATATTTAAAAATTATTATCAAAATCATTACATATGTCAAAACAATGAAAATGAAAATGTCAATAAAGCTCTCCTGATGGTAAGAGATAACGCCTGTCCATGACCATTGCAGCGATACACAGAACCTTGAGTAGCAAAACAAAGTCCAGAGCATCGCTGCTTTGGCGCTCATTACTTAGAGACTTTCGATGGTTAGTCTTAACAGCCCAGTAAATTCGCTAGCTGCAGTACCCTTCAAACCGGAACACAGTAATGTTTATACACTACTGCTTGGCGGCAGAATATCTGGTACTGCGGTGGTACCTACCTAGACGACTGCTAAAGAAATCTACCACCAAGTAAACAACATCAGGTGATCTATAGTCAAACACCTAGCACGTCTACCATCAAGCAAAACATATTCCTCTATGACCATAGCTAACATTTTGTCAACGCAAAATAATAAGCTTTGTACGTACCTATATTCGTATTCATAATTTTATGCACTTGTAAAAAAAGTGTTACGTATGTATCTACCGTCTCATAAAGTTAAACGTAGGTACATAGTAGGTAATATCATGTAATATACGAATTATATACTTGGTGCTGTTTCTAATTCTAAGATGTACCGGGTACCGCCTTAAATTTCGGCAATGACCCTCTCTGGCATACAGCCTTGGCCCATTTCCTACCCAAAATGTTATCCCTAAGAGAACTCTGAGTAGGGGCACCATTCATCAAGAAAAATCGAAACTAAACGCTTATATGATAATTCATTCGCCTGCCACTCCGTTCCGTTTGACATTAGATTGCAATATAATCATCGACAGCTTTATTCCACTGTTTACCTAGTTCGTGTTATATCACCTGTATTTGTCTTAAATTTTTAAAAGTTCTTAAACTTATTCAAAACTTTTTTTAATTCCAAAAGCGATCTGTCGTAGAACGCGTCTCTGTGTCTGCTGTCCGCCATCTGAAACAACAAACAAAAAGAAACATTAAACAAAATGTTTTAATTAATTTTAAAATTTCTTTTGGAATTTTCAGAACAAATTTTGAGATTATTTTACTGGTCACCAGGGGTGTGCTCTTATCGGTTCCTACCATCGACCATCATAACCTCGAAAATCGTTAAGACCGATAAAAAATCAAAGAAATAACGATGTTAGGAAGTACATCTTGGCATGTTGATATTTTGATGTCCATCAAAATTTTGGAAATATTTGAGCTTTGCGGTTGTAATTTTCCGATGTCACGAAAAAACTGGACACTACATCATTTAAGACCAAAGGAAGTGATGCGTAAATGAGTAAACGCGTAAAAATTAAAAAAAAAAATACCCACAATTTTTTTTTCTCAAATCTCAAAGTTCTTGTCACTCGGGATAACGTAAGGATTCTAACGACATACGTCCAATTCTGTTTAGAAATTACACTTCTTTTTTTAAGGCAGTCGCGTAAATTATGTGTCCGGACAAATCCAGACGGTTGGTTACCCGAGCTGCGAGGAAATTAATCTCACTTAAATTGCCCATTTTGTTACATAACGAAAAAGAAAAAACTACCTTCATTAGTTATTGATATAAGAATTCCTTAGAAATATGAAATCCGATATCGATGGGTCCTATGTATAAGGGCCAATGTGCAAATTGACAACTTTTCAATAGAGGCTCTCAAAGTTTCAATTTGATATATCTTTTACATGCTTCAACTGAAGTTTGTGAAACTTTGCATAGTTACTATGACACATATGCTCGTTATTCTAGCTGCATTGATTTATTTATAAATATATTCGTTTTTTAATTAATGTAGATATGCCTATATACGGGATTTATTTCATTATAATTATACTGAAAAAAACCAGTAAAAAGGCCGAAGTGTCACTTTGGACGATTTACTTGGTATAAGCTAATTTTGAAAAGACGTGTATTTAATCATTTTTGACTAATCCATATTTAAAGAAAATATTTAAAATAAATAAATAACTAAAACGTACAATAATAATCTAATTATTTTATGAAATAATTCACATTGGCCAATATTCGTTCCTTTACTTGGTGACGTAATATTTTCAACCCGCAGTTAGGCCACAAAAACCAAAAATAAATAAAACAATTTGACGTATTTTTTTTCTTCTAAAGAATCATCGAAGTTTTATGTAATGGAAAGGCAATCAAATAATCAATAGTTAATGTTAAACACCTCCCAAAATCATATTGGACTTAAGATTAATCAGTTTGTTTATTGTAGATACCTCGACCTAGGTTGATAATGAAAGTTTAAAATAATATTTGAAAGAAATAAATAGTACTTTTTTTACAAAATCCAAACTAATTTAAAAATCCTTAGAAAAATCTTAGGTGCTACCAAATTTTCGTAATACTCATGATAAACTGGTAGAATAATATTTTTGCGACATAAACTAGTAGTCTTTTTTTTTATGGATGTGTTGGTATCAACTGATTGTAACACAGTTTTAAGGGTATTTCCGTAGTTCTATCCACTCACTTGTCTTCTTGTTCTAATAGAAAGATCAGAAATCTAAATGTGGTTTTCGAAAACATTTTCAGATAGATTCAATAGAACAGAATGTTTTGTTCATGTTTACTGACACGAACTTGTTTGATTTAAGACCAAGGCACTCTTTGTTTATCTGAAGTTTTAGTCTGGTTAAAACAAGCACTTGCGCATCTTTTTGAAGTCAAGGACCATGTTTTGAGTTACATCTATAACATTATAAGGAGCCCCTTTTATTTAAACCCATCTTATTAATGAACTCCGCTCAGGCGGTGTATAAATGTTCTCTTGAAGCTTTCTCAACTGTTGCATGTATGGAATCACCTTCATTTTATGTATGTCCTTTTTCAAGGAAAGTATGTTTAGTATTAATATACTAAGCTATTTAGCTGCATACATATATATACATACATAAAAACATTATTCTTTTTCTATTTTGGCTAGTACCTACTACAATTATCTAACCAAAATCTAAAGTCATCGTAGACTTCCTTAGTCTCAAGTTTAATAATATCGTAAACACAGCTAGCTATGCTGTTTGAGCCCTTCTTAGCTAATTGTTAATTCCACAAGTAGTAGATATCAACCTAATTTCCAATATCAAGGTCTAATTTCAAAAAAAAAAAACGGATAAATTATTAACTTAATCGCTTACAGTAATAAAATAAACTAATTTCACAACTAGGAGCCAGCAATACCTTTTGTAAATCAAGTGTAGCACATGTTTATGAGTCATGTTTATCGTTCTGTTTTAAAGATCTAGACAAATTTTTACTGTTCATGTGATTTTTAAATATGTTTTTTTTTATTTCCGGCGTTATGGGACTGGGTTTATAAGAATGACAGAGATGACATTGATCCTTTTTTGGTTTGTGAAATGATAAATTGATATTTTTATTCACTACATCTCTTAACTCGCATTTGATACCATACTTAGAAGTGCTCAACTGACAGATTGGCCTTTGACGTAAACAAAGACGCGGGGTCTCCCCGCGTACAAAGTCTCAAATAACCGTTTGCCCTTTATACGTTTAAAATTGTACCACATAGGCCCTTTTACTGCAGCCAAAAAACCTGTTTTCACTTATAAATGTGTATTTTTTTTTAGTGCACTTTGTTAACTAGTGTAAAAGGAAGCATTTAAAACAAAAAAGTGAAAATGCTCAATTTGTTGCATTGGCCCATATACATAGGACCCATCGATATGTAACGTACTTTTTCATTAAAATGCATCGCAAGAAATAATTATGAAATGGAAGGTAAGCGTATTTTGCTTACTTGTAGAAATAATTGATGTAAGTAAGTGATTAAGTTTAATTTTACATCAGTTTTAACACTTTATTTCTACTTTAATACAAGATTGTATAAGTAGCTGATTTTAAGAATATTTTTATTTTCTAACATGATTGTGTATTATAGTTAAGGTACGTATAGTAACTAAAGTTAATTTGACTAAGGTCACTGAAATACAAAACTATCGTCTAGTTATCTAGCGATGATAGCTCAGTGGTTAGCGCAGTCTGTTCACACGCCGAAGGAACCCTCGGTTCCACACCAGTGAGCTTGAGCGGCCGATGAAGGAAAACATCGTGAGGAAACCATAGCATGGTGGTAGTGTATTTTCTAGTACTCAGCTGGTTAGCTACCACCCTCAAGTTGAAAATCTGCCGCCAAGCATCTGACGGTGTGTTCCGGCAGCCTCACTTAAGACCCAGTTCCACTCCAGGCTAGGTGTGTTTACCATTTTTGACCACACCGTCACCTTAACATCAGTAGAGCTGTCGTCGAACACCGGTAAAAACTGCAAAATGCTCAACTTTGGATAACATAAACAATACAAGCAGACGCCTCGCGGTTTCACCCGCGTAGTTTCCGTTCCCTTGAAAATACAGGGATCAAAATTAGCCTATGTCACCCGGGGATAGTGTATCTTCCCAACGGTGGAAAAGTTTTTGAAACCGTTTCAGTAGTTTTTGAGTTTATTAAACATACAAAAGTTCAAAAATAAATATCTTTCCTCTTTATAATATTAGTATAGATGTATTTAAAACAATTTAGGTAGTGAGATCTGCTGTATCAAAATAACTGCGAAGTAAAATATAAGTCAGGCCCGCAATTGGGCGAGTTTTGCGAAGACCCCTATATCAGGCTGGTTGGGGCTCAGCTGAGTCCACAGTTCTACATTGACCTTGGCACAGATTGGCCCGCCCTTGGCGTTCGCTCCTAACAAAATATCTTATCTGATAAATTATTCTTTTTGACAGTTTTGGGACCATTTGGGGCTCGTTGAATGAAGATTTTTTTTGCCGATTGTCAATGGGGTGAGCCTGGTTTCGCGATAAAAAGTGTTTACACAAAAAGTTTGCGAAGATTGGAAGACACTGTGTTGGATAAAATACCTCATCAACCTTTACGCCGTTTTGCTGTTTGAATTACATAAATTTATAAGTATACAGAGTTATAAACTTCCATCCTAAAAGGGGGGGCATTGTACCTACTCATCATCCAACCTTGAACTATCAGAAAATATTCATAAATTAGTCTACCTTACAACTTTTCTGTTGATATCTAAGTATGAACAAGTTTTAGTACCGACTGGCATAATTCCGATGTCATGAAAAAAACAGCTAGGTATTTCATAGAAAAAGTTTGTTAAACCTTGATAAATGTATGGAGGATGTAATTTTTTTTTTGAACAGAATTTGGATTATGAAAAAAATTGTTTTGCGCACATTTCTTTGTTTTGAAATTCAGTTTTAGGTATAACTAGCTGCCCGGTTAGGAGTCTTCACTATCTTTGGCAGCACCGTCACATTTTTAAACGGTTTTATTTAACTCGCCCTGTCAGTTGTTGTTAAATAAATAAATATCGTAGGACATTACACAGCGCCATCTGCCCCCAAACTAAACAAAGCTTGTACTATGGAAGACAGATAACTGATAGAATACATAAATCGTTTTTTTTTGTAAAAAGGTACATACTTACAATACATACAGTACACCCATACAGTATTGTTTGTATACAGTAGTGTTGATGTTTTTGGAAAACTGAACAAGGCCCTAGAATCTAGGGCATTGATCTGACAAGATCAACAACTAACAAACATTTAAAAAAACATACAGTCGAATTGAGAACCTCCTCGTTTTTGAGTCGTTTAAAAATATAGGTACCTCATTCATCATCATCAGCCCTTCGCTGTCCACTGCTGAACGTAGGCCTCTCCCAATGCACGCCATTGAACTCGGGTCGACAGCTTTCTGCATCCATTGCTTTCCCGCCGCTTTACGCAGGTCGTCACACCACCACCACCACCACTAAATTTCAACTATCTAGCTATCACCGTTCTTGAGATACAGCCTGGTGACAGACGGACGGACGGACGAACGGACAGCGAAGTCTCAGTAATAGGGTCCCGTTTTTACCCTTTGGGTACGGAACCCTAAAAACAAAAAACACTACGCTACGTACCTCATTACACGTATCGTATTAAAAACATCGAATTTATGATTTACAAACTAGATAATTAACCAGCTAAAAATAACTCTGACTTCAACATAATAGAGTTCTAATTCGTTCATTCGTTTACTTGTGACCCAGTTAGATAGGCAAATTTTTGATTGTACTTACACCATAAAACTAGCACGGAAAAAATAGACGAGGTTCTAAAATAGAACGAAACGTTTGTATTGTACCTATATTTTAACTAATAGATAATGCGTATTTTTCCCCTTTACGGCAAAGCGAAAAGCAAGGGTCACGGTTTTAGCAGTATATATGTCATATCGACGGCGGAAAACAGTAAGGGTGTAACCCTAGAAAACCCAACTTTACACCAGAGCCAAAAAACAGAAAAAAAAAAATGAAATAAATTCACATCTTTGTAACGGTAAGTCGTATGAATCTAATTTTTGGACCATAACTATAAAATACAAACTTGTATTAAATGATGTGCAAACAAATAAGTTCATATTGCTAGAAGTAGGGGGTTTTCGGGTTACAGCCATCGTATACAGAAATTACAGACCTCAAATAATTATGTCGTATCTAAACATGATGTGATAATATTATTATGGACCTAAACACTTGAAAAACACAAGTTTTGGAACATAATATAATGCAGCGATATGATTTTTCAAGTTTCCCCCAAAATCAATCAATTCATATAGTACTATGATAGTAAATCCAATATGGCGGAATTAAAACAAATGTATTTAGAATCAGAAAGAGCCCTGTTCTGACGCAGCCAAGGAGCTGTTCAGCTGTGTAAGTCGCCTCAAGTGACCCACCTATATTATGATTAATATGTATGCGGGGGAGTGAATGTGTGTATGAGAGAGTGTGTATATATTTGTGTGTACAAATAATTTTTATTTTAGTTCTAAGTAAAATCTGGTAGAAAATACGATGGAACTGCAATGTAGCTGCCACAAAAGTCCCCTTAAAAAAATTTTACAAAAAAAAACAGAAAGAGGTTAATAATATGCAAATTGCAAATAAGTATATTAACTTGTAAAGTAATTAAGTTACAATCAAAAATTATGGCGCGATATAAGGAAGTTACCGAGTTGTTTTTTTTTTTTTATTTATTTGCCCCATCGGGCAGGCTAAAGTTACCGAGTTGTTATTTACCTAGTTTTTTTTTTCTTTAGTTTTGGCGTCGCGTTTTAGCATTTGCCAGTGTCAAGTATTTTTTTACCAAGTTATAGGCTTGTGTCAACATCACCATATCCACAAAAACGAGATGGTTCACATCTGTTTTGCCCGCCATTTGTATTGTCATTCCCTAATACTTGCCATGTGTATGTCTTGTTCCGACTTACTGTACCAAATTTAAGAGTTTGAGAAAGAGTCGTGTCGCTCCGTTGTATTTTTTTCCAAAACTAGTTATTATTAGTTGTTAGTTATTTCGAGTGTATGAGAGTTAGTGTTTATGTATAAAAATAGTGGTTTTATTCATAAAATGCCGAATCACAAGCGCGAGTGAAAATGGTATAATGTGTGAAACATGATTTTTCGTATTGGTTCTCCATCGAAGCTTATAGTAAAGTCGCCACTACTTTACTAGAGCATGACTGGACTTGACCAAGACTGGAGTTTGACTACGTTTTGATTTATGAAACTTGAAAATATCAAAACACTTGACACTGGCAAATGCTCAAAATGCGACGCCAAGATCAAAGAAGAAGAAGACAGGAGCCACTGACGTATTTTTTTTAATAAAATGGGCAGCTGCACCACGAATATCTTTATTTCACTCATTTCGCCACCGACCCATGTATTTCATCGAGATTTTTTGTTTTAATAACTGAATATGAATAGGGTTGTGTTAGACCGCCAAAATGCCGAAGATGCGGTTTACGATGGAGCACGCTTGTCTAGAAGAAACCGATTCACTTGCGACTTGAAGGCATCCGAAAAGTAACAATCGAGAAACACCCACTCGGGCAACAAATTCCACACACAGCTGTTTGTATGATGAAAGTGGAATTAAACCGTTTTGTGAATGTCTCTAAACATTATTTTTTTCATGATGGCAAAAGTTGTTCAAAATATTATGATTACGATGACCTCCTTCAGTATTACTACAGTAATATAATATGTATACTAGTTTTGTAGTACTATCGATGCGCGTAATCTATCTATCTATACTATTATAAAGAGGAAAGATTTGATTGTTTGTTTGTAATGAATAGGCTCCGAAACTACTGGACCGATTTCAAAAATTCTTTCACCGTTGGGAAGCTACACTATCCCCGGGTGTCATAGGCTACTTTGTATCCCTGTATTCCTACGGGAACGGGAACTACGCGGGTGAAACCACGAGGCGTCCGCTAGTCTCGCATAAACCTCTTTGTTAGAAACTGACAAGAAGACAGAATAAGTACGACCCTTAAACCAGCCATATCATAAGCAGGTTCGCTACCTTATTTCATTGACGTACAATATCCGACTGCGTCATTAGAAAGAAATATATAGGTCTGGACGAGACAAGCGTTTTCATAGCATTTAAATACCAGTTGGATAGTATTTAAAGGTCGAGAGAAAATAGCTGTTTTCCTTTGAAAATGTCTCCGATTTGAAAAAGGCTGGCTCCTAAACTTTATCCGAAGTTGGTCTTTTTAGAAATCGTACTGTCTCAGAATTTATAAATGTTGTGTACTTTGTTACATACGGCTTTAATTTCATTGTAGTGTTTTCTTATCCAATGCAAGAGGAAACTTTTTTTTTTAGTGTTTAAATAATGAGACGAACGCTCTTCTGATGGTAAGAGATAACGCTCCATGACTATTGCAGCGATACACAGAACTTTGAGTAACAAAAGTCCAGGGCATCACTGCTTTGGCGCTTTTTACTTTGAGACTTTCGATGGTTAGTCTCAGCAGCCCAGTAATTTCGCTAGCTGCATTACCCTTCAAACCGGAACACAGTAATGTTTACACACTACTGCTTAGCGGCAGAATAACTGGTACTGCGGTTGTACCTACCTAGACGACCTCCTGCTAAGATCTACCACCAAGTAAATGTATATGTTATATTACGATTCATATTACATTATTTCGTAAAAACAATTCGCCAAAGTTTGTCATCATAATTCCGGCATTTCTGCACCAATTTTGTCACGTATAAGTCTTATTACTTTTACATAGAAAGGTAAAATAAAAAATGTTTGCTGTATCGCTGCAATGGTCATGGACATGCGTTATCTCTTTCCATCAGGAGAGCATCACGTTCGAATCACAGAATATTTATCCTGAATAACTTTATGAGAGGCAAAATAACAAAATGAACAAGTCGCCTTGAGCTGCCGGTGAAGAAAAACATCGTGGGGAAACCATAGCATGGTGGTAGGGTGCTTTCTAGTACTAGGCTGGCTAGCTACCACCCTCAAGTTGAAAATCTGCCGCCATGCATCTGACGGTGTGTGACCCAGTTCCACTCCAGGCTAAGTGTGTTTACCATTTTCGACCACACTGTCACCAGTAGAGCTGTGGACGAACACTCAGCTAGTCAACCATAAAAAAAAATGAATCCCACTAATATCATAAATGTGAAAGTTTGTTATGGATGGATGGATGTTTGTTACTCTTTCACGCAAAAACTACTGAATGGATTTAGATGAAATTTGGCATGGAGGTAGCTGAGACCCTGGATTAACACAGGCTACTTTTTATTCCGAAAACATGTAGCGGGTAACACCGCGGGGCGGCAGCTAGTTCATAGTAAAAGGCGAATGCTCCAATGATTAAAATGCTACTTTTAATCCCGAAAACATGTATAAATAAACAATAATCTACTGTTTTACTCAATCAATTGTGATTTACCGCAAATAAAGACTAAAATAAATGCTTGTAGCTGTGATTTCACTGTAAAAATATGCTCCATTTGCCCATAAATGGGGAAAAAATGTTTGTATGGAAATCGAACCACCTTATCTTGTCTTCGTCAGACATTTACGTTTATTCTACTAAGACACGACCGCTATAAACCTTGATGAACTATTACGTAGACAAAAAATGCATCGATGCACCTTTTGATTGCAACCTCAATTCCTAGCGACTCGTGTGTCTGTACTACCAATGCTAGCTATGCATATCACGTGCTGTTTCATGGAATTGAAGCTAATCAGTTGGAAATTACGTCAAATTTGCTGAGTTTAGTTTTAATACAACGATATTCATCTAGCAATGGCAATGGTTATTATGTTGGTACGTACAGACATACATCACGAAAATAAAGAAGCTTGGGGCTCACCGGAAGACCAGCGCTGGGCATACCACTTAGTTTTTTTTTTTTTTATAGTAGGTAGGATAGGCTTGCGTTTGACCGCCATCCCGCCTGATGTTAAGCGAAGATGCGGTCTACGGTGGAGCACGCTCGCCTAGAAGAAACCGATTCACTCGCGACTTGAAGGTACCCAGACTATATTCATTGGGGAACACCCACTCGGGCAGCTGATTCCAATGTCTAGCGGTACGCATGAAAAAGGTGGAATCAAACCGCTTAGTTCGAGCTTTTGGAACAACCATGAAGCGGTGACGCTTTTTAAGGCTGTAATAGTAGTATGCAGAGGTGAGCCCCTATTTTGTAACTGTCTGACAGCCCTGTTGGTTCATTGGTAGTATGTCTGCTTCGAGAGCTAAAGGGCGTGGGTTCGATTCCCACTCAGGACTAACATCGATGTTTGTTCTGTGTCTGGGTGTACTAGATTGATAGATAGATATAACTCTTTACTGTGCACATCATAGAAAATAGTACAGAGAACAAAGAACCTTATGAACTAGTGCCACAAGTGGCGGCCTTATCGCTAACAGCGATTTCTGGCAACCAAGAAAAGAAAAAATACGATAGAATGAACATGTATTATAAGTATGTATTTACAAAAAAAAAAGTATTTAAGTATTCTGTCAGCTGTCTGGTTCCCATAGTACAAGCTTTGCTTAGTTTGGGGCTAGATGGCGCTGTGTTAAATGTCCTACAATATTTATTTATTTGTCTGTCTCTGTTTGTTTTTGTGCTATAAAGAAAACCTATGCTATGGACCGCTCGATATTGGCAAGCCAATAAGTGCCGTAAAATTATAAATTTCTTCTCGCGTAATAGCAGCCAAGTATCACGTCGAAGTAATTTGTAGCTTTATTGTTCTGCTCTAACTGTTAGGAAAGTTGGCGCGAATGTGAGTATGTATTGGTACGCTGTGTTAGATACATTCAAGGCAACCCCGGATCTAGCGGGAGCAAACCTGTTGCCTCTATAAACAGGCTAGGTGTTTGACCGCAGCTCACTTGATATTAAGTTATTAATTGACAGTCCTGTTGGTTCATTGGTAGTATGTCTGCTCCAAGAGCTGAAGGGCGTGGGTTCGATTCCCACCCAGGACAAGCATTTTGTGATATAAACAATAATGTTTGTTCTGTGTCTGAGTGCACTGTATGTATTATAAGCATATATTAACAAAAAAACTAACTATTTAAGTATTCTATCAGTTATCTGTCTTCCATAGTACAAGCTTTGCTTTGGGGTCAGATGGCGCTGTGTGTAATGTCCTACGATATTTATTATTTAAGTTACGATATGGTGAAAGATGGTAAACACACCTAGCCTGGAATGAGACTAGATTTCAAGTTAGCCTACTGAAATACACCGTTAGATGCTTGGGGTTAGATTTTCAACTTGAAGGTGGTAGCTAGCCAGTCGAGTACCTACTAGAAAGTGCCCGATGTTTTATTCACCGGCAGCTCAAGCTCATTTAGTTAGGGTTTGAACCCAAGCACTTCGGCGTGCGAGCCGACCATGCTGACCACTGAGAATAAATTTAATTTTAATTAATCCCACTAATATTATAAATACTAATATCTACTAAATATCTACATCTACATTTCTACACAAATATTATAAAGAGGAAAGATTTGTATTTTTGTTTGTAACTCAAAAAATACTGGACTGACTTCAAAAATTCTTTCACCGTTGGGAAGTTACACTATCCCCTGGAACACATAGACTACTTTTTGTCCCGAAAATATCTACAGCTAGTGTAAGTATATTACTTAAAGTTATGCACCCAAAATGGCGATAATGGTCATTGGCGTGGCGCGTTATGGCGCCTCATTCCATTCTCCAAATGAAGAGCTGTCCTGTCCATTTTTGTCGTAGATTTCAAAATCTCTAAAAGAGAATACGTTACCGTTGTCACAATGATCTGCCTAATTTGACTAATTCTGCAACCTGGCCCTCACCCGATGTCTTTAAACTGTTCTATTGTCATGTATGTTGCTCTTATATTATAATAAAACGAATTAAATGACATATATGTTAAGGCTGGTATCAACTTATAACCACGCGTCTGACCAGTGAGCATCAGACCGTAGGCTTAGGGTGACCATAATTTTAAGTTTTACATTTTATTCCGATAAAATACGACGATTATTCTGAGTGTTCAAGTGTATATATTTAGTTTATTTCCGCTTAACCGTCCTTTCAGTTACAACAGTGATAAGGGTTTAAATTTAACTAACTTGACAAAAATTAAAAAAAACTTTTACAATACAATAATTACAACAATATATTCTGCTTAGAATAAGTAGATTAGAGGTAAGTAGATTAGAGGTAAGTTGAAGTGGCAATGGACTGGACAAGTGGACATAGGCTGTCACAGAACTGATAACCGCTGGGGTAGACGATGTAGACGTGTTCTAGAGTCGAGACCATAAAGCGACAAACGTAGCGTAGGACGCCCTGAGACTCGATGTAAAGACGATCTACGTAAGATAGCTGGCGGTGGATAAAAAAAAAAATATCATAGGACTATACACACAGCGCCATCTGGCCCCAAACTAAGCAGAGCTTGTGTGATGGAAGTCAGATAACTGATAGAATACATAAATACTTTTTTTTGTAAATACATTCAGACTCATAAAAGGAGGAGGTTCTCAATTCGACTATATTTTTTTTTGGATATATGTTGCGCGATCATTCCGCCAATTATGAATCAATGTTTTACTTGGTAGATCATACTTCAGTGCTAAGTGTGTTTACCATCTTCGACCACACCATCACTTAATAATACGTGAGCCGTGGTCAAAAACCAAGCAAGCCTGTCAACCATATAAAAAAAAGTATTTAAGTATTCTATCAGTTATCTGTCTTCCATTTTTAACATACAATTCCTATAAAGCCTTCTAATATGGCCACCCGTCGAAATAATAACTAGCCAGCAGCGTTGCAACGGTTCACGGTATGGTGACCACGATACGGTCTCCAAGATGTGATGTACGGATGACGAAACTGCACAACCTTTGTTTCGAGTTGCAATATCTGAAGTATCCAGTTTAATAATCGTTGCAAGACACGGAGAAAGCTTGTTCTAGTTGCTCATCACAGAGATGATATACGGACGGGCTATATATTGTAAGATTTTTTTTTTCTATGTGTCATCCTGCAATCGGCTCTACAAGCCCTTAGCAGATTTGTTGAGTGTTATTGTCAGGTAAGAGCTGTTTTTTTTTTTATGGTTGACAGGCTAGTTGTTTTGACCACAGCTCACCTGATATTAAGTGAAGGTGTGGTCGAAGATGGTAAAGCACACCTAGCCTGGAATGGAACTGGCTCTCAAGTGAGGCTGCCGGAACACACCGTTAGATGCTTGGCGGCAGATTTTTCAACTTGAGGGTGGTAGCTAGCCAGCCGAGTACTAGAAAGTACCCTACCACCATGCTATGGTTTCCTCACGATGTTTTCCTTCACCGGCAGCTCAAGCTCATTGTTGGGGTTTGAACCCACGCCCTTCGGCATGCGAACCTACCGCGCTAACCACTGAGCTATCATCGCTACAAAAACTGTTCCTCCTGTGAGGAAGCTGTCTTTTATTTCAGTTCAACAATGTCCCATATGTGTTGCCTTTTGAGCCTTCTATCGCATAGCGGTTCGCATAACGCAGTTGCTAAGGTATTTTTGTGTTTGTTTATATTGAAAGAAAATAAATTTTATTTTGTAACACAAGCTCAAAAACAAACAAAACAGAGACAAACAGTTACAAAATAGGTTGACTATAATATGGAGATTAATGGTTGGCTGTAAGCATTAAAGTAAGTTCGTATATCCTGAGTGGCCAGCCCTAGTGTCAAGAGTTAAAATTCCGCCCGCAGACCTCTGACATAGATCATAATAACTTTCATCATAAGAACCGCTATTTTCTGCATGTGTGAGTTTTCCCGATTTGCCTACAATCTGGGTGTCTTCAAGTCTCGAGTGAATCGGTTTCTCTTAGGGAACTGTTTTTCATTGTAGACCGTATCTTCGCTTGACATAAGACGAGTTGGGGGTTAAACGTATTCAGTAATTAAAAAAACAATCTTAATCAATCTTAATAAGATTTATGTAAAAATGTATGAAAATTTATGTAACATATTTATAAATAAATATAGTGCAACAATTCGCGGTCTTATTATTAAAAGCGATTTCTTCCAGGAAACCTTAGAATTTAAGCAGTAGTAGAAAACGGTGTGTGCCAATAAAAGGATAAAAAATAGGCTAAGGAAGAACAGGTTACGAAAGATAAAATATTTTTACATTTTCATAAATAGGCAAACCATGATGTAAATTCAATACTATACCGAACTGGACTCAACCTTGATTTATTTTGTGTGACTTAAATGCTCGCACGAAAATATCAAAATACCAAATGCACAATGTGCGACGTCAAAAAAAAAGAAGAAGAAGATTGTTAAGAAACCTTGCACTTGCAGACGACTTAGAAGTTGATTAAAAACTTTACAAGTTATGAACTTGTAAAGTGTTTGAACCTACTATAAAATGTTCAATGTTTTTTTACCCAGCGATACGTGACTAGTCTTGCTAAAGTACCAGTTACCCATGCACCGAAACGAAACCAATCGGGGTAATCAATAACCAAAGAATAATTTATCAAATTTAACGTTAATTGCTGGTTTAGGACAATCAGACAATCAACTGAAAATTGACCTTTGATTTTGTGGATTATTTGAATTTATATTGTTTCTTTATATAAGAGAGGAGCGCTTCTAATAAATGGTTTTGAATTAGCTTTGAAGTCCAGTTTGAAGAAAAATCTACATTGAACTTGCACAGAAACGTTTCTTAAATTTAACTTAAGCTTAAAACCTCTATTAACTTTTCACTGAAGTGAAATGTCTGGAAATGAGACAGGCTACTTTAAACATAGATTATACAGGACATTATAAGTGAAACCCGGAGTATTGGCGGGAACGCGGAAAGAGTCGTGTCGCCCCAATGTATTTTTTTCCAAAACTAGTGTTTTTCTAGTGTTTATATATAAAAAAGGTGGAGTTTTAGTCATAAAAAACCGAATTACAAGCACGAGTATGGAAAAGTGATATAATGTGGTGAAACAAGATTTTTCGTGTAGCTTCCAAAACTCCATCGAAGCTTATGGTAAAGTTACACTACTTTACTAAAGCATGACTGAATTTGACTGACACGGACTGACACGGAGTGGATTTTGACTACTTTTTAACCTACAAAAATTGATAATATCAAAACACTTGACACTGGCAAATGCACAAAATGCGACGCCAAAATCAAAGAAGAAGAAAGAAAGAAAGAAAGTGAAACCCTATGATCAGCGTGGATATGGAACTCTTTGACTCAAACATTTCTTTTAGGTACCTACAGGATTTTCGTTAATTTTATATAGGTAAAAATTATACATTTACAAAGGCGACTATCGCTAAATTCAGATACAAAATTTACTTTTACCAAAAATGCTTTTGTTAATTTCAGATCTTTACTTTTTGATTGATTTGTTTACGACATGTGTCAACGCGTACGCGTACTCATGGCTACACTATTTGGTCGTGAACATCCTAATGCACGGACGACGGACACACTCTTTCCGTAAACAAATCTATCAACAAGTCGATCGACATATCGAACTAACAAACGAAACGAACATTTTAGTGATGAAAGAAGTTATAGGCTTACAATGAAAGACGGGTTTGAAGGATCCATGGTAAAAACTATAATTATAATTTGGGAACTTTTATACGAGTAGGTAAGTCAGGCCAAATTACTGTCACTAACAGCTTTTAATCTATTTGATACTATTAAATGAGCAATATGTGTAAGACTGCTCTGACGATTTCGAAGAAATTTGCTATACGAGCATTTTTGATGCGAAATTCTATCTAGATAAATCTCATCCCTGAAAAAACGCATTTTTTCGAGTTTGGTATTTTGCATATACCGCCAAAAACTCGACCGGTATTATGTATATAGTTGGTATATTAATACGAAAACGATTTCGATGAAATTCGCTATACCTACTACAGGCATTTTCGGGTGCAAAAAATCTGTCTAGCTAGGAATCTCGCATCTCTGAGAAAACGTGTTTTTCCGAGTCTTTGTATAGATTTATACTAGCGACCGGCCTCGGCTTCTCACGGGTGCATTGCAGAATAATATGGAGGACATGCATCAATTATACATATTATAAACCTTCATCTTAAATCACTCTGTCTATTGGTGGAAACTGCATTAAAATCCGTTGCCTATGGTTTAAAAGATCTAAGGGTACAGACGGCGGGAAGCGACTTAGTTTTATACTTTGTAGAGATCAGAAGCGTATTCGTTAAATCTTAGTGATCGAAAACATCTCGGGGCGAACAATTAGTAGGTAATAAGTAATTAGGTAGGTACTGTGAGATTAATGACGTATATGTATACTATAATAACTTTGTTTTTTTTCTGCCAGCTGCACCAAATTCATTTTTGTGCATTTAGTCAGTGTCAGAAAAGTGTGAAAATATTCGCAACAATTTCCCAATGTCTTGTTATCTCACTTTCTGCTGAGTTAGAAATTTAATGCAATGAATTTCAAACTCGCAATTCTTGCGCATAAACAACGTGTCTTATCTCTGCGGCTAAATTGTTTTTGATAATCATTTTACCTGTTTTATGTGCTTCGAGCACGCAATATTTCAATACTTTGTAGTAATTTGCGCTGCTTTCAGTTTTTTGCTTCCTAAATTGCTTTAGACTTTCTATGTAACTAGGTTGGGTTATCAATTTGAAAGAGTAGTTACAGTTTTTATACTATAAACAAAACAACTGCAATGCCATTAAATTTTTCAGCATTTTTCATGAAAGTTTATCCCATGTTGGCGCGGCGTACGATAGCAGTATTGGTGACGGAAGAATTTAACCGCTGCCGCAAGCCATGTTAGTGTGAAACAACTTTCGCTGTAGGTGGCCGCTACTGCCACCACAAACCGCGGCAGTTCAGGCCTAGCCGCGGTTTTCGCTTGCCAGATTTAAAACCTAGTCTGTCAACGGCAGGTCTTATCAAAAAAAACGATTGATTAACTCTTCATTATCCACCAAAGAAATTAAAAAAAATTAAGTTACAAGTGTAGCAACTGGCAACCTTATCGCTAAAAGCGATCCATTCCAGTCAACCTTAGGACGAAAAAGATTCAAGCACCTCACGGTGTGTTCCGGCAGCCTCACTTGAGAGCCAGTTCGATTACAGGCTAGGTGTGCTTTGCCATCTTCCGACCACACCATCATTTAAGATCAGGTGAGCTGTGGTCACAATTAAACTGTCAAGTATAAAAACAAAAATTAAGAAAAAAACGGCGTGAGTCAATAACGTGGAAATGTAGGAGATTAAATAACTCAAATTGCTCTTTCTTTCAAACTCTTTTCTCCTAGTCCGGGCCTAATTGTTCGAAAGATCAAACCCGAAGAACATCAAACGTACTTACGTACATGTTAACTTTCGTATAAGTACTTGGTGGTAGATCTCCTTAGCAGGAGGTCGTCTAGGTAGGTACCACCGCAGTACCAGTTATTCTGCCGCCAAGCAGTAGTGGGTAAACATTACTGTGTTCCGGTTTAAAGGGTACTGCAGCTAGCGAAATTACTGGGCTGTTGAGACTAACCATCGAAAGTCTCCAAAGTAATGAGCGCCAAAGCAGCGATGCCCTGGACTTTGTTTTGTTACTCAGAGTTCTGTGTATCGCTGCAATGGTCATGGACAGGCGTTATCTCTTACCATCAGGAGAGCGTCTCGTTCGTCTCATTATTTTTTACATAAAAAAAAGTAGAGAAAGTCAATGTTTTGCAATGAAGTCGCCAAAATAAATTGCTCCCGTGCGTAGCCGGTATGTACATAGATAAACCAACAAAATGACTGCAAACATTATTCCTATAGATATCGTCTGCAGTCTGCTTCGCATGCGTCAGAATTGATTTCTCCTAGAATGGTTTAATTTTTTGCATGTCAGCCATTTTGTATCGAGCCGAGGGATCATTGACCCCGACTCCATTATTTGAAGTAATCGTGTGATTTGCTTCTGACAAAAGACTCAATGGAGTTCGTGATCCAGTTTTTTCTTAACTATTAACTAGTGAGAGTTGTATTGGAATAATATTTCTTGGTACATTTTTGGCGAAGATGTTAAATCCAATTTTGGCAACGGATTTACGAATCAGAGTTAACGTATGCATTTTCGAGATTTACATAATTACGTACGTAAATGATAAAAAATATATGAAAACTGGACGCCACGGCGCTTCTAGCGGAAGTAAATGCAAACTGCTTTTTTTCATAAATTTTATTATGTATTGTGTTCGTTTTTTTATTCTAAATTGGTTCACGTTTGATGTTAAGCATAAAAGCGATCTAAGATGCAGCATGCGTATATGTATACTATGTAACTCTCTCAAATTAATATGCTTAATTAACATAAATGTATAAGCTAGATTTGACTAAGATAAACAGCTGACTATGTTAGATATATCATCTGTGGTTAGGTGTAAGCTACTATTTTATTTGTGGTACTTTTAAGAAACTTTTTTTTAAATCAACTCGTAGGCGCCTAGAAAAATTTATCTAATGGAATTGATCATTAAGTATATATGCTTTTATTTTTATGAATAAGACTAAGAGTTTAAACTGACATCAAAATAGAAGGTTACTTTAACATTCTAAACGATTTATCTAAATTCGTAATTATTTTTTACTCGGTAGACTGCTGTAAACAAATTTCTGGCTTTACGAAACCTGAAATAACTTTTGTTCAGTAGTTAACCAGTTCCTTATTGTTTTTTGTTTTTGGCGTCGCACTTCGTGCATTTACCAGCGTCAAGTGTTTCGATATCTGTTTATGAAAAATAAGGTAATAAATAGATAATAAAAAACCGGCCAAGTGCGAGTCGGACTCGCCCACGCAGGGTTCTGTACCTATAAAAACGGCAACAAATCACGTTTGTTGTTTGGGAGCCCCTTAGATTTTTATTTTTAGTATTTGTTGTTATAGCGGCAATAGAAATACATAATCTGTGAAAATTTCAACTGTCTAGCTATCACCGTTCTTGAGATACAGCCTGGTGACAGACGGACGGACGGACAGCGAAGTCTCAGTAATAGGGTCCGGTTTTTACCCTTTGGGTACGGAACCCTAAAAACTAAGTCACAGTCAAAGCCACACAAAGTGAGTGAAGTCCAATTATATCCTAGTAAGTAGTAGTGGTGACTTTAATAAAAGCTTCACCGGAGTTTTGGAAGCAATACGAAACTTCAAATTTCACTACAAACTCTTATTACTTTACCACACTAACGCACGCAATTTGGCATTTTATAAATAATACATCACAATTTTTATACACTCGAAAAACACAAGTTTTAGAAAAATAAAAACTTATGCCAACATGGTTATTCCGCGTTTCCGCCAATACTCGCAAGTATTCAATTATTCTTCTCTTAAAACCTTGACATAAAGCTGCCATCTATCGTCACGACAATAAGACTGTCATCTCCTGTCATTCATCACAGGCGTCCTCGAAGTCCCGCAACGAATGGCCGCCCTAGTTAGAGATGTCTATAGGCATTGTTATCAAATGGTTTATTCAACATCGAGTTGGAAGGGAATGATTTTTTTATTCTAGGCAAACGGTTTTACCTACGGTACAAACAAAGACGTTTCAATGTATTGGAAATGACTTTAGGTAACATCTGATACATAAATATGTATATTCCTACTGTAGTAAAAAGTTTTTATTCTAATTTTATTATGTACGGCGGACGGAATTATGTAAGCGGACGCCGCGCTGTTTCACCCGCGTAGTTCCCGTTTCTGTGCAAATATAGGAATAAAAAGTCTGCCTATGTCACCCGAGGATAGTGTACCTTCGCAACGGTGAAAGAATTTTTGAAATCGGTCCAGTAGTTTTTGAGTTTATTCGTTCAGTACAAACATACAACAATTCAAAAATACCAATCTTTTCTCTTTAAATAATATTTGTGTAGAAATGTAAACATCTCTTCTAAATGTAAACTAACTTCTTAGGTACTGTAAGTTAGTAGGTAGTAGTATTAGTTTTTTGCATACCGAAAGGTCAAATATGGAGGTCTGTTATGATTTATCTTTTATTTCCACTATACATTATTATACCTATATTTATGCAATAAATAAAAGAATAAAAAATATAAAAGAAATAAGTTTTCTAAATGCCTAAGTAATGAGACGAACGAAAGGTTCACCTGGTCGTAAGATATCTCTTACAAACAAGAGGTCAACCACGACCATTGCAGCGATACCCAGAACTTGAGTACCTACTAACAAAACAAAGACCTGCTTTAGTGCTAATTTCTTTAAGACATTCGATGGTTAGTTTTAATAGCTTTGCAATTTCACTAGCTTGTTACCGTACCGTACTTACTTCCGTACCCTTCAAACCGAAACACATACGTATATATATGTATAATTATGTTTACGCACTACTGCTTGTTTTTTATTAACTAGCAATTTGCTGGTAACTAGGTACAGTATTTTTTCTATACAAATCGAGACTGATCGACAACAGTTTTTGTGTTAAATCGTACACAAAAACTTGATAATATGTCCAATTTTTCGTCTAAAATGAAGCGTGAAAATCAATAAACTGTGATTGGTTTAAAGTGTATTGTTTGTTACAAAAAAAAAAACATCATTTTAAACGACAACCAATACGGTTCTGAAAAAAACAGAGTGAGAATTGTACAGACTGAAAATAATTAATTTTCATTATTGAATTTGCCCCTTCGGACAGGTTAAACCTGTTAAGCCATACAGCCTTCGATTTTTGCAATACATGTCTAACTTCTATGGTTACAGTCAAGTTCAGTCTTGGTCAAGTCTAGTCAAGTCCAGTCATGCCTTAGTAAAGTTGTGGCGGCTTCGCTATAAGCTTCGATGGAGTTTTGGAAGCAACACGAAAAGTCATGTTTCACCACATTATATCACTTTTCCACGCTCGCGCTTTTAATTCGGCACACCTTAACAATTAAATTAACAATAACAATTAACACACCTCTATTTTCTTTCATAAACACATTACCTAAGGTGAAATAGTAGCCAAACGTATGCCTATTGTAAAAAAAAATTATACACAATATGGAGACTACTAAATTAATCAACCTTGGAACACGCCTACCGAATATACTTGTATGTATCTAATATCGATACATCGATGCGACAATCAAATCGGATCGATCGTATTCGAATGCATAGATTGAATAGTAGTTAACGCGCATGTGTGGTAGGTCAGCGACCGAGACTGATTCCGATATATGTTTAACTGCCAATTAAAGTAGTCATAAAATGATGTATGAACGTCTGCGCTTCCTTGAGTCTCAAATAAGAAACAAGTAATCACATTGAAATAGGTACTTTATAGTTAGTAACTTCTTTTTAGTTTTTTTTTGGTATCGCACTTTGTGTATTTGTCAGTGTCACTTGGTGATTGATACATTTACTTAGGAGGAAGTTATCTACGTAGGTACCACCGCAGTACCAAATTCTACTGCCACAAAATCGAAGAAAATGAAATTACAGGGCTGTTGAGTCTAACTATCTAAGTAATGTCTCAAAAATGTATCAGCGCCAAAGCAGAGATGCCTTAGATCTCAGTTTGCCGTTTGTGTATCGCCGCAATGGTCATGGACAGGCGTTATCTCTTACCATCAGGAGAGCGTCTTTGTTTTGTTACTTTCACATATAAAAAAACACGTGCAAATGCACAAAGGCGATACCAAAAAAAAGATAAGTGTAATCAGAGGCAGTTCCTATACTTGAATGAACATAGTTTCGGCTATTTGCCAGCTAAACTATACAATTAAAGTCTATAGGTATAATTGCCCACATCTTGCCCTGCCGTGGGCGGGCGTGGGCGCCGGGACTTATAAAGAATAGCGGCGCCGGTCTGCTTCGAACGGGCATTATTTACTGTTTTTGAAATGTTAGCAGATGTGGTTCACATGCAATCGTACTCGAATCTTTATAGAAAATCATCTCGAAAGTAATGAGCACCGAAGTAGCGATACTCCGGATTTTGTTTTGCTATACAAAGTTCTGTGTATTGCTGCAATAGTCATGGACAGGCGTTATCTCGTTCGTCTCATTACTTATAACATAACAAAAGTAGAAAGAGTCCAATAGCCCATACCTGTCACGCGTCAATAAAGGTATATTCCTCACAAGTCACAGTAGATACGAGTATGTACCTAACCCTCATCCTGAGCAGACCACAAACTGACAATTTGGCGAGCGTTCCCACAGCGGCACCGTATCGTATCTCAACCCGTTTGTGCATTCGCCTTAGCTGTACACTGGTTTTATCGTATAGTTAAAGATTGATAGTGGTCATATCACCTGCTAGTAGAAGATTCTATACGTATAGTGAGAGGTCTGTGTGTGTAATCTTTTATACTGCTTACTACGCTCGAGCGTAACGATGATCTCTAACTCTACTTGAACAAATCTGCAAGTGTATCACTATGGGTAAACTGCTGTTACATTAAAATAACTCATAAAGTCGAGAGTGAATCGGTATCTTCTAGGCAAGCGTGCTCCATCTTAGATCAAGACAATCTCTACCTAACATCAGGCGAGATGGTATTCAAACGCAAGACAATCTTTAATAAACAAAAGTACGGTGCTTAAAGTTGTATAAAAAATACTTTTTCAACTTCTAAAATGTCACTCTTGGAGATAAAACAAGCTACTCTAAGTCCAGAGTAACTTTATAAATAAAACCTTTTTTTGTAAAACATGAACATACACAAAATAACTATAACTTGTTTTGCATAGTACTGTATGTATTATAAGTAGGTATTTACAAAAAAAAAAGTATTTAAGTATTTTATCAGTTATCTGATTCCCATAGTACAAGCTTTGCTTAGTTTGGGGTCAGATGGCGCTGTGTGTAATGTCCTACGATATTTATTTATATATAGTCGCGTGAAGTAAAAAAAAACCTAGTTACATAAGAAAAAATATTTGAAACCTTATAACCAAAAGTCAGGTTAATTTTCCTTCAAGAAAAATAACATTTGTAGGCATAAATAAATCTAATCTATCTAACCAGACTAGACCTTAGTGTATTGGCATTTGGCATTTTCTCAGTAACTCGATATCGCTGCTTATTCCCCCATCTGTAACTTGAAATTGAAACGGGTTGCGAGCAGTGAAAGTGCTATCAACATATTATGAAAACTAGATGTTGGTTAATGGAAAAGTAGAAATACCTAGATTAGGGCCTTTTTAGCTCTGGGTAAGATAAAAAAAAACACTCACTTGAGAGCCAGTTCCATTCCAGGCTAGGTGTGCTTTACCATCTTCGACCACACCTTCACTTAACATCAGGTGAGCTGTGGTCAAACACCTGGCATGTCAAACATTAAAAAAAAAAAGTTTACAATATAACTCACGCTTTTATTTTAATATATTCTTGGCCATGGATAATAATCTTTCAGCCGAATTGGCGGGAACGCGGAAAGGCAGTGTTGTCACATTCTATTACTTTCCCAAGCTTGTGTTTTTACGATTGTTTACCTATTTATAAAAATAGTGACGTTTTCGAATTATATTATGTTCGTGAGTGTGGATTGGAAAAGTGATATAATACAATGAAACATGACTTATCGTGTTGCTTCCAAGACTCCGTCGAAAGAAACCAGTAAAGTCTAGTAGGTATAGTAAGCTGTAGTTTTAGCACATCCCGTCGTTTTACCAAGTCCCGTCGCTACCAAGGTTGTCTAGAAGAGAACGCTCTAGTATTAGACTTCAGATTGTTGTATACTTCATTTTAAATGTGTAATATTTGTATTATTTCTGTTCTGCAATCTTGGGGTGAACAGTAAATTGTCATCTATCTATCTAAAGTCACTTGACTCTAAAGTCTACTTTACTAGGACATGACTGGATTTGATCTTGACTCACTTCGTGTGACTTAGACTTATTTCACATGAATTATCATAAAATTCTTGAGAATATAGAAACACTTGACACCGGCAAAAGCATAAAGTGCAATGCCAATTTTACACAAAAGAAGCTGAAATACTTTGACGTGTATGTATGACGTAACGCCAATTTTTTTTTTTTTTATTTATTTGCCCCATCGGGCAGGCTAAAGCTGTAAAGCCATACTGCCTTACGTAATGCCAAGTTGTTACGTGTTCTAATTAAACTACCTTTTTTTTAATCTGTTGGTATATATACCATACGTAATGTAACTACAATTAATTTTCCCTATCTCGTTAATTAAATATTTATTTCACCTTGCTTAGTTGCATTACATAGGTTTCAAAACGGCTACATCTGGTTTTGGAGCCTAGAACGGTTAGAATATTAAATGAGTTTTGCGCAACTGAAACTTGTGCATGTGGGCTGAGTGGATATTTGATAGTCTATTGGATAATATTTATGGCTTCAGTCAGGTGTAATTCAGTGCTTAACACGGTTGGTTCATAGGCCAGCGTGGTTTCAAATCCCAACAATGAGCTTGAGCTGCCGGTGAACGAAAACATCGCATGTTTTCGTTACGCGCGACGTTTGGGACTTACTGGTGGCCTTCATCCTGGAGACAAAACTATGCGCGTGCGGACTCGTCTTTTCGCCGTGCGCGCGTTGTACTCAGTTTTGTCTCCATCATGATGAAAACTGTGGTCGAAAGTAGTCGGAGTTACCGACATAGTTAAACGTGACTAATTCTGCATATTAAGTAAAACAAAAATGTGTCAAAACCACTTTAGTTCCATAGTAAAATACATGTAATTATAGTAGCTTATAGTGCGCATCCAAGAAATGTAATTTTATAAGTCAGCCATTGTTTTTTGGTTCCGTATTAGGAAACCGGGAGCGTCTGCAGACCAGTCTACGGATGTCGCAACCATATCAGAAATAGACCAGCAGTTTGTACGTAAAGAATAATAATAAGACAGAATTTATTTTAGTTTTTTTTTAATTTTTATTACTAGTTGCGAGGGTCAATAACGCCAATGGTAGTAATTTTTCTATTGGATAGTCTTACATAACAATTTGCGAGATTTATGAACTACTAAAACGATAGAAAAATTGATGGAAAAATGGGCAGCGTCACAAGCAAAAAAAAATAGCTTATTTTCATAAATTTCGGCAGTTCAACGGGGAGTTTTGGCGGGAACGCGGAAAGAGTCAATTCACCTCATTGTATTTTTTTCCCAAAACTAGTGTTTTGTTATTTAAATGTTCGTTCTGTTTCTGTAATCTTACAAAGAGTTCTATACGTATATATATCTATATATTTCGTGAATCGGAAACGTCTTAATAACACATGAAGTAATTCTCAGAAATAGTAACAATTTCTTTTTAATATTGGCCACAATAAAATCTCCCGTTATTTACCTAATGATAAAGATCGAAAAAAGCCGGATGACAACCTCCTACCACAAAAACACATTTTTTTCCGAACACACACCATCTCCGGTTTCCATTGCATCCGTTCGTCTGATATCTATGGCACAGACTATAAAGGAAATGATATACAGATACACTTATTCTTATTCTTTTATTTTTGGCGTAGCGCTTTTTGTATTTCCCAGTGTCAAGTATTTTTATATTTCAAACTACATACCTTTGCGGGCTAATTAAATTTACTACAAAAGCTGGAAGGTCGCAGAAAAAAAATCAAGTAAAAAAAAAAGTTTTCAAGTGAAAAAAAATACAAGGTAATCATTTCTTTAAACGTTTATTGGTTCTTCGTTAATTTATCTTTAGCAATCAAATTATCAATCAATCAATTGTCTGTATGTCCTGTATCGACATAAATACTGATTATAATTATGTTTTGACAAAGAATTATGTTAAGTCAAGTGTTACGAATTATATTATATCATTAAGTAATTAATTATTTATTTTTGCTAACATTTTTTTTTTCTTTTAATGTGATTTTTTTAGGTATTTTTTTTTTTTGCTTTTTTTTGTGTGACATAATTGTAAGTGTACTAACGTTTTTATGTCAATAAAATAATTTGAATTTGAATATAGCGTGTTTCGAATGTTTTCCATCTGTCATTTTCTAGTCAGTGTATGTTGATTTCCGCTGACCATCCAAAGGCCTTGATTCATAGCCCTTCAATTAGTCATCCTTCGGCTATTACCTTTTGTTCTTCGACCTTGGCTTGAGCATACGCCATGTATATTGCGATTATGCTTGCTATGGTGGTTTTCTGACTGACTTTAGCAATAACATTGATTTCGTGGTCTCCAATTGAGCTATAGTTCCAACAAAGTAAGTCGTCAGAAAACTAAATTGACATAACTCAACGCAACGTGAAACGTTAGAAATGAGTGTTAGTGTCATAATAAGCCAAAAGTTAGTGTCATAAAATGCCAATTTAAACCAAAGGTGATAAAATTGAAACGCAATAAATCTCAAGATAATTATATGTTTCTGAGCGTGGGCCAGACTGTTTCCAACACCGTGGTGGAAGGCTTGTGGAGCCCACAGTTGGTGCCAACAGCGCTGTCAATCGAAATGGAACTGGCTCTCAAGTGAGGCTGCCAGAACATATCGTTAGATGCTTGGCGGCAGATTTTCAACTCGAGGGTGGTGACTAGACCACCATGCTATGGTTTCCTTACGATGTTTTCCTTCACAGGCCGCTCAAACTCATTGTTGGGGTTTGAAGCCTGGAATGGAACGACTGGAACAAAAACGACTTTTAAGCGGAAATACACTAAATACTATATGCCTTGAACGCTCAATATTAATAGTAGTTTATGTTGACAGCCCCGTTGGCTCATTGGTAATATATCTGCCTTGACAGCTGTAGGGCGTGGGTTCGATTCCCATTCAGGGCAAACATTTTGTGAATAAACAAATGTTTGCTCTGTATCTGGGTGTTCTATACGTATTTACAAAAAAAAAAGATTATGTATGTATTCTATCAGTTATCTGACTTCCATGACACAAGCTCTGCTTAGTTTGGGACCAAACGACGCTGTGTGTATAGTCCTACGATATTTATTTATATTTTATTTAATGTTTATCGCTATCCTTTCCAACTGACGCCCTTGATTGTTCAGAGCTCATCTTCACAGACATTGTGTATTTTGTTCTCTCATCAAGAAAGCCTCTGTTTGTAACCTTCATGGCAGTTAGCACAGTTATAATGGTTTTTGTTTGCGCAACACCCGGCGATAACGTCTCGGGAATTCTGGCCGCGTACTCGGAAGTTGGGTTAGGATGGTAATAGATGGACGTAGTCTAAATGTTACAAAAGGCACAGGGGGCATTTGCCCCTGGGTCGCGGTTTATGCTTCGCTTACCTTTGTTTTGGATTATTCTGTCATCCGCAGACGGGAAACAAACAGAGGGGCTGAGTAATATTCATCTTTTAGGGTCTTAACCGGTTTTGGATGGATGAAAGAAAACAAACACAACGAAAGAATAACGTTTAATTTTGTAACAAGCATAAAAACAAAAACAAACAAACAGAGACAGACAAATATACAAAATAGGGGCTCACCTCAGCATAATGCTGGTCATACTTACTAAGTGGTAAATGTTTTGCATTTTTACCACCTTCATCATCATCATCCACATCCTTCTTTATTCTACTCCTCTCTTGTTATGCCATCTGCCTCGGATCTGTGAAAATTAGTCTAGGTTTGACCCGCAATGGTAACAATACCATCGACCCATCTTGCGGCTGGACGACCAATGCTCCTCTTGATTTGCCTAGGCCACCACTCTTTTGCAACCTTACTCCACCTGTCATCACTTCGCCTAGCAATGTGTCCAGCCCAGCTCCACTTGAGATTCATTATCGCGACACCGACGTCTCGTACTTTCGTTCGTCGCTGGATATTGGTATTGCGAACTCTGTCTTGGTGTTTGATGCCGAGCATGGACCTCTCCATGGCTCTCCGTGCGACTCTAATTTTTTGCACAGCCTCATGTGTGAGTGTTCACGTCTCTACACCATATGTTCTGATAGTAAAAATGGTGAAGGAATACGCGTTTAAATCTTTAATTCTTAACACGTTTTGCCCCACCTTGACGGCCTAAATGCGTCCATGTAAATATGCCTTTGGTATAATGCTCACGGCATTTTGATGTAACTCGATGTCATAGAAGGTCGCATTGATTAGTTTACTTAGATTTTGTTGATTAAATCATAAGCTGTTATTGAAATGGAGAGAAGTAACGATGAATATCTTGTTTCAATTTACCTACTAACGACTAGCGGACGCCTCGCGGTTTCACCCGCTTAGTTCCCATTCCCGTGGGAATACAGGGATAAAAAGTAGCCTATGTCATCAGGGGATAGCGTAACTTCCCAACGGTGAAAGAATTTTTGAAATCGGTCCAATAGTTTCGGAGCCTATTCAATACAAACAAACAATAAAATCTTTTCTCTTTATAATAGTTTAGATTAGTTACGTTACACGCCAAAAATTTAGCAAATTCTAAATGATGCAAGGCAAATTCTTCGTTGTCATATTTCATTGTTTAACTTTTCCTTTTTTAGTTTTTTTTTGGAAAACCCATGTTAAATCGCGTGGATAATGATAATAAACAGAACCTTCTTACATGCAAAAATGTCATATTGTTGTAGTTTCGGTTTCACGTTGTTTTCCTGTACAGCAAATGTCATATACTGTTATGTATTTAAAATTAAAGTTTAGCATTATATTAGCAGAAAGTTTTGTAATTAGCTCTGGACCATTCGCTAAAAGCAGAGGATCAGGTAACGCGACGTTTATGTAGAGAGGAAGAAATAGAGTTAAAAGTGTAAAACGTTAAAAAAGCGTTTTCGGCTATGAATCTCATGTGAGTCATGGTAGTCATTAGTTACACTACATGTGAGTTAGAAAATCTGTTATAACTTCTCCCACTTTTAAGATATAATTTTATAACAAGTTGCAACATAACTATAATCATGGCAACTCAGTTAAAAACAATTCAAATTTGTTGTAAAAGTTATTTGACAGCCCAGTCAGGCGCGATCGCTAGGTACCTGAAATTTTGGAAGGGGTCACTATTCCAATAGGGCTATCTCTCGATAAAATATATTTAGAAGAGCTAAACCTGTCGGCTTCTAACATGTTTGAAAAGCAAGCAAAGAAAATGCATCTGTCATCCATAGTTCAAGCTTTGCTAAGTTTGGGGTCAAATAGCGTTGTGTGTTATGTCCTACGATATTTATTTATTTTATTTTTATTGAGATCAATGAAACTAACAATATTTTTAAAAGTTTAGAATAAATATGTCATTGTCAGATTACATTTTTTAATATTTTTTTTTTATTTTCATTTAAAAATGAACATAAATTCACTACAGATGATACAAAAAATCACATTTAGTACCGAATTGCTTCATCCTCAATATCTCCAAGACTATAAAGATGGTAAATTCCAGCTCAGTGATTAACAAACCGTAGATGTAAACACAGGTTGGTATCCGACCCTTGGCCTGCATTGTCATTTGTAACCTAACGGTAAGGCATGCCTGCATCTATTTAGAAGCCCCTATCTGTTACTTGTACACCCTAGCATAGTTATGCATAATGCAGCGGTGTAGTATCCAAAAGCACTGGCGCCAAATAATAATAAGGGTCCTATCTAAACTGGTTAGGTTATTTCAAACGCATGACTTTTTATACCGACTCAAAAACGGTGGAGGTTCTCAATTCGACTGTATTTTTTTTTCTTACTATCACCGGAAGACCAGTGCTGATCATACCACTTAGTATGACCAGTATTATGCTAAGGTGAGCCCCTATTTTGTAACTGTTTGTCTCTGTTTGTTGTTATTTTTTTATTTTTTTTAATGTAAAACGTACGAGGCGCTCTCCCGATGGTAAGAGATAACGCCTCTCCATGACCATCACATATATACACAGAACTTTAAGTAACAAAACAAAGTCCAGGGCATCACTGTTTTGGCGCTCATTACTTTGAGACTTTTGATAGAGTTAGTCTCAACAGCCCAGTAACTTCGCTAGCTGCAGTACCCTTCAAACCGGAACACAGTAATGCTTACACACTACTGCTTAGCGGCAGAATAACTGGTACTGCGGTGGTACCTACCTAGACGGCCTCCTGCTAAGGAGATCTACCACCAAGTAAACAAGCAACCCTGTGTTCTGTGTTACAAAATAAAATTATTTTATTTCTTTTAATACGATACTCTCTAGAACTTCATGTGATTCATCTTGCCGCAGATCACCGGTTACTAACATCATAACACGATGTAAATACACATGTTTGTAATATGGCTGTACTTACTAATGTAAGTGTGATGTGAACGAACTGACACTCCGTGCGGTGAATAACTAACGCACCAAGTAGGTACCTTCGTTTACTATATGCAGTACACTCACGCTCTGATGCTTTTTAACATTTTTAATTTCTTGATTTTTTTTTTTTTTATGGTTGACAGGCTAGATTTTTGACCACAGCTCACCTGATGTTAAGTGAAGGCGTGGTCAAAGATGGTAAAGCACACCTAGCCTGGAATGGAACTGGCTGTCGTGTCTTTTCTGTCGTAAATTATTTTTTTAATTGTTGACAGGCTAGGTGTGTAAAAGCTTAGCGTTGCCACGCTGGATAGCAATGCCAAACTTTTGACCAAAGTAGATGCCAGCATTCTGGTCACATGAAGCCTCTTCTAAACGTTTGGATTACTATTACTATTGGCGACATATTTTCAACTTGAGAGTGTTTGCTAGCCAGCCGAGTACACGGTGAAAATACTTGTTTTTTTAATGGTACAAGTAATGAGACGACCGTGGCGCTCTCCTGATGGTAAGAGATAACGTATATACAAAACTTTGAGTAACAAAACAATGTCCAGGGCATCGCTGCTTTGGCGCTCATTACTTTAAGACTTTCGATAGTTAGTGTCAATAGCCCAGTAATTTCGCTAGCTGCAGTACCCTTCAAACCAGAACCGGAACACAGTAATGTTTACACACTACTATTTAGCGGCAGAATAACTATTTCTGAGAACTCTAAACATTCGCGGAGGACGCGTGAAGTTAACCGACCTGCATTTGGTCTGCGTGATTAGGGTTGCCAGGTCGCCCAACCTATTACACAGACAGATCAGCCAGTTTGGCCGGACATTTGGATAAAAAGGCCAAACACCCTACATTATTGAGGATTTTGTGTCTCAGTATTAATAGGTACGCGTATGACAAAAACGCTCGGACACGTTCGGCGTTCGCTCATTTCCGAAATGTAAAACATACTAACAAAAGCCGGACAACGTTTATAATCAAAAAGCCTAAAGAACTATGTCCGGCTTTATCCGGACGCCTGGCAACGCTATGCGCGATGATGTTATCAATGTCACAATAAGAAGGGGTCCAAAATTAACAGTAGAACAGTTTATAAAACCAGGGTTGATCCGAATTGTCTACTGTACTATGTACCCGCCTGTACCCTGTACAGTTGAGCTCACAAACTTTCGAGTTTGTCTTCAGACTGCATCACATTTGCTGTGCTCCTCTATAAGGGCTCTTGAGAAGATGTTCACGGAGCAAGGGAATGTATCATAACTTCTTATAGACACGTTTTGCTCAACGTGCCCACGTGTTTACTGTTTATATTATTGATTGATCACTCTTTGCAAACATAACGATATCATACATATTTTCCGATAACAGTTAAATAACTGAACGCTTTGAGTAAGAAATTCCAGAGCTATTGAGACTAACCAGCAGTCTTAAAGTAATGAACGCTAAAGCATCGATGCTCGGAATTTTGTTATTCAAAGTTCTTGGTAACGTTCAAAAGTCATGGACAGGCGTTATACATATCTTGCCATGGGCATTATTCTATAGGTGCAAATCTACACGTAACGCGGCCGTGTTTGCGGAACATATGGCAATTAGGATTGAATTCGCGTATTCTTTATGCAAAACTAGCTGCGCCCCGAGATGTTATCCACTACATGTTTTCAGGATAAAAGTAGCCTATGTGTTAATCCAGGGTCTTAGCTACCTCCATAACAAATTTCATCCAAACCCGTCTAGTAGTTTTTGTGTGAAAGAGTAACAAACATCCATCTATCCAAACTTTCACATTTATAATATTAGTGGGATGTGCGCTCGTTTTAAACTATCAAAATAAAATTTTGTAACATGCGCTATTGCGATCCCATGCTGTGGATTTTAGACGCTGGTACCTCAGTCTTGTCCACTCATAGGTGTTGTCTAGCCACCTCTGGGACGTTCTGGGCTTCGCTTCCCCGGAATTTACTTTGGAGGATCAACTTTGGATCAATCTTGGCATTTGACGTGAAACTGGTCTAAAGAATTTTGAACATCTACCGTAGGATCCACATCTCAAATGTCTGTATTTGTCATCTGCCACAGATTTCTTTTATCAAGACCTAAGTATTTATAAGAGCAGCAAAAATTTTAGTTGTCGTCACACATTTTCTGCGCAATTTCCTGGGTACCTACTGCAGCTAGTGAAATAACAGGTATGTTGAGACTTACCATAGAAAGTCGCGCCGAAAACAATGTCTAGGGCAGCGTTGCCCTAGACATTGTTTAGCTATTCAATCGCACTGTATCGCTGCGATGGTCATGGACAGACGTTATCTCTTACCACCAGGAGAGCGTCTCGTTCGTCTCATTACGTCTACGTTTACATTAAAAAAATGTTCTTATTATTCTTTTTAAAAAAAACAGTACCGGTGACAAAAGCCGCTATTTTATTTTCCACATGACTGTCCTTAGTCCCAACCTATTTCAATGCTCAGACACAAACATCGCGTCTGGGACAAAATGGTGCATATTGTACCACTTTGGTACTTTGTCCGAGTCGGTTCACGCGCTATTATTTCAACTTGAGAATCTTTGTCCCGACTTCGTGGCTCGGTTGTTGTTTGGTCGGGTTGGATCATTGCCCCTACTTCACGGGTATTCTTCAGTTAGTGTATCTTTGTCCTCAATAAGCTGTTTTCCGTGCGTAGCAGCTCGCTTGTTGACTTCTGGAGTTCGGCACCTGAATTAAAGATCATTCGCTATCTCAGATTGTATTGATATTCAATAATATGTTTGTTATTGTGATACGAAACCAGGATCCACGTTTTGACCTCTGTACAGCATAACAAGCAACCGCTGCTATCTTTATAGTTAACTAGCTGCGCCCCGCGGTGTTACCCGCTGCATGTTTTCGGGATAAAAAGTAGCCTATGTGTTAATCCAGGGTGTCATCAAAATCCATTCAATAGTTTTTGCGTGAAAGAGTAACAAATATGCATCCAAACATACAAACTTTCGCGTTTATAATGTTTATATAATAGAATAGGTGGAAAACAGCTGACTTGACATTATGGTCCAATAAAGTAAACACACTTAATTGTCTTTGTAGCTACCACACATTTTGTAGCGATGATAGCTCAGTGGTTAGCGCGGTAGGTTCGCATGCCGAAGGGCGTGGGTTCAAACCCCAACAATGAGCTTGAGCTGCCGGTGAAGGAAAACATCGTGAGGAAACCAAAGCATGGTGGTAGGGTACTTTAGTACTCGGCTGGCTAGCTACCACCCTCAAGTTGAAAATCTGCCGCCAAGCATCTAACGGTGTGTTCCGGCAGAATCACTTGAGAGCCAGTTGCATTCCAGGCTAGGTGTGCTTTACCATCTTCGGCCACACCTTCACTTGACATCAGGTGAGCTGTAGTCACACCTAGCCTGTCAACCATTAAAAAAAAAATCAAACTAACCACAATTAACTAATTAATTAATTATGCGTCACAATTAACCGCCATTCTAAATTCTAAACAGTGATACAATAAAGCTTATTCTGATTCTGATTCTGATTCTGGTACCGAACATACAAAAATATCTATTTTGAATTTTAGTTGAAAATTCCAACAGCCTCACTTGAGAGCTGTGCTTTACCATCTTCGACCACTCCGTCACTAAATATCAGGTGATGTGTGTTCAAACACCAAGGCTGTCAACCATAAAAATAAACTCTTTTTGAACCTACACCCTTTATCGTGTGAACCGACCGCGCTAACCACCGAGCTATTATCGCTACAAAGCACATCGCTATATCTAGTACGACTCGCCGATATTAGATTCTGAAACTCTGATATAAAGGTCTAATGCCATTAATCTAATCTTTGTAATGCTTTGAAAGTTTACGATTGGAGATGAACCATAGTTCAAACTTTAAGTTTTCACCTAATGCACCCGGAAGCGATATAATCGATACTATTTCCGTATCAGTATCGCTTCTCTGTGCAGTGATGTGACACACGCTCGGCCCGGCTGAGGACACAATCTCTTTTTTTTATTTTAGTTATATTTATATTAAAATAACGCAGAGATACGGGGTTGCGGTTAAATTTAGTTTTATGAGTGCAACGCTTTGAGTTTTAAAATGATTTGGTAAGTTACTTTAAAATGTTTAATTTTAATCGAGTTGAGATGTTAATTCGAGTCGAGTAATTTTTGTATGTGTGTTTGTTACTTCTTTACGGTGGAACGGATTTGGATAAAATTTGTAATGTAGATATATATCATTATTTACTTATTTATAACTAGCGGACGTCTCACGGTTTCACCCGCGTAGTTTCTGTTCCCGTGGGAATATAAGGATAAAAAGTTGCCTATGTCATTCGGCGATAGTGTAACTTCCCAACGGTGAAAGAATAATACTTTTAAAGGGATAAAAAGTATATTTAAGAAAGAAAGAAATAATGTTTTAAAGATATATTTTTGTATGTTTGTAACAGATAAAGTCAAAAACTACTGGACCGATTTAAAAAATTCTTTCTCTATTATAATGCTACATTCTCCCTGAGTAACGGGTTATATTTATTGCTAGAATTTAATTAAAAAATAAATGTCCACCCGTGCGTAGTTTTTTCTTTCTTTTATGTTGTTTGTTTATTTTTGTATGTATTGGTAATAAAATAAAAAAGCCTTATATATCTTATTTAAACAATGCAAAACAATACAAACATAAACTTATTTCAAAAGTTTTTTTTTTGTGTTTTTAATGTATTGGTAATTATGTTGAAATATGTTATATGTCAGAAAAAAATTGTAGTCGAAATATTTTTTCCAAATCGGTTTGTAAATGACGGAGTTTTGAAGTAAAAAAATAAGACCGAATTAAGAAGCTCGTTCTCGTTTTACTGCGGAATTACTTTCACCGGGTTTTCCGACGAAGGCCACCGGATGTGCCAAAACTATACTCGGAGTATCAAGTAAAACAAAAATGTGTCAAAACTAATAAAACGTCAGTTTCCGTAGTAAAACCTCCTTCTTTTTGAAAGTCTGTTAAAAAAGCATTCTAATCAGCAGTCGCAGCTGCACTGGTCAAATAGACACAGCTGATAAGGACCACAGTCGCTCTGTAAACATTTTATACGGACCTCAGTAGGGATGATACGCATCTTTTTATCCTCTGATCAGTGGCAGCCTTAGCTGTTGCGAGGCCCGGGGCGACAGATCATTGTGAGGCCCTTTTTCTTTGAGTCCATTTTACTAAAAAATTTGTTAGAGTGCTCGAGTGGCCGTAACATGCTTGCACTAATAATGAAACCGTGCGTCCCGGGGGGGTTTTGTTAAGTGCGAGGCGCGAGATACACATACATATATGGTAAAAAGTTTTTTCTACGAGGACGCGAGGCCCCTGCCAAAGCGAGGTCCCGGGCGGTTGCCCTGCTTGTCACCCCCTAAGGCCGCCACTGGCCCTGATCCTGCCCCTTTGACCTTAAAACTATGATGGGAACAAAGGTTGTTCATAGATCCATCTTCTATCGCGTGCTTCAGAAGCAAACTTAAGATTTTGGCTTCAAGAGACCTTGTTTTATGACTTTGACGATTATTTATTTTAAAATAAGAGATTATTGAATTACTAGTTAGTCATTATTTTTTTATTGAGATTTAATCAGATTGAAATAATCTATATTTGACATATTATTATATTGACATGTGTTATGATTTGGACATTTTTAATGTTATTTTTGGTATTTTGTCTAGGGCCTAGACGAGGGGAATTTGATAGATCATTTTTTAAAAACCGGCCAAGTGTAAGTCGACTCGGGCAAAAAATAAATGACATTAGTTGTTTTTTAGTATTTGTTGCTATAGCCGCAACGGAAATATATCATCTGTGAAAATTTCAACTGTCTAACTATCATGGTTCATGAGATAAAGCCTGGTGACAGACGGACAGACATACAGATGGACGGACAGCGGAGTTTTAGTAATAGGGTCCCGATTTACTCTTTGTGTACGGAACCCTAAAAATTGTTAACAAGCAATGCTTATAAGTAAGACATGACAGACGACTCTCTGTGCGCTTTGGAGTAATCTGTAAGCACAGGGAGTATCTGTTGTACAATAAATAAATAAAAAAGAGAATCGGTAAAACTTGTATACCCCGTCGTAGGTCTCATAAGCGTAACGTCGGCGAGAACAATGAAACGTAAGCCCATTATTAATTATTATTCATAATAATATATAATAGTACATTTCTTACTCTCTACCTTGTATTGTATGTTGTATGTACAATAAGATTTATCGTCGCTTTATAAATGCACAAGCCATGGACACTGATTGGCTCGTAAAATAATAACATTAACGAGTAAATAAAGAAAGCAGATAATACGTGAGAAAGTTAAACAATAACTTAAACAAATTAGTGCGGCCATTATGATAATTGGGCTACGTGAAAATTAATATAATTACTTATGTATGTGTCGTAATTAATTTGTTAATTCTGACGTGAATACATCTTTAAAATTGCTTTCATAGTAATTCTAAAAAATATGGTAATTCAATACTGATGAAAACAAAATCGGGGGATATCTATCTATGTATCATCTCAATTCAGAATTTTAAGGTGGTTCGATTTCCATACAAATGTTTTTTTTTCATTTATGGACAAATAGAGAAAGAAGGTCGAGGAGGATGAGGAGGAGGTCGTCTAGGTAGGTACCACCGCAGTACCAGTTATTCTGCCGCTAAGCAGTAGTGTGTAAGCATTACTGTGTTCCGGTTTGAAGGGTACTGCAGCTAGCGAAATTACTGGGCTGTTGAGACTAACTCTATCAAAGGTCTCAAAGTAATGAGCGCCGAAGCAGTGATGCCCTGGACTTTGTTTTGTTACTTATAGTTCTATGTATCGCTGCGATGGTCATGGACAGGCGTTATGTCTTACCATCAGGAGAGCGTCTCGTTCGTCTCATTACTTTTTACATTAAAAAAAAAAAAAGAAAGAAAACATTTATTTTGACACACACAACACTACAATAACAAAAACACTACAAATAAAAGATTAGAAAATAATAAATAACAATAATAATATGTAGAAAGTTGTCGCTGTAGATCATAATTTTACAGTGAAATCACAGCTACTGAAATTTATTTTGGTCTTTATTTGCGGTAAATCACAATTGCTTTAATAAAGTGCAAATAAAGACCAAAATAAATGCCAGTAGCTGTGATTTCACTGTAAAATTATGATCCATTTGTCCATAAATGGCAAAAATTTATTTGTATGGACATCAAACCACCTTAAGAGGGTGCAGTGCAATTTGTAAAATAGGTATGTGATGAAACTATTGCCATCACTGCGCTCTAACAGACAAGCTGTCTATGTGTGTGTAAATAATCTGTGTTTGTGTTTTCGATAACGTTATCGAAAAATACAACTTTCTTAATTATATACGTATTAGTCTGAAATCCCCTCCAGCCTTTCCCCGTAGAGTGCGATAGGAACAATGGCATACCAGCAAAAATTTTCACTAAATTGAAGTTTGGTATTTCCTACTTTTCACCTCTAAAAATCGAGCCTATCCAATAATTTTTGCACAAATATTTTGATAGAGACATTCTTCAAAATATTTACAATTAGCTGACGCCTCGCGGTTTCACCCGCGTAGTTCCCGTTCCCGCGGGAATACAGGGATAAAAAGTAGCCTATGTCATCCTAGCATAGTGTATCTTCTGTAGTTTTTGTGTTTATTCGTTACAAACATACAAAAATCCAAGAATACAAATCTTTCCTCCTTAGTATGTACAATATAGGAAGAGAAAATTATAGTTTTGTCGAGACTAACCGTCGAAAGTCTCAAAGTAATGAGCGCCAAAGCAGGGATGCCGTAGACTTTGTTTTGTTACTCAAAGGTATGTATATCGCTGCAATGGTCATGGGCATGCGTTATCTCTTACTCTTACTTAGGAAAGTGTATCGTTCGTCTCATTACTTTAACATAAAAAAGCCGCATATGTTAAGCGATGAAGAAATTGCGCCCATGCAAAGCCAGGCGGGTCGCTAGTTGTTGAATTAATAAAGTAATCAACTGGGGTAGTAGGTAATATTCAAGCTAGCATTCGCTACCGGGAGCACCTTAATTTTTGGCCTGAATATATTTCTATGTTTATGAAACGCAGACAGATTGTTTATGTATTATCATTATGAATTCTGCATCTGCAATATATATATGCATAATATTACAATATCTAGCGAGAACATTATTAATTGAGAGTTTTACTGTTATTGCTGTTACCTAATGATTAATTTATTATTCTACATGTAGATATGTTATTACTTATTCACATATTTATTTTCACTCTTAATTTTAAACATTAAACATTTACGGTAGATGTAATTTTTAAACTTTCACGACTTGAGCTCTACGATCCGAAAGTCCTCTCAAATGAACGACATTATTAATCACGTATGTTTCGAGAAGCGAAAGAAAACGTAGCAATTTCAACTGGGAAGATAGATGTAGGTTGTCCACGTCGTGGAATTCGGTCATAGGGAAGTTCTCGTATCGCAATGTAGTTTCAGAACGGACGGCTGATACAGTTAGCGTTACTTTTATAAGACGAAAATGAGGAAATCGCCACACACTCATTTTTAGGATAAAATATGACGTTACAGTACCCAAAGGGTAGAACGGGACCCCATTACTAAGACTAAGTCTGTTGTTTCAAAGCGTTGTTGTATGAAAACGAATTGTTTAATTATTCTTATTAACTTAGTACTTGGTGGTAGAAATCCTTAGCAGGAGGTCGTCTAGGTAGGTACCACCGCAGTACCAGTTATTCTGCCGCTAAACAGTAGTGTTTAAACATTACTGTGTTCCGGTTCGAAGGGTACTGCAGCTAGCGAAATTGCTGGGCTGTTAAGACTAACCATCGAAAGTCTCAAAGTAATGAGCGCCAAAGCAGTGATGCCCTGGGCTTTGTTTTGTTACTCAAAGTTCTGTGTATCGCTGTAATGGTCATGGACAGGCGTTATCTCTTTATATACAATGTCAAATTGAAAAACGCGAAGAACTATGTGCTTCTTTTGGAAAGGTTAACGCTATACGCATTTTCAGTAACGAATTTTATAAGGTACTAGCAGCTCCCCCCGGCTTCACACGAGAAATTCAAAACTCAATTAACAATAAATTTATCGTTTCAGCTGTTTCGGAGCCTATTCAACACAAACAAACAAAAAATTAAATCTTTCCTCTTTAGTATAAGATGTAGATGACAACTGTAATGGTTAGACATATGATATTCCGGACTTATTTGTAGCTGTCAATTTGCTCTATAAAACGTCACTTTATTCTATTGTCAATAGTTTTCGCTACGCATGCTAAGTAAGGATTTTTTCAAATTTTTCGTAGCTTGGGTTACTTTATTGAATTTTCGATACGGATCCCTAATTGTTTATTAAATAAAATATAGCCTATGTCCATTACGGATAATGTAGAATTCTAATAAAGAAAGAATTATTAAGATTGGTCCAGTAGTTTCGGAGCCTATTCAATACACACAAACAATCAGATCTTTCCTCGTTATAATAGTATAGTTAGATTACAGATTAAGGTTCGGGGTGAACTGAGATTGTTATAACCCTAACCGGGCATAAAATCATTTAGATTTTTGGCGCAGGTCTCCGATAAAAACACTGCAGTAACGATTTTTAACAACATGCAGGTCACATCGGTGCTTAATACGATTTCCGTGTACGCTTTATTTTAATAATTCCGTCGAATTCAGTTGATAATATCATTTTAAGGTGGTTCGATTTCCATACAATTTTTTTCCCATTTATGGACAAATGGAGCATAATTTTTAGTGAAATCACAGCTACTGGCATTTATTTTGGTCTTTATTTGCGGTAAATCACAAATGCTTGAATAAAACAAAAGATTTTTTATTGACTTAGCTGAGCCTGAAGCCTGACATGGATCTGGCTCTCAAGTGAGGCCGGCGAAACAGATTTTCAACTTGAGGGTGGTAGCTAGCCAGCCGAATACTAAAAAGTACTATCACCAAAAAAAAAACACTCAAATGCTGGAACGAAAGAAAATTGAAATTGGAAAATGCTGGAAAATTTAATTGGCAATTACATACATCGTTTATCAAAAAGTTAAACATAAGTGTTGCTCAAAAAGATTACTCATAGAGAAGCATTGTTACACATGCTAGGAATGAACCTGTGTTATGGCATAACAACACCCTTCGCCGGACAAGAAAAACAATACAAGCACATGATAGACAATAAATAATAGATTAATCTAAAGGAAAGAAAAAGGGATGTTTGGGGATATAGTGAATAGGTGTGAGTGTGCGTGAATGTGTGTGTGTGTTTGTGTGTGTATGTTGGTATTCTTATTATTCTTATTCGAAGTGGGGGCGATGAGTCCTGCACTGACGTCCCGCAAATGTCCCGTGTATGTTGATATGTAAGTTTAATGTTTATTTTATATACTGATTTTAAAAAAACCGGTGTGGTTATCTCTGATCACCTTCATACAAAGATCAGAAATAAAAGCTTATTCAGTAAAAGTAATCAAATGTGTTTCACCTACTTGGTAAGTAGAGCGTTTAATATGAACAAATAATTGCGGATATTGTTATGAGAATCTTCCTCTTAAATATAATTGCTACTTTATGAGTTTTTTTTAACTTCGTATCGCGTTCATGTAGGTATTTTTGTTTTACTTCTCTACATAGTCCTACTAATATTATAAATGTAAACGTTTGTATGTTTGGATGTTTAGATGTTTGTTACTCAATTACGTCAAAACGGCTGCATTAATTAATTATTTATTAGCTGCATTAACATATATATAATACTTTTTACAACAGATTAAAATACTTTTTACAACAGCTTAAAATACTTTTTACAACAGCTTATTTATTTATTGATAGATCTTCAGTTTGACAAATGTGAATTTGACAGATGTCAGTATTGACAAAACAATGTCAGTTTGACAGGTATCCGTTTGCCAGATGTCAGTATGACAGATAGATAGTCCAGTAATAATTGGACTCGGATACTAGGTACATAACACTAGAAAGTCACGTACCGTAGACCGGAAAAATGAAAGTATAAACAATTATACTTACCAACTGTTTACTGCATTAGCAGTTTTTTTTCTCTGTTAAGCTAATTACTTTATGAGAATTGCTTTACGACAATGGTGGCAAATACAATGAAATTGGTGTAATGGGAAATTAAACGACTGTTTGAGTAAAAGATTATAGGTAACGAGGTTAGTTCTTTTGTAAATAGATACTTTAGAAAACCTTATTTCAAGGTGGTACGATTTCCATACAAATATTTTTTTGCCATTCATGGACAAATGGAGCATAATTTTACGGGGAAATCACAGTTACTGGCATTTATTTTGATCTTTATTTGCGGTAAATCACAATTGCTTGAAAAAAATAGTAGCATTATTAGCATAATCTACAATGTTATTCAAAAATCATAAATTCATAAATCATTCATAATTTTATTTTGTGCTAATAATAATCTACTGTATCATTCAAGCAATTGTGAGTTACCGCAAATAAAGACCAAAATAAATCGAAGATTGCAAAGCACACCTAGTCTGGATTGGAACTGGTTCTCATGTGAGGCTGTCAAAACACATCGCTAGATGCTTGGCGGCAGATTTTCAACTTGAGGGTGGTAGCTAGCCAGCCGAAAACATTACTGTATTCCCATTTGAATGGTACTGCAGCTAGCGAAAATACAGGACTGTGAAGACTAACCATCGAAAATCTCAGAGTAATGAGCGCCAAAGCAGTGATGCCTTGAACTTTGTTTTACTACACAAAGTTCTGTGTATCGCTGCAATGGTTATGGCGTTATCTCTTACCATCAGGAGAGCGTCTCGTTCGTGTCATTACAGTTAAATTAAAAAAAAAATTGTTCGTAACAACCACTGGGCCAGCTATGCGCGTTTTAAATAAATAAATAAAATAATCATAATCAATTTATTGGTAATATGACATTACAAGTCGGTCAGGTATATAATAAATTAATAATAATAACAATACAATGTTAAAGTTACAATACAATTACAAAATTAATATTCATAGTTGCAAATGTAATGTCATTAATAAATAAAGAAAATTAAAATTACAATAATGAATGTCATTTTTTGTATATACATACTTATAATACATACAGTACACCTTTACACTTTGTACAGTTTTGCATGCATTTGACCTCGATTAATAATTGTTATCGGAAATCTATTTAGTTAATCCACGGCATAATGCGGCCCCATTACTTGCGGCCCGATGCGGGCTATTGTTAATTACATTAATGTATTCAGGGAAATGCCAAAAGGCACCATAATTGTATTATGCCCTCGATTTAGCGAATATAGGTGCTGCCGAATTTCAATGCAAATGTTCACATTTCAATACGGTTCCGAGAAATGTTTTGAACAGTAATTTGGCAAAAGTTAACTAAAAATAACGGGACAGTCGATGTATTTTTTGGTAGAGTGGAGCCAAATTCTCCCTGATTACATCTTACAGCACATTGTTTTAAAAATGAGATCTCAATTTTTTTTAAACATTTATCTAATAAATAATAATAATGAATATCGTAGGGCATCATACACAGCGCCATCTGACGCCAAACTGAGCAGAGCTCGTGTGATGGAAGTCAGATAACTGATAGAATACAAAAACCCATTTTTTTTCTTTATTATAATACATGTAGAACACCCAGACACAGAACAAACATTTGTTGATACATAAAATGTTTGCCTTGAGTGGGAATCGAACCCACGCCCTTCAGCTCTTAAGGCAGATATACTACCAATGAGCCAGAAGGGCTGTCAATTCTGATTCAGGTGGTACTTTGCGGAACCAACAGAGCTGTCAAAATTTTTAAACAGCATTTCTCACCGACATCTCATATTTAAAACGATTTAATTAATGTTGTGTCATCGCCAGAGAAAGCTCATCTCACGTTGTGTAATGTCGATAGATCAGCAAATTGTTAGAAACCTGAGTTATGGTAACGTATTGTGGGTAGAACGTTTACATTCAGTCTAATTAGCGTTGCTCTAAAGACAGACAGAGGCGCGTGCCGTGGGATTCGACCCCAGTACTTCCAGATTGGAAGCCAAACGATCTCCCAAGCTTCCCAACCAGGCTGTATAATGCCTTCAGTTCTAAAAGTCTAAGAAAGTAACTTTTTCTTGTTGATTTATGTAAATATGTCTGTATATTACGCTAAAAATATTTCACGCGTGCAATATGTAAACTCTTGTTACTATTATTTCGTAATGGGTTTTCTGAAAATATTATATATACATATATGTATATAAATACTTTTTAACTGACTCAAAAAGGAGGAGGTTCTTAATTTGACTGTATGCTTTTTTATGTATGTAACGCGATCATTCCGCCAATTATGATGATTCTTTTTTTTGCTTGGTAGATCATACTTCTGAGGTGGTCCCATAAAAATTGTATCGAAATCGATCGAAGGGTTTTTTTAAATCAACTAGAATCTAAAAATGAATGATATTTTCGTTTGCTCCGAAACCTCGCTGTTTCATTGGAGCAGTGCGTTTAGTTGGCCATGGAGTCGATTTTTTTTAATGGAAATTTATGTATTTTTGTTACAGAAATACATAGCAAGGCCGGTTGGTAGGGGTGCGTTGTGCGAATGATGTGCGGGGCGAGTAGCGACGCCACCCCCCGCTCGCCCCGGCGCCATGGCCGCCCTGTCCTGCTACCAGCCCTGTCGCTCGCACCTCGCGCAACCAGCTAGGTAAGTTCCTCTACCTACCAGTAACCACTCAAGTTCAGTTTTGGCCGGAACGCGGAAAGAGTCGTGACACCCCGCTGTATTTTTTCCAAAACTAGTGTTTTGTCGAGTGTTTATGCATAAAAATGGTGGTGTTTTATTCATAAAGTGCCAACTTAGAAGCGCGAGTGTGGGAAAATGATATAATGTGGGGAAACATTACTTTTTGTGCGTTGCTTCCAAAACTCCATCGAAGCTTATAATGTAATGTCGCCACTACTTTACTAAAGCATGACTGGACTTGACTGACACAGACTGTACATTGACTATAACTATGTCTTCGAGGCGACTTATTTAACTTTTGAGACTTGCAAATATAAAACACTTGACACTGGCAAATGCTCAACGTGATTTTTTGCCGTTTTTGTAGATATAATCGAGCCCTTCGTGCGCGAGTCCGACTCGCACTTGACCGGTTTTTTATCTAGTGATGCAATAAAGGTTTGTGTTGGCTTTTTCAGGTGTCTGGAAGAGGAAGAGCACCGGCAGCAGGCAGCGACGCTCTCGCTGCGACGGCGGCAGTTCATCGAGCGATGCCACGAGGCGCGAGACGCGAGGTATCGCGACTTCATCCCTGAGGTAAGCATTCATACTTGATTAGCATCTTTTGATGAAGATATGAGATATGATATGAGATACTTTCTTTTACTTGGTGGTAGATCTCCTTAGCAGGAAGTCGTCTAGGTAGGTACCACAGCAGTACCAGTTATTCTGCCGCTAAGCAGTGGTGTGTAAGCATTACTGTGCTCCGGTTTGAAGGGTACTGCATCTAGCGAAATTACTGGGCTGTTGAGACTAACTCTATCAAAAGTCTCAAAGTAATGTGCGCCAAAGCAGTGATGCCTTGGACTTTGTTTTGTTACTCAAAGTTCTGTGTATCGCTGCGATGGTCATGGACAGGCGTTATCTCTTACCATCAGAAGAGCGCATCGTTTGTCTCATTACTTTTTACATAAAACACTTTGCAATATGCTCATTCAGCAAGTCAATTGTTCTATGACTATTAGTGTAAGTACCTCTGTGATACTTTGATGTCTAATTACCTACTTACGTAAACAATACATGTCATCTAATGTTCTAACTATGAAAAACGATATGATTCACAATCTTCTCAGCTTAGAAATGAGGCTTTCACAGAATTCAAGGAGAAAGATAAGAGATGTTAAACCATCTTGTGTCCAATCTTATACGGGAGAGAATCCACTATTCATTAGGTCATCCAAGAAATCAGTATCGTATCCATTTTTAGGGTTCCGTACCCAAAGGGTAAAAACGGGACCCTATTACTGAGACTTCGCTGTCCGTCCGTCGGTCTGTCACCAGGCTGTATCTCAAGAACGGTGATAGCTAGACAGTTGAAATTTTCACAGATGATGTATTTCTATTGCCACTATAACAATAAATACTAAAAATAAAATAAAATAAATATTTAAGAGGGGCTCCCATACAACAAACGTGATTTTATTTTGCCGTTTTTATAGATAATGGTACGGAACCCTTCGTGCGCGAGTCCGACTCACACTTGGCCGGTTTTATTTGTAGTTAATTTTAGCTCCACAGACACCTGGGTCCGTCAACTTAACACAATGTTTTGTAACTTTAAATAAAAAACTATATCTACGCAATAGAGAGAGAGATAGAGAGGTAAGGCTATCACTAGTTATTTATTTATTTAAAAAGAAAGAAAGAAAATAATTTTATTTTGTAACATAGAACACAACAACAATAACAATAAGTAGAAACAAACAGTTACAACATTTTTATTTATTTAGTTTGTGTGCAGACCATGCAGTGACCCGATAGATAATATTTTCTATGTTTAATTTGAAGGTATCGGTAAAGAAGACGCGTGAGGAGCTGACGAAGCATGCGTCACAAACAGCGCCGCTGAGCGGCTGCCGGCGGCTGACCGTCGAGTCGGGCTGGTCGAAAGTCGAAGAAGTGCGCAAGAAATTCGAGAGCGCGGCCGGTGGTGCATCTTTCTCAAGGAGCTTTGAATCTCCGCCCAGGTAACCAGAGTCGAAACGTGGACACTCACAGCGGGAATGGTCCGTAAATTCAAAGTCGCTCAGCGAGCTATGCCTGGCATTTCTCTGTGGGATCGTATCCGAGATAAAGTAATTCGCCGGAGAACTAAAGTCACAGACATAGCTTTGCGTATTAGCAAGCTTAAGTGGCAATGGGCTGGACATATTTGGCACAGAACCGATAGCCGCTGGGGTAGACGTGTTCTGGAGTTGAGACAGCGAATTGGAAAACGTAGCGTAGGACGCCCTGAGACACCTGATGGAGTGACGATATACGTAGGACAGCTGTCGGTGGATGTAAGCGAAAAGCCGCAGATCGGGCTGAGGGGCGTGTCTTGGGAAAGGCCTACGTTCAGCAGTGGACTTCGATAGGCTGATGATTATGATGATGAACCGGAGCTAATAAATTTGATTTGATTGATCACTACTGCCCTGAGACAAGCCGAAGACAGTGGTGTGGAAGCAGCTGGTGAACGCATTTCAAGACGGGCACAACTTTCAGTAATGAAAAGCATGAAGACGAAGATGTATATTAACGCCAAATCCCTCTTTTATGATTATGTTTATAAAAAACATTGTCAGTCAATTGCAAAATTAAGAGGCGAGATGAGGAAATTGTTTGCCCCACTTTTAGCCGTACCAGTTTATTGCCATTGGACTTCGCTTGTATAGGTGACAGTGGCGACACTCAGATATAAGATCTCTTTATGCCTAGTGCCTAAACAAAAGTAACAATACCTTTGTTACAAAACGAATTTAAAACGGAAATAAAATCAACATACACATAACTCTTCAATACGTTAAGATGAACTTCCGCAAAGTAACGCCTGAATCAATCAACTTAAAAACCAAGTACATATGCAAGACAAGTTCAATTGTCAAAATATAGGCTAGATATAAATCCGAAATCCGAAGGTTTCGAGATTGTCCATTAATTTCCGTCATTTTTCCATCACAGGCGTCGTCTAGCCGACTCCCTTTTCGCAAGTTTCAAGCTCCCTCGCAAGAAGACAGTGGACAGTATGGCGGCACGCTCCTTGGTACCGCAACAGCAGCAGAAGCGCAAGTCAGCGGTGGAACTGCTGGCCGAGACTAAAGCGTTCTACGTGAAGTCTGAAACGGTGTTAGATAGAAAACAGGAGCTACCTCTGAGGGTGAGACACTAAAATCTGTACTCGATGTCAGGAAAAATGTTTAGTCACTGTCTATCATAGAAGATCGTGGTCGGGCACATTCTGTTGTAAAAAAAAAGAATGAATAACACATCTTTAATCATATTATGACAGTCTTAGATGTCTGAACTTATGTGTGTATGTCTGTCTGTGGCATCGTAGCTCCCGAACGAATGAACCGATTTTAATTATTTTTTTTTGTTTGAAAGGTGAATTAGTCAAGTGTTCTTAGCTATGTTTGATGAAAATCGGTCCAAGATGGCCGCCGCCACAAAATGGCGGATCACATATTTATCACAACTCCCTCAATATGAGTATCTAATGAAATGGCTTAACTAGTAGAATACTATAATACACTATGATAAAATTCAAATCCACGATGGCCACCGCCACAAAATGGCGAATCACATTTTTTTATGTGACGTGATCGTAAGTGATCTTAACTATGATTCGAGGAAGTCTGTTCAACTGATGGATTCAAAATTTGGTATTGTGTGTATTACTGGTGTCGAGGGTTTTTTAAATTTTAAAGTTTGTAATTTTAGGTGAGCAGCGGTTTGAGCCAAGCGATAGCTGCTGGAGGTTGTCATCTGGTCAGCTCTGGTGCCCTCACCAGCGAAGCTTGCTGTAATCCTTGTAAGTAACACTAGTTGGCAGATCATAACTAGCAGCAGCTCTGTCATGTAGGTATGCTCGGAAGGTGGACCTTGCGGAACACCGAGCATTTACAGTGCAATGTGAAACGGTTTGTGAGGCAAGTCTTTATTGTTCATACCGAAAATTAAAAACGTTGAGTTAATAAAGTAAAATTCAATCTTAATGTAATAAGCGGCGGTCTTATCGTTACTAGCGATGTCTTTTAGAAAATCATTGGCTTGCATATACTAGTTAATCTGAGTGTTTTGATAATTCATAATTCATTTATTGCGTATATGGGTATGATAGATATTTAAAAAAAAGATAACGAGCGCCACATTCTGCCTTGCGGCATGCAAAATTTAAAATTAACATGATGTATCGCAAGTTTAACAGTAATATAGGGTTACTAAGCACAACTGGTAACGAGATGTCTAATGTGGTTTGACTCAATTGAGTCGCAAATAATTGTTAAGAAATTGTCAGAAATGACCTAATAATTTAAATTGTATGAATATATTATGGGGGACTGTTTAGTATTGGTCCGTTATTCACATTCTAACCTAACCTCACATTACTTATTCTTTGTTTTGTATTCGATAACTTTTTCCACTATATGTAATCAGTTTTATCAGATAATTTAGATCCTACTAATTCTTATTCTACTGTCATCCATTTTGCAGATGTATAATATTATAATTTGCTATAACAATTTTAGAGTACATTTTTGTTATTACAATCGAACGTCTAAGTAGGTCTCTATAAACACATTTTTCAGGGCAGAATTTAATTTTAATTGCTATTATAAATTACATATCTACTTTAGCTATGTTTTTAAATTGAATACAAGTTCTAATAATTGATTATTTGTAATCAAACTTAAATTGCTAAGAGTTGAAAAATATCACCTTAAAATTAAGATTCGTTTTATTGCAGACGCTACTACAAGAAGCGTAGGTGGAGCCCGTCGGGCTGTAAGTGCGGGCGAAGGCCTACAAACCACTCTGCGAAGACTCCTGGAACACTGTGATAGCAGGGAGAACGTGTACTCGCCACCGCGGACCATTTGTGAGTTTTCTTTGACAGCAAGAATACGCATAAGCCTATAATATGTCCATTACTGGACATAGGCCTCCCCCAAGATACGTTCCTCACCCAGATCTTTAGCTATTCGCTTCCAGTCCTGACACACTTGTCTATTGTCATTACATCTAGTCTCAGGGCGTAACACACGTTTGCCGATTCTCATTTTCCATTCTAAACAACTATAACGATTGTCAGTCATGCGGGAGATATGACTAGCCTAGTGCTTCCTCGGCTTACTGATTGGTGAGCTATGTAAGCTATGTTGGTGACTTCAGTTCTCTGGCGAATTGCTTCGTTCCGAATACGACCCCTTAGAAAAACAAATAGCCTTTGCTTGCTTCGTTCCAGCTGTTAGTTTGGGCACTATAGATCATAACACAGAGTGAATAGGTATCTTCTAGGTCTGCGTGCTTCATCTTCGACCACATCGTCGCTTACCATCAGGCGAGTTGGTGGTCAAACGCGGCATTATCCGTATTAAAAAAAAAAAAAAACGGTTCGAACGCTCCGATATTGATAAACCCCTAAAATACTAATAGCTGTCTCGCTTATTTTCTACTATTGGCAATTTAACACAATAACAGCACAAACATTATTCCAGCGCACAAAGTGTACCCTGACACCAGAAGGCACAAAGAATACTCCGATCGTGACACCATTCCCCGCTCGCAGCACACATCAGGGACATTCTCGGGGACTTTCTCAGGGACCTCCTCGTCAGGAACGTCAGGGTCTAAAGCGCAGAAGTCAGACCCCGATCATAGGGAGAAGATGAACAGGCCGTTGAGTTTCGGAGACGCGAGGGTATTCTTCCCTGAGTCGTTTGTGATACCGCGGCAGAGGCCCAGTGAAGTTGTGATCAAGAGTGCTTATTCGATACGTAAGTGGTTTTCCGCACAAACCTACGAAATCTGATCAGTTAGCTACTATGTTCACCATGTTTAATTTTTAGTCTAGATCAGTACCGTCTGTTGACCTCCCGCAGTGTCTTATAAAGTCCTCTATGATAACAAAGCTATTGCATCTAATGTCCAGCCGGAACCAGTTGCCATCCAGGGCAACTGAGCAATCAGAGCTTTTGGTATGTAGAGATGCACAAAGACCTTAAGCGTCATTAAATACCGAAATTCTGAGGTGCAATTAAATTCTCATGGTGGTTTCCATAAGTGGAATCAATTAGAACGGTGTTAGGTCGCACACTGGATTAAATTTTCTTAATAAAAATAAATCTACCTTTGGCAACTAGCCTAATGGTAAGTGATCGTGTGACCGAGGGTTAAACATGCGATGATACATACCTATCAAGAAGAAATTCGTTTACCTACTCTAATATTAAAAATGCCTAGATGTGGTCAATGATGTCAAGGGGGATAGTGAGTTCATTTTTTTTTAATGTAAAAAGTAAATGAGACGGACGAGACGCTCTCTTGATGGTAAGAGATAACGCCTGTCCTTGACCATTGCAGCGATACACAGAACTTTGAATAACAAAACAAAGTCCAGGGCATCGCCGCTTTGGCGCTCATTTCTTTGAGACTTTCGATGGTTAGCCTCAACAGAAATGAAATTTTTCATTTATGAAATTGTCGTTTATTATCATTTTCTAGCGAGCTCCCAATCGAGTCCGGAGCAGGTGGAGCTGCCGCCGGTGCTATCCGGGTCGGGGTCTGGCTCGCCGGCGGACCCGGTGGCCGCCATCAGCCCGCCGGCGCAGTACGCGCATTCCGCGCCCAGGTATATCAGGTACACGTCGTTCGTGGAATGTGTGTTGTGTGTATTTAAAAGAAACGTCATTGCCTGTCTGTAGTATAATTATTTCTGTGGTAATGTGTCTTTTTATACAAAAACTATAAGATAAACTAAACTCTCGTCTGGTAGAACCACGTTAATAAAAATACGATCGGCTAAAACCACGGCCTGCGTATTTGTCGTACCATTTTTATTTTTATTTTTTTTATGTAAACGTAATGAGACGATCGAGGCGCTCTCCTGATGTTAAGAGATAACGCCTGTCCATGACCATTGCAGCAATACACAGAACTTTGAGTAACAAAACAAAGTCCAGGGCATAGCTGCTTTGGCGCTCATTACTTTGGGACTAGATGGTTAGTCTCAACAGCCCAGTAATTTCGCTAGCTGCAGTACCCTTCAAACCGGAACACAGTAATGTTTGCACACTACTACTTGGCGGCAGAATATCTGGTACTGCGGTGGTATCTACCTAGACGACCTCCTGCTAAGGAAACCTACCACCAAGTTATTACTAACCACCATATTCGTCTCGTACATCCAGAAAGTTTCAACACTGCTAAATAAAATTAATATTTTTTTTAGATCTAATTCTCATTCGCAACCCAGTATGCGCGAAGAAGAAGGGTGCACTAATATCAACAGTCACAAATCGTTGCCTGATCTACATTCGCAAGCGAGATGCTATCCCGAACAGTAAGTAACAAAAATGCTATAATCTTTATACAACGCATATACAACGGGGAGTGTTCTGAAGAATTATTCGATCTTATGCCGACGTCACGGTTCCATCACCGCACTAGCCGCCGCCATCGTATCAAAGTTCATCCACATGTAATAGATTCATGGAAATCGCACACTTTGCGATTCACGCGATCTTTTTTGCCTACACTTGCAAATTGTGGAATGATCTTCCTTCTTCCGTATTCCCGCGGAGTTACAACATTGGGTTCTTCAAAAGGCATGTTAATAGAATCTTAAAAGGTCGGCAACGTATTTGTAGTACCCCTGGTATTGCAGATATCTATAGGCGACGGTGATTGCTTAACATCAGGCAACCCGACAGCTTGATTGCCACCTGTGGCATAAAAAAAAAAATTATCACGAATAATCACAATTAACACAATCCGAACGGCAAAACCACATGACCACCCTTCAATATCACATCACATATTGAATATGGGTCCCAAATCTATGCCCTAAGCGATACCAAATTGAGTTATAATATCTACCCCATTTAATAATTAAAAATAAACAACTTTCAATATATTGGGGGAAAATGAGAACGTGTGATCTAGGACGTATGTACAAAGTATACAATGGAATAATCGAGACAAATTATAAATTTTTCATGATTGTAAGTACCAAGATGCAATAATTTTGGTGTCATTCAAGGCAAAATCTTTGCACCAACGTTTATTGATATAGTCATAATGAATTAGTTGTTTTTGTAATCAATTGCAATTTTATCTTATTTTTGGTCATCTAGTGAAACTAGGACAACATACCTACGTAGGTATAAATGTAAATATTTTATTTTTAGTGCAAATGTTGGAGGCACGGAAACAATCGGTAGATCACCTAGACGTCGGCGGCACTCCGGGCACCAAAGGACGGCATCTTGTTCCTCCAAAGGCACCAGGTAAGTTTTTGAAGTGAAAACTGCTTCAGCCGCTTTGAACGATTTTTGTTGTGGTCAAACTTACAGGTTTGCGTCACCGACGTGCTAACATGACGTGCTTTCATTTCTGTCGTCAGTCCCATAACTGCCTATTTAATTTTTACTGTTTTTTTTTCTTTGGTTTTGGCGTCACATTTTGAGTATTTGCCAGTGTCAAGTGTTTTATATTTTCAAATTTCAAAAGTTTAATAAAAATAAATGAAATAAAATAAAGTGAATTACAGTCCGTGTCAGTCAAGTGGCATGCTTTAGTAAAGTAGTGGCAACTTTACTATAAAGCTTCGATGGAGTTTTGGAAGCAACACGAAAAGTCATGTTTCACCACATTATATCATTTTCCCACACTCGCGCTTGTGATTTGGCACTTTATGAATCAAACACCACCATTTTTATGCATAAACACTCGACAAAACACTAGTTTTGGAAAAAAATACAACGGAGCGACACGACTCTTCCCGCGTTCCCGCCAAAACTCCTTTTTACTGGTTACAGGCTAGGTCTTTGACTTTGACGTTACAATGGTCAAGCTATGTCAAAAAACTTCAGGTGGCACTGACATTATGGCCATGTACCTAGCCTATGGTAACTTGTATTTTTTTGTACAGGTCTAATCATTCTTCACTTATGTCTTCGTGTGACGCGTTCTCGGAACACCCGTCGCCTGGAGAAGAAAACTATCAGTCGTATACGAGGTAATTTAAGTTTTTTGTTGGCTTTGGCATCGGACTTTGTGTGTTCTGCCAATGTCAAGGTCTTGAAACTTTCAAATGTCTCAATTAAATAAAAAACACCACATACTTATCTTTTACTGGGTGGTATATCTCCTTAGGAAGAGATTGTCTAGATATGCACCACTGTAAATCACTGTGTTTGCTGGGAAAATCACAGCGCTATTGAGAGTAATCATTTAATGTTTCAAAGTAATGAGCGCCAAAGCAGCGATGCCCTGCACTTTGTTTTGTTGCTCAAAGTTTAGTGTACCGCTGCAATGATATGCGCTATCTCTTTTCATCAGGGCCCTGATTCGCTAACTAATATGAAATTACTTAAAAACGTTAAAAACGCGTATAGCGTTAATAACGTTACGCTCTTTTATAGTTTATTTTAATAATTCAAAACGAGCTCCTAACGCACCTTGTAACCTGTTTTTAATATAACGACTGCTCAAAAAAAGGACTACTTTCAGGATTCACGTATGTATGTAAGTTTCTTTGTTCCACCTTAACTTTGAAGCGCCTGAACAGATTTAGATATGTGTGGGGTACTGTTGTTACGATATACCTAAAATATTTTGAATGTTATATTTAAGAATACATCATCCCAAGTGACAATGGCTAAATTGATTAAAAACGTGGCAAAATGCGCGAAAAAAAGAAGAAAGTTAAAAAAACACGAATGCCGTTAGTGTTTTTTTTTAAGATTGTTTGACATTGGCATAGTATTATAGAGTATAATTATTTTTGGCATAGTACCTACCATTCCGCGCGAATTTAACTAAAATTTTGCCACGTTATGCGAACGCGGCGTGTTACGGTTTCATGTTTTCATAGCGAATAAGCGTGTAGTTTAGTGTCATCACTTTTGCATCATATTGCGCAGTCGTTGCGGGTCGTCGTTCGCGCGGGACTCGGGCGGCTCCAGCGGCCACTACACGCAGCGTAGCGCTCCGCCCCACGCGCCCCACCGCACCGACTCCGCGAACTCCACGCAGCACGACCACGCCAGGTTAGCTCAACTAATGTGTTAATCTAGGGGTTAAGTTATCTGCATTCCAAATTTCATCTAAATCTGTTCAGCCGTTTCAGCGTAAAAAAAGCAAGAAACATAAATGCCTACTTACAAACATTTGGACGACGACCTTGTGTCTACTAGCAATGTGTCAGCATCTAATTTAAAAAGTTACGCCTATGGCTAAAGTTGCGCTTATGACTAAAGTTACGCTAAAATTACGTTGCGCCTATGGCTATAAAGTTGCGCTACTAGCTAAAGTTGTGCTAGTAGCTAATTCGAGCTTATGACTAAAGTTTCGCTTATGGCTAAAGTTGCGTTTATGACTATAGTTGCACCTATGTCTATAAAGTTGCGCTACTAGCTAACTCGCGTTTATGTCTGATGTTTCGCTTATGTTGCACGTTATCTGGTATGCTTATCGAATTTGCTTTGCTTAATAATCTTACACAATACAATGGCATATCTAACTACCAGGGCAATACTTTGGATCTAGTGTTGAGTTCTCAGGCTGTCATTAATGTTAAAGAGTGTCTGTCTCCCTTGTCTAGAGTCGATCATTTTCATCCACCGTTGGAGTTTTTGTTTTCTCTTGAGGCCAATGCAAATTTTTCCTCACCTAATCGCGTAAAGCTCTGTTTTTACAGGGCCGATTATATGAATATTATTCGTGACTTAAATGAAGTTGATTGGGACAATGAATTTGCGTGCTGTGGCTCGGTAGACGATATGGTTTCTTCTTTTTATACAATAATTCGTGAAGAAATAAACAAACATGTCCCTAAATCCAAGACTCGTTCTAAGAAATACCCCTTCTGGTTTTCACGTGACCTTATTAATCTATTGCGGGAAAAATATAAGTACCGTCAGAAGCTTCGAAAATTTAACAATAACCCACGAGATAGATTGGCATTTGATTTGGCTAAATCTCGCTCCAATAAATTAAAGAACATCTGTTATAAAAAGTACATTACTCGTCTGGAAAACAGCTTGCGTTCTAATCCCAAACTTTTCTGGTCTTTTGTGAAAAGCAAACGTAACAATAGTAGCCAGTACCCTGCTCAAATGTATTTGCATGAGAAATCTGTGGCAGGTAATAAAAACATTTCTAACCTTTTTGCACATAATTTTGCGTCGGTATATAATAAATCAGATATAAACACTTCCACTGCTACATGTGCTGCACCGGTTCTAACTAGCAGCTTCTTAACAAATGTTGCGTTCAAAGATGATCAGATTTTAAAAGTTTTAAAGAGACTTGATCCTTCAAAGGGAGCTGGTTCCGATGGCATTCCATCGAAGTTTGTGGTCATGTCTGCCCCAGGTTTGATTTATCCTCTGCGACTTATCTTTAATGCATCTTTGTGTTCTGGCGTCTTCCCAACTGTATGGAAAAAGGCTCTAATTGTACCTCTACATAAAAATGGACACAAAGAAGCCGTTAACAACTATCGGCCTATTTCAATCTTACCGGTCTTTGCTAAGATTTTCGAGAGTTTGCTAATGCCCATTCTTTCTTGGCATTTCAAAAGTATTATACTTCTGGAGCAGCATGGATTCACCAGATCACGGTCAACGGTAACTAACCTTGTCCAGTTTATCGATAAAATTTCGCACATCCTCGACCAGCGTTCATCAGTGGGTGCTATTTACACCGACTTCAGCAGGGCCTTCGATAAGGTTAATCATCAACTTCTTATTAGTAAGCTTGGTATGTATGGCATTGCAGAGCCCCTGCTGAGTTGGTGTGGGTCGTATCTGCAGGATAGGACATCCGCTGTGGTTGTTAATGGCGAGTCATCGGATTGTTTTCAAGTTCCTTCTGGCGTACCACAGGGTTCACACTTGGACCCATTGCTCTTCAACATCTTCATCAACGATATAAACCATTGTTTTAAGTACTCACAATTCTTATTATTTGCTGACGACTTGAAATTCTTCAGAGTCATGGATACCTTAAGCGATGTAACAAAAATACAAGAAGATATTAACCGCTTAAACTCCTGGTGCGAAATAAACCAAATGACCTTGAATGTTTCTAAATGTTACGCAATGCATTTCACTAGAAAAACCAAACATGCTGTCAACCCTCTTTTCACTATAAATGGTAATCTGATTTCTAATGTGAGCCTGATTAGAGATTTGGGTGTGATGCTTGATAGCAAACTCCGTTTTCATACTCACATAGACAATATTGTGTCAAAAGGGTTTAAAACCCTCGGTTTCGTCTTGCGTAACTGCAGAGACTTTCGGTCGCCCAGCGTTAAAATCATGCTGTACAATTCTTTGGTTAGAAGCGGGTTGGAGTACTGCAGTGCTGTGTGGAACCCTTTCTACGATGTCTATAAAAAGAAATTGGAAAGGGTGCAGAAGAGATTCATGTGGCACTTGACCTATTCCTGCTTCCTTGCAAAGACTCTGAATAATTATGACGCTAGACTAAAATATTTTAAAATGGAATCCTTAGCGCATCGTAGGCACACACTCGACAATTTATTTTTGTTTAAACTTGCTAATGGAATCCTAGACACGCCTGACTTGTTGTTTGAACTGGGCTTTAACATACCGCGTAGGTTGCACAGGTCTACACAACGTTTTGGTTTGTTCTGCACCCCACACTCCCACTCCAATTTGGGACACTTCGCTCCTCTAGCTAGACTGGCACGTCAACACAACACTATTCATAACATCGATATCTTTTCCAACAGCTTGCTCGCTTTCAAAGATTCTATGAGGTCCTTGACACCATGAATTATTTCTTTTTGTATTATTATTATTCCTTTATTTAAAATTATTATGATTCTTATATTGTTTAAATTTAATTTAATTTGTATTATTTAATTTGACTTATTGAAAATTGACATATTTATCCATTGACTATCTATTTAGCTGACATTTCTTAATTTTGTAAATAATTGTTAACTTATTGCATGTTGTCGTCACCTGTAACTGCTATCACATCTAGTTTTGTTTTTTTTTGTGTTAATGACCACCATTACTGTTGTGATGTGTATAGTGTTGGTGATCTAATAAATAAATAAATAAATGACTTAAGTTGCGCTTATGACTAAAGTGGCGCCTATGGCTAAAGTTGTGACAGCAGAGACAGCCAGCAGACAGCAGCCACTAGTACATAGTACCCGACCTTACCACGTTTGGGTAACTCAGTTACTGTTTGTGTACTAGCCGGTACAACTGGTACTACGGCGAGTGGTCGGGCGGCGAGCTCGAGTGCTACGTGTCGGCGCCGCCGCAGTTCCAGGACGGCGCGCCCTCCCCGCCGCCGCACCTCCACCCCGCGCACTACGCCGCGCCAGCGCCCACGCCCGCCCCACCCCGCGTCGGAATACACTTTCAGGTATAATTTACAGTCATATTTTAATAAGTAACATGTGTATAAGAAGTATTGACTTCATTTTTTTACATTCTATACAGCGCCATCTAGCCTCAAACTAAGCAAAGCTTGTCGTCTGGAAGTCAGATAACTAATACAAATAGAAATAAAAAACAATTGCCCTGGATTAACGCATACGCAACGATGCCTTTTATCCTGGAGAATGCGGGTGGTACCGCGATGCATAGTAAATTGTTATTTACATAGTAAATTATTACCTACATATTAAATTATTACCTATATAGTAAATTATCACCTACATAGTAAATTATTACCTACTTAGAAAATTATTACCTACATAGTAAATTATTACCTACAGAGCAAATTATTACTTACATAGTAAATTATTACCTACTTAGTAAATGATTACCTACATAGTAAATTATTATATCTGTTTCAGGCCAGTGCGCCGCCGCCCCAGTTTCAGGATGAGCCTCCATTATACGACTATGGAGACTATGAGTGCTCGTACAAACCGGCCGGCAAGTGCTTCTCCAGGAACGACTACCCGCATTCTAGGGACAGAGACTACGCCAGGTACGTCTTTAAATATGTTTCCATAGTGCGACGAAAATTCAGACAACGGATGCTAACACAAGATACATTTAAAATTTAAAAAAACCCTCGTCAACTGTATAGTATTCTATTAGTTGCAGCTACATTAGATCTATGTATCATGCACATCATAAAATTTAGCTAAAGGATTACGTGTAATTACGTTGGACTTTAAAAACAAGGAAATCCGAAATAAAAAAGACTTCTTATTTTTTAAACATGTAATAGGTACCTACATGTATTGATTCGTAGACACGGCTGTGAGCATGACAGCCATATCTTTATTTTTTTTAATTATCGCAGTTTGTATATTCTGTAGTGATGAAAGATCAAGTCCAGTCATAGTAAAGTTGTGGTGACTTAAATATCTGGAAGTAACACGAAAAGTCATGTTTCCCCACATTACATCTTCCACTTGCATAAACAGTGTGATATTTTTCTGTATGTGTTAATACAGGATGTCAGCTACCTCCATACCATGTTTCATCAAAATTGGTCTAGCCGTTTGAGCGTGAATATGTAACAACACATACAAATTTTCGCCTTTAAATTAGTGTGATTCATGGACAAGTGAACAATGGACATTCCGCAGATACCACGAACCAAACTCTGAGCTGGTGAACAAGCAGCCGCAGTACTCCGAGCCCAGGATGCGCCGCATCGACGACAGCAAGGAGTACGTGAACGCCCCCGCCTGCCCCGGGGGGCCGGAGGAAGTGACGTCGCCGCTGGGGACCTTCAAGCGGCAGCGCTGCTTGCGGTACAAACAGCGTCGCCCGCGTCCAATACTGCGATCTAAGTCGGATATCTCTGATAGGTAAATAATAAAAACACGTGTCGTTGATTGAAGTGAAAACGCATCTCAATGGCGACGATATTACTGCATAGTATATAACAAAGTCGCTGTCGCTGTCTGTCCGTCTCTATGTACCTATGCTTAAATCTTTGAAACTACGCTACTAAAAATAGATAGAGTGATTCAAGAGGAAGGTTTATATGTTTATAAAGACTTGTAGAAGTCATCATCACTGTTGTGACTGAAACGACTGTTAAGCGGAAACAAATATTCAAAATGAACTTCCGCAAAGTTTAGACTTAAATATTCGGGGTATGTATATATTTTAATTATTTTTTTTAAATTGAATTTGACTGAGTTTGCGGATATTCTGGGCAGGCCGAGATTTTTTAATAGATTATTATAGAAACATTTCGCTAATGTTCCTCTTGATCCTACGTCTCCCACTGCTTGCTGCTAATATTGTTTATATTATACACGTGTAACGTTAATAAATAATTATTTATCAGTATCATAGAACAAAAAAAAACTGCAAATTATTAACTAGCAACGATAAAGATCGTATATACTAGCACCAATGTAGCACCTAAATCTACAGTCTCATATGTGTCTAGGTACAGGCGGTCAGACGGACGCAGCGCCGCATCCGCGCCGTGCGAGGGCGAAGACTCCCCGGACAGCCCGTCCGAGGAGTCGGTCCGCCTACGAGCGTTCTTCGAGCGGCTAGGCCTGGAGGCACGCCAATACGACGCCCTAGTGGCAGCGCCTGCACACAGTCCTGTATTCTTCTCCTCCGCCTCAACAGTCGACTCCAACGCACTCCCAGCCGCCGACTATACGGTAACATTTCCATTGTAATTCTTGATTTGATTACATAGTAGCTACGAAATTATTATTCGTAGTTTTCCATTAGTTACATGCGAACTTTTGCATTGATTATGTGGAAACTTTGAATTACATGATAAGTTGTCCATTGATTACATAGTAATTTTTCCGTTGATTACACGGACACTTTTCCATTGATTACAATCATAGTTTTTTTTCCGTTGATTACATGGGCACTTATCCATTGATTACATTGTAACGTTTCTATCAATTACAGGTTAATTTTCCTGTTATTTTTAAACAAGAATAGACATACAAACTGAACCACCATTAAATTGATTGCATAGTACTTTTTCTGTTGATAACACAGGCACTTTTCCATTGATTACATTGTGACTTTTCTATCAATTACAGGGTCATTTTTCTATTAATTATAAATAAGGACAGACATACAAACTGCACCACCATTAAATTGATTGCATAGTACTTTTTCTGTTGATAACACAGGCACTTTTCCATTGATTACATTGTGACTTTTCTATCAATTACAGGGTCATTTTTCTATTAATTATAAATAAGGACAGACATGCAAACAGAACCACCATTAAGTAGTCCGTGTTCGCACTTTTACTAAATTATTCCTAGTGTATTTTCAATTTCTGTATGTTAAGAAACCTTTTAACTTTTAACTACCCGTTCCAGGTGCAAGGTCCAGGAGTGCCGAAGCCCATCTACCGCAACACGGAGCCTCCGAGCGTAGTGGAACGCAACGCTAGAATCATAAAGTGGCTCTGCCAATGCCGCAAAACACAGGTCCCGCCGCCGCAATAGACTGCTGCGAAACCTGTTTTTATTCAATGGCCAGACCGGCAAAGAGTTTCGTTGCGTACCAAATCTTGTGATTACCTCCTTTAAAATTTGCGCCAAAATCATGGAAAAACTTTACTCTATGGCCAAGTTTGAAACGGAACTCTTTCATAGCGTGAAGCTTTAATTAATCATCCAGAGAACTATTGATTATATATTATTATAGGCCAAGAAAGTTTTTGACTAAGTACATAGATTACAGTGGCTGTAGGATATAAATTTACAAAAATTACGTAGTACGTAAGTTTCGCAAATTACTATGCTAGAGCCAATGTTTTCACCGTTTTCCTTAGTTAATGCATTTTTTGGCTCATTGTTCATGCGTTTAGACTCTGAAACAGCATCGCACATTTCAATTATTAGAATGACAAGGTGACTTATTGCAATCAGTCAATACTTAGTTGCCACTACGTCGTAATGTAAAGTTGTTAACTTTTGTTTACTATTGTTACTGTTGACGTAATAATGATAAACATTATTTTGAGCTATGACGCAGGCTGATGCTATATGAATAATGACATCTTTATTCTGATATCTTTGATCTTTATTATGAGAGAGAACCAAAATCTTGCTCATTTAAAACTATTTATCTAGTTCTTCTTATAGCTTCTCTAGTAACGTAATTATATAAGAATATTTTTAAGAGAAACGACTGTGAAAACCGAGTAAAATAATGAGTGTGTTTCACTAGAAAGTTAGTCATTACAATTTATATTTAAAAAAGTTATTTATTATTCGTAAAACTTTATGTATTTTATTTATGTACGTATTTGTGTAACAACAAAAATTTGATTAGTATATTTGCCTCTATACATGGCATGATCTTATCTCGGGCATATCGATTTTCGACATTTACGTTTTACGTAAATTGTATAAAATGTATGTACATAGACAGAGACAGCGCCCCTGGCGGAAATAAAAAGTACCTGTTTTTTTTAATACATTTTGTCTATTGTTTATGTACGTACTTACTACTTACCTAGTGTGTAATTCTCGCACACACAAATTGATATGCTCTAGCTTCTAACGCATACTACACGAACAAATACCTACATCGAAAAAAGGTGTTTGTGAGCGTTTATTTAGCATGTCGAAAGATATTTAACTCATTTTCAGCGTAACGGTTATATCAGAGGGTTTTAACATACTTCGTCACGTTTTCTATACCAAAAAGTATGAAAAATGGCTGCCACTTCATGTTCAATTCAGTTTCCGTTTAAGCACGCCAGGGGCGCTGTTATTCAAACGTTATGGTATAGAAAAGTCGAAAACATGACAAAATTTTGTTTCACAATTAACCGTACTAGACCTTCTGTATAGCAAAAGGCAAAGTTCTTAGCGAATTCCATTCAAAACTAATTTAAATTTGTATTACATTCAATGCGTATTTGTGTATATATCCTTAGGTACTAGGCTATAAGGTACCGAACAATTCGGAATATTGTCCGTGACCAAACGCAATAGATAATTAAAATTATGATTAATTTATCGTTTTTTTTTTAAAGTTCGATTGTTAGTTTAATGTAAAAGTTAGTTCGCGAGCTTAGGTATAAAAACAGTTATTTTCGAATCGAAAAAATATAAACATAGGTAGTAGTTGCGTAGTGGTTACCATTTGTTTTATTTATTTTCTACTCATTATTGTTTTCACTTCACCAAAAATTATTTATTAAAGTATAACATTATTATTTATTATATATCTACTATAGAAACCACTATGCAAAATACTTACCTACTATTTAAAATGTAAAATGCATATAACTTGTTCCTGTTATGGATTTGTCAATATTAATCATTGCTGTACATTAAATCATTGTTAAGTTTATAAAATGTAGGTATCTATAATTACATTTTTAAAATAACCACAAATTTACATACATGTCTTTAGGATTTGGGAGCACAAAATGGATCAATTCTACCTTTAAGTGATGCTATATTTTTGTGCCAAAAAACTTATCGAAGAGTTCTAAATTATAGTGTGATGACACCTTTTGTGGGTCTAAGCACAGAATTAATGTTCACGTATTTAGTCAGCATTATCCTATCAACTTAGCGTATAAAAGTGTCAATCTGATGTGAGTTTTCATCCAATATCCACTTGTGAAAACGGAAATGTGAACGGAACGGAAAAAACGAAATCCTTCGTTTTTACAACTAATAAATATTATCCATCTGGAATCTTCAAGCTGAATATTAATAATACATAGAGTGCAAGGCCAAAGAGAAAGAGAAAAAAAGAGTATGGTTTTTTGTATTTTTGGCATCGCATTTTGAACTTTATCCTAGTGTTAAGACTTCCAGATTTTCAAGTGTTTCATAATAAAATCAAGCTAATGATTTCTTAGTTAAACTTCAAGTCGCATAAAGTAAATAACAGTTAAGTCCAGTCCATGACCTAGTAAAGTATTGGTAACTTTATTGTATACTTTTTACTTTAGAATTAACACAACAAAACATGTTCTGCCACAGTATACACTCGTTGGTTTCAGGCTTTGGAAATACAATAGAAATTTGGAATTTTTCTTGCGTTCCCGCCAAAATTCCAATTTGTATACTGTGTCAAAGAAATTAATACCTACAAAACTCAGAATAAAACGGACAAATGACCTCGCATCCGTTATTTTACTGACCTAGCTATTTAAAACAAAGACAATACATTAAAACGAAAATTTAACGTATTTAGAAATATCATAAAGCATAAAATAATTATAGTTTAATAACGCAACAAAATGATTTTAAACAATTGCTCGACTGTATTCATAAAATATTAATAATCTTAGACAAAGTATACCTATTATTCTTAGGTATCTTTCAGTCTAGATAGAGTGACATAAATTGTAGAATTAAATAGTAATTCATTTTCATACAGAGCTAGAAATATTATCTAGGGAATACATTCTTGTAGGCATTAGTTCATACTAAAAGACTGTTGCCGTTTCTCAACTTTTAATGTTGTTCTGTGATAAAATTGAACATTTAGGTATATTCTGTGCAGTTAGTTTTGTCAAGACTTATCACTGTCAATACTATACTCCTGTTCGAAGTATCGATCGCCACGCACGGAGAGTTCATATTGTTCTCACACCCTGTTAACGTTAAATACACTCTAAATATACATGGTATACCTATTAGAGTGTACTAAGCCAAAATTGGATCATTGTACTCATTGTGAAAAAAAAAGCTTATGATAATAACTTTGAAATAGTCAATAACCTGCCCGAGGGGGCAAATTATTAAAAAAAAATTGAAATTGTCATGGAAAAACAGCTGTTCTCTATTTATATACCTATTGGAGGCTTTTTACTAAGTATTTTGTAATAGTCATGTAAAATAGATCTTTTTTTTTAGATTTTAGTTATTATTTTTTTTTATTTATTAATTTGCCCCTTCGGGCAGGCTAAAGCTATAGAGCCATACTGCCTTGTCTTAAGTGTTATTTCTGCTGTATCTTAACTATAGCTATCGTCAAAGTCGTCTTTGTCAAGTCCAGTTCGTGTCAGTTAATTCCAGTCATGCTTTAGTAAAGTAGTGGCAACTTTACTATAAAGCTTCGATGGAGTTTTGGAAGCAACACGAAAACTCATGTTTCACCACATTATATCATTTTCCCACACTCGCGCTTGTAATTCGGCACTTTATGAATAAAACACCACCATTTTTATGCATAAACACTCGACAAAACACTAGTTTTGGAAAAAAATACAACGGAGCGACACGACTCTTCCCGCGTTCCCGCCAAAACTCTTAGATTTTAGAGTTGTGTTGTGACCATAGTAAAAACTAAAAAGTTTTTCATAATGACGATTGTTTTTTCTTTTGGTTTAGTACGTTCCAAGCATATATCCCTGTATAAGATTTGAGTCATCGTCTTCGTAATTTAACAAAATGGAATTGTTTCAATGTTTTTGGGACTTTAAGAATGCGAGGTGAGTTACACATTTCCGTCTGTTACGTAACACAAAGAATACATTGAAGAAATTCATAATTAAACTAGTGAAGTACGAATATTTTACATAAGTACTTTATAACTAAGCGTTCAATGCGAATATTAGTACTACGCTTTCAGTTTTGATTATGAACTACATAATCAAAGGCTTTCAGTTATAGTACCAATATGAAGTACGAGTGTTGCCGTCTTTTACATTGCAGTATAGTAGATAAGATCTGTCAACTAAGCCTTTAAAATTGGCCTTATGTACCTACATAATTTTAATATTGGAAGCTTAATTAATTTTCTTTTTTGTGATTGATTTTCCAACAATAAATTACTAACGGCCTAAGCATTTATTAGAGGACAAGTGATGCGAATAATTTAAACTTATTTCTTGAAACACGTATTTTACGAGGTAAATAACTGTTATGTTAAGGATCGATTAAACACCCACGTTGCGCTGCGTCAAAATAAAAATATTATAAAAAGCGAAAAAAGTAATTTCTAACATTTTTCCAAAAGACAAGCAATTTGACACAGACTAAACGAATGACGATCGTTTTTCTCATCTACCTATATAAAAAGGTTTAGATAGTTATGGTAGGTATGCATACAGTATAGGTCGTATACCCATTACCTACCAACAATAATCTCTTTTAATTCCTACGTTTATTCGTTGCAAAATATCTGTACTTTGCCCACTGAACTCTCATTATTTATTTATAATAAGCTTCTAAAATTAACGAATAATGTTTGTACTTACCTCCTACATATTTACGTATTACCTGACCATCGTGTCTTTAATGAAAAGTACAATGTTATAAAGTAATAATTTGAATGTATCTTGTTACAGTATTAAATTTTATTTGATGCTTCCATTTTGTAAATAAAATTAATTTGTTAGATTTTATCATGATGAAAAATATAATATGGTCGAATGATTCGTCTTTGTTTTATTTAAAGTTATCTACCTACAATGCTCCTTTAAGTATGTATATTGTATATATCATTTATATATGAACATATTTACCTACCTACCTTATTATATATGTACATGTTGTATGTATGTCTTTATCTATTTTTATGTTTTCTTTTATGTAAATGTTGGCCGCATTATCGCATAGTAGTTTCTTGTGTAAAATGTTGAATAAAATAAATATTAGCATGCCGAAAAGCGGGATTTCGCGTGCCATGATTTTACTCCTACCAACTGTTCTTTACCCCATATACGCAAATAAATGTTATGAATTATACTTACGTAATATGTGAAGCGACATCGCTAATAGAATTATAACTTATAATGCGTTTTAATAAAAAAACAAAGATACTATAGTAATAATATTGTAGAATAAAATAATTATTATATCATTTGCGCCACCCCCACCCCCTTTCCCTGTCATCGATAGGCACAGTAGTAAGTATTCGCCCTGTTGAGTGACCTATGCCCAAGCACCACATGAGTTTTCCCGCTAAATAAATATGCTTTTTTGACATCACATGGATTTTGCCAGTGTTAAGTATTTCGATATTTTCAAGTATTAGATAAAGAAACAAACAGGGTCAAGTCCGATCAAGAACTAGGCTACAGCGTAGTTTTTAGAAGCAACACGAAAACACATGTTGCACAATATTATTTAACTTTTACGAAATTGCGTCGAAGTGTTTCGTAACGTTGTTACTACTTTAATAAACCTTAACTTATCTTAACCGTGACTTATTTTAAGTTACTTTGATTTGTTCCACTTATTTATTCGTCAAATACTTGAAAATATTATAGCACTGCTGGGAAAATGCATACAGTATGATGCTAATAGTAAAAAAAATATTTAACTTTGTTTTGACACTTTCATTTGACATTCACTATAACATTCTTTGTCTTCGCACTTCATGTATTCTGCCAGTATCTCAGATTAAAAACTACCTGAGGCCAGTATCAAATAAAATCATATTGTTTGAAGTGCTTTATGATGAATTTAACCTAAAAGCTTGGGTTTGACCTTTGAAATTCTTTTAAAGTTATGGAAAAGTTTAGTCCATACCCGTCCTAATAAAGTGGTAGTAATAATAAAATAAACATTCGAAATAACATGTTTCTACACAACGTAGTAGTTGTCCACACGCTTACAATTCAGATTTTTATGATTATTGCATTACTATTTTAAAACATTAACATTCGAAAAACAAAAATATAGAAAGAGTAATTAAATTCTATGAAACATATTTTTTTCCTTTCCCGCCAAAACATAAATGGAGGTTTGGCGGGAACGCGGTAAGAGTCGTGTCACCCCGTTGTATTTTTTCCAAAACTAGTGTTTTGCCTGAAAGAATACATAAAAATTGTGGTGTTTTATTCATAAAGTGCCGAATCACAAGCGCGAGTGTGGGAAAATGATAATTATAATGTGGTGAAACTGTGAAACATGACTTTTTATGTTGCTACCAAAACTCCATCTAAGTTTTAGTAAAGTCACCCCTACTTTAATAAAACATGACTGGACTTGACTGACATGCCCTGGACTTGACCAAGACTTTGACTACAACTATGTCTTTGAGGCAACTTATTTAAATTTGAGACATGAAAATATAAAACACTTGACACTGGCAAATACTAAAAATGCGGCGCCAAAACCAAAGGAAAAAAAAAAACATAAATGACGTGACTGATGACGTCAAGACATTTAAATTATAGACAAGACAAGACAGATCGAGACAGACAACTTGTATTACAAATTTTTTAGTCGTGTATCGCGCTCGCGTTTCGCAATTCGAGTGTAGGAGGAAAAAATATTAAAAATATATTCTTACGCTTTATTTTGCTTAGTGTGCGTACTTTATAGTATAAAACAAGGCAGTAATAGTTGTGCCATATTCAAAGTTGCTGGATATTAATTTTGTATCGTAATATACAAATTAAAATTTTGTAAACTTCACTACATTACAAGTGATTGCGCAAGAATCCAAGATTATTTGTTGTTTCCAGTGTTCCCGCTCGTCACACATCGCTTTATACAGTCATGTAAGAAAGTACAATACTACGTTCATATTAAATGTATGATAGTGATTTTGTAAACATTGCGTCATTAAAGTGTTTTTCTGCAAATTGACTTGTGTTGGTTCTGTCGGATTGTAACTTACGTGCCCATTGTGATTCTTTCAGTGTTTTTAGATTTAGAAGGCGCATGAACCAATAAGTTTCTGAATTTAACTTGATGATATTAGAAGGCTACCAACTACAATTAGAGATGCCTCCTAAGAAAGGAAAACGAGTTACTAGTGAAGATGATGACGATGAGGATTACAGAAAGAGGAGGGACAGGAACAATGAGGTAAGGCAGCATGTAACAGTAAATTGTATAATAATCTTTTTATATATTTTATCAAACTCATAGAGCTTCTTCGCTGAGGCGATTGGCACTGTAATAATTTCGCAAAGTAAAAAAGATTACTGCTGTAGACATTAGACAAGTTTTGGCAATAATTTTTGTGTATGATTTATTATTATTTACAAAATGTTTTTATATCGATTCCACTATTACTTGCTTATGTTTTTCGAATATATGTCATCTTTACCGCTTTAAATGTGCTGTGACATTTTATCTTTGTCAGATTTTAACTTATTTTGTCATAAGAAATAGTTCTTACATTGTTTTAAATATTCTCAGTGTTTGTTACCTTGTGTTCACTTTAGGCTACACTTAGGTTTTTGGGTGGTTCATTGTTACCACATAAAATCATTATGAAATATTACCCAATATTTGAAATAAGTTTTCCCATTACTGCAAATTGTATTGAACTGACAACTTATCCATTTTCCTCATGTGGTTCAATGACCTCTGATTGCTAGGTTCCATCTTGCATCATCTCATAGCTAGTTATAATTATGAAAACTATTTGAATACTTTAAAAATACAATTTAAATATACTATCCTAAATGAAAAATCTTTAAAAATAAATTATTATCAGTATTCACTTGAAGAATCATATTTATATGTACTTTTGCTTTTACAGGCAGTGAAAAAAAGCAGATTCAAGACAAAGCAGAGAACACAAGAAACTTTCACTCGCGTCAGCAAACTGAAAGCCGAGAACCAAATGTTGGAAGAAAAAGTCAAGACATTAACAAAAGAGCTGCAATTCCTCAAAGAACTCTTCTTAGCACATGCATCCAACGCACAGAACCCAAAGTTTGACGGTATAGACCTAGACAAGCTATTGGAAGATGCTCCTGATGACAAAAAAGCTAAGAAGACTAAGTAGAATTATGATTTTGAATCTTGGTGTAAGTTGAAATAGAAAAGTCGTTTGTCCTCCATCAAAGTTATATGGTATATGAAAGTTTTTGAGTTTGGGAGTAGATACAGTGCGAGTTTGGATAGCTGTACATACCATTTTTATTATATCTGTGTTCCGGTTTGAAGGGTACTGAAGCTAGCAAAGTTACTAGGCTGTTGAGACTAACCATCGAAATTCTCAAAGTAATAAGCGCCAAAGCAGCAATGCGCTGGACTTTGTTTTATTACTCAAAGTTCTGTGTATCGCTGCAATGGTCATGGACGTGCTTTCTCTCTTACCATCAGGAGAGCGTCTCGTTCGTCTCATTATCTTCGTCTATAATAAAAAAAAACAGGAGCTTCCCCTCAGGGAAACAAACCTATACATGTATCTAATACTATTAAACAAGCACATATTTTACACCAGGCAAAGCTCTATCCCCCAGATATTGAATACAATTTTGAACCAATCCATTTATTTTGGATATCAGTTTTGCATCTTTGTTCAATTGATTGACATAAAATATACTTGCATAAAATTATTATTCATTTATTTATAAAGTCCGCCAACACAGTGTACACCAATACATTAAAAATGTCAAGATAAGTGTCACAGCAATTATAGGCGAAGACGGCATGCATTACAATTAAATATTCAGGGAAAAATTAGGTAAATAATATGACAATTTTTAATTTTTCAGACGGTAGTTAGATTTGTCTACGAGATGTAAATTTGCAGATCATTAAACACTATTTAAAAAAAAAACTATCCAACTGTCACCAAGATTTAAAGTTTAGATATTAAGGTATGCTGACAAGTTATAGTTGTTGGCTCTAGTTCCTAAGTACTATAAGTGTCTCAATAGTTGAAAATATCATGGTCCCTATTTTATGATCATACACTTATGTTTTCACATACAAATAGGAATATTTGTAAATAAAAACTCAGGTGTAGTGTATGTGATTAAAAAATAGGACACCACTTTGTAAATAACCCAATTTAATATCCACTGTGATAAAGTACACAATATGAATGGCACTTTAATAAAAAAAGTCTGATTTCTGGATTTGAAATAATGATGTACAATCAATTTAGTTTAGCAAACATTAAATAAAATTGACACAAGTTGTGAAACAAAAAACTTTAATATGAAAATAGAATCTTATTTCTATACAATTTCACTAGAAATAAGAAGAAAATTATACAATTAAAATTATTATGTTATAGGTTTAATTAATATACATTTTATATACATTTTCAGTCGTTTCTTTTCATCATATCTATAGAATAAGATAATCATAACTACATAATTATATTAACATATTCTAAGCAATGTGAATCACAGATATTAATAAAAATAAGGTAAAATAAAAGGGAAACAGTTGCATACAACTGCATAATATAACTCGAGACTTACACATTTATACCCGAAGGTATTATATAAAAATATACCTAGTTTTAGATAACAACAAACAAACAGTCACCCACATTGACAGTAATGAATGATCTCTTTCTATATCCAGGTGTCTTCTAGTTTCAAGTGAATAATTTTAGGCAAGTGTGCTCCATAAACCGTGTTTTGCTTATTATAAAAGTTAATAAGGCCTAATTAAACAAGCCGCTTGTGCAATATTCATCATGACCATCATCATTAAAACTTTATACCACTGCTGAAACACTACCCAAGTCTATTGGAGCTACTATGCCAACAGTGCACAGCCTTGCTCTGATACTTCGATGATGGTAGGGGAAAATGCATAAAACACCTACAGCGGGACTATCAGTCAGCGGCGGCCTTAGCTGTTACGAGGCTTCAGAGCGACAGATCATTGTGAGACCCTTTTTCTATGTGTCCTTAATTCTAGTGCTCGACTGGCCGTATAATTAGTTTCAGTGCTCGAGTGGCCGTATAATTAGTTCCAGTGCTCGAGTGGCCCTATAATTAGTTCCAGTGCTCGAGTGGCCGTATAATTAGTTCTAGTGCTCGAGTGACCGTAACATGCTTGTACTAATAAATAATGAAACCGTGCGTTCAGAAGGGTTTTTGTTAAGTGCGAGGCGCGAGATAAAGACTTTTTCTACGTATGTAGTTACGCGAGGCCGCGGGCGCTTGCCCTGCTTGCCGCCCCCTATGGCCGACACTGCAGGACTTATCGCCCCACTATGAATAAGAATCCCACTGCTGGTTATAGGTCTCTTGTTATGCCATCTGCCTTGGTCCTGTGCTAATCTAGTCCAGATTCAGCCCGCGACAGTGACGATATCGTCGCGCAATATTATTTGACGATAAACCTCAATCAATATCACAAATAAAATACACAATGTATCGAATAGAGATCTGATTTCGCACGAACGTATAAATCTTTTCGAAGATTTTCTCTAAATCACGGTTTCTTAAAGTACGAGCGTAGGGGCTAAGCAAAATTTACGTAATTACGCAACATATAGGTACGAAATATAAAAATCGACTGAACGCTGAATTTTTTTTTAAGATTGTGAATCAACACTATTTGCGACAGAACATAATCACAGTTATTAATAAAAATATCTTTCCATTTGTATTACTTTTATTAAAATACCTCATTTTAATAAAAACAACAATACATAACAAATTACATAATGTGTTGTAATATTCTTTTAATTTTTTTATGTCTATTTCGCTTTACCTACAGGGGCTCACCAGAAGACCAGCTCTGGTCGTACCACTTAGGTATTATGCTGAGGTGAGCCCCTATTTTGTAACTGTCTCTGTTTGTTTGTTTTTGTGTTACAAAATATAAAATGATTTCCTTCTTTCTTTAACAAAACAAAAGCCAGGGCATCGTTGCTTTGAGGCTCATTATTTTGAGACTTTCGATGGTTAGTCTCAACAGCCCTGCAATTTCATTAGCTGCAGTACCCTTCAAACCGGAACATAGTGATTTATAAAGTACTAGTAGTACTATGTAATCTAAAGTACTACTAGTAGTACTTTAGATTACATAGTTACAGACACAGTAATCTATGAAGTACTAGTAGTACTTTAGATTACATAGTCACAGACACAGTAATCTATAACGTACTAGTAATAGGTACTTTAGATTACATAGTCACAGACACAGTAATCTATAACGTACTAGTAATAGGTACTTTAGATTATATAGTCACAGACACAGTAATCTATAAAATACTAGGAGTAGGTACTTTAGATTACATAGTCAAAGACACAGTAATCTATGCAGTACTAGTAGTACTTTAGATTACTGTGTATAAATTATTTCCAGACATTGATGACTCCATCAGCCGAAGCGCTGACTAGATAGTTCTTGGCTCCCTCGGCGACGGTCAGGTCGGTGATCGGAGCCGTGTGGTGGAAGCTCCGGGACTCCACAGTGCGGTACACGTTGTCTTCTATCAGGCAAGCGGCTGCGCTGGGGTTCACTTTACAGCATTCCTGGACTACTGTGGTGCCGTCGATTATACGACTCCTGGGGGATTGAACAATTACATTCAAATCCAGGTTAGGGATCGTCCATTAATCACGTGAGGCTCGAAAGGGAGGGGAAGGGGTATAATGAGTTATTACGTGTATTAATTTTTCGTTTCGACAATATTCTATAAATTAAAAAAAATACTTAAAAAAATCGATGTCGATAAATTATCCAATTAATTATTTATCCACAATAAAGTGATTTCTGGTTATTATTCTACCCGTAGGCATTTACCTAAACCTAGTCCGTCGCAATTTCATTCGTAAACCACGTGGCAAGCTCGTGCCACTGGATCGGGAGGCCTCGGTCGCGAGTGCGATAGAGAAAGAAAATGTTTTTGCAATATTTCAATGAAAGCCGCCATTGGTTACCGCCAGCTGGTCCGGCGATAATATTCTCTTTTTTTTTTATAATTTGCCCTTTCGGGCAGGCTAAAGCTATAGAGCCATACTGCCTTGTCTTAAGTGTTATTTCTGCTGTATCTTAGCTATAATTATCGTCAAAGTCGTCTTTGTCAAGTCCAGTTCGTGTCAGTTAATTCCAGTCATGCTTTAGTAAAGTAGTGGCAACTTTACTACAAAGCTTCGATGGAGTTTTGGAAGCAACACGAAAACTCATGTTTCACCACATTATATCATTTTCCCACACTCGCGCTTGTAATTCGGCACTTTATGAATAAAACACCACCATTTTTATGCATAAACACTCGACAAAACACTAGTTTTGGAAAAAAATACAACGGAGCGACACGACTCTTCCCGCGTTCCCGCCAAAACCTCGATAATATTCTCTTGTAGTAAATGAGTGCTATGTCCATAATTTAAAGCAGGATTTCCGAAAATTTTGACTAGTAATAATTTTTGCATTATGAAGTAAACAAAACTTTTGATTGCACATTTACGATGTCTCAATAGGTTTGTATTGTATCGTTTGTATTACACATTCAATTGTTTCTAGTTATAAAAAAATAGTGGTGTATAACGGTCACCTGTATTTGAGAGTGGCAGGGTTGTGCCGGAGCGGGTCCCCGGGTGCATGGAGGAGTACGTAGGAGTCCTCCGGGTGCTGCAGATCCCAGTACCGGAGCCGCTGGTCCGAGCCGCCCGTCACTACCCACCCAGAGCCCACGTACAGAGCGCTCGTGTAGTGCGACGCCTGACAACACAAAATAACAAATAAGTGATTAAAGCATTAATTTCAATAATCATATACTTTTTTTTCTTTGGTTTTCGCGTCGCGTTTTTTGCACCGGCAGCTCAAGCTCAGTGTTGGAGTTTGAACCCACGCCCTTCGGCATGCGAACTTACCGCGCTAACCACTGAGCTATCATCGCTACGAAATAAAAATGTCTTTTTTTTTAAATGTAAAATGTAATGAGATGAACGAGACGCTCTCCTGATGGTAAGAGATAACGCCTGTCCATGACCATTACAGCGATACACAGAACTTTGAGTAACAAAACAAAGTCCAAGGCATCACTGCTTTGGCGCTCATTACTTGGAAGATTGGATATAGCAAGTTACCGCGGGCGTATAGTGCAGCGGCTGCGGCGAGTTGGTGGAGGGCCACAGCGCGTGCGTGCGCTGAGTCGACTCCAGGCACCAGGCGCCGGCGTCGCGGAACCCGCTCGCCCACACGCGCGAGCTGTCGCTCCCGAAACCCACGATACGTCGGACGCGCTCAGCTGCAAAACAATAACATTCGCTCAACGATTACTATTTTTTTTTAATATAAAATTAATGAGACGAACGATGCAAGCAAGAACGATGCAAGCTTGGTGGTAGATTTCCTTAGCAGGAAGTCGTCTAGTAGCTGCCAAGCAGTAGTGTGTAAACATTACTGTGCTCCGGTGTTAAGGGTACTGCCGCTAGCGAAATTCCAGGGCTGTTGAGACTAACCATGAAAGTCTCAAAGTAATGAGCGCCAAAGCAGCGATACCCCGGACTTTGTTTTGCTGCTCAAAGTTCTGTTTATCGCTGCAATGGTCATGGACATGCGTTATCTCTTACCATCAGGAGAGCGTATTGTTCGTCTAATTTTTTTTACATTTAAAAAAAATGAACTCACTATCCCCCTTGACATCATTGACCACATCTAGGCATTTTTAAGATTAGGTAAACGAATTTCTTCTTGATAGGCATGTATCATGATTTTGCACGGTGGTAGGGTACTTTCTAGTGCTCGGCTGGCTAGCTACCAGTTCAAGTTGGAAATCTGCCGCCAAGCATCTAACGGTGTGTTCCGGCAGCCTCACTTGAGAGCCAGTTCCATTCCGGGCTAGGTGTGCTTTACCACCTTCGACCACACCTTCACTTAACATCAGGTGAGCTGTGGTCAAACATCTAGCCTGTCAAACATTAAAAAAAAAAATACAGAGCTGGTAACATATAATATTTTAAAGCAGAGAACAGCGATTTGAATAGCTTGCGTTTTTATTTTTTAATGTAAAAGTAATGAGACGAACGATGAGCTCTCCTAATGGTCAGAGATAACGCATGTCCATGACCATTGCAGCAATACACAGAACTTTGAGTACCAAAACTAAGTCCGGGGCATCACTGCTTTGGCGCTCATTGAGACTTTTGATGGTTAGTTATTCTATCAGTTATCTGATTCCCATAGTACAAGCTTTGCTTAGTTTCGGGCTAGATGGCGCTGTGTATAAAGTTACGATATTTAATTTATTCACATATTTTTCATCATGGACAGGCGTTATCTCTTACCATCAGGAGAGCGTTTCGTTCGTCTCATTACTTTTTTACATTAAAAAAAATATGCACTTTTTTTTGTAAATAGGTATATACTTATGATACATACAGAACACCCAGGCAAATAACAAACATTTATCGTCACACAAAAGTTTATGGTGGGAATCCAACCCAAGTGCAGGTTGCACTTGGCTTTAAACTTCTCGCAATGAAAAGAGACCCGCATTCACCTTCACTTAACATCAGGTGAGCTGTGGTCAAACACCTAGCCTGTCAACCATAAAAAAAAAAAAAAAAATCATCGCATGTTTAACCCTCGGTCACACGATCACTTTTTTTAATTACTTGCGTTTGATCGTCAACTCGCCTGATGTAAAGCGAAGATGCGGTTTACATTTAAAAAAAAAGCATGATTACAAAGTCGCGTGCAGTAGCTTTCAACTGAAGGTCCGATACTCACAGTTAGGATGCCTGACAGACGTGATGGGCAGTTGGAAGCGGAGGTCCCACACACAGATGGCGCCGCTAGACGTGCCCACCGCCAGGTAGCCGCTGCTGTTCGCGTAGAGACACGTGTACACACCCTGCTTCAGATCACCTTGGAGTTTCCATGCATTACCTGAAAAAATAACATAAAAAAGGGTTTAAATAAGAAATTTACTGGTATATCAAAATTTTTTTTTTTTTTACGGTTGACAGGCTAGGTGTTTGACCACAGCTCACCTGATGTTAAGTGAAGGTGTGGTCGAAGATGGTAAAGCACACCTAGCCTGGAATGGAACTGGCTCTCTAGTGAGGCTGCCGGAACACACCGTTAGATGCTTGGCGGCAGATTTTCAACTTGAGGGTGGTAGCTAGCCAGCCGAGTACTAGAATGTACCCTACCACCACGCAAAATAAAAAAAAAAAAAAATTTCATAAAGATGTACGCACATGGTCCCCATGTACTTGGTGGTAGATCTCCTTAGCAGGAGGTCATCTAGGTAGGTACCACTGCAGTACCAGATATTCTGCCGCCAAGCAGTAGTGTGTAAACATTACTGTGTTTCGGTTTGAAGGATACTGCAGCTAGCGAAATTACTGGGCTGTTGAGACTAAGCATTGAAAGTCTCAAAGTAATGAGCGCCAAAGCAGTGATACCCTGGACTTTGTTTTGTTACTCAAAGTTCTGTGTATCGCTGCAATGATCATGGACAGGCGTTATCTCTTACAATCAGGAGAGCGTCTCGATCGTCTCATTATTTTTCACACATTAAAAAAAAAAAAAATGTACGCACAAAGCGTTTTGATTCCACATTTTTCATTCGCACAGCGAGGTTGTGGAACTCTCTGCCGGAGTCTGTGTTCCTTGCTAGGTACAATAATGGGTGTCTTCAAATCTAGAGTAAATACGTTTCTTCTAGGTAAGCGTGCTCCATATTAGACCACACTACTGTTTAACATCAGGCAGAGTGTGGTCAAACGCGAACCTATTTTGAATTAAAAAAAAAAAAATCGTGCAAAAAAAAAACCAGTCAAAATGAAAATAAATGAATAAGCCAACAGCTGTCTTTAGAGCATGCCAAACTTTTTTATCTCTCGTAGTTATAATAACTAATTGATGTTATTTGTCGCTTATTTGTATATAATATATTCTCCGTATACAAGCAATTAAATTAATTAAATTTTTAAATACTAAATTAATTGGCTCCCATGTGAGACTGCCCGAACACACTGTCTTAATTTTCAAATACGACGGGGTGTTATAAGTTTGACGTGGTCGTTCGTGTGTGTGGGTGTGGGTGTGGGTGTGTGTGTGCGCGCGTGTGCATGTGGGTGTGCGCGTGTGTGTGTGTTTCTGTGGCATCGTAGCCCCCGAACGCATAAACCGATTTTGATTTTTGTTATTTTTTCCTTTGGTTTTGGCGTCGCATTTTGAGCATTTGCCAGTGTCAAGTGTTTTTTATAGTTAAAGTCCAGTCTTGGTCAAGTCCAGTCCACGTCAGTCAAGTCCAGTCATGCTTTAGTAAAGTAGTGGCGACTTTACTATAAACTTCGATGGAGTTTTGGAAGCAACACGAAAAGTTATGTTTCATTCATCATTTTCCTACACTCGCGCTTGTGATTCAGCACTTTATGAATAAAACACCACCATTTTTATGCATAAACACTCGACAAAACACTAGTTTTGGAAAAAAACACAACGGGGTGACATGACTCTTTCCGCGTTCCCGCCAAAACTCTCGTTTTTTTGTTTGTCAGTTATTTTCCATAGTGAAGCTTTCACTTAGTTTGTGGTCAGATGGCGCTGTGTGTAATGTCAAAAAAAAGTGCTGAAAGTGTAGACAATACGGTTGTGAGCGGGTTGCGCCTCACCGGGGGCTCGCAAGTCCCATCCCACGACGGTGGCGAGGAGCGTGGCGTAGGATATAACGCCGGCGTGGACCCCGCCCGCGCAGGCCGCGCCCACGCACCCGCCCGCGCCCGCGCCCCCGCTCGGCTCCAGCTGCCGACACTGCGACAGCGTCATGCGGGACGAACCGCTGTCTAACCTGGACCACAGATTACACCTTAACATACCTATTACAGATTTCAGAAAATAGAAGACACTTATCTTCTTTTATCAGAAAGAAAGAAAGAAAGAAACACATTTATTTTTTTCCTTACAATACAGTAGACACAACAACAGATAAGTACAAACAAAACACACAAATAAAAAGTAACAGATTAAAAAAAAGACAACAAATTTGACAAGACAATAAGCGGGTTATCGCTGCAGTGGCTGGTGCATCAAGAAAGAAAAAGGCCAGTGCTCAGCAATTGTGCTGGGGATTACTCCACAGCACATCATTTATCTTACGACAGCGGACAGGAACCAACGGGTGGTCCACTGGTAGTTTTTTTTTTGTTAAGTGAAGGTGTGGTCGGAGATTGTAAAGCACACCGAGCCTGGAATGGAACAGGTTTTCAAGCGAGGCTGCCGGAACACACCGTTAGATGTTTGGCGACGGATTTTCAACTTGAGGGTGGTAGCTAGCCAGCCGAGTACTAGAAAGTACCCTACCACCATGCTATGGTTTCCTCACGATGTTTTCCTTCACCGGCAGCTCAAGCTCATTGTTGGGGTTTGAACCCTTCGTCATGCGAACCGACCGCGCTAACCACCGAGCTATCGTCGCTACATATAGTAGTAGTATGCCTACTTCATGAGCTGAAGGGCGTGGGTTCGATTCCCACCCAGGACAAGCATTTTGTAATTGGCGGAATGATCGCGTTAAACATACAAAAAAAGAAAAATACAAAAAGTCGAATTGAGAACCTCCTCCTTTTCGAGTCGGGTGATAATAAAATCACAGAGTTGTTGAGGCTAACCATAGAACGTAACAATTTGTTTTGTTACTCTGTTAGTTGTGTAAACATTAGGTACTATATTCTGATTTGAAGGGTAGGCAGCTAGCGAAATGTCAGGGTTGTTAAGACTAACCACCGAAAGTCCTGCCCTGGACTCTGTTTTGTTACTCAAAGTTCTGTGTATCGCTGCAATGGTCATGGACCTGTATTACCTCTTACCGTCAGGACAGTGTCTCGTTCGTCTCATTGATTTTACACGAATAAAAAAGTTCTGTGTATCGCTGCAATGATATCAAAAGTTTAGCCATTAAGTTTACCTCAGCACAAATATCGACCCTTCCTGTGTAGCCGCGACTAGTGACTGCCCACCCTCGCACGCCGCAAGCGATACCACCGGCCCAGCACTTCTGTTATACATAGACTTAGATCTGAAAGGTAACATGAAAATTTATTTGCATTAAGGTGGTTTCATTTCCATACAAATAATTTTTTGCCATTTATGGACAAATGGAGCATAACTTTCAGTGAAATCAAAACTACTGGTGTTTGTTTTGGTCTTTATTTGCGGTAAATCACAATTGCTTGAATGGGACAGTAGATTTTTAGCATAATATACCAAGGAATCACGTTGTCCCATACAAACTTTGCCCCCGTTTTTCACTCCCATTACGAGTAGAATTTCGGAAAATTCTTATCAGATGCCTAAGTCATACAAAGAAGACGCCAAGTGTCAAGTCTCTACGATCAGCATTTTTTTTTTAAATAAAGCATTTTATATGTACAAATACAAATCATTTATTAATAACACCAAAGTAACAGGTCATTTTTCCATTCATATTTAAAAATATCAAAATCATAACATATGTCAAAACAATGAAAATGAAAATGTCAATGAAGTAACACCTATGTCACATATAAAATAATTATGTCAATATTAAATGTCAATAAAAACAAAAATATTATAATTACTTACAAGTAATTCAATAATCTCTTAGTTTTAAATAATCGTCAAAGTCATAGAACAAGGTATCTTGAAGCCAAGATCTCAGTTTGCTTCTGAAGCACGCGATGGAAAGTCATGCTCCTTCCATCGCGTGCTTCAGATTATCGTCAGCCTTTCGAAGTCCAAGCTGGGCATAAGACACGCCAGCCAGCCAGCCCGATCTCCGACTTTTCGCTTCCAGCCACCGTAAATCAAGTGTTGTCAAGTTTGGCGCTTACTATCTGGCAATTAGCCTCACCTGTTGATGTGTGCGTGCCCTTGTAGCCTTTGTGCGTCCCACAAGCGTACTGTGCCGTCGTCAGAACACGAACCGAATAGGTTGCGAGCCGCCGGTAACGTTACTAACTCGTTCACACGCGCCCTGTGGAGAAACAAAACCATACATTAAACAATTGTTGTTGTTACAATCTGGGTGTCTTCAAATCTAGAGTAAACAGGTTTTTTTCTGGGTAAGTGTGCTTCATCTTCGACTGCATCCTGCTTAACATCAGGCAGGGTGTGGTCAAACGCGAACCTGTTCTGTATAAAAAAATAACATTTTTGCTAGCTGCGGTAGGTGACACACACTGCTTGGCGGCAGAATATCTGATACTGCGGTGGTACCGACCCAATATACGAAATATACTACCTAGTAAAATACTTTAAAATTTTAACATCAAATCAATACCAATCAACAAAGTTATTGCATGGACAGTTTAGAATTGCTTAATCCCGAACAAAAAACTATAAATTAATTTAATGTGCGCTTTTAGGTACGGTTATAAACATATTGAGAATGTTTAAAAGCAACCAAAGTTTGTGATATATTTAAAAGGGGAAAAGAGGGATTTCCATAAGTTTAATTACCTAGAAATAATGTCGTGCGCAATTTGAAAAAAAAAACAATAACATTTTTAATTTACTTTCGTGTAATTGTTTTTTTTTTTTTTTTTAATGGTTTGACCTCAGCTCACCTGATGTCAAGTGAAGGTGTGGCCGAAGATGGTAAAGCACACCTAGCCTGGAATGCAACTGGCTCTCAAGTGAGGCTGCCGGAACACACCGTTAGATGCTTGGCGGCAGATTTTCAACTTGAGGGTGGTAGCTAGCCAGCCGAGTACTAAAGTACCCTACCACCATGCTTTGGTTTCCTCAGGATGTTTTCCTTCACCGGCAGCTCAAGCTCATTGTTGGGGTTTGAACCCACGCCCTTCGTCATGCGAACCTACCGCGCTAACCACTGAGCTATCATCGCTACAAAAAAATTGTAAATTGTAAAAAAAAATATAATATATTTTTAGTCTCAAATGTAGATACAACATTATGACCCGATTTGGGAGACGGCAGCCGGGCTACTGCCCTGAGGCCTCCACATGAGAAGGAAAAAAACAGGTTTCAATGGGTCAGAAAATTTTAGGTTTTTTTTTTCAGTCCGATATTTTGCCGATAACATCGCAATAAACGATTTTGATTTTGAATTGTTATTCGGAATATATTTAAGGGCCTTTTTCGTTGCCCCAGGGCCTCCAGACCTCCAAAACCGACCCTGTACAACAGTATACCTTTTATACAAATACAAATAATCTTTATTAATGCATATTTTTTAAAAACATGGGTTTGGCATCTCCTTTTAAGTTTACATAAACCTGTATTAGGAGAGACCGCTCCTTCAAATACACTATTTTTGATATAGTTAGTTTTATCGATATCGATAGTTATTTTAACTAACTTGTGTTCATGGAGATAGGCCAGTAGCTGGTTGCCGGGCCGCCACGACGCAGGCGGGAGCATTTCCGCGGAATCCCCGCCGGAAATGTCGTGTCGCATCAGAGATTTCTTGTATTTCTGCTGCATGCGTGACGTCAGATCTCGCAGCTCCACGCGACAAGGGGCCATGCTGTCTGCAAACAATAAGTTATATAAATATCGTAAATTATACAAATATTATTATTTACAAAACATATATAATATAAAAAACTTAAAAACTAGGGTGCCGCCGGCAGCGGGGCAGGGCTCAAGCTGCAGGTGGTTAGGGCTGCAGAGTGAGGAACCTCCTCACAATGCGTGCCGTGTCAAGGATCACTGCCTTTTGAAGCTGACCCTTGAGCCAACCGTCTAGCGAGAGTGTCTTACGATGTTGGTCGAGACTCTTCGCTATAAGACCCTTCGTGACAATCTACTAACTATCGGGACAATGATCGTCGAATCAACATCCCACATGGCGGTTATCTCGTGAGCCAAGTCAAGGTACTTGCTGAGCTTGTCCTTCTCGGCCTTCACGAGATTCTCGTCATGTGGGATGGCGATGTCGACGAGCACTGCTCGGCGTTGGGCTCGGTCGACCACCACGATATCAGGCTTATTGGCGACAATAGTCCTGTCCGTGATGATAGACCGGTCCCAATAGAGCAAAGCACGACCATTTTCGAGAACTGGCGCTTGTGCGTACTTATAGTACGGCACCTTATTGTTTTTATTATTAATCGACATCTGACCCCAAACTAAGCAAAGCTTGTTTTTGTCACTGTTGACAGGCTAGGTGTATGACCACAGCTCATCTGATGTAACGGTGTGGTCGAAGATGGTAAAGCACACCTAGCCTGGAATGGAACCGGCTCTCAAGTGAGGCTGCCGGAACACACCGGCTCACTTGGTGGTAGATTTCTTTAGCTGGAAGTCGTCTAGGTAGGTACCACCGCAGTACCAAATATTCTGCCGCCAAGCAGTAGTGTGTAAACATTACTGTGTTCCGGTTTGAAGGGTACTGCAGCTAGCGAAATTACTGGGCTGTTGAGACTAACCATCGAAAGTCTCAAAGTAATGAGCGTCAAAGCAGCGATGCCCGGACTTTGTTTTGCTACTGAAAGTTCTGTATGTATTGCTGCAATGGTTATGAACATGCGTTATCTCATACCATCAGGAGAGCGCATCATTCGTCTCATTACCTTTACATTAAAAAAAAAAACCGTTACACACCGGCTTCAGATTTGAGCGAAATCATAAAAAAAGTGTTCAAAGTGTTTAAATAAATAGTCGATGTATCACTACACAGTATAAAACAAAGTCGCTGTCGCTGACTGTCCGTCCCTATGTATGCTTAAATCTTTAAAACTACGCAACGGATTTTGAAGCGGTTTCATTTCTAATAGATAGAGTGATTCAAGAGGAAGGTTTACAGCATGTAATTAAAATGAATATTTCCGAAGATGTTACACATTTAAAATGCAGGGACATAGCGGTGCGGCGGTACCTTCCAATTTGAACGCCTACAATTTCCGGTAAAGACTTTTGCAATGACCATTTAATAAATCGCAGGGTCAAACTTTCAACGTTACGGGTTTAGATTTGAGCGTTGAGTGTTTTTCTCATGGTCAATAATATATATATATATTTTTTTTTCCTTTAGACCTGCGATCAGTCGCCTAGACTATAATCAGGTGAGTTGCAAGAGGTTGTTAGCTTAGAGAGGTAGAGCCACTGCTCCATCTCCCCTTAGTAAGTCAGCACATCGGCTCTCTTGAGTCTTCTTATTGGATTTGGCAGCAGGAGCATACTGGATAACGGGTTTGGGTGAGTTGTCAAGCGGTCCTTGTAGTTGGCTGAGTATCGTTTTGCTTCGTCCAAAATAGTTGGGATTTCCAGATACTCATGAATTTCCGAATTGAGAGCATACCAGGGCGCCGAGGAGAGTACCCTTAGAATATTGTTTTGGGCTCTCTGGAGGCACATGGTGTTGGATTTGCTGGCTGTCGACCACAGTTGGATTCCATGGTCAATTATATGTCGCTCTTTCAAGAGTAACCTCTAAACAAAACATGTTTGTATTGTCTAATGACAAAAAATCTGTAAACGTTGTTTATAAAGACATTCTGTAGTAGGTATATTTAGTATCAGCATTGCACCCGTGCGAAGCCGGGGCGGGTCGCTAGTGCAGTATATGTATAGGTTATGCTTATGAACTTGTATATATGTATATACAGTATAGACAGCCCGGTTGGCTCATTGGTAGTATATCTGCCTTGAGAGCTGTAGGGCGTGGGTTCGATTCCCACTCAGGGCAAACATTTTGTGAATAAACAAATGTTTGTTCTGTGTCTGCGTGTTCTGTATGTATTATAAGTATGTATTTACAAAAAAAAAGTATTTATGTATTCAATCAGTTATCTGACTTCCATCACACAAGCTCTGCTTAGTTTGGGGCCAGATGGCGCTGTGTGTAATGTCCTACGATATTTATTTATTTATTTATACATCTGAAGCATGATCTTATGGAATGGACGAATCTGCTGTTGTCTCCTAGTAACTTACATTGAACATAGCTGGCGCTGTGCCCCATCTGTGAATGACCCGGCTGTACCGATTGTGATTGAGACGCCCCTACGCTTGCCGATGATGACGCTCCTGTCTGCATTACTGATTCCCCCACTGAAAAACGAAAAGAGTTGTTTTTTTTTTGTGGTTACAGGCTAGATGTTTTTTTTTAATTGACCATAAATAACAACGATTGTTCCAACAAGTCAATATAACAATAAAAAGCGTCTTAAATTGAATTTCAGGCAAACTAAGCTAAGTTAACAAACTACGTAACACTAACTAACATACTGACCCCACGCTTTATATTATATTTGAATATAAATATCGTAGGACTATACACACAGTGCCATCTGACCCCAAACTAAGCAGAGCTTGTGTGATGGAAGTCAGATAACTGATAGAATCCATAAATACCTTTTTTTTGTAAATACATACTTATAATACATACAGAACACCCAGACACAGAACGAACATTTGTTTATTCACAAAATGTTTGCCCTGGGAATCGAATCCACGCCCTACAGCTCTCAAGGCAGATATACTACCAATGAGCCAACGGGGATCTCAAAGATGTGGCTGTGATTAGAATATAAACTCTTATATTATGACTTAATGTATACTTAGACTGGACTTGAACATGACATAATGTATGCGAATTAGTTTACTTGGTTTTATCATGAAACATTTTTTTTTTAAATATCGCACACCTAGATCTATAGGGAGCTAACTCGAAAATCTCGTTTTTTTAGTTATGCACACCATCGAATTTCCTATGTCAATATCTACCGACCAATAAAACAGATTTAAAAAATATTTTCACTACTCGACGCCAGATGACGCCGAATACCCCTTTTGTTAAACGAGCGAGTGTGCTCCACCCCCCATCAAAACAGGTACATTGCTAGTTGCAACCAGAATCACAAGCGGAGCGCGCGTGTCAGTCGAAAACAAATTGGAGATATTGAGTTGCAACCGTATTGTTACAATTTTGATTGGAATAATCTTTAGTTGTCGCTATTTTGATAGTTAGTGCTGAGTTAACAACATTTTGATACAACAACATTATAACATTTTAAGTTTGTTGCCCCTTCAAAAGAGCGCCAACTAAAAACGTAATTCATCAACATGGGCTTAACTAACAAATGTTAAAACAAATATACATATTTTATCAAGCAATAGAGAAATAACTTAAAAAATCCAATTTTCAGTCCCAAAACATGATTAAAACACAAGACTATCTCTGTTCTACCTGCATATAAAATGTATAAATCTACACAAAAAAGGCCTGCAGTGCACAGGGAAACAGTAATCAGTTTTTCGCCTTTTGCCAAAAAAGTGTTTTTTTGAGTTAATCGCTGTTTAGATCTAGGGGTGCGATATGTAAATACTGGAGGACATGTCACACCGTGCCATCTAGCCCCAAAGTAGACAGAATGGAAATTAAAATCTTTATAAACCAACCATTACCTCGTGAATGCTGTTCGTGCGACTGCCCGAACATGTGTTGCCATTCAGTGTTCATTTGATTCTCGTGGGACACGGACGTCTTATGCGTTCTTCTGTAACGGAATAAAAACGGCAATTGGTTGATTTTATCTTTATCAAATTGTTCACACACAGCGCCATCTGACCCCAAACTAAGCAAAGCTTGTGCTATGGATGACAGATAAATGATAAATCCATACAAATAATTTTTTGCCATTTATGGACAAATGGAGTATAATTTTAGTGAAATCACAGCTACTGGCATTTATTATGGTGTTTATTTGCGGTAAAGCACAATTGCTTGAATAAAACAACAGATTTATAGCATAAAATCAAATAAATGAATAATTTATGATTTTTGAATAAAACAGTAGATTATGCCAATAATCTACCGTTTTATAGGCTTGCGTTTGATCGCCATCTCACCTGATGCTAAGTGAAGATGCGATCTACGATGGAGCACGCTTACCTAGAAGGAACCGATTCACTCGCGACTTGAAGACACCCAGATTGTATCTATCAGGGAACACCCACTCGGGTAACGTATTCCACGCTTTAGCCGTTCGAACAATAAAAGTAGATTTAAATCGTTTCGTACGGGTTAGAAGTAGACCTCACCTGTTTTGTGTAGACGTGTAGAGTTTTTCTGTAATATTCTGCGGCAGGGTGACGTCTAACTGGACCGACCTCGATATTGCCGGGTTATTCAGCACTAGACGGCCGGGCGCCTCTGTTATATGCTGGAAAGTTATACGAAAATATACTAATCCTACTATCCCACTAATATTATAAACTAGCTACGCCCCGCGTTGTTATCCGCTACATGTTTTTAATGTAAAAAGTAGCCTAATAAATAATATATTTTTATTTTTATTTTATTATATTCGACTTCACATAGATAACTACATCACTACATATGTTATAAAACTTACAATATAATATATCTAAATGTGCTATCATTTAAGGAAGTACCGCATGCTTTATTACAACAATTTTTTTAAAAATATCAGAAACTAAGGTTATATAAGTAAGCAAAATAATATAATAATAAATATCGTAGGACTATACACACAGCGCCATCTGACCCCAAACTAAGCAGAGCTTGTGTGATGGAAGTCAGATAACTGATAGAATACATAAATACTTTTTTTTTTTGTAAATGCATACTTATAATACATACAGAACACCCAGACACATAACAAACATTTTGTTGATGCATAAAATGTTTGTCCTGAGCGGGAATCGAACCCACGCTCTTCAGCTCTTAAAGCAGATATGCAACCAATGAGCCAACAGGGATGTCAATGCCTATGTGTTAATCCAGGGGCTCAGCTACCTCCATACCAAATTTCATCCAAATCCGTTCAGTAGTTTTTGCATGAAAGAGTAACAAACATCCATCCAGTTCACTCACTACTGCAATCCGTGTTTGTGTGGAACAGGTTTCAGTTTGTATTGCTATCACCACAAATTGTCTAGGTCCACCCTTCAAGTAATACTATAAAAATACTTTTCAACAATTTAATAGCAGGCAGGCGAAGTGTCAGCGATGATAGCTCAGTGGTTAGCGCGGTAGGTTCGCATGCCGAAGGGCGTGGGTTCAAACTCCAACAATGAGCTTGAGCTGCCGGTGAAGGAAAACATCGTGAGGAAACCATAGCATGGTGGTAGAGTACTTTCTAGTACTCGGCTGGCTAGCTACCACCCTCAAGTTGAAAATCTGCCGCCAAGCATCTAACGGTGTGTTCCGGCAGCCTCACTTGAGAGCCAGTTCCATTCCAGGCTAGGTGTGCTTTACCATCTTCGGCCACACCTTCACTTAACATCAGGTGAGCTGTGGTCAAACAACTAGCCTGTCAATCATTAAAAAAAAAAAAAGTGTTTTAATTGTAGTTACAAGTATAAATTTACAATTTAAAAAACCGTCATGTCCCTAAGCCCAAACGGCTAGGTTTTAGATATTTTGGTTTAAAAATCAAACTACTAAACCGATTTTCATGAGACATTTATGGGACTTATCTACAAGTACAATTATCATATCAAATAAATAAAAGAATCAAATCGGTTCAGAAATGTCGGAGTTCTGAGGAAAAAAAAACAGCCTAATAGAGAACTTTATCCTTTTTTTGTAGTCGGTTAAAAAGATAAACCTTCATCGGGAACGGCTGTTTTGAAGTGATGTGATAAGCGAACTTACTTGCGTTGAAGAACTTTGAATTTTGATCAGATGAGCGCTCATTGCCAGCAGTTGATTTTCTACGTGCTCCGTCATACCTATAATACATACGTTTATTTATTTATAAGAATAAGATTTTTTTTTTATACCTGGCAGTCTAGGTGTTTGACCACAGCTCACCTGATGTTAAGTGACGGTGTGGTCGAAGATGGTAAAGCACACCTAGCCTGGAATGGAACTGGCTCTCAAGTAAGGCTGCCGGAACACACCGTTAGATGCTTGGCGGCAGATTTTCAACTTGAGGGTGGTAGCTAGCCAGCCGAGTACTAGAAAGTACCCTACCACCATGCTATGGCTTCCTCACGATGTTTTCCTTCACCGGCAGCTCAAGCTCATTGTTGGGGTTTGAACCCACGCCCTTCGGCATGCGAACCTACCGCGTTAACCACTGAGCTATCATCGCTGACACTTCGCCTGCCTGCTATTAAATTGTTGAAAAGTATTTTTATAGTATTACTTGAAGGGGAAAGGCTTGGCGGTAGATTTTCAACTTGAGGGTGGTAGCTAGCCAGCCAAGTACTAGAAAGTACCCTACCACCATGCTATGGTTTCCTCACGATGTTTTCCTTCACCGGCAGCTCAAGCTCATTGTTGGGGTTATATAAGAGTAAGATATAAGAGTAAATATTAAACTTGGTGGTAGATTTCCTTAGCAGGAGGTCGTCTAGGTAGGTACCACCGCAGTACCAGATATTCTGCCGCCAAGCAGTAGTGTGCAAACATTACTGTGTTCCGGTTTGAAGGGTACTGCAGCTAGCCAAATTACTGGGCTGTTGAGACTAACCATCTAGTCTCAAAGTAATGAGTACCAAAGCAGTGATCCCCTGGACGTTGTTTTGTTACTCAAAGTTCTGTGTATCGCTGCAATGGTCATGGACAGGCGTTATCTCTTAACATCAGGAGAGCGTCTCGTTCGTCTCATTACTTTTACATTAAAAAAAAAAAAAAACTTACCATCGGACGCCAGTCTTCTGAACAGGTTTCTTAGCTGCTGCCCCATTTCTGAATATTGGGGCATAGTACCTTGTTTTACCTGTGAATTAGGAAGATATACATACAAACTAAAGAAACATCAAAATCGATTTATAATTCACGGAATGATCGCGTAACATACAGTCGAATTGAGAACCTACTCTTTTTTTTGAGTCGGTTAAAAATACAAATGAAAAAAAAAAATCTGTCTGGGTGTACCAGCTGTATTTATAAAAAAAAAACTATTTAGGTATTCTATCAGAACCTCGATCACGAACGACTTGCGAAAAAGTATCGACATCGACCAAAATTTGTATGAGATTTGTACAGCTTTGTATGCTATCGAGGACTCGATAGGAATTCGATAAATTTTCGTGATCGAGGCTCAGTTATCTGATAGTGTACAAGCTTTGCTTAGTTTAGGGGTCAGAAGGCGCTGTGTGTAATGTTCAAAAAAAAAAATTGACCTTGAGCCTAGTATTCCTCCTTTCTCTCAGTGTTTGCACCAATCTGTCGACGTCACCGTGTTTGAGCACTGCATCGAGAACCTTCCTCGGAATCGGATCTGCTAAGCTTTCTAGCAACAATTCCGCTCTTTCTACCTGTTAAACAAATACAATTCGGTTAGAATGAGGAATGGAAAAGTACCATGGTGAGACGTCAGCTCCATATATAATAATAATAAATAAATAAATAAATATCGTAGGACTATACACACAGCGCCATCTGACCCCAAACTAAGCAGAGCCTGTGCTATGGAAGTCAGATAACTGATAGAATACTTAAATACTTTTTTTTTTGTAAACACATACTTATAATTCATACAGTACACCCAGACACAGAACAAACATCGATGTTAGTCACACAAATGTTAGTCCTGAGTGGGAATCGAACCCACGCCCTTCAGCTCTCGAAGCAGACATGCTACCAATGAACCAACAGCGCTGTCTGTCTATGGAGCTAGCCATGTCGTAAAGTGGGAAATGGATACCATACTACAGCCAAATCATTATAGAGCATCAGAAAATTGACTAGCGCCATGTTGTTACGTACGTCAGAACTGGAAAACAAACTTTCGCCAACGCCAAATTCTGACGTTAGAATTATAAAACTGACTAGCGCTATGGTGTTACGTCACAACGGGGAAAACTAGCGGTAAATTCTGACGTTAGAATTAGAATACTGACTAGCGCTATGGTGTTACGTCACAACGGGGAAAACTAGCGGTAAATTCTGACGTTAGAATTAGAATACTGACTAGCGCTATGGTGTTACGTCACAACGGGGAAAACTAGCGGTAAATTCTGACGTTAGAATTAGAATACTGACTAGCGCTATGGTGTTACGTCACAACGGGGAAAACTAGCGGTAAATTCTGACGTTAGAATTAGAATACTGACTAGCGCTATGGTGTTACGTCACAACGGGGAAAACTAGCGGTAAATTCTGACGTTAGAATTAGAATACTGACTAGCGCTATGGTGTTACGTCACAACGGGGAAAACTAGCGGTAAATTCTGACGTTAGAATTAGAATACTGACTAGCGCTATGGTGTTACGTCACAACGGGGAAAACTAGCGGTAAATTCTGACGTTAGAATTAGAATACTGACTAGCACTATGTTGTTACGTCAGAAGTGGAATACAAACTAATACAAAAATTCTAACGTTATAATTAGAATATTGAATAGTGCCATGTTGTTATATCAGATCTTTCTTATATACATATATAGAATTATAAATGTGTACTAGTATTATACATATTAATTTGTACAGTGTATGGTTTGAAATATTTTTTTAAATCTTGGGTACCGCACTCAGTACTTTCTACCATTTTCAGGACATGTAAATAATTTTCTGGTAATCGTAAAAAGTGTACAGTTGTTACCTGTATAAGTTTGTGTTTAAGGTGCGGCCACACGAGCGGCAGTATCTTGCAGTTCACGTCGATGGGGTTCAGTAGGCTCGCCACACACGATATCAGTCCGCACACCTCGTGTCGTATCTATAATTTTTCTCACTTTTTAGCCTCCGGCGCAAAAACGACGGGGTGTTATAAGTTTGATGTGTCTGTATGTGGCATCGTAGCTCCCGAACGAATGAACCGATTTTAATTTTGTTTTTTTTTTGTTTGAAAGGTGAATTAGTCAAGTGTTCTTAGCTATGTTTGATGAAAATCGGTCCAAGATGGCCGTCGCCACAAAATGGCGGATTACATATTTATTCAAAACTCTTTCAATTTGGGTATCAAATGAAAGGGATTGACTAGTAGAATACTATATACCTGTCGGTTTTTTTTTTAATTTATCTTTTTTGTAATACTGTTAAGCGAAGCATCAGGTGGTTGCTCTGCTTGCCTTGACACACCCTAAGGCTGTCACTGAGCGTGAGTTTGTGTGCGTGTTATGAATTACAATTAGTAGCTTAAAGAGTTTGTAATTTGATATGCAGAAAGCTTGTACCCTGAATAAAAGCATAGGCTACTTTTTAAAATCTTTTTTGTAATATTGTGGAGACGCTCTCCTGATGGTAAGAGATAACGCCTGTCCATGACCATTGCAGCAATACACAGAACTTTGTGTAGTAAAACAAAGTTCAAGGCATCACTTGTTTGAGACTTTCGATGGTAAGTCTTAACAGCCCTGTAATTTCGCTTGCTGCAGTACCCTTCAAACAGGAACACAGTAATGCCAGTGTCAATTTTTCACGATAAATCAAATGAAATAAGTCAGACACACAAAATATGTCAAGGTCAAGTCCGGTCATGCTCTAATGAAGTTGTAGTGAATTTATTAGAAGCTTTGAAGGAATTTTGGTTGTCACGCGAAAATACATTGTTCATCATATTCGTTAAGCTTGTTTTAAAACTGTTTTGTCAATGACTTACCCATAAATTAGGGTGTGCCAAACAGTTGGCGCTTTCAGCGACGAGGTCACAAAGCGCTTGTTTCGGTAGCAACCCTAACTCGGCGAGGCTCGTGGTAGCTCGCAGAGCTTTCGCTATTATCCATTCAGAGGGGTCCGTGAGGCCCTGCAATCAAAAATAAGACTTTTTTTTTAATGTAAAAGTAATGAGACGAACTATGCGTTCTCCTAATGGTAAGAGATAACGCATGCCCATGACCATTGCAGCAATACACAGAACTTTGTGTAGCAAAACTAAGCCCAGGGCATCGCTGCTTTGGTGCTCATTACTTTAAGACTTTCGATGGTTAGTCTCAACAGCCCAGTAATTTCGCTAGCTGCAGTATCCTTCAAACTGGAACACAGGGATGTTTACACACTACTGCTTGGCGGTAGAATATCTGGTACTGCGATGATACCTACCTTCCGCGACTTCCTGCTAAGGAAATCTACCACCAAGTAAATACTTAGATTGCAGTCACCCTTCACTGGGATCCGTCCTTCCTATGGCGAACATAAAAATAAAACAACAATTGAAATCATTTGGAGGAATTGGATACTAATTAAGGAGACACTGGTTTAAAAAACATTGTGAGACTCACCTGCTGTAGTAAAGGGACGAGTATAGGCGCCGCGTGGTGTCCCACGTACGACGCTACGCCCACCACTCGCTCGAAAAAACAGCCTCGGAGCGCTACTTCTTCTTTGTCGTTTAAGAATGTCACCATGTGGGACAGGATCACGTCATTTGCTGTAATTTTTTTTTAACTTACTATACACAACATATTGTATTTATTCATTGTAGTATAAGTGTTTGTAGCAACTCCCGCCCACATTAATTTGTAATTTGATTGGGGAAAAAAAACTTATTTTTTGGGTCCATATGGACAGTTTGTATTGAGTTGTGCCGAATAATATAAATAAACTTATAGCGTCTTGGATGCGACTGCACCTCTTTTTAACCGACCTAAAAAAGGAGGAGGCATTCAATTCGTCTGTTTTTTTTTATATTTGTGGCATTGACAGCCCCGTTGGCTCATTGGTAGTATATCTGCCTTGAGAGCTGTAGGGCGTGGGTTCGATTCCCACTCAGGGCAAACATTTTGTGAATAAACATAATGTTTGTTCTGTGTCTGGGTGTTCTGTATGTATTATAAGTATGTATTTACAAAATAAAAAAAGTATTTATGTATTCTATCAGTTATCTGACTTCCATCACACAAGCTCTGCTTAGTTTGAGGCCAGATGGCGCTGTGTGTATAGTCCTACGATACTTATTTATTTATTAAATCATAAGAATGTTATCACTATTTTAATTTCTTGTGCACTATATGTATAATAAGGAGTTTTTGTCTGTCCCAATAAAAGAGGAAGAAACTAATAAACAAAAACATATTATACCTAATTCCGCAATTTTTAAGCTTTTAAGCTATTGCATAGCTTCTATCGCGGGCCTTGAGCGTGGAGACCGAATCTAGAAATTCCGTAACGAAAATAACCTAACACCCCCCACTCCCACCGGCACAGCGGTGATACTTTTTAGTTTTGCCATCTATCGATGAATAGCAGAACTTTTAATGACTTTTTTGAAATATCACGCTTGTCTCTTTAGTTCAGCAACTCGCCTCTAGGTGGCATTGGTTGTAATGCTATGCAATAGCTTTACCGCGGCAGTCCCCGAGTGCCACACGTCTTTTTTTTAGTAATGTAGCATTATTTAAAAGTAAAAAAAAAAAGTATAAGTTTCGGTAGCCTTGTTGGGAGGCCTGGCTTTCAATATCACGCATCACTGTCTCAAGCTATGTATTACCATTAACGTTGAACGGTGAAGGAAAACATGTTGAATAAATAAATATCGTAGGACATTACACACAGCGCCATCTGGCCCCAAACTAAGCAGAGCTTGTGTGATGGAAGTCAGATAACCGATATAATACATATATACTTTTTTTTTTGTAAATACATACTTATAATACATACAGAACACCCAGACATAGAACGAACATTTGTTGATAGATAAAATGTTTGTCCTGAGCGGGAATCGAACCCACGCCCTACAGCTCTTAAGGTAGATATGCTACCAATGAGCCAACAGGACTGTCATATGAGAAGGCCCAACGCCCTACCGTGGGACAGTTTATAAAAACAGGGTTCATTCGGAATGTGCACGATACAATGATTTTAAAGTATCATAGAATTTGATTTGCAAACGTATATAATTGAAATCAGGTTGATCATACCTTTTTGTTTTCCAAAAAATATACAAAGTTTGGTGATGCCATTTTCAACTAACGCTCGTTTCACCACCGCCTGCGAATCCGTCAGCAAGTAGGAAACCGTCGAACGTACCTGAAACAACATTTCTTAGCATTCAATGTGTGTTGAGTGTCTTATGTGCGGATATTATCAGTAAATGTATGCAAATTTATCGTAGGCATGATATTTATTGTACACTAACTACGTCCCGCGGTGTTACCCGCTATATGTACTTACTTGGTGGCAGATCTCTAATTCAAATTCAAATTCAAATTCAAATATTTTTATTGTCAGCCTGTGTAGCGTAGGATCTTATTTATATATAAAAACGTGTCAACAAACTGCGCCCATTGGGCATATCTCTTTAGCAGGAGGTCGTCTAGGTAGGTACCACCGCAGTACCAGATATTCTGCCGCCAAGCAGTAGTGTGTAAACATTACTGTGTTACGGTTTGAAGGGTAGGTACTGCAGCTAGCGAAATTACTGGACTGTTGAGACTAACCATCGAAAGTCTCAAAGTAATGAGCGCCAAAGCAGTGATGCCCTGGACTTTGTTTTGGACGGATAGATGTTTGTTACTCTTTCACGCAAAAACTACGAAACGTATTTGGATGAAATTTGGTATGGAGGTAGCTGACACCCTGGATTAACACATAGGCTACTTTTTATCCCAAAAACATTTTTTTTTTAATGTAAAAAGTAATGAGACGAACGAGACGCTCTCCTGATGGTAAGAGATAACGCCTGTCCATGACCATCGCAGCGATACACAAAACTTTAAGTAACAAAACAAAATCCAGGGCATCACTGCTTTGGCGCTCATTACTTTGAGACTTTTGATAGAGTTAGTATCAACAGCCCTGTAATCTCGCTAGCGACAGTACCCTTCAAACCGGAACACAGTAATGCTTACACACTCTTGCTTGGCGGCAGAATATCTGGTACTAGTATCTACCTACTGCAAAGGAGATTTACCACCAAGTCAAAAAATGCTTTTAGTCATACCATTTCATGCAGGGCCGACAGTTCAGTCTCATAGTTGATGTTAGCTGCTTCCTTATCCACCATGTTCTGGGTCTGGTCCAGGAATCGTACTGCCGTCTCAGCCAATTTCGCTACGAAAAGAATAAACAGCTTCTTTTAGTTTTGTGCACTTTAAACACAAAGAAGTGAGCGGCGGGAAACCTACTGACGGTCTAAGCACAGCCAGATGTGAGTATTCGCGCTTACCGTGTGACTAGTTTTAATTGTAAAATATTAAACGCTCCATCGACGGGATCAGACACCTGTGCCGTGCCGTACCTGTGCTGGTGTGCCTACAGGCCTACTGCTGTCCGTAGGCACGGTGGACCGAGGTTTCTGATACACTGCGACGTCGCCGTCAGCCATGGATGACACACGGATAGATATATAGGATAGTCAATTCAACTGTATTTGCATTTGTATTATTATTATTATTTTTATATGGGATACAGTTGCCTGAAATAAATGAATCTAATTTTTTTTTATTTTTTTTTTTTATTTAAAATCTACGAAGAGATGAGGACAAGATAAACTGTTTAGCTAGGACAAAACGGAGGTACAAGTTTTATTTTTATGTTTGTTTCATTTGTTGAGGAACAATCGATTTCTTTGTTCTCTGTGAACTACAGTCTAGACATTTTTAAGGTGAATAAGTTTGTTGTAGATTAACGTGCTCCATCCTCGGTCACACTATCGCTATTCGTCAGGCGAGTTGGCTAAATTAATTTCATACAAAAAGAAAATGTAAATATGTGTACATTTTTTAACACTGCATTAAAACACAAAAACAAAAACGAACAGAGACAAACAGTTACAAAATAATTAATAGTTATGTAGGTAGCTGCAACACTAAAATCCTCCAATTTTGTTTGTCATAAGTTTTCCGAATGCCTTCCACCTTAGAAGCTAAAAAAATTTAAGTCGAATCCACATCAAAATAATGGAAATGTATTGTAATCGATAGAAAAATTATTTATAAAATTGAGGCTGGGAAAAACCCACTAAAGCCTAAGTCAATACAACTTTTGACAGGGCAACTAACATAATTATAATAGACAAAAACGAACACAAAAAGAATTGCCGAAACCCGGGATTGAACCGGGGACCTTTAGATCTTCAGTCTAACGCTCTCCCAACTGAGCTATTTCGGCGATGACTACAATGTCGAAATTATGCAATGTATAATACGCATGACTTTAATATATCTTTGCAAATAAAATAACTATACCATTTTCGGCGTATAACAAACTAAAAGTTTACTGACCTCACGTAATATTTGCCTGCGAACAATTTATTAGAATTTTTTTAAAGAATATAATTTTGTTCTAAAGAATATTGCTAATAGCTATTGGTAGGCGCCAATTTCTTTTTATTCTAAAATGCACCCGATGGTCCAGAAACTTTTATCTAGTTACTCGCCTTATGACTCTAATTCAGCCAGCCCCGTTGGCTCATTGGTGGCGTGGGCATGGGCGTGGGTTCGATTCCCACTCAGGGCAAACATTTTGTGAATAAACAAATGTTTGTTCTGTGTCTGGGTGTTCTGTATGTATTTTAAGTATGCATTTACAAAAAAAGAAGTATTTATGTATTCTATCAGTTATCTGGCTTCCATCACACAAGCTCTGCTTAGTTAGGGGCCAGATGGCGCTGTGTGTATAGTCCTACGATATTTATTTATAATTCATGACCTTAAGATATGAGTTGATCTTGATTGATTTATAACTCTTTGTTGTACACACTGAAATACAGAAGAAATAAACTTAAATATAGATTGATCTTGTTATATATATAATCTAAATAGCAATACAGTTTCAGTACGGCCTTGATTTTTAGTATTTGAAATGTGGAAAAACTTCATTTTGGCAAATATATAAAGGGCGATGCTAAAAATAATGAGTCGGTTACCGATGTTGTTGGCGAGCGCGTGTCGCACGGGCGCCGCGACGTCTGTCGCACGCGGCGCCAGCTCCGGCAAAATGTACTCCGGGAACACGTTGCAGTCGGCGCGCGGCAGCCACGTGACGCGCGACACCGCCGTCGCTACCGCGCCAATGGCAGCCGCGCGCACGCGTCCTAACGGGTCATGAGATAGATGAATCTAGAAAAATAAAAAGAACAGCTTAATGAGGCAAGATGGCGGTCAAAGACAACCCTTTTACATAACAATTTAGCGAATTTATTTAGCGATGATAGCTCAGTAGTTAGCGCGGTAGACTCGCATGCCGAAGGGCGTGGGTTCAAACCCCAACAATGAGCTTGAGCTGCCGGTGAAGGAAAACATCGTGAGGAAACCATAGCATGGTGGTAGGGTACTTTCTAGTACTCGGCTGGCTAGCTACCACCCTCAAGTTAAAAAATCTGCCGCCAAGCATCTAACGGTGTGTTCCGGCAGCCTCACTTGAGAGCCAGTTCCATTCCAGGCTAGGTGTGCTTTACCATCTTCGACCACACCTTTACTTAACATCAGGTGAGCTGTGGTCAAACATCTAGCCTGTCAACCATTAAAAAAAAAAAAACCCTCTAATATTATAAATGTGAAAGTTTGGATGGATGTTTGTTACTCTTCCACGCAAAAACTACTGAACGGATTTAGATGAAATTTGGTATGGAGGTATCTGAGACCTTGGATTAACACATAGGCTACTTTTTATCCCAAAAACATGTAGCGGGTAACACCGCAGGGCGCAGCTAGCATTTCAATATATTGATGAATTGTTAAATAGGTACCTTCTATTTTTAACCAATTTTTTTTTTATTGTACCTCATTTCCGGTAAACATTTTTTTTTTTATGTAAAAAGTAATGAGACGAACGAGACGCTCTCCTGATGGTAAGAGATAACGCCTATCCATGACCATTACAGCGATACACAGAACTTTGAGTAACAAAACAAAGTCTAGGGCATCACTGCTTTGGCGCTCATTACTTTACTTTGAGACTTTCGATGGTTAGTCTTAACAGCCCAGTAATTTCGCTAGCTGCAGTACCCTTCGAACCGGAACACAGTAATGTTTACACACTATTGCTTAGCGGCAGAATAACTGGTACTGCGGTGGTACCTACCTAGACGACCTCCTGCTAAGGAGTTCTACCAGCAAGTAACATTAAGTTATCTTAAAAAATCAGCAACATCATACTTACAATATAAGGAACAATCCTGTCCAAAATAGTATCGGAACTTGAATTTTCGCAGAGCAACTGCAGTATCTCCAAGCTGTACAATTTCGACGTACAGTGCCTCAACCCTCTTATACACGACGTCACTAAAGACGTAATTAGTATCAACCCTTCACTATCCGGCCCCAGTTCTTTTTTCTCCGGCAATTTATTATCGAGATTCTCGTCAAAATCTGTCACATTGACATTTAGAACCTTGAAACCTCCTTTGTACTTGTCTATGCATTCGTTTGCATTGTCTGTGGTTTCGTCCACTAGGTCTCTATAGTTTTTGGTGTCGGATGGTTGGGTGAATATTTTGATTATGTTTTTTATGTCTTGATGTATGCGGAGTATCTTTTCGTCTGGTGGTAAGATTGGTTGAGCTGAGAAGATTAGCATGTACGATTGTAGAAACGAGTAGAAGTATTCTGGGAACAATCTGAAATAGGTATAAAGTATAAATTATTTTGTTGCTGTATAAAAAATGACATTCATCATCATCATCATAATCAGCCCCCTGTCCACTGCTGAACGTAGGCCTCTCCCAATACACGCCATTGAGCTCGGTCGACAGCTTTTTTTTTAAAATGTAAATGTAATGAGACGAACGATGCGCTCTCCTGATGGTAAGAGATAACGCATGTCCATGACCATTGCAGCAATACACAGAACTTTGAGTAGCAAAACGAAGTCCGGGGCATCGCTGCTTTGGCGCTCATTATTTTGAGACTTTCGATGGTTAGTCTCAACAGCCCAGTAATTTCGCTAGCTGCAGTACCCTTCAAACCGGAACACAGTAATGTTTACACACTACTGCTTGGCGGCAGAATATCTGGTACTGCGGTGGTACCTACCTAGACGACTTCCTACTAAAGAAATCTACAAGCAAGTAAAAACAAGCTTTTTGCATACAGTGTTTTCCTGCCGCTTTACGCAGGTCGTTACACCACCTGGCCGCAGGGTGTCCTACACTACGCTTGCCTGTACGCGGTCTCCACTCAAGAACTCGTCTACCCCATCGGTAAATGGCATACGAGTAAATACAAAATCAAAATAAGTATTTTGTATTTTGTTTTAATTATGCTGGACAACTTAAACGTTTAATTTCATCAGCTTATACTTTCGGCCACAATCGGTGGCCTTCATCATGGAGTCAAAGCTGAGTACAACGCGCGCGCGGTCTCGTCTCGCTTTGATTGCGAAGCAAGACGAGGCCGCCTCACTTGAGAGCCATTTTCATTCCAGGCGAGGTATGATTTACCATCTTCTACCACACGGTCATTTACCATCAGGTGAGCTATGGTCAAACACCTAGCTTATAATATCCCACTAATATTATAAATGTGAAAGTTTGGATGGATGTTTGTTACTCTTTAACGCAAAAACTACGGAACGGATTTAGATGATATTTGGTATGGAGGTAGCTAAGACCCTGGATTAACACATAGGCTACTTTTTATCCCGAAAACATACAACGGGTAACCCCGCAGAGCGCAGCTAATAAATTATATCGTAGGACATTACACAAAGCGCCACAAGACTCTAAGCTAAGCAAAGCTTGTCCTATGGAGGTCCGATAATAACTAAAAGAAAACTTAAATACTTTTTTATGTTAATACATAAAGAACAAACATTTGTTTATACAATATGTTTGTCCTGGGTGGGAATAGAACCCACGTCCTACAGCTCTTAAAGCAGATATACTACCAATGAGCCAACAGCGCTATCAAATCATAAAATAGAACAAACGAACACGCAAAACTAGTCTTACATAAAAGTGTAGATGTCTCATTATATCAATACTTACTTTCCCCTCGCCTCATCCAAATAAAGCTCAGCACTCCGGCGGTCTCTTGGATTCCGTTCCGTCATGGAATGCAGAAGGGTTTTGAGCATAGGGTCGCAATTGTCTGGTAAGGTCATGGTGGAGGGGCGCGGTTCGCCGTTACGGTATGCGAGCAACCCCGGCAAGTCCAGCGCTGGCGTTCCATCGTTCCAAAGTTCAAGGAGGGCGCAGCTGTCGGATATATAACAAATTTGATAATATTCTAGCCAATAATATATGGTATGCACAACTCTATTGGTTGTGTTCAATTATAGATAATGGTATGGAATAATTGATTGATTCAGGCGTTACTTTGCGGAAGTTCATTTTGAATATTTAAGTTATACCATACAACGCGGCAATGGGGCCAGCGTTTTGGGACCTATTCCCATTGATAGCGGCCTTTTAGAGTAGTTATTATTTTAAGTTATTTCATTTTGTTTAATTGAAACTAAAACTGTAGACCTTAAAAAAAAAAGTTATACCTATATTTACTTTATTTCCACTTAACAGCCGTTCCAGTTACAACAGTGATGAGGACTTTAAAGTTTAACTAATTTGACAACAACTTATTAATTAAAACCGAACTCAACTTGTTAAATGGTATGGAACCCTTCGTTCGCGAGTCCGACTCGCACTTGGCCGGTTTTATTATTATCTATCTACTATTATAAAGAGGAAAGATTTGATTTCTTGTTTGTTTGTTTGTATTGAATAGGCTCCGAAACTCTTGGACCGATTTCAAAAACTCTTTCACCGTTGAGAAGCTACACTATCTCCGTGTGGCATAGGCTACTTTTTATCCCTGTATTCCCACGGGAACGGGAACTACGCGGGTGAAACCGCGAGGCGTCCGCTAGTAATTTATATAAAAAAGACAACATCCTTACTTCGCCACATCTGACAATTCATCCAAGGATCTGAAACCGTTCCTTTTTAGCGACAAGACTGCCTTTCATTTTAATTTGTATACTTTGTAAATTTTTTTTTTTTAAGTTTGACAGGCTCGGTGTTTGACCACAGCTCACCTGATGTTAAGTGAAGGCGTGGTCGAAGATGGTAAAGCACACCTAGCCTGGAATGGAACTGGCTCTCAAGTGAGGCTGCCGGAACACACCGTTAGATGCTTGGCGGCAGATTTTTAACTTGAGGGTGGTAGCTAGCCAGTCGAGTACTAGAAAGTACCCTACCACCATGCTATGGTTTCCTCACGATGTTTTCCTTCACCGGCAGCTCAAGCTCATTGTTGGGGTTTGAACCCACGCCCTTCGGCATGCGAACCGACTGCGCTAACCACTGGGCTATCATCGCTACATTCTTTATGTACCTAGTGTTAGTGTCAATATTTTGAATTGTATTGGATAGATTACTTACCCAGCTGAGAAGATGTCCATGCTTGGAACCAGTTCACCGATTTTGCACGGCGATTCACTCAACAGCAAACCTTTGTCATCTCCCTGAACAAGAAAGTAGTATTTTTTTTATGTCACATGTGACAATCAAGCTGACGGATTGCCTGATGTTAAGCAACCACCGTCGCCTATGAATATCTGCAATACCAGGGGCACTATTAATCATCATTTCAGCAGTAGGACGTCCACTGCTGGATATAGGCCTCCCCCTTTGTTTTCCACAAAGACCCGTTCAAAAGCGGCTCGCGTCCAGCGCGTTCCTGCTGTCGTTATAAGGTCGTCTGTCCACCTTGTGGGTGGACGCCCTACGCTGCGCTTGCCGGTTCGTGGTCTCCACTCCAGAACTTTGCAGTCCCATCGGCCATCAGGAGGCATATATAATGTGGAAAATAGTTGGAAAATCGGGGCTGCTTGTAAGTTAACTGGAGCTTCTAACTATGCCAGTAGCCCAGAGCCTCCCTCTGATAATTCAAGGAGCTGGGTTGGCTCAAAACACCCCAAGCGGGACGTCCGTGCAGGTTTTATCGCCCCCCCCCCCCTTTAAATAAAAATAAGAATTTAAAAAAATATACCATAGTCTTACCAAAGTTTTGTTATTGGGGTCGGGCGCACCGACAAACCTCTCAGGTGCGACATAGCACAGTCTCCGGCGTGACGTGTCGAAGAAGTAGCTGAAATCTGCGGGATTGTCGTCTGGAAGAAAAGTCGGTTTGAACGACGCTATGTCTGTCAGTAGTACCCACAGCCATGAGGTCACCATTATGTTTTCTAGCTGTAACAATGGAAATCAGGCATAAATTGAGACGTCTTTATGGCGTCATTTCCAACTTTTAGCAATTTTATCTTTCTTAAAAACAAATATTTAAACTAAGTTGTACCCTTGAAGTGTGTTGCGAGACTTTTATCTTTATTTTTTTATAAAAAAGTACGAGACCAATGCTCTCATCAGTGGCGTAGCGTGCTTTAGAGGGGCCCTGTATCAAAATTAGTTGGGGGGCCCAAATGAAGGGTAAACAAAAGAAACTTGCATTGAATTAAATATTTATTAAATATACGGACAGTTGATCATAATTATGACAGTTTTTTTATATATATATATTTTTTTTTAATACGGATAAGTCCGCGTTTGACCACCAACTCGCCAGATGGTAAGCGACGATGTGGTCGAAGATGAAGCACGCAGACCTAGAAGATACCTATTCACTCTGACCTTGAAAAGATCTAGATTATATCTATCAGGAAACAAGGAAGCCGGTAGCTTGTTCCATTCCTTGGCCGTACGGATGAGAAACGTAGAGTCGAAACGTTACGTATATGTTTTTCCCCGGAAAGCACGAGATAAAGTGGCATTGTGGACTAATGTTGGCTTACACACGTTAGGGGCCTCTGTGGCCCGGGGGCCCCGTATCATTGTTACGGCTGATATGGCGGTAGCTACGCCCCTGGCTCTCATGATGTTAAGAGATAACGTCTATCCATGACGATTGCAGTGATATGACCTTTGAGCGGCAAAACAAAGTCCAGAGCATCGCTGCTTTGGCGCTCATTACTTTGAGACATTCAATAGTTAGTCTCAGCAGATATATTTTTATAAAATTATTTAGTTTTTTTTTTTACGGTTGACAGGCTAGGTGTTTGACCACAGCTCACCTGATGTTAGGTGTGGTCGAAGATGGTAAAGCACACCTAGCCTGGAATGGAACTGGCTCTCAAGTGAGACTGCCGGAACACACCGTTAGATGCTTGGCGGCAGATTTTCAACTTGAGGGTGGTAGGTAGCCAGCCGATTACTAAAGTACCCTACCACCATGCTATGGTTTCCTCACGATGTTTTCCTTCACCGGCAGCTCAAGCTCATTGTTGGGGTTTGAACCCACGCCCTTCGGCATGCGAACCTACCGCGCTAACCACTGAGCTATCATCGCTACAAGATATATTATAATATATTATAATACGGAGTTTTAGAGTTGTCGTTATAGGGATGAATTTGATCGATGTCCTACCTTAATATCTCCATGGCATATTCCCAGCTTGTGCATCCGATGTAGGGCATACAACACTTGGAAAGTTATCCACTTTTTCTCAAGGGTAGTGAGGAAAGGCCGCGTGGACATACGGTCATATACACTGCACCGGCAGTACTCTCGCATCAGCAGGCCCGCTTTATCTGTTAACTGGAATGTCAAAAAAATTAATTTGTTTATTTGCTAAAAATTTTAATGTTAAATTAATATCAATGCAGGACTTGGCACCCATTTTTAACCGTCTCAAAAAAGGAGGAGGTTCTCAATTCGAATGTGTTTTTCTTATATCGTATGTTACGCGATAATTCTGCTAATTATGAATCGACTTCGATGGGTCTTTTTTTGTTTGATAGATCATACTTTAGAAGTGGTCCCATATAAATTTTATAGACGTCGATCGAGCGGTTTTTAAAAAATTAACAAAAATCTAATAAAAATTGTGATATTTTCGTTTACTCCGAAACCTCGCTGTTTCAATGGAGCAGTGCGTTTAGTTGGCCTAAAGGTCATGGAGTCAGTTTTTTTTAATTGCAAATTTTCATATTATCTTAATAACAAGGTCTGAAGAAAGCCATGAGCTTATCAAATGACCAAATCTTAGTTATCACCTTATACCAGTAGTATTTAAGAATGAGGAGCGGACTTGGATGGGTCTGACTTTGGCAAAAAATAAGTTTCATGTGGCGCATCTACCTGAGCTGGAGACATAACTAGCTGCACCTTACAGCTATATTTTATCTAAATATTAAAATAAATGAATGAATTAATAAATAAATTACTTGATTAGTTTTAACACTATTGCTACAAACTTACAATAACTCTCTGGAACGGCAAACAGTTGAAAGCTGATACAAGCTGCTCCTTAATCTTCAGTATTCTCTCTTTGTGCTCAGCAAGTGGCAATGTCGGATCTTGGATGGCAAACACCTTTACTACCACAAGACCTTCTCGAGATCTTGCTCTTGCTACCTTCAGAAATCTTGTTGAGCCCAAGCTAAAAATATCAAATACAATTTTAATAAATGGAGCTTTTTGCTAAAGAGGTAACAAGGAAACCCGAAATCTGGAGAAGTAACCTTCAAGTGTAGGTGTATTCTAGCAGCAGGATGAGAAATAATTAATGCATTGAGTTTTTATTAGTATGTAACAGAGTATAGAATTATTTATAATTTTTAAAACAGTAAGAATAGCGTCGTGCGTCGGCTGCGTCACCGAAGACCATCAAAGAATATAATTTGCAGATGGCCATCAAAGATCGGAACACGGCGGTGATGGAGGCCTTGAGTCGGGAGGAGGCGATTTCAAACGAAAACTCATGTAAATAGAAATAAGGATTGTGTGTATGCCTCGAGCATTCATGCTCACCATCGAAGGCTCCTTCTTGCGGCGGCGTCGTGTGTCGGGTCGCTCTCTTCCCTCAGATATGGTTGAGAAGGGCGATGGCTGGCACATGCGTCATACTCGTGATCGGGTGCTGCTTGCGGGTCGCTGGTCTGCTCGCGGTATACACACAATCTAGTACCTACTTTAACCTTAGATTAAGATCCTACTAACCTCTCCTCTTTTTGTAATGTAAAATTGTAAAAAAAAAAAAAAAAAATTTGTAACTAAAGTTGACAAAGGTCACGGACCCCAGCGTCTGTGGAGCGTATAATAAAAAAAAAAAAAAAAAAAAAAAAAAAAAAAAAAAACAGTAAGAATAAATTGAATCCTCATGGTTGTTATAACCAAAACAACTTATAAGCGGAAATATACTAAATCACTTATTATATGAATCTAGAATGTTACTTATATTTTTATTCAAATTATTTACTGAACTAACTCTATAGTTCTTAGTAAACATGGAAACAATATCTGATGACCAGTTACTGATTTATAATAAACTTATTAATACAAACTGTTGCAAAAATCTTAATATTTTAAGCGTATAAAACAATATATACCATATAATGGTGACTTCTCTCCTAATTTTAATGGCTATTTTTGATTAGTCGCTATTTACTACTAATAATGTTGATAGAAAAAACTGCATGGAAGCCATACTAGGCAGTGTATGTGACCTATACCTACCAACTTTTACCATATTTCTTTTAGTAAAAATGTCCTGCTATCTGCAAAGCCACCAAGCATGGCTGATTTATAACAAATTTAAAAGTCACTTTTGAGGACTAATGAGACATCAACCATCCTATCTTTAATACTTTTACTGCAGGAAGGAAAATATCACTATCAGAGTAATAATTCATTACAGTGAGGAAATTTTGGCTGGTGCACTTACCTCTGATCAAAAGTGAGATCCACATGATCGCTGAGATAGTGCTCTACAGGGAATATCTGCGAAGGGGCTACTCCGACCAGCTGATTGCCCATTGTAGTGTAATTTTGAAATGTTCAATGCATTCCACCAAATAAACAACAGATCTATAAACAATATAGTCGTACTGTTCTCTTGCAAAGTGTTTCCAAACAATTCAGTGTAAGATCTGTCTACGGTGATTATTTACAGTCTACACCAATTAATAGACTAATTTCTATTATTTAATATTTTTGATCACAATAAAGTTCAAAACAAAGCAGGGAATTAATGTGATTGTCGCACACGTCACATTTTCGTTGTATCAGCTGTCGCCTGTCATAATGTTATCATTTTTTTCTTTGTTTTAATTTTTGTGCATTTTTCTATTGTCAAATATATTTTATTTTAAAAATTGTTTAAAAGCTACTTAATAGTCTATCTTCTGTTATATTAGCTTCTATGTAAATAAATTGCTGTTCGTTGGTAAGTATATCACAAAGAAAGGCATAACCGATAATGTAGTTTTATATTTTAATTAGCTTTATACGTCCACCACTTTTATTGAAAGAAAATTGGAGAAAACTGCACTGGTTACGACATACGAAGTACCGTCATGATTTGGTAACTTCGCAGCCCTAATTGATCTAGACATTTAACAATGACAGACACCTCATCAAGCTGTCAAATATTTTCTCTATGGTCTCTTTCCTTCAACAAAACAAGCATTACACCCATTTTCTTTAAATTTTGTATCCTTTTAGCTATTTAATTCACAGAAATGACTTCCAAAAGTGAAACATTTCGAGCCAAACAGATCCAGGATCGATGTCAGAGCATTTTAATGCAAATGCTCAAAGATGAAGATAACAAATACTGTGTGGATTGTGATGCGAAAGGTACGATTTGTACTTTTTATTTTACTTGCTATTTTCTTTGTTTTCTTTTTCTTTATACAGACAAGGCCAACATTCTAACACGCTAAATTATTCATTGACCTTATTTCATTCATCACTTTGCTATAGATCCTTGAACCCAATTGAAAAAATCATAAGATTGTGAGTCATGGTATCTGCTTTCCTTTGAATATTATCATTACAACACCATTTCACTTAAATTATTCGACGTGCTTATTCTAGATCCTTCTAGAGATACGTTATGAAACTTAAATACTTTTTGATGTAACTCAATCCTTAAAGTATCATTTATGGTTGATGTAGTACTGATTTGATACCAATTAGTAGACATATGTTGACATAATAATAGACTAGCCAGATCCTGTAGTTTCACTCACCATTTGTAAGGAAACATTAGATTTTTCATAATTATGTATGGCCTTTTAATGAAGCCAATAACTTTACTACCCTCAAACCACAATTTGGCCTTTAGTTGTAACATATTTGAGTAAGAAACTTTTACAGTTTGTTGCAAACCATTTGCTGCTAATTTATTTTCAAAAAAACCTTATATGTATATGTACATACTTACATATCTATGAATGCTTAGTAATTTTCTTGAATCATGATAGCTTATCTACAATATTACAATGCAGTTTTGATAGATTGTATAAAGGTATTTTTTTATGTAATAGCACTTATAATTGTCAGTTTACTTTTAATTTTCTTATCTAGTACTTCCTAGCCTAATAATATTTTCATTAATCCTAATTATAAACATCATCTTTATCATTTTTAGTTTTTAAAACATATCTTTTTCCATAACTCTCTGCTTGGGTTTTTAACACAGTTTGTTGCACCAATTTTATTAGCTTCTCAAGTAATTGAGTAACAATGTAATCAAAGCTTAGAAATTTATTTTAACCATCTTTTATTTGTTATGTCAAAATGAAACTTTGTATGTACATATGTAGTTCGGACGACAATACTATAATTTGGTATCTTGGAGCTGATCTGATGATGGAACCAGCAGGTGTACTGTGGGACTCTTTGATGGCTTCTAATAAATCTTGGGTGATGATAAGCATGTTTTTTAGTTTTTTTTACTACATATTTAAATTGGCGTTGACATAAGTACATAAGTATAGGTTTTAACAACCACTACCAAAAGCTCGCAGTAGCATTTTAAGGCTGATGTCGTGTCATATTTACTTTGTGGTAGATTGCCTTAGCAGGAAGTCTTCTATGTAGGTATCACTGCAATACCAGATATTCTGCCACCAAGCAGTAGTGTGTAAACGTTACTGTGTTCCGATTTGGAGGGTACTGCTAGTGAAATTACTTGGCTGTTTAGACTAACCATTGGAAAGTCTCTTAGTGTGCGCCTAAGCAGCAATGCCACAGACTTTGTTTTGCTACTCAAAGTTCTGTGTATTGCTGTAATGGTCATGGACATGCGTTATCTCTTACCCATTAGGAGAGCACATCGTTTGTCTCATTACTTTTCCATTTAAAAAAATTGTGGATGTGAATAAACATCACTAAATACAATGTTATTCAATGTGTTTTGTCATTATTTTTAGTCACTACCCACATGGCTTTGCACATGTGTAATATACATTTGGCGACTTGATTACAAAACAGTGAATTCCACTACTTCAATGTGCAAAATTTTAGGATAAATCGTATCAAAATCTATTATGTTGTATAGAAGAAGTAAACGGATAAACAGATAAGACACAAGCAAGGACAGGGACCTTGTTTCATAGTTCATATTTAGAGATAATTGCAGTTCCTGTCATATCATTACTGTAGAACAACTGGTTTTCCTAAAATAGTTAACAGCGTTATTAGAATGAGCCTTATTTCATGTGACAGTCACTAATTGTCATGTCCTACATTAATACAAGGCCACATTCAGAGCAATTCTTTTTTTTGCTGAGAAAAATAATTCTACTAATTAACAACAATAACAATTCAACCATATTTAAAATTATAATTTTCATGCATGATTGTCCAATGTCCATGTTACAGAGTGAGAAAACAACTAATACATGAATTTATAGATAACTAGTATGAATAAAGAGTAACCTGAATGCAGTTGCCAATAAATTTAAAAACCGGCTAAGTGCGGGTCAGACTCGCGCACGAAGGGTTCCATACCATTATCTATAAAACGGGCAAAAAAAATCACGTTTGTTGTATGAGAGCCACCTTAAACATTTATTTTATTTTGTTTTTTAGTATTTATTGTTATAGCGGCAACAGAAATACATCATATATGTGAAAATTTTAACTGGCTAACTATCACGGCTTACGAGTGTATTAGTTTGCTTAAACTTATCAGCACTAGCGGGGGGAGGGGATTGGGGGGTTTTTTGGAGGATTAACTATTCAATTCATAAACTTAAAATAAGCTTCAACTATTGAGTGGGTCACGAAGGGGCATTATGAAAATTACCGGGTCATGTCAGAACATAGTCTGGGAAACACTGCTATAGTGAACAACCATGATAGTTTAAAACAAAGCTTTATGGAGATTCATTCAATGTTTCAGGTCCCCGCTGGGCGTCATGGAATCTGGGCATATTCCTTTGCATTCGGTGCGCGGGCATCCATCGCAACCTCGGCGTGCACATCTCCAAGGTGAAGAGCGTCAACCTCGACTCGTGGACGCCGGAACAAGTGGTAACTATAGCGACTTCTTCCGCGTGGAATTTAACAATAAGTTTGTTCAGTTTGCAGTATAAAAAGTATCCTATATATTAATCCAGGTCATCTATACTATTATAAAGAGGAAAGATTTGATTGTTTGTTTGTATTGAATAGGCTCCGAAACTACTGGACTGATTTCAAAAATTCTTTCACCGTTGGGAAGCTACTTTTTATCCCTATATTCCCACGGGAACGGGAACTACGCGGGTGAAACCGCGAGGCGTCAGCTAGTAAACTATATATATGTGCCAAATTTCATCCAAATCCGTTCTTAGGTTTTGCATCAATGAGTAACTAACATCCATCCATCCTCACAAACTTACATAGTATGAAGTAAGGTACTAGGTATACTAGTAATCAACTGGCATAGGTACTTAAACCTATGTATATTTACAAGTATGAAATTTGGAATCAAATCGTTTCGTACGGGGTTTTTGGGCCGTCAATCAAAAACGACGTCGCTTTTTCAAGCTTCTGACCATCCGATAGAAAATGAGCATGGGGGATTCATTTTCTATGGTGTCATAGAATCCACCTGCCCCATGACCTTTGCAGTGGTACTTAGGACTTTGAGTAAAACCATAAAACCCGAGGCATCACTATTCCGGCGCGCATTACTTGTGTAGCGATGATAGTTCAGTGGTTAGCGCGTTCTGTTCAGAAGGGTGTGGGTTCAAATTCTATCAATGAGCCCGAGCTACCGAAAGAAAGAAAGAAAAACGTTTAATACAAACAACTGGTTCTTTGTTCTCTGTACTCTTTTCTGTTAATGATGTGCACAATAAAGAGTTATATATCTATCTATCTATCTATCAAACAGAGACAGACAAAAGTTACAAAATAGGGGCTCACCTCAGCATAATGCTGGTCATACTAAGTGGTATGACCAGCGCTGGTCTCCCGGTGAGCCCTTGTAGTGTACCGGTGAAACAGTAGCATGTAAGCATTTTCTAGTACTCGGCTAGCTAGTTACCACTATCTGCTGCCAATTAGCACAGGGTTTTTTTTTTTTAATGTTTGACAGGCTAGGTGTTTGACCACAGCTCACCTGATGTTAAGTGAAAGCGTGGTCGAAGATGGTAAAGCACACCTAGCCTGGAATGGAACTGGCTCTCAAGTGAGGCTGCCGGAACACACCGTTAGATGCTTGGCGGCAGATTTTTAACTTGAGGGTGGTAGCTAGCCAGTCGAGTACTAGAAAGTGCCCTACCACCATGCTATGGTTTCCTCACGATGTTTTCCTTCACCGGCAGCTCAAGCTCATTGTTGGGGTTTGAACCCACGCCCTTCGGCATGCGAACCTACCGCGCTAACCACTGAGCTATCATCGCTACAAGGGTGTTGCGGCAGCCTCAGTGGAGAGCTAGATGTTAAGTGACGGTGTGGTGGAAGATGGTAAAGCACACCTAGCTTGGAATGGAACTGCCTCCACTCCACCCATCTTCCATTAAACCCCCCTTAATTTCCCAGGTATCCCTTCAACAAATGGGTAACTCACGCGCGCGTGCCGTGTACGAAGCGAACCTTCCCGACTCGTTCCGTCGACCGCAGCACGATTCGTCGCTAGAAGCGTTCATCAGGGCGAAGTACGAGCAACGCAAGTACCAGGCCAAGGAGTGGGTGCAGCCGCCAACGCCTAAAGTCAACTGGTGAGATATCTTTGGTTTTGGCGTCGCATTTTGAGCATTTGCCAGTGTCAAGTGTTTTAAATTATCAAGTTTTAGTTATAGTCATAGTCCAGACTTGGTCGAGTCCAGTCATGCTTTAGTAAAGTTGTAGTGACTTTACTATAAAGCTTTGATGGAGTTTTGGAAGCAACACGAAAAGTTATGTTTCACCACATTATATCATTTTTCCACACACGCGCTTGTGATTCGGCACTTTATGAATAAAACACTACCATTTTTATGCATAATTACTGGACAAAACACTAGTTTTGGAAAAAAATACAATGAGGCGACACGATTCTTTCCGCGTTCCTGCCAAAACACATATAGTCCTAAGTAACTACAATTTGTTTGTCATCAAACACAGATTTAAAATGTTCCTTTTAAGTGTATAGTTTGACTTAATAATAAACGACATATTTATTAATTACGTAACATTGACATTTCCAAATTTTTAATAATTATATTTTTATGCATGTTATCTGTCCGTCTGTCACCAGGCTGTATCTCATGAACCGTGATAGTGATAGTTAGACAGTTGACATTTTCACAAATGATGTATTTCTATTGCTGCTATAACAACAAATAGGTACTAAAAAACGAAATAAAATAAATATTTAAGAGGGCTGCCATACCTTTTTTTTTTCCGCCGATTTTATAGGTAATGGTACGGAACCCTTCGTGCTCGAGTTCGACTCGCACGTGACCGGTTTTATTTTCTTTTCTTTTTTTTTATGGTTGACAGGCTAGATGTTTGACCACAGCTCACCTGATGTTAAGTAAAGGTGTGATCGAAGATGGTAAAGCACACCTAGCCTGGAATGGAACTGGCTCTCAAGTGAGGCTGCCGAAACACACCGTTAGATGCTTGGCGGCAGATTTTCAACTTGAGGGTGGTAGCTAGCCAGCCGAGTACCAGAAAGTACCCTACCACCATGCTATGGTTTCCTCACGATGTTTTCCTTCACCGGCAGCTCAAGCTCATTGTTGGGGTTTGAACCCACGCCCTTCGGCATGCGAACCTATCGAGCTAGAGTTTGATGACCGTTATGAATGCAGTGATATGTTTAGTGTTGGAGATGCGAATAAATAAATATGTGGTCTATCTTAAGTTCTTTATCTTATCTGCACAGTCTCCGGCAAAAGATTAACATCCTCACTAAAAGGATTTAAAAAAAAAAAAATGTTCGTTTTCTTCAGGGATAAGGAAATAGATGAAGAGATCGAGAGACAAAAACGGAAAAAGAAGACAACATCGTCAGGTCTAGGGCCCCTACCAGCTCCATCTACCAACGACAAGAAGTACAATGTAAGTATTTAAATAATAAAAATTGTAACAAGAATTACAAACAGCCAAGACATCTTAGGGGCCATCCATCCATCCATCCATTTATAAATTACGTCACACAAATTTTATGTTTTTTTTCACCCCTCGCCATCCTTGTCACAGCTGATCACATTTGAAAGAAAGAAAGAAAATCATTTTTTTTTTTCTAACAATAAATAAAATAAATAAATAAATAAATATCACAGGACATTACACACAGCGCCATCTGACCCCAAACTAAGCAGAGCTTGTGCTATGGAAGACAGATAACTGATAGAATACTTAAATACTTTCTTTTTTTTTTTGTAAATACATACTTATAATACATACAGTACACCCAGACACAGAACAAACATCGATGTTAGTCACACAAATGTTGGTCCTGAGTGGGAATCGAACCCACGCCCTTCAGCTCTCGAAGCAGACATACTACCAATGAACCAACAGGGCTGTCAACACACTACACAATACACTAGACACAACAACAGATAAGTACAAACAAAACACACAAATAAAAAGATACATGTTAACAAAAAGACAACAAATTTGACAAGATAATAAGCAGGTTATCGCTGCAGTGGCTGGTGCATCAACAAGGAAAAAAAATTGTGATTTCACCTAGTGTGATGACACATATTTTCAATTTTACATTTAGATATAAAATCTAATATGTATTTTGAAAAAAATGTGATGTCACAAAATTTAGGACCCCTCTCCGCCTCTTGTCACACAATGTCACACTTCGTCGACCCCCTCCCTACACCTTAACGTGTGACGTAATTTATGGAAGGCCCCTTATCACTAATCCTTAAATATTATGAAACAAAACCTATAGCTCAAATTGTTTCTCTGATTACTTCTTCGTCTAGTCCCAAACTAAATAAAACTAAGCATTTATGAGACTAAAAAACTAACATTATTACCGCATTACTGAATATTATATCATTGTGAAAACAAATGTGGCAGCAAAACAAGACGCTGTGTTCGATCAAGGGTCAATGAATTTTTGAATTATGGAAAAGCTAATTTATTTTTCACTCTTAAAAGTTGTTCATAATGATAAGTACAATGTACCCGCTATCGGCTTAGTACATACCAACCCTACCTACCCACCTACCTGCCTTACTCACTAACAATGCCCTACTGTTTCAGCTAGTCTATGTGTTAATACAAGGTATCCATTTATTTAAAGTTTTACTTAAAACTGTTGAGCCTTTACAGTACAAGGGTGCTAACAAACATACGCCACCATCACAGGCTAGGTGAGCTTACCATCTTCGACCGTACCGTCACTTAAAATCAGGTGAGCTGCGGTCAAACCTAGCCTGTTAAACATGAAGAAAAACATACTCACACTCCTGCACTGTCCCATACAGTGCAGGACCATAAAACAATTATCTAACATTTTAACACCAATCTAAATAATGTTACTCAAAATCTCGACATCTTTTTCAGAAATCTGACGTAATCCCAAGCATACCGAAGCCAAAATCGTCAGTCAGTCCGAAGCTTGGCCGCAACACGCCTCCTACTGAGCCCAAACCGTCTAACGGCGCCGCAGACCTACTCGGCTTAGACACCGCTAAATCAGATAAAACCAACGACGATATCTTCTCCAGCTTCTTCTCAGCGCCTCAAGAAAAACCCGCAGAACCACCGAAAGAAGCACAAAAACCAGATCTCAAAGCGGAAGAGGAAAACTTCTTCAAACAAGCCGCCCCAACGGAAAAGGAAAAGTCCAAGCTTACAAAAGATAGCATATTAGCACTATACAGTCAAACCCCGTCTACTAACTTAGCTAACTTCAGTCAGAATGTGCAGCCTTCGTATCAGAATCCGGCTCAAACTGGTTCATTCCAAAATCAGGCTCAATCCGGTTCATTCCAAAATCTGTCTCAGACAGGTACGTTCCAAAATCAACAAAATTCGTATCAGTTTGGCGCGTTCCAACAGCAATCTGGGTATAACAGCTTGGGTAATGTCGGTGCTCAAAACGGAATGCAATATAACCAGTTCCAAATGGGGAGCCAGTTCCAGCAGCCGTTTGGTGCAAATGCGCCTTTACAGCAGCCAATCCAAAACCAGCAATTTTCCAGCAATCAGTTTTTCAACCAATCACAGCAACCGCTGCCACAGCAGTTTGCCAGCTTAAACTTAGCTCAGAGTTTTCCTAACGCGTTCACGCAATCTAACAGCAATGTTGCCAGCAACTCGACTTGGCAGTAAACGCGTTTGCGTTAGTATTTTTTGTTTACTTAATTCCACGGATGTATATTTTTGAATGAGCGCTAATTATTATGAGGGTTTTGCGGGTAGATCGAAATGCAACAACAAATAGGAACCAAGAACCAATCAGGGCTTGATTTTTGAAGATTGTTTAGCCAATCAGACGTCGGGTAATACAGACATGCGCGTAAACAGCCTCATGATTGGCTGATTGGGACCCATAGTAAAAATAATAACCATTACGGGTTATTTTGCGTTCCTGTATGAAATAGGTATGTATCTATTTAAAAATGTGGCGTATATAATAGTGACTATATTTCAGTCTGGACTAGAAGAAAAATTATCGATGGATATAAATCTTGAAATATAAACATATAAAGTTTTATTACAAGACATTATAATCACGATATAGAGTTCAGAATCCACTGGCGCCACATCCACGTTAATAATGTCTCTAAAAGGAGTCTGGCCATATTTTGTTCATACTGGTGTGTTCATTGTGATGTTAAATGTCTGTTCATAAGGTTGATTATAAAATAAAACTTATTTTGCTGTTTGAAAAAATAAGTTTAAACTGGCCATCTCTCGTCTGAAATGATGACCATTATTTAGAAGTGACTTGTCACATGTGTGTGTAATGTATCACATTGGTAGTCTGGAAAAGCGAACGCGTTGGAAGATTTTGGCGAAAATAGTAAAAAAATCTTGTCACACCATTCTATTATTTTACAAAATGTGCATTTATACATTGTCGCGTTTTAATCTTGAAAGGCCGAATTACGAGTGACAATAATCTTTGCATTTCTTCGTCAAATCTCTTATTAAGGTCGCTGCTACTTTACTAAGAACATGACTGGACTTCTATGACTACTGTTTCCGTACACGGCGCGAATAACTTGACATATCGTCGGTGAACAACTTGAGATGTCATTTTTATTTATTTCATTTTGTTTTATTTTTAAAACGTTAATTTATTATTATACTAACATTATCTGAAAATTCCGATTAAATTACTTAGATACATATAAAAATTATATAAAAGGATAAAAAAATAGATTTACCAAACCAATAATATGTAAACTTAAAAATGGCTGCCCTGAAAAGTATGCATTTTCGTCTTGTCAATGTATTCACGCCGTGTACGGATTTGTACATTTACTGTCACCAAAACTTATTCCACCTGATTTTTTCATCAAAATACTTTACAATGGCAGAATATACAAAAGTGCAATGTCAAAAACAAAGCTTTTAAAAAGAAACAAAACATTGTACATATATGGATTCAAATGATGCGTTATACCAAGTTGCTATGCGGTGAATAGCATGTTGGCCATAGCTTGCTGAACAGAGTAGAAACATAGTTGGCCAGTGTGAACACGGCTCGTTTGCGTGCCCTTCCAGCGCTCGGGATAACTCGCCACGACTCGACGTCATCTCACCTTCCCTCCGCCAACAATGTCCGCATATTTGTTGACAGCCTACGCTTGGAAACAACTTGTAAGCTGCATTGTTGGCTGCTTATTAATTTGCAAATTGCCGAGTTGGACGAGTCTCGACCAACTCGATTTTATTATTGACTATTTGAAAAAATAATCAAAATATAAAAAAATAAGTTTCCCGCGACACATTTGTGTTATTTGTGTATGCTATTCCAGTTAGAATGCTGATTGTAAAGTACTAGCTGCGTCCCGCGGTGTTACCCGCTATGTGTAAATCCAGGATGTCTGCTACCTCTATGCCAAATTTGGTCAATATTGGTCCAGCCGTTCGAGCGTAAATAATTAACATACATACAAACACACTTACACACTCACAAACCTTCGCCTACATAATATTAGTGTCATAGTTACAAGATTTAGTGTTTATTTCATTCAGTACATAGACTTTTTTTAAATATTTTATCGAGCTATTACTTACGTATGTGATATAATTATTATTTATATTATTAAAATACTTGTATATGTATTAAAATGATTCTTTAGTTTATAATAAAGTTTAGCACTATAGTTCTAATTTTAATATAGCACACGTGAATTAAATTAATTTTATTTTGAGATTTATTTTTATTTTAATATTGGTCACAAAGTTACTCTTCTAATTCTAGGGAAATACTTTTATATTGGCATGTGTTTATTAATATTCGTATAATGCCTGCCATATGAGTTGACCGCTATAAAATTGGTTACAGACCTGTTTTATTTCGTGTATTTTATTGTACCTCTAATATTTATTACTTACTTTACTAGCTACGAAAATCTACCGCTAAGCACCTAACGGTGTGTTCCGGCAGCCTCGCTGAAGAGCCAGTACTATTCCAGGCTAGGTGTGTTTACCATCATCGACCACAACATCACTTAACATCAGGTGAGCTGTGGTCAAACACCTAGTCTGTTAACAATAAAAAAAAAACTTTAAATAGGGTGATACTTTAATGTTATTTTAGTAAATTGTACAATAATTGTTAGCTACATATGTGGCGCGTATTTGTACCTGATGTTTGCTGTATGTCAAAAGTCACTTGGAGCTAGCTATCACTGACATCATCTCTCGTACTTTTGACGACTTTTGGTGAAAGGTAACTCCAAGACAATTCTTTATTGTAAAATATGAAGTACATTCTAAGAATTAACGCTCGAAATTAAGTATCGAAAACGGGTGAGCGTACAAGCTGCACGGAAAAGTCAACTCTTCGCAGATTGCTGTAAGGTCAAAATTGTATGCACGAATCTTCTGACGAAGGTACAATTTCACAGTAAACTGGAAAATGTGAGCGTACAAGGGGCACGGAAAAGTCAACTCTTCGCAGATTGCTGTAAGTTCAAAATTGTATGATCGAATCTTGTGACTAAGGTACAATTTAAAATGCACAGTAAACTGGAACAAGTTGATTTTGTCTATATGTATAGCTAACGTCACCATACGTCCCGTTTTGAACGGGACTGCCCCTTTTTGCACTGCTCTGTCCCAATGTCCCTAAAAAAACTTTACGACGCTACATCGTCAAGTTTTCAGTTACAGAAAGGTAGATACTAATATCAAAGTATATGAAAGACAATCTCTAAACTTATAAGATTTTTTTTGCGAAAAGTTACAGATTGGAATTATCCAAACATTTCGTAAGAAACTCTTTGGATGGAAGTGTATTCAACACTTCCACGTTAAAGGTCTGAATGATGCAAACTTAAGCATTTTGATATTTATTGTCTCCCTGAAACAAACGCATTCGTTTAGTATAAATAATTTGTAGACATCTGAAAAACCTCAGTTGCAGATATCAAAAACCAGATAACGTAAGAGAAAATTGTTACAGTGTCGCTACAATTTTGAAAGTGTCCCGTTTCGAGCATACATTTAAATTGATACGTTATGTATAACTGATGTTTCAATGCATAGTTTAGAGCTCATAACTTTTGGAATAAATTAGTAGTACTTAATGCAGCGCAATGATATCTATCAAAGCTATTTTGTCACAACCATGTATCTTGTACTTACTAAATGATTCTATATTTATTAAAAGGTTGAAAAGAAACTGGAGAATGCGAGATTACGCGAGGTTCGTTTTGGTGTATTTAGTTCTGTGTTTTTGTGAGTTACAATATAAATAGTTCACAGGGCCAGTCATATTGGCGTGGCGCCTCGAACTGTCCTATATTTCTGTTTACATTAATAAACGTATAATAATGCCAATAGAAGTTGGTTTTTTTCTGCAATTACACATTTTCAGCTGAATAGTAATAAGTAGGTACCATTAGCGGACATTGGTACGAAACATGGCCTATTTGGAAAATAGTGTAGGTACATCGTAGAGAATTTAAAATTACTGTTTTTTATGATTGACAGGCTAGGTGTTTGACCACGGCTCGCCTGATGCTATGTGAAAGTGTCTGTGTGGTCGAAGATGATAAACATAATGTAGAATGGCACTGGTTCTCATGTGAATGGTGCTTGGCGGCGTATTTTAGACAATAGGCACTTTATTTTTGTGACATAAAACAAACAAATTTCTATTACATACACCTTAGAAAATACTGTGAATCTTCTAAGACATAAACACTATACACAAAAAGAAATGCTAGCCAGAAAGGCGCTGGTCGTCCGTCGAGGCCGGCAGGTGACGTCACGTACGAGTGTGCGGGGCGGCAATAAAACGAAAAATATATGTATATATAAATTTTTTAACGTTGATAGCCCAGTGGTTAGTGAGGTTGGTTCAAACGCCGCCGGACGTCTGTTCAAACCCCAAAAATGAGCTTCTGCTACCGGTGAGAAAACCATAGCATGGTAGTTATATAGTAAGTATTAAGATATTTTCTATTCTTCGACTGGCTACTTTCCACCCTCAAGGTAAAAATCTGCCGCGAAGCACCTAACGATGTATTCCGTCAGGATCAGTTCAGAGTTTCATTCCGATGTGTTCATCATCTTCGACCACACCATCAAGTGAGCTGTGGCCAAGTGTCTAGCCAGTCAAGGATAAAAAAGTCTATTTGCTTCTAGATTCAAAATACATATCTGTATAATTATGCGATCGAAGTTTATTTATCAGGTACTTTATTAAAGAGGTAACGTTCCATTCAACGTTATTGAGAACAATACATAAAATAATACGGTTTTCTGCGTATTACAGAGTGTAATTTAAAAAGGTAAAAAGTTGTTGTGCTTGCTAAGCTTCCGTTTAGTTTATTATTATAATTAACGCGATATTCTTGTGAAAATAACTAGTGAAATTACTATAATGGACGATGGGTAAGTGCAATTTATATGTATACGTGATGTACTACGTAAAATTAAGTTAATGTTGTCAATAAACTAACCCAGCTTTTGTTTTGGCGCCAGCGGACGGCCATATTGCTAGAAACAGCTGTTGGATTGGACGTCTTGCGTGCGCTCCGATGTTTTTCTGATATTATTTGTAACAAAAAATGTTTCGAAACTCGTGTGCTCGTTATAAACAATGGTAATGGTGTGTGAACAATATGTGTTAATTAGAAAACAGTTTTGATTTAACCAACGGGATGTGTTCTCTTTAAATTTCACTATGGCGAGTGGAATGCAGGATTACGAAGACGTTCCCGCGGAGGAAATGGAATACCAAGCGAAATGGAGCAGGTTTTCCGATTGGCTGCATTGCATTTGTGTTGTAACTTTCGATTTGGAACTTGGGCAAGCGATGGAAAGCGTCTATCCACCTGGAGTAAAGTTGACAGACCAGGAGAAATGCAATATTTGCTACCTAGCGTTCCCCGATTCTAATTCCGGATGCATGGGCGACACGCAATTTCACGTGCGGTTACGGTCAAGGACACCGTTAAGTAGACGGCAAATCATGTACAACGAAGACGGTGTGCCTACGTTACGCGCTGATTCGTCGCACTATTGGGGCTTCGTCTACTTTAGACAGGTCAAAGATCCCTCCCTACCGCGAGGCTACTTCCAAAAAAGCATAATTTTATTAACACGCCTGCCGTTCATCAACCTGTTTTACAAGGTAATTCAGTTGATAGCACCAAAGCATTTCGAAGAAGGCGAGAGCAGCTTGGAGGCTGCTTGCCATGACATCAACAGATGGCCGGTTTTAGACGCCGGCCAAAATGTCCTCCTGCCAGTTTTGGGTACAGTATTCCAGTCATATATTCCAAACCACCAGACAGGAAAAATTACAAGATCTGATATAGCAAAACCAGTGCATTCACACAATATCCCTCACATATTGGCATCCATACAGGATGTAAACGTATTTGACGCGCTGTCAAGTGTAATATCACACTTACACTTGCTGTGGGAGCTAGTATTGACAGCAGAACCAATTGTAGTAATGGCCAGTTCTCCCACAGAATGCTCAGCATTGGTTCAAGCTCTAACAAATCTAATTCAGCCGCTCCCTTATGCTGCTGAGTACCGTCCTTATTTCACAATACATGACAGTGAATTCAAAGAGTTCACTAGAAAGCAATTCAACCCGCCTTGCGTAATTTTAGGTGTGACCAATCCATTCTTTACAAAAACATTGCAACATTGGCCACATACAATTAAACTGGGTGATGCTACTTCAATAAAAACTAAATTGAGGAAAGTTGGGAATCTAAAGCTTCTAGACACAGCTCCAGGTGTCTATACACAGTACAAGGCATTCTTAGAAAAAGATAAAGCTATAATTAAAAAGCTACACAATGGAATAAGAACAGACCGTCCATCTGAAGTGCAGACAGCAATGGTAAAAAGGCATTTACTTGAATTGACTCAAAGTTTCATGATTCCTTTAGAAAGGTACATGGCATCACTAATGCCATTGCAAAAGAACATTTCTCCATACCGAGCTCCCCCTGTGCCAAACCCATTCAACCCTGAAGACTTTTTTGCTACACTCCAGCAATCAGGGCCTCAGCTAACAACTGGCATAAAAGGAGATTGGATTGGTTTGTATAGAAGCTTCTTCAGAACTCCTAACTTCAGTGCATGGTTTCATGAAAGGCACAGCAACTTGACAAACAAACTCCATGCATTACAACTGGAAGCTCTAGCTGAAAGTGATCTAAAAAAGTGGTCAGTTGGAAAGAAAGAGGTAGAAATTGTGGACATGGTGTTAAAGTTACGTGAAGTGTTGAAGAATAACCCGCCTGTGGCTGACAACACTCGGACACTGCTTGCGAGGCGTTTGGACGACCTCAACTGTGTGCTTCCGGATGATATGAAGTCTATATTGAATGCTAGATCGTGACATCAGCACTGCTGCGCCTCAAAGCTGAGAGGTTGCAGCGACGACTGCAAAATCCAGTTGAAATTTGACCCTATTCCTTGTATGTAAAGGATAAGAATCGACTAAAAAATGGAGTGATTTCACTATTTGTTGATAAGTTACACTGTCTATACTAAAGCCAACTAAAAATATGTAGCCAACATATGTACAATGATATGCCTTTATCATAATGCCGAAAATCATAACAAATAAATATAATTAGTATTAGTTTGTTATTTTATTTTGGTAATATTAATTATAAATTTAGTATACAATTACTTATATAAAACAAAAGTAAGTTAACAGAACATCATACACATAAATTGTCTACTCCAAACAAATTTGTCACTGACATTTTAAACTGTGTCCATGTTAGCAAAACCTAAACTGATTCTCTTAAAACCTATATCAAACTGAGATAAAAACTACCAGCAACTTATCGGAAGATAGTGAAATGAATTCTAATCTAGTTTATTTGTTATTTTTAAGAGGTACAATGGCCTATACTATCACAATGGTGTTAACAATTATGTAATGCTAAGGTCATTGAGCTACAAATGACGACTTCTCCATGTTTTTGTGTCTTACAAATTGCCATAGCTTATTCACGAAGCGCTTTCGCAATTTGACCTTCAAAAGTGTTTCGAACAAAAGAAATTGTATTCAAGGTTTTGTTTACAACACATTTAACATACATAAAAACTAGTGCAGTAGGCGGATAATTTAGACTTGTAAAAGAGCTTTATTTTGTATATTGATTTGTCATGAAATATATATTTTACTATAACAAAACTTTGTCAAAGATATTTTAAGTCTATGTTGGAAAATGAAATTGTTGTGATGACAGAGCTTCAATTAATTCAATGTATCTTAATTACAAACACTTAAAGTAACAATTAATACAGTACATGTTATGTAGTACACATTAAAGGACTGACACTAGTTTTTTCATCATTCTTCAAATGCATTTTCGCATGAGTTTGTTTCATTCGAAAATGGTCTATTTTCCATAATTTTGTATGAAAACTCACACAATCAAATAAAGAATGTAAATTATTTTTCTTATTCATACAATGCAAATTACTATATATGTGTATAATATTTATAAGTGACACACTGTCTAAGGAAAATTACTTGTTTTGATAATTGTTCTTGCAAACAATAGTTAGAATTATAAAACATAATATTTGCAGTCAAATAAACATAACAATTATTGTACACACATTCAATCAATTATTTTATTCTTAATATTGGACTAATTGACTCTGAGTCTCTTTTCCTTATTTGTTTAATTAGACTTGTTTTTGATTCTATCGAAATTTTATCCTATGTTAATGCCACACTTTTACGAACAAACAAAAATAACATAAAGAATAAACAGAGAATGTGCAATGAATTAACTGCTACAATATCTTAGATTTCTTTTACTTGGCAACTTTTGAGTGACTGTAACACTGACTGTGACTTGTTTGTAGCATTCATAATCATTGATCAATTTAGGGGTTTCTTTTGATGTCTGCTGCACTGGCCTCGCTCTAACATGAGCATTCTGTAGTGCCTTGTGGTAACGAAAACTTATTAGACTTCAATGGGTGTCAGGTCCATCGCGTTGCAGGAATAAGAATCTGTACAGTGCCTAGCACTTGTGACCTAGGTGTAGGTTTAAGGAGCCCTTTTAAATAAGCATTAACGCTCATTAATACTCCATTTGGGTGTAAAGTGTCCTATATTATACTGAACATTTAGAACAAGTTCAGTCATTTTGATGACAAAATTCCTGCAATTTTCAACATCTTTTAGATTTTATAAAAAAAAACAGTCTTAAAATTTTCCTATCAAATCTGGATGGTTGGACAAACCTGTGACAGATTTCGTATTTACGTTTCGGTGTATTTTATAAGTGCTGTCATGGAATATTTTGAGGATGATGGGTCAAATATTTGCGATAGATAAGCATTACCGTTAGATATTGTTACAAATTGTGTCGATTATATTTACTTTAGTATTGTGTGAATAATTCTTATTCGGGTTGGGAGTGATAAAGCATGTTTTGCGTTACACCAAGTCAATAAGCCCAGCCCAGACACTGTATTGTCTAGCTTTAATCCTACTCTGAAAACCCACTTGTGGTGTACTGTAGATATCTCTTGCTAGTAATTACTTAAGCCAACCCAGCACCTTCAAATACAGGAGAGAGGTTCTGGACCAATGGCATAATATATATTTTTATAGTTGACAAGATAAGTGTTTGACCACAGCTCATTTGATGTGAAGTAATGGTGTGGTCGAAGCTGGTAAACATAACTAATCTGGAATGTAACTGGCTCTCAAGTGAGGCTGCCGAAACACAGATGCTTGGCAAGAGTTTTTAAATAGAGTGTGGTAGCTAGGCAGCCGAGTACGAGAAAGTACTCTACCACAGTGCTGTGGTTTCCTCACGATGTTCTTCACCGGCAGATCGCGATTATTGTTGGGGTTTGAACCCACGCCTTTCGGCGTGTGAACCACCCGCTATAACCACTGAGCTATCGTCACTACATATAAATGAAATATAATATAATTTGACAGCCTCTTTGGCTCATTGGTAGTGTATCTGCCTTGAGAGCTGTAGGGCGTGGGTTCGATTCCCACTCAGGGCAAACATTTTGTGAATAAACAAATGTTTATTCTGTGTCTGGGTGTTCTGTATGTATTATAAGTATGTATTTACAAAAAAAAAGTATTTATGTATTCTATCAGTTATCTGACTTCCATCACACAAGCTCTGCTTAGTTTGGGGACAGATGGCGCTGTGTGTATAGTCCTACGATACTTATTTGTTTATTTTATTTATTTAATGTAAATACAATAATAATTAATCAAAGGACATAATTGTAATTATTATTAATAATATCGAGAGTTACTGCGCTATGAATTAAACTTTTTGTCCATGATTGTATCATTATGTTTCACGAAAACTATGTTAAAAAAGTCTAAAATTAAGTATGTAAATAATAAGAGTTATATGTAATAATGATAATTGAAAACTTTGTCCAGCTGTTAGATTAATAAAATGTATGTCTAAAAAATAAAGTAAGTTTTGGTAGATTGTTTGTAGAATCTCTTTGTTTATAACTACATAGTATTTGAGATAATATATGCAATGTCAATTTTGCTGTATTGTATATTTATCCAAACTAGACAGCTCTAATATTCTTGTCAAACAATGGACCTAGATTACTTTAAAGAGCGCAGAATCAATATATTTGCATTTATCGGAATATCCTACATATTTTTTGTTTTACTTATGCGGGATATATTATTATTTTTTTATTCAAACACAAAACAAATTACAATCATTAGGAAACTAGAGTACAGAAATGTGGGATCAGAGTGGGATTGCAACTCAGACCATGTGTGCAATGTTGGTTTAGCGTTTAAATAATTATAATTATATAGATATATTGTGGAAAAAACAGTCCTCTGGGTGGCAGAACAGTCTCTCTGCCGCATTTTTTTACAAAATTGCCTATAATTCGAAAAATAAGGGAAAATTACAATGGTTTCTTGTTTATATGTATTTATATTATAACTATCTATCGACTTAACATATTATATTTTTAATTTTCTAGAAAAATAGTGTTGGGACAACTGTCAACAGACAAGTTTCCAGTTAGTAGAGAAGGGCTATATAATTAGCTAGGGGTCGGACTGAGCCAGGCATGAACATGAATCAAACATCAATTAAACATGAATGGTTCATTAAGAGTAAAAAATAACACAATTTTTTTAACATGTGCCAAAACTGGCTTATTCACATTCATAAAACTTTTTTTAGTATAATATTGAACTGGATTTTTTTATTTTGCTACATATTACTTGGTGGTAGATTTCCTTAGCAGGAGATCGTCTAGGTAGGTACCACTGCAGTACCAGATATTCTGCCGCCAAGCAGTAGTGTGCAAACATTACTGTGTTCCGGTTTGAAGGGTACTGCAGCTAGCGAAATAACTGGGCTGTTAAGACTAACCATCGAAAGTCTCAAAGTAATGAGCGCCAAAGCAGTCCCTGTGATGCCCTGGACTTTGTTTTGTTACTCAAAGTTCTGTGTATCGCTGTAATGGTCGTGGATAGGCGTTATCTCTTACTATCAGGAGAGCGTCTCGTTCGTCTCATTACTTCTTAAATAAATAAAAAACTTCCCAACCGTGAAAGAATTTTTGAATATAATATAAGTGTAGATATTATACTAAATATAATAATACGTTACATTATATTTATATATGTATATATTTTTTTTAATATCCCGCTCAACACAGCAATCTGTCGGAGACATTTAGCTGTTTCTCTGTCTGAAATCTTCTGCATATTTTGTGATTTACGGCAGTGAGGAGTTGTCCATTGACATCTCTTTCTCAATCTTTGGCAAATCGATTAATAAGGCTCGGAATACTGTTCCTCCTCAGTCTTGTGTAATGTGTACTTCCGGAACCTGTTAACTTTGTAGCTAATGCATTAACATGAGTTGCTAATTTCCGTTTGTAACTTTGGTTATGGACAGCAATTTCCTGTTTCACAGTGTTTAGCCTCAGATCATTAAGGATTATAATATAATAAATGTAAAGCACATTTATTTCAGCTCACTAAGACCCATATGTAGCAAATTGCAAAAAATTATAAATACATTAATTAAAAACATACAATTTAGTGACACAAAAGAATAAAATTTAGACTGTTATATTATAATGTTGTGTCGTAACACATGTGCAGTTGTGCTGCATGGAGGATATTTCGACTTGTTTCGGCTACTTCCTACAACAGCCTTTCCCAAAGTGAGCGATAACGCCCCCTTGTGGGCGCTGTAGGCCTAAAGGGGGGCGGTAAGAGACCCAGAAAAAAAATGGGTCCTGTTTTGTTGAATATATAAAATAAAAATTATGTCAAGGTTTTTAAGTAGGTGAAAAAAATGGGGGCGCTAAAAAATAATTTATTCTCAAAGTGGGCAGTACACCAAATAAGTTTGGGAACCCCTGTCCTACAACTATAGTCGGGAGTTTTCGATATAAAATCCCACGTAAGTAAAACAAAAATGTATCAAAACCACATCAGTTTCCATATACTACATAATCCAACCATTATTTGTAATCGCTCCTTATTATATTATCTACGTAATGTTTGTTGATATAAATGTTTGTATATAAGCAAGATAAATTGATGTTATCGTTATATACCCATAATAATTATATACATTAGATAGAATAAGAAAGTTACACTTGTAAAATGTCGGGCACATTAACTGGACAGTTTAGTTTGATTTGACACAGTATTGTTTGCCAATTATGATTTTGTTGTTGAAGAGTTACAAGGAAATCGATCAGCCATTTTCAGTAAAATAAAGTAAAATTTTAGCGCGCGAAAGCTTTTTCTGCATTACTTTTTTTAATTTAAACTGACCTTTATTTTTAATTTGATTTGACACAGTATTGTTTGCCAATTATAATTTTGTTGTTGTAGAGTGTTATCGGGAAATCGATCAGCCATTTACAGTAAAATTTTAGCGCGCGAAAGCTTTTTCTGCATTACTTTTTTAAATTTAAACTGACCTTTATTTATAATTTGATTTGACACAGTATTGTTTGCCAATTATAATTTTGTTGTTGAAGAGTGTTATCGGGAAATCGATCAGCCATTTTCAGTAAAATTTTAGCGCGCGAAACCTTTTTCTGCATTACTTTTTTTAATTTAAACTGACCTTTATTATTAATTTGATTTGACACAGTATTGTTTGCCAATTATAATTTTGTTGTTGAAGAGTGTTATCGGGAAATCGATCAGCCATTTTCAGTAAAATTTTAGCGCGCGAAACCTTTTTCTGCATTACTTTTTTAAATTTAAACTGACCTTTATTTATAATTTGATTTGACACAGTATTGTTTGCCAATTATAATTTTGTTGTTGAAGAGTGTTATCGGGAAATCGATCAGCCATTTTCAGTAAAATTTTAGCGCGCGAAACCTTTTTCTGCATTACTTTTTTTAATTTAAACTGACCTTTATTTTTAATTTGATTTGACACAGTATTGTTTGCCAATTATAATTTTGTTGTTGAAGAGTGTTATCGGGAAATCGATCAGCCATTTTCAGTAAAATTTTAGCGCGCGAAACCTTTTTCTGCATTACTTTTTAAAATTTAAACTGACCTTTATTTTTAATTTGATTTGACACAGTATTGTTTGCCAATTATAATTTTGTCGTTGTTTAATAGTGTTACCGGGAAATCGATCATCCATTTTTACTAAAATTTTAGAGCGCGAAATGTTTACTGAATTACTGTTTTAACATTTGAGTAGGAAAATAGTATTATTTTTAAAGTCTGCTGTTTCCAAAATATTTACCCATAACTTGAATAAGATTTTATAAGTAAATTAAGTTTTTATTTTTATGGCTGCTATTGGAAGTGTGTATCTATAATTATAGAGGCGTGAAAAATGTATGGAATTACGTTGATATGTTACGTAAAGAATATTTCGGTATGAGAGATGCTTTATCTCTAATATTTCAGTATCAAATCTTACATAATAATGACATTGAACGTCTTAATTGTCGTATCTAAGAGTACACTATATATTTTATACCTACTTTCAACATGGGTAAATAATTATTTGCCTCATATTTTTATTTTGTAAGTTATTTCATAATTTATATATTTTGAGTATCATTGTTGTTTGGTATTGAAAATACAGTCAAAACGCTACCTGTAAATGTGGTATAGAATGGGTCTAATGTTTTATTCATAGAATGTCATGGATTTTGTAAAAAGAGATCTGGCTGGTGTTAACTACCTAAAAATAATTGACATGTTACATTACTATAGTTAAAATGTACCCGTTACTATCAATGATTTATATGCTAAGCTAAAAAGCAGTTTCATATGCGGGATCCTGTATTCTAGGGTGTTTCCCCCTTAAGTACAAAAAAACATTTTTTTTTTTAACATGTGTGCCAAAAACTATTCACATTGTCTTTTTCAGTAAAATATGAGCACAATGTCATGTATTTAGGGAATAAAATAGCTAAAGCTACTGTTTGGGAAAGAAATATGAGCACCCAAGGCCTATCTGGGGTTAAGGTTTAAACAAGATCTGCTCTGATTAAATGTAGTAATTGGATCCATGTACAGGATTTGATAACTTTTGGTTTAAAAAAAAAAGAGTAGTGATTAAAATTAAGACCAGCATGGTAGTCAAATCCATGGAGATATGATACTGAGTGGCCAAGTAGTGTAGTGTTTCAAGTCAACTATATGAAATTCCGCATGTGTGTTCGCGTGAATCATTGTATACAACTGATAAATGACTTCTCATGGTATGTCATATTACCTCAGTCTTACACTGAGTATGGCTAAGTTCCTTTACAATGTGTAGCTTGACCATGCCGTTATAGTTCATTTTAAATGTAAATAAGAAGATTCTCCTCATCCCTGCCTCTCATGCACATTATTTTTACAACATACTAATATTTTTGTAATGAATTTTGGCTGTTTGCTCAATATTGTCTTACACTTCTGTGTATTTAACATATCCCATCGTTTTAGCCACATGTATATAACGAACATTGTACAAATAAATGCACTGATGTATAAAATTAATAAACATTTTATTTTTCAAATAATTTGTTTTATTTAACACTTATGTAGAGTTGTGCCATTCCCGTATCGTTACGAAGAAATATCACGATAACAGGATTATTAATTTAAACATTAATAAGTTTATAAACACAGCACTGTAATAAATCTACTCAAGCTATGGACATGGTTTCAACAAGATCCATATGTGCTCGACAGATCCTTTGGTGAAAGTGCATCCCACGCACAACTGAAATCTTGATCAATTGAGCGAATTGCAGATTAATTTAGTCGTTTATTATTTGCAGCATAAAGCAATTAAAAACCTGTTGCCATAAATTACACAAACTCATTGAAGCAAAAATTCTATTTGCATTGATATTTGCAATAACTTCACTTGGAGCTTAATTTCACAGAGAGCAATGCGTGGGATGCATCAATAACATAAAATTACTAAAAATTAACAGTATATTCACATAAACCCTAGTTAGGCGGTAGTTTGATCACAATCGGTTGTATTTTGCTTTGCTCCATATGTTGTCGTTGTCGGTTACCAAGCTATAAACTCCGGCGAGAGTGAGGCCTACGGCAGCGCCCAGCCCCATAGATCTCAAGCCCGAGGTGCTTTTGTAGATGACACCGGTGGTGGCAGCAGCGATGAAGGTGTTTGCTGTGTCTTCCCTATCTCTTATCCAAGTGACACCAAGAGCTATACATGAGTAGAATGAAGCTATAATTCCCAGGGTGCAACCAGTGGTGGTCCCTGAAAAGACAATAATTAATTATTAGTATTGCTATGAAACTGAAGGAAAAGGACAAAATTCATTTTGTTTCAGAATGATTATCAAAATGAGTGAGGAGCAATCAATTAATTAATTTCATTAAAACCTAACAAAGCTTCAGATATACCTATGACAAAATATTTGGCAGTGCAGGAAGCGATCTGTTTTTTTTTAAAGAAGAAAGAATAAGATTTGCTGTTGTTTGTTTGTTGTTGTTATTTGTTGTTTCTTTTTAGCTGACATTGCCACCATATCCCCAAAACCATCCAGCACATTACTGGAGTTTGTAGCTCGATTACATAAACTGACTTTAAACACAGACATGACCAAATTGCTGCCGTTATCCACCAATACCTTTGCTTTTAATCTTTATAGATAGTGTGATTGAGCAATTAAAGTCATTGACTACCAGGCCCTTATTAACATAATCATTTATATTCATGATTCACCTTGTTTCATGATGTAATTGACAACTTGTGTCCTTCTTACTTTCCCTGTTTGTCCTGCTAGGGTGGTCGCTCTCAAACCTTTATATAGGCCAGCCATACCTCCCAGACCTGAAAATATTTTTAAAACCAATGAGACCAACAATTTAAACAAAACATGAACAAAATTCATAGCTGACTACTAAATTTAGTGTGAAGTCTTTGCTGGATATCTAAGTTTTATTATCCTAATCAATTTACATGAATTTATGCAAACAAGATATAATAATTTTTACATATTCAAACATTCTTATGATACTTATCTAAGTAAAAACAGAAAAATCATGCCAAAACTGAGGGTTCAAGAAAGTTAACAATGTAAAATTGTTCTGGTGCATTGTTAACATCACAAATATAATGTATAAGTAATCATCATTACTGTAATACTGTTGTCTATTTAATAACTAATTTGTGATATTGTCTTATTTATTTTTACCTTTCCTATCATTAGTTCTTAATACTGCAATAACTAATGAATGTTATGTAAAGATATTGGAGGTTATAAGTACTTGTAATGTTCACAAAACAGTACCTGATCCTGTCATGAAAGATGTGCCTATAATGGGAAGAGCTACATTTGATCTTCTGGCGGTGGAAGCCATGTGACTATCATCAGGGTATAGGAATTCTGGTTGCATTTTCGGTATAACATGGGGATCGAAATTGAGGTACGGTGACAGGCTTGCTCCACCCTGTGCAGGCTTCTCCTCAGGCTTGTTGAGCGACAGAATATCACCAAATAAAGACATTTTCGTTTTTTCGCACTATACCACTAAACTAAAACTAAAAACGTGTTTCGGAATCACAAAGTGAATTTACAGAGATCGTCAAATCAAAATCGAACTTTGGTCAAAACGAAAACGTCAGATATGACATTGTTTTAGATAATAATTATGTCATGTCAACGTCAATAGTAAAATAACCATAGAGTCCGTCGATGCTGCCATAACTGAACAAATATTTTACCCATTTATTTGTAACCATCGCCATTGATTCCTCTTCGAATTAATTTGTTAATTTCTTTCAGAGAAATGCGAACACCAGAAGAAGTGCGAAAAATTATAAAGACTGCCAAACTTCATGAATCCGAGCTTACTGAAACTTCCCAAATCCTGAGATTTCCCGGGCCCAGTCAACAAAATGATAATTTGCGACTGATGTTGTTAGATGACAATCTTCTTAAAGAAATTGAAGCTGGAAATGATCTATTATTCAAAGGTGCCCGGTTTAATGCTGTTTTTATAAATTTACTCTCTGCTGTGAACGAGCCCCTTCTCATTGTGATAAGTTGGAGAAATACTATACTCCACCATGATGGCCAAGCGCGTTATGTAATCCAGTATGTTACTTGGATGGAGAACAATTATTTTTCTCAAAAACGAGCTCTTATTAGAAATTAGGTAAATGTAAGCGCCGAATGCTTGTGATTGCTCTGTTAGTGAAGCGCGATTCCAAGCGCATGAAGAACACCAACGCAGCACAACGGCATCGCAATGAAATTAATCTTGAGGCCTATTAATTAATCTTCTATAATTAATTAATTATTAGATCACAGAACAAAGACTTGTAAAAAAAGACAGTTTTTCTAAAATGACCCTTCCGAATGTGCCTCGTAGACGAGAAACCTGGTAAAAGCTAATTAACTATGTATTAGTATAAGGTTATAAGGGGTCGATGTTTTGATTATGAGAATGAATTTTCGTAAACAATTATCTCTAACATACAAACCGGACCTTTGGCATAGCACGCCTAGGTTTTTTATTTATTCTTTATTTATTTTGAGACTTTTGTCAACACTGAGATGTCAGTCCAATTGCACGCCTAGTTAATAATTTGTAGCGATGATAGCTCAGTGGTTGGCGCGGTAGGTTCGCATGCCGAAGGGCGTGGGTTCAAACCCCAAACAATAAGCTTGAGCTGCCGGTGAAGGAAAACATCGTGAGGAAACCATAGCATGGTGGTAGGGTACTTTCTAGTACTCGGCTGGCTAGCTACCACCCTCAAGTTGAAAATCTGCCGCCAAGCACCTAACGGTGTGTTCCGGCAGCCTTACTTGAGAGCCAGTTCCATTCCAGGCTAGGTGTGCTTTACCATCTTCGGCCACACCTTCACTTAACATCAGGTGAGCTGAGGTCAAACACCTAGCCTGTCATCAATAAAAAAAAAAAACTTTTCTATTTTTTCTTCTTCAACATCATTAATTCAAATTGACTTTTAACTTATACATTTAGGTACATTATTTATTCCTGCATTATTATTTATTTCTAGGCGACCTAGAAGAAAACGTAGTTCTCTGTACAAATAACAAGACTTACGATGTTAAAGAAGCAGAAACATCCAACAGTCTCTTACTAATGCCTGATTTATTGTTTGCCGCTGCCACTGGCCTGGATGAAACTGTTCAAAATAACTCTATGGATTCTGAAAACTCTTTTGATAAATCCAACTCCAGCCTCAACAAATCAACGGAATCGGATGAAGGAACAACACCTAGGAAGATCGTTCACAAAAATATAGCGAACACATTTTTCACATACTACGAGCTAAAGCCTTGTAAGCCACGTCTATCGAAACTGCAAAAAATCTTTGAACCTACCTTGTATCAAGGTCCAGAATTGGAATACGCTGTAGACAAGTCTAAGTTGTTAACATACGAAGCAGTTTTTGATCAAATTCAAGCATCTAGAGCAGAATTAGATGAAGAACTGGTCAAGATTCAAGCAATAAAAATAGATGATCATTATAGAATACTCGAATTCGATTTTGAGTTTCGAGTTTTATCGTACATGCTAGATCTAATTGAGGAGAATTCTTGGCCTTTAGATAGAGTGTCGAGAGACTCGACATTAGAAAGTTTGAAAGACTTGGTTCCTTTGTCTATTTTAGAATCAATGTTTAGCTTCTATACTATAAAGACAGTGATAGAAGATGGCGTACAGTATTATCAGTATAAACAGGATAAAGTTTGTAGGTTTTTGGCGAGAGTACTATTAAAGAGTGCTGGCAAATTTAATTTGGCTGAGTTTCTACAGGCGTGGAGAGATTCGGTGCCAGAAGGAATGGTTACCAGTGTAAGTGGATATATCTAATTTCATTGTTGTCCCTTTTTTATTTCATTGACATAATTATACGAGACAGCACTATATTTGTTGGCTTTGGTTTGTACAATCTGTAGGTAAGTATCTATCACTAATATTTTCGAGGTCGAAGTTTCGCAGTGGGCTCTTATTTGTTTATATTAAAAAATAATAACCATGATGAATGGAAAAATTATGAATTTTTAGGCTACTTCCAATACGTAACACGTATTGTTAAATTTAAATTATCTTTAACACAGCTTTAGGTGTTACTATTTTTTCCACATTTGAAGATTGACCAAGCTTGTGCTATGGCTTTAGGCCCTATGACCGGCACAACATAAGCACATCACACATCAAATATTTATAAAAATACAGGGATTCCGAAATTGTATATACATGTAGGTAAAGCAGGCCCAAAAAGGGCAAAAAACTGTCCATCGAGCTCAGTGGAGCGGAGTAGAGTGGCCTACGTTCAGCAGTAGACAGCAAAGGGCTAATGACGATGATGTAGGTAGACTAACTTTGAGATCCGTGATATAATTAGCAATAGGTTTTTTTGTTTTTGAGGACTATATTGTATGTCAAGATATTGTGTTTTTTGTTATATAGTGTCAGATCAAATTTTATGGTTATTGGCTTATGAACCTAAAGCATTTATTATAGTTTTCCTGTCCACAGGAGGCCCTATTATCAGGCATAGCCCTCATAGACAAGTCCAGTACTCCGCAAGTCGTGTGGGGATTCTCTGTGAGTGACTTACCTGAAGACATCAACGGACGGTTTAAAGTTCTGTTCCAGACCAAGCCAAAGTGGACAGTCGAGCAAATCTCCCCCTACATTGAGTAAGTTCATAAATTAATAAATGAAAATGCTAAAAATTTTACTATCCAATTAATTTTTGTTAAGAAATGTTTGAGTGAAAGGCGTATTTATATTGAAAAAAATTGGACCGAATTGGGAGAATCCCTCATGAAGTTCCATTCTGCTCGATTCCACGATGAATTGATTCTAAAATAGTGTGAGAATTTTAAGAATTGGCATGTAATTCTTTTCAGATGTTACGCAACTGAAAAGTTAAATGTAAACGCGTTGCTAACGAAATACGCGAGAGCTTCAACTCAAGATGGTGTTAGAGTATTTTCTGCGAAGCACATGAAATAAGCGACGATTACTTCTGACGCTATCCAGTGTAAATTATTTTATCGATTGATAAATTCGGCATTAAATTTCGGCGTAAAATGTGTCACAAAAATGTAAAATTGATAAAACTGAATTTGGCATAAATTAATAACTGTAGGGTCTTTTTTGTTTTATTTATGCGGGATTTCTCACGTTTAATTGTGTCGGATAATCTGACTATAGTTTCGACCACATCCAGTGGTCTTCTTCAAGAAGTCAAAACAGAGTACAATGCGCGCCCGATTTTTTTCTTGCTTCGTGAGTAATTCCGTATTAATAAAACAAAAATGTGTCAAAACCATGTCCGTTTCTATAGAAATACTGTGGCATTTCTGTTATCTTAAAATTAAGTGAAGATCAAAATAAAAGCTAATAAATGATTAAAAATAATTTTATTTATCACTCATATACATCATTATTTAAGTTCATTACTTACATTTTAAAATACACTTAGAAATACAATTTTATCTAACACAGCCATTGTATTTTCAACATATCAAAAATACACAATCATATTCGTAGTCGGGTCCATCGATATTCCATCTCAACTAAAACAAAGCTAAAATTTTTATTTTTTACTTACAATATAAAATAACTAAGCCTAGAAGATACTACGCGAACGTCCATAATTTGACTACACAAAAAAAAACGTGAAACAGATATAAAGCATAGATGATGAATGCTTGTAAAGTAAACGTGGATTAACCTATTCAAGGATAACAATTTTAATTACAATTTATGATCTGAAATTGATTAAAATTCATTTTTAATAACGTTTAAACGGCGCCTTTATGAGTCGCTGCAAATCTTTGGTAGGATTATCTAAGATCGTTTAATGTTTTTCCTTAATGTGTCCAGTTGTTCCCACATTTCTTTCGGAAGGTCTTCTCCTACTTCTTCTGTGAAATACTTTTCTATTGCGTCAGCCTGTAAAAAATAAAGAATATTAGTGTGATAGCCATCTTTATAGCTGTTTTTCTGAGTGATTATATTGCGGCAGGTCTTGTCCGACGTAGATAATCTCATACAATCTGTTACGGTGATAAATTTGACGTTCTTTGGTAAATAGTAAACTTCTTATTCTTTCGTGATTGATTGCCAGCAAATATTGTGTAGACCAGAGATGAGCATCAACGTAGTGAGGTTTTGAATTTTGTTTTATTTAACACAAAGTTTTGGATACCACTGATGCTATAAACGTTGAATTCGTCTGGTAATAAGTATTTTGTTACCATACAATATTGTAAAAACTGTCGTCGATTGTTAGGCTTACCTCTTGCGTCCAGAAATCCTTAGGAATACTGAAGAGTGTGTCCATGTCGACCGGTCCGAGGCTATCGGTGTTTAGGGCTCCGTCTGAAGGCACGTTTCCGAGAGGGGTTTCCCGGTAGCAGGGTTCGTCGTCGCATCGGCGAAGCACCCAGTCCAGCACGCGGGAGTTCTCACCGAAACCAGGCCATAGGAACTTGCCCTGTGGATAGATTAATAACTTATTTCATTGGTAGTCTTAAAACAAAAAACTTAGTTTAGTTTAGCAAAGACGGTCACATAATTATGTAATGGTTGTCAGTCTTTCAACTGCAAAACCACATTGCGCAACAAATATAATTTTGATGTGAAGGAACGGTGTGGTCGAAGATGGTAAACACACTCAGCTCAGAATGAAAACTAACTCTCAAGTGAGGCTGCCGAAACATCCAGTTAGGTGCTTGACGGAAGACTGTTAATTTATTGTAATAGAATGGTATTTCAGATTCGGCAATAGGTCCTATAAAAAGATGTATCTTTTTAATCTATCTTCAAGTTTCTGGAGATCTTGCACCATTTAAACATATTAGTACCGAAATGTACAAAAATTTCAAATTACCTGGTCATCCTTGCGGAACCAGTTGACATGGAAAATCTTGGGCATGTGTCGTCCAGCGCGTGGCATTGACAGCCAGTGAGAAAGGTACTCGCCGAAGTTGTAGCCGAAGAACGGACGCATTGCGAATGGGTCATGCATCACTACCTTACCCTGAGGAAAAAAAAATTAAAAATAAGTATTTTGAAATCCAAAAAACAGTGTGTCAACTTTAATCTGTGTTCCGGTTCGAAGGGTACTGCAGCTAGCGAAATTACTGGGCTGTTGAGACTAACCATCGAAAGTCTCAAAGTAATGAGCGCCAAAGCAGTGATGCCCTGGACTTTGTTTTGTTACTCAAAGTTCTGTGTATCGCTGTAATGGTCATGGATAGGCGTTATCTCTTACCATCAGGAGAGCGTCTCGTTCGTCTCATTACTTCTTACATAAAAAAAAAAAAAATCATAATTTTCATCGTGTAGGCTACTTACTCTAAGCATCTTGGCTGGATCTTTGATCATTAATTAGCAGGTAACTCGAAGGTTCAGATTAATTCTAAAAGCCTATTGTAAAGTCATATTTGAATAGGTTAATCTATGCGTTTTATAGCATAAGTAGATACAATGTGGGTCAATGTTCAGATTTAGTGATAATATAGGTCTACCTATATCACTTCATATCGGAGTAGAAAATAATTAGATAATGAATTGTTTTGTAATAAATCGTGTTTATGTTTAGAAACTACGTATATCGCACTAATATTTTAATTGCAAAAATGTTAGACTTTGTGCGTAATACCTGGTTACGTATTTGAATGTTGAAAACTTTTTTTTTTTTTTTTGGACGTTTCACAAAAATGTTTACTATTTTATTAAAACGTAACAACCATATAGATTCCCGTGTATCTATATGGTTGTTACGTTTACACATTGTAACGGCTCAATTAATATCAATTAAATTCGGAACGATGGATGGTTAATCCCTGGATTAACAAATGGGTTACATTTAATTCCGAAAAAAATAAAATTATCATTTCGGTAAGTTAGCTAATAAAACATTGAATAAGGGTCTTATTTATGTTATAATAATTAGATTATGACTTTGGATCTTTTGTGGCTAAAATTAATTGACTTTAATTTGATTTCTTCATATATAGTTTAACTCACCGCATGTTCAGCGGCGGCTGTAGCCTCGGACCTCATCGAAGCTCCCATAAACACACCATGCTTCCAATCCCGAGCCTCCACGACGAGTGGGACGCCGGCCGGCCTTCGTCCTCCGAGCAGGATAGCGGAGATGGGTACTCCTTCCTCGCTCTCCCACTCGCTGTCGATTATTGGGCACTGCCCAGCTGGGGAGCAGAATCTGAGAAAAAAATTGGTGTAAATAAAAACTTTTTTCTTATAAATCTTTGACACATTATAATATGGACCTATTGGCTATCGTATCATGCAATATCATCAATTATTTTACTGATAAGCATTTAAATTGATTGGTGATTTTTAAGACAAATGCGTATTTGTTAACTGAACTTATTTTCTTTAAAATGTAAAGTAATAAATAAACAACAATTCGTAAAACTAATTTGTTCCTCCTATCTTTTCTTTTTATTATATTTAGTGCTTTTCATTTTTTCCAATAATTTGGGGAGATTTTTTTCAATAGGCAGTTATGAGTTTTGGCGGGAAGGCAGAAAAGTTATCACACATTAATTATGTTTTCTAAACTAAAAATTGGCGTGTATAAAAATAAAATTGATGTTTCAATCATAAAGTGCCGAATTATACAAGAGCTAAAGTAGGAGATTACACACAGCGCCAAACAAAGCAAAGCTTCTATTATGGAAGTCAGATAACTGATAAAATACGTAAATACTTTTTTTTTTGTACATACATACAGGTACTTATAATAAATACAGAACAAACATTTGTTTATACCACAAAGTTTGTCCTGGGTGGGAATCGAACTCACGCTCTGCAGGTCTTAAACTCCCCAATGGGCTATCGATATATGCAACATTGATTGAGAACTCCAAAAACGCATTTTCCAGAGATGAGACATATAATCATCTCTGTGGTAAAAATAAACTAGATTATTCAAAGCGTCATAGTAAGTTTTGTCTCTCTGAGACCCTCACCTCGAGTTAGGATGCGCGGCGGGCGTCTTCTTGCTTCCATCCCAGGGCTGTCCCTTCCAGTCTATCAGCTGTCCTGGCGTGGTGCCCATGCCTTCCCACCAGACACCTCCATCTGTGGTCTCCGCCACGTTGGTGAACACTGTGTTACTGAACACGGTCGCCATTGCCATCGGGTTGGTAGCTGCTGACGTGCCTAGAAAAAAAATTAGTAATGATAGATCATTTATTCTACTATATTTATACTACTGAGTGGGGTTAAAGAGATAACGCCTACTCATGACCTTTTCAGGGGCATCCAGAACTTTAAACTTTAGCAAAACTAAATCTAGTAGGTTATAGGCCAAAAAAATTAGCGCTTATTTTTTTTATTACATATGGGCTTGCGTTTGACCGTCAACTCGCCTGATGTTAAGCGAAGACGCGGTGTACGGTGGAGCACGCCTAGAAAAAACGGATTCACGTTCATTCGATTAATTTTTCGCTTATTACTTTAAAACATTCGATGCAGAGTCTCATTTACTTTGTAATTTCGTTAGCTATATTATCTACTCTTCAAAATGGAACACGGTAATATTTACGTAGTTGACACACTACTGTTTGGCGGCCAAATATTTTATACTGCGGTGAATACGTATTCACCGCAGTATAAAATATTATTATTGCATTTTTTGTAAATGTAACTAAACGGGATTTTCTTGGACGCAACTTTTTTTTGTACATATAAGTACATAATTATATAGGCTAGTGTTTGATTGCCATCTCGCCTGATGTTATACTAAGATGCGGCTTACAATCGCTTGCCTAAAAAAATCGATTCACTCGCGACTTAACAGCACCCTGATTATATCTATCGGAAAACACCCATTCGGGCAGTAAATTCCATTGTTGCATTTTACATAGGTACTTATAATAACAAAACTGTATTGAACTTTTCCTTACACATAGACTGTCTTCTATAATAAAAACAAATAAAAACTTTTATGTAATGGAAATAATTGTTTTCCATTAAATTAATTCCATAAATCACAAAGTGGACTTGATTCTACCATATTTTTACCGATAAACACAACACTGTATCGGTCATGGGATGTTTGGTAATCTACTGAATAAATTAATACCCTGGGACATTACACACAGCGCCATCTGACCCCAAACTAAGCAAAGCTTGTAGGTACTACGTATACTAACTTATAAACTTTTGTAAATACAAACTTAAATACACTCACATAAAAGCTAAGAGGCGTCTTAAGGAGATCTAGGTACAGCCTAGATTAGTCTAGTAAAAACATTCTTACCAGGCGCAACTCCAAAGAACCCGTTCTCTGGGTTGATAGCCCTGAGAACTCCGTTCTTGTCGAACTTCATCCACGCGATGTCGTCACCGACGCACTCGACCTTGTACCCGGGCAGGGTAGGCGTCATCATCGCGAGGTTGGTCTTCCCGCAGGCCGAGGGGAAAGCCGCTGCGACGTAGCGCTTGCGCCCGCGCGGGTCGGTCACACCCACTATCTGGAAACATTCAATTCTGTTATCCCAATTGTCTTAATTACAAACAATTTTGAGCGATCCCATGACCCAAAGAGGCTAGTTTCTTCGCGAGTTATAATTATCATACAATTAACTTTAGATGAAATTTATAGGTAGGCCCCTACATATATTGAAGAATTATCACGAATAAATAAAATACATTATACATCTACTTGTATGCAAAAGTGATTTAATGTATTATATGCAGAAATTTAAAACGGTAGGCACTGGATTTTGCGACACAGGTTTTCGTAGTGCAAAATCCAGGGTATTTGTTAGCTTTTTGTACTTAGGACTTGACACATGTAAATTTTTAAAAATTTTTACGCAAATCAATCATTAATCAAATTGAAAAAAAAATTAGGGATTGTTATTTTTTTTTAATAATTATAATTTGCCCTATCGGTCTAGGGATTGTGTATATGATAGGGAAGTGTTTGTGTCAGTAACATGACGTCAGTATTATTGACATGTAAAGTTTATAGAATAAATATGTTTATTCATTTGTTTCTTTGATATTTAAATTTTATGTGGATCACAAATTAATTATTATTTATATTACGTGTTGTCTTCTTCATATATATAATTGTTATGACATTTATCTGTAAGGACCTCAAAGTGGACAAGGTTGCAACCATCATTAAAAAATACGCTAAAGCTCATGAAAATAGACTTCATCAACATGTGAATGTCGAGGCTATCCAGCTCCTCGACAACACGGATATAGTAAGAAGACTAAAAAGAACAAAACCTTTTGAGTTAGTGTATTAAGTTAGTAATGGCAGTGCAGTGAGTATGTACTACATATTATAGAACACATGAACAAAGTGTCTTCCCCTTAATAGAGACAGTAAGAAAAGTGTCGATGGACGCATTCTTCGTTTATACTCTACTTAGCAATTTAAGTTAATATTAAAATTACTTATTAGTCTCAACTAGGCTAGATTGTAATAACAATGAGGTATCTAACAACAAACAGATACATCATAAGAAGGACAAAAAAAAAATCTGATTTTTTTTCCTTTTTAATTTTAAGTCGAGTGCGAATTTTAAGTACACAACGTTGGTGTTCATAAAATAAATAAATACGTAAACATTATATAATTTCTTATGCATTACTTCGAAACCAATTGAGACTTGTTTGTATAATATGATTTTGACATTTTTAAATTTGAATAAATACTTAAATACTTAAAAAAAAAAAAATTAAAAATTCGTAAGTATTGAGACTAATTTCGAATAATTCTGTATCATTATTGTCATCGCGAACGCTGTTGCATAATATGAGCGACACATCCGCGAGATATGTCTGCAGTGTGTTTGTGTGCGATATTCAATTATTCATAGGTGTGTATATCGTGCGGCAAAGGTTGACGATCCCTCTATGAACAACATATGGTTATCAAAACAATTTTTCATTTGATAGCTCTGTTGGCTCATTGGTAGTAGGTATATCTGCTTTAAGGTGGTACGATTTCAATAGATACAAATATTTTTTTGCCATTTATGAACAAATGGAGCATAATTTTAAAGTGAAATCGTTGCTACTGACATTTATTTTGGTCTTTTTTGGTCTGTTTTATTCAAGCAATTGCGGTAAATCGCAATTGCTTGAATAAAACAGTAGATTAACAGTAGAGTCTAATAAATAATCTACTGTTTTTTTCAAGCAATTGTGATTTACCGCAAATAAAGATCAAAATAAATGCCAGTAGCTGTGATTTCACTGTAAAATTATGCTCCATTTGTCTATAAATGGCAAAAAATTATTTGTATTGAAATCGAACCACCTTAAGAGCTGTAGGGTGTGGATTCGATTCCCAACATTTTGTGGTATGTTTGTTTTGTGTATGGGTGTTCTGTGTGTATCATAAGTATGTATTTACAAAAAAAGAAAATTGATAAATAATTCATACATGTTTTGAAGTTTTCTAATTCGTGTGAGACAACTTACCAACATGTGCTCAGCAAGCCAGCCTTCTCGCCTTGCTATAACAGAACCGAGTCGCAGAGCGAAGCACTTCTTGCCCAGGAGACTGTTGCCGCCGTAACCGCTACCTGTTGTGCAAACATATGACTTGCTATTACTGATATAGCAAAGGGGTAAGGGTAAGGTCATAGTCCATTACACTGGCCAAGTGAGGGTTTACAGACTTCACATGCACACATCTTTGAGATTTTTTTTTTTTTTTATCAACTCTCGGGCGTGTAAGTAGGTTTCCTCACTGTTTGAAGTCAGCGACAATACGCACATAACTTAGAAAAGTACATGGCTACAATCTTATATAACCTAATCATTAGTACAGAGTGCAATGCCAAGAAGAAAGAAAAAAAAAACATTAGTTTATAGCGTATGGCAGCCCGTACACGTAGCGCGCGATCCGCGATCCGCGATCCGCGATCAATGATCGCGATCCAGACTGATCGTGTACGAAGCGGATTGACGGACTGATGCTCCGGATCGCATAATATCTAGAAATTTTGAAATCATGATCGCGGATCGCGGATCGTGATCATGATTGAACGTGTTGAAATTTTGACAGTTCATAGGGCCGCCTTGGCCCTATGAACTGTCAAAATCAGATAGAAAGTTAAAAACTCTTTGATAGAAAGTTAAAAACTCCTTGGTTTTGTTTTCTATTTTTTGTTTCTAATTCAAAATTATTTAAATGGAGTTTTAGTTTTGGCGGGAACGCGGGAAGAGTCGTGTCGCTTCGTTGTATTTTTTTCCAAAACTAGTGTTTTGTCGAGTGTTTATGCATAAAAATGGTGGTGTTTTATTCATAAAGTGCCGAATTACAAGCGCGAGTGTGGGAAAATGATATAATGTGGTGAAACATGAGTTTTCGTGTTGCTTCCAAAACTCCATCAAAGCTTTGTAGTAAAGTTGCCACTACTTTACTAAAGCATGACTGGAATTAACTGACACGAACTGGACTTGATAAAGACGACTTTGACTAAAACTAGCTACGATGGCACTTATTTAACTTTTGAAACTTGAAAATATATAATTACTTGACACTGGCAAATGCTAAAACGCGACGCCAAAACAAAAGAAAAAAAAATGGAGTTTTGGCGGGAACGCGGAAAGAGTCGTGTCGCCCCGTTGTATTTTTTTCTAAAACTAGTGTTTTGTCGAGTGTGTATTAAAATGGTAGTGCCAATTATAAAGTGCCGAATCACAAGCGCGAGTGTGGGAAAATGATATAATGTGGAGAAACATGATTTTTCGTGTTGCTTCCAAAACTCCATCGAAGCTTTAGTAAAGTCGCCATTACTTTACCAAAGCATGACTGGACTTGACTGACACGGACTGTACTTAACCAACACTGGACTTTGACATTAATTATAGCTACGAGGCAACTTATTTAACTTTTGTAACTTGAAAATATAAACACTTGACACTGGCAAATGCTCAAAATGCAACGCCGAATCCATAGAAAGAAAAAATGGTAGGTACATTGTGTTTTGTTTTTTTCACATTGTCTGATAACTTTTTTGCTACTTTTCTTTGATTGTATATTAAATATATTTTACATTATACTAATAATATGTTATTTTATTAGGTAGTGTTGTACATAGTACAATAAATAAATAAATAAATATCGCAGGACATTACACACAGCGCCATCTGACCCCAAACTAAGCAGAGCTTGTGCTATGGAAGACAGATAACTGATAGAATACTTAAATACTTTTTTTTTTTTTTTTATCGTGTTTATCTACTTATTTGCTGATTTCTTCGGGCGAAGCCAAAAGTATAATTATGATGTAACTTCACATACAGGTAAGTTCATTTAATCACTAATTATGTAAGGGTTTCTAAGAAAATAAGAATTAATTTTGGTGTGTCGAGTTAAAAAACGTGAAAACAAGCCAAATGGTTTAGAAACATCATTCAAGTGTCGAGTTCCTTTCACAGGCAATTCGCGTCAAAACACGGCTCTGTTTCAATAACGTTTCAGTGTTTTCACTGCATTTCCTTGTTTTGGCGGAAATACTATGCGACACGTTTTCAAATAAAATTTCAAACAAAAATTTCAATCTGGGAACTTTTGGCCTTCACAATCTCAGGAACAAAAAACACTGATATAAAATTATTTTGGCTTGCGTTTCATTGTTAGTTTGTGCAACCTTTAACTTCTATACAGCCTCCTGTGTAAATTTATACATAAGTTTTTTTCCGTTGTTACAAACATTTTCTCGTTGCTCTAATTAATATCAAGATTGAATTAATATCTACTAGTTTGCCTCGATTCATGGACGAGAAGACTGGTTAAATCTGGTTATAGTCTTATTAGTAGTTGAATAGAAATGAGAAAGATTATTGTCTTCTAAATTCATAAGAATGGTGGTGTTTTATTCCTTAAGTGCCAAATCACAAGCGCGAGTGTGGGAAAATGATGTGGTGAAACGTGATTTTTGTCTTGCTTCCAAAACTCCATCGAAGCTTATAGTAAAGTCCCCACGTTACTAAAGCATGACTATACTTAACTGACACGGACCGGACTTGACCAGGACTGGGCTTCGATTATAACTATAGCCACAAGGCAACTTATTTAACTTATGAAACTTGAAAATATAAAACACTTGACACTGGCAAATGCTCAAAATGCGACGCCAAAATCAAAGAAGAAGAAAGTCACTCACCGTAACTGACGATCTCGTCATGGTCAGGTTTGTGCAGTATGATGGTCCGCGAGGGGTCACAGCGCCAGCCAGGAGTATTCTCCTCTCCCCCCACCGCGTGCAGACATTTCACGAACTGCTCGTCTTGACGCAGAGCTTCGAGGACTTTGGCACCTAAAGAGTAGTTATGGGTTAAATGCAGATTTGAGAAAATAGGATGTAAGTAAATGACAAATTACATAATCTAATTAGTCTCTACTAGCTGTTACCCGTGATTTCGTCCGCGTGGAATTTAACAAAAAGTTTGTTCAGCTTGCAGTATAAAAAGTATCCTATACATTAATCCAGGTCATAGACTATATATGTGCCAAATTTTATCCAAATCCGTTCCCTAGTATTTGTGTCAAAAAGTAACAAACAACCATCCATCCATCCCCACAAACACAATCACACAATCCAATCCAATAAATCAAACCAAGACAACAATCAATCAATCCTCATTTACGTTATTAGATAGTATCTAATATCTATATTATGTATCTAAATATTTATTTTTTCCTCCAAATTTAGCAATTCTAAAAGTTGTTTACTTTAGTGGGTTATATCAACATACCTACTTGAGTATCGACACATTTCAATGTCTCAATCAGTTTATTAGTTTAATTTAACACTAATATACATCACGCTGCTAAGGTACCATATTTGTATTTTTAATAATCAAATAGGTGGTGTATCAATCCTTCAAAATATGCCCCACTTGAAGCTGGCACAAATTATGATGCCAAAATTAAAAAAAGAAATTAAGTAAGTAGGTACACCTCTAACGAGTTCAATTTCGATGGGGAATAAGGATGTGACACTATCGATACAATGAAAAAACAACCACATCAACAAGCAGGGCAAGCTAAATAAAACCGTTTAAACAGACAATGTCAGTCACATAATATTTACTTACCCATTCTAGTCATGACGCGCATAGAGTACACGACGTACGGCGAGTCGGTGATCTCAACTCCGATCTTGGACAGGGGAGACCCCACTGGACCCATGGAGAAAGGAATCACGTACATCGTACGACCTGCGATGAAAGATCAAAAACAAACATAAAAAATAGAATTCATCTATTACCTAGTTTACAACTTGTTGCAAACATTTATTCTCAACTATGTATCATTGTGACGCAAAGAATGTAATTGACTTCTTGATCAATTTTTTTTTATGTTTGACAAGCTAGGTGTTTGACCACAGCTCACCTGATGTTAAGTGACGGTGTGGTCGAAGGTGGTAAACCATACCTAGCCTGGAATAAAACTGGGTCTCAAGTGTGGCAGCCGGAGCACACCGCGGCAGATTTTCAACCTAAGGGTGGTTAGCTAGCCAGCCGAGTACTAAAAAGTACCCTACCACCACGCTATGGTTTCCTTCACCGGCAGCTCAGACTCATTGTTGGGGTTTGAACCCACACCCATATAATATGAATTCCAGATCCTCACCTCGCATGCAACCTGGAAACCGGTCTCCTACTGCCTTGTCATAATCTTCAGCGGAAATGTAATTCCCTAAAGCAGACTTCTGTCCGTTTCTGGGAGCCGGTACCACGTCTCGCTCCCGATCAGCGCAGATGAAGGTGCGCGATTCCACACGGGCAACGTCTGCAGGATCTGTTCTCGCAAGCCAGCTGGGATAGAGACCAGTTAGTTAGTTGGGTTTATCCGAGGGTCAGCCATTTTTTCGCGTGATATGCTTGGCTATTATCTTAGCGGAGTTGCGCTCTACAATGGAGTACATTTCCCTAGATGCAACCACTACACTTGCGACTTGACACCCTAATGCCAATGCAATAGCCCGTGGTCAATTCGCGACATGTTATTATATAACGTGGCCAAAACGTTGAGGTAAATAAACAAAACTAACTTCATAGTATTTTGTACGCGATTAAGTCCCTGTGATAAACAATTAAACCCTAATTTTAATCGGAACACATTCTCGTAGACAGCACATTTCACTTTTTAGTAGTATTGAAGGTCGATCCATTCTAAACTAGTCATGTTATTCAGGATTGAAACGCAAGTCATAGAATATTCGAGTTAACTCTGTTTTGCTGCTGGGCACGGGCCTCTTTTCATTCTGAGAAGGTTAGCGTAAGTGTGGGTTGGCAGACTTCACAAATCCTTGAGAATCTCTCAGGCATGTAACGATGTTATACATATAACATGAACTATTTTTTTTTCTTCACCATTTGAATTCAGACAAAAGTGTGTGCCATGGGATTCGAATCCAGGACCTCCAGATTGGAAGCCAGACGGTCTCCCAACAAGGCTGCCGAAAATTCAACTAGCTAAATAGAATACATATAAAATGAAACCAAGAAGAAGACAATGGAAAAATCAATCGAATCGCTGTGATTCGCTTTTTTCTTTGTTATAGGGTTTTCCGATAAAAATGTTTGCTGCGAATTCAGTTGTTGCCACAAGCCGAGTCAGTATGCGGAAAGCTTAGTTACTTTAAACTTCAATCATATCAGAATTAAATAGATTGTTATATAAGTTTATCTTTCTGTGCAAATTGGCTCCACTCACCAGTTGTCGTATTTGGGTAGCCGCTTCAGCGTGCCCTGGTGCTGCATGAGATGCAGCAGTGCTGACGCCTCGGCTTCGGAGCCGTCGCACACGTGAACATGCTCCGGCTGACAGAGAGCTGCGCTGCGTTCCACGAACGCTCGAACCTGAAGTATACATTGTATCAGCATATTTGAGATCTCTGGAGGTCTGGGAAGTTAGCGTGAGCTCTTCATAAGGTAAGGTATTCGTGTAACTTTTACATGATCTCATGGCATTAAGAAGTCTTCACAGTATTTGAATGTTTTAAAAAACATCTTGATATAGACATGAAAGAATCGAAGTAGAAGGTACATCAAATAAGATGCTAAATCACTGACTTTTATAAAGCCCCGATAGCCCAGTTTAAGGGATACCTACGTAACTTACAATCGTAAGGTTGTGTTTCAGATCTCAAGTTAAATATGGATTTAAAAACTTGATGTCCCACCCAGCAAATGGAATAAAATATATCTTTTATGGCAAAAACTGCGTACAATTGCGTACACAGCGCCGATCTGTATTTGCAACTATTTGTATGAACTGTCGCATTGCATAAGTTACAATGAGTTAGCAGAAATTGTACTTACTAAAACCTCCTCGATGGCCTACCTCTGTGCCTAGCGGATGGCAAGGCAATCACCATGGCATCGCTTCGATACCCCAAAGCGTTAGGCTTTCGGCAATACCCTCGGGGAATGCCGAGTGCATTCCCCTTTCTTCTCTACGAAAGCGCAGGCTACACGCCGTCATTCCATACACACAATCTAATATCAGATTCCTTTTGACCCCCTTAACATGAAAGGTATTTTAATCAGCCCTTACGGTAAACTATTAAAGATACCTTTCAGTAAATTGCTGTACTGCAGCGTTTTTGTTGAGACACGGTCGGGCTGGATGGCATTTATTCTTTCACTTAAGTCTTTGTCCTAAAATCGAAAGGCGTACCTTTGGCGTAAGAGCTGCGAGCGCAGGACTGGGTTTGGCAACGCCGCGGAGCGCCGTCTGGTGCGCAGCGCGGCTGCACCCGAGGGCTAGCTGCGCGCATCTGTTCACAAGCACATATGCACATATAAACAAATCTATTTTTTTTTTATATTTGTTAGGTTACTTATTCTCTTTAATACGTAGCCAAAATACTGGGTTTTATTTCGCGTAGAGAACAACCTTCGCAATCCATCAGTATCATCAGCATCAGGGGGTAATGCGACGAGTATTTTGGACATGTCGCCGTTGTCGCCTCATTAGAACTATTCCTAAGCTTTTTTGCCTATATACTTACTTAAACTATCTCCATTCAATGTTAAGTTAGTTTCATTATACTTTAGTTTATTTATGATATAATTTGTACCTAAGTTTTATTAAATTTTATGTAATAATTGTGAAAAATAACAGGGCTGGCCACAGTGGCGGCCTTAGGGGGTGGCAAGCAGGGTAACCGCCCGGGGCCTCGCTCTTGCAGGGGCCTCGGGTCCTCGTAGAAAAAAGTCTTTACCATATATATGTATGTGTATTTCGCGCCTCGCACTTAACAAATTTATAAATACTTAATTTATTTATGAAAAAAAAGAGCTCATAGCATGAATTGAATGAACGAAATCACGCTAAAACTAGTAAAGTAATTTTCCACTATCCTATTTCAATTGAAGCGTGAACTTTTTGTGTCTAATCTAAAGGTTGGTCCAGCAGAGCAAAATAGTTAAACCAAACCTAAACATAATCGGAAACAACCCGATTATGTTAAGTAATTTTAGTAATTAAGTACCTACTAATCATTAAGAAAACGCATTATTCGCCAAATATTAGCAACTTTAATTTGTGTTTTTATCAACAGGAATAAAAAAGAAACAAGAAGGTTAGGTTGTTCTTGATAATACCTATATTCAAGATAAAAAAAAAGAGAAATCTTATTCAGAATTTGTTCGATAGAAATTTAAACTTCTAGGTGTTAATTAGGTAATTAAAAACTTAATATACCATTAAGTTTTAAGAAGGCTTGGCAGGAAAAAAATCATTATAATTTGTTTAAAACGAATGAATATTAACTATAGATTATTTTATTATCTAAATACTGGTTAATTAATCATCCACTTGACCGTGATATTCAATGATTCTTTTTAGGGTATCGCTTTTATATTATTTAGACTTTGTACTGAACTTGTTACGGCATAATTGGGCCAAGATAAACTGCGTACGAATAAAGTTTAGGTATTTAACAATTACATATATTGTAACTTCTCAAATAACAAGCCTAATTTAAAAAATCAAAGAAATACGAATGCCCACAAAAATTTTTAAAATATTTATATCCTATGCACATCCATATCTGTTCAGGCATTTAAAAGTTATGGTAAGATAAAGAAACATATATTACATACACATACAAATGTATGTATTTGTATGTTTCTACAGTTCTAATAAAAAAAGGAGTATGTTTTTATGATTCATGTATATACATATTATTATACATATACCTATAGTAATATGTATACATGAACCCTGAAAACATTACACTCCTCTTTTGGGCAGTCGTGTAAAAAGAAAGCCTAAGGAAATATCTTTCAAAAGAAACAAAGAAAAAAAGACGAATGTGCAAATTATAAAATTATTTTCAGCAATTAATTTATTGAGAACCGATTATTAATAATTTTCGGGATGTATAAATATAAATTGTATGTAAAGGAAAAGTGCATTACATTTTTCTGTGATATTTTTTATCTTATGAAATGGTTAACAATATCTTAATGTAACCATAAGATCAATTTAACTTTTATTTAAAATAACTATATTGCAGTCATTGTTTAACAATGGAAATAACCAACTAGATTTTAATAAGAAAATAAAACTTACTGAGCTGCTTTCCTCACGTAGTCTTCTGGGATGGTTTTCAAGTGCAACATTTTGAAAATACTAATTTGAAAAATAAATTAAAATACTTAATTTTTAAAATTTGAAAAAAAAAACTAGCTATACTTTATCGAAATTACTGAAGCTAAACATGAATATCAACCACCTATAATATCCTATTGTATTTATTCTATCACCCATTTAATTAATAGATGTCAGATGACGGGCCTACTAGCTTAGAGTGTCGTAAAATGTGCGTCCGCGCGGTTTATTTATAAGAGTTGGCGTGCACACGGCGCGCTGTGATTGGGCGAGGACGCGGGTGTGTCCAATACGTAGTCGTACGTAGCACTTGTTTTGTTTTGTCCTTACGTAGGAATTCGTGTGAAGCAACAGTAATATGCTATTTGATGAACCGAGATTAGTTGATAAATCTATACTAATATTATAAAGAGGAAAGATTTGTATTTTTGCATGTAACAAATAAAGCGATTTCAGAAATTCTTTCACCGCTGGGAAGCCACACTATCCCCGGGTGATATATGCTTATATTTTTTACAAGAAAAACTAAAAATTTAATAAAACACATTTAAATTTAATAAAACAGAGCGTTTCGTTCGTCTAATTTCAAAAACACACACTCAACGTCAAAATTTTACTAAGATTTTCCTACTTTTTATGGCTAGGTGTTTGATCACAACTCACCTGATGTTAAGTGACGGTGTGGTCGAAGACAGTAAACACACCTAGCTTGAAAGGAAACTGGTTCTCTAGTAAGGCTGCCGGAACACGCCGTAAGATGTGGCAGCAGATTTACAACCCAACAACCACGCTGTCTTCCTTCACCGGCAGCTCAAACTCATTGTTAGAGCCACCGCCCTTCAGCGTGCAAACCAACCGCGCTAACCACTGAGCTATCATCGCTACAAAACCTTTATATTAATACTAGCGGAAGCCTCGCCGTTTCACCCGCGTAGTTCCTGTTCCCGTGGGAATAAAAAAGTAAAAAAGGGATAAAAAGTAAAATAAATAAAAATAAATAAATATTTATTCATTTATTTATGTAATTCTTTGTTGCACACTTTATAGAAAAATATGTACAAAGGGAGGACTTAATGCTAAAGCATTTTCTGCCAGCCAACCCCTCAGTAAAGAACAAGGTATAACAATATCGCATAGTTTTTGAATTTATTCGTTACAAACATACAAAAATACAAATCTTTCCTCTTTATAATATTACTAGCGGGCCGGCCCGGCTTCGCACGGGTAACAAAAAAAAAACAAAAGCCTATGTTACTTAGTGATCATGTAGCATTATTAAGAATCATTCAGATCGGTCCAGTAGTTTCGGAACCTATTCAATAGAAACAAAAATCAAATCTTTTCTCTTTATAATAGTATAGATAGATATAGATTAGTGTAGATGTAGAATAGGACGGTGACGCCGCCATTTAACGTGACAGATATGTTGTTGGTACTATGAGTACATAGCAGTAATATTGGAACGGGTTTCATCAGAAGTTCCAAAGCTCAAGGCGCGATTGCGTCATCTCGGAGGCGTGTTGCATACGAACAGATACTCACATAATATTCATACTGACATTACAATTAAAAGGAGTTTTTAATAAATAAGTACATATTGTTTTTACCCGACTGCTAAGAAAGGGTGAAAACAATATAGTATGTTTTTCGCGCGTATACGTATACTTGTATACGTAGGTGCATACATTTCTTTATTACCTCGTATCTTCTAAACAGCCGAATGGGTTACGACAATTAATGTTTTTTTTGACAATTAATGTATCATCAGATACGCCTCAATAACCCAAGTGTTCTTAGAGATGAAAAGATGGTGAATTTTTGGCGCGAAATAGTAATACGTTAATATAAAAAAAAATACCAAACAAATCAAGTAGGGTATCTAAATAAAGGAAAAGGTGATCAACATATTGAAGTTATATGTTTAAATTTAATCAGGAATAATGAATTTGTTTTAAATGTTTTTCTTTTAATTATAGGTATTTATTCGCACTCGGGTAATAGATTTAAAAAAAATGTTCGGCTTGTTCTTTTTGGCGTTGCATTTAGTGCATTCCGCCTGTCTCCAGTAGAAATTTAACATGTCTAGGGAGGGACCCAGGTCAAAATCTAGTAAAATAATTGTCCGTAACATAAAGTAGTAAGTTTCCGTCAAATTAAAATAAAGTGTTATAATTGAAAAATAGATTAGAACTTTTTTTTTTTTTTTTATACAAAATAGGTTGGCGTTTGACCACACTCTGCCTGATGTTAAACAGTAGTGTGGTCTAAGATGGAGCACGCTTATCTAGAAGAAACCTATTTACTCTAGATTTGAAGACGCCAATATTGTACCTAACAGGGAACACAGACTCCTTAAACCCCGACGCAAAAACGACGGGGTGTTATAAGTTTGACGTGACTGTGTGTGTCCTTTGTCTGTGGCATCGTAGCTCCCGAACGGATGAACCGATTTTGAATTTGTTTTTTTTTTGTTTGAAAGGTGTTTGTTTTTTGTTTTTTTTTTGTTGTTTAGTTAGGGGCGTTACATTTTTTTTTTCAACTCCCTCAATATGGGTATCAAATGAAAGGGCTTGCAAAGCTTGTGCTTTGAAAGTCATATAACTGATAGATTACTTTTTTTTTGTAAATACATACAGAACACCCAAACACAGAACAAACATTTGTTTATGCCATAAAATGTGCCGTAGACATGGCCGTGTGCACGCCGCAGTCACACCTGGTTATTTTCAAATACGAATTCGATGCCCCCCTTAAATTGGTTTTGCTTTACCTTTCCCCCTAGATCCAGGGCTCGATGCTATTGTTTAAATTTCAACAAAATTGTTTAAGGCAAAATGGCAACTACACTACAATTATAAATGCTACACACAATTTATTAGCGAGATAACCTTTATCCAGAAGTGATGAACCGTTGTTGATAGGTAGGTATACATAATACTATTAGCTCGAGATTGTTTCAATTGATTTCTCGGACGGGGATTTTCCTTACAAGATATTCGTATCTTTCTTTGCAAGTTTGATCTTGTCTTTCACACGGGTTTATTTGCACACGAACAAAATTTGCATGAACATTAATTTGTGAAGATAATTTAGCGTAATTTTAAAACTAGGCGCGTTTAATGTCATTTTCTAAGCAATGTTATTTAGATAAGAATTTGCTAACTCTAGTTTTTAATTACAGAATAGAATAAAATAGCTCAGAGAAGATAGCTCAGTGGTTAGCGCGACCCGTTCACCGTCAAAGGGGTTAAAACTACAACAATGTGCTTAAGCTTCCGTTGAAGGAAAACATCGTGAGAAAACCATAGCATGGTAAGATATTTTCTAGTATTCCGTTAGCTAGCTACCATCCTCAGGTTGAAAATCTGCCGCCAAGCATCTAACGGTACGTTCTGCCAGCCTCACTTATTATGAATCGATTTTGATGTTTCTTTTTTTGCTTAGTAGATCATATTTTAGAGGTGGTCCCATATAAATTGTACCTACTGAAATCGGTCTAGCGAAAAAATGTAAAAATTGTATACATCGATGATATTTTCGGTTACTCGGAAACCACGCTGTTTCTTTGGAGCAGCGCGTTTAGTTGGTCATGGAGTCGGTTTTTTTAATTGTACATTTTTATATTGTTTTTATCGTACACACTACGGTGAGTGTGCCCAAGAACTATATGCCTAATCTTGCCATCACCGTTACAACAATACGACCAGACGCTCGACTTAAAGACTCTTTTACAGTGGAAATTCCCTTCCAGTTCCAGAAACTTCCTTCCAGAAGCGTTTTCAGACCAACTTCCTTACAAGAACTGCTGATGTGTGGAACTCGTTGCCAGCGTCTGTTTCCAACTAAATACACCGCGGGGTTAATCAAAAAAAACGTGAATAGGTGTTTCCTTCGGCCACATCGTCGCTTTCCTCCAGGTGAGATCGTGGCCAAACGCACGCCTAATTCGGTGTAAAAAAAGTACATTTCACTTTTTCGAGGAGCAAACGAAAAGGCTTCTTTGTCGCAGGAAAACGTCACACATTTAAATTTTCCTTCATTATAATATGTAGGCAAGACTTGCACATTAGTGAAAATGTCTGCTTATCTTATGGCACGCGAGTAGCAACCTAATTTCAAGTTAAAATGTTTGAAGTGTTTTTTTAAATGCTTTTGCCCGCGTGAATTCTGTAATATCTCAGTCGTAAGACCGAGCTGCGCGATTAAACATAATTTTTGTCATGATGTTGTACATGAAACATAATTTAGAATTGATGTAAAAGCATAACATGCCTATTATTTTACAAGCTTTTATTTAGCTTGCAATGTATGTATGTAACTATGTATTGTTGGGGTGGAATCTTGCAAGTTAAATATGACATATGACGCACTTCGAGTTGATTAGACTCAATTTTGGTGTACCTATATATCTTAGGTGACAATACAATGATATGGTACCATGGAGCTGGTCTGATGATGGAGACGGAAGATGGCCATAGGAACTTCTGAACTAAACAAGACACCCGTTACACTACCCGTAAACACTGCCCGTTACAGGTTACAGGATATGTACTTACTATACCTCTGTGCCTCAAGCTTTTAAGAATATATGTAAGTATTTGAAATTATTATTAGTATTTTGAATTGTTTCGCTTGTTGTCCCAGATAAAAGCTTGGGTTAAAAAATGTTTCTTTACTATATTTTTTTTCAAATCTTTTTCTTTCCATTGACAAATTACCTATTCATTAGCCATTCCTTTATTCAAATAAAAATTGTATTCATCATCATTTATAATTTTCAGCCGTAGGATGTCCACTGCTAGACATAGGCCTCCCCCATGACTTCCATAAAGACCGGCTGGAAGCGGTTCGCATACAGCGAGTTCCTGCGATCTTTACTAGGTCGTCTGTCCACCTTGTGGGTGGACGTCCTACGCTGCGCTTGCCGGTCCGTGGTCTTCACTCCACAACTTTGCAGCCCCATCGGGCATCAACGAGCTGTCGAGAGGGAGTTTCCCTACGAGATCGAATCAGAAATGAGGAGATCCGTAGACGAACCAAAGTTACCGACATAGGCCAATGGATTAGCAAGTTGAAGTGGCAGTGGGCAGGGCACATAGCACGCAGAAAAAAATATATAGTTGTGTATTATTTATGCGCATCACTTCGTCAGCTCTGATTGGTTTTGTAATCACGTAAATCTGGTTCATTCCGGATAGTTTTTATAAGTATATGTGTGATAACAGTGTCAAGTCATGGTTTGTGTCCGGGTTTCATTATAATTAGCCGTGTCACGATCTCTAGAAACACTCATATTTTTTTTATAATTAGTTGCCTTAACATTTAAAAAAACTTGTAACATTAAACTAGCATGCCGCGTTTGTCTTGTTTCTCCGGTTATTTCTAAACGTCGCAACGGTTTTTGATAAGCTTTTCACTGTCATTTAGTTATTTTTGTCATCCATTGTCTAAGTAGAGAAATTCAATGTTTTGTGAGCAAATTACCAAAATAAATAGCGCCAGTTCGAAGTCGGTGCGGGACAATGGGTAACGTAGCTTGCTTGCGCTAGACGGGCCCTGAATCGAAATTTGTCGACCCCTCTACTAGACTCTCATTTCATAGCTCCATTTTACCTATTTTTTTACAAAATTTTTAACGAAAGAATTGTCGTATCAATACACCCTGGTCGCGGAAAATACGAGACGTTCATTGTTGCCGTGACCAAAGACTTGAGTGAAATTGTAGCAAACATTTCAGATTTTTTTCAATTTTGAAACGTCGGATCCCTGCAGCCCTGTGTAATAAATAAAAATAACTTTTTTATTAATGTAAACGAATAAGACGCTCTCCTGATAAGAAATAACGCCTGACAAACAGAACTTTGAGTAGCAAAACAAAGTTCCTGGGCATCGCTGCTTTAGTGTTTTACATCGAGACGTTCAGTTCTGTCTCAACAGCCCTGCAATTTTGCTAGCTGCAGTACTCTTAAAACTGGAACACAGTAATGTTTACACACTACTGCTTGGTGACAGAATATCTGGTACCGCGGTGGTACCTACCTAGACGACCTGCTGTTAAGGATATCTTCCACCAAATAAACTATTCATTGGTAATTGACACAATAGTAATAGAAGCGAATGAAATCTTTGTCTATAAGGAATTAAGTGTTAATTACACAAGGAACTTGAATAATGGAGCTGACGTCCTTGTAACCCAAAAGTCAATGTCTGATATGATGACTGACACGAACTATTACTAAAGTCCAAGGATCGGGGGTATTTCCATTTCACCTACTACTCGAATGATATCTATATACCTATAGATATCATTCGAGTGGCCTTTCTATAATTATAATTATATATTACGTTTGTAAGTGTACTTGTAGCGATGATAGCTCAGTGGTTAGCGCGGACAGTTCGCACGCCGAAGGGCGTGGGTTCAAACCGCAACAATGAGCTTGAGCTGCTTGTGAAGGAAAACATCGTTAGGCAACCAAAGCTTGGTTGTAGGGTACTTTCTAGTAGGTACTCAGCTGGCTAGCTACCACCTTCAAGTTAAAAATCTGCCGCCAAACACCTAATGGTGTGTTCCGGCAGCCTCACTTGAGACCCAGTTCCATTTCAGGCTAGGTGCTTACTAAATTCGATCACACCGTCACTTAACATTAGATGAGCTGTGGTCAAACAACTAGCCCGTAAAACATTAAAAAAACAAAATTTCTAGGCGGCGACATTTGTACTGAGATTATCCTCGTAAAGTATTTTTTTAATGTAAAGAACAATGAGAACGAGGCGCTCTCCTGATGGTAAGAGATAACGCGTGCCTTTTTTATATTACTGTTCTTACCAAACATAAATAGGACTTTTTTTATCTTTGTCAGGCTAGGTGTTTGATCACAGCTCACCTGATGTTAACTGACGATGTGGTCGAAGATGGTAAAGCACACCAAGCCTGGAATGGAACTTCCTTCCTTCCTTCTGATGGTGAATCACGTGGTATCTGTACACGCTTGCCTACTAGGAACCTGCATACTATTAATTCGAAGACACCCATATTGTACTGTTAGCGGGCAACACCAACCAACTACCTAGGAGATAGAAGATCCATAGACACTGTTAGCGGGCAACACTGATGAAGAATAGAGGAGGTTGATTGTCGTTGACCCGCTGACAGCTGGGTAGATTTATTATATAATTTGGTTTTCTTGGGACGGACTCGCATTTGGAAATCGACATTAAGAAGTAATAAACGGTCCCGCCCTGCAACCGTGTGTGATTTTACCCACCTAATTACACTTCAGAAGTGGGATACGCCACAATGTCGGGCCCTTATAAAGCCGGTCTCGGAAAAAGGAGAAGAACATCCAGTGAATCGTCAAAAACTGCTACCGAGGACGAAAAATCAGATAATTTTTTCTTAGAAGAGCCCTCTAATACGCCTGTGTTACCGAAAAGAAGACGTATTACGCAAATGGACGCCGAAGTGATACCAAAATTTCGGCCTGACGAAAAAAATAGTAATGTCATTAATTGGCTGCATAAAATCGATCAGCTTGGAGATGTCTACGGCTGGGACAACAGAGATCGTCAATTTGTTATGCAAATTCGACTTAGAGGATCCGCCAGAGACTGGTATGATGATTTGGAGACTTATGACCTTACTTGGGATGATTGGAAACTTGCATTACGAACTGCTTTCCCACGATCAACTGACTTTGTTGACCGCTTGGAGGAGATGTTATCCAGAACTAAGACCGAGCACGAAACCATGACGAAATATTTTCACACGAAAATGTCACTATTGAAGAAATGCAATATAGAAGGAGAAGATGCTATTTCCTGTATCATCAAGGGCTTGCCTTCAGAAATACGAGCAAATGCTAAAGCTTTTAGGTGCGATACACCACAAGAACTTTATTTCGGCTACCTGTCGTCATTAGAGAACTACAGAAGCGTTGAGGCAGCCTCAAGGAGATCAACCTGGAGACGCGGTAACCTTGGAAGTACGGTCAGCACGAGTACTACAGTTGCTGGAAGCTCAGCTATAATGCGGCCGCCGCCCATGGCAAAAGTCTGCTATGCCTGCCGGCGCCCGGGACATACGGCACGCGACTGCAGATCCCAACTTAGATGCGAAAACTGCCAGCGGATGGGGCACACAACTGCCAGTTGCTGGTTTGGATCGACATCTACGAATCAACAGACACAAAAGGTTAGTAGTATTTTATATGTAACTTATAATGTATTTCAAGACATGTACAAAAAAATTAGTGTATGTAAATGGTTTGAAATTGACTGCATATATAGATACCGGTAGTCAATTGAATATCATCACACTGGCGTTATCCGATAACTTAAAGCTAAAGCTGAACCCATCAGACACGATTATGGCGGGGTTCGGGGGTACTTCTACTCGATCGTTAGGCAAGGCAAATATCGACGTCGAGGTTGATAATGTAGTGGTCAACGGTGATGTTGAAATTACGGATTGTAATCTGTCCGATATAGATTTAATTATGGGGCAGCCGATGATCAATCAAGAAAATGTTAGTTTAATTACAACAAAAAGCTCTGTGAATTTTACGCATACTTCAAACTTGCATAGTACCCTCAGCGCAATACAATTAAGCGATGTTGATTATGTCCGTAAATTTCCGGTGCTTCTGAAACATAATGTTGACATACCGCAACAGAGTGAGGCATGTTTGGAAGTTTACGTGAGTGATACTACCGACTATAACCAATTATCCTTTTTAAGCCATGCTGTGTATTATGAACTAGGAAATACCGCATATATAATACCACAGGCTGTTATTGATATGAATAAATCTCATATAAAGGTTATAAACGTTGGACAAAACGATATCCAATGGCCAGCGAATAAATTGGTAGCGAGGGCAGACATTTTAGTTGAAGAGGATTATAATAAATACAACGTATTAACTGTCAAGTGTTTGGACCAACGAACTGACCAAGCGACAGTACCTGACATAAATGTGTCAGACATTGATGTTGGTGAACTGGATGATGCTGATGTAAAGCGCTTATTGAGACTACTTAACAAATACTCACACTCTTTTGCCAGGAATACGAAAGATTTAGGATGCACTGATCTTGTAGAGATGCGTATTCATACTACTACAGAGCAACCTGTTTTTTTCAAGCCTTATAGACTTTCGCACAAAGAAAATCAGATTGTCAATGATAAAATTCAGGACCTGATCCTCGCAGGTGTAGTTCAGGAATCGGTATCAGATTACGCAAGTCCCGTAGTATTAATAAAGAAAAAAAGTGGCGACTATAGGCTTTGCATAGATTATAGAGCGTTAAACGCACGCACCATTAAAGACCGCTTCCCTTTGCCGAATATTGAAGACCAGGTATCAAAGCTAAGTGGTAAAGCTTATTTTACTACCCTAGACCTTGCACAAGGGTACCACCAAGTGCCCATGGCAAAAGATTCTGTCAGCAAAACCGCATTTGTGACTCCATCAGGCCAATATGAATATATTAAAATGCCATTTGGGTTAGCGAATGCCCCAGCAGTATTTTCTCGACTTATAAAAATGGTGTTAGGATCGGTGACTAATGATATCGCTTTGTATTTGGATGACGTCATGCTGCCAACGGGTTCAGTAGATTTAGGACTGGAACTATTAGAGCGAATTTTAAATCTACTATCTGACGCAAACTTAAAATTAAATCTCAGCAAATGTTCCTTCTTAAAAAAAAGTGCTAACTATTTGGGCCACGAGATTACCGCCGGTACAATACAACCAGGACAAGCTAAAATAAACTGTGTCACAGAATATAAACGGCCGAGTAACGTCCACGAAGTGCGCCAGTTTGTAGGGTTGACATCATATTTTAGGAAATTTGTTCGCGGGTTTGCTGAAATTGCACGTCCTATAACACAATTGACCAAAAAGGATGCGCTTTGGATTTGGGGAGATGAGCAGGAAAATGCTTTTCTAGAACTAAAGCGAAAACTGACAGAACGACCTGTTTTGGGTATTTACAACAAAGATGCGATAACAGAGCTTCATACTGATGCCAGCCGGTTAGGACTCGGAGGGATTTTGATGCAGTATCAGGATGATGGTAGTTTGAAACCTATCGCTTATTTTAGTCGAGTTACTAGTAGAGAAGAAGGTTTTTACCACAGCTACGAATTGGAAACTCTAGCTGTTGTAGAGTCACTAAAGCGGTTCCGCATATACCTCACAGGAATTCCTGTCAAAGTTATAACTGACTGCGCGGCACTACGAACAACACTGACAAAAAAAGACCTAGTGCCACGAATTGCGCGCTGGTGGTTGACGATACAAGATTTTGACCTGCAAATTGAGTACAGGCCAGGAGAAAGGATGAAACATGTGGATGCTTTAAGCCGAAACCCTGTGTCTAATAACGTGCTCATGATAGACAAATCTGATTGGTTGCTGACTTTGCAGCTACAGGATGATAATATCCAGAATATTCTTACGCAACTCCATGCAGGTACAACAAATCCTGATATCGTGTCTAATTATTGTGTTACAGCAGGAATTTTGTACAGGAAAACCGTAGCTGGAGACCGTTTTGTCATCCCAAAATTAGGGAAATATAGCGTATTACAGAAATTTCATGACCAAATAGGGCATCCCGGATTTGACCGATGTGAAAAGGCCATCAAAGAGCAGTTATGGTTTCCTGGAATGACGCGTTTTATACGCAAATATATAGGGTCTTGTTTACCTTGTGCTTATGCAAAAGGTAACTACGGTAAGACTGAAGGTGAACTTCACCCTATCACTAAAGAAGCTATTCCTATGCATACATTGCATGCAGATCATTTGGGTCCTTTTGTCAAAACACGATCGGGAAACTCCTATGTGCTGGTAGTTATTGACTCCTTCACAAAATTTGTCTTCGCTAGATCGGCAAAAGGCTGTAGTTCAATAGAAACTATAAAAATATTAAAGGAAATTATCAACCAGTTTGGAAACCCTAAACGAGTAATTACAGATAGAGGTAAGGCATTCACAAGCCGATATTTTAAGCAGTTCGCGGAAGAATCTCAGTTTAAACATGTCATGAATGCCATAGCCAGCCCTCGTTCTAACGGTCAAGTCGAACGTGTAAACCGTACGCTACTGAATGGATTGAACACAATGTCTGATAGCGAATGTTCTTGGGATCAGAAGTTATCAGATGTGGTTTGGGGTATCAACAACACGGTCAACGCTACCACTGGCTTTGCACCATTTAAACTTATGTTCGGTCACAGCAATTCTCTATTACCGGCATATCCTAACAACGAAATTAATAACTTTGATACCCAACAAGAGGAATTAGCCGCACGACAGGCAACAGCTAAAATACGCATTGATAAGAACATGACGGTGATGAAAAATAGGTTTGATGGGAAGCATAAGAGATGTAGAAAGTATTCATTGGGTCAGCTAGTCTTGTGGAAAGGTGGAATTGCTAGAGACAATAGTGCTAAAGTGACTAGAAAACTAATTGGAGCTTACACTGGTCCTTACAAGGTTTTTAAAGCTGACCACACATTGGATCGTTACACAATAACGAGTATCAAGGGTATGAAGGGTTACAGGAAGTTTCACGCAGTAGTACCAGGTGAAAGCCTCAGACCATACAACGCCACCGTGTCTGATGAATCTAGCTCAAGCAGTGATCGCGAAATTGATAGAGATGACTTAATTGATTTACTAGAAAGTTAAAAATGAGTCGTAATGGGTATAGCTAAACAAAGATAATTTTGTAAGTAGATTCAAATTAATGATTAGATGTATAGTGCAAAAATAAACTTATTAATTTGAATATATGTACCTACCGGAAAAATAGATAACTATTCAACTTAATTTAAATGAATTAGATAAATCGATAAAAATTGGTAGAATAAGTCTAATTATAAACACTTTGTGTATAATAAATTTATGTATTTAAGACACAATTAAACCCATCGGTACATAATTATGTATTATCCATTTAATTTTGATCCAAATTACAAACTGCTATGAAATAATACTTGAATAAATAAATCTAAAAATATCTGCTACAAATAAATAAATAATAATAATGTTAAAAAAATTGTGTTACATGATATTATGCTGTGTGATACTAGTATTTTGTAACATAATATGCTCCGCTAAATTATGTAACCTATGTGGAAAGACGATAATAATACTTAATTACATTAAATCAATAACAATAAAAATCCTACAATCAAAGCCAACATACATTTATTGTGTTACATAACATTATGCTGTGTGAATATAGTCCTATGTAACATAATATGCTACCCCAAATAAAATACTGTGTGATCTGTGTGACGAAACGAGAATAAGTACCATGATATTGTGGTGCGGTATGCTGTGTGACACTGATGTAATGGAACATGACATTCTGCATGAAACTAAAAACTGTGTGATCTGTGTGACAAGAGCGACTAACTACTACGATATTTTAGGAAGATACATAATATTGTACTGTGTGATACTGATATTATGCGACATGACATACTGCGAGAAACCTATAAACAAAACTATGTGATCTATGTGGTAGAACGATGATAATTATCGCGACTAGTTAAACTGTGTGATACTCGTGTGTTGCAGTATGCCTGCAATAACATATGACCATATTACACAGTAATCAATAAAAATAGAATAAGATTTATGAGACAAAACCAAAATAATTACTTTCCTGATTATAATGTATGGTGGGGTACAATATTATGCTGAGTGATACAGTTAGTGACGTCGTGTAACTTAATATGTTATAAGAATAAAATATAAATACCGGGAGTTCTGTGCAACAAAACAGGACCGGTTACTAGTCTTAGCATTTGCAAAAATATAACAATATGTGGGAACAAATTTTATGAACTACATATTTATGCCCATTCCTCTGTAGTTCTGTGCCTTGCACAATGTAACATAATACTGCTGTGATTTTCTTTTGTCTTACAGAAATGGGACACTGCGGAGAGAAACACATACCGAACTTCGCGGGACGCGAATGTAGGTGCAGGATGGCCGAGTGTTAGCGGGCAACACCAACCAACTACCTAGGAGATAGAAGATCCATAGACACTGTTAGCGGGCAACACTGATGAAGAATAGAGGAGGTTGATTGTCGTTGACCCGCTGACAGCTGGGTAGATTTATTATATAATTTGGTTTTCTTGGGACGGACTCGCATTTGGAAATCGACATTAAGAAGTAATAAACGGTCCCGCCCTGCAACCGTGTGTGATTTTACCCACCTAATTACAGTACTTTTCGAGAAACACAGACAATAAAAAAGAAATTATAAATACAACAAATTTAAAATTGTCTTTCCAGAAAACAGACAGCGTGGAAATCAAACAAAGGAATCATAAAAAACTAAACCGTTACTTTTGTACTACTTCGAGTAGGCTATAATAAACTCTCAATTTCCTAGGTGCATACCATCGAACACAAAGGCCTGTCGGAGACTGTGTCGACCTTCACGGGCCTTCTGCAGCGGCCTACCTGTTATCATTTCTAAAATAGGAGAGAATAACAAAGAGGTTTGACGCAAATTCAAACTTAATTAGAAAGGGAATATATTAGGAGTTTTGGCGGGAACGCGGAAAGAGTCGTGTAGCCCCGTTGTATTTTTTTCCAAAACTAGTGTTTTGTCGAGTATTTATGTTCAAAAATGGTGGTGTTTTATTCATAAAGTGCCGAATCATAAGCGCGAGTGTGGGAAAATGATATAATGTGGCGAAACATGACTTTTCGTGTAGCTTCCAAAACTCCATCGAAGCTTTATAATAAAGTCACCACTACTTTACTAAAGCATGACTGGACTTGACTGACACGGACTGTACTTGACCAAGACTGGACTTTGACTTTAACTATAGCTACGAGGCAACTTATTTAACTTTTGAAACTTGGAAATATAAAATACTTGACACTGGCAAATGCTCAAAATGCAAAGAAAAAAAACAGTATATTATTTACAAAAAATAGTTGTAATTACAAACAAACTAGCGGCGCGTCCCGGCTTCGCAGCGGTGGACATTCATTCTTTAACTATTTTGGGATAAACGTAGAGTCAAATGAATCTTTATGGAGAACATAGTAGTTTTTTTCAGTTTAGATACTACTAGCTGCGCCCCGCGGTGTTACCCGCTACATGTTTTCGGGATAGTAAGTAACCTATGTGTTAATCCAGGGTCTCAGCTACCTCCATACCATATTTCATCTAAATCCATTCAGTAGTTTTTGCGTGAGAGATTAACAAACATACATCCGTCCAAACTTACATTTATAATATTAGTGGGATTTATACTTTCTTACAAAATGTTATATTTGTACCCATAAACCTATTTTTATTCTCAGAGTTTAGTTTTACACTTTATTTAGGTATATTATTTTTTAGTTTCATAATAGTTATTTACTGCAACTAGCAAAATTGCAGGGCTTTTGAGACTAACTAAAAAGATGAGCGCCAAAGCAACGATTCTTTGGGCTTTATTTTGTTACTCAAAGTTTTGTGTATCGCTGCAATGGTCATGGACAGGCGTTATCTCTTATATATATTTTTTTTATATGAGTATATGCATAATGGTAGTAAATGAAAGGAGCTTTGTTGTAAGAATCTACCCAAGACTTTATTAACAATTTTTAAACACTAAAATTCCAAAATCAATATGTGCCATATTTTTCACGATCTAAGATTGTCATGGTAAAAGTTGTTTGCAATAATAATCGAATAGACGAGTACAATGTGCTCCTTACAGCTTAGTATAGTTACGCGTAACCCTGTAGGAAATTTGAAGATGATACTATCCGTTATATAGGTATAAAAATAAAACATAATCTTGCCCTGACAACGCCTACTTTTGTTTAAAAAAGGTGATTGTATAATAAACACCAATATCTCAAGTTACGTGACAACGCCCCTTATAAAAATAATGATACGAAAAAACATAATTCGGATCAAAGAGGTTATATGTCAACTGGAACAATACCTATTTGAATTTTATTCGTGTTTGCACACGGGAATGTTATCTCATTATTATCTTATATAATTATGTAAATACATTAAGAGGCTGTATTTGTTTTAAAAACGTTTTATCTTTTTGCGGCCGCTACCAGCCTGTAAAAATAGCTATGAAGTAATTGTTAGATATTTTTTGGAACGACTGCATCAAGGCCGATGTATTTACGTGATTATACATTAAAAATAATCGATACAAGTCACAGCACAGTCGAGATAACTCGATTACCGGACACGAACTAACATAAGTACCTATCTATTTTAAAAAGTCAATCAAAAAATATTGGTAGGAACATAATATATCTTATTTATTTATTGATTACTGGATGCGCCCATGAACTCGCTACATGTTTTCGGGGTTAAAAATAGCATATGTATTAATCCAGGGACACCAGGGTCTCAGCTACCTCCATACCAAATTTCATCTACAAATACAAATTCAAAATACAAATTTTTTATAACACCACAGTTACAGGTCATTCTCTTCCATTCATATTTAAAAATATCAAAATCATAACATAATTATGTCAACACAATGAAAATGTCAATGAAATGATATGTCACGTATAAAATAATTATGTTAATATAATTAAATGTCAATAAAAACAAAAATGTTATAATTACTTATAAATCCGTTCAGTAGTTTTTGCGTGAAAGAGTAACAAACATCTATCCATCCATCCAAACTTTCACATTTTTAGTTTTAGTGTTATTTATTTTAATGCAATTCTATGGACATGTTTTGGCATAAATATATACAATACTATCAAATTTGGGATGAAAACCCGGGCTTTGAAAGTCAACGTTGAATGGGGTTCCCTGAGTCGAAATACCTAGGCATTGTATGGATGTATGGGCCCCCATCGGACATGGACTCGTATGGCGATACCATTGAGTACTAAGAAGTTTCTTTAATTATGAACAGTTAGGTGTTTGACCACAGCTCACCTGATGATAAAGGCGGCGTGGTTGAAGATGGTAAAGGACACCTAGGCTAGAATGGAACTGGTTCTTAAGTGTGGCTGTCGGAACACACCATTAGATGCTTGGCGGCAGATTTTCAACTAGAGGGTTGTATTTATGGTTTCCTCACGATGTTTTCCTTCACCGGCAGCTCAAGCTCATTGTTGGGGTTTCAAGTTGAACCCACGCCCTTCAGCGTATAAACCGACCGCGCTAACTATTGAGCATCCCTACACGATTATAAAGAACACAACGTCCCATTTCACCTCTATTGACTGTGTACTATTATTTATTCTGTCTATATTGCCCGTATTTGTGAAATACCTAGCAATGCGTGGAAAATTACTGCTCGTTGCTAAGTCAACTATACGATACGAGATATGTCTAGCTATAAACAAGCCGTATTATGTTTACTTAAACAGCTTTCAAACTAGTTGGACACACCTCCAACCTTTGAGACTGGATTACAAACCTGTTATCAGTTTATGGATTTATTTTATTATCTACTTTGAAAATAAAGAAGCAGGCATATTGAGGAGGCGACGGTACTTATGCTTACAAAAATTCCTTATTATCATCATCATCATCATCAGCCTGTATTCGCCCGCAGCTGAGCATAATCCTCCCTTCTTCTACGGTGCGTCCCGTACGGTCTAGCTCCAATCTTCTATCTATCAATCTTCTTCAAAAAAATCACTTGGTGGTAGATCTCCTTAGCAGGAGGTCGTCTAGGTAGGTACCATCGCAGTACCAGTTATTCTGCCGCTAAGCAGTAGTGTGTAAGCATTACTGTGTTCCAGTTCGAAGGATACTGCAGCTAGCGAAATTACTGGGCTATTGAGACTAACCATCGAAAGTCTCAAAGCAATGAGCGCCAAAGCAGTGATGCCCTGGACTTTGTTTTGTTACTCAAAGTCCTGTGTATCGCTGCAATGGTCATGGATAAGCGTTATCTCTTACCATCAGGAGAGCGTCTAGTTCGTCTCATTACATTTTACATTTAAAAAATCTTGTTTAGATTCAACTCGTTATTTTCATTATATCGTCTTCCCGACGAGCTGACGGACGATCAATGCTTTGTTTACTACAACTTAATTAGTGCACATGACCGCGACAGTTATAATCGGCTTTCGAAAGAAATCAGAAACTCGTATTCTAGGGATGTCTATAAACATAAATTAAAAAAATGCCTTTTACAACAAACATGCATTTTATAATTTCAAAGATTTTACTAGACTCAAAATAGTCCATTGAAAAGACATATTTGGGGTTGCATTTGTCAGAGGATGAGAGGACGCAATTTTAATTTTTAGATATCAAGGACGGTTTAGTACCTATAAAGTTAAATACATACAAGTTTGTGGGGTTGAAACCCTTGTCCCACGGCCGCCATCTTGGAAAAAGAGGTCCCAATGGTTTTTATGGTTTATTTGATAAACTATAGGTCTAATAAAAAATTATCAAAACTTTTTGGTTGCAAATAAAATTATCCACAACTTTGGTCAAGTAACTTTTAGTTTTAGAACCAACACTATCGATGTTGTAAGCGAAAATCGACGAAAATTTGAGTTTCTATTGGTTGGTTTCTACTTGAGGGTGGGAGCTAGCCACACTATGTTTTCCTTCATCGACAGTTGAAGCTCATAGTTAGGGTTTGAACCCACGCTCTTCGCCGCGTAAACCGACCGCGCTAAACACTGAGCTATCATCGCTCATGCTTATTTCGTTCTCTTGTTTTAAGGATTAGAAACGAAACAAATAGTAAAGCAAGTCTGAATTATTGATTCTTTATCCTTGGTCTTTTATCGGTTGAAAGTCATCTGGCACGTTGCGTCAGAACGTGCGTACTGGTACGTGCATATTGTTTACTAACAAATTAATGTAAATATGGAGATGTTACTGTTTCTGGTTTGCCCAGCGCGCAGTTATTCGTGATGTTGTAGCGGTTATATCGATCACCTCCCTAGCTGTCAAAAAGGCCAGAAATGGCAATGTCACAGAAGCAATCGACGCGGTACCAATTCAAAAAACTGGAAGAGTTTACCACCGGGGTGAAAAATAAACGAGAAAAAAGAGCACGTTCGCTTATTATTTTATTGTCGTGTTTGTTGTTCGTTTGTTTTATCCACAAAAAAAATGTTACAAGCATCCCAACCCTAAACCAATGATTGTACTGGTTGTAACTACCGAATTATAATTCGTATAATGTGGTCGAACATTTGTTTGCATGTTGTAACTAATAAAGTTTTCACAACTTTACGCACTAGGAGGAATCGGACTTAAACCTCTAAAATACGTAATTAGTAGAATATTGCGGATTGGCACTGGCAAATGCAAAAAGTGCGATGCCAAAATTAAAAAAAAACGTGTTGTTTTTTATTCATGCAAAACGTAGAGATATCGTCATTGTTACGTTGCGTTGTCCGAATCGAACAATCATTTTAATAATATTTACCAGAACAATTGATAACCGATGATGAAACGGGGGTGTGCGGCCGTGCCTCTCACCTTTGGCATTTCTTATCACCATTTATCAATATGTAACAACAAACTTCATATAAGAGCAATATTGCGCTCTATTGCATATATTATTAAAGTATATTTTAAAAACATACAGTATTAATGTTTGTCACGTTTAGTATTAAGCGGCTTGAAACAAGCTGGCTGGCTGGCTGGCTGGCTGGCTGGCTTTAGCACAGCCCTATTGGCTCATTGGTAGTATATGTGCTTTAAAAGCTGTAGGTTGTAGGTTCGATCCCCACACAGTACAAAGATATGTGGTATAAACATTGTTTGTACTGCGTCTGGGTGTTCTGTATGTACAAGCTTTGCTTAGTTTGAGGTCAGATGGCGCTGTGTGTAATGTCCTACAATATTTATTTATAAAAAAAAATTACTAGCATATGAGTTAAGACAGTCGATATGATAAACAGTATTGTCCTATTTTATACGTCACGTAATTCATAAAATGTTTGCGTTTTATTTTTGTTACTAAAGAAAACAAGATAAATATGTCGGAAAACATCATTGTAGATTTAAAAAGATAAAAGACGGGAGAGTTTTCTAAGAAACGGTCGGTAGAGATTACAGATACAGCGTCAATGGTTCTAAATCCTATCTGGCAAAAAAATCTTTTCATATCATCTCAGAATGAAGAGTTTTTTTGAGATCCAAAAATAAAAAGGGCTTACAAATTGTTTTACTAAAAAGTATTTACAAAATGGTGAAGGACTATAGAACAAAGATTTAGTGGTGTTCTATTTATAAAGTCGCCAATATAATACTAAGGAATGACTGGACTTGGTTAGACTTGATCAAGACTGGACTTTGACTGTAACTATAAATGTTAGACGTGACTTGCAAAAACCGAAGACAAGGCACTAAAGATAAATAAACTGACGACTGAAGGTTGCACAGGAATATTGAAACTGGCAGAATGCGATGCCAAGAAGAAAGAAAGAAAAGAGAAAACAAAGATTATATTATTGGTAACGGGCGTAGGTAAATCTTTGTATGATAAGAGGATTACTAACGTTATTTTCTCTTTGTTATGTAGCTAAAAAAATATAAATAAGATTTTTTTTTAACTTACTTTTTTGTTAACTTCCGTATAAAGAGCACCATTGTGAAAACTGAGTTGCCGGTTGTTTATTTCTGTCCTGAAAAGAAAAACAAAAATGTAAATTTGAAAGCATAGACAAAATATTTATAAGGAGTCCAAGGGTAAAAGGCTGTAAATAGCGTTACTATTATTGGTTTTGTGTTAAATAACAAAAAAACATTTTTCGTAGAATTTAAGGAGCTCGATTTTGGGGTTGGATGCTTAACTTTTTTTAATAAGTAGTTCATAAGGTTGATTATTATTAATTTTCGTATCGCGAATCGTTCAAAAGTCATAATTAAGTTATAATTAATATAATATCATACAAGTGAAAGTTTGTATGTTTGGACGTTTGTTATTCAATCACGCAAAAAACAGCTGAACAGATTTGGGTGAATTTTGGTGCACAAATAGTTTATCACCTGAATTGATGTATAAGATACTTTTTATATGAAAAAAATTTTAGGTTCCTGTGGGATTGACACCAACAGATGTCGTCAAGTTTCTAGATTTTTTAAGTGGATTTTTTACTGCACTATGATTGCATTTAGATATGAAGCCAACATAATCATTTCAACAAGAACCGTTCAAGTATTACTCAAACAATTGTGATTTACCGCAAATAAAGACCAAAATAAATGCCAGTAGCTGTGATTTCACTGTAAAATTATGCTCCAATTGTCCATGAATGGCAGACATTTATTTGTATAGAAATCGTACCACCCATTATAAACCCCACGGAACTTGTAGAGATAGATACACCATCTCCATGGTGTCCCATAAATTATTTAGCACTTCAACAAAAGTTAACGTATTCTGAACAGTTTCTATAAATACTCACACGGCACACTAACAATTGCACATCGTCTCAACGTTCACGTTTATTTTTATATTTTATCGAAGCGTTAATAAACTCGGTTATCTGCAGTTGCATTAACAATGCAATCACTAACGGTTGTCTGACGACACAGTGGACGGCGTGTCGTCAAGTCATGGAAGGGCAATGAATATCACATCTTTTAACCGTAGCTTTGCTCGCGTGGCCAATTTGTAAGGGCCAGTTTAGAAAATGTCACCTTGATTGTTTTTATAATATGTAGTTACAATAGTTAATGTGTTTTAAAAAGTTACTAGCTGCGCCCCGCGGTGTTACCCGCTACATGTTTTCGGGATAGAAAATAGCCTATGTGTTAATCCAGGGTCTCAACTACCTCCGTACTAAATTTCATCCAAATCTGTTAGGTAGTTTTTGCGTGAAAAAGTAACAAACATCCATCCATCCATTAGTGGGATTAGTGGGGCTGGATATTCTGCCGCTAAGCAGCAGTGTATGTTACATTACTGCGTTCCGGTGTGAAGGGTACTGCAGCTAGCGAAATTATAGGGCTGTTGAGACTAACTCTAGACAGTCCTAGATTATGTTTTGTTACTCAAGGTTCTGTGTATCGCTCCAATGGTAATGGTCAGGCGTGTGCTCAGAGCGTCTCATTCGTCTCATTACTTTTACATTAAAAAAATATTGTTTGGTCAATTGCCCCGTTGGCTTATTTACTTGTAGCTTTACTTCTTGAGCTGTAGAGCGTAGGTTCGTTTACCACTCAGGACAAAAATTTACAAGCCTAAGACGTACACCATTTACAATAGCACAGTCATTGGATTTGTATGGTTAGCAGCGTTAATCACCGGATTCTATGCGGCACTTTTTATTTGTATTTTTTATATTAGGTACTTGTGTTTATTGTTACCCATTTTAATTCCTTTTTACGCCCTTAGGCAGCTGACGTTTGGTTTACTTATTAGTCATATAAGATCAACTATCGATATTAACATCAGCTTTTTGTATTTGCAACGCTACCTCCAGGGCTATAATAACACTTAGTTTTTAAGCTTTGTCCTAACCAATGGGTCTAAGTTCTCTTAAATAAACACTTTGAATTAAATACATAGGCTTACGATGATGATGGATTCTATCACTGTTAAAATAATTCCAAAACGCAAATAATCCAATAAGTATTATAAGATAAACATATATATTTATCAAATAAGATAAACAAAGAAATTACGTGTTCAATATGTTTGGTTACGCCACCAGCTATACTGACATTGCCCTTCTTTGTTATCAAATTATCAGTTAGAAACAGTTATCACAATACGTGGGGCCGCCGCGCCTCCAAAATCTGACTTAAGCCTACTTAGTGCCTATCTATTCACAAAATTACTTTATCGCGAATAACAAATGAATAACAAGATGACACGAAATCAAACACAAAATCAAACAAAGCAAGAACTAGGAGTTATGGTCCGAACGCGGAAAGAGCCGTGTCGCCCCATTGTACTTTTTTCCAAAACTATCATGTTTTCGAGTTTAGAAATAGTGGTATTTTATTCGTAAAGTATCGAATTACAAGCGCCAGAGTGGAAAAGTGATATAATGTTGTGAATTTCGTGTTACTTCCAAAACTCCATCGAAGCTTATAGTAAAGTTGCCAACTCACAACTATAATTCTTTACTAAGACATGACTGGACTTGACTTGATTGTATTCTTCTTCTTCTTTGATTTTGGCGTCGCATTTTGTGCATTTGCCAATATCAACATTTTAAAATTATCAAGTTTCGTAAGTTAAAAAATCGTCAAAGGTCAAGTCCAGTCCGTGCCAGTCAAATCCAGTCATGGCTTAATAAAGAAGTCGTGAATTTACTACAAGCTTCGATGGAGTTTTGGAAGCAACACGAAAAGTAATGCTTCACCACATTATACTTATCATTTTCCCACACTCGCACTTGTAATTCGGCACCTTATGAATAATACATAAACACTTAAAAAAATACGACGGGGTGACACGACCCGTTCCCGCCAAAATTCCCTGGATTGAACTTACTTAATTATAATAACTTTCGAATTGGAAAGTTAAGACAACTTGATATTGGCAGAATGCACATAGTGCCATGCCATAATGATGAAAAATAAAAAAGATGAACTAAGCGTGTCTTCTACTGCGCCACAGAAGTCGCAGCTTGTTTTTCTCCTTTATCTATTGTCAAGCCGAAGGTCATGCTTACGAGTGGGGCTTCATGGAAAGTATTTGTATAACTTACATCATGTATCTAAACAATTAGGCTCTAAATTAATAAATGCTTTGCCTCTCAGTGGCTAGTGCTGGCATGTTTGATACCTAGAAATTATTAGGTACTCACGGCATATGGCAAGTGCGAGTTTGCATGGTGGTAGGGTACTTTCTAGTACTCGGCTGGCTAGCTACCACCCTCAAGTTGAAAATCTGCCGCCAAGCATCTAACGGTGTGTTCCGGCAGCCTCAGTTGAGAGCCAGTTCCATTCCAGGCTAGGTGTGCTTTACCATCTTCGACCACGCCTTCACTTAACATCAGGTGAGCTGTGGTCAAACACCTGGCCTGTCAACCATAAAAAAAAAAGAGTCGACGTTGTGAATAGATTCATTTATTGAATAATGATCAATTTTATTGGAACTATTGCATAATAAAAAACACTGACAAGTGCAAGTTAGACTCGCCCACCGCGAGTTCCGTACAAATTAGTATGATAAATAGTTCGGGAGTCGAGTATTGAAGGTTTATTCGAGTTTTCATGAAATTCGGGTCCCTGTTTTTGTGTTTAATTTAAAATTGTCGTTTTTGTATTTTCTCTTTATGTGTAGATACTGTAAGACAATGCTTCTTGCCAAATTTCATAGTTCTAGGTCAACGGGAAGTACCCTATTGGTTTTAATTTCCTTGGTGAGTGTCGAAAAACGCGGTTTTTGCGACTTATACGGCTGCAACTTTTTTTCACAATAACTGAGAAGTTTCACTTTTTCACAGCTGCAAGGGACTACAGTTATGTGTATACGGTATTAATTTCAACTCAATACCTCCACGCGTTCCCGAGATAGAAGATCATGATAGACGGGCAGGCGGACTACAAAGTGATTACAAAAAAGAAAAAAAAAACTTCTTATTGTTTATGGCATCGCACTTTGTGCAATTGCAGATTGTCAAGTTTTGCGAAATTTTCATGTATGTATTTTATAATAACCAAGTGAAGAAAATTGAAGTCGTACTAAGTAAGTCAGAGTCAGGTCTGGTCATGCCTTAGTGAAGTAGTGTTGAATACGACGGAGTTTTGGAAGCAACACGAGAAGTCATGTTATATCACATTACTGTCCCATCCGTTATATGTTATTTTTGTATAAAATATGATAACTTTTAAACTGAAAAAAAAACAAGTTTTAGAAAACAATAGGTAGTATATGGCGGATACATGTTTTGTTTTTATATTCGAATTTTAATGTTAAAAAACAACATAAAAACACATAAATACATACATAAAATAACATGTTTCCCTATTGTTTTTCTTAAATGTATATTGTTTGTTCTTCTGTTTTTTTTTGTTTTGAAAGGCTAGGTGATTGACTTCAGCTAACCTGAGGTAAAGTGATGGTGTGGTTGAAGATCGTAAACACCTCGCATGGAATGGAAATGTTTTTAACAAAATTTCTACAATGTTTTTTTTGGTATAAAAATTATCATTGGCTACTTTACTATATGAGTTACGAGTTTATTTTGATATATTTTATAATCTACCTTCTTAATCACACTCCTGTGATGAGGGTATAAAACTAGATCCGCGATACAAATGTCATCCAGTCTAGAATATTATTAGCATGACAACAGTCGGCGCGACCTCATTAGCATAAATATTTTTCGTCATTAAATTAATGTACAATTTAATGACTAAAACTTATTTTAATTTTTATTTTGAAGACAAGAAATTATTTTTACTGTTCCCGAAGATTTTTTATCACTTTTTTAAAGTGATTTTCTTTTTTTTCTTGTTCATAGTGCATTTACAGATTTAATAAAAGAATCTAGTAAGTACATAACGTTGCGTAGAAAACTGGTGAATTAATACTTTGGTCATGCCATACTGACATTGATTTTAAAAAGATTGTTTCAGCTGCTTATTCGAGAACGTAAGTAGGTAACAAAATACTTTTTTCTTATTAAAAATAACATTATTTCAGTAATAATGTAGTGCAATATGGAATAGTGTGATACTAATGATATATCTACCTAAATATATTTTTCTAACAAACACTATCTTCTATAGAATAAAAAACAAAGTAAGTATGTTTTTGATTGGACCAATCAAAATGCCAAAAACGAAACGACGGCACTTTATTTAAGGGTACTTCAAATAACCAAGAAATACCATCTCGCTTACTAAAACAATAAAATCTATAATTCTAAACAAAGAGACCACTATACCAACGAGATAAGTTTCAAAATCAGAAAACAATAAAATTATCATTACATCTTCATAAATCAAAGACTCACCTGCCAGTATTTACGTAGAAACTTGGAAAAGAGCGGGAACCAGTCACAGTCTGTCGACCATAGACCACTTGTTTTTTTTTCGATTGATAACAAGCGTGTTCTTAGCGTACAATGCGATCACATACTGCGAGTAAACAATATTATTTTCCACTCGTGATAGTTACAGAGAAGTGGTAAAAATGGGACTGATACGGTTTGATTAACTGGCTGTGATGCCAAATGGTGACGATATTTTGGCTACGTTATTGTCCATCAATATTTATAGACTAGGTAGGTAGGTGAATATGATAATGATTATAAATGTTACGCGAGATAATAATAGTTTGTTCACAAGCTATATGTGGTCTAAAAAAAAATTAAATCTTTAGCAATGACATTTAACAATTATACGTTAGTATATGACTTCAACGAAACAGACAATATGATAAATTAAAAAATAATCATTTGTGAATAGATGAATTAAGTACCAAGTGTATTTGTCCAATTTACCTAATTACTTCTAAATGTTCTAAGTAGAAAAGAACATTAGCTTAATTTGTTATGAATATAAGCGTTTAGGTTAACTCGATACACGTTGTTTCTCAAACTTTTACTGTCGCTCACAGAATAGATTAAACTTCAGAAAATGCTGCGTTGAAAATTGAGGTAACTCTTACAAATTAATGAAGCGGGGAATTATTGGTTGGCAAATCAGATAGGTATTTTATAAACACCTAGTAATAGCGGCAGCGCTGCTAGCGAGTCTGTTAAAAGGGCGCACCGCACGATAAAAAAAAAAAAAATGTATATTGTATTTCAAATGGCATAAGTTATTTTTCGTAACTTTTATCGACAAAAGTACTAGTTAGTAGGAACGTAAACAAAATCCATCAACCTGCATTACGCTCTGAATTCTTACACGAATTTACCTACTGGTACGATTACGTTTGAACAATTGGTTAAAACAGCTGTCGGACAGCTGTTGTTCAACTTACTTGGTGGTGGATCTCCTTAGCGAGAGATCGTGTCATACTTAAATCTAGTTTTGATTTTCAGTTCTATTTCTATGTAAGAAAATATTAGTATTTTACAAGATTCTTTTTAATTTGCAGTGTATCTATGACTGTATACATATACGTACGGATCCAATCTTACTTACGTTAAACTATCATGAATTCCATTATTTCTAAATAGGTGATGGACAGGATCCTACACCGAAACAGCTATCAGAAACGGTTCAACGAAATATCAGCTCACAGCTCTTAACTTGGTAGACCAGCTGTCCGATTTTTAATGATGAATGTTGGTTAATAATAATATTTAGGGTCGAACATCGCCTTATAGAAGGAGTTTGAATCTATGTTACACGGTCCATTTTAGAAAACGTGTGCCAGACATGCACTTATCTACCAGATTTGACCCGGATATGTAGGTAAAATCGATTGGATTTATCGAATCTAATCTAATCCGTGAATCGATAATCTAGTCATTGAACAGAATAAGCTTTCAGCTTCCTTGTTTCCTAAGAGATAATGTAGGATTTTTGAAAGTCAAAGTGAATAGGCATTCCCTAAGTCTGCGTGCTTTATCTTCGGCTATGTCGTTGAAAAAGACTCGCGCGGGTACCAGATCATGATATCCTACTAGTATTAATATAAATGCGAAATTTTGTAAGTATGCATGTAGATGTTTGTTACTCTTGCACGCAAAAACTACAAAATGGATTTTGATGAAATTTGGTATGGAGGTAGCTGACACCCTGGATTAACATATAGGCTACCCGAAAACATGTAGCGGGCCACACCACATATTAGCTATAAAAGCTAAGCATTGCCACGCTGGATGGCAATGCTGCCAGCATTCTGGCCACATATCCCTCTTCTGACGGATTTTTAGACAAAGTTTTTTGTATAAATTTTGTAAATAGTATTAATTTAAGGTTTTTTTATTTTGTTTAATAAATATTAGCTAATAAATAATATATTATTAGCCAATAAATAATTAATTGATATATAACTCAGGACCACAGTTTGGGAAACGCTTGCTGTGATTTTACCCAGTAGTCATTAACTTTATGATTTTGTTCAGTGTGTTTTAAGATAAACTAGTTATGTACTCAATTTGTTTCTTCGAGTATCTATTTATCGTTTCTTCATATGTTACGATTTAAGTAAATGGTGTTTTTCCACTATTTCAAAATAGGCAGTGGTACAGATAGCGGTAATATTATTACTTTATTATCTACTTTAATAGGTAGGTACCGAGGTTTGGATGTCGTAAAACAATTAATTTGTTTTTTTAGATTGTTATTCTCTAATATGAGTAGCATTCTTTTTTTTTTAATGTAATTGTAATGAGACGAACGATGCGCTCTCCTGATGGTAAAAGTAACGCCTATCCATGACCATTACAGCGATACATAGAACTTTGAGTAACAAAACAAAGTCCAGGGCATCACTGCTTTGGCGCTCATTACTTTGAGACTTTAGATGGTTAGTCTCAATAGCCCTGTAATTTCGCTAGCGGCAGTACCCTTAACACCGAAACACAGTAATGTTTACACACTACTACTTGGCGGTAGAATATCTGCTACTGCGATGGTACCTACCTAGACGACTTTTTGCTAAGGAAATCTACCACCAAGTAAACAAGTAAACAGTATTCTTTAAAGATAAAGATATTTATATTTATTTGCATAAACATGAGTGGTTGCATAGTACAGATCTTAGATTACCGAAGTCTCATCATGTTTTTGCCTCAATGGGCGTACAAATGTTGTTACAGCTTTTTTAAGATATGTAATTCAAATTACATAATTGAATGTAAAAAGGGCAGGATTCCGCGGCACGCCATTCTTAATGACATTATCCGCCGGGCTCTTACCACCGCCAATTGCGCAGCCATCTTAGAGCCGAGCGGCCTTATGATGATGGTAAGAGACCTGACGGAATGATTCCCGGGAAGATGGGACGGCCTTTAGTATGGGATGCCACTTGCGTTGACACATTTGCGCCGTCACATCTTCCAAGAACTCGGATTAGGGCTGGCGCAGCGGCGGAATTTGCAGAAGACCTCAAAAGGCGCAAATATAGCACCCTGGACAGTGGGTACATCTTTGAGCCTTTTGGGGTTGAAACTTTGGGACCGTGGGGACCGGGCGCAAAAAAAATGTTTAAAGAATTGTCGTCTCGTTTGGTCGACACCACACGTGAACAAAACGCTGGCCTTTATTTTGCTCAGCGTTTGAGTATTGCCATACAACGCGGCAATGGGGCCAGCGTTTTGGGAACTATTCCCATTGATAGCGGCCTTTTAGAGTACCTAGTTATTATTTTAAGTTATTTTATTTTGTTTAATTGAAACTAAAACTGTGGAGACCTTAAATAGGAAATAAGGAAAGAAACAACATAAAGAAAAAAAAAATGTTAAAATAATAATAGCAAATTTAATCGATGTCCAAGTAATAATAATATTAATAAATTAATAATAATTAGAATGGATGTCAATATCATAAATGTTTTTAACTTTTATTACTCTACACGAATACTTATACATTATGCAGGTCTCTTTTTGGTTTTCGATGACATAAGGTTTCATACGGTCGGCTCCCAGTCTATTAGTTGAAACGTGTAGAGTTGAGAAAATTTCAGTAAACGTCTCCAAAAGAACAAAACACATTCGTCTTTTATCCGTCGCATGTTCACAAACGAATTCATAAATAACTACACAAAGGCGACACATTCAATAGTGGCGCCACCTGCCGGTTCCCATATGATATGCAGACTACAATAGGATGGGTGGTCAATGGTCGAAGGGCGTCACATCAAAGATACAGATCGTTGATAAAAGGTCTCGGCGATTATAGAAATTGTCACAGTGTAAACAAAAAATATAAACATTTACTTATTAAAAAAAACTTTTGTAAAAAACCACACGCTGCCTAATGTTAAGCAGTAACACATTTACCTAGAAGAAACCTATTCGGTATACACAATGTAGAAAGAAAATAAAAAAAAGAGGTTTTTTGGCGGGAACGCAGAAAGAGTCGTGTCACCCCGTTGTATTTTTTTCTAAAACTACTGTTTCGCCAAAGCAGCGATGCCCTGAACTTTGTTTTGTTACTCAAAGTTCTTGATATCGCTTCAATGGTCATAGTTACGCGTTATCTCTTACTATCAGGAGAGCATCTCGTTCTTCGCATTACTTTACAAATAAATAAATAAATATCATAGGACTATACACACAGCGCCATCTGGCCCCAAACTAAGCAGAGCTTGTGTGATGGAAGACAGATAACTGACAGAATACATAAATACTTTTTTTTTGTAAATACATACTTATAATACATATAGAACACCCAGACACAGAACAAACATTTGTTTATTCACAAAATGTTTGCCCTGAGTGGGAATCGCACCCACGCCCTACAGCTCTCAAGGCAGATATACTACCAATGAGCCAACGGGGCTGTCAATTACTTTACTTAACTTAATACTTAATCATTACTTAACAAAAAAAATGGTTACCGAAGGATTTGTTTAAGTTGTCAGATAACATCAATTTATTTCTTTTTTACAACCTAAATATTCTATAGCTATTTTTTCTATTGCTTTCCATCTAAAGGTTTTCTGGAAGAAATCGCTCTAGGCTATAAGGCCGCCGTTGTACGCCATTCATGTATTCTATGTTGTTTTTGTTTTGTTATTATCTCTTTTTTAAGTTTGGCATGTTGCGAGTATAATGTATGTTTGGTGTACAATAAAGTTGTATTCCAGGTATTCTATAAGTATACTATACTAATGAATTCTTATGCCAGAATAAATACTTACTTAAAAAGTACTTATATTTATGAATTTATACCATATTCTTTATCCAGGGAGTCATTATAACACAGATTGTGTTTCACGGCTGCGCACGTGCTCGATTTTTTTTACGTGCTTCTCTGAAACAGGTACACAGTGCCCAAATTGTATCTAACGAGAAACGAATATAATTTTCGAATTTTCGCGATGTTGCTATAGCCGTGGCCAGTAGCTGACCAAGGCCAAAGCGCTGAAGTAAATGAACAAAACTGTTTCATAATTTTTTATGCGCGATTAAGTCTCAGTAGTAAACGTAATTATTAGCGAAAAATATATATTTATTAAAATAAAAATACTATTTTTGTACCAAAATATTCTATATTGTAAGTACTAACACGTCTTTATTATGAAGCCTTTTACATTGTAACAACTCCATTTGTTTTCCTTAATATATATATTCGAACGAATCTAGGTTTAACAGACAGCCCTGTTGGTTCATTGGTAGAATGTCTGCTTCAACAGCCGATGGGCGTGGTATCGATTCCCACCCAGGACAAACTTTGTGGCATGAACAAATAATGTTTGTAATGTTCTGTGCCTGGGTGTTCTGTATTTATTGTAAGTACCTATGTATTTACAACAAAAAAAAAGTAAGTATTCTATCAGTTTTCTGACTTCCATAGTACAAGCTTTAAATAAATAAATAATAAATATCGTAGGACTATACACACACCGCCATCTGGCCCCAAACTAAGCAGCGCTTGTGTGATGGAAGTCAGATAACTGATAGAATACATAAATACTTTTTTTTTGTAAATACATACTTATATACAGAACACCCAGACATTTGTTTCTTCACAAAATGTTTACCCTGAGTGGGAATCGAACCCACGCCCTACCGCTCTTAAGGCAGATATACTACCAATAAACCAACAGGGCTGTCAAAGCTTTGCTTAGTTTGGGGTCAGGTGGCGCTGTGTGTAATGTCCTACGATATTTATTTAAAAAAAAACAGTTTAGTTGCGAATCGATAACGAACATACTGTCTGAATTCTTACTCTTTGTAATATAAGACTGATTTTCTACCAGTGAAACTCGCATGTGCCCAAAGAGGTAATATTGTTGCATATAACACCTAACTGGGATAAACGACATTGACCCTGAGAGTCGGGTAAGCACTCTTTAAAATGACATCAGCCCCTGTACTGTGAATTATATTTTGCGACTTCTGTTACGATCACGAAAAACTACACGTCTTATCGTAGGTATGTTCTTGCGTTAAGAGGGAACGCTAGTAGCGTTTTCCACACAAATGTACGACTACTTTTTCCCTGGATAATGCTTAGGTATATAGCAAAATTTTTTTTTGTCGTAAAATCAATGTCTGTTGAAGCTACGGGCCGCCTTACACGTTCAATCATGATCACGATCCGCGATCCGCGATACGCGATCATGATTTCAAAATTTCTAGATATTATGCGATCCGGAGCATCAGTCCGTCAATCCGCTTCGTACACGATCAGTCTGGATCGCGATCATTGATCGCGGATCGCGGATCGCGGATCGCGCGCTACGTGTACGGGCTGCCTACGCCCCTATCATTTCTTCTTTTCCACAAAGTAATCATAATAATAAAATATGATTCTTCAAAATTATGTTGGTATAAATGACTCTTTTATACCAACATAATCAGACGACTATGCAACAAATTTGAAAGATTTTTAAGATAAAAAAATAGGGGCATAGATTCTTTCTACATAAAAATATTTGTGCAAAAAATATATTGGAAAGACTCAATTTTGGAGGAGAAAACAGGGGAATACGAAAACTCAATTTAGTCAAAAAAAATTTAGGTATAATTGGTCTGAGCTGCCTTTGCCCCTATCGCACTCTACGGGGAAAGGCTGGAGAGGGTTTCAGACTAATACGTATATAACTAAGGATGTAGTATTTTTCGACAATGTTATTCAAAAATACATAGACAGCTTGTCTGTTCGGGAGCAGCGCGATGGCAATAGTTTCTTCAAATACCCATTTTTCAAATTCCGCTGGACCCGCGTTTTTGCATTCGCGGGGCCTTTTGGTGAATATCTAACAGAGATCGCAATAAGAAGTTCGCAGTACGGGGGCTGGTCTGTCTAGGGCTCTATAATCCACGTTACGACCGCAATGGCAAAGAGGCCATCAGAGGTTTTACTGTTGTGCTACGTTTTTTGCAAATTCTTAGCTGTTTAGCTCTGAGATAATATCTATTATCTACTTAAACAAACAGCTGTTGTATATAGGCTTACTCCGAAGGGTAATTGGGCGTTATTACACCACGTAGAGAGAGAGAGAGAGAGAAATGCAGAGTAAATGATATACACATATAGTATAGAATTTGTTCTCAATTAAATTATGTACTACCACTAGAGCACCTTGTAATAGGTATGTGATACTTCTTTGACCCGGTCAGCCATACTAGAAGCATTCGAAAGACAGACTTCATATTCCAACGTTTCCTACGCTTTTTTATTTTCATGTAAAAGTAATGAGACGAACGAGACGCCCTGATGGTAAGAGACAACGCATGCCCATGACTATTGCAGCGATACACAGGACTTTAAGTAACAAAACAGAGTCTAGGGAATCGCTGCTTTGGCGCTCATTACTTTGAGACTTTCGATGGTTAGTCTCAACAACCCTGTCATTTCGCTAGCTGCCTACCCTTCAAACCAGAATATAGTAATGTTTACACACTACTGCTTGGCGGTCGAATATTTGGGGTACTTACTTAGACAACCTCCTGCTAAGGGAAGCTACTACTACAAAAAAAATAACATTATTTAACTACAGATATATTTCCGTAGTCGAGGTTGTTTTAAAATATTTTTACTCGTTTTCGTTTGGGGGAATCAGTCCATTATCTCAGTCAAGAATTTTAGTACCTACTAAACCTAGCGTTTACGAAAAAACTAGATACCTACCTTTATTAAAGAACTTTCCCTTCTTACGTTACCTACTGCAAAAATTTCCCTACACTATGCGTACTTTTAAACCATTGTCGATGGTTTAAACAGCTCAAAGGAACAGTATCTCACGAACGTAAGTGGGAGGCAAGTAAGCGCGTTAGGGGTGGTATATAAGGGCAGCTGTGCGGTTTCAGACTCACTGAGAGTATTTTGTTCACGGATTACGGTAGTTTCGAATCATGAGGTTAATACGGTGTAGGTGAGTTAATATTTTGAAACGTCTAAATAAGTTAATTACCTTTAATTGTTTTACAATTGAAATGACAGTGGCAACAATTTGCTAAAAAAAATTGTATCTAGATGAATTTATGTATAAATTTTGAAAAAATAATAAAATACGCAATGAGAATTGTTAAAAAATGTGTTAGTGTGATGTGCCGAGGACGTTGGATGCATATTTGCTGAAATTAAACGTATATATGTGGGAATTGAAGGTGATCTGAAAATCTAGATAATTTATAGACCAATGGGATAGGTGTAGAAAAGTAGACAGCTGCTTTGACGACTACTGAGTTTTTAATTATTTTTTATTTGCTATTGATTAATTATTTTTATTTGTTTTGCATTGTTTAATTATTTTATAAATAGTTTTATAATTCTTGACATTTTTATTTTTTTGTGACATTGATTTTAATAATTATATAAATATTGGAAGCGAATAGCCGAAGATCGGGCTGAGTGGCGTGTCTTGGGAGAGGCCTGTGCCCAGCAGTGGACTTCGATAGGCTGATGATGATGATGATGGTGATAATGAAATAAATAAATATCGTAGGACATTTTACAAGTCGCTATCTAGCCCCAAACTAAGCAAAGCTTGTACTATGTGTACCAAATAACTGATTAGAATACTTATAAACTTTTTTCGTAAAAAATACAAAATATATTTTTTTGTATTTGCATAAATTCTGATATTTTACTTAATAGGTACTGACATGTTATCGTATAGTTTAAATTTTGACATTTGAAGTATTTAGAAGTATTGTGAGGTAAATGTAATTGGGCGTGTCCGTTATTTCCTACGATATTTATTTTTATTTTTTTGATTTAAGAGAATCTATGTATTTTGTTTTAAGTTATTAAGTTTGTGAAAGAGACGAATTAAAAAAAATGAGTTAGCGTTATGGTACATAGTAAAAAAAATGTTTTAGGTATATTGCGGCGCGAGATTCATGTGACAGTGTAAATAAATGAAGCGATTTCAACAGTATACATTTATTTTATTTTTATTTGTTGTTTGCAATGGCGTGACCATTGTAGCGACTTTATTTCTTACCATAATGCTGCTAGTTTATCGGTTTTTATCGGACTCATTTCAGTGTGGTTTAAAACTACAGGGTCTTATTCCCCCATGCTCATATTTCTATCGGACTGCTACTAGCTCAAATAAGCGACATCGTTTCATGGTCGACGTTCCAAAAACTCAAAGGAAACTATTTGATTCTTCATTCATTGTGCGGACTTCTTGACAGTGGAATGCGCTACCTGAGTGGGTGTTCCGCGATGGATTTAATATAATATGGGTTTGCTCAAGTCGAGAGTGAATCGGTATCTTCTAAGCAAGCGTGCACCATCTTAGACCGTATCATCACTTAACATCAAGTGAGATGACGGTCAAACGTAAGCCTATTTCTTATTAAAAAAACCTTTAGGAGAGGCGTTTTGTTGGTCTCATTACTTTTGTATGAAAATCAGAATAGCTCAGAGTTAATCCAGCATTTCGCTCTCATGACTCTTGTCACACTTTAAAATATCAGGGTCAATCAGTTTCGCATTTGTGATTTTTATTATGTAGAAGTATATGCGTGGTGTGGGTGTGGGCCCTTGCTGCGGCCCTGGTGTCAGCGCAGATCACCTTTAGCCGTGACTGGACCGGCGGAAAGCGCGCCACGCCGCATCTCGCACTTGACTGCAATCAGTTCACCAGGCTCTGCAAGCACTTTGTTGTGAGTATTGGATTTTAGTTTTAGATGGTGGTGTCTTAGTTTTGCATGGTGGTAGGGTATTTTCTAGTACTCGGCTGGCTAGCTACCACCCTTGAAAATCTGCCGCCAAGCACCTAGCGGTGCGTCCCGGCAACCTCACTTGAGAGCCAGCTCCATTCCAGGCTAGGTGTGGTTACCGTCTTCGACCACACTGTCACTTAACATCAGATTAGCTGTGATCAAACACCCAGCGTGTCAATCATAAAAAACTTGTTTCGTCGAGATGTAAGTGACCAAAATAAATTTAATAGTGGTTCCCTCTCTTTTCTTCTAAGCAGTATCTTACTTGATAGAAGCAGACAAAACACTAGGCAAATAAAAAAATCCTATGTAAAGTAGTTTGTACAAGATGGGATATGCTCAAAAACCTAGGCTGACCAAATATGTAGATATTTAAAAAAATCTTGGATACAAATTTTTAATTCTCAGTTTAGAAGTGGTAGTGACTAATAGGCAGATCAAAATAATTTTTTTAGTAACCATATTCACTTAATATTTGTTTATACTAAGAAAAGAAGAGTAATTAAAATTATACAAGGGTTTCTGAAACTATGGGTTTCTTTATACTGCCATGGCCCAATAATTATTGATACTGCCGCTTCGTGACCCACTCAAAAATTTTAATAATTGCGCTAGGTAAAATAATACACATTAATTGTTTTTAGATTTATGTATGTATTAATTACGTTGTAATATATAACATAATTAATGCGAAATCGTTTACGATGCATCGATCGATATGTATTATTTTAAAACAAGGCGGAAATTCTGTGACCTGGTATTTTATTTTGATGGCCCGGTACCGGGTCGCGACCCACCAAATAGGAAACACTGGTCTACAATATTATGACAGTCCGCAAAGGCTGATTCCATTACCATTCTTGTTCTATGGTCTACAATGGATTATTTCCATAGATAAAGAAATATTGGAATTTTGGCGGGAACGCGGAAAGAGTCGTGTCGCCCCGTTGTATTTTTTTCAAAATTAGTGTTTTGTCCAGTGTTTATGCATAAAAATTGTGGTGTTTTATTCATAAAGTGCCGAATCACAAGCGCGAGTGTGGGAAAATGATATAATGTGGTGAAACATGTCTTTTCGTGTTGCTTCCAAAACTCCATCGAAGCTTTATAATAAAGTCACCACTACTTTACTAAAGCATGACTGGACTTGACTGAAACGGATTGTACTTGACCAAAACTGGACTTTGACTATAACTTTAGCTACGAGGACACTTATTTAACTTTTGAAACTTGAAAATATACAAATACTTGACACTGGCAAATGCTAAAACGCCACGCCAAAACCAAAAAAAAAAGAAATATTATTTTTATGTTGGCAGCACGAGTTGAAGCAAGCGATGTCGGTGGAAGTGGGCAGCAAGCGTCAGCGTGAAGAACTCGACAAACCTCCTCTCTATGACGACGAATAATTCTCTTACACGTGCCTCTCCGGGGTCCTACCACGAAACACTTTACTAGTTTTTAGTAATTTCGTTCGAGTAAATCTGCGTACACAATCAGTCATAAAAAACCGACGAACGTGCTAATGTATGAAAACTGATATTGTAACATTATCGAAATCGAGGTAAATAGATTGTACAAATTTATAATATTTTGTTCACAATTAAGTCATTTTTTTAATTAAATAAATTATTTGAATGTCAATTAAATGATACCGTAGTATATTCGTTGGTATTCCTTGATCGAGTGTACGTTACAAGACTGTTGACCGAGCTCGACACAAAAAAAATCGCCTTCTTTTGTCGTACGTAAATGATCAAATGGTATTCGTACTAACTTACCAGATGGCGTGATACGAAAACATATTTCCTTAGCTTGCACACTTCTTTGTTCTGAAGTCCTTTTTTAAATAGGTACATAGTTTTGGTTGTAATTCCTATTTGGTCTATTTAAAAAAAAAATATATTATCGAGGAAATATTGTCGCAGTATGCTAGGCTTGCCGGAGAATCACTCACAATAAACACTGATTTAAATTCCATTAAAAATAAACCCCAGCTGGACGCGGTCTAAGGTGATGAAGTGCGGCTAATTAAAACCGCGTCTAGGCCTGATTAAACTGTTGCGACTTGGGGTGGGGGGCGCCGCAAAAAACAAGCAAGCGGCCTTACGTACGCGGTCGCACTGACGATCGCAAATTTAGCCGCTACGGAAGACTGTACTTGTATGGAACAGACAGTTTGCTGCCTCAAACGTCACCATAAGACGCGGCATTTTGGGCAAGCCTTGCTTTCCAAATCTCGGCCACGGCCGCAACCCGCGTCAATATATGGGCGCTATTATGTTTGAATATTTAATGTTATTATCGAACCCCAAACACGATGGACCAACCATTTCACTAAAAAGTTGATTTCATTCCGATAACCCAACTTAACAGTAAAACGTTTCGGTTACAAGACATAATATTTGTTTTTAAAACTAGTGAAGGCTAGTTAATATCATCTTTTAGTTTAGTTATGTAGGCTTTTTAAAACATTATTGTTTTTTTTTTTTTTTAATAATAATAAATATCATAGGACATCACACACAGCGCCATCTGACCCCAAACTAAGCAGAGCTTGTGCTATGGAAGACAGGTAACTGATAGAATACTTAAATACTTTTTTTTGTAAATACATACAGTAGGTGCACCCAGACACAGAACAAACATCGATGTTAGTCACACAAATGTTAGTCCTGAGTGGGAATCGAACCCACGCCCTTCAGCTCTCGAAGCAGATACACTACCAATGAACCAACAGGGCTGTCAACCACTAGTAGCTTGATCTTTCAATTTATTTTTCTTTTTTTGTCTCTCTCTTTCGTCGGTGGACAACGCGAAACAAAGTTATTTGTTACATTACACGTTCGACATCATGGTAGTACCCTTGATATAATCGATTCTATATTTACTAAAAATATTATGCATATTGTATTTAATTAGTATTATTATTGGTAACCTTGTCTTTATCCTATCACGGTCAATTATATTTATGATCATTAATTATTCATATATCTTTTACTTAATGAGTATTTCTAGAGATAAGTAACTATTTGTTGAATTACCTTATAATGTTAGTAAATAACGCTATGTATCTATATATCTGAATTAAATGCGCGACTAGCTTATGACCTAACTCTAACATTTTTGAACAATGGAAACGTGTGTGAACGTAATCTAAGAACATTATTATATGTATGTATATAGTTGATTGTAATAAAGCAGAAAGAAATCCAAAACGTTTTTTCTTTGCCCACAAATATGCGGATAAGATTCTTAATGACCACAGTATACGCCGTGGTCAATTCATTCCAATTATTTTATTTTTTAGCTATGATAGCTCAGTGGTTAGCGCGGTAGGTTCGCATGCCGAAGGGCGTGGGTTCAAACCCCAATAATGAGCTTGAGCTGCCGGTGAAGGGAAACATCGTGAGGAAACCATAGCATGGTGGTAGGGTACTTTAGTACTCAGCTGGCTAGCTACCACCCTCAAGTTGAAAATCTGCCGCCAAACACCTAACGGTGTATTTTGGCAGCCTCACTTGAGAGCCAGTTCCAATCCAGGCTAGGTGTGCTTTACCATCGTCGACCACACCTTCACTCAACATCAGGTGAGCTGTGGTCAAAACACCTAGCCTATCAACCATTATTTGTTTGAGCTAGGTTCCAAAGCATCAAGCCCCTGTAAGTAAGCGTGCTCCATCCTAGACCACTGCCCTGCTTAACATCAAGCAAAATGTGATCAAACACCTATTTAGATTAAAAAATAATTACGTTATTAAAATTAGTAAAAAAAACACTTACATACTTACAAAATAATTGTATTGTCATTGAATAAATTGATTTTATGTACAAATAGCATAAAATATCTTTATATCTAGATAAATACATTATTGCAATCATCAATATCCGCATTATAATGATGTAGTGGAAAATTATAAAGGTTATATGTTATAGCTGATAGCAAAGTAAACAAGAACTCATTTTGTTAACAGAACTGTGGACAGATTTGCCGATACACAATATTCACCAATACAACCTAACTGAACAGTTTCAACAATTGCATACATTTTAGTGTCATATATAATTGACTAGCCTACAAAAAATATGAGAACTTAAAACCTAAGAACCTCATTTATAAATGAAACTCAAAGTTGATCTATGCTTAAAGTAGCCCGGGGGTTTTTGGTGGGAACGCGGAAAGAGTCGTGTCACCCCGATAGATTTTTTTCCAAAATTAGTGTTTATGCATAAAAAAGGTGGTGTTTTATTCATAAAGTGCCGAATCACAAGCGCGACTGTAGGAAAATGATATAATGTGGTGAAACATGACTTTTCGTGTTGCTTCCAAAACTCCATCGAACCTTTATAGTCAAGTTGCCACTACTTTACTAAAGCATGACTGGACTTAACTGACACGGACTGTACTTGACCAAGACTGGACCTTGACTATAGCTATAGCTACGAGGCAACTTATTTAACTTTCGAAACTTGAAAATATTAAACACTTGACACTGCTCAAATGTCTTGTTTTGACACAAAAAATACTTAAACTATACTTAACAGACCTTTTTAAGCATTGATTAACATCAAGCAATGTTTATAAAAGAGGTATGCATTTTCAAAGTTTAGACAACATTTAAAGGCAAGCAACTTGTTCTATCCGATAAATTTTGTTTTACGCTAAATAATGACACAAACCAAACACGTTATGGTAAATGATAACGCATGTCCGTGACCCTTGAAGCTGTACCCGGAACTTTGAGTAACAAAACAAAGTCTAGAGCATCGCTGCTTTTTTAAATGTAAAAGTAATGAGACGAACAGAACGCTCTCCTGATGGTAAGAAATAACGCCTGTCCAAGACCATTGCAGCGATACACAGTAAAACAAAGTCCAGGGTTGCTTCGGCGCTTATTATTCGGTGGTAAGTTTTACTGGATGGATGTTTGTTACTCTTTCACGCAAAAACTACTGAATAGATTTTGATGAAATTTGGTATGGAGGTAGCTGACACCCTGGATTAACATATAGGCTACTTTTTATCCTAGTAAAACATAGTGTTCAAGTGGGAACGGCGTTTAATTTGTTTGTGACATTAGTTTGCGTCTGTTATTTAAAGAATAAGTACATCGATAGTAGAATGTCATTCTGTTATAGTAAAATGACAGCACGTAGATATGATTATACAATGTAAACTCTATATAGCGACGCTGAGGGGACTGCGTATTTTCTGGCGTTATAGAGAGTTGTCGTTATATGGAGAAGAAAGTTTGGTAGCAACTAAGAATATGATAACGTGTTGAAAATGCATAATAATAAACTAACGACAGTCTAGCAGCTGAGGCAAACACGTGCAAAGTAATTATTACAACAAACAAAAGAACGAATTTCTTGGAATCTCTGGTTCGTAGGATGCCGACAGTCGAGGTGAGCACGGGCCAGACAATAAAACAACAAAATGACAAACATAAGCACCGTACACAACTGCTGTTCTTTTTTTTTTTTTTTTTCTTTGGTTTTGGCGTCGCGATTTAGCATTTGCCAGTGTCAAGTAATTATATATTTTCAAGTTTCAAAAGTTAAATAAGTGCCATCGTAGCTAGTTTTAGTCAAAGTCGTCTTTGTCAAGTCCAGTTCGTGTCAGTTAATTCCAGTCATGCTTTAGTAAAGTAGTGGCAACTTTACTACAAAGCTTCGATGGAGTTTTGGAAGCAACACGAAAACTCATGTTTCACCACATTATATCAGTTTCCCACACTCGCGCTTGTAATTCGGCACTTTATGAATAAAACACCACCATTTTTATGCATAAACACTCGACAAAACACTAGTTTTGGAAAAAAATACAACGGAGCGACACGACTCTTCCCGCGTTCCCGCCAAAACTCAACTGCTGTTCTTATCAATTTCGGCAACTTAGAAACAAATAAACAGTGGGTGCTTTATTAGTTCCCGAAATTACTTGCTTTATAACGACATATTGTAGTCGTTATGTAGAGTGTGTGTGATGCTACATAGAGTGCATCATTGTATGGACAACAACGCAAACCAACCAAAGTCGAGTAATTCCGACGTTTTAAAGAGTTTGACGTTAAATCGAGTGACGTGACATAGAGTTTACACTGTAATGTCAGAGACGTCTATATAGCTAAGACTATAATATAATGAACAATAATTATTTCTAAAAGAATACATTGTTTACAGGTACCAGCACGGATTTCGAGTAGTCAGCTAAAGTAGTGGAGATTATTGGCCACGAAACTTGTCTTGCATACTTAGTTGACCTAGCTAAATATATTATTATTATTTTTACATACTTACTATGTATGTAGGTCCCGTTTTACCCTTTGAGTGCGGAACCCTAAAAGCAAAGGTTATGGGCCTTGGAAAAAAAACAGAAGAGAAAATCACTCAAAAAAAAAAATCGTCAGTAAAAACGACAATAGGAGTTTGGCTTCATTTGAATAAAAAACCGGCCAAGTGCGAGTCGGACTCGCGCACGAAGGGTTCCGTACAATTATCTATAAAAAAAAAATCAAGTTTGTTGTATAGGAGCCCCCCTTAAATATTTATTTTATTTGTTGTTATAGCGGCAATAGAAATACATCATCTTTGAAAATTTCAACTGTCTAGCTATCACCGTTCTTGAGATACAGCCTGGTGACAGACGGACGGACGGCCGGACGTACAGCGAAGTCTCAGTAATAGGGTCCCGTTTTTACCCTTGGGGTACAGAACCCTAAAAAAGGCACTAACTTACTACAAGAAGTAGAAGTTTATTTATGATGGAATTATATATGATTATTCTTAAAGATGGTATATGGAAAAAGACAAAAAGCGACGGTTTACCATTAGACATTTGTCTAATGTCCTAAATGCGTGCTGCTACCCATACTACAAGTAAATTCTAAAGTTACGTACTATGTTAGTCGGAGGGTACATAAAGATATTAGTTTTGTAAACTAAAATAAATGGCATACAATTTAGTCAAAATTAAAACTACTTGCATAAATCTAATCTAACATTAAAATAAGTACTGTCAAGTACTCGTAAAAGTTAATTTATTTGAAAACTCTATGTATCGCGCGTAGACTCACAAACATTATGGAGTCTAATAGAAATACATCTGGAAATAGATTTTAAGGTGGTTCGAGTTCCCTACAAATATTTTTTTGCCATTTATGGACAAAAGGAGAATAATTTTACTGTGAAATCACAGCTACTGGCATTTATTTTGGTTTTTATTTGCGGTAAATCACAGTTGCTTGAATGCTAATAATCTACTGTTGTAAGACCAAAATACATGCCAGTAGCTGTGATTTCACTGTAAAATTATGCTCCATTTGTCCATAAATGAAAAAAAAAATTGTATGGAAATCAAACCACCTTAAGCCATATTTTAACCAAGCATACTTTTTAAGTTTTGTCATGGATATTTGATATACGTGTACTTTTACATATTGTTAAACATACGCTTTGGTTTTGAAGTTTACGAGCGATAATCCAAAATGTTTGTTAATCTATGGCTTTCGTACTTCTATCATATTTACGCGAAAATACTCTTTTTTTTTTTTTTTTAGGGTTGACAGGCTAGTTGTTTTGACCACAGCTCACCTGATGTTAAGTGAAGGTGTGGTCGAAGATGGTAAAGCACACCTAGCCTGGAATGGAACTGGCTCTCAAGTGAGGCTGCCGGAACACACCGTTAGATGCTTGGCGGCAGATTTTCAACTTGAGGGTGGTAGCTAGCCAGCCGAGTACTAGAAAGTACCCTACCACCATGCAATAGTAGTAGTAGTAGTAAACGTATAGCTATCACCACATATGGGGACTTGTACTGCAAATTTTAGACGCAACGTCAAAAAATATTTGTTACTAAAAATAAGAATTACATATTATATATTATTTCGGTACTACTTTCCAGCCGAACAAATTTAAATAGCAAAAATAATAATGCATTATAAAAGGCGAATTTGTATTTTTTTTTCGAACTATGTTATACCAGTGACCCGCCAACGGGCACTACAAAATAATCTTCTAATAATACATATTACGAAGCGCTCTACATCTTTAACCAAACATATCTATCTGAAGTTTCGTCGGCAGCTTGAGTGCCTGACTAAGTTATTTCGTCATTTAACGAAAACTTGTGACCCGCCAACGGGCACAATAAGCTTAATGACGGGTCAAAGCACTATACACTCGATGTATGATAGTATTTATCATCTGTAGAACAATAGCTCACTTATTCTAAAACACTGTTTAACCTATTCAACCAAACAACTCTATCGGTATCTAGCAAGTGCATTAACTAGTAACCCGCCAACGGGCACAATAAGCCCGTCTGATGGATTTGACCCGCCAATAGGTACCATAAGCTCATCTGATGGATTTGACTCGCCAATGGGCACCATAAGCCCGTCTGATGGATATGACCCGCCAACGGGCACCGTAAGCCCTTCTAATGGATTTGACCCGCCAAAGGGCACCATATGTTACTCGTCATCCATATATTATGTTACTCGTCATCCATATATTATGTTACTCGTCATCCGTGTAGCTACACCTCACATATTCTAAAGCGCTGTTCAACCTATCCAACCAGACGTCTCTATCCGTTGCCGTGTCGGCGGCTAGTAAATGCCTTCTGACCACGTTGTTTCCTCTTTTGACGTACACCAGTGACCCGCCGTCGGGCACTATAAGCCCGGCTGGGACGGACGTTTCTAGAAGGATGGTGTGGGGTCGTGCGCACAGGTCTCGGGGCGCTCTCACAGCCTTGTCTGACACTACCGTTGATAGGTCGATATCGCCGATCGGCATCTAAAAGGAAACATAACTCGTGAACGTCATTTAAACTTTCGCGATCTAATGTCGCATCAGAACTCAATCGCGCACAAAATAGAATGAAATAAGTTTTGCTTATTTACCACGACGTTTCAGCCACGTTGCAATAGCCGTGGTCACAAGCTGTCTAGAGAAAAGTAGTATTTTGTGCGCGATTAAATCCCGGTTATACAACATGATTATAATTTGTGAGAGATCAGGGCCGTCCATGACTATTGCAGCAGTATCCAGAACTTTGTAACAAAACAAAGCCCATTCCATCGCTGCATTGATATAAATAATATAATTAAATTCGTAGGCAAGTTCATCATCAGCCCTACAATTTATCTTGTGTTGCGCGATTTTACTAAAAACTACCCTACCACAATGCTATGGTTTCCTCACGATGTTTTCTTTCAACGGCAGGTCAGGCTCATTGTTGGGGTTTGAACCCACGCCCTTCGGCATGCGAACCGACCGCGCTAACCACTGAGCTATCATCGCTACAAAAATCAAAGAACACAGTCAAATTTGCTACTTCAGACGAAAACTTACAAAATAGATCTAGAAGTAAACCTTGCTTGACATTTCCTAACTTTTGAAAATAATTGTTGTCGTCACCTATAATTGCTGTAACATCTAGTTTTGTTTTGATTGTTGTGATGTATATAGTGTTAGTGATCCTTTTTAAATAGAAATCCTGGAAAGATTTCAGACCAAAGCTGTTAGATCCATGTTCAACAAATACATCCTTAGTGATCTGAGGCTATAAACACTGTGAAACCGGAAATTGCTGAGCATAGCCAAAGTTACCAACGGAAATTAGCAGCTCATGTTAATGCATTAGCTACAAAGTTAACAGGTTCCGGAAGTACACATTACACAAGACTAAAAAATAAAATAAATATCGTAGGACTATACACACAGCGCCATCTGGCCCCAAACTAAGCAGAGCTTGTGTGATGGAAGTCAGATAACTGATAGAATACATAAATACTTTTTTTTTGTAAATACATACTTATAATACATACAGACACAGAAGAAACATTTAACTAAGGAGGAACAGTATTCCGAGCCTTATTAATCGATTTGCCAAAGATTCGTGAGAGAGATGTCAATGGACAACTCCTCACTGCCGTAAAACACAAAACATGCAAAAGATTTGAGACATAGAAACAGCTAAATGTCTCCGACAGATTGCTGTGTTGAGGGGGATATTAAAAAAAAAATGAACCTTTTTCTGCACATCATCCGGGTACTTCCAGTAGGCGAGCCGCGGCGCCTGCAGCCGGAACCAGCGGCGGTGCCACGCGCCCAGCCCCGACACGTCGTCGAACGCGGTGAGGAAGGCGGCGTGCGGCGCGGGGGGAGGCACGCGCACGCGGGCGCGGATGTCGATGTTGATCGAACCTTCTAGGGGGCTGCCGGCTGGCACCTGGGTTCAAGAACAACACATCAAAACATCATTAACACACACTACACGAGCACACACACACACACACAAATATATATATTTATTTTATTTTTTTTATGTAAAAAGTAATGAGACGAACGAAACGCTCTCCTGATGGTAAGAGATAACGCCTGTCCATAACCATTGCAGTGATACACAGAACTTTGAGTAACAAAACAAAGTCCAGGGCATGACTGAGTGGGAATCGAACCCACGCCCTACAGCTCTCAAGGCATACTACCAATGAGCCAACGGGGCTGTCGGGAATGATTTATGAATTTATAATTTTTTAATAAAACAGTTATGCTATGATTATGCTAATTATCTACTGTTTTATTCAAGCAATTGTAATTTACCGCAAATAAAGACCAAAATAAATGCCAGTAGCTGTGATTTTACTGTAAAATGATGCTCCATTTGTCCATAAATGGCAAAAAATATTTGTATGGAAATCAGACCACCTTAAACGCTTATATATATATATATATATATATATATATAGTATACCTTATTGAGAGTGAAGTTCTTCCTAGTGGCCTGTGGTAGTGCGAAGATGCAGTATCCGTGTAGCTGGAACTGAGGAGTTCTGACCGCGTGCGGGCCCGCCGGGCTCTGGACCGCCGGCGTCTTCAGTGTTGACGACTTCGACTTTGGTGTCAGGTGTTTCGAACTTGACTGAAAGGGAATAGAGTTTAAATCAGAAAACAAAACATTTTACTATGGAAACTGACGTGGCTTTGGCACATTATGATATTTTACAATAATAGTTTCAGCTAATAAGCTCAGGAATGGACCACTGTGACTTCAGAACACAGGTACTCCTAGTCTGAGGAACAAATCTTCCACCTACGTGCATAATACCAGGTATTGAGCTAGTTAACTATAGTTTGTAATATATATTTACTTATGTTTGCTTGTAAAATTAATCTAAAACATTTAAATTTAATTACATTTAATTTATTTTAAACCCATCTACAAAATACAACCTAACATACAAACTACAGTGTTTCTAATAATACAATAATAATAATATATTTATACATCTCAAGAGACTCTCGCTAGACGGTTGGGTCAAGGGTCAGCTTCAAAAGGCAGTGATCCTTGACACGGCGCGCATTGTGAGGTTCCTCACTCTGCAGCCCTAACCACCGGCAGCTTGAGCCCTGCCCCGCTGCCGGCGGCACCCTAGTTTTTAAGTTTTTTATATTATATTATAAAAATTTTAAAAAATAAGAGATAAAATAAATACCTTTTTTTTTATGGTTGACAGGCTAGTTGTTTGACCACAGCTCACCTGATGTTAAGTGAAGGTGTGGTCGAAGATGGTAAAGCATACCTAGCCTGGAATGGAACTGGCTCTCAAGTGAGGCTGCCGGAACACACCGTTAGATGCTTGGCGGCAGATTTTCAACTTGAGGGTGGTAGCTAGCCAGCTGAGTACTAGAAAGTACCCTACCACCATGCTATGGTTTCCTCACGATGTTTCCCTTCACCGGCAGCTCAAGCTCATTGTTGGGGTTTGAACCCACGCCCTTCGGCATGCGAACCTACCGCGCTAACCACTGAGCTATCATCGCTACAGATAGCAGCGCTATAGATCATACCTGATATATTTATATATTTTTTACATTTATTTTTTTGTTTAATTTTGATCTTTGTATTTGTATTAATTTTATTTATTTAGTGATTCTAATGTAATTGGAAATGCTGTGAAATAAATAAATATTATTATTTAATTTTATCGGAAACTGACTATAGTTTCGTCGTCATGAGAAGCAAGACGAGGCCGCGTGCGCGCTGTTTGCAGCTTTGTCTCCATGATGTAGGCCACCGGATGTGACCTATAGGAACTATAGTCGGAGTAACATAATGTGATGACATGTATTTTCGTGATGTTTTCAGAACTCAGTATAGTCACGGTTACTTAGGGCATGACCTGACTTATTCGGACCGGACTTGACCGTAACTTACACACTTTATAAAGCTTCACATGAAAATATAAACTACTTAACACTGGCAGAAAGCACATAGTGCTATGACAAAAATAAAGTAAAAAATACCTTTTTGCTGAATATATGATATTTGACGTCATGAGGTAGGACTTCCTTTGAGGCTTGTAGTAAGTAAACTTCTACCGTCACCTGGAGAAATAAAATTGGCATATATTTAACAATTATCTTAAAACTGACATCGCCCAGCAATTTTTCTTTAAATGACTGGCGAGAGGTTTTCGATGCACATGTAATTTTTTTTTATGAGCCCAGTGATGCGCTCTCCTGATGGTAGGAGATAACGCATGTCTATGACCATCGCAGCGATACACAGAACTTTGAGTAGCAAAATAAAGTCCGGGGCATCGCTGCTTTGGCGCTCATTACTTTCGAGACTTTCGATGGTTAGTCTCAACAACCCAGTAATTTCGATAGCGGCAGTACCCTTCAAACCGGAACACAATTATGTTTACACACTACTGCTTGGTGACAGAAGGAAGGTACCGCGGTGGTACCTACCTAGGCGACTTCCTACTAAGGAAATCTACCACAAAGTATATGCATGCGATTCGACCCCGTTAACCACTGAGGTATCTATATCCTGGATTGTCAACTGGTTAAAAGGAATTTAAGCCTATTTGGGCGTGAAAACGTAATATGGACTACCCTGTGACTCGTTGGCGATATATGTCGGACGGTTAGCGGTGGATGGAAGCGAACAGCCGAAGATTGGGCTATCTGGTGAGTTATGGGAGATATGGGCCTAGTTACCGCCGTATCAATGATACGGGACCTTCAGGCTACAAAGGCTTTAACTTGGTTGGTGGTAGATCTCCTTAGCAGGAGGTCATCTAGGTAAGTACCACCGCAGTACCAGATATTCTGCCGCCAAGCAGTAGTGTGTAAACATTACTGTGTTCCGGTTTGAAGGGTACTGCAGCTAGCGAAATTACTGGGCTGTTGAGACTAACCATCGAAAGTCTTAAAGTAATGAGCACCAAAGCAGCGATGCCCTGGACTTTGTTTTATTACTCAAAGTTCTGTTTATCGCCGCAATGGTCATGGACAGGCGTTATCTCTTACCGTCAGGAGAGCGTCTCGTTCGTCTCATTATTTTTCACATTAAAAAAAATAAATAGGTATAAGCACAAATTCGCAAGTTTATGTAGCGATGATAGCGTAGTGGTCAACGCGGTCGGTTCTTTGCTTTGCTTATTTTTGATGACATGGGGGGATGGGGGGGATCTGAATGGCGATAACATCACCAATGTCATATAAATTATGCTGATTTTATTTTCCGTGTTACATACACACCACGTTTTCTACCATGTTCTTGAATCACGTTGGACATTACCTACACACAGCGACATCTGACACCAAACTAAGCAAAGCTTGTACTATGGAAGTCAGATAACTGATAGATTACTTTAATACTTTTTTTTTGTAAATACATACTTATAATAAATACAGAACACCCAGACACAGAACAAACACAAAATTTGTTTATATCACAAAATGCTTTTTTCCTGATGTCAAGTGAAGGTGTGGCCGAAGATGGTAAAGCACACCTAGCTTGAAATGCAACTGGCTCTCAAGTGAGGCTGCCGGAACACACCGTTAGATGCTTGGCGGCAGATTTTCAACTTGAGGGTGGTAGCTAGCCAGCCGAGTACTAAAGTACCCTACCACCATGCTTTGGTTTCCTCACGATGTTTTCCTTCACCGGCAGCTCAAGCCCATTGTTGGGGTTTGAACCCTCGCCCTTCGGCATGCGAACCTACCGCGCTAACCACTGAGCTATCATCGCTACAAAATGCTTGTCCTGGGTGGGAATCGAACCCACGCCCTTCGGCTCTAGGAGCCTTTATTAATTAAATAAAATTTAGATTTGCCTAGAAGAGATCGCTTTGAGTGATAATGCTGTTTGTTAAACCAATGTTTACATAAACATAGAGTAAGGACTTTGCTGACAAGGGGGAGGGAGGTGTTAATGATAACCTAAAATCTGCTCACGTAATACTTGAATGGCCCTTACCTTGAAATCGCTCGCGAGTCCTTCCATATGTATCTCGTCAGGGAAATGCAGGAGGTTCCCGGTGGGTTGCGTGAGCTGCATGCTGGTCGCGAGCACTCGGTCGCGGCATTTGAGCAGACAGACCGCGTGGTGACCCACCGCGCCATCTGTACGCGTCAAAAAAAACTTTCGCCTACTGTTTTTCACTCGCTGCGGACTGAGTCGTAAATGGAGATTGCAGTCCAACTGTTTTCAATCCAGCGAGATTTTTGCTGGATTGACTTTAATCCAGTGGGATCCCGCAAAGGTTACTTTTTTTCGGAATAGATATTTTTTTGTCATAAAATAAATATATCGCACAACGCGCTGGGTAGTGAATTATGAATAAATTTGCGGGATTTGATGCTTGCGAACCCGCAGGATGTTGCAGGATTCCGCAGTTCCTAATATTAGGCTGGATCCCGCTGGATTTCTGGATCCCACTTTGCTGGATTTAAATCCCTAGTCGTAAAACGTGGGAGCGGTGCAGAGACTATTTCGCTCTCTCTCACACTCATGGGTCTTATAGGCGAGCGCAGTGCTGCGCATTATTGCTTTCGTGAAGCGGTATCGATAGTGTATAATTTATTATTTTTTAAGTAAATAATGAAATGCAAACAAAATATGAGTAGGTACAAACAATATATTTATTATCCTAATTAGATTAATAAGATGTAAAATTGTAAAAAACTATGTAATTAAAAAAAAACAATATTTTAGTACCATGTTTGCCATTATGACACACACACACACACCTCATGCACATATTTACTTTTCTGCATTCCTTGCTTATTAATTTATTAGCATCAAACTATATAGTTATATAGTTATAGTTAAAAAAAATAGTACAAGTTCTCTTTTAAATTTAAAATATTTAATCGGTTTCAGCCTCCCGCGATACAGGCTAGCCCTAGTGCGGGGACTATTGTAAAATATTACGATCTTTGTACACATATATTCTGGTAAATAAATATTTTTGTATTTGTATGACTCACTCGTTTTTATCGATATCGGCGTTGCGCCCGCGAAACAAGCTCACCGCCCTAGCCTTACTATGATTTATGAACCAGTCTGCAGCGAGTGAAAAACAGTACTATAGCACAAATAAAATAAATGTTTTTATTTTTTATTTTGGCATGTTTGTTGTTGTACAGACCTGCGTTGAGCTGGCGTACGTAGTCCCTGCGCAGAGGCACGGCGAGGCTGTTGATGTGCAGGGACGCCATGCCGGCGGCGGCGGCGCAGCCCGCGCCCTCCACCTGCAGCCGCTGCATCTCCTGGACGCTCGCGGCTCGGCGGTGAGCTACATAGATTTTTTAAATGTAAAATGAATGAGACGATCAGCACTCGATGTCTATTGCGGTGCGGTATCTATGAGCGATGTTTCGGAGTAAACGAAAATGTCATCGATGTATGACATTTTTAGATTTTTGTCGATTTTTTAAAAACTGCTCATTCGATTTCTTTAAAATCAAAATCGATTCATAATTGGCGGAATTATTGCGTAACAAACATTAAAAAAAACATACAGTCGAATTGAGAACCTCCTCCTTTTCTGAGTCGGTTAAATTAAAATTATTTATTTGGCACAATTTATAGTTACATAAAAATGAACCCATTGGCTCCGAACTAGTAATAGTACTGTGTTTCGGGAACCAATGGCTTCTCCCGATATTTTATACAGTGTTTAGCGTTTCATTAAAAAGTAATGAAACGCTAAACGCTCTCCTGATGGCAAGAGATAAAACATGTCCATGACTATTTCAGCGCTATTAAGACCTTTGAATAACAAAACAAAGTCCAGGGCATCGGCACTTATTACTTTGAGACTTTCGATTAGTCTTAATAAAATAAACATCCTATGACATTAACATTATTATGCCATTGTTTCTTTTTGTATACCAGTTTCTTTTTGTATACCAATACGTGAATGTGCTGATTCTTTTGTGAAAATAAACATTATTATTAACACACAGCGCCATCTGACCCAAAACTAAGCAAAGCTTGTACTATGGAACTACATATACAGAACACCCAGACACATAACAAACATTTGTTTAATGGCCCTGTAATTTCGCTGCTCCATACATTTGGTCAAGCGTCAACGAATTTTTTCAAAGAAACAGCTGTTTGTTTTACAAGAGTTGTGCCCATAGTTAAATTAGTTCATAGTAATGAACTATGGAAACCAGATAACTGATAGAATATTTACATAATTTTTTTGTAAATAAATACTTATAATATAATAGACGCGCCCCGCGGTGTTACCCGCTACATGTTTTCTGGATAAAAAGTAGCCTATGTGTTAATCCAGGGTCTCAGCTACCTCCATGCCAAATTTCATCCAAATCCTTTCAATAGTTTTTGCGTGAAAGAGTAACACGCATCCATCCATACATCCAAACTTTCACATTTATAATATTAGTAGGATACAGTACATCCCCCAGAAGATCAAGAACATAATTAACATTTATACTCGTCACACAAATTAGTTCTAAATGTACTCACTGGCTAGTAGAAGTAATCTTTCGCCTTCTGCTTGTTCAGTCGATCCGCTGAATTCAATTGTGGCAGCGCAGAGATTGAGAGCTTGGCTTGCCTGCGAATAGAAAAAAGTGTTTACGAACGGTACTGTGTCTGTGTAGTAGATCTCCTTAGCAGGAGATTATCTAGGTAGGTACTAGGTAGTACCAGATATTCTGCGCCAAGCAGCAAGTTGTCTAGTGAAAGCATTTCCGTGTTACGTTACTTTTAAGCCGGCCGCAAACGTTCGTGTTGCTGAGTAGGTTTCCTAATCAGGAAACTGAACGCCAGAGTGTATGACGCTAGTTGGGTTTTGGGGGAACGCGGAAAGAGTCGTGTCGCCCCATTGTATTTTTTTTCCAAAACTAGTGTTTTTTCGAGTGTTTATGTATTTTTTATGGTTGACAGGCTAGGTGTTTGACCACAGCTCACGTGATGTTAAGAGAAGGTGTGGTCGAAGATGGTAAAGCACACCTAGCCTGGAATGGAATTGGCTCTCAAGTGAGGCTATTATTATTTTGGGGTTATTTGTTTTATTCATAAAGTACCGAATGAGTACAAGCGTGAGTGTGGAAAAGTGATATTATGTGGCGAATCATTACTTTTCGTGTTGCTTCCGAAACTCCATCGAAGCTTATAGTAAAATCGCCACTACTTTACTAAAGCACGACTGGATTTGACTGACACGGGCTGGACTTGAATTTGACTACTTTTTAACTTATGAAACTTTTAAAATATCAAAATATTTGACACTGGCAAATGCACAAAATGCGACGCCAAAATCAAAGAAAAAAGACGCTAGTCGTTTGGTCGTACCTGAGATATGACAGTTTGTTGCTTAGCGATTTCGGCTTGCAGCTCTTTGATTCGCTGCCGGACCGTGGTGACAGGAGCTGACGGCTCCTCAGCGCCAGGAGTGTCTCGTTCAGGGGAGCAGTGTCGAACTACTCGGAGAGGTGTCGTCGGGGTTGACGACTGCAATTTGACAAATTAATTTTAAGTTTAATTTTTTTTATTTCATGGAAAAAAGTCGCTGCTTTGTGTGGGATGCCACTTCTGCAGACACAAATATAAACAATAAAGTTAGTAATTAATTAAACTTATAACTAACTTCGTGTTGCTGTGGGCCCTGCGAATTACACTAGGGAGTCCCGTTTCGTGAGGTTCAGTGATTCCCACCTTTATTAATGAATTAAATTAAATTTAAGCAAAATATACAAGAGATACAATCTGAGCAAAAAATACAAAAAATTAGGTAGTGGTAATTTTTTTTAATTATTTTAATTTGTATTAGTAAAGAAATTATACTAATACTAAGCGGACGCCTCGCGGTTTCACCCGCGTAGTTCCCGTTCCCGTGGGAATACAGGGATAAAAAATTGCCTATGTCACCCGGGGATAGTGTAGCTTCCAAACGGTGAAAGAATTTTCGAAATCGCTTCAATGGTTTTGTAGCCTATTCAATACAAACGAATCATTCCTCTTTATAATGTTATAGATATATAAAGAATGCGAATTGTATTTTCACAAAGAAAGTATAACTCGGAAAATAGGTAGTTATAAATACTTACAGCACTCTGCATCCTTCTATAAAAACTGACACTGTGGACCAGCTCGCCACCCTTGTCTTTGTGGCTGGCTGGCGTGGTCGGGTGCGCCTTCAGAGGCGACTTGAAATGCTCCGGGGTCTTGAACTTTTCAGGAGACTTGTATGTATCCGGGGTCTTGAACTTTTCCGGTGATTTGAATGTCTTCTCTTGGTATACGAAACTCTTTGATGACAGTCCGTTCTGGAAATTTTAATTTTTTAATTATAACAAAACTTTTATTGATTCATCGTAGACTAAACGTACGTCAGTACCTATTGTAAAGTGGCAAACTAATAGTCAATGAGATAAGAAGAGGAAAATAGTTGAATGTTGAATTAATTCAGTGCAATTTAAAATAATATGTCTTTATATCGTTCTTTCTCAATCTACGTTTATTCATGACTGGCTGCACCCCGCGGTGTTACCCGCTGTTTCCACCTAAACACTATTTTTTTCGGGATAAAAAGCACCCTATGTGTTAATAGTGTCTGCTACGTCCATGCCAAATTTCATGACAATTGGTCCAGCCGTTTGAGCGTAAAGAAGTAACAAACACACTTACATACTCATAAACTTTAGTCTTTATAACATTAGTGTGACAGAGTCGTAGGTACTAAATTTGCTAATTTCTATGGGACTAATCTCAAAGTATATTCTTTAACATAAATAAAACACATTATGCGTTCCTATAAAATTTGAGGGTTGCCCTCAATCCCATCATCAGACCTGGACTTCGGTCCAGGCGTCTCCGAGTAATCGGGGAACATAAGTACATAAGAAAACGATTACGACGAATTGAGAACCTTCCACCTTTTTTAAAGTCGGTTAAAAGGTAAAATAAATAAATACCGTAGGACTATACACACAGCGCCATCTGGCCCCAAACTAAGCAGAGCTTTTATGATGGAAGTCAGATAACTGATAGAATACATGAATACTTTTTTTTTGTAAATACATACTTATAATATATACAGTAGTTGATAATAAGTGACAAACAATGACCTCTATCCGGCTTAATACACTCCAAGAGATATTATACTCCAATATGATCTCATTAAGAACCTCGTATACACCAAAGTTTAGCTTTCAAAATTTAAGCATAGGACGTTACTTTGTTAAGTTTAGGCGGCGTGGGCCCTTCGCTATCGTCTGCCAGAGCCTCGTCCAGCAAATCGTCGAGCTCACTGTCGCAAGCAGAACTGTCTGTGTCGGTTTCACGAACCGCTTTGCGATAACTGGAGTTGTTCTTCTTTACAACCTAGAAAAAATAAGATTTGTTGTTATAGCAAGGCTAGTCTACATGGTTTGCTGTGAGGAAAATACAAGGGATTGTACATGGAAAGAATGTGGAACAGCGTGAAGAATAGAGCATCCATCTAGAAGAAGCTTAACAGAAGCGGAAGGTGGAACCTGCCACCGATTTACAGATCTTGTATTTTAAAGACACCGTACAGAAGGATTGCGACGAGAAAGCTCTAGGCATCACGACAATAGATCCACGCTGGCGCAAAAACCATTGTCTTCACGTGACAGGGCGCAGCGGTCTGTAGTGCGAAGCAAGATAAGGCCGCGCGCGCGTCGTACTCTGTTTTGACTTCATGAAAAAGGCCACCGTATGATCATAACTACGGTCGGAGTATTAACCTAATCAAACTTTCGCGGAAAGCGACAGTATAACCGTAGGGTAGTGGCAGAGCTTAGGATCATTGCTAGAGGCTTAGGGTAGTGGAATCGCATAGCAACCATTATCTTGTCTACGTGAACGGTTTTATGTAAGTATATTTAATTTTATGTTTTTTTTTTTTTTATTGATGACAGGCTAAGTGTTTGACCTCAGCTCACCTGATGTTAAGTGAAGGTGTGGTCGAAGATGGTAAAGCACACCTAGCCTGGAATGGAACTGGCTCTCAAGTAAGGCTGTCGGAACACACCGTTAGGTGCTTGGCGGCAGATTTCAAATTTATGATTTTTTAATAAAACAGTAGATTGTGCCAATAAATAATCTACTGTTTTATTCAAGCAATTGTGTTTTACCGCAAATAAAGACCAAAATAAATGCCAGTAGCTGTGATTTCACTGTAAAGTTATACTCCATTTGTCCATTAATGGAATACATTTGTTTTGTATGGAAATCGAACCACCTTAGAGATGAAGTGTCTAATTCCACTTTTGTGTTTTTGTCCACCGTGTCGCTATAGCCAACGGACCGCCATTGGCACCAGCTTTATATTGGCGCGGCTTCCGTGAACAACCATGCCCAATTTAGCTATTTTACCGCAGACCTTGTTTGTGTAAAACAGGCTTCTTTATTGGCTCACCCGCCACCACAAACCGCAACAGTTTAGGCTTAGCCGCGGTTTTAGCTGACCACATATAAGACGCTTTCGCAGACCGCGTTTGTTTAGGCTTAGATTTTATTTTTATAGATGACAACCTAGGTATTAGACCACAGCTCCCCTGTTAAGTGACGATTTAGTCGAAGATGATAAGCACGCTTAGCCTGGAATGGAACTGGCTTTCAAGTGAGACTGCCGGTACACATCGTTAGGTGCTAACCACCACTATTAGTTCGACCAACTTACATTCATGACCTCTCGCCCGAAAGACGTCTCAGCCCAATTGTCAGATTTGTTTAGTTTGTCGTTTGCACTCATAGGATTTACATCTTCTTCACCGCTGAAAATATAAGAAACTCATTTGAATAATGTCACTTACGACTTAAAAAAAAAAAATGTGTTCACATAATTATGCCCAATTTATTTAATAACTTTAGACGAGTACATTTTTTTATTCTCCTTTGTTTGTGTGAAAATAATTTGTAAGCACAGTTTGAAAATAAATTTGTAATTATACTTCTTTGATCAAACAGTGGATTAATCGGACTGCTGATGATAGGACTATCATAACCGTAACGTGACTGAAGCAACAAGCTAGTTCAATGTTTGACGATACGAAAGAAAATGTCATTCTGTCAAAGTGATTCATCAGAGAACATGACAATGCGCGAAAAACAATGGCATCAGGTTTTCGTTACCAAAACGTATGAAAATCGTATCAGCGCCCATACTGGGCGTATACGGAAACTGAAACTAACATAAAGTGGATATAATTCTACTAATCTTATAAATGCGAAAGTTTGTGAGTAGTTATGGATATACGGATGGATGTTTGTTACTCTTTCATGCAAAATCTACTGAACGGATTTGGATAAAATTTGGCATAGCTTACACCCTGGATTAACACATAGGCCAATGTTTATCCCGAAAACATGTAGCGGGTAACACCGCGGGGCGCAGTTAGTCCACACTAATTATAAAGAGGAAAGTTTTGATTTTTTGTTCGCTTGTATTGAATAGGCTCCGAAACTACTGAGCCGATCTGAATAATTCTTTCATCATTATAATATTACATTATCACTGAGTGACATAAGCTATATTTATATTGTTAATCAAGTTTTGTTTTCCCGTACGAAGCCGGGACGGCCGGCTAGTCTTATATACTTTAGCATCGAAAACTTTACGAAAGCTTTTGCGCGACTTGTCATGCCAAAATTAGTTGCTTTTAATTTTTGCATTCTATCAAAATTAGTTTTTTTTAAGCACAACACTGGGACACTGTATTAATCTCTTATAAATTTTTCGATGATGCTTACTTCTTTTGTAAGTCATTTGTGCACGAGGTTTTGACATCCGACTACGTTTACCAATCTTTTCGCTATACCAAAGATAATGTAATTTTTTCCCGCAAAAATGTATCCTAATAAATAACGTGGCTATACCAAGGAACCAATTTCAAGAATTACAGCGACTGGAAGAATTTTGCGAGTTTTGATCTCGGGACAAATCATAACCGTATATTTTTTTCCGATGTAAAAACAACATTGTGTTAATTCAGGTTATGACAAATAGTTGCTACATAGTTAATATTATTTTTTGCATGCCGAACTGTACTATACGGCCTTCTTTGTTACCATTTACTTGGTGGTAGATCTCCTTAGCAGGAGGTCGTCTAGGTAGGTACCACCGCAGTAATAGTTATTCTGCCGCTAAGCAGACTAAGCAGTAGTGTATAAACATTACTGTGTTACGGTTTGAAGGGTACTGCAGCAAGCGAAATTACTGGGCTGTTGAGACTAACTCTATCAAAAGTCTCGAAGTAATGAGCGCCAAAGCAGTGATGCCCTGGACTTTGTTTTGTTACTTAAAGTTCTGTGTATCGCTGCGATGGTCATGGACAGGCGTTATCTCTTACCATCAGGAGAGCGTCTAGTTCGTCTCTATACTTTTTTACATCAAAAAAATACTGTACTATTCACCTACCCATATAGGCACGTTATACAAAAATGTATTATGAATTGTATTTGTTATTTTGTACTGAAACTCATTTCGGAGAGTGTGCTTCAGAACTACATGACCTAATTCCCCCATGCCCATTTTTCTATCGGACTGCCAGCAGCTCGAAAAAGATAACAATAAATAAACATAAATAAAAGTACCAAAAACCCCCTAAGCCGTGTTAAGGCTCTATTTTTATTATGTGTACTAGTATCTATAGAATTTTTTACTATTAATTCATTTAGTGAATAATTCGTGTTAGTATTAGATTGCATTGTAAAAATCATATTAAATAATAAATCATTGCATGATAAGTCTTCCAGCGATTTCTCTGCCTTGATTGATCAAGGCCGTCCAAAAAACAAAAATTAACTATTTAGAAATGCAGAAACTATAATATCATGTGCTTAGCCATTTTCACACTTAACAAGGAGAATAAAAAAAAAAACATGTTCACTCTAAATTTTTTATTTACAAAAAGTTATTAAAAAAAACTTTTATATTATAACCATAATCAATTTATCACAGACAACATAATAATTTATAGATAGTTAATTAAAACTACATTTTTGTTTTACATACACGGGATAACTCACGTTTGATTGGTTCACCACATACGGTGACCTTTTTCAAGGAGTTAACGCAGAGTACGACGAGTGCGCGGACTTGTTTTGCTTCGCTGCGTATGGATCTAACCAAACGTGAGTATTCCCGTATAAATAATAAAAATTGTCAAAATAACGTCAGTTTTACATAGTACTTAAAACTAACCTGAAAATAATAAAATTAGTATTATCGTAGTAAAATAACTTATTACTCAATAAAATATTAATACAAATACATTAAAAAAATACAAATTCTATGAGTCTGATGTCGTCAAAAAGACCTAACGCGGCTCTGGAATAAAAATGATTAATTTTATTATTATATTTAAACATAATTAATAGTAGTTTATTTGTATAACTTAAAAACTACGGACAACAGGCAAGGATATTACGTTTTCTCATGTTATTATGTTTCTATAACCTATCTTAAATTGTATAAAAAGTAGCAATAACTAACACTAAGTGATTATCAGTAAAACAACACAAAAATACAAACGAAATTATTCGTATTTTTTTTTAAATTGTTGAATGGCTAGTTTTTTGACAAACGCTCACTTAAAGTTAAGGTGACGGTGTGATTGAAGATGGTAACACACACCTAGCGTAGAATGAAATTGGCTCTCAAGTTAGGCAGTCGGAACATACATACAGCCAAGTACTTGAAAGTATCCTACCACCATGCTATGGTTTCCTTACGATGTTTTTCTTCACCGGCTCAAGCTCATTGAAAAAAAAAATATTTATGTGCTTAGTATTACCTTACTAATGGAAAGCAGATAAGTGCCTACATCTTATTTTATGATATTGTCATTTGTAAGTCATTTACATGTAAATATAACTGCAGTAATAATAGTATAGTACATACAAAGCAAACCTACAAAAAAGTTTATAGATGAGACTATTCTAAAATAGGCAACGACACAGTCTTATTGACATTGACATTCTAATAATAACAATTTTATTCAATTTTTGCACACCCAATACTGGGTTGAGTATGGTTTAAGCGACGTTTTATTATGTACCAACATTTTCCCTGTACTCAGCAAATAAACACATTTTGATTTTGATTTTATTTAGGTAATAGAATTGATATTTTCAATATAAATATTCGTAAAAACCTTACGTTATATATATGCAGCTAATTTTGTGCAATTTGATTAAGATAAAAATTGCTTTTCGTTACTTATCATATTTCTCTCGATAATCCTTTTATTGCTCTCAAATTGATTTAATTAAGGGAACTACTATTTTTATCTATTACTACTTAACTTCGTATTTAATAAATTTAAAAAAATGCAATAGCGGGAGTGCTCGGAGCCAAATTTTTCATGCATTTCATATCGAGTACGTGTACGTATATTTTTAGAGTTCCGTATCCAAATGGTAAACGTCCCTATTATTAAGACTCCGCTGTCCGTCCGTCTGTCTGTATGTCTGTCTGTCCGTCTTCCACCAGGCTGTATCTCATGAATCGTGATATTTGAACAGTTGAAATTTTCACAGATTATGTATTTCTGTTGCCGCTATAACAACAAATACTAAAAAAAACAGAAGAAAAGGTGATTTTTTGCCGTTTTTATAGATAATGGTACGGCACCCTTCGTGCGCGAGTCCGACTCACACTTAGCCGGTTTTTTTTTTAGATGTTGCGCTAGAAGTTTGGTTTCCTTTATGAGATGTAAAGAGACGAACGAGACGCTCTCTTATTGATAACAAACAACGCTGGTCCTGGCCCCATAGGCGGTACCCAAAAGTTTGCGTACAAATAAATAAAGCGCTTATTGTTTTCAGATATTCGGCGGTGAATCTCACCAGCCTTGTATTTCGTTAGCTAACACAGATAACAAAAAGAGGAATACAGTAATGTTTGGTTATAGATACCAGGCTTGACAACGTCCTGCTTAGATCTACCACCAAGTAAAAACATAAAAACCTTTTTAACCGACTCAAAAAAGGACGCGGTTCTCAATTCGACGATCATTCCGCCAATTATGAATCGATTTTGATGATTCTTTTTTTGCTTGGTAAATCATACTTCAGAGGTAGTCCCATATAAATTTTATCGAAATTGATCGAGCGGATTCTAAAAAATCAACAAAAATCTAAAAATTGTATACATTGATGATATTTTCGTTTACACCGAAACTTCGCTGTTTCATTGGAGCAGTGCGTTTAGTTGGCCTAAGGGAGTCGATTTTTCTAAATAGTAAATTTATAATTATATAATTGTAACAATGTATGAACAATTTAGCTTCGTCCACCACGCGTAATACATACACAATAAAAGATCATTATGTATTCAACGCATTTAGTGTGTTTTTAGGCCACTTCGATTTGCACGCCGGTACTGCATATTCATAACCGTTGGCACTTTGCAAAATGTCATCGGTAACTGTAGAAAGTTAAGGAAACAATATTTTATAATTGTTTGTATTCTCGTATTTGTCCGAACCAACCAACCAACAACTTTAATCGGGAACACGTAGTGATTATTTGCACACTTTGCAGTGTTGACGGCTGATTGTTTCCGTTTCGAAACAGTAAGCCTAATTTTTAACAACTATAACGTTTTACAAACGATCTATTTATGTCCTATGGATTAATCGAAAGATATTTCGCCTTGCCATGTGCAAAACAAGCCTCAGAACAATAATGTCAACACCTACACGCATAATGCTTATGACATATTTTATAAACATTTTTTTTTAAATTCAAAATAGATTCGTGTTTGACCACACACTGCCTGATGTTAAGCAGTAGTGTGGTCTAAGATGGAGCACGCTTACCCAGAAGAAACCTATTTAGGTACTGTAGATTTGAAGACACCCATAGTTTACCTAACAGGGAACTCGTTGTGCGAATGAAAAATGTGGAACCATAACGCTTTGTGCGTACATGGGGAACATTAACCATGTACGGATGACGTTACATTTAATATTCTTAGCCTATTGGACACGTGTATGGTCACCTGCGATACAAGCCTTAGCCCAAGGCAAGGACCACTACATAACACATTTTTGATTATGGTCAATAAAGTGTATTGTTATTATTATTATTTAACAGAGGTAGCCAGATCGATGTCACCGGTCGTTTCCGCCAGTCAATGATCTGGCTAACAGTTGCACGTTATTGTGAAACGTGGACTCAGCGTCCATTCAAAGCCGTGGGTGTCAAAAGATTCGGCAATTACGTGTTCTAGGAACGAGTTACCATGACGATGCATAATTAATAGTTTTATACTTTTGAATGAATTCTAAGAAAATGTGAATTTAGTTTACATTATAATAAAAATGCAAATCATGTTAAAAGTGTGGAAATTTTACTCAATCAATTTTTTTTCTCAAATAAATAAATATACTTAGCACGTTTTACATAGCGCCATCTAGCCCCAAACTAAGGAATGTTTGTACTATGGGAATCAGATCACTGATAGAACACTTTACACTTTTTTTTTGTTGTATAAATACATACTTCTAATATATACAGAAAACATATTTATGCTCATCTCACACATGTTTGTCCTGAGTGGGAATTGAACCCACGTCCATAGCTCTTTAGGCAGATATACTATCTATCAATGAGTTAACCAGGGCTGTCAGACTAGACTGGGCTGGGCTATTTCAGTAGACTTATTCTACCAAATGAGCAAAAAAATTAGCAAGGCAGTCAAAAAGATACGTCACTTCTTCAGATTGCATAACCACTCGTAACAACATAAAGTAAACATTTAGCAAATAAATGTCCTTACAATATGTAAATTAAAGTAAACAAAGTAGTTACGCACAACATCGGTTAATATCACAAGTAAACCGGTCCTGGTTCCACCACAAAACCGGTATCCTCCTTTGTCAAGGTCCAAGGCTTCTTTGGTAAACATAAGAACAATCTGATGTATTAGCCAAATGAGAATGTTGAACATATCTGGAGGTAGGTACTTTCAGTAAGTACCTATGTCAATATGCGACTGACATGCGAAATGCGATTTTTTTTATACCTACTATAGGTATAAAAAAAATCGCATTTCGCATGTCAGTTATGTTCGCTTAGATCTTTTTTAGTATGCGACGAATTGTAATAAGGTTTTCACTAACATTTACATCTTTCGGAAGGTTTATACGCGCAAAGGTTTTACTTTCGAGTTTGATTATGATTATGGTTTTATTTTGATTTAATTTAATTCATTATTGGTATTATTGTTATAAATAAAAATTGCATGTTGACAAGCAACGCATTTAGCGTTACTTAGTTATATTAATATAATTGGTTTGATTTTATCATCGGAGCTGCTATTGTGAAAGGGTCGCGTTCTTAATCCTATCCTTTCTACTAATATTATAAATGTGGAAGTTGTGAGGATGGATGGATGTTTGTTGCTATTTCACGCAAAAACTACTGTACGGACTTGGATGACATTTTGGCACAATTATATTTTATGACCTGGATTAATATATAGGATACTTTTTACACTGCAAACTGAACAAACTTTTTGTGAAGTTCCACGCTGAGGAAGTCGCGGGTAATTGTACATCTCTACATAGTATAAAACAAAGTCGCTTTCCGCCGTCTATACGCTTAGATCTTTTAAACTACACAACGGATTTTAATGCAGTTTCCATCAATAGACAGAGTGATTCAAGAGGAAGGTTTATGTGTACCTATTGCACCACATTGCAACCGTTCATGAAATTTCTCTGGGATCACCTGGCAAGTATACCCTTACAAACAAAAAAGAATAACTCGAATCGGTCCAGGCGTCTCCGATTAATCGAGGAACACACGTAAAAAAATTTTCGACGAAAATTGAGAACCTCGTCTTTTCTTTTGAAGCCAGTAAAAAAAAAGTTTCCACAATAATTATGAGAAACTAGGAAACATTACAGGAAATACAGAGCTTTTGACTAAAACTGAAAAAACATATTTTAAAACATTACATTTTGTGCACATTATAATATACAGAATTCTATACATATTCATCAGTAGAGACTGTGCGTTGTCTGGAATTTAGGTCCTTATTTGTAGTTTAGGCAATATTATAAATGTCCCATCTATTTTTCGGTAAAACCAAAACCAACTAGATAAACGATCTTCTGACAGATAGTTCACCCTTTTTTTTTTTTTTTTTTTTTCCCAGGGAAATCCTTGATGGATACCACCGGCTTCGGGGGAAGCGCGGTGGTTATGTGGGACTCTCCGCCATTGTGGCGGCCTACCCACTAAAAACCCTGGGGTGTTTCTGCCTGGCGCCCGTGTGTCGGGGCTACGGGAACGCTTTCGCACTCATCCGCGGCCCCGACGGCGCTGGTCCCCTGGGACCCTTCCATGTTAGGGATGGAGCTGTAGTGTCTCCATCCCTCTTTCCTTGAGGGGCGCGCGGAAACACCGCGCGCGCCACCTCAGGGGCTACTCTTGTCGGGCGATGGACCCCCCCGAGTCTAACGCCCAAAGCCCCTGTTATGGAGGTTGGAGGAGGGCGTGGATTCTCCTCCGACGCCCGGCTCTCCGGCGGCGCATTGGGAGATCTGTTGTGATCTCCCGTTCGCGCTCCGCCGTTTCCTTCTGGAACATCACTTGTTCACAGAAGGAAACTGCCGCCTCCCACGATCTCTCGCATCCGAGCATTGCGCGTATCAACGCTGGAAGCGAGAGATCGCTCCCCACCACTGCGACGAGGTCACGGCGCTCACTTGCCCATGCCGGGCACTCCTCCAAAGTATGCTGCGCCGTGTCCTCGTCGCTCCTGCAGTGATGGCACTCGGTTGTCGGTTCCCTTCCGGCTATACGGCACAGGTACTTTCCGAAACATCCAACAGATAGTTCACCCGCAGCAACCAGCACAACCCGCATCATATAAACGCAATCGTGTTCAATATGTACCATTCCAATGTAAACCGGTGCCTAGCCTAGTAACTAAGTAGCTCATAACCTAGTATTTATAACAAGTAATGTCTAGATATGGGCATAGATAATTGCCAATACGCAGTATAAGTGGCAAATATTGATTAGAAATATTACTTTTATGGCAATTGTGTTGTATTACTTTGATAAGCAATCTGTCACATAAGAACAAGGTTACACGTAACGGTTGTAATAAGCGGGAAAGTGGTCTTTATAAGCGTTATTCTGAATAACTTGGGATCAATTCGGAAATCGCGAGAAAAATCAGTTTTTATTTTGTTTTATCTCATAGTAAAAATTGGCCATTAGCCAACGTATAACCGATCCGTGTAACCCCTTATAAACACGTTTGATTGTAAGTAAGCCTTAGTTTTAAAGTAAAGGTTATCAAGCAACGATATCGCTGCTTAGTTAAAATATGCTTTATATCTTCGTCAGCAAGTTGACGAAGCATTTTACAGTACATATAATTTTAGCTTATCAATAAATAATAATAATAAGTGCTTATAGTGGCAGATTAAAAAAAAAACAATACGGGGCGTCAAAAACGTAATATTTTCGACGTCGTATATTTTATTCTTGACTTTTCTAAATTAGTAGGTATATAAATATGGGATTGAAATTCATTTTGTAAAACAAACAGACAAATTTTGATCTATATCTAAATAGTTGATCGAAATCAATATAATCTGGAGGTAAGGAAAAAGTAGTTCAATATTAAGTAGAAAAAAAACCATTCAAAATGAACGCTACTTAAAAATTAACCAAAATAATGTACTTTCATTTGGCAATATTTCTACTTCACTGGTCACATAAAGTAGATATTAATCAAAAACAAATGACACAATATAAAAAAAAACATACTTTGCAATTAATTGTTACTTTTGTACATACGTAAAAGTCAAATTACTTGAATATCCAGTCGCATCATATATCTTAGCATAAACCTTAAATTAATCCTTTAATTCTTAAATTCGCAGCTAAATTTCGCCAGTACGAAATCGACTTTATTGCTTAGACATACAGTCCAGTCTACATTGTACCGCAGTCTCTAAGATCCAATCGCCGCGTCAGCCGCCATCTTGAAATACCGCGTCCTACGACTACCCTGCAAAATTCAAATACACAAGAAGAAGAATATACACTCTAAGGTGTAGTATCCACACCTTGATCCGCCGCAATCCGAGTATTCTTCTTGAGAGTTTGTATGGTCCGTTTCTATGTCCGATAAATGTGGGTAAAGACGGGGTTCCGCTATTCCGTTTTGTGCTTTGTTGTTTACTTTTAATCTTTTCACGTCATCTACTACAGCCAATACTACTGGCGAGTCTTGAGAACCTGAAATCAGAGATTTTGATATCAGTTTCGATTTTTTTATTCTATTGTTATTATTACTTAGATTTTAAGTTTAAGTTTACCTTATGGTGTATTTTGCAAACGCTTATAATCGTAAAAAAAAAATCTGCCAAATATGAATCTTACTTTTCTATGATTACGTAGATATTTGAGTAAGATGTTATACAGCTAGCGGTGCCTCGCAATTTTTTTTTTATACCCATTTAAATAACTTAAACATTCCCAAACTTATGAACCTTCGCATTTATAATAATACTCGTTTCATAAACTTTGACAGTGTTAGGAGTCCTTCTGTTAAGTTTCGTAAATAAGTTAAAGCAGAGAGATTACTAAGCAGAAGATGCGGATCCAAAGTGAAAACATTTTTATGTGACTTCACTTTGGATTAGAATGTTGTAAGTAGTATTAAAACTTAATTTATTTTGCATGCAATGTTTTTGTTAGAAAAAAGTTCAAGAATGGTTATAAATTTTAGTAAGGTATCGGTGTGCTAATAATTAACAGAGTAACAATTTAGAAAGCCAGGCTGCCGAGATTTCCCATGCTGAAATAGCTCCCCGGAGAATTTGCGTAAGACATTGCGTTAGTTAGAATAAGTGAAGCAAATCGTGACGATTGGCTTCAAATTCATAGCTTTAACTTAAACATTTCTTCGAAGAGAAGTTACTTGTTTTATATAGTGAGATGAACGAGGCGTCTATATTTGACAACGTATGGACCTTTGCCACGTTAACAAGAACTTTAAAAAACAAAACAAAGACATGGTATTGCCGCGTCAGCGCTATATACTTTAAAGACATTCGATTGTTGATCTTATGTAACTGTGTACTTGTATTCTTGTGGCGATTTCTAACTTTTAACCAACCAATTGATCCTGACTTGTATATAATTTTAATTTATTCTGTAATTTTGAGTATGCCTTTTACTAGATGTAATGCATGAAAGCAACAGTAGTCTACTGAAATATCCCAGCCCAGTCTGACATCCCTGTTGGCTCATTGATAGTATATCTCCCTTAAGAATTGTAGGGCGTGGGTTCGATTCCCACTCAGGACAAGCATTATGTGGCATAAACAAAATTAAATGTTTGTTTTGTGTCTGGGTGTCCAGTATGTATTATAAGTATTTATGTATATACAAAAAATATATTTATTATCTTATAAGTTCTTTGATTCCCAACACACAAGCTCTGCTTAGTTTAGAGTCAGATGGCGATGTGTGTAATGTCCTACGATATATATTTATTTATTTAAATACTTTTAACTTATTGATTTGTTTTTGTTAAATTATTTTATTGATATAGTCGTAAGCGATAGTCTCGTACAACTTATAATAATTTATTAAAACAGGGTTGAAACGGAAAAATTATTGTTTTGTAGGTAAGGAGCGGATTAAGGATTCTTCTTAGGATTAGGAGGACTTCTAAAATATCATAAAGTATCTCCGTGAAATTCCCTCTTTCCAAATTTGTTAATTTAAAACACACGACACGCCCTACATAAAATACTTTACATGTAAGATTTTCGCGTAAAATACGTACATACGTCACAAAGTTCTCAAGACTACGCTAAAACATATGAGTCAGGGCAAATATCGGATGACTAAAATAAAACGGAAAAGGTAACTTTAACGGAGACGCGGCGTCGACACAAAGGAGTCTTTGTTAGACACGCTAATAACAGTGTTTGTTTTAGCAACTTTTTCTTTTCGCTGCATGTTATCCTTTTATGGCTTGGCAGGGAAATCTTACTTTCGATGCGACCATGGTAAATAGAAGGGGTGGGAGAGAAAATTCTGCAATGTGGAATTGCCTTGTTAGAAAGAATCCATACGATCCAAAAATAGCCAGTGGAGTGACAAAGACAGCTACAGCAGGGAAGCGACAATTATCGAGGGGGCAGACATTTTATCATGGGGGGCAACCATACGCATAGGAAGATAAAGACAATCACAAATATAAATGATTTTAAGCAACATAACTTCAAATTCTTTTACGTTACTATTGATCTTAATATAGAGGTGTTGTATTATAAGTGCGAACCCTAAGATTACCCTCAGGTCACCGAGGACGCTCCGGGAGGCTAGGCTCTGGCGTCAGCGAACTGCTAGCCTTTCTCCTAGACACGGGGTGACAGGCGGCCTAGTGTGCTGATTAACCCTGTCTATTTCTCATTCACAACAAAATTGAACTAATCTTAATAAAATCTGATGTAATGCACATCACGACTAAAACTGTCAATAAAGCAACGTGACGCATTTTTTGTTTCACAGACTAGGTGTTTGACCACAGCTCACTTAAATAAATAAATAAATATCGTAGGACATTACACACAGCGCCATCTGACCCCAAACAAAAAAGCAAAGCTTGTACTATAGAAGTCAGATAACTGATAGAATACTTTAATACTTTTTTTTCGTAAATAAATATTTTTAATACATACAGTACACCTAGCACATCAGTTTGGACCGACCGCACTAACTGCTGAACTATCATCGCTAAAATTGGTTTCTTATAAAAAAACATACTCCTCCTTTTGACAGGCTGCGATCCAATCACTCTATCCTTTTCAATTTCTTTGTCATTCAGGGCCGTTTCCGACTTGGTCTTTTCGAAGGTGACTTTAGGAACATTGGCCACGATCTCCGGCTTCTTGGTGGCGTTAGCTAAGCTGACAGTACTCCTCATCAATGGGGCTTTGTCCGACGGCTCCGAGTCGCTTTCATCATCGGATTCATTGTGCGTTTCCGCGGGCTTTTGTTGAGGCTGAAACGGAAAAATGTTATGATTTTTATTTTGAATATAGATCAGCCGATTGTCATGTGCTGATGGGTTTGGTATTTTGTTTTGTTTTTGATGACAATGTTGAATGTAATTATACTATATGGTTAAAAGCTTTGGATATACTAAGATGAAAGGGGGTCCTTGTATGACTATGCATAAAATTTCACTATGGGCATGAATTTGTCCTTGACCAAAAATGTATTTTGTCGATTTTAGAGTTGTGTCATGTAAAAGTTGTTCATAATGATGAGTATTTATTTACCCCCTTTCGTCTTAGTACACCTTGAGCTTATACCCCTCCATTACCAAGGTAACACACAAAATGCTAAATAACAAGATATTGGTAAACAAAAATGCCGCACTGAAGAGTACACAATGGCAATTTATGTATATTTAGTGGCTAGAAAATAGGTGAATTTCAAAAACTTGTTTAAAAAAAATAATTATAACGTTTTAGTACCGCAGTGGGTTAAACTTTGTTTAAACTTATTATAATTATGTAACTTTATGAACTATGAACTGTTTGTTATCCCTTAATTAATGGCGTGGCTTTCTCGCAGAATGTAAATATATACCTAGTTAGTATGTTTTTCTTTTTGTTTAATTTCTGTTACTTAACGGGAAAACATGACCTTTTTTTTATAATTTTGTAATTGTGTGGTAGGTACTAACATACCTACTTATAGTTATAGAATCATTAATATTCACACCAAAGATTGCAAACTTACCGCTTGTGGAATAACTGTATTTAAGGTGGTTCGATTTCCATACAAATCATTTTTTTGCCATTTATGGACAAATGGAGCATAATTTTACAGTGAAATCACAGCTACTGGCATTTATTTTGGCCTTTATTTGCGGTTAATCACAATTGTTTGAATAAAACAGTAGATTATTAGCATAATCTACTGTTTTATTAAAAAAAGTTAAGTGCAAATCGAGCAAAATCAACCTAAACTAGAGCAAAACTATGTCTTGGCCAGATGAATTAGACATTCTAGAATTGGTAATATTGAGGAAAACTCGGAGAGTAACACGTTACGAAACGTTTACAAAATACGCAGTTTTCAAATAAGGGGCATACTACACCGCGTAAACGATGGTGTGTTAAAATTTACACATATTACTTCATACACTGTGGGTTTTTGGACATTTCTGATGCAATATTTGTGCACCTTGAATATACCATATTATCTATTGGTATTCTGGATTTTTGAGATAAAGAAATGGAAGTAGAGTCTGAAGTTACGTCACCGATATACGAAAGTATTTTTTGACCCACATTAGAACAACTGTACAGATGTTTTAAATATGAATAGACGATTTATATATGTATTGTGTACAGATTAAAACAAACGGCTTCGGTTACTATTACTTATTTATGGTATTGAAAAGTGAAAGTGGTCAAGTAATCCATGGGGAAAAATAGAAGCCGTTGTTTTGTTCGAGTTACAGATTCAATCTATCTATCTATACTATTATAAAGAGGAAAGATTTGATTGTGTGTATTGAATAAGCTCCAAAACTATTGGACCGATTTCAAGAATTCCTTCACTGTTGGGAAACTACACTATCCCCGGGTGACATAGGCTTCTTTTTATTCCTGTATTCCCACGGGGACGGAAACTACGCGGGTAAAACCGCGAGGCGTCCGCTTGTACTATTATAAAGAGGATAGATTTGATTGTTTGTTTGTTTGTAATGAATAGGCTCCGAAACTACTGGACCGATTTCAAAAATTCTTACACCGTTGGGAAGCTACACTATCTCCGGGTGACATATGCTACTTTTTATTCCTGTAGGTACTTAAAAAAACTATAGTTAGGAATAAGTTTAGCGCTTTGATTTCTCATTTTTTTCATTGTACAGCGAGTATATGGAATACTGTTTTACGAAAAATAATTACAGTTTAGATGTTTTCAAATCCAGTTTCTTTTTAGGTAACCATGTTCTAGCTTAAAATATCAGACAGGGTGTAGTCATATTCGAAGATATTTTTTGTTTAAAAAGAGTCGATGGCAGTGGTATTTTTTTTCGGTATATTGATAAAGAGAATTCGTGTGGATTCAGTCTTAATTACGTAACTTTTGATTCCTCAGATTCCTCTACACGTATATCGCGTAAAGGCTTTTCAGTCTTATATAGCATAACGTTTTCGTGACAGCCCTGTTGGTTCATTGGCATTTTACTTGGTGGTAGATCTCCTTAGCAGGAGGTCGTCTAGGTAGGTACCACCGCAGTACCAATTATTCTGCCGCTAAGCAGTAGTGTGTAAACATTACTGTGTTCCGGTTTGAAGGGTACTGCAGCTAGCGAAATTACTGGGCTGTTGAGACTAACTCTATCAAAAGTCTCAAAGTAATGAGCGCCAAAGCAGTGATGCCCTGGACTTTGTTTTGTTACTTAAAGTTCTATGTATCGCTGCGATGGTCATGGACAGGCGTTATCTCTTACCATCAGGAGAGCGTCTCGTTCGTCTCATTACATTTTACATTAAAAAAAGTATGTCTTCTTTAAGAGCAGAAAGTGTGGGTTCGATTCCCAACCAGGACAAATACTTTGTGGTACAAATGTTTGTTCTGTCTGGGTGTCCTGTATAGGTATATTATAAATATGAATTTACAAAAAAAAAAAAAGTATTTAAGTATTCTATCAGTTATCTGATTTCCTTTGTACAAGTTTTGCTTAGTTTGGGATCAGATGGCGCTGTGTGTATGATGATATTTATTTATTTATACTACAAACAAGCAGGTCCCTGAAGCTGTGACAGCTCTTAAAGTGATTCTAAAAAGATGTTTTTCCAAGTGTGCATCAAGCATGTTGCACAGAACTTAATCATGAACTACGAAAGGAGATTGCTGGGAATTAAAAAATGTTAAGAGCCGTCTTGGCCTTATTGAGCCAGATTAAAGAGGAAATCTCCGTGCGTACAAAAAGTTATATAGTCAGACGAGATCGGAGATACAAGAACTGGTTTAGATCAAACAAACAAACATCCAAGTACTGGAATATAATTATGTTCGAAAGCGATGTCGCTTGTGATTTTGAGATATAAAAAAGTTTTGATGCGTGTTTATTTTTAGCCGCTGGTGTAGCTTCACTTGTGTCCTCACGCAATATTTTCCTTCAAAAGTAACTCAAGCTTTTTCTTATGATTAAAACCCTGAACCCTAAACCCGTGGAGACCTTGTGCTGATTACTTTGTTATCATGACAATGTTTTTATTCCATTTTTGACTGCACTTTGCTTACTTGGTAGTTTTTGAATCTGTTACATGAGCTGTAAGGACGTGGTTTCGTTTCTCACCCAGGACAAGATATTTTTTTTAAATAGAGAGACAAACAAGCAAGCGTGCCCCTTGAAAATAAAATGACACCGCCGTCTATAGACAACTGTAATACCAGAAACATTGCCATTGCTTAATCTACCAGAGTAAGGATTAAATAATAAATAACAGAAAACATTTCACACAGCGCCATCTAACCGCAAACTAAGCAAAGCTTGCATTACGGGAACCAGATAACTGATAGAATACAAATACACGTAATTACTACATACGGAACAAATATCTATGTTCTCGGGTGAGAGTCGAGCCCACACCTCACAGCTTAGGAAGCAAACCTTTAAAATGAGCTAACAGGATTCTGTAAGATGTCCGTTTTGAAGCGACTCAAGTAAAAGCTTTATGACGAGCATAGATGTTTATTCTTAGTCCGGTTACATTATTTAAAAAAAGTCTGGCCCATAACTACAATCTAAGTTTACTTCAAGATCGGATGACGCTGCCACTATGTGAAACACTTTCTGATATATTTTCTTTATTTAAATAGCTAAGTGAGTAAAAATTTAATCTAAACCTTACCTTGTACTGAAATCTGTTATTGAGCATCTCCATCTCCTTTTCTCTTTCCAGCTTGAACTTATTAGCTATTGTTGATTCACTGATCGTCTGCTCTTTACTGAACAGGGCTGCCAACTTTCCTTTTATCCCGCCGCCTAAAGAGCTCTGACTGACAGTATCTTCTTGAATTTCTTCTTTAGAAGTCGCTCTAGATCTGTATTCTTCCTTAGTGGGCGTTCTAGATTGTACTTCTTCTTTAGAATTCGTTCGTTTTTGTATTTCTTCTTTGGAAGCCGTACGAGATCTCTGGTTTTCTTCTTTCGAAGTTGTTCGAGAGCTAGTCGAGGTGGTGATGGCCGATGTTAATTGCGGTTTTGGTTGTATAAACGGTTTCGTTGCTTGTTTTTCTGCTGAAAATGAAGTAATCAAATTAGTTATGTAACTAAAGTTAAATTAAAGCTAAATAATCTGGGTGCCTTCAGTCGCGAGTAAATCGGTTTCTTTTAGGCAAGCGTGATCTATCGTAGACCGCATCTACGTTTAACATCGGGCGAGATGGCGGTCCAACGTAAGCCTATATCTAAAATGTAAAAAAGTAGACAAAAGATCAGCAGCTTTCCTTACATTTATACAATATTAAACAAAAGATGATATTTGAAAAGATGTCCGTGACATTTTAAACTATCGCGATAGGTATTAAATTCTATTTCTCGGAAGCAATCGACTGATCGTTTCAATTAACGAAAACAGCTTAGTTATCTACATAAACTCTCAAAGATACCTACCTTATTTGAGAAATCTTGCCAATTTTTTAAATATATAGGCTTGCGTTATACCGCCATCTCGCCCGATATAAATAATAAATAAATATCGTAGGACTATACACACAACGCCATCTGGCCCCAAACTAAACAGAGCTTGTGTGATGAGTCAGATAACTGATAGAATACATTTTTTTTTGTAAATACATAATACATACTTATAATACATACAGAACACCCATTCACAAAATGTTTGCCCTGAGTGGGAATCGAACCCACGCCCTACAGCTCTCAAGGCAGATATATTACCAATGAGCCAACGGGGCGGTCTACGATGGAGCACTTTTTTATGGGCTATAATTCTAAGTACTCAATAAGGATTTATCATAATTTACAACTTTTTCCGATTAGGGTGTCGATAAACATATAAAGACTTTTCTTTTTTTTTTATGGTTGACAGGCCAGGTGTTTGACCACAGCTCACCTGATGTTAAGTGAAAGCGTGGTCGAAGATGGTAAAGCACACCTAGCCTGGAATGGAACTGGCTCTCAAGTGAGGCTGTCGGAACACACCGTTAGATGCTTGGCGGCAGATTTTCAACTTGAGGGTGGTAGCTAGCCAGCCGAGTACTAGAAGTACCCTACCACCATGCTATGGTTTCCTCACGAAGTTTTCCTTCACCGGCAGCTAAAGCTCATTGTTGGGGGTTGAACCCACACCCTTCGGCATGCGAACCTACCGCGCACTACACACTGAGCTATCATCGCTACAAAATGCAAGAAAACAGCTATTTGGTTAGATCCAACGTTGAATGAAACCGAGATCAATGTGGATATAAATATAAATAATTATATTATGTTTATCTCATAAGCTAAAGCAGAATAAATAACAGTTACTATGGTTATAGTGAATTAAAATCCCTGTCGTAAGAGGGTCGAGGTCAACGCCTTTGATGTATTAGACTTCAGACTTAGTTTAACGCCAACAATGAACAGTTTTTTGTTGTACTTCAAATTCTCTAATGTATTGAGCTATTGAGTAATATTTTTCTACGCACGACCTATCGAATATGTACCCTATTTAGCACTGATTAAATTTGAAATCGAATAGCTATGGAAACCAATGTAAGGCATGAGATATTGATGAAGTAAAGCGACAATGCAAAAAATAGATTGAGTGAGACGACAAGTTTCATCTCCAGCTTTAAGGTCTTTGTGGTAATAAATGTTGCATAGGAACATTACGAATTAGAATAGCACGATGTACTTAGCTAATTACGAAAAGGTACTGAAGTGTTTATAGAATTACAATGTTCTTAATACATGATTTACGGATATAATGAATTAAATTAGGTTCGGATTAGTGTGTAGATAATAGCGCTATGCCAATTAACTCTGAGACGCTTGAACAGTAATATGCTAACAGGTTAGAAGAAAAAAAAACTTCGAAATAGAGCTAAAAGACAACTGAATTTACGCATGATGAATGAACAGCAGAAACGCGCTGGATGCGAACTGCTTTCAACCGGTCTTTATGGAAATTATTGGGGGAGGCATATGTCCAGCAGTGGACGTCCTACGTATAAAAAAAAAAAAACAAATTTACGCCAGTTTCTTTTTACGCCTGCTAGAAAAATATACCAGTGTACCCACTGGCATATTTTTCATTCATTTTAGTCTTTTTTTTTTAATTATGTATAAGTTTGCGTTACACCGCCATCACTGATATTAAGAGAAGACGCGGTCTACGATGGAACACTTACGTAGAAGAAACCGATTCACTCGCGACTCGGAGGCATCCAGATAACCCAGATTGTATCTATCAGGGAACAGTATCTAACGCGAGACGAAAGTTTTATCGCAAATTTCTATGGCCGAGTCTTAAAGTTACAAAAATGTATTTTTCACTAGCTGCGCCCAGCGGTGTTACCCGCTACATGTTTTCGGGACAAAAAAGTAGCCTATGTGTTAATCCAGGGTGTCAGCTACCTCCATACCAAATTTCATCCAAATCCGTTCAGTAGTTTTTGCATGAAAGAGTAACAAACATCCATCCAAACTTTCACACTTATAATATTAGTGGGATTTACTTGTGTGACGCTATTCCCTTTAAAAACCACTCTCGCATCTCGTTTGAACCACTAACTTACCCGGATGTTAAATATTTGAGATGCATTCAAAGGACGGGTCTGACAAATATTAGTATTATGTGTAAACTATGGGTGTAATGTGACAATAATAGCTTTTTAATTTTCCTTCCTGTCTTCTCTATTTTGTTTGAGAACTACAAATATGGGAGTTTTGGCGGAAACACGGAAAGAGTCGTGTCGCCCCGTTGCATTTTTTCTAAAATTAGTGTTTTGTCGAGTGTTTATGCATAAAAATGGTGGTTTTTTATATGTAAAGTGCCGAATTACAAGCGCGAGTGTGCGAAAATGATATAATGTGGTGTAACATGACTTTTCGTGTTGCTCTCAAAACTACATCGAAGCTTATAGTAAAGTCGCCACTACTTTACTAAAGCATAACTGGACTTGACCAAGACTGGACTTTGACTATAATCATAGTTACGAGTCAACTAATTTAACTTATGAAACTTGAAAATATATAAAATACTTGACACTGGCAAATGCACAAAACGCGACGCTTAAATCAAAGAAAAAAAAACTACAAATAAAGTAAGTACTCAAACAGAAAAAAAAATACAAGTACAAGGCCTAAAATACAAGTTAGGTCAGTGTTAACCTAACTTGTATTTTAGGCCGCAAAATCAGTTGTTTAATGATGAATAGAAAGTATCATCGTGGTTTCCTCACGATGTTTTCCTTCACCGGTAGCTTTTAAACTCATTATTGGTATTTGAAGCTATGTCTTTCAGCGTGTGTACCGATGGCGGTAACCACTGAGCTTTTATCGTTACTAAACGCAGGATTTTTCGTAGTTTTTTTTTTATTAAAGATAGGCTTGCGTTTAACCGCCACCCTGCCTGATGTTAAGCAAAGATGCGGCCTACGGTGGAACACGCTTGCCTAGAAGAAACCGTTTCACTCGCGACTTGAAGAATTAATGAATGAGATGAATATGTCGATTATGACTACATCGTTCTTTAGTTTACAACAAGAAAAATGAGCATGACATATGAATTTAGAGTTTCTACAAATGCCCAATGAAACATGTTTCGTTCGCTAGATCTCTTTTTCTATCTCTTCTTAATTTTCTTTTGTAACAAACTTGTATCTATTGATTCTACTTGCGAAAACTCATAAATGGCAATAAATAATAATAATTTTAATTTAGTTTTTAACAACATTGAACGTTTTTCGAATAAAATAAAAAATGTTTTAGTAGATCTACTAAAACATTTTTAGAAGAGATAGAAAAAGAGACCTAGCGAACGAAACATGTTTCATGGACTTTTTGGATAATTAGATATGTATCTATACATAATTATCCAAAAAGTCCATCCGTACATGTTTTTTCGAATTATACAATTAATATTGGTACAAGTACACAATTTTACGAGTGTTTGTTAAAATATACCTACCAGTTATTGTAACATACCAATAAAAAAAAAACAATTAGTAGATTACACGGTCGAATGTTATAACATTTGCTTAAACCAACTTTTACTTTTTTTTTTAAATCGTTAAAACTTATTGATCGGTCGAATATCTCTTTGTGGGTTAATGGTGTTTAACAAGGTAAACCTGAACATCGGTTAAGCTAAAGATACGGGTTAAGATAACAAGTGGCCCGTAAAAAGGACATTTTATGTAAGTGATGAAATTGACATGGGTTGATTCGAGATCCGAATTGAATTGATTGCTTTATAAATTAAGGTTGGGGACAAAATGTCTTACAAGCTTGTAACCAAATTTTAATGTACGATAAAAAAGCTTTGATATCTCTTAGAAGAAAAAATATCTGTGTTTTTTTGTCGTGGACAAGGGCCTCGTGAACACGTAGCGATGATAGCTCAGTGGTTAGCGCGGTAGGTTCACACGCCGAAGGGCGTGGGTTCAAACCCCAACAATGAGCTTGAGCTGCCGGTGAAGGAAAACATCGTGAGGAAACCATAGTATGGTGGTAGGGTATTTTTCTAGTACTCGGCTGGCTAGCTACCACCCTCAAGTTGAAAATCTGCCGCCAAGCATCTAACGGTGTGTTCCGGCAGCATCACTTGAGAGCCAGTTCCATTCCAGGCTAGGTGTGCTTTACCATCTTCGACCATACCTTCACTTAACATCAGGTGAGCTGTGGCCAAACACCTAGCCTGTCAACCATATATAAAAAAAAAATATAAAAAAATGTGTACATTTTTTGAATGAACACTTAGGAAGTTCTTCGGATTTCCATGATACGTGTTCTTACACAACTTCAACACAACGTATTTTTTGATTATTATTTTTTATGCAAAGGTAATGATATGAACGAGACGCTTTCCTAATTGTAACAGACAACGCCTGTCCATGACCATTGCGGCGATACACAGAACGTTGAGAAGCTTTACAAAAAAAAAAAATGTATTTATTGAGATAAGGAAACGGTCAAGCCAATTACATCAGAATCTCACAAAAATTGATTACATAAAAATTAAAACGAAAAGCATTAAGTCCAGGGCATCGCTGCTTTAGTAGCGGCGATGCCCTGTAGTAGTAGCCCTGTAGTAGTAGCGCTTATTACTTTGAGACAGTCGTTGGTAAAATATCTGGTACTGCGGTGCTACCTAGATGACCTCCTGCTAAGGAGATCTAACACCGAGTAATTATCAGTATTAGGTAGTTATCGAATGGTGTAATTAAATTTTGGATGTAGATGATAGATATGTAGCAGCAACACCGAACTGTGCACGTCGATTTTGTAATTACAGTTTTGTGAATTGCCTGCCGCTATCGATGCAAATTTAAACATATTCACGTCAAAATACTTCTCGAGAGAAACTGTTTCTTTTAGGCAAGAACGCTCCATCGTTAACAACATTTCCGCTCAACATCAGGAAAGACATAAATAAGCTGAACCACTTTTTATATATTTTGCGAATTTTAGAAAGCAGAAAATAAAGTATTTTTCGAATTTTAATGAAGTTTTAGTCTTCTCCATTCCCGTTATAAAAGATAAAAAGAAAACACGAATAGCAGTCTAATCTTGATTTATAAGATGTTTATTTATATGTTTATGTCAAGCAAAAAGAAAAATAAAAGAGGAGACAATACATGTACAACAGAACGTTTGAGTCTACCTACTACATGCAATTCCAAGTCTTTGTCCGAATTAACCATTGCATTGACCCCTCTGTAGCATTACGTCTGTGATATCAAGAAAGACTGATGTGCATTGATGATGATGAGGATTGTTTACAATATTATCATGAAAACATGTTCACAATTGTTATTATACATGTACAAGCTGGTGTACTTAAAAAAATTGTGAAAACTAATTTATTAATTCGACAAAAAATAAAAAAAAAACACCCATTCTAATTCGACAGCTCTGGCTCATTGGCAGTATATCTGTTTTAAGAGCTGTAAAGCGTGGGTGCGATTTCTACCAAAGACAAACATTTTGTGGTATAAACAAATATTTGCTCTGTGTCTAGGTTTTCTGTATGTATTATAAGTATGTATAAATTTGCAAAAAAAGAAGTACCTACTTTGTATCATTCTTTCACTTCACTGGGTCACATGGCGCTGTGTTATTTATTATTATTTGATTGTCCATTCTCGTTAGCCATTTTTTGGATAAGAATTTCGTTTTTCCTGCTTCATTTAAAAATCTATATGCATAAATCAACACTCTTAAGTATAGCTACATCTCATTGAAACACACTGTATAATTCTTTTGATTGGCTAATCTCTACAAGAATCGATCATCACCTATTGCATTCATCTATCTATACTATTATAAAGAGGAAAGATTTGATTGTTGGTTTGTATTGATAAATAGGCTCTGAAACTATTGGACCGATTTCAAAAATTCTTTCACCGTTGGGAAGCTACACTATCCCCGGGTGACATAGGCTACTTTTTATCCCTGTATTTCCACGGGAACGGGAACTAAGCGGGTGAAACCGCGAGGCGTCCGCTAGTAGAGAATAAAGACAATTGAAAATACAAAAATTTCCGTAGAATAAGAACTGCGAAAAGTCCTATATAAAAATGTATCTAGGACTTTGCGCAGTAATAGGACGACATAAATAAATCTATGCAGTTTTCCGTCATGTCTGCTATCAGACAATGCAATTTTCCGAAGTTGCAATTTTAGATTTACTTTAATTGCGGAAACTACGCAATCCGTTCACATTGTTCTTAGAAGGCGTTGAGGTGCTTTGACACCTCGCTACGTGTGGAAACAATGTCTTAGCCCGCGACTAAAACCATACCATGTTTTAAGTATTTTTTAAAGTGTCGGCGTAACCTTAAATATTTAAAAATAATACATAAATAAATATCGTAGGACATTACACACAGCGCCATCTGACCCCAAACTAAGCAAAGCTTGTACTATGGAAAGTCAGATAACTGATAGAAAACTTAAATACTTTTTTTTGTAAATACATACTTATAATAAATACAGTACACCCAGACATAGAACAAACATTTTGTTTATACCACAAAATGTTTATCCTCGATGGGAATCGAACCCACGCCCTTCATCTCTTGGAGCAGACATACTACCAATGAACCAACAGGGCTGTCAAAATAAAAAACAGGCCAAGTGCGAGTTGGACTCGCGCACGAAGGGTTCCGTACCATTATCTATCTATTTATCCAGAAAAAAATGTGTTGACGTGGGAACAACGGGTAACACCGCAGGGCGTAGCTAGTACATCTAATATAGTGATTAAATATCAAGTGGGTAATATTTTACGTGGGAAACGTTTGTAGCATAAAACATTTCTTACGAAAATACAGAAAGCTAAAATGTTATATTTCGATCTAACTTAAAAAAATCTACCACCGACTTCTTTTTCCATAAGCTTTAATCTTTGCTCTTTATTTTAATGTTGAGGATCGTGACTTGCCTGGCATTGCAGATACTAGTCGCACATACACAAATGCCTAATGATTCTTTCAACTTTATAAAGATTCAAGATATTTATTGCTGCCATACAATAACAGATGTTTTAAATAAAAAGTAGTATATGGTACACACCCAAATATGGGCCCTATCGGGCACAGTAACGTTTAGAAGAGATAAATTAAATCGTTTAAAAGTTAAAAAAAAAATAATTAAAATGACATATTTTAAAAAAATAAGCAAATTATAAAATTGTACTTTATACATAGAAATGATTAAACGAAAATTCGTTCATTAAAATTAATAAACCAACTTACGACTTCAAGAAATATCCATAATAAATCCAATGGTACACACTGTCGATTGATTTTTATTATCACAAAAATACAATGAAGCGTTAAAATTAATTTTGATCACACTAAAAATGTCAAAACAAAAATACTAGTCACGTCAAAATGTCACTGGCAACTATCGATATCGAATTTGAATTATCGATAAAAAAATAAATATTTAAATTTGGAACGGCGACAGGCGCGCGCGCTGGTTAACGCAGAATGGCTATTGCACAAATCGACAAACACGGGCCCACCACTACTCTAGCGATACAGTAAGGCGATTACGTAAAACACAAAATAGCGTGTGATATCTAAGAACGATCAATATATCAACAATTTAACATTAAGGTCAGTGTTGTGGGATTTTATTTGACATGATGACTGATAAAATCGTGAGATATTAGCCGAACCTTAAATTTTAGACCCTTTACCCATGACATGGAAATTCGTTTAGAATTTCGATTTCGTCTTAATTTTAATCCTACTCACATTATAAATGTGAAAGTTTGTATGTTTGGCACACTATAGTTTATTATCTGGATTAAAATATAGGATAATTTAACTCGGGAAAATGTTATGTTCCTGTGGGATTATCAAAAAACTAACTACAGGGCTTAACAATTTGAAATTTTGCATAAATGTGTATTTTGGTACATTATTCCGGAATAAACGAGTAGAATAAATTAAAAAAAAGAATATGTATTGTTTTGTCAACCGATGATTTGTAGGACCTGTGGCATGAGAACCGAACGTGCTAACCACTAAGCCATATTGCTACAAACGGAGAGGTAAGTACTACAATCGCTTACCAATTTGCAACCAGTTTCAAACGTGTAACACATCTGTGAAAGACTTTTAATCAAATTCTTGTGACACCTTTGTCTTTCGATCAAGTAGATTTTGGAATGTTGATTTGGTTATTTTGACGTAGGACGTACGGAGGGCCAAATGTCACATGAATATGATAAGTCAGCACATTGTGAGGGCTTATGGATTATAGCTTTCCGATAACACTTTCTCTTATGGTTCTTTGGTTTCTATCAGTTATCTGTCTTCCATAGCACAAGCTCTGCTTAGTTTGTGGTCAGATGGCGCTGTGTGTAATGCCCTATGATATTTATTTTATTTATTTTGGTGAAATTTTATTTATTAGGTTTGTGATCGTGACTTTTGAGCGCATTTGGCGTCTGTTTTGTTATAGATAACGTAAGTTGGTCATCATTATTAGTCTATCATAGATCATTACTGGGTTTAGGCCTCTCCCAATACGCTACTCAGCCCGATCTTCGGCCTTTCACTTCCACCCACTGGCTGCCTTACTTAAATCGTCACTCAGTCTACCCTTTTTTTGTGATTAGAATAGATACATTGAAAATGTTTTGCCTTTTATCAGATATCAAAATACTTTAGGATAATTATAAGGATTACACTTTCTTTTTTTAATGTAAAAATTAATGAGACAAACGAGACGCTCTCCTGATGGTAAGAGATAACGCCTGTCCATGACCATTGCAGCGATATACAGAACTTTGAGTAACAAAACAAAGTCAAGGGCATCACTTACTATACGTTCACTTTTTATACGATATAAAAGTAAGTATTCAGAACTACTGATCAGACTTTTAAACATTTTTCTGGTGATAGAAATCTACACAGATCCTAAAGTGACATAGGCTAGTGTTGTGTTTATCTCGACAGGCAAAGCCGCAGTCAAAAGATGATCGTTAATAAAATACGCAATCAACATTGCCACTTCCGAAATCCCACGGTCGATATCCGAGTACAGTTTGAACTCTTTACCGTTGTCACAGCTTAGTTAGTAAGTGGGGTCTCCATAGAACGACTATGGAGTAACAGAAAGGGCTATATTACAATACTGTCAGTATGGTCACAATAAGCCCCCCATCCTAATCAGCCCAGTACATACAAAATCCTGTGAAAACCGTATCAGAAAACGTTGCGTGGGTTTAGAGGAAGCAAAGAAACAAACAGACGCGGCCAGCGACTTTATTTTATTCTATAACTAGCAGCTCGCCCCGGGTTCGCACGGGAAAACAAAACTCGATTAACAATATAAATAAATAATAAATAAATATCGTAGGACTATACACACAGCGCCATCTGGCCCCAAACTAAGTAGAGCTTGTGTGATGGAAGTCAGATAACTGATAGAATACATAAATACTTTTTTTTTGTAAATACATACTCATAATACATACAGAACACCCAGACACAGAGACACAGAACAAACATTTGTTTATTCACAAATGTTTGCCCCGAGTGGGAATCGAACCCACGCCCTGCAGCTCTCAAGTCAGATATGCCACCAATGAGCCAACTGTCTGTTTGGTTAGTAACTCTTTATTATGTTTTTTCATTATGACCAGTATTTTCGCGAAGCCCTCACAGAGGCTTTGCGGACCCCTGAGTTCCGCAGAGCACGCTTTTAGAATGGCGGGACTCGGCAATAATACCGTTACAGATTAAATACTAGTTAGTTGCGCAGCTTTTGTCACAGTTTCACGCACCAACGAACGGTCAATTTTATTCTTTTATCCAGCTGTCCATTACGTTTCCAATGGACAGTGACGGTATTCATTTCACTGGTTTTAAGTTAACAAATCGCTGTTTTAGTTTAATTGGATTGGTAATTGGTGGTTATTGACAGCTAGATAGTAATTAAATGGAAAATTATTGACCTAGTTAGTGACCACAATTAATGTTGGTTTTGTTCATTCTTATCTTTCTTTCACATTTATTATAAACACTAATATTGTAAAGGCGAAAGATTGTGAGTGTGTTTTTGTTTGTTGCTTTTTCACGCTCAAATGGCTGAACCAATTTTGGTGAAATTTGATTTGGAAGTAGCTGATTATCTGGATTAGCATAGGCTTTATATGCCGAAAAATGCGATGAATGTAGATATGATAGCTAAGTGGTTAGCGCGGTAGGATCGCATGCCGAAGGGCGTGGGTTCAAACCCCAACAATGAGCTTGAGCTGCCGGTGAAGGAAAACATCGTGAGGAAACCATAGCATGGTGGTAGGGTACTTTCTTGTACTCGGCTGGCCAGCTACCACCCTCAAGTTGAGAATCTGTCGTCAAGCATCTAACGGTGTGTTCCGGCAGCCTCACTTGAGAGGCAGTTCCATTCCAGGCTAGGTGGGCTTTACCATCTCCGACCACACTTTCACTTAACATAAGATGAACTGTGGTCAACACCTAGCCTGTCAACTATAAAAAAAACAGTTTGAACGCATGGAAAAGTGCATAAAATATAAAGGCAAATACATTGAAAAAGAATAGATATACTTTGATTCAATTTAACTGCAATTTTTTTTCTATTTCCGAAATTTTCAGTTTGACCCTCGTACAACCAAATATTGGTGAACGTCTACTCGGGTAACAATCTCCACTTCTTAGCGGTTCGTGTGACGAAAGTGGAACAGAAGCGTTTCGTTTGAGTTTTTGGAACATCATCTTTGACGCTGTCGCTTCTGACGTTCCGATAGTAAAATAGGCAGGGTGGAATTAGACCATGTAGGACCGAAAGGCACTCTCAAAAGTGTATCCGGTAGAAAACCGATAGACAAGCGGTTTTGCATCGATGTTCGATTACTTTTCTCAATGGACTCCAACACCTCAATCTGGGCTCGTTCTCGCCATCTCTTTTCAGTATACGTGTGCCAGTTCATTATAAAACTTTCTTTATATTTCCACTGACTGTTCATGAGGCCACTTTTCTAAATCCTATTACAAGGAGTTTATGAATAACTACTATTCTTTTGACTACAATTTTCCCTCGGCAACGAGGTAATGCCACAGTAGCAACTGCTAATTTCTACCACTCTACTGAGAGTGCTTTACTTCGGAGGCAGACAATTTGATATAATGGCCCCGTATGAAAGCGAAAGAGCCCTAATGATGCGCTGTGTGGAGACTTGAAAATTATACATCGCAGCATAATATTACCCCAGAATAAATGATAGTGATTTGCTGTTATTTTTGAAGTGGGTCACGTTTCGGATGTTCAAATGACCAAGCGGCATCGGGAAATTGTGAAAAGTACTTAGTTTTATATGAAACTAAACAATTTCAATTGTTTTTACGTTCGCAATGCAAGATATTCGCTTTTGTGTTTAATAAGTAACAAAAAATTGAATAAACAACCGGACTACAGATTTTAATAACTTTTTAATCTGGTTCGCACAGGTATGTACATACATAAAGACAAATATCTATATATGACTAACAAAACATGTTTAAAAAATAAACCTTTCTTTTGTCTTTTCCGTAGTCAGATATTAGGATTGAAAAGGATTAGGAGGGTTTAGGATTTAATCTACAACCTCAACTGTATCTCATTTGCATGCTAGTAGGGTATATACTGTGTATGTGCTATACCATCTTCAACAACACCGTCACTTAACATTAAGTGATCTATGGTCAAATACCTAGCTTGGCAACCATAAAAATAACAAAAAATGCTGTGGGGATGACTGGTAGAAAATGCTTTAGCATTAAGTCCTCCTATTCATGCACAATACACGCCAAGCGGGACGTCAGTGCGGGACTTGTCGCCTTCACTTTGAATAAGTCCTCCTATTGCACATTATTATAGTTGTAAGATGTAAAGAAATTATAATTACATAAATAGTTATATATCTTGACATCTTGACATCTTCTATTACGTATTTCCGATACGATGGCATATTTTAAAATGCATCTCTCCCGGACCGGTAAAATGACCAACACGGACGGACGGTGGCTGCTAACCGTCAAGCTACACGCCTACTCGATTGACACCTACTTAAAAGAAATATATATTCCATCACTAACAAGTAGAGATCTTTACCAGTTTGCCACTCTTTTATCAAAAACTAGCGGCCCGCCTCCGCTTCGCACGAGCGCACTTTATAAAAACCCCAAAAAAATATATTTCTGTAGATCCGATCCGCAACCAAATTTCACAGGAACACCCGCTGGGCTAATCCAAACATTGTCTGAAAATTTCATCAAAGTCGGTCACGCATCACTTCATCAGTCGGTTTTGGAGTCCATAGGGAAGACACAAAAACGCATCGATTGTATATGTTACTGTAAAAGCGCGAATCACGGCAAATCGCTAACATTTTCCAGTAAAACTTAAAATTTACTAACACTTTATGGCAAAAGTCCGAACAGTGCCGTGATTATCGTCCACATCATACTCGTCAGTTTTGTTGACTACACTCATTAGTTTTGTTTTACTTTTTTGTTTGTTGTATTTTTGTTTCTTCTGTATCACATTATATGTACCTATGTAAATGTTTGTTAGGAAGAGCCTGGATCCCACGACACAGGTCACCCTAGTGTGGAATCCAGGGCGTACCGATATATTAAATTTATATGTATTTAATTTTGTATTTATGTTATGTGTACCTACTCGAGTTGTTTTTGAACAATAAAAAAAAATGTGGTTTCAAAAAATTTTACGTAACAACCAACATTGACTGCACTGCTAGCTCATTTGGTAGTAAGCCTGCTTTAAAAGCTGTAAGGCGTGGGTTCGATTAATTATTATTGATACCTACTAGGACAAACATTTACGTCACGATAAGAGGGTGTTCTGTATGTACCATAAGTATATAAGAACAAAAAGTGTGTATCAAATTCCCATGGTACAAGCTTTACTTAGTTTGTGTCTTAACCTTGTCACTCGGTTTCAACTTATCCGAGTCGCATCTGTCACAGAGATTATTTACAACCGTCATTGGTAAAAACCCAAAAACTCGTTGTTTTTTAATAAATTCCTTACATCTATCAAATCACATTGGTTTATCCTAAGATTTACTAGTAGACCCTAAGAATTACCAATATTTGGGCTTTTACAGTAACATATACATACATAAATAGACAATGGACTACTTTTTTTAAATTAGATCATACATTCTTGCCATCTTGTCAAAGATAAGACGACGTACAAGAATTTGCACACTTAGGTACACACACTTTACGACTTTCTCTCCGACCTGTCACTTTCCGGAATTCCGGATCGATGAGTGTCACAGTAACAAAGATTCGTTCCGTTATGTCCGAACTGGTTCTATTCAACGGAGCTATTGTCCATTTCAAAGAACATGAGTTATTGCCTTGTTAATTATATTAAATCACTATGTCAAAGGATCTCTTTGATTTTTGGCGACATTGAATATATCAGTTGAATTACTCGTTAGTTATCCTTTGTGGTTTTTTTAATGGTGTGTTTTTATGCAAATGATGAACCAATGCAACGCCCCCGTGATTCGTTTGTTTTATTTATCGGACAATCATTGTGGTGCTGTTTTTTTTATAGTAGTACCACAGTGGGTACTACTTAGTGGTAGATCTCCTTAGCAGGAGGTCGTCTAGGTAGGTACCACCGCAGTACCAGTTATTCTGCCGCTAAGCAGTAGTGTGTGTATGTAAACATTACTGTGTTACGGTTGGAAGGGTACTGCAGCTAGCGAAATTACTGGGCTGTTGAGACTAACCATCGAAAGTCTCAAAGTAATGAGCGCTAAAGCAGCGATACCTGGACTTTGTTTTGCTACTCAAAGTTCTGTGTATCGCTGCAATGATCATGGACAGGCGTTATCTCTTACCATCAGGAGAGGATTTCAAAGTCGGTTTTACTTTGAAATCCATCCACTGAGATTCAAATCGTCTCTAAAGAATAGGAACACAGATACCTACATGAATAACAATCTAGCTTTTTCTTTTTTTGAGAAAGTAGTATTAAATTCTCATGCCGAGAATATACTTAATACCTTATCCTTAGATGAATAGGAGGCGTCATTAGCAACATTTGTAGACAATAACCAGTAATTACGATATTAGCATTTCTTGGCGGGCCTCGGGCACGCTAGCTTGGCCGTAATCGATTCGTATTGTTTTGTGAACACTTTGGTACTTTGCGGAGACGTCACGACTACTCAACTCGTGATGTAGGGGTCGCTATTACATTTGAAGTGTACATATTTAGAGAACAAGGTGCGCGATTTTTTTACTATAATTACATTACTGACGGACGCCTGGCGGTTTCATTCGCGTAGTTCCCGTTCCCGTGGGAATACAGGGATAAAAAGTAGCCTATGTCACCCGGGGATAGTGTACCTTCCCAACGGTTAAAGAATTTTTGAAATCGGTCCAGTAGTTTTCGTTACAAACATACAAAAATCTAAAAATACAAATCTTTCCTCTTTATAATAATAGTGTAGATGCAGATTCGACATACTTTTATACATAGGATACTTTTATTCTAGGACTCGAAAACGTGCCGCCAAGCATCTAACGGTGTGTTCCGGCAGCCTCACTTGAGTGCCAGTTTCATTCCAGACTAGGTGTGTTTACTATCTTCGGCCACACCGTTACTTGACATCAGGTGAGCTGTGGTCAAACATATAGCCTGTCAACCATAAAAAATAAATAAATAATAAATAAATATCGAAGGACATTACACACAGCGCCATCTGACTCCAAACTAACCAAGCTTGTGTGATGGAAATCATATAACTGATAGAATACATAAATACTTTTTTTTTTGTAAATGCATAATTATAATACATACAGAACACCAAGACACAGGACAAACATTTGTTGATACATAAAATGTTTGTCCTGAGCGGGAATCGAACCCACGCCCTTCAGCTCTTAAGGCAGATATACTACCAATGAGCCAATAGGGCTGTCAATCTTCTAGAACATAAGAACTTAGAGACACGCAGACTTGTTCACAATATTTTGAAGCTAGCGGTAAAACTGTCTGAAACCCTCTACATATCAAAAATATAAGTAATTTATAACGTTTTAGTCGGTAGTTACATATTTTTTAACAATACCTGGTGACACACTGATACTATTTTCGTTAGTAAACACTATTTTTAACACTGAATTGCTTTTTCATTTTCCTTAAAAAAATATAGGAAGTGTTTCACAAATGTACAATGTCATTGTCCCAAAGTGTTTAGTACCTTTCCAAAGTAATTTTTTTGTCATTTCCATGATAAATATAGAAACTTTAGCATATATTTCAGTGACATAGTTCTAATAAAGTGTTAAATGGTTGTTGAACGTTTACAGCTTCCGTTTGGGTTCCCGTTATGGTACAAGTGATAAGGATATGCGAAGTGACAAGTAAATATTCAACAATCAGAAAAACTATACCAGGACGCCTCGCCGCGACTTTACCACCGTAAGAATTACAGTTTTAATGTTCACTAGCGACCCGCCCCGGCTTCGCACGGGTGCAATGTAGATACTAATGTGGTGCATATGCATGTATTATACATGTAAACTTTCCTTTTGAATCACACTGTCTATTGATGGAAACCGCATTAAAATCCGTTGCGTAGTTTAAAATAACTAAGCGTACAAAAGGCGGGAAGCGACTTTATTTTATTTAGCTATGATAGCTCAGTGGTTAGAGCGGGCGGTTCGCACGCCCAAGGGCGTGGTTCAACAATAAGCTTGAGCTGCCGGTGAAGGAAAACATCGTGAGGAAACCATAGCATGGTGGTAGGGTAGTTTCTAGTACTCGACTGGCGAGGTACTCTCAAGTTGAAAGTCTGCCGCCTTAACGCCTATCGCGGTATGACGCCACCATTGCAATTCCGATCAAATCTTTTCTCTTTTTTTTTTATACGGAAAAGTCTGCGTTTGACCCCCAACTCGCCTGATGGTAAGCGACGATGATAAAATTAATAAATAAATAAAAAAAAAATTACAATAAATATTTATAAATTAGTGTAGATACCGACAATGCAAGAAAGTATAAAAAGTAGACAGATTCGAGCTTCGAGCTGTTAGATAATTGTGCAGAATGTAACCTAGTCAATTAAATTAGCTTTGAATCAATACACAAATTTCTTGAAAAAATACTCGCGGTGGCTGGCATCTTTGAAAAATATGACGCAATATTGTTGCAAGGGCCAGCACAGGAAAACCTAGAGCGTGTCAGGTAAGCCACCTTTCCCAAGCTACTTTTGAATACTTAAATGTTGAAATACCCAATTCTGAGAATGCCTGTATTTGCGGAAAACGACCGGTGAATTTATTGGATTAACGTGTAAAATGACTAATAAAATCATGGTGTTGGTAAATATTGTGTTACTTTGTATTCCGAGAACATTGAGTTTCACAGAATTATTTATGACCAGTATTATGCTGAGGTGAGCCCCTATTTTGTAACAGTTTGTCTCTATTTGTTGTTATTTTAGGTTTTTTGTTCTATGTTACAAAATAAAATTATTTTCTTTTCTTTCTTTCTTTATATACCAGTTAATTCCACAGATTAGTTGCATTTGATTTTCAACCCCCGACGCAAAAACGACGGGGGGTTTTTTTTTTTATTCAATTAATTAGTACCGCATACTTAACGAATCACACTAATGGCATCATTAAAATTAACTTATTTAAACTACGAACAAAATTTTCCTATGAAAAAATCAAGTAAATATTAATTAAAAACAAAATAAAAGTCAAAATCAAAATGTCAATTCAGAGAAAAATCAAAATAAAATGTCAATCAATAATAACAAACACATTGTCAAATATATATTAAGTACTTACTTTAATTAAATACATATAAGTACTTAATTTACTTGGTGGTAGATCTCCTTAGCAGGAGGTCGTCTAGGTAGGTACCACCGCAGTACCAGTTATTATGCCGCTAAGCAGTAGTGTGTAAACATTACTGTGTTCCGGTTTGAAGGGTACTGCAGCTAGCGAAATTACTGGGCTGTTGAGACTAATCATCGAGTCTCAAAGTAATGAGCGCCAAAGCAGTGAATGCCCTGGACTTAGTTTTGTTGCTCAAAGTTCTGTGTATCGCTGCAATGGTCATGGACAGGCGTTATCTCTTACCATCAGGAGAGCGTCTCGTTCGTCTCATTACTGTTTACATTATAAAAAAAAAGTACATATAAGTTTGACGTGTGTGAGCGTGTCTATGGCTTCGTAGCTCCTGAACGGATGAACTGATTTTGATTTTGTTTGAAAGGTGAATTAGCCGAGTGTTCTTAGCTATGTTTGATGAAAATCGGTCCAAAGGTCCAAATAAAAAATCTATGGGACTGATTTGCAAATGTATGCTTACAAAAAATAATTTTCTAAATCTACACTTATATAAAGAGTCTATATATACTAATAATCTACTGTTTTATTCAAGCAATTGTGATTTACGGTAAATAAAGACCGAATTAAATGCCAGTATCTGTGATTTCTCTGTAAAATTATGCTCCATTTGTCCATAAATGGCAAAAAAATATTTGAATGGAAATCGAACCTTAAAGAAATAGTGTATGGACGTAAAATGTAAGATACATTAATTGACAGCCCCGTTGGCTCATGGGTAGTATATCTGCCTTGAGAGCTGTAGGGCGTGAGTTCGATGCCCACTCAGGGCAAACATTTTGTGAATAAACAAATTAATGTTTGTTCTGTGTCTGGGTGTTCTGTATGTATTATAAGTATGTATTATAAGTATGTATTTACAACAACAAAAAAAGTATTGATGTATTCTATCAGTTATCTGACTTCCATCACACAAGCTCTGCTTAGTTTGGGGCCAGATGGCGCTGTGTGTATAGTCCAACGATATTTATTTATTTATTTTTTAATGAGATAATTGACTTATAATTACGCTTGCTATCATAAATTAAGCTGTAAAACATATAACTGTTATTATTAGACGTATTGATTAACCAAAGCAAAAAATGCACAATCAATCTGATAACATTGGCCCAATCGTGTTTTCTCATGAATAATTCATCACTATGCAATTATTAAAAAAAGTGATGACCAAGACGGGCTAGAGAATGTCTAGACAAAAAGTAACCATATATATTGTGTCAGGACTTTATTACCGGGATGGAAGAGCTAAAATCGAAGAAGTTTTTCGTGTATTCGAGATTGTTCTTAGAATTTATGTCTTTAAAGCGAGTTATTTTGACCTATGAGTTGCAAATGTTGCTTTCAAGTTTGTAGGTATGTATAATAAGTATTATTAAATTTGAATATTACATTATAACAACATACCATAATTAATATGTCCTATTAAACAGGATTATTGGTAAATATAAATAAATAAATATCGTAGGACATTACACACAGCGCCATCTGACCCCAAACTAAGCAAAGCTTGTACTATGCGAGTCAGATAACTGATAGAATACTTAAATATTTTTTTTTGTAAATACATACTTATAATACATACAGTACACCCAGACACAGAACAAACATTTGGTTTTATATCACAAAATGCTTGTCCTGGGTGGGAATCGAACCCACGCCCCACAGCTCTTGAAGCAGACATGCTACCAATAAGCCAACAGGGCTGTCAGGTAACTAGATAACCTCATCAACCGAAGCGTTATACGAACTGCTAAACAATGGAATTTACTGGCCGAGTGGGTGTTCCCTGATAGATACAATCTGGGTGCATTTAAGTCGCGAGTGAATCGGTTCCTTCTAGGCGAGCGTGCTCCACCGTAGACCGCATCTTCGCTTAACATCAGGCGAGTTGGCGGTCAAACGCAAGACAATATTTTTTTTTATGGTTGACAGGCTAGGTGTTTGACTACAACTCACCTGATGTTAAGTGAATGGAAAAATGACCTGTAACTTTGGTGTTATTAATAAATGATTTGTATTTGTATTTGTAAGTGACGGTGTGGTCCAAGATGGTAAAGCACACCTATCCTGGAATGGAACTGGCTCTCAAGTGAGGCTGCCGGAACACACCTTTAAGTGCTTGGCGGCAGATTTTCAACTTGAGGGTGGTAGCTAGCCAGCCGAGTACTAGAAAGTACCCTACCACCATGCTATGGTTTCCTCACGATATTTTTCCTTCACCGGCAGCTCAAGCTCCTTGTTGGGGTTTGAACCCACGCCCTTCAGCATGCGATCCGACCACGCTAACCACGGAGCTATCATCGCTACAGAATATACAATAAAGTATGTAATAAAAAAAAACCTCTGTACAGGATAATAAACTTCCGTAATTATAACTTTTGACAGTTGTAATTTAAATTTTTTTTTTTTATGGTTGACAGGCTAGTTGTTTGACCACAGCTCACCTGATGTTAAGTGAAAGGTGTGGTCGAAGATGGTAAAGCACACCTAGCCTGGAATGGAACTGGCTCTCAAGTGAGGCTGCCGGAACACACCGTTAGATGCTTGGCGGCAGATTTTCAACTAAAAAAATAAAATAAAAATAAAAAAAAAAACAAAAAAAACAAAAAAATAATAAACAAACAGCGGCGGCGGCTAAATATATCAGCAGTTTTATCTATTTGATGTTTTTTTACATACATTTAAAAAATGGTTCTTCGGTTCGCAGAATGTAATGAATGAACGAAATAACAAATGAATGGTATGTGGATAAATAAAATAAGATATAAAAAGTATATGTCAATTCAGGTGTGTGTCAAATCCGTTCAGCCGTTTTTGCGTGATAGAATAACAAACATCCAAACATACGAACTTTCACATTAATAGGTACCTAATATTAGTTCGCGTTTGACCATATCCTGCAAGCGTTAAATAACGACGTGGTCTAGAATGGAACACGCTTACCTAGAAGAAACCTGTTTACTCTTAATTTGAAAACACATATTGTAATTTTTGGCAAACAGACTCCGGCAAAGAATTCCAGTTGATCGCTGTGCGAATAAAAATCAATTAAACTTATCCATGGCCAAGCAAACTTTTTAAACCAATGTCATATAGAAATAGTTTCTTTTAGTATGTATACCTAGAGAAGTTGATTATGGCCAAGCAAACTTTTCAAACCAATGTTTTTTTTTTTTTTGTTTTTTTATATTGAATAGGATCGCGCTTGACCACATCCTGTCAGATGTGAAGCATCGATGCGGTCTAAGATGGAACACGCTTACCTAGAGTTTTGGCGGGAACGCGGGAAGAGTCGTGTCGCTTCGTTGTATTTTTTTCCAAAACTAGTGTTTTGTCGAGTGTTTATGCATAAAAATGGTGGTGTTTTATTCATAAAGTGCCGAATCACAAGCGCGAGTGTGGGAAAATGATATAATGTGGTGAAACATGAGTTTTCGTGTTGCTTCCAAAACTCCATCGAAGCTTTATAGTAAAGTTGCCACTACTTTACTAAAGCATGACTGGCACGAACTGACACGAACTGGACTTGACTAAGACGACTTTGACGATAACCATAGTTAAGATACAGCAGAAATAACACTGAAGACGAGGCAGTATGGCTTTATAGCTTTAGCCTGCCCGAAAGGGCAAATTAACGAAAAAAAAAAAAAAAAAAACGCTTACCTATAAATGTCATATAGAAATAGTTTGTTTTTATTATGTATACCTAGAGAAGTTGATTATGGCCAAGCAAACTTTTTAAACCAATTTCATATAGAAATAGTTTTTTTATTATGTATAACTAGAGAAGTTGATTATTTATCAGAGTTCTAGCTAGTTAAAATCCCCGTAAGTATGTATGTAATTCTGAAATATTAATCACATTATGTTCATTTAATAAATTAGTAGTTAACGTTCATGAAAATCTGACGATTGTGACATGTTTATCTTATCACCTTAATTATATACCTATATCAAATTCGCAAAATTGTTAAATCATCAAATACATATTTTACAATATTTTTTTTAGAAAAAATATCTTATGCCTTACATTCAATGAAGTAATTAATTATTATTATATATTTCCCGAGTGTTCGAAACAAACGCAAGTCGGTTAATCACCGACAAAACCTTCAATCGAGACTCGAATTATAACTTTAAAAATTGTATCGGTTTAGTTATTTTTCCAAGGAGCAACCGTCAAACATTATTTTATAAAAAAATTACACGAAATTGGTTACAGATGATAAACACGCCAATGACGCGGTCATTATTGCGGTTGCGTGCCGGTGTATTTATTTATGAAACTCCTCATCGTTGGCATTTGCTGTAAAATATAAAATTAAAGAGAACTCACCTTTATTATCTCCGTGCAGGACTTTTGCGGAGGGTGCTTGGCCAAATGGTGCTTTTGGAATAATAGCAGCACCCTTATTCTTCTCAAACAAAGCCTTTCTTTCGCGTAAGGACATCTCTGCCGGGTCCTTGGCTTTAGGACTGCCCGTCTCGAACATCGCAGCTTTCGATAACACCGAGTTACGGTCAACATTACCATTTATTTTAGGAAAGAACTTTCTGGGTAAAGGCGACCCCTTGTCCGGCACCGGTTTGTCGTCCGGCTCGTTTGTTTGTTTACATACGTCGTACGCAGTACGTTCTGACGTTTGTTGTTCATTGTTCTCTTTGTCCTTGTCACTTTCACATTCATCCTCTGATGAAGACTTCGCGGGCGGCGTCGGCGCTTTGTATTTTTTTACTGAAGGTTTCTTGGTGACTGGTAGGGCCGGTTTCGCGGCCACCATTGTCGCCATCTTGGGGGCTGCCGCTGCACTGGGGGTTGTAGCGCACTTCGGCTCCTGTCGGACGGGATCGGCGCGTTTCGCGTTGAAGTCGTAAACGAGCCGCGATTGGGTCGCCGAGACGCGCCGGTAGCCCTCGCTCTCCTACGATTGGACAACGGCGGCGAGTTGCGCAGGGTGAGCACGTGCTCGCATATCGATGCGGCGACACAGATGTGTTAAAAAAAAGGCTCGAGGCGAAGTTGCATCACGTATGACGAAACGTTAATTCGCTTAGAAACAAAGGCATTCATTCAAGTTTTTAACGTGTTTGTTAAGGTCGCGGATCGCGTGTGTATGTGAACGCGTGAGCCACCAGTGGCGTCCGTCATACAACTAAACATTGTTTGCCGGAGCGCCTGCTGGACTGCACGTGTGACCGGACCAGCTGATGTTTGACGCGTCTATTACTCCATCGTTATCCCAAATTAGAGGGAAGTACGCGTTAATGTTAGGCCGTATGATTGTATGCAAGACGTAGGACGCATTATATTAATCTTCAATTATAATTATTGTTTTAAATTGGCATTTCAAGGATAGCATTCCTGTTGTTATACGGTAATCAGTAGGTTCGGATGCACATTGCAAATTATTGGAACAGATGTTTTTGGCATAACGGGGACACATCTGCCTACAATTTATCTCTTTTAACTTCGGATAACAAAGTATCACATAATATTTAGTCGAAATTGGACATCAATTAATTGGGACAGTAACAATATTAATAGAATTAATAGTAGGAGACAAAAGAAATCCAAATTAAGTAACGTAGGTTCGTATAAGCTGACTAGCCAGCCTCAGTGTCAAAATTAGTGGTCCTACTCTGACATGGCTTAAAGACACAGATCGGATTGGATTGTTTTTACAAAAAAGTAGACTCGAAAGTTTGTTAATAAAGACGGGAAATACCTTTCAATATGCTTAAAAATTATGTTAGAACAGACAAACGTTTAAATTTTTATAAACAACTATTGCAGATATCCAAAGGTGATGACGATTGCTTATCTTTAGGCAACCCGTTTGCTTGTATAAAAAGATAACGTTGCCGTTGCAGAACAATGTCCTGTCGGCTTTGCACTGCCGTTCCGCGTAAACGTATATAGGCTTACCGACAAAAGTTTTATTTATGGTTGCCAAGGTAGGTGTTCACCTGATATTAAGACGGTGTCGTCGAAGACGGTGAAGCACACCTAGCCTGGGTTGGAACTGGCTCTCAAGAGAGACTTCCGGAACACACCGTTATGTACATGGCGGCAGATTTTCAACTTGACGTGGTAGCCAGCCAGCCGAATACTAGAAAGTACCCTATCACCATGCTATGGTTACCTCACAATGTTTTCCTTCTCCGGCAGCTCTTTGAATTCAAACCCTTTGGCGTGTTAACCGACCGCACTAACCACTGCTACAAGCTACAAAAACTTGCTTCATTTTTAAACTAGCTGCGCCCCGTGGTGTTACCCGCTACATGTTTTCGGGATAAAAAGCCTATGTGTTAATCCAGGGTCTCAGCTACCTCCACACCAAATTTAATCCAAATCCGTTCAGTAGTTATTACACAAACATCAACAAAAGAAATTAAGGAGACCTTTGTCCCTGTAGATAACAAAGAGCTGATAAAACCATTCCATTATTACTGACTATAAGTACCATAGAGCTGTGGATGATAAAATATGATGGAATAGATGAATCACTTCCCATTATTTTTCCATCATCATCATTAACATAAAAACTGAATCTTGATCAACAATGGTTACCGTTGTACTGTTATGCCATTTACGGATTGTGCTAACTCTAATTCAGCCTTGAGTTGCAGATTATATACCTACAAATGTTTTATGTCACAAAAATGAGTCGACTACAAAATTGTAGTACCTACTTATATGTATTTTTAAATTCCACTATCACTACATAGTATAAAACAAAGTCGCTCCCCTCTCTCCCTATGTATGCTTAGATCTTTAAAACTACACAACGGATTTTAATGCGGTTTTTTTAAATAGATAAAGTGATTCAAGAGGAAGGTTTATGGCATATGCACCACATTAGTATTTACATTGCACCCGTGCGATGCCGGGGCGGGTCGCTAGTATATTTATATATGTAAATATTTCGTTTTATTTAAATACATTATTATATGATTATCTTTATATACTTCCTATATGTTTTATTTTTCTTATTAGTGTTACATCTCCCGTCTGTTTCTAATGTTTACTATCGTGTTTTTCATTACTTGGTTGCTTGGAAGAGATCGCTGTTAGCGATAAGGCCGCTACTTGTGGCACTAGTTCATAAGGTTCTTTGGTCTCTGTACTTTTTTCTATTTATGGTGTGCACAATAAAGAGATATCTATCTATCTAAGGTTTCCTCATGATGTTTTCCTAGAGTATCATGTAAAGGTAGCTAGATATATTTCACGAGCTGGAAGTCAATGCATGACATAAAGTAATTCAAGAGCGAGAAAGATGGTGCCTTTTAGTAGTGGAAGCCAAGAGCTGCGCCAACTAATTTGGTTGTAGAAAGATCGAGAAGAATATGTATCATACTCATATGAAGAAGTCAAATGGGTTTCTCCAACAGTTAACAGGCGACTGAACAGAAACAATTAAAACGCATCGCCCATAGGAAATTTTTCGTTAGCATGAAAGCTATTTAAATAGTTCAAACGTCAAAAGAGGAATTAAGCCTATTAACCAATTCTCTCTACTTAAAACTTTCGGATACACTTCCGACGCTCCCCAATTTTGGATGTCATTGACTGGTTCACTAGAAACGAAATTAGATGTATTATGTGAATCCCTTGTATTCATTACAAAGAAACAGATAATAATGAACCCTTTTTTAGACGCTTATCTGTTATATCTTAACTTGAATACGTCTTTAAATTTTTTTTCATAGTGGGAGACAAAAACAAGTTACAGCGTTACATGATTTCGCATTCCCGTCTTAACATCAGACTTTTTTTTAATGTACAAGTAATGAGACGAACTCAGTGCCTCAAGTCGAAAGTCTTTGACCAGTATGTGTTACCAGTGATGACTTATGGCTCTGAATTGTGGTTTCTAACTATGGGCCTTATTAGTAAGCTCAAAGTAGCACAACGAGGGGTAAGGGTTATACGAGATTTAATCAGAAATAAGGAGATCATAGACGAACTAAAGTTATCTACATATCTCAGCGGATTAGCAAGTTGAAGTGGCAGTGGGTAGGGACAGCACGCAGAACTGATGGCCGATGGGGTACTAAATTTCTGGAGTGGAGACCACGGGTAGACCACGCAAGCGCAGCGTACGACGTCCACCCACTAGGTGGTCAGACGACCTCATAAAGACTGCAGGAACACGCTGGATGCTAGCGGCTTCTAACCAGTTTTCATGGAAATTATTGGGGGAGGTCTATGTCCAGCACTGGACGTCCTACGGCTAAGATGATGATGATGATGATGATGATGATGATGATGAATGAGACTAACGAAACACTCTCCTTATGGTAGTAAATAACACATGTCCCATAACTATCGCTAAAACTTTATTAAATACTAGCTGCGCCCCGCGATGTTACCCGCTACATATTTTCGGAATAAAAGTCCATGCGTTAATCCAGGGTGTCAGCTACCTCCATACGAAATTTCATCTAAATCCGTTCAGTAACTTTTGCGTGAAAGAGTAACAAACATCCATCCATCCAAACCTTCACATTTATAATATTAGTGGGATTATTTGACACTGCATAAAGTGCGATGTCAAAAACAAAAGTATTCTCAGGTCACAAAAAAACCTTCCCAATTATTCGTACGAACGCAAGTCAGTGTTAAAAAACTCACAACAAACTTCGTAACAGTCATCGTTTTCACGCTATAAAATCCACATCGGGCTTGTAAAGAACGAAAATAACCTAAACTCTTTGAAGCAACTCCCCTGCCTTACTGCCTTTTGGTTAATCGTTAAAACCAAGGAACTAATAAAGCAGTGCCAAGTTACTGCCTTTTTACAACACGTTAGAAGCGCTTCTTTCATGTCGTTTATCGAGTATTGTTGCGACATCACGTCTCACCACGTCTGTTATGGCGTTGATGCAGTGATGGAACTTCCTAACACTTGCATGAGGTGTTGTAATATTTTTTGGTGGAATGAGCAGTAAGGACTACTGATACTGCATATACTAAGAAATCACTAGACTGTATCGACATATTGACAGCCCCGTTGAGTCATTGGTAGCTTGAGAGCTGCAGGTCGTGGGTTCGATTCCCACTCAGGGCAAACAGTTAGTGAAGAAACAAATGTTTTTTCTGTGTCTGTGTGTTCTGTATGTATTATAAGTATGTATTTACAACAAAAAAGTATGTATGTATTCTATCAGTTATCTGACTTCCATTACACAAGCTCTGCTTAGTTTGGGGCCAGATGGCGCTGTGTGTATAGTCCTACGATATTTATTTATTTATATGGCCAAAACTATAGTCGGAGTATCCGACATAATAAAACGTCAGTAGGGCTTCTAGTTGAGAATTCTCGAGATATTCTTTAGTCGAGACGGAAAAATCAACTCAACGCCTTGAGAGCTTGAGAAATTAATTCCAAGTATTATGTACTAGCGGACGCCTCGCAGTTTCACCCGCGTAGTTCCTGTTCCCGTGGGAATACAGGGATAAAAAGTAGCGTATGTCACCCGGGGATAGCGTAGCTTCAAAACGGTGAAAGAATTTTTAAAATCGGTCCAGTAGTTTCGGAGCCTATTCAATACAAACAAACAAATCTTTCTTCTTTATAATAGTATAGAGTATGTGTATGTACAAAATAGTATTTAAGTAAACTATCAGTTATCTGGTTCCCATAGTACAAGCATTGCTTAGTTTGGGGCTAGAAATGTACTACAATATTTACGATAAACGATTTATTTTGTTTTGGTACACTTTCTGGGTACCGCGTCTTGTTCGTCTCTTAGTTATAGTGAAAAATAAAACACGATCAACAATACCATGACATAACACATATCCAAACGGAGCCAGTTTTGATAATAAATAAAACAGCCCCTACTGGAGCCACAATAAAAGTTTGTTGAACCAAGTTTTTGCGCACCATTTATACCGGTTGTTGTCGACTGTGTCTATCAGTTTTTATTCGCGTGAAACGTTTAAGGTTCGCGTAAACTGAAAGCAAGTCGGTAATGACATTGCTTGACCTAAAGTTCTACGATAAGTAGTCAAAATAACCTTGAATGGTCACCATCAAATGGCAATTAATATGCCACGTGAAGACCTCTGATCTGATGGTAGTGCGCAGTTGTAAATGCCACTAACCCTCTCTGATCCGAAGGCTGATAAGCTGTTATTTTGGTGAATTTTGTAAAACAATTGGCAGCTAAGTTATTATTAGCACTTGCCGACGACGAAAGCGACTCGGCAAACGTAGCGGAGGACGCAGAACAAAAAAAGCAAGAAAAACAGCTAGAAGTTCAAAAACGACATCGTTTCATGGTCGACGTAACAAAAACTCAAACGAAACGATTTAATTCCACGTTCATTGTGCGGACTGCTAAACAGTGAAATGCGCTGCCCGAGTGGGTGTTCCCCGTTGGATATAATCGGAGTGTCTTCAAGTCGAGAGTGAATCGGTATTATCTAGGCAAGCGTGGTCCATCTTAGACCGCATCATCACTCAACTTCAAGTGAGATGGCGGTCAAACGAAAGCCTATTTCTTGTTTTAAAAAAAAGAACAGTTTGCAATGGCTGGAAGCTAAAAGCCGAGGATCAGGCTGAGTAGCGTCTTGTGAGATGCTCAATATGCTCATGTCCAGCAGTGGAGTACGATAGGCTGATGATGATGACGTAGGATGATGACGTAGGATGATAATGTTATGCAATTTCTGTGTGATCATGCTCCATGCGTTTATTGGAAACACCTTCGATCGCTGCTGATCTGCTTTCAGTGTGACAAAACCTTTCTAAACCGAGTGCGTCGAACCGCAAGCGCAGACGACCAAGTTGAGATTGAGCGTGAAATGTTGCTTATGTCAAACATGTTCATTTAATAAACAGGTCAAGTTATCCAGCTATTTACCAAAAGTATTCTAACATTAAATACTAGAATGGTGCTTTTCCAAATAGGTTCCGAAACTTCCATTTAAAAGGCATCAAATAGGCAATAAACACGTACATATAGAAGCCGACTGAATTTACCTACCATCAACTTGGATCTAATTTTAGCGCAGAACTTCTAGGTAAGCTAGGGCATGTACCTACCTAGTCCGTGAGAATACAATACCTATCCTCATAGTGAGGTCAGTGGCTCTCCGGTGCTAAACCGCACATTTTACAGTCTGCCGCAAAGTCACGATCTAAATACCATTGCTTTTTATGTCTGTGGCTGCGGGATAACGATTGTAGGGTTATTTTGGCATAAGATTGTTTTATTAAGTAATTTTTATTTATTTATTTATTTCAAGTAAGTGGATTCATATTAATACATAAAACTAAATCAAAATTAATAATAATACAAAAAATACAATAGTAATAAAATGTCAAAAAATTAAATAAAAACGTCAATAAAATTGTGACGTCATAGAGTGTGTGTTGCAAATGTCAGTTAGGAATCTAAGAGCGGACCTAATGCCAGAAAAAAATCAGTTCCGCTCTAGTGCGAAGAAACAAGATGAATAGTATAAAGTCGAGAATTGCATGACAAAGGAATTGGCATTGAAATCCAGTGTTTATTTTTGACAGAGTTTTCTTTAATTACTCAACACTTTTACATCAAATTAAAGAAGTAATTGGTACGTTTAACCTATATATAGATAGCCTAGATTGACACAGGAAGAAATTTAGTCTCGAAAAAATGTAGTGTTCACGTGAGAACTGCGGGTAAAACCGCGGGGCGCAGCTAGTATTCATATAATCGTGAGGAAACCATAGCATGGTGGTAGGGTACTTCTAGTACTCGGCTGGCTAGCTACCACCCTCAAGTTGTAAATCTGCCGCCAAGCATCTAACGGTGTGTTCCGGCAGCCTCACTTGAGAGCCAGTTCCATTCCAGGCTAGGTGTGCTTTACCATCTTCGACCACACCTTCACTTAACATCAGGTGAGCTGTGGTCAAACAACTAGACTGTCAACCATAAAAAAAAACCTTTTTTTTTATACATAATAGGTTCGCGTTTGACCCCACCCTGCCTGATGTTAAGCAGGATGCAGTCCAAGATGAAGCACGCTTACCTAGAAAAAAACCTGTTTACTCTAGATTTGAAGACACCCAAATTGTACTTCGCGGGAAAAACACAAATTACTTCAATCTTTTTTATTCAATGCACTTGAACCAGTTTCGAATAATAATCGGGTGCAATGAAAACACGGACGTTTAAGTATTATAAGTTAACTCAATGATCCGTAATGTCATGTTTTACAATGCAGTGCAAAATAACAGGTTATGACATTTCTCATCTGTGAACCGTTATACTGAGAACTAATCATTAGCAAGATAGCACATTCTAATGATGATGTTCTGTATGACAGATACTCTCACAAAATATACCTATCGTTTTTTACCGTTTCGTGTTGTAATGTATGTATGTTTAATAATGTTTATCCTGGGTGGAAATCAAACACTTTCAAACCGAACCAAACCCAAAGAGCTTTCAAGGAAACCAATAAGTCATAATAAACAATGTTTGTTATCAGTGGCGGATTTACCAGCAGGCTGTGTAGGCTGAAGCCTAGGGCGGCAAACTTTAATGCAGCGACAAATATGGCTCAAGATTTTATTTTGTCTAACAGAAAAAAAAAAAAAATATGCAAGGAAAAAAGAAGCCTCTAAAATTTAACAAAATTACAATATTTTAGTACTATACAGTATGCCGAATACATCATACAACAATCCCTTTGTTCACAATCATACTAATAACGGGGAAAAGCTGATATAATTATGACGAAAGAGCACAAATCATAAAATTGCAATTTAATTGACAAATAAAATTTGATTAATACGATTATAAATTTGGGTATTGAATTGCAGCGATCAGTAGAGGCGGCAAAAATTGAATAGCCTACTGGTGGCAAATGTGGAAATCCGCCAGTTTGTTATGCTGAACACAAGTTAATCTTAGATGATAGTAAGATTTGTTTTTAATACGAAATAGTTTTGCGTTTCATCACATCCTGCCTGATGTTAAGCAAAGATATGGTCAAGGATGGCATACCTACACTTTTTTTTAAATGTAATAGTAATGAGACGAGCAAGATGCTCTCCTGATGGTAAGAGATTACGTCTGTCCATGACCATTGCAGCGATACACACAACTTACCTACTTATCTTACTTAGAAGGAACCTGTTTACTCTTGATTTGAAACATAATCCATATTGTACTTTTCGAGAAACACAGACTCAAAGAGTTCCACATCCTCGCTGTGCGAATAAAGAATGTGGATTCAAAGTGCACATGCGCTTGTTACCGATAAGGATATCTACACTAATGTTATAAAGAGGAAAGATTTGTATTTTTGGATCTTTGTATGTTTGTAACGAATAAACTCAAAAACTACTGGACCGATTTCAAAAATTCTTTCACCATTATAATGCTACATTATCCCTTAATAACATAGGCTATATTTATTACAAGAATTGAATTTACTTGGTGGTAGATTTCCTTAGCAGGAGGTCGTCTAGGTAGGTACCACCGCAGTACCAGATATTCTGCCGCCAAGCAGTAGTGTGTAAACATTACTGTGTTCCGGTTTGAAGGGTACTGCAGCTAGCGAAATTACTGGGCTGTTGAGACTAACCATCTAGTCTCAAAGTAATGAGTACCAAAGCAGCGATGCCCTGGACTTTGTTTTGTTACTCAAAGTTATGTGTATCGCTGCAATGGTCATGGACAGGCGTTATCTCTTACCATCAGGAGAGCGCCTCGATCGTCTCATTACCTTTACATAAAAAAAAAAATAATTAAAAAATAAATGTCCAGCCGGGCGAAGCGAGGACGGGCCGCTAGTTGTATTATATTATGTTAAATGTGCAAGCTGGTGAACACTAAATAGAACGACACATTTTGATTCCATTGTCATTCTGCGAACGACCAAACAGTAGAATGCACTACCCGAATGGGTATATATCCCTATAGATACAATCTGGTGTCTGGGTGGGCAAGTCTGGGTTTGGAGCAACAACTTCGCCCGTCTGTCTGCATATCACGTTTGTATAAAAAACAAACCCCTATAAAGATGACAGGTTAACGATACACGACTCTGTTTTAATATCTTTAGCTATGCAAACTGAGACAAGATAAGGCTTTAGCCATAACATCTACCTATGGATTAAAGAAGAAAGACAAAAACAAGTATGACATGACCCTTAGGCCAACTAAACGCACTGCTCCAATGAAACAGCAAAGTTTCGGAGTAAACGAAAATATGGTATACATCATTTTTTTTATTTTTGTCGATTTTTTTAAAAACCGCTCGATCGATTCCTATAAAATTTATTCTGGGACCTGTGAAGTATGACCTAATTGACAGCCCCGTTGGCTCATCGGTAGTATGTCTGCCTTGAGAGCTATAGGGCGTGGGTTCGATTCCCACTCAGGGCAAACATTTTGTGAATAAACAAATGTTTGTTCTGAGTCTGGGTGTTCTGTATGTATTATAAGTATGTATTTACAAAAAAAAAAGTATTTATGTATTCTATCAGTTATCTGACTTCCATCACACAAGCTCTGCTTAGTTTGTGGCCAGTTGGCGCTGTGTGAAAAAAAAAAAATTAAACCTAGTTTTCCGCGGGATCTTCTGCCACAGGTATTCTTTATACTTACCAGAAGGTCCCAACTTACTATTTTGTAATAGAAACTGGTAACTGTAATAAATAATTTTTCATTTTCATTTCCAATAAAAGGTTTCATATTGATATTTAAAAAAACAAGTATTTTTAAGAGAAATCAATGACTGTTTATTTCACCCAGTAAAATAAATAAATAAATATCATACGACATTACACACAACGCCATCTGACCCCAAACTAAGCAAAGCTTGTGCTATGGAAGTCAGATAACTGATAGAATACTTAAATAGTTTTTTTTTGTAAATACATACTTATAATACATTCAGTACACCCAGACACAGAACAAACATTTGCTTATATCACAAAATGCTTGTTCTGGGTGGGAATCGACCCACACCCTTCGGCTCTTGGAGCAGACATACTACCAATGGGCTGTCCAACCAACAGGGCTATCAGTGAATCTCTATTCTAAATTTGTTTGGTGTACAATAAAGTTATGTTTTAATCAACTCTATTCTATATAATTGCATTTAAGCGCCATTTCGTCCAATGTTAAGAAAAGAAACGCGCCATTTGCTTCATTCGCGATTTAAAGGCACCCAAATTGTATCTATTAAGAAACACACACTCGGGCAAGTAATCAACACATAATGTTTTTTTTTTCAAGGTAATGAGACGATCGAGACGCTCTCCTGATGGTAAGACATAACGCCTGTCCATGACCATTGCAGCGATACTCAGAACTTTGAGTAACAAAACAACGTTCAGGACATCGCTGCTTTGGCACTCATTACTTTGAAACTAGATGGTTAGTCTCAACTCTCTACTGTTTGGCGGCAGAGTATCTGGTACTGCGGTGGTGCCTACCTAGACGACCTCCTGCTAAGGAAATCTACCACCAAATAAAGTAAAGATGTTTTAATCATATTCGAAATTCACAATCACTTTGATGCAAATTACATCGTATGGGAAACACTCGTGCATGCAAAATAGAACACGTTCGCGGAAATATATACAAACATAGTCCACCGATTGCAACACTGATGGCATTTTCAGCCGTGCTTCGAACGTCGGCCTGCTTATTGCAAAATGATTTCACGCCTCTGAGGTACAGCTGTTGGTTCGACTAGAATGCTACCGCTACACGATTACTTCAATCGCGGTCAAAATATTTAAGGTGGTATTTATTTAGTGGTAGATATTTATGGACAAATGGAGCATAATTTTATAGTGTAACCACATCTACTGGCATTTACTGTGGTCTTTATTTGCGGTAAATCACAATTGCTTGAATAAAACAGTAGATTATTAGCATAATCTACTGTTTTATTCAAGCAATTGTCATTTACCGCAAATAAAGACCAAAATAAATGCTTGTAGCTGTGATTTCACTGTAAAATTATGCTCCATTTGTCCATAAATGGCAAAAAATATTTGTATGGAAATCGAACCACCTTAATGCTGAAAATTAAGCATAGGTACATAAAAATAATGTAAAAGAATACTTCATTTCTATTGTTAGGTTTATTTGCTTTTTTTATTTAACCTTCATTTAGTTTTACTGTCTTATCTGTGTGAGGCTTGTTGCCTAGTAAAATCTACATTTTTCTCGATTGCAGGCTTGCCTGAAGCGGATATCAATAGTTTTTGTATTTAGAGAACTTTTTCATGAAAAATATGTACCTACTACTACTATACTACCATTCGTTCCTTAAATTATAACATATTACTATTTTTAGGGTTTCGTACCCAAAGGGTAAAACGGGACCCTATTACTAAGACTTCGCTTACCGTCCATCTGTCTGTTTATCTGTCTGACCGTTTGTAAGATAGAGATAAAAGACGCATTTGCATGAAGTCGTTGGGTAACATTAATCGAATGCTGTTACCTGGAATTAATTCAACTTTTACATACATTATATTCATTGATTAAAGCAGTTCTAGCGCAGACTCGATATTCCAAGAGCCAATGTCAACGGTAAGCCGGTCTCCCCCAAGTCACAAGCTATTCTGAGACACATAAACACGAGCCGATTTATAATACATTTCCATTTGTATAGCTAAAAGTGTCTGTTTGTCCATCTTCTACGTCTAGACAGAAAAACGTGACACGGCGATAGATATACATACGTAACTCTATTGTTCTCAAGAAAGATTGTATACACAATACAATAGAAGAATATAATGACATGCGTGCCTTATCGATAAAAATAATTTCTCCCAGTTAACCTTAGTATAGAGAAAATCCCACTGATATTATAGACGTGAAAATTTGGATGGATGGATCATTGTTACTCTTTCACGCAAACACTACTGAGCGGATTCGAATGAAAATTGGTATGGAAAATATCGCAAAATTGAAAAAAAATAGAACATTTATTCAACACAATCCAAACAAATAAAAAACCTATTCATTTCTTTCCTTTCCTGTAATTTTTAGACACGAGGAAAAAGAACTCGTTTGGATATCGTTTAGCAAAGATTCACGGCAACCATAGACATTGGTCTCTGAAATACCCGTAGTATTTTAAAGAATAAATTCTAGGACATATCTGTTGTGGTATTGAGTGAGGCCGCTATGTGACATAAAATCTTTCTTTCTTTTCGTTCTTTGTGTTCAATTTTTTTTTATCCATTTTTATTTATGTTATTGAAATTTGTTTGTTTTCTGTCACAAAAAAAAAGTATTGTCTTCTTATTTTTTATTTATTACGCGGGCAAAACTGCGCGTGCGACAAGTATAGTGACTTGGCCGGGCCGTCGTTTAAAGGTTATTTCAAGCTCCGTTGCTAAATTTAAGTTTCTAAGTCTGGGTGGCCAGAAGGGAAGAAAGATTACTAAGGCAGTTGTATATTTAACAGTTAAAAAGATATATTATTATGCTAAAGTATTTTGATTTATGTTTTTAGATGTACATAAGGATTTTACGATTTACGTCACAAACGCACTAGATCACACGATATCATCAAGTGCGCAGTGTATCATAATCTTAGATAGCGTTGCCACAAACGGAGTTCATCATAAACGGAGTTTGTCACAAATAGAGCACGTCAGAAACGGGGCTCGCCGAAAACTGAGTTCGTCACAATGTCACAAGCGAAGTACGCCCCAAGGGGAGTACGTTACAGACAAAGGGTATTGACGAAGAAAGATTCTTTCCCAAAATAATACACAAATTTAAAATAAAAAAAAAACCGACTCCATGATCCTTAGGCCAACTAAACGCACTGCTCCAATGAAACAGCGAGGTTTCGGAGTAAACGAAAATATCATCGATGTATACAATTTTTAGATTTTTGTTGATTTTTTAAAAACAGCGGATCGCATTCGATAAAATTTATATGGGACCGCCTCTGAAGTATGATCTATCAAGCAAAAAAAGAATCATCAAAATCGATTCATAATTGGTGGCATTATCGCGTAATAAACATTTTAAAAAACGTAGACGAATAGAGAACCTTTTTTTTTAATTGGACGTTTTTTTAAAATTTTATCTATTCATCATCATCATCATTTCTGCCGTTGGACGTCCAGTTCTGGACATAGGCCTCCCCAATTGACTTCCATAAAGACCGGTTGGAAGCGGCTCGCATCCAGCGCGTTCCTGCGGTCATTATTAGGTCATCTGTCCACCTTGTGGGTGGACGTCCTACGCTGCGCTTGCCGGTCCGTGGTCTCCACTCCAGAACTTTGCAGCCCCATCGGCCGTCAGTTCTGCGTGCTATGTGACCTGTTATTTATCATTTAAACTTCAATTACTAAGCGATTTATTTTTCATAAAAATAAACAACGGACATTGGTGTTTATTTATTTAGTTAGATATGACCTGTAGAACACAGAACGCACTTTTTTTAAATTTTTAATCTTATTTCTATATCCAAGGACACTCTGCGGTGGTCTGCGCCATTCAAAGTTTTACCCAAGGCCCGATCGTAAAATTCGCACAAGCGCATACAAATTCATACTAAAGTTTTGAAAGAAGTTATGGGCATTTTTATGCGCTCGAGTGGACGCATTGTGTTCCATTTGGCGCAGTTCTTGAAAGAGTTTTTATCGATTTTATTATTCTCAAACTGCGGAGTTGAGAGGTTTTACTGTTGGGAATGGAGGAAGCCGAGCATATTTCGTTTACGGCCGGTTTTAAGAAGGCTTTTGTTTTAATTTTGTACGCCTTGTCGCTATAAAAAGGCTACAATGCCAGGAACTGCATGCAGTTTTAAAAAAAAACCTTTCATATTACCTTTTTTTTTTTTTGATCCTCCTGGAAGGTTTATATGTCAGATGTCCCGGTATCGTAAGGACGCTAGTTTTTGAAATATTTGTTCATTTACTTTTCATATGTTTATCTAAGAACACGATCAATTCTAAGTACCTACTGGTATCCTAAGTAACCCGAATGGACTCTTTATGATGCATGCGTATGAACAGTATAAAATACCTGAGGACTTGGCTCTTTAGTCATACTGACCAGACATATCACTCTTCTCAAAAAAATCTATACGGGTTCCTACACAATACTAATACTATTGAATGTTAAGAAATTTTCGTCATTGTTTAAGTAATCATAGAAGGGTGAGAACTTTGTTTACATTTGCTGATAGGGAAAGTTAAATACTACTAAAATTCTGCTTACATTGTTTTTTTATCGTTGACAAGCTAGGTGTTTGAACACAGCTCACCTGATGTTAAGTGACGGTGTGGTCGATGATGGTAAAGCACACCTAACCTGGAATGACTCTCAAGTGAGGCTGCCGGAACACACCGCTAGATGCTTAGCGGTAGATTTTCAACTTGAGGGTGGTAGCTAGCCATCCGAGTACTGGAAAGTACCCTACCACCAAGCGAATTTACATAATACTTGAACAGCCCCATTAGCAAAATGTGGTGACATATTTGACGGTACGGTAGTAAGACTCCGAAGCAGGGATAAGGTCAAAAAACATCTTGGTGCAGAACTGCGTTAGAGGCCGTGACGTGTTCCCCAAGTTCAAAATAGTTAACATGTATCAGATAGGTCGATAGCTATTGACACGTCTGATAGCGTGCGTTGAATAACGCATGAGTTTTGTGGGTGGTTTCACTTTTAAACCGGAGAAGCGTGGCGGTCAAGGACGCGAGATTATCCGTTTTTGGGTAATTGACGTGGGAACGGAATAGGACATTTTGTTAGATAAATAACAGCTATAGGATATATGTACATATTTATATACGTATATGTATAACGCTTAATTATAAGAAATATACTTAACGCTTAAGGTAAGAATTCTATCTTAATTACAAAGAGGAAAGCTTTGATTTTTTGTTTGTTTGTATTGAATAGGCTCCGAAAACATTGGACCGATCTGAATAATTATTTTATCATTGGAATGCTACATTATCACTGATTGACATATGCTTTATTTATATTGTTAAACGAGTTTTGGTTTCCCGTGCGGAGCCGGGACGAACCACTAGTACCTTATAAGAATAAATAAATAAATAAATATCGTAGGACTATACACACAGCGCCATCTGGCCCCAAACTAAGCAGAGCTTGTGTGATGGAAAACAGATAACTGATAGAATACATAAATACTTTTTATTTTTGTAAATATACATACTTATAATACATACAGAACACCCAGACATAGAACAAACATTTGTTTATTCACAAAATGTTTGCCCTGAGTGGGAATCGAACCCACGCCCTACAGCTCTTGAAGCAGACATGCTAGCAATGACCCAAAAGGGCTGTCAAATTATTATGTCATTAAGAATTCATTCGAGTCACTCAAAAATTTTGTTTTATTATAGCACGCCATTTAGTATGCATTTAACAACCAGTAATAAAATAAGATTATGGTATGCCCAAACGAATAGAAACAGTGTCTAGTCTGTCCTTAACCTTGCTGAAAGGACACAAGATATTATCTCTGCATTTTTTTAATTGCTGAATAACTTTGCGTTTGGCCGCCAACTCATGATGCTAAGCGAAGATGCAACTACATTATGATGGAACAACCATTAGAAGAAATCGAACGCGACTTGAAGGCACCCGGACTAATAGTAGTATTATTTCAGTTGACTTATGCTGACGATTCCCACAAGTTGTCGGTATTCTTCTATCAGAAGCTCGAAAACGTAATACCGTTTTATGGTTGATGATAAAACGTAATGACGTTTTATGGTTTAACAAATTTCGCTACAGAAAATACATTTTTTTTTCTTTTTTTATCTGAAAGTAATGAGACGAACGAGACGCTTTCCTGATGGTTAGGAATAACGCCTGTCCAAGACCATTGCAGCGATACACAGAACTTCGAGAAGCAAAACAAAGTCCTGGGCATCGCTGCTTTGGCGCTCATTACTTTAAGACCAAGTAACATAGTGTGTAAACATTACAGTGTTCCGGTTTGAACGGTACTGCAGCTAGCGAAATTACCATCGAAAATCTCAAAGTAGTGAGTGCCAAAGCAGCGATGCCCCGGACTTTGTTTTGATACTCAAAAGTTCTGTGTATTGCTGCAATGGTCATGGACATGCATTATCTCTTACCATCAGGAGAGCGCATCGTTCGTATCATTACTTTTACATAAAAAAAAACACTACTGCTTGGCGGCTGAATATCTCGTACTGCGGTGGTACCTACACGATCTCCTGCTAAGGAGATCTAAGACCAAGTAAAATACTATTTCCTATTTGCACACTGCTAAACTAGGGTAGTGAGACTTGGTAATGTGTAGATCAGTAAGCAGATTAGTAAATCGCTCCTGTTTATTATTCCATGCGGGTATCCACGGACATTGGCGGCGCTTCTGAGATTAGGAGAGCAGTAAACCCATAGAGTTGCTTCTCAGTATACAAATTTTATTTTAATTCTGTAGCGATGACAGCTCAGTGGTTAGCGTTGTTAGCGCCAGAGGGCGTGGGAGCATCCCGACAATGAGAAAATTATGTAATAACCGTTCATATGTATTTACAACATATGAATCTCAATTTTTATTGAAATTTTTATTTTAAAAAATCTACTCTAGCGCATTTCATCTGAACTGAAGTAGGTATGTATATATTTCTATACATTAAATAAAGTTCTACTAAAAACACTGTTGTTATCTTCGATTAACATTGGGCGGAAGAGGCGTCAAACGCAAGCTTACAGTATAAAATAAAATGTTGTCGTCACTTTTCCTATCTATTAAATAGGTCGGATCTTGTAAAATACTTGCGGACGCCTCGCGGTTTCAGCCACGTAGTTCCCGTTCCCGTGGGAATAAAGGGATAAAAAGTAGCCTATGACTCCCGGAGATAGTGAAGCTTCCCGCCGGTGAAAGAATTTTTGAAATCGGTCCAGAAGTTTCGCAGCGTATTCAATACAAACAATCACATATTTCCTCTTTATAATAGTACTAGCGGACGCCTGGCGGTTTTACCCGCGTAGTTCCCGTTCCCGTGGGAAAACAGGGATAAAAAATAGCCTATGCCGCCCGGGGATAGTGTAGCTACCCAACGGTGAAATATTTTTTGAAATCATTACAAAAATTACAAACAAACAATCAAATCTATCCTCTTTATAATATTAGTATAGATTTTATGAACAATCCTACTGTTGGGCGAGGCCGTCTCTCATTCTGAGAATGGTAAAATCAATTCCACCGCCCTGACAAAATGGGGTTTATACTGTTATAAACCCATACGAAACGATTTGAATTCATTGTTTTGACATTGTATTGACTGCCCTGTTCGTTCAATGGTAGTATGTCTGCTCCAAGAGCTAATGGGCGTGGGTTCGATTCCCACCCAGGAAAAGCATTTTGAGATATAAACAAATCGATGGTCCCTAAGTAAAGTATCGAATTTGCAAAACTGCAATTTTTTTTTATTACATTATTAAACTATCAATACAATTAATTTTGTTTAAACGAGATCAAAAATTTAAAAAATAATTGTTTACACGTTTTTTAGAGACTTATTATATCGAAACGTAACAACCTATCCGGCGTATAACAACGAATGTTAACTTTCGAGAGTTTACGCCGCGTCGTTGCGTGTGCGAAAAGGACGAAACTACCCTTATCGCGAGTTTACGTCGCAGTGCGTGCGCACTCACCTTTGCGACTACGTAATAATGGTTTTATAGGTATTTTATTAACTTTTTTTCTAGATATATTGATGTATAATTAAAATACTGTATGATAAGTCATTTACACTTAAAAATGTATTCAAGATCGAGGAAAATTGTTGAATTACTGCAAATAAACAGTGAGAATGAACAAAACAAAACTTTGTCAAATAATTAGTTATTTTGAATGCGGGTAAGTTACAGTACTTTAATTACTTTAATTTTTCTAACACATAATTGTATCATAAATAAATAAGACTGTTTTTTATTTTAAAAAGTATAGTTTACCTAAATTATGTATTATTAATAAATCATACTTGCATTAACAATGTTTCCCGCGTAATATATCGAATCGGGTAGATTCGATTGTTTATGTCGGGTTTTCATATTCCTAATAGGAAGAAAGTGGCAGTTCCGATTATGTACGTGGTTTTTTCATATGGTATTTCTATCGAAACTGACAATTTCGACACTGTACGTGGTATTACAAATTCAAATCTATATTGAAAGTGGCACTTTCGATTCCATTGGCTGAATTTTATTTATTTTTTTATTAAGATTCGATAAAAGTACTCATATAAAAATGAAGTTATTTACTTTTTTGTTTATTTTCTGTAATTAATAAAGCTGGATTATTTAAAATGCAATTAATTTTATATTTATTTAATGTACCTACCTATTACGTTTTTTAGAGTCACTGCTACCCACGAACTGCGCCTTCAATGAGTCCGATTGGAATAATTTAAAGGAGTTGGTGGATGATGAACTCTCCTCGGATAGAAATTTAGCATAGGAGGAATGCCACAGTTTCATCATCTCATCCGTAAGATCACGCATGACGGTTATTATTGAAAACAGTGACCGAAATTAATCTATTATCATAGATAGCAGAGAAACAACTACAATATCGTCCCCAAATTTTGACTTTGGGTTCCCCATACAAGACATTGGGTACTATCTTTACCTCAAGTCGCCAGTTGTTACACAAATTAATGAATTTTATTTCTTCTGTATTGTTTTTTTTAGTGTATGCAATAAAGAGTTAATCAATTAATCAATCAATCAAGTCAAATTAAACGTTAATGTTATCGGATAACAGGGGCAAACACTCAAACCATCCAAATGTAGTCGATTTTGCAGTGATTAAAAGTGTTATAAGTTTTTATCAACTCATCTCCGACAGAGAGTTAGAGAGATAAAGAATAATGACAAATAGTATTTCACAGAATCACCAAAAATTGTATGTGACTTGACTTTCGACTTTCCGTAAACTTTCTGTGTTTAACTTTAACGTTCTCAATGTTTAAGAGCTTTAAAAGAAGGTTCATGCTACATATGGACGGAATATACCGTTAAAAGAGGAGCTAACGAAGTAAGTAGCTGTTTGATGCATTTTGTAAACGCAAAGATCGATCAGAGTGCTAAGAAATTCTTATTTTGGTCCGATAATAATTGTACGGGCCAGAATATGAATAGAGAATATGAATAAATAATAAATAATTAATATGAATATGAATATTCGTTGTACATGTACTTGTCAAAACGTTTTGGCGTAGATTTTACTCATTGTTTCTTAGAACACGGCCATAGTCAGAATGAGGGCGATAGTGTACATGCCCTCACAGAGAGAAAATCTAAAAAGAAAATTAATTTACACTCCTGACCAATGCTACACATTAGTACGATGAGCAAAGGCTTATGGAAAACCTTACAACGTTGTAGAAGTAACCAATAGTGATTTATATGATTTTAAAGTTTTATTATACGACAGAAATTGGAATAAAGATTATAGAAATGAAAATGTGAAGTATGTACGAGGTTAAATACGATCTGAAGGATAATAATGTCTGTGTTAATACTACTGTAGAAACAAGAAACCGCTAAAAGAGAAAATGCAGTCTACCGAGTTAAAAATCTTTATTCGGATTCACTAGCTTTACCAGTAGAAAAATTTAAAAATATCATTTCTTTATGTCGTTAAAGTGCAATACCCAAATAATATCAAAGGTTCTAGGTTATTGTTTTTGCGTAACGAGTTTTACTATTTTTGTTTTGTATATGTAATGTTTTGTTAATAACTATGATCTCATTCTAAAATGTTCCTATTATTTTAGCTTATTAAGTACTCACAGTTTGCATCCTACTAATATTATAAATGTGATGTGTGGATGGATGGATGTATGGATGGATGTTCGTTACCCTTTCACGCAAAAACTACTGAACGGATTTGGACGAAATTTGATATGAAGGTAGTTGAAACCCTGGATTAACACATAGGCTATTTTTATCCCAAAAACATGTAGTGGGTAACAACGCGGGTGCAGCTAGCTTGTTATAACTTAAGTAAAATTAAATGAAATTTATAGTATATATAATACAATGAATACTTGATCTCAGTTTTTTACAGTTAGTTAAGGTAACAAAGACTGATTTTAAATACTTGTTGTAATATTTAGATTAACAATTTATATTTTTTTCAATTTGTAATACATTTACTCTAATTTATGTTACTTGTTTTCTAGTTATTTTATTAAAAAAATAATTGTGAGTACAAGCAATCTACGAAATAAATAATCGAATGTGACACTTTCACTAAAATATTCCTGACATAAACCCACGTAGAATATCGAAATAGGCAGATCCGATACATTTGTGTACATGCGGTTCCCTGTAAACAATCGAAAGTACCAGTTTCGATTTATAAAGCAAGTTGAGTTACGGACTGTACTATCGATACTGAGTTTTCTCGAAAACTATTCATAATTATTGATTTTTGCTGCAACGTTTTGTTCGTAATCCCAAAACACCTGTGAATCCAACTTTTTATGAAGATCTAATCATTAATGTCAAAGTTATGCAAAAAATAAACTTCAAATCGCTCTCCTGTAAAGTAGCATTTTTCACTTTCGATACTTTACTTAGGGACCATCGAAATGTTTGTTCTGTGTCTGGGTGTACTGTATGTATTATAAGTATATACGTATTTACAAAAAAAAAAAAACTATTTAAGTATTCTATCAGTTATCTGTCTACCATAGCACAAGCTTTGTTTGGTTTGGGGCTAGATGGCGCTGTGTGAAATATCTACTTTACTTTACTGTGAACTATCTATTTACAATCTATTACGATTTTTTATTTTATTTTAACTACGGATTCTCTGCAGTTTCACGTCCACGAATCAGCAATACACACTAGCTATCGAAGATAGAAATGGTATTGTTTTGGATAGAACAATGTTTGTATGGCTGTATGGCAGTTACTATAGATAGCATTGTAACACGTAACCCAACTTCCATTCCGAGCGCTTGAATTATACTGATACTGTTTTTAATTTGTTTATACTCACTTATTATGTAGGGAGCGAATACTATTGCAATAAACTAGGTACTATAAGTTGTAATATTAGTTCTTTATGTATGTACTTAGATATACCTACTTCTTCTCTTTTCACGAAATTTCTTCTTTTTTTTTTATGCAAAAAGTAATGAGACGAACGAGACGCTCTCCTGATGGTAAGAGATAACGCCTGTCCATGACCATTGTAGCGATACACAGAACTTTGTGTAGTAATACAAAGTTCAAGGCATCGCTGCTTTGGCGCTCATTACTTTGAGACTTTCGATGGTTAGTCTCAACAGCCCAGTAATTTCACTAGCTGCAGTACCCTTTAACCCGGAACACAGTAATGTTTACACACTACTGCTTAGCGGCAGAACAACTGGTACTGCGGTGGTACCTACCTAGACGACCTCTTGCTAAGGAAATCTACCACCAAGTAAATATGTAGGTACCTAGACCTACCTACCTATATTTATAACTAGCGGACACCTGGCGGTTTCACCCGCGTAGTTCCCGTTCCCGTGGGAAAACAAAAAAGTAGCCTATGTCACCAGGGGACAATGTAGCTTCGCAACGGTAAAATAATCTTTGAAATCGGTCCAGTAGTTTCGGAGCCTATTCAATACAATCAAATATTTCCTCTTTATAATAGTATAGATTTCTTTATACATTTATATCTTTATTCTATTATATATACGTAAGCGTTTATATCTTGTTTTTTTTTTTATGCCGCAGGTGCCAATCAAGCTGACGGGTTGCCTGATGTTAAGCAATCACCATCGCCTATAGATATCTGCAATACCAGGGGTGCTACAAGCACGTTGCCGACCTTTTAAGATTCTATTAACATGCCTTTTGAAGAACCCAATGTTGTAACTCCGCGGGAATACGGAAGAAGGTAGATTTTTTTTATTTTATTCCGTCTCAGGCGTCCCAAAAGGTTAGTTCTGAAAATCAGCGCTGCTGAGACATTGGCGCCACTAATGCTGAGTACACTAATCACTATTTGTCGCACTGGACACTACAGCGACAATTTTTTTTAGTATAATTGTTATTATTTTTGGCGTCTTCTTATCATTTACTTGCAGTGTATTTATTAGTAATGAGTAAACAAACTTAAGGAGTTTTGGCGGGAACGCGGGAAGAGTCGTGTCGCTCCGTTGTATTTTTTTCTAAAACTAGTGTTTTGTCGAGTGTTTATGCATAAAAATGGTGGTGTTTTATTCATAAAGTGCCTTACAAGCCTGAATTATAAGCGCGAGTGTGGGAAAATGATATAATGTGGTGAAACATGAGTTTTCGTGTTGCTTCCAAAACTCCATCGAAGCTTTGTAGTAAAGTTGCCACTACTTTACTAAAGCATGACTGGAATTAACTGACACAAACTTGGACTTGACAAAGACGACTTTGACTAAAACTAGCTACGATGGCACTTATTTAACTTTTGAAACTTGAAAATATATAATTACTTGACACTGGCAAATGCTCAAACGCGACGCCAAAACCAAAGAAAAAAAAAACAAGCTTAAGGTGGTAAGATTTCCATAGAAATCAATTTTTGCCATTTATGGACAAATGGAGCATAATTTTACAGTGAAATCACAGCTACTGGCATTTATTTTGGTCTTCATTTGGGGTAAATCACAATTGCTTGAAAAAAAAACAGTATAAAACTGTCAAATTTATGAATTTATGATTTTTGAATGAAACAGTAGATTATGCTTATAATCTACAGTTTCATTCAAACAATTGTGATTTACCGCAAATAAAGACCAATATAAATGCCAGTAGATTTCACTGTAAAATTATGCTCCAATTGTCCATAAATGGCAAAAATTGATTTCTATGGAAATCGTACCACCTTAATTAGGATAATTAAAAAAAAAACACCACAGCTCACTTTTTTTTTAATGTCTGTGTCACTCCGGATGATGTACAAAAGATACATCCCAATCTGTACGAGCATTTAAGTTCTGGTGTACCTAATAAAGAAACTCTCATAGATATATTATACTACAAACCTATATGAACCCTGAAAACGCAATACTCTTATATTGGACAGTCGTGTAAAAATAGCTTTATTTGCCTGTTTAATAAATGCCCAAAAATATATGGACCAGCGTATGTAGGTAATTTGGATTTTATATTTTTTTAAGTATTGAAACGTACATTATATGATTAATAAGTTATATGTATTCCTTTCATAAGTTCTATATACAAGTATAATATTTAAGTTTATCACAGTAGGTTATATTTTCATTTGTTTTTGAATGCCATATTTATTTTTAAATAATAATGATGCAACTTCGACGTTGAAAAGCCGTCACCGATTAATTTAAATCGACACATTTACAGATATCGATTATCACATTTTTTAATCGATTTTTAGTAACAATTCGAGATCACCGTCACCATTGACCAATCATAGGAAGCCAGACTTGTTAGTAGCATACTAGATTTTTTCTAAATAATTACATGAATTATACATGGATATATTTTGAATACAGCATAAGAAGTTAGTCACATTTTGTTTCAATGCAAAGTTTTTTTTTTTTATTCAAAATAGTTTTGCGTTTGACCACACTCTGCCTGATGTTAAGCAGTACCTAGTGTGGTCTAAGTTAGAATGTTACAATTAATTTAATTTACTTAATTTAATTAATTCAATTAACTTAATTAATTTAATTACGCGAAACGGTGGTACTAAACCAAAGGTCACTGTACTCTAAAAAAATCAGCTGTTCTGTATTTTTAATTAATGCAACTTTTTCACCTGATGAAAAGCGAAAACGTGGCCGAAAATGAAGCACGCTTTCTTAAGAAGTACTTTATTTCTTTTATCTTGAACGGGAAGTGTGGGACACGGTTCCCGCTTCCTAGACAAGCGTGCTCCATCTTCGGCCACATCGTCGCTTTCCATCAGGTGAATGACTTTTCTATTAGCTGATTTCAGGGATGTTTCCACAGTAAAACTTATTAATAATGAATGAGTAGAACAACCTTCTAAATAAAAATTTCCATTATTTCCCTTCTGAAAAAAAAACACCGCGTCAACTTTTTTATATAAGTATACATTTATAATATAAATGCAATCAAAATACATCCATGACATTGAATAACGATAAAAAAAACAATATACTCACCTTTAAAACTATTATTTTTTTCCACAAAGTAACATTTTGTCCTTGAAAACTTGTTTCCAAACTTGTTTAAATAAAAAATAGGAACATTTGAAAAAGATCGTAAAATCCAAAATGTTTTCGTCGATAAATGGAAAACAAGTTAAAATAAAAGACGAATCACGAATTCGCGCCTACAACCACATCTCGTATACTGTGGGGATGGGTGGTAGAAAACGCATTAAGTCCACCTTTTGTACATACTTTTAATAGTGTGCAATAAAGGATCAAATAAATAACATATATAAAATTTACTAGCACAAAGTGATTTGATATTTTGACACATTTTTTGTAATGTGTGATTTTGCGATCAATTAATAGGTATGATTAATTAATTATCAGTAAAACATATTTCCCAAATTAAAAGCAATGATATCCATGTACAGTGGCGCCATAGAATTAGCTCTAATATCGCTTGCGTTGTTCCTGTATGCTTAGATGCTATATACTCACCAGTTCTGCTACAATCTGTTTGCCCAGCCGTTGGCAATCGTTGACTGGCTTTGTGAACGTGCGAGAATTCGTCGGTTTGTTAACCTGGAAGGTAGATTAATCTGGTAAGACAATTTTTTTTATGGTTGACAGGCTCGGTGTTTGACCACAGCTCATCTGATGTTAAGTGAAGGTGTGGTCGAAGATGGTAAAGCACACCTAGCCTGGAATGGAACTGGCTCTCAAGTGTGGCTGCCGGAACACACCGTTGGGTGCTAGGCGGCAGATTTTCTTGAGGATGGTAGCTAGCCAGCAGAGTACTAGAAAGTACCCTACCACAATCCTACGGTTTCCTCACGGTGTTTTCCTTCACCGGCAGCTCAAGCTCATTGAACTCACGCCCTTCGGCATGCGAACCTATTGCGCTAACCACTAAGCTATCATCGCTACGATTTCACAAATTTTACATTATAAGACCGTTTGGTTAGTACGGTTGGATCACGCGCCTGCGAGCACAGGTTTTAATACAGATTATATCTATAACAAGCTGCGCCCTGCGGTGTTACACGCTACATGTTTTCGGGATAAAAAATAGCCTATGTGTTAAACCAGGGTGTCAGCTACTTCTATACCAAATTTCATCCAAATCCGTTCAGTAGTTTTTGCATGAAAGAGTAACAAAAATCCATCCAAACTTTCACATTTATAATATTAGTGAGATTGTTTAAATTTAATTGAATTGATGCACGAAAATAACATTATCTTTTCTTTCGTTACAATGTTACTATTGGTTTATTTATTTTTTTAATAATTTGCCCCTTTGGGCAGGCTAAAGCTATAAAGCCATACTGCCTTAATACTTTTTTTTTTGTAAACACATACTTATAATACATACAGTACACCCAGACACAGAACAAACATCGATGTTAGTCACACACATGTTAGTCCTGAGTGGGAATCGAACCCACACCCTTCAGCTCTCTATTATACTATTATAACTATATATTATAATGATTCTACTATTAGATGATCATACCTGTTTGGATTTATTAGTAGTTTGCAAGACTTTGTTAATATCGTTGATGGAATGTATAGATATGTCTAACTCTTCGTTTGACGGCTGGGACTTGGCGGCTGCGGTTTTCTTGGCAGCAGGCTCTGGGTTCTGGAATGGAATATGTACTAACTAAGTAATGAGTGCCAAAGCAGCGATGCCCTGGACGTTGTTTTGTTACTCAAAGTTCTGTGTATCACTGCAATGGTCATGGACAGGCGTTATCTCTTAACATCAGGAGAGCGCCTCGATCGTCTCATTACTTTTACATAAAAAAAACTATAAAATGCAGACTCTTCTGAGCTTTATTGTTTCATGTTCGGGGTACCCCTGGTCATCTCTCACAGATGATTATCTCACAAGACTTTTTGCTGGTTTTATTTAACTTTTTACTGGCACCCGTGGGTCGCTAGAGAATACGAACGTATCACACTAATTACGAATTAAAGTAACTAAAAATTGAAGTTTTTTTTTTATTTATAATTATACGCTTCACAGACACTGGGGTCCGTGACCTTTGTCAACTTTAAGTTACATTTTTTTTTTTTACAATTTTACATTACAAAAAAGTGGAAAGTTACGTTAGTAATCTTAATCTAAGGTTAAAGTAACTTAAATTATACTACCTATTTACAAAACATAGTTATTTAGATAGAATGTATCTTTTTGTGCCGTTTGGGGTTGAAACTTTAGGTCCGTGGGGGCCGGCCGCTCTCGAACTGTATCGGGACCTGGCCAAACGTCTAGAGAAGGCTTCAGGTGACCAGAATGCTGGTATCTACTTTGGTCAAAAGCTAAGCATTGCCATCCAGCGTGGCAATGTTGCCAGCATTCTGGCCACATATCCCTCCTCTGACGGTTTTTTAGACTAAGTTTTTTTGTATACATTTTGTAAATAGGTTTAAGTAGGTACTAGATTGTGTGTATACCGCGAGTTTGAAGTTTCAAAATTGAAGTTATACTAATCTTGTTGAAAAATAGCACTCCTTGTATTTATAAAAAGATTATAAAGTATTAAAACATGTAATGAAATAAAAATATCGCAGGACATTACACACAGCGCCATCTGACCCCAAACTAAGCAAAGCTTGTACTATGGAAGTCAGATAACTGATAGAATACTTAAATACTTTTTTTTTTAAATACATACTTATAATAAATACAGAACAACCAAACACAGAACTAATATTTGATTATACCACAAACTGTTTGTCCTGGGTGGGAATCGATTATGCCCCCTTTTGTATTCATGACAAGCATTGCGTCCTGAATTTGGAAGTTTTTATTTAGTGGGTCGTGATTCAATTAATTTCGGGAGCCACTGTTCTAAAACACTAAGAAAATTGTCAGAGATGCAGTTTTCGTCATAATGTCACCATTCGAAATTTGCCGCGATACACACATAACTCAGAAAAAATAGATGTGTGTAGCTGCGTGCGATTTGAACCCAGGATCACTATATTGGATGTCAAGTAGTCTTTAAACAAGGCTGCCATAGCATTCGATTCCCACTCAGGACTAACATTTGTGTGACTAACATCGATGTTTGTTCTGTGTCTGGGTGTACTGTATGTATTATAAGTATGTATTTACAAAAAAAAAAGTATTTAAGTATTCTATCAGTTATCTGACTTCCATAGCACAAGCTTTGCTTAGTTTGGGGTCAGATGGCGCTGTGTGTAATGTCCTATAAAAAAAAAAAAAAATTATTTATTTTATTTATTCTTCTTCTTTGATTTCGGCGTCGCATTTTGTGTCAAACACACTGGCAAATGCACAAAATGTGACACTTTGTTCTGATTATTTCAAGTTTCATTAGTTAAAAAGTAGTCAAAGTCCAGTCTAGTCCATGTCAGTCAAATCCAGTCATGCTTTAGTAAAGTAACAAGAGTTTACTATAAGCTTCGATGGAGTTTTGGAAGCAAAACCAAAAATCATGTTTCACCACATTATAATATCACTTTCCTACACTGGTGCTTGTAATTCAATACTTTATGAATGAAACACCACTATTTTTATAAAAATACAATGGGGCGACAAGACTCTTTCCGCGTTCCCACTAAAACTCTGCCATAGCATTACTGGTTTCCATAAGAATAATGATTGAGTTTTTGGATTCAAAGGAAGAAATTATCTACTTACAAAGTTGTGATGTGTCAAGTCATCTTCCCAATTGTTGATTTGGTCAGCCAGGGCTGCTAGCCTGCCAAACTTCTTCTTGCCCTGCGGCTCATCGTGGTGTGCAAGCTGAGCCGTTGCTGTTGGTGGAGTGCCCGAGGTGAATGCTTGCTCCGTTCGGTGGATGGGGGAAGAAAGGTGAGGATTATCTGTAATTTTATGGAGAACTGATTATTTAATGTGTTTAATTTGTCATTTTTTTACATAGTGCCATCTAGCCCCGAACTCAGCAAAACTTGTACTATGCAAGCGAAATAGCTGATAGAATATGTATTAACTTTTGAGACACAGAACAAATTGTATCAATGTTCAACACACAAATGTTTATCCTGAATGGAAAAGGAACTTAACACAACTCGCTGCCCAAAAGGGCAGTCAAACATTATCGACTATCACAATTATAAGTACTTTAGTTTTACATATAATTTACTTATAAAATTGTGATAATTAGGTATAATATCATCATCATCATCATTTCAGCCGTAGGACGTCCACTGCTGGACATAGGCCTCCCCCATTGACTTCCATAAAGACCGGTTGGAAGCGGCTCGCATCCAGCGCGTTCCTGCGGTCTTTACTAGGTCGTCTGTCCACCTTGTGGGTGGACGTCCTACGCTGCGCTTGCCGGTCCGTGGTCTCCACTCCAGAACTTTGCAGCCCCATCGACCATCAGTTCTGCGTGCTATGTGCCCTGCCCACTGCCACTTCAACTTGCTAATCCGTTGGGCTATGTCGGTAACTTTGGTTCGTCTATCATAATCCTGTATAATATAATTATTATGTTCTAAGTCAGCGATCTATTTTCCGTTCACTCTTGTTAAAGAGTGTAATGATGGTAAAGAGTTACCGTCATCATGTAACATTTTATTATATCATTTTCAGATTGAAATTTCATAAAATAAATTTCAATCTGAAAATTTTCACATAGCAGAGCTTAAATCACCAGCACACAACATCCAACACCACCATTAAAATAGGCTCTACACCCAGTCTCACAGAAGTTACTTTTAGATATCTAGACATCCACAGTTAACATTTTCGACTAACAAGTTTGTTAGGTATTATGTCCTGAAATGATGAAATGAAGGTAGGCAGCAAAACACAGTCAGTCAGCAGTTTAGGCTGTGAATCTAGCCAGTGAGGTCATACTAATATAAATTACGGAAATCGGTGCGTATTTATTTTAAAAAAATTATTACCTGAATACAGATTCCCCAGTCTGTTCAGTCTGGATTTGGTATCATTGCGTAGTCCACCTTTCTCATTCTTATATTCTGCTATCTCTGTCATCTTTTCCATATTGGATGCGTCGTTGTTATTTGGTTTGTCATCTATAATTTCAAACAAAATTAGCATTACTTGAAGCATTTTACAGTGAACTCCTGGGAAACTGATATCAACCCCAAGGGTGAAATCCCAAAAAAGGGTAAGGGTTGGAAATACCTGTCCTAACTTAATACACAGCTAGTTTTAGCCTAGAAAACACAGTAGAAACATCAAAGAATTTTTGTGTTAATTTAAAATATCACAATTTGGTATGTAAAGTTTTTTTTTGTATTTATTTTATATTTTTTACTGATAGTAAACTTTATTTTTTAAAACTAATTTGAATATTTTGGCTTTCTATGCGGTAGTTTAATTCTAATACATTTTCAAACTTTTTATAGTTATGACGTCATAACATTGGCTGAATATGTAAAATATGTACCTTTTTAGGCACTGAAAGAATCCTTATAATACAGCCAAGGACATGACGTCATTAGAAGTTAATTGAAAGTCAAATTTATTTTATGTATTTTATTAAAATAAACCCCGTCTCATAGTTTAAAGAGTTTTAAACGGAAAAATCATGTACAGGAATGTAATATTTCGAAATGGTTTTGGAATCAGCAAAGTATTTTTTTTCTTTACATACCGAACTGTTTTACACATATAACACAGATATAGTAAGAAGACTAAAAAGGACAGAACCTTTTGAGTTAGTGTATTAAGTTAGTAATGTCAGTGCAGTGAGTACTACATATTATAGAACACATGAACAAAGTGTCTTCCCTATAATAGAGACAGTAAGAAAAGTGTCTACGGACGTATTCTTCGATTATACTCTACTTAGCAATTTAAGTTAATATTAAAATTACTTATTAGTCTCAACTAGGCTAGATTGTAATAACAATGAGGTATCTAACAACAAACAGATACATCATTAGAAGGGAAAAAAAAACAATTGTTTTATGATATGAAACATCTAAAAAAAAAACTTCAGTTAACCAACATTCAAATAAAACAAAGATCTAAATAAAGTCACAATATAAAAATACCTACTTTAATGAATTGAATAAATAGTTTAAATAGGACACATTTATTTATTTTATTGATATTTCTTTCTCTATTTGATATATTGTTTGTAACTCACATATTTTTAGATGAAATTATCAAGCCTGTATTTTATTCACCAATGCAGGATAGACAACCACTTCACCATTTTACTTGTAAACAATAGTAATTACTGCAAGTTTCGAGAACAACTAAATAATTTTAAAAGCTCACAATAATTTAACACTGTTTATTTACATTACAACCTATTTCCAAGTAACATTAACTAATTGTATTATCTCAGGAATGAGTAACGTTTTGTTTAAGGAAAATAATGGTGTTTGTCATCAGTTAGATTTAAGTTAAAAACAGATTAGTTATGAATTAGAAGTTGTGGTAATGAATTTTTAAATGTTTAGAAAGTAATTATTATTCTATTGTTGTTTTGTTGAGTGGGAGAGCCTATCACTAATATTCTATACTAGTGACCCACCCCGGCTTTGCACGGGTGCAATGTAGATACTAATGTAGGGCATAATAATATGCATTATGTGTTATTAAACATTATACACCTTCCTCTATAATCAAATAAAAAAAAAACATTAAAATCTGTTGTGTAGTTTAAAAAATCTATTTAAAAGTGTACAGACGACGGGTAACAAATTTGTTTTATACTATGTAGAGATAAGAAAGTGTATGTAAAAGAGTACATACTGTAGTGACAAAATTTATGGCATGGGTTCAAGTCAAGTCTAAGTGTGATTTAAGCTACTTTCTATACCAGAAAAATTAACAGTTTCTGTAAAATAGAAATGAAGCTTTAACTAAACAACAAGCTGTTCTCACTGATAAGTTTATCTTTTTTTAAGCAAGCCATAGGTATGTTACATTTTGTGAGAGACCGTGAAAATATATTCTTAAAAATTAACTCTCATGTGCAACCAGTCCAATCTCTTATTATTAAAAAGTTACTCTTTTTTTAGACACACAGGAAGTAGCTTTATGATTATTGGATACTAGCGGATGCCTCGCGGTTTCACCCGCGTAGTTCCCGTTCCTGTGGGAATACATGGATAAACAGTAACCTATGTCACCTAGGATAGCGTAGCTTCCCAATAGTGAAAGAATTTATGAAATCGGTCCAGTAGTTTTGGAGCCTATTCAATACAAACAATCAAATTTTTCCTCTATAATAGTATAGATAGATAGGAGATAAGTAGTAAAAAATCGCCAAGGAAGAATATTTCTCAAACATCTTAATTAAAAGACTAAGTTTATTTATTCAACCAACCATGGCACAGTCAACATTGAAAGAAATTACATTCTCATTTTTCCATCATCTCATTTAGCTATCAATGGATATTTCAAGATTTTTAAATAATTATTATTAATATGTAGTTTTATTTGATTATATGAAATCTGTAATACACTTACCAATTTCTTGAATAATCACGTTACTTCCACTACATGCTTGCGAGTCATACACTACACTTATCGGAGCATCTCTCTCTTCAACTTGTACTTCAATCTGTATGTCATTCCGGTGGGAAATGTTAATCTCCACCGAGACATCAGAGTTTCTTCTAGTTAAACTGCTTTTAGGGCTCTTGAATTCCTTTCTTGTCACTATGACGTCGTTATAATGCCTCTGTGGTGACGACACTGCAAGCTGGTCCGACTTCTGCAAGCTTGATCTTTTAGTAGGCGTTTTTACAGATTTGACATCATTTAAGGGCCTATTTGGCGATTTAACGGTCGTATTATTCTTTATAGGTTCGTTTGTAGACTTTCTAGGTGAAGTTATAGAGCTTCTTGTAGGTTTGGTTGGTGAACCGGCGGATTTGATCAAGTTTTCAGTAAGGGGCTTCCTTTTCGGAGTCTGCCCAGAGTCAGCCAATTTTTGGTTGATTTTCTCCTGCCTAGCTCTAGCTCGTTCCAACATACGCTGTGAAGTGATTTAAACGAATCAGTTTAAGTTTAGGAGATTCAAGTGGTGATACAAGTGATCAAACATCAAAGAAACTTACCTGAGTGAAAGGATCCATTTTTCCTTTAAAAACTTCTAGTGACACTTTTTACACTAATAACATTATTCACTGCTCACTCACGTACAGCTCTAGCTTGTAATTAAAACGATAATCCATAAATTATAATAAGTTATGCAAAAATCTACCCGTTGAATTTGATTTGTTTGACATTCACAACAAAACCGATATTTTTGAATTATTTCGGGTTAGGATCCAGCAGGCGTCGCTTTTGTAGTTTTTAATTTCTATAGATAAATTTGTCTATGGTAGTTTTACACCACCATCTTGTGTTGAGTAATAATATATTTTAGTGTTAAAAAATGACAGTAGAGGGCATATAAATAAAAATATTAGTTCGCCAGCTAGTGCTGAATAGTAGAAACATTTTATGTTTCAATTTAGTATTAAAACCATTCGCTAGATGGCTCTGATAGTTATAAAGCGGATTTTAAAAGAAATAGATATTTTTAACAGTCCTAAAAAATCATGTTGCATAATCGAATATTTTTCAAATCAAAAGACGTACGAGACGCTCTTCTGATGTGTGAGTTTTTTTTTATTATAGCATTATTCGGCTTGCTTGGTGGTCCCCCCGGTTCACAACACCGCCTAGACACTAAACTTAGTAGTAATGGTATGGGTGATACCTACCTAGATGACGCCCTGCTAAGAATATCTACCATCAAGTAGGTACGAATGATTAAATTCATTCAACACTTAAAAGTTAAAGCGTTATAAAGTGATAAATTTACTCTTTTTAACAGCATACTAGCGGATGCCTTGCGCTTTTAACCGCGTAGTTCCCGTTTCTGTAGGAATACAGGGATAAAAAGTAGCCAATGGCACCCGGGGATAGTGAAGCTTCCCAACGGTGAAAGAATTTTGAAATCAGTTTAGTAGTTTTTAAGTTTATTCGTTACATAGGTAGGTACCAAAATACAAATCTTTCCTCATTATAGATAATATTTGTATGGGTAGGCTTGCGTTTGACCGCCATCTCACCGGATGCGGTCTACGATAGAGCATGAGTGTGGGCAAATTCAATAAAAATATATTATGTACATAGAAGTCGTAGGCAATTTGTATGACAATTCCGATTTTTACAGACAGCGTCGTTCGTTTAAAAACGTTCGCAATTTCGAAATATGCCGAAGGCGATTTATAAATTGTCTTGGCGCTACTTAAAATGCCACAACGATTGATGGACAATTTAAACGCTGTTTACAAAATGCCGCGGCAAATTGGAGTATTCATAAATAATAATTTATTGTTTAGAAAAGTTTTTAATTATTGATAAGACTAAGTTTTTTGTGTACATTTTGTAAATAGGTAATATAATTTAAGGCATTTTTTATTTTGTTTAATTAAACTGGATCGGAGTTTGCTTGTTCTGTATTGTTCATAAGTTTGAAATTAAATTTAACTTTAAAACATTATTGATAGTTACGTTTGTCATGTCAACAGTTCAAATGTTGTTTTTGTTAAAATACTTTAGGAGTACATAAGCACGTATTATAATATAATTTACTCTTTGCTAGAATAAAGTCTGAATAGTGAACTACAACACAACTCCTATTTTTTTCTAAATTAGCCTTGTTATTGCTAGCATTTGATATTAATTGTAAAAAAAATATATCTAGAAAATGTATAACTTGAATCTCTACATACTTCTCGCCGTCTGTAGGTACCTACGCTTGGATCTTAACTACGTACCTAATGGATTTCAATACGGTTTCCATCAATAGACAGAGTGATTCAAGAGGAAGGTGTATATGTAAAATGCATGCATATACACCACATTATTTGAACATTAGTAACATTATTAACATTAGTAACATTATTAGTTGAAAATCTGCCGCCAAGCATCTGACGGTGTGTTCCGGCAGCCTCACTTGAGAGCCAGTTCCATTCCAGACTAGATGTGCTTTACCATCTTCGACCACACCTTCACTTAACATCAGGTGAGCTGTGGTCAAATACCTGGCCTGTCAACCATTAAAAAAAAAAAAAATATATATACAACTACATACATACATTACTGCACCCACGCGAATCCGGGGCTAGTAATTTTATAATTTGAAACACCTAAATTATGTCGTGGTATAAGGATTTTTTTTTCTAAACCGTAATGCGTTTCGATATAATTAGCAGCACAAAAGCTAAAGAGATTTATCGCTAATAGAACTATATAAAGAATAATACAGAATGGTAAACGTGACCAAGGTATTTGCCAAGCACTTTATTGAATTAAGCTCTTACTATAGAATACAAAACAGATATAGGGTTGCGGACTTGTGGTTAGTAGCTCTAGTATTTATATTGTAGGACATAGAATAATACCCGATTGCGGTAAATTACTTTAACTTTATTATGTGTACATCTACTGTATACGTTAGTACATATCTATGTAATTTAAATAAAAATAGATAATGTAAATTTTTATTCAATTAATTCATCATCTGACAAGGATGTTAGGTACATCTACACTAATTATAAAGAGGAAAGATTTGATTGTTTGTTTGTATTGAATAGGCTCCAAAACTACTGGACCGATCTGAATAATTCTTTAATCATTAGAATGCTACATTATCACTGAGTATCATTTATCTATCTATCTATCTATCTATCTATCTATCTATCTATCTATCTATCTATCTATCTATCTATCTATCTATACTATTATAAAGTGGAAAGATTTGATTGTTTGTTTGTATTGAATAGGCTCCGAAACTACTGGACCGATGTCAAAAATTTTTTTACTGTTGGGAAGCTACACTATCCCCGGTTGACATAGGCTACTTTTTGTCCCTGTATTCCCACGGGAACGGGAACTACGCGGGTGAAACCGCGAGGCGTTCGCTAGTAGGCTAAATTTATATAGGATTTTGTATATTTTGTAAAAGTTTTTATTATTTATTTACATTAAGTAGTATCATATTTATTTGTTTGCTATATTTATATAGTATTATGTATACATTTGTAGGTTTTGATGTGCGCCTACAACCATTTCTTATATAAATGTTTTCTTATAATGCTTTAGTATTAACTCCTCCTTTTGTACATTATCATTTTGTAAGTATGCGCAATAAAGAATTAAATTTGTATGTAGGGTTGTCATCATAAAATTTTGCATAGACGTTGTCAGAGGTCATCATCATCATCATCATTTCAGCCGTAGGACGTCCACTGCTGAACATAAGCCTCCCCCATTGACTTCCACAAAGACCAGTTGGAAGCGGCGCGCATCCTGCGCGTTTCTGCGGTCTTTATTAGGTCGTCGGTCCACCTTGTGGGTGTATGTCCTACGCTGCGCTAGACGGTCCGTGGTCTCCACTCCAGAACTTTGCAGCCCCATCAGCCATCAGTTTTACGTGCTATGTGCCCTGCCCATTGCCACTTCAACATGCTACAGAGTATAGTTAGAGGTATAGAAAAGGTATTTTTACCAAGATATCAACTATTCATCCAAAAAAAAGTAGATACTTACCGTTCGCGTTTTTTTTACAACGCAATCAGAAAATGGATCTTGCTATATGCTTCCTCGTTTCCTGAGAGATATAATCTAGGACTGTTCAAGGTTAGAATAAATAGGTGTCAGGTATACGTGCTTCCTAATAGACCACTTTAACGTTTATCAACAGGCGAATTGAGATATCAAACGCGACTTCTTTGTATAAATAATAAATACATAATAAATCATTTATTTCAGACAAAGATCCATTTGCACATAATCATAAAAAACAGTAAATTTTTAATAATCAAAATGTCACTATAGAAAAAAATTAAAATGTTCAAAATTAAAAAAAAAGTTAGTTAAAAATACAAAAAGTCGCTCTAATTTATTTTACATTCGCTCCGGCATCGGTACTTGCAAATGGTACTGGCAGCAATGCCGAAAGGAAAGTACAGAAAAATAGTTATGATAATTCTCTTGTACGTGAACTGAACTCCTCTTAAACGGCTGGATTTTTTTTGTGTACACTTGAGCGGCCCCATAACCAGTAAAGATTCACAATTGATATTGGCAGTTGGTTCTGCAGTCGGGTAAAATGTGTGACAAAGAATGTAATGGTAAAACTAAAGGAATGTACTTTAAACAATTCTTTTCTACTAAACGCGTTTTAGTTTTAAACCTACTCAAAAAAGGAGGAGGTTCTCAATTCAACTGTATGTTTCTTTTTACAAATACAAATACAAATCAAACACCAACACCAAAGTTACAGGTCATTTTGCCATTCATATTTAAAAATATGTATAAATTATGTTTGTTACGTTATAATTCCGCCAATTATGAATCGATTTGATGATTCTTTTTTGGTTCGTCGATCAAACTTCAGAGGACCACCCATATAAATTTTATCGACATCGATTGAACGGTTTCTAAAAAAATCGTTGTTATTTATCTTAATTACTAGTTAACTAGTTATTCTAATTAAATTAAATCCTTTATCCATTCTAAAAATACAAACTTAAAAACGGAACAAATGTAAAAAAAAAAACTAAAAATTGTATACTTACATCGATGATATTTTCATTCTCTCCGAAACCTCGCTGTTTCATCGGAGCTGTGCGTTTAGTTGGCCTAAGGGCATGGAGTTAGTTTTTTTAATTATAAATTTGTATATTATTCATGTGATTACATTCTCAGCCTGCTAGACCGAAAATCGAGACCACTATCTGTGGCAGCCCTAACTTTAACGAGTTAACGATCTATAATTCTATAGGTAGGTAGGATGCCAAACGATGCTCTCAGCTCGACGCTCACTCAGTGCAGTGCTCGAGTCGAGTCCGTTCAAACCGGTAGCAGCCGACTGACCAGTCCATAACTTATTTACTTATCTATAATGGGTAAGTTTGTTTACAATAACTTAATAACCCACGTTTAGTAGGTATAGGTAAGCAGGAAAATTCCAGCACGTTTTGTTAAATGAAAAACAAATGATGGTGCTTAGAAAATGTTTTTTGTTCCACATGTTGCATATAAAAACGTTAATTATAATAATTAGTAGATACATTATACAAGTGAAGAAACTGGCGGGTGTGTATTATCGCACAAATCCCACTAATATTATTTATGTGAAAGTGTGGATGGATGGTTGGATGTTTGTTACTCTTTCACGCGAAAATTACTGAAAGGATTTTAATGAAATTTGGTATGGAGCTGAGACACTGGATTAGCACATAGGCTACTTTTTATCCCGAAAACGTGTAGCGGGTAACACCGCGGGGCGCAGCTATTTATTTATACGTATGTATTTACATAAAAAGTATTTAAGTATTCTATCAGTTATCTGACTTCCACAGTACAAGCTTGGGTTCAGATGGCGCTGTGTGTAATGTCCTACGATATTTATTTATTTTATTTAAAATGTGTACCTTGTGTTGAGCAAGAGTTTTGATTAATTGCCTTGAAAATCAATTTGTTTTATAATAAGTACAACATGGATGTCTTCAAATTGAAATTAAACAGGTTCCGTCTAGATAAACGTGCTTCATCCTAGACCGTATCGTTGCTTGATGTCAGCCAGAATGCGGTCAAACTTTAGGTTCACGTTTTTAAGAATAAAATAGTACATACTTAATATTTATTTATTTTTTGTTCGACTTAAGTAGGTGCACGGAAAAAATCTTAATCCTGACCACAAATTAGAAAAAAGAACAGATAGAAAGTTTCCTACAAAATTAGCGAAGGTTTGGTCCTACAATTTTTGTGTGACGTAAGGTCTTGACGTTTTTGTGTTGGTGGAATTTGTGTACAAGTATGTAAGGCCAAGGAGTTTTAACTTATTATTTATCTATGTAGTATTCAATCTGCTTTTTTATCTGTGATCGAAACTTAGATTATAAATTTGAAAAAGTAACTCAGTTCTTGTCTATCTTCTGTTTATTTTTGGAGACGAGGGGGAGAGGGGTTAAAATTACCCAAATTATACTTACCTACGTATAAGTCTATTAGTGGTATTACGTATTAGTAATAATAATAATAGTTTCCTTGTGTCAACCAAATTTTATGACGAAGTAGTGTTCGTCCATTTTTTTTTTTTTTTTTTTTCTTTGGTTTTGGCGTCGCGTTTTAGCATTTGCCAGTGTCAAGTGTTCGTCCATTTACAACGAAACGTTTTTTTTTTTTTTTTTTATTTATTTATTAAGGTACGCCAACACACATATTGTTAAATTTACAAAAACACATTGCGTAAAGTTATGTTCGGATACATGCGCCAGTTATAGGCATACACAGCTTGATTAACATATTGCTTGTTTATGGAAATAAACCTACTCTTAAAGAGATTCTACACATTTTTTTTTTAATTTTTTTTTTTTTTTTAAATAATTTGCCCTTTCGGGCAGGCTAAAGCTATAGAGCCATACTGCCTTGTCTTAAGTGTTATTTCTGCTGTATCTTAGCTATAGCTATCGTCAAAGTCGTCTTTGTCAAGTCCAGTTCGTGTCAGTCAATTCCAGTCATGCTTTAGTAAAGTAGTGGCAACTTTACTACAAAGCTTCGATGGAGTTTTGGAAGCAACACGAAAACTCATGTTTCACCACATTATATCATTTTCCCACACTCGCGCTTGTAATTCGGCACTTTATGAATAAAACACCACCATTTTTATGCATAAACAATCGACAAAACACTAGTTTTGGAAAAAAATACAACGGAGCGACACGACTCTTCCCGCGTTCCCGCCAAACCCCCTTAAACTATTAAGGAGATTCTAAATTTTTTTTTTTTTAATACTATGACTAAACACAAACTAAGTGTAGTAAATATAGGAACAAGAAATCCCGGTATCTATATCCTCAACGCATTTTTTTTAATGTATTATATGTATTACTTTTTTAAATCTGTGCCATTGAGTAATAACGATGTACGAATGAAATTGAATGTCGGAATTGCACAATGGAGTCAAGGACAAAACTTAGTCGGGTGATTTCGATATACAACAACCTGCATAAATTAAGGCTTAAATCAAATTGGATGAAATCAAAGGATTAGTTTCGATGTAAAAAAAACACCTAGCAAAGAAGTATCAGAGTTTTTGTTTTATAGTACCGTGTCATCCAGATTTTTGTTTACTAAAATGCTTTAGAGAAATTCTATTTGCTAAATATCTACAAAATACATACTTAGCTTAGTAATTCTAAGCCGAAAGTCGACCATATGAACAACAACTCTAAAATCGTGAATAAAAGTCAGTCTATTTGATGTTTAAAAAAAGTATCCCTTTGGAAAAAGAACATATACATGTACCTATGTACGGTTTTTTGGCGGGAACGCGGGAAGAGTCGTGTCGCTCCGTTGTATATTTTTCCAAAACTAGTGTTTTGTCGAGTGTTTATGCATAAAAATGGTGGTGTTTTATTCATAAAGTGCCGAATTACAAGCGCGAGTATGGGAAAATGATATAATGTGGTGAAACATGACTTTTCGTGTTGCTTCCAAAACTCCATCGAAGCTTAAAGTAAAGTCGCCACTACTTTACCAAAGCATGACTGGACTTGACTGACATGGACTGGACTTGACTGACATGGACTGGACTTGACCAATACTAGACTTTGACTGTAACTATAGATGTAAGACATGAATTATCGTAAAAACTGAAGACGAGGCAGTATGGCTTTATAGCTTTAGCCTGCCCGATAGGGCAAATTATAAAAAAAAAATATACCTTAGCAACTGTTTTTTTAACTGCGATTTCAGAGTTGTAAAAGTTGTTCGTAATGTTATAACGCGGCAGCCCCTGATAGGGCAAATGCATATCTGCCCATGTTTAAAAGTAAAAAAATCTCATTCTCTTTAATGCGTTTAGCCACCAACTCGCCTGATGGTAAGCGAAGGTCGAAGATGAACGAACCTTACCTATTTCCTGGAAAATTGGTAATACAACAAATAGTTTCTTTCAAACGCTAATAGGAGAGGGCGGCGTCCTATGAAGTTTTTACCCCGGGTCAAAACATTCGGAGATCCGGAGTGTAACGCGATACAAATACCTGTTTTTAAAGTTTAAACATCGTTGAAGTAGCAAACTCTTTAAGATGACGAAAATCTCTAGACGGTCCCCGAGTGGCTACAACCTGTTTTCAAAATTATTACTTTTACTTCAAGAGCAACAACCAGATCTAAGGGGAGAGGGGGGACAAATCGGTGTGCATGCCCGGGAGCCAATAAATACTAACATGCGTCTAACTTAAATTATTGTGCAAATATATATATAATTATATATAATGCATACTGCGAAACTGAATATTTTAGTCGATTAAAAGATAACTAGGGTCATCGGATACGACACCATTATCATCAGTTAGTCCTACTAATACGTATTATAAATGTGAAAGTTTGTGTTTGAATGTTTGTTACGCAATCACGCAAACACAGCTGAACGGATTTCGATGAAATTTGGCACACATATAGTTTATTACTTGGATTAACATATAGGATAATTTTATATTAGAGAAGTGGCAAGTGTATTTCATGTGACAATATCAAATTCTTTATCGCATATATAAAACAATAATAAATAGTATGCGACGACGTGGTCGAAGATGAATAACATACACTTACGAGGATATTCACTCTGACCTTGAAGAAATTAATCTCATTACTTTAAGACTTTCGATGGTGAGTCTTAAGCTCTGTAATTTTGCTAGCTGCAGCACCCTTCAAACTGGAACACAGTACTGCATGACGGCAGGATATCTGGTACTGCCGTGGTACCTACCAAGACGACCTCCTGCAAAGGAGATCTACCACAAGTTTTTTTTTATGGTTGACAGGCCAGGTGTTTAACCACAGCTCACCTGATGTTAAGTGAAGGCGTGGTCGAAGATGGTAAAGCACACCTAGCCTGGAATGAAACTGGCTCTCAAGTGAGGCTGCCGGAACACACCGTTAGATGCTTGGCGGCAGATTTTCAACTTGAGGGTGGTAGCTAGCCAACCGAGTACTAGAAAGTACCCTACCACCATGCTATGGTTTCCTCACGATGTTTTCCTTCACCGGCAGCTCAAGCTCATTGTTGGGGTTTGAACCCACGCCCTTCGGCATGCGAACCTACCGCGCTAACCACTGAGCTGTCATCGCTACAAAGCTACAAGTAAAATATATATGTGATAATTTATAGGTACGTGTAAATTAATGCTTCTTTAATGTTAAAGTCTAGAGGAAACAGGTTTTTACCAGAGTACCTACCTAAAGGTTAGGTACTCTGATTTTCCTCAAGCATTGATTGCAGACATCCTCTTTAACATCAAATATCGTTTAAATTGGTTTCAAGGGAATTTACACCCAAATTACACTTGCGCTACAAGTGCATGTATCATTGTTAGCGACTTTTTACTCTGACAGACCACGGACCGGCAAGCGCAGCGTAGGACGTCCACCCACAAGGTGTACAGACGACCTAGTAAAGACCGCAGGAACGCGCTGGACGCGAGCCGCTTCCAACCGGTCTTTATGTAAGTCAATGGGGGAGGCCTATGTCCAGCAGTGGACGTTCTACGGCTGAAATGATGATGATGATTCGCGTCAAAAAGTATTTCATCAGCTATCCGGTTATAATGGTGCAAGCTATGCTTAATTTGATGCATGCTTATTTTGTCGCATGCTTAGTTTGTCGCATGCTTAGTTTGTCGCATGCTTTGGGATTATATTCTCAATACTGTACCGACTTAGATTTGTAATAAAATTTAAATAAAGTTTTTTCTTGTTTTTTTTTCAGGATCCAGGTTATTTTTCGCGTTGGTCGTGGTTGTGTGCGTGATTGCTTATACAGAGGCCGGTGAGTAATATTGGAATACCTACTAAGTATAGTAAAAAACCAATATTATCTATTCTACTAATATTATAAATATGAAAGTTTGAATGTTTGTTATTCAATCACGCAAAAACGGCTGAACTGATTTGGATGAAATTTGGCGCATAACATACGAGATACTTTTAATCTCGGGAAAATGTTAGGTTCTTGTGGGATCATAAAAAAACTAACTACTGGACGTATTCACCTAAAATTTGGTACGGATGTGTCTTACTAAACATTATTCCCGAATAAAATGTATCCTTTATTTGTTTTCTATCTAGGTAATTAAGTAGCGCAAGTTTCATAATAATTGAAACTTTTACATTTTGTAATCTTTACCTTTACCTTTACCATCACCATCACCATCGTCATCATAATCGTCATTGTCATCGTCATCGTCATAGTCATCGTCAGCGTCATCGTCACCGTCACCGTCACCGTCATCATTATCGTCAGCGTCACCGTCACCGTCATCGTCATCGTCCTCGTCATCGTCATCGTCATCGTCATCGTCATCGTCAGCTTCATCTTCAACTAATCCCATGAAATGAGCCTTAGGTCATTCAAGTTTATAATGTTGTTATGTTATGCATTTCCCATGATCGTGTCAAAATATGTTTCAGCGGGCAACTGCCCTCTGCCTTCGAAGGTGTACAGCTGCAGTCCGAAATGCATTGCCGACTACGAGTGTGGTAATGGCAAAGTTTGCTGCCAGAATGGCTGCAATGCCAAGTCCTGTAGCGTGCCCGCCAACGGCGTTGGAACTGGCGGCTCTAATAAACATGGAGGTAACTAACTTTGACAGCCTGTTGGCTTATTGGTATCTGCTTTAAGAGCTGAAGGGCGTGGTTTCGATTACCATCCAAGACAAATACTTTGTGTTATTAACAAATGATTGTTCTGTGACTGGATGTTGACACAATAGTAACGATTGTACCCACTATTGTATAAAAACATGTGGGTTTACTGTTTGGGTCGTAAGATGACTCCATTTTTTTGTATATAAATGGCAGTTTCAGCAGCCTTGTTGGGAGAGAGGTGTTTCTAGGGCATCGCTGCTTTGACGCTTATTACTTTGAGATTTTCGATGGTTAGTCTTAACAACCCTGTAATTTCGCTAGCTGCGCCCTTCAAACCAGAACACAGTAATGTTTACAAACTACCATTTCGCCTTTACCTTCTCGAGCCGAGGGCTCGTGGCATTTAGTCCGTTCTGCCACTCTATTGTTACCCCACTGCTTGAATCTCAGGCTTGGATATGATTATCATAAAGACCACAACTTTAACTTTTTTTTCTTTGGTTTTGGCGTCGCATTTTGTGCATTTACCAGTGTCAAGTGTTTTATATTTTCAAGTTTCAAAAGTTAAATAAGTTGCCTCGTAGTCAAAGTCCAGTCTTGGTCAAGAACAGTCCGTGTCAGTCAAGTCCAGTCATGCTTCAGTAAAATAGTGGTGACTTTTCTATAAAGCTTTGATGGAGTTTTGGAAGCAAACGAAAAGTCATGTTTCACCACATTATATCATTTTCCCACACTCGCACTTGTGATTCGGCACTTTATGAATAAAACCCCACCATTTTTATGCATAAACACTCGACAAAACATTACTTTTGGAAAAAAATACAACGGGGACATGATTCTTTCCGCGTTCCCGCCAAACCTCAATAGCCTACAAGTGCCACCTCATCGGTTCATCGTTTGTCAACTTACAAAAAAATAATTTATTGTCTTTGGTTTCAGGAGGTGGTGTTGGTGTGTTCTGCGACAACGTGAAATGCCAACCCCACGAAGTGTGCAAGATGGATCCTCAGACCAAGAGAAACAAGTGCAGCAGAGCTTAGAACTATCTGGACTTTTAATATTTTAGCTCATATATTAGAAAAAAGATGTACAGATGTAACGTTGCATAGACAATTAGAAAAGACTCCTTCGTTCTACAATTATCCATTGGCGCACGCCACCTTTTTTTATTTTTCTATTTAAAAAGTAATGAGACGGACGAGACGCTCTCCTGATGGCAAGAGATAACGCCTGTCTATGACCATTGCAGCGATACACAGAACTTTGAGTGACGAAACAAAGTCCAGGGCATCGTTGCTTTGGCGCTCATTACTTTGAGGCTTTCGATGGTTAGTTTCAACAGCCCAGTAATTTCGCTAGCTGCAGTACCCTTCAAACCGTAACACAGTAATGTTTACACCCTACTGCTTAGCGGCAAGCTAGCTGCAGTACCCTTCAAACCGTAACACAGTAATGTTTACACCCTACTGCTTAGCGGCAGAATAACTGGTACTGCGGTGGTACCTACCTAGACGACCTCCTGCTAAGGAGATCTACCACCAAGTAAACGTAGTCAAATACTTCCAGTCCTTATGTCATACAAATACGAGTAGGTACATAATATCAAAAGTGTGCATGTAGTTGCCGTATGTCAAACGACATTGTAGGACTAAGAAGTCTTCTCACATTTTCTACATAACATTATATCTATACTACTTTTTTCTTATCTGTTCTTTAGCTTTTTTTTATTTGACATAGAATTGCAGATTTCAGTATTTTCAAAAGGATTTTTCCAGCCATGCAAAATAGATAACTATCTATATGTACCTATACTGTTTTTCCTTTCATTCCATCATTTGTAAATATTATACGTCATTCTGTTTTGTATTAATTTTAAATGAATCAATATATTACTAATGGATATCAATAATATCCACATGACTAAGGAGAGTTTGCTAATAAACAATGACGTAACAGACTCATTTGAGAGCGAGTTCCACTCCAAGCTACCGATATGCTATCTCCGTCTACACCTGTGTTGACAGACGTCCCGGTTTTTAGCTCAAAATTAAGAAAATTTGTTTTTTTATTCACAATCCCACTCTAGCCAAATAATCTGTCAATGTTGGTCTACATAACATAAAACAGTTATGAGCTGTAGTCGTATGACTACAGCTACCTAGCGGTGAGTTACGGCAGCTTCATTTGAGAGCTAATTCCGTCTCAGGCTAGGTGGTTTACAATCTTCGACCACACCGTCACTTTTTTATGATTGACAGGTTAGGTGTTCACTCACTGACTCACCTGATGTTAAGTGACGGTGATGTAAAATGTATTTCCTATTTTTTATACAGCGCCATTTATTTCCAAACTTAAGTACTGTAACTCACCTTAATTAAAAATGCAGGTTGGTAAACCCTATATGTATTACATATATCTACATATAAAACATGTTAAATAAAACAGTTTTTCCTGTAGGTTTAAATTCTAAGGCACTCGATCGGTGTTTATTAGTACAGTGTAGTGTTTTGCATAAAGCAGACAAATAAATATGGGTAAGTTTTCTAATCTACTTACAATTTTGTTTATTTCATCCTATGATTGCCTGCAAGAGATTGCTTTTAGCGATATGACCGCCGCTTGTGGCACTTGCTCTCTAGTTTTATGTTTGTATTTTATTCTCAATTTTTATGTGTTTTTTGGGTTCCTGTGTGCACATAAACAGTTCTTTTATTTTGAACTATAAATGGTATTTCGTAATATTTTACAATTTTAAAGGGTTACGCATATAGGACGTAATTAACACCAAGTTACGATTAGGAGTATAATTCTAGCTTATACTATCTAGTACTCGGCTGGCTAGCTACCACCCTCCAGTTGAAAATCTGTCGCCAAGCATCTAACGGTGTGTTCCGGCAGCCTCACTTGAGAGCCAGTTCCAGTCCAGGGGTATTTATCATCTTTGACCACACATCAGGTGAGCTGTGGTCAAACACAGCCGGTCAGACATAATAATTATATTATCTAAGCTTAGCTGTTAGTCGGATAAAACATGTACTTCACTGCTGATGTTGGTCATTATTTGTTTTATTTTTACATATGCGTGTATTACAGCCTATACAATGTTTAGTATATATAATGTTTTTTTATTATAATACATAGATATTTCACGTTCTCTTAGTAATAGGTATGTATTTTTTAAATACTTAAAAATTTTAAAACTTGTGTTCCGTCTGTTCTTAATCGGTGACGCGACCATTCTTGGTTGCCTGGAAGAGATCGCTTTTAGCGATAAGGCCACCAATTGTGGCATAAGCTTTTCTACCTACGAGTATCTGTATAATTTTTTCGTTTTGCAGGTCTGACTTTGAGAGCCGCTGTAGTGCTAATTTTTTTAACCCTAGGTAAATAAAATCCTAAATATATATTTCTTTCATAAATGTACAATAACATATTCAAGGTATATATTTAGTTTATTTCGGCTTAACAGCCGTTCCAGTTATAACAGTGATGAGGACTTAAATTTAGCTAATTTGATAACAACTTATTAACTAAAAACCCAATCTTATTAAAACTTACTTATCTTATCTAAAACTAATTTGACAAAAACTTTAAAAATATAATTTAATAAAAATCTAATAATTTGACAGACTCTTTAAAAATATAGTAGAACAAAAATCTAATTAAAGTAACCATAAGTCTTAAAATCCTCCTCTCTCTGCAGTAACCACTTGCCTACACGTGTTTCGCCTCTACACGAGGCATCCTCAGGACGTGTTGACTCTTCGAGCGCTGATAAGATATTAAGTAAGATTAGGTTTTTAATTAATAAGTTGTGTCAAATTAGTTAAATTTAAGTCCTCATCGCTGTTGTAACTGGAACGACTGTTAAGCGGAAATAAACTAAATATATACCTTGAACATTCAAAATGAACTTCCGCAAAGTGACACCTGAATCAATGAATTATCTAAGTACATATCTGTTTCTTGTGGTTTTCAGTGTTCGTGGATGTGCACGCTCGCTGTCCGCCAGCGAGCCAAGTGCGTGGCCCAGAATGCCGTGAGGATTACAACTGCCACAAGGGTCCATGCTGCCCCAACTGGCTCGGCAAGAAGAGCTGCGTGAGCACAGTTTCATTCACGGGCAGCATTCATACCACTGACAAATACTTTGGACGCCATGAAAATACACACGATAAAAATAATAATTGTAAGTTGATTATACCACGCCATAATTATATTTGCAACCCATCCCGGCTACCGGTACATAAACCTTTCTAAACTCTCAAAATTATAGTGAAAACCGTATGGAACTGTTTTTGTAGCGATGATGGTTAGCGCGGTAGGTTCGCATGCCGAAGGGCGTGGGTTCAAACCCCAACAATGAGCTTGAGCTGCAGGCGAAGGAAAACATCGTGAGCAAACCACAGCAAGGTGGTAGGGTACTTTCTAGTACTCGGCTGGCTAGCTATCACACTCAAGTTGAAAATCTACCGCCAAGCAACTTACGGTGTGTTCCGGCAGCCTCACTTGAGAGCCAGTTCCATTCCAGGCTAGGTGTGCTTTACCATCTTTGACCACACCGTCACTTAACATCAGGTGAGCTGTGGTCAAACATCTAGCTTGTCAACAATAAAAAAAACCAACTCCAACAGATTTGTAGGGGTACAAAGCTTATGTTTTAGTGCGTAAAGTAAAAAGCGTGTGTTACAATTTTCAGATGGATCAGGTGTGTACTGCGACGGTGTGAAGTGTATGCCATACCAAGTGTGCAAAGCAGACCGCTTCACCGGAAAACTACGTTGTCAAGCCCCTTAAATATACCTGCCATGCTGCAAGAACTTCGACCATCTATCCACTTTTAGGACCGAATTTTAATATGGACTGATAAATATAATTGATTGGCCTTTTTTATATCAGTTTTGTAATTTATTAATTAAAATAAAATACTATTTACAAATTTATATAAATAACTTATGTAGGAGGACTGTCGAAGCAGTCTAAAAGTCCATTAGATGAGGGGTATGTGGCTAGAATGCTGGCAGCATTGCCACGCTGGATTGCAATGCTAAGCTTTTGATCAAAGTAGATGCCAGCATTCTGGTCACCTGAAGCCTAACTGATTGATTGACTAACTCTGTAATAATATAAATAAAGATTGCTTCGAGTATTATATATGCTCACCGTCGAAGGCTCTTGCGGCGGCGTCGTGTGTCGGCGCTCTCTTCCCTCGGATATGGTTGAGGAGGGCGATGACGGCACATACGTCATACTCGTGATCGGGTGCTGCTTGCGGGTCGCTGCTCTGCTCGCGGTATACACACAAACTAATACTGATTAATTAAACTGCCTTCCCACTCCCTGTATTGTATGTAAAGAAAAATATAAAAAAGCAATTTATTGTGGAATTTTAACTAAAAAGTTGGCTTGTATAAATAATCTAGCAGGATTGACTAGGACGGCAGACTCAAATGTGTCAATTGAACACTGTTTCCATGATAGTTATAGATTCAGGCGTTACATTGCGGAAGTTCATTTTGAATATTCAAGTTACAACAGTGATGAGGACTTAAATTTAACTAATTTGACAATAATTTATTAATTAACAACTTAATCGTAATTTTACTTAATACCTAGAAAATATTAGATCTAGATATTAAATCAAATTACGATTAAGTTTTTAACAAATAAATTGTTGTCAAATTTAAGTCCTTATCACCGTTGTAACTGAAACGACTGTTAAGCGTATATAAACTAAATATATACCTCGAATATTCACTGGTCCCATGTATACTTTTTTATATGTACCTACGAAAATTGCTAAAACTTATCCTACTAATAATATAAATGCGAAAGTTTATGAGTATGTACAGAACGGATTTCTATGAATGGTATGGGAGTAGCTTATACCCTGGATTAACTTGCTTTTTTCATGTAGCGGGTAACACCGCGGGGCGCAGCTAGTAAACATAAGGTAAAAAAAATACAGTTTTAAAGTACTTGGCTTATATTTCTTAATACTATTTAAAACAAAAAAAATATGTAACTAAAGTTGACAAAGGTCACGGACCCGGACGCTGTCTGTGGAGCATATAATTATAAATATAAAAAAAACTATTTAAAGTTATAATTATTGTTTATTTATTCTAGTAATTGTGTGTTTTATGGGCATTACATTCAGTGCTCCATGGTCCAGTTTAGTATCTACGCCTGGAAGTCCTTCCGCGGGATCGGCGACGGCTGCTGCGTCTGCGAGCGGTACGAGTATGCTTTCGACGCTTTGGAGCCTCTATCGATATATCAATATCTTCAATGTTGGGTTCCGAAGAGCCGTCATCACTTTCGGGGCTGGATGCTACTTCGTTTTCCTCTTCACTAATGGAATTCATTAACTCGCTATCGTTCTCTTGAGACTCGGCTGCCACATTGCTTAGGCTCGCATACGCTGTTAAACAATTATAAGTTAAGTAAAGTATCTCACAAATATTTTTTTTTATAGCTGACAGGCGGTGTGGTCGATGATGGTAAAGCACACCTAGCCTGGAATGGAACTGGCTCTCAAGTGAGGCTGCCGGAACACCCCGTTAGATGCTTGGCGGCAGATTTTCTGCTTCAGGGTGGTAGCTAGCCAGCCGAGTACTAGAAAGTACCCTACCATCATGCTTTGGTTTCCTCACGATGTTTTCCTTCACCGGCAGCTCAAGCTCATTCTTGGGGTTTGAACACGCGCCCTTCGGCATGCGAACCGAACGCGCTTACCACTGAGCTATCATCGCTACATATACTACATCAAACTACAATATTATAAATGTCAAAGTTTCTATGGGTGGATGTTTGTTACTCTTTCACGCAAAAATTACAGAACGGATTTAGATGAAATTTGGTATGGAGGTAGCGAGATCCTGGATTAATGTGTTTTGGTTCAAAGGGTACTGCAGCTAACGAAATTACTGGGCTGTTGAGACTAACCATTGAAAGTCTCAAAGTAATGAGCGCCAAAGCAGTGATGCCCTGGACTTTGTTTTGTTACTCTAAGTTCTGTGTATCGCTGCAATGGTTATGGGCAGGTATCAGGAGAGCGTCTCGTTCGTCTCATAACTTTTTACATAAAAAAATAAAAATTAAAAATTAACACGTAGGCTACTTTTTATCCCGTAAACAAGTAGCGGGCAACACCACGGGGCGCAGGGACAAGGTTGTCTGTGAACTTTGAGTAATATTTTTATCTTTTTTCGTTTTAAAGTTGACACGATAGGATATTATTTTATTTATTAATACTTTATTGCGCACACCAAAAGTAGAAAAAAAGGATAGAAAACAAAAGAGTCTTATGAGCCTAGTGGCAGCCTTATCGCTAAGAGCGATGTATTCCAGGCAACCTTTGTGTAACTTTGACTATGACTCAGACTTATTTAACATGATTTATAATAAAATATGTATTTGAAAATATAGAAATAGGTACCCGACGCTGGCAACCCACAAAGCGCGAAGCTAAACCCTAAGCTAAACTAAGAAAATGATAAAAGTTCAAGGCTGTACGTTATCTGTATATATTTTTTTAGTTTTCCTTATTTATCTGACGTACCTAAATGTTGATAGCTTATGTTTTGAAAACACGTTGACAATAAATAAATCGTGACAATAAATAAATCTTACCTATTATTAGAAAGAAGAGGATTACGCCCAACTTAGCCGGACCTGAAAAAAAGGTAACTTTGTTTCAGTCATAGACTAACGACACTGTGACATAGATCATGGTTTTTTTTCTGACGCTATGTGTAATAATTGTATATATACTACATAGAATTAATACCTAATAATTCTATGGTATACTACATATAAAATAAAATATAATTTTGCTTATAATATTTCATAATTTCTAAATAGATTATACACAATAATATAGAACTACCTAATTTTTTCCATGCCCTAAAGGGGTTATGTGTATTAGTAGGTCCATCAAAATTACATTTTATTTCTCCTCTATAAATTGTATAAATCAACTTGCTACCCACCGCGACGTCTGTACACTTAGATCTTTTAAACTACGCAACGGATTTTAATGCAATTTCCATCAATAGGCAGAGTGATAGACCACATTGCACCCGTGCAAAGACTGCGAAGCCGGGGCGGGTCGCTAGTATTTTATAAGTTCTGCACTAAATAAATAAATGTATATAATTATGTACGTACTGTATGCATATTACACTAAATTTTTTTAGGACATTACACACAGCGCCATCTGACCCCAAACTAAGCAGAGCTTGTGTGATGGAAGTCAGATAACTGATAGAATACATAAATACTTATTTTTTTAAATACATACAGGATACTCAGACACAAAACAAACATTTAGTTTTGTTTTGTACCACATAATATTTGTCCTGGTTGGGAATCAAACCCACACAGCTACAGCTACAGCCAATAGAACAACATTTGAGATTTCAGTATTGAGAATTTATTAAAAGTATGTAAATAGAAAAAAATACAAGATCTCTGGTTCCAATAGCTTTGCTCATAAGTAAGCGCTGCGCCGTGTGAAATTTTAAAAAAAAATTGTTAAAAATATTAAACAATGAAATTCATACATAAAAGTACCCAGCAAGCAAACTAAACTATGAAAATCGTGATATACCCTAATACTCCAATTTTTTTTTATTTTATTAAATATTCAAAGTATATATTTAGTTTATTTCCGCTTAACAGTCGTTCCAGTTACAACAGTGATGAGGACTTAAATTTAACTATTTTGACAACTTATTAATTTAAAAACCTAATCTTACTTAACTATCGATACGCTTAACACTGACAAATGCACAAAGTACGACGCCAAATTAAAAGAAAAGTCAACTTACCCATGTTGAGACTGTCTTGACTATTTCGAGTACAAAGTCACACTACACTTTCAAATATAAATAAGACGCTTTTATACAGATTGAAGCTATCAGGAAAATACATTATCAAACTGAACCAATTGTTCTTAAGTTTATTGACATACCTAAATATAGATTTTATCTGCTGGGTAGGAAAAAGCAGAGTATACCTAACTAATTTGCATAAATAAACAAAAACCAATTTATTGTTAACTAGCGGACGCCTCGCGGTTTCACCCGCGTAGTTCCCGTTCCCGTGGGAATACAGGGATAAAAAGTAGCGTAGGTTCTCAACGGTGAAAGAATTTTTGAAATCGGTCTAGTAATTTCAGAGCCTGTTCATTACAAACAAACAAATCTTTTCTCTTTATAATAGTATAGACTAGCGACCCACTTCCCACTTCTCAATTCCCAATGCCCACTTCCCAACTTCCACTTCCCAATTCCCACTTCCCACTTCGCAATTCCCAATTCACACTTCCCACTTCTCAATTCCCAATTCCCACTTTTCACATTTCGAGTTTATATAATCCGTCTATTAGTTTTGTAGGTTTATTGTGTGGGTTTTTATACTGTTGAGTGAAGAGAGTGTTACGAGAGTCGAACATAAATCTTTAAGATTTCTGAATACCACGGAACCCAAAGAAACATGTACAGAAGATTATGGAACTGCTTTTTTCATAGATTTGTACTATTACTATACAAGTAGGTATTGTTACCGTTATCCATCCATCTATCTATCTATCTATATCTATATCTGTATATCTATCTATACTATTGTAAAGAGGAAAGCTTTGATTGTTTGTTTGTATTGAATAGGCTCCGAAACTACTGGACCGATCTTAATAATTCTTTCATTATTAGAATGCTACATTATCCGTGATGGGCATAGGCTATATTTTATTTCAAAAACAATTAGGGATCCGTATGGAAAATTCTATAAAGTGAACCAAGCTGGGAAAAATTTAAAAAAATCCTTACTTAGCATGCGCAGCGAAAACTACTGACAATAGAATAAAGTGACGTTTTATAAAGCGAATTGATAAGTACAAATAAGTCTGCAATAGGAGTTTTGGCGGGAACGCGGAAAGAGTCGTGTCGCTCCGTTGTATTTTTTTCCAAAACTAGTGTTTTGTCGAGTGTTTATGCATAAAAATTGTGGTGTTTTATTCATAAAGTGCCGAATCACAAGCGCGAGTGTGGGAAAATGATATAATGTGGTGAAACATGATTCGTGTTGTTTCCAGAACTCCGTCGAAGCTTTATAGTAAATTTACCACTACTTTACTAAAGCATGACTGGACTTGACTGACACGGACTGTACTTGACCTAGACTGGACTTTGACTATAACTTTAGCTACGAGGACACTTATTTAACTTTTGAAACTTGAAAATATATAAATACTTGACACGCTAAAACGCGACGCCAAAACCAAAGAAAAAAAAAACAACAAAGTCTGCAATATCATGTCTAACTATTACAGTTATGTTGTCGTCTACATCTTATAAAGAGGAAAGATTTAATTTTTTGTTTCTTTGAATAGGCTCCGAAACTACAAGATCGATAAATTTATATTGCTAATTGAGTTTTGTTTTCCCGATCGAAGCCGGGGCGAGCTAGCTATTACTATTATTGAATACCAGTATTATAATAGTACAAGTATTTATTTTTAATTAATATGCTTGAGACTCTGTCTGTGACGTGATGACGTGTCATCTAGTAGGTAGGTACGGTTATAGCCTACCATATCACTGAACCCAACGCAATGCGTCAATGGGTGTTCCTATTATGTGGTTTAATTGAAAACCTACTCTTTTGTCAAACGGAGAAACATTCTACAGGCATCATAGTTGATAAAACTAATTGGGACTTGTATTGTTCATATTTACGCAAATACTGTGCGTTAGGTACCGATACTGAACTTAGTACCTAAAAAAACAAAATTTAAAATTCGTCTTCTTGAAATTTGGTATCTAAGCTAGCTACACAAACAATAAAAAAATTCTAAAATTTGGAACTTTTACCCTCTAACCCCTTAAACTAGGGGATGGAAGTTTGTACGACACTCAACAAACTGTGCAAATTTTGATGCTAGAGGTCTGAAAAAAAGAGGTCTGATATAGGTATGTCTGTATGTATACTTGTAAATAATAGCAAAATAAATTTAATCGACCTATAAATACTTATTTGTATATACTTCATCTACACTAATATTATAAAGAGGAAGGATTTGTATTTTTAGATTTTTGTATGTTTGTAACGAATAAACTCAAAAAATATCAGACTTTTAGATTAAGTTTTTTGTATAAATTTTGTAAATAGAATTTAAGGTTTTTTTTAAATTTTATTTTGTTTCAATGCCTAAATTTATTGGGCCGATTTCCTAAGTTCTATAACCGTTGGGAAGGTACCCTATCCCCTGGTGACATAGGCTACTGTTTATCCCTGTATTCCCACGGGAACGAGAACTACGCGAGTGAAACCGCGAGGCGTCTGCTTGTATATATATATATATACAAATACAACAAAAAAACATTGTCACAAGCAACTTACAAAAAGAAACGAAATCCCACCAAAAACATTTTTGTGTAAACTGTTACCAAGACGAGATTTCCACATGGATTTCGAAATTTCGCTACATTCATGTGGGTATAAGATGAATAATGTATTCAATGTACATTACTTTTCTGTTAAACAATAGTTTTTGCAGTAACGAAACGGTCAAACCACATATTTTGTCTAAGATGTAGAGTTTGTGAAGTTAGGGCGTGTAGATTAAGCTAGGCCCTACATGAGTTCTGATAACATTTTGACAGTGCGAGCTATGTAATCTCTTGTTGGCAACATTTTACATGAAAACGTTTTCAATGGAATGTCACTTTCCGATTTCATGTCACGTCGATACGTTGTATCAATGCGGCGTGATAGAAAGACAAACACTTTCCGCATTCAAGGGTGTTTCGGAGAAGTGTGGTAACTATATTACTTGGTGGTAGATCTCCTTAGCAGGAGGTCTTCTAGGTAGGTACCACCGCAGTACCAGATATCCTGCCGCTAAGCAGAAGTGTGTAAACATTACTGGTTGTCTGGTAGAAATCGCTCTAGGCGATAAGTCCGCCCTTATACATCATCTATTCTATTGTTTTGTTATATTATTATATCTTCTTTTTTTTTGTTTGTTGTTTGTTTCCTATTTGTATTAATTGTGATCTGTGTTTTTGGTGTATAATAAAGTTATATTCTATTCTATTCTACTGTGTTCCGGTTTGAAGGGTACTGCAGCCAGCGAAATTACTGGGCTGTGGAGACTAACCATCGCAAATGTCAAAGTAATGAGCGCCAAAGCAGCGATGTCCTGGACTTTATTTTGTTACTCAAAGTTCTATGTATCGCTGCAATGGTTATGGAGAGGCGTTATCTCTCACCATCAGGAGAGCGTCTCGTTTGTCTCAGTATTTTTCAAATAAAAAAACCTACTGTAGTATTCGAAGTGTGCTGATATGACCCATCAAAGGAACAACTTTCTATGTAATATGATTTGACCGTGAAATAGCGAAAGATTTTAGATTTTACTAGCTGCGTCCCGCGGTGTTACCGACCACATGTTTTCGGGACAAAAAGTACATAAAATGTGTTAATCCAGGATCTCAGCTACCTTCAATAGGTACTTTCTTACCAAATTTTATACAAATCCGTTCTGTACTTTTTGCGTGAAATAGTAACAAACAACCATCCATCCAAATATAGTATTCTCCTATAGTCTTGTATGAAAGGAGACTATTTTACCAAGATAAATGCATACATTTATCGGACGTATGCAACCTCCACGCTCTCTATCACATAATTATATACATATATATTTGTAATTTATACTTCTTTGTGTTTGTCATTGTTTTTGTTCTCTTGTGAGATTGGCAATACGGTACACAACTTGCTACTGGATAAGTTCATGGCCAATCCGACCCGGGCACGGGCACTCTCTACATACTGCATACATTTCGCCAAATCTTTCTATCATGTAGAATTACAGCCAAAAACTTATTTAAACCTACCAAAAGTAAGCTAAAAAGCAGTCTGTTGAAATACAACTAGGTATAAGATACTTATTATTCACTTCTGTGCTTATAAACAAGGTTCAAACTTATCCTAAGCTTAAAATATCATGTCTCATTTCCACGCGTAACATTTGACGGTGATAAATTGACAGAGCATTTTAAGAAAATGTTAATTTTAAGCAACTTTTATTCGTAATGCACCTTATAAATATTAGGTTCATAGATCTTTATTCATTAACAAATACTGAATTTATTTATTAAACAAAATAAAAAAAAACCTTAAATTATACTATTTACAAAATGTATACAAAAAACTTAGTGTAAAAAACCGTCAGAGGAGGGGCATGTGGCCAGAATGCTGGCAGCATTGCCACGCTGGATGGCAATGCTTAGCTTTTGACCAAATACTTAGATTTCTATTTTTGGCCAGTTGCCTAAAAAAACGTTGGACATCTCACAATATAACCAAACTTGATGTACAAATTCATAATTTAGTATAGGATTACAATGTGTATTGTTCTTAATGTATATAATTATGCAGTGTATTGTTATGTATAATACAGCGTATATGATACTCATGCATTTTGTGCTATAGACCGATATTTGAGCAACAAATAATCTTTTAGGATATTTTTCTAGATTTTTTTATGGATATATTACTGTTATCCCACTAATAATATAAATGTGAAAATTTGGTTGAATGGATGGATGTTTGTTACTCTTTCACGCAAAAACTACAGAACGGATTTGGATGACATTTGGTATGAAGGTAGCTGAGACCCTGGATTAAGACATAGGCAACTTTTTATCTCGAAAACACGTAGCGAGTAACACTGCGGGGCGCAGCTAGTATTTCATATTCCATGAAATAAAACGATGTTTGTTACAAAGATAGTAGGTATTTTATTTAATCAAGAATTAAAATTACATAACATAAATAAATTGTCCATTGCGTTTATCCATTTCTTTAGCTAAACTTACCACAATGTAATTTCGAAAAACAATTGTAGTTTGACTCAGAGAATTAGTAAAATAAAATTGAGTCCAGATATGGTGAAATTCTAAAGACAGACAGGCAGCGAGTTACGGAAGGTATTGGAGGTATTTAGCGTACAATCAATTTAGTATCTTCTGCGTTGAGCACCACTCCTGCGGGAATTCTTCCTGCGAGAATGTCTGCGGGCATGCTTTCTGTTATGCTTGCGAGAGTGTTTACGTTTGGGCTTGGAGGGACGAGAACTATGACTCGGTCTTGAATCCTGTGAACCGTGATTGGAATTTGAGTTCCCCCCATTATATGATATGTCAACATCTGGACCACTGCGACCGTTCATATCAGTGGAGTCCCGATCGGAATCGGAAGTCATGCGGTTGTCGTCGTAGCTATCGGAATCATCGCTGTCACCATCCTGTGACTCGACGGAATCCTCGTCCTCTTCGACAGCAAAGGAGACGCTTGAACCTGTGAACCAATTATGTACATCAATTAGTGTTGTAGCGACGATCACACTAATATTATAAAGGCGATATTTTGCGTGTAAGTGTGTTCGTATGTTTGTTCCTTCTTCACGCTTAAACGGATGGACCAATTTTGGTAAGCTTGGAATGGAGGTAGCAGACACCTTGGATTAACACATAGGCTAGTTTTTATCCCGAAAAATGTTTTTTAATGTTATAAGTAATGAGACGAACGAGACGCTCTCCTCATGGTAAGAGATAACGCCTGTCCATGACCATTGCAGCGATACACAGAACTTTGAGTAGCAAAACAAAGTCCAGGGCATCGCTGTTATGGCGCTCATTACTTTGAGACTGGATGGTTAGTCTCAACAATTTCGCTAGCTACCGGATCACAGTAATGTTTACACGCTACTGCTTGGCGGCAGAATATCTGGTACTTCGGTGGTACCTACCTAGACGACCTCCTGCTAAAGAGATCTACCACCAAGTAATGTTGCGGGTAACACCGCGAGGCGCATCTAGTAACTTATGCAATGGTTAGCGCAGTCGGTTTACACGCCGCACATGGCGTGGGTTCAACGCCCGACGATGAGTTTGTGCTACTGGTACAGGAATATCGTGAGGAAACCATAGCATGGTGGTAGAGTATTTCCTAGTACTCGGCTGACTAACTACCACCCTCAAGTTGAAAATCTGCCGCCGCTCTCCTGCTGGTAAGAGATAAATCATTGCAACGATATACATAACTTATTTGGTGTGTATGAATTCTTATAATATTCCAATGGCGTTTCAAAATTACAATTTAAATTTAGTCATTTTCACCCATTTTTTAAAATAAATATTACTAACTTTTTTTTTCTCTTTGTACCTAAATGTTATTAGGTTCACACATACAATTCGCACAATCATAGTTCACAATCATAGTAATGACAGTGACTATGACGATTGAGCACAAATCATAAAATTGCAATTTCATTGACAAAGAAAATGTAATTAATGAGATTGTAAACTAGGGTTGAATTGAATTGCAGCGGTCAGTGGGGGCGGCAAAAATGTAATAGCCTACGGGCGGCAAATGTGTAAATTGTAAAAATAAAGAATTATGTCTTACATAGGACTAGGAAGAACAGAATCGTCAGCAGTTTAATTGGACCTGAAAAAAAAGAAACAATAAAATTAACACACAATTTTTTAAGTCAATACGCTTGACTTCTAAAACACCGAATTACATCTGTTGATGTTTTTGTAGCGATGATAGCCCAGAGTAGCTTCAGACTCCAACAATGAGCTTGAGCTGCTGCTGAAGCAAAACCAACGTGAGGAAACCTTAGCATTGTGGTACTTTATAGTACTCGACTGGCCAGCTACCACCCTCAAATTGACATTCTACCGCTAAACATAACGGTGTGTTCCGGCGACCTCACTCGAAAACAAGTAACATTCCAGTCTAAGCCTGTTCATCATCTTCGACCATACCATCACCTAGGATCAGGTGTGCTGAGATTAAAAAGCTAGCCTGTCAAAAAAAAAGTTAGATAAAAAAAAGTTCGACAATAGATTAGTAAGGATTATTTTTAGAAAGGTGTACAAGCACCAGTGACATAGAGAACCGCTTCCGTGGAATTTATTTTAATCTATTAAATACAAAAGGTAACGAAGGAGTTTTGGCGGGAATACAGAAAGAGTCGTGTCGCCCCATCGTATTTTTCCCAAAACGAGTCTTTTTCGAGTGTTTATGCATAAAAATAACGGTGTTTTATTAATAAAGTGCCGCATTACAAGCGCGAGTGTGAGAAAGCGGTATAATGTGGTGAAACGTGACTTTTCGTGTTCCTTCCAAAATTCCATCGAAGCTTATAGTAAAGTCGCCACTACTTTATCAAGGCATGACTAGATTTGACTGGCACGGACTGTACTTGACCAAAACTGGACTTTGACTGTTACTATAGATATATGACATGAATTGCACAAACCAAAGACAAGATAAAGTAGCTGAAGACTGAAGACTGCACACAAAATATCATAGAAACATTTTCAATGGCAGAATACACAGAGTGCGATGCCAAGAAGAAAGAGAAAAAAGGTAACTTACGCATGTTGACGTTTGTCTGGGTTGCTTGGAGTACAATGCCACACTGTGCTTCTTCCTGAAATTAGGAGCTATTTATTTGAATTTTAGTTTCCAGGAAAATATACCAATTTAACTATTTGCTCTTAAAATCTATACATAGGTTTTATCTTCTTGTGGGTATGAAAATACGGGACAATTGTTATTGTTCGGAATTTACGTAATGCGTAAATCTTTGCTATGCCTAAATTTGCTGTACTGTATATAATGAAACTTTAACGTGACGAAAACTGTATGTTGAACATCATTTTCAAAATCTTTTTAGGGATTTTGCCCTACACAAAGGGTAAAACGGACCCTATTACTAAGACTCCGCTGTCCGTCCGTCTGTCTCTCTGACTGACCGTCGTCTGTCGCCAGGCTGTATCTCATGAACCGTGATAGTTAGACAATTGAAATTTTTACAGATGATATATTTCTGTTGCCGCTATATAAACAGAATAAAATAAATATTTAAGGGGGCTCCCATACAACAAACGTGATTTTTTTACCGTTTTTATAGATAATGGTATGTAAACCTTCGTAATCGCTTTTAGACAGTTTTTTAAGTTACAGACAATAAAAGTCTATAACAGCTTTTAAAAGTTGCGTCTTTCTGATTAGTCAGAAGTTACGCCACGAATTTGAAGGCAGTAATTTTTTAATAAGATTTGTAGAGTTCTGACGGCCTAGACAAAGTAATATATCGATATATTTAATATACGATAACGCTAAGAGAAAAGTTCAGTATTTATAATAAGCTACTCACTTGACATACAGCTTATGTCAATTTCGGACATTTCGGCTCTCTGAACTACATTTAGTCTTTGTATCATCAAAATTAGAGTAAAAACTGTCCACAATCAGTTAAACTCCAGTAAAGCGCCCGAAGTAGATACATGGGGTTCAGTTTACGCTGGTATTGCTACTCAAACTGAACAGTTTCGTTCCGCTAAGATTTCTGTAAATTACAAATCACAAGACAACACCAGTGAAGCCGCGAGCAGTAGCTAGTTAAAAATAAAACAATTATGGTACCTAAACTTAATAATACCTAATACTTTAGTGAATTTAAGTAGGTATCTACAAACGTTACAGGAAGTAGTAGGATGTTGCTCTATTTAACAAACGACGAACCGGGATTTCCTATCAGAAACCCATAAAATTGAAAATAGGTGTATATTATATCGGCCACTAAACTAAAGCTGAGCAAGCTTAATAATAAATGAAAATTAAAAAAACCTTTATTTGCAATGTACTAAAAACCTTTATTTTTTCAATTGTGTCTGTACATAGACAAAACTAAAAACAGTTAGAAAGAAGTTATCGACAATACGCACACTAGTGGTTCTTCCGCCCAGTGGCTAGCGCGGTCGGTTCAAGCGCCGAAGGCGTGGGTTCAAATCCCAACAATGAGCTAGCTGCCGGTGAAGGTAAACATCGTGAGGAAATCATAGCGTGGTTGGTGGTAGGGTACTTTCTAATAATCGACTGGCTAACTACCCTCAAGTTGAAAATCAGTTACCAAGCACCTAACAGTGCGATGTGACAGTCTCATTTAATAGACAATTCCATTCCAGGCTTAGGTGTGTTTACCATCTTCGACCACTTAACACCAGGTGAGCTGTGGTCAAACAACTAGCCTGTGAAATAAAAAAGCCAATTCTCACAGCCCACAAAATCTTTTTACGCATTTTAAGTTTTTACCGATTACTTAATCCGTACCCCTTTTTTTCATTTCTCGTCCAACAGAAAAAATAGCATCAAAAATACTCCTCCAAAACGGTAGGTATAAGTGCCGCCTTACTGTGCCGACGAAGAAAAAAAAACAATATTTGAAAAATGTACTTAAATCTTCATCAGAACGGTTGGTTACCGCGGGGGTACTATGTTTACTACAAACAAAGTTTATTTTGTCTTCTTTCATTTGCTAGTTATCGACGATAGTCACATTTAATCGTCGATAACTAGCAAATGAAAGAAGAGAAAATAAACATGCAATAGGTACCTACTCTACATCAAATGGGATATAAGAGGCATCGCAGAAGTCAGAAAAGGTTTTAAAATAGAGGATAGAGGTAGTTACACATTATATATAGGTCCATTATTAATAACATCAGTTTCAAGTCAATTAAAAAAGATAATTTAAATTAAATTGAATTTTAAAAAATGACAATATCAATTAATTAATAAAAAATTAATTAAATTACTTGGTGGTAGATCTCTTTAGCAGGAGGTCGTCTAGGTAGGTACCACCGCAGTACCAGTTATTCTGCCGCTAAGCAGTAGTGTGTAAGCATTACTGTGTTCCGGTTTGAATGGTACTGCAGCTAGCGAAATTACTGGGCTGTTGAGGCTAACTCAACTTAAAGTCTCAAAGTAATGAGCACCAAAGCAGTGATGCCCTGGACTTTGTTTTGTTACTTAAAGTTCTGTGTATCGCTGCGATGGTCATGGACAGGCGTTATCTCTTACCATCAGGAGAGCGTCTCGTCCGTCTCATTACTTTTTACACTAAAAAAAAAAAAAAAAAAAAAAAATCAAATGTAAATTACAAACAATAATTAACTCATTTAATATAAAAAAGTATACAACTTTCAATCTCATCATCTTTTCAAACTACAATTTTTGTACGTAATAGCAATAATATTACAGCCATTTTATTTCCAATTATTCATAAAAAATCTTTAAAAAACATGCAGTATAAAAAAATAAATTAATAATTTAACAACTTTTTTTTTTCTATTTTAATACCAGTTTAATTCGACTATCAAGCTAAATTATGAAAAAAAGTATAATAAATATCTTCAATTAAACAAAACAAAATAACTTAAAATAATAACTACTCTAAAAGACCGCTATCAATGGGAATAGTTCCCAAAACGCTGGCCCCATTGCCGCGTTGTATGGCAATACTCAAACGCTGAGCAAAATAAAGGCCAGCGTTTTGTTCACGTGTGGCGTCGACCAAACGAGATGAATGATTTAACTACTTAATTAAAATAGATGTACATGTATTATATATTTAAAATTATGATGATTTTGGTATTATTTGTTGTTAATAATGTGTAATTTCATTTTATTTACTATTGCTATGATTTATAATCGGAACCCCTTCACGGGTATACACTATACACCTCATCCAGCTTGTGCCAGATCTCTCTGTCTTTTGCTATTGTTCTCTATTTTTACTTCCCGCCAATGCTTTTATGTCTGCTTTACCACTTTTTCTAGGACCTTTTTCTTTTTCTAATCGGTTATTCCCATGCAGTTGTCTCTAGTGTCCATCTTCTGTCTGTATTTATGTACACATACAACGAAATGAAAAATACAAGTTTTGAAAAAAAAATACAAAGGGGCGACACCTAATTATTCGTCTGAAGGCGACACGGCTTTCCTGCGTTCCCGCTAAAACTCTATGCATAACCTAACCTAACCAAAAAGTATTTAGATAAGCTTAGAATCTGTCAAGGAGGATTAGAAAAAAGTTATATGAACCATAAATTAAGAGACAGAAAGTATACCCATTATACTAATAATTCACACAAACATACTTTTATCCAAAAAGTAATTGTTGCACTCGCCGACCCGCCTAAATATGGGTTTCCCCAAAACGATAAGATGGTAATTAAATATTGATACCCATTTGAATCCTGGATTTCACTAATTAGATATTATTTGTAATAACAGAGGATCATTAGATTCGTCGTGGCTGGTTATCTGCCTGTGTTTGTGTAGAATAGAATATAACTTTATTATACACCAAAACAAATCACAACAACATACAAATATGAAAAATTAAAATAAATAAATATAATAAATATTGTAGGACATTACACACAGCGCCATCTGACCCCAAACTAAGCAGAGCTTGTACTATGGGAATCAGATAACTGATAAAATACTTAAATACTTTTTTTTGTAAATACATACTTATAATACATACAGTACACCCAGACACAGAACAAACATTTGTTTTATATCACAAAATGCTTGTCCTGGGTGGGAATCGAACCCACGCCCTACAGCTCTTGAAGCAGACATGCTACCAATGAGCCAACAGGGCTGTCCAAAAAGAAGAGATATAACATAACAAAATTTAACAAAACAAGTATTTCATATTCCTTGAAATAAAACGATGTTTGTTACAAAGATGAGTATTTTATTTATTTTACTGCATGTATAAGAACTGAAATAACATATAATAAATAAAGCGAGAGCGTTTATCCATTTCTTTCTCAAAACTTACCACAATACAATTTCGTAAAACAATTGTAATTTAACTCAGAGAATTAGTAAAATAAAATTGAGTCCAGATATGGTGAAATTCTAAAGACGAACAGGCAGCGAGTTGCGGAGGTATTGGAGGTATTTATCTACAATTAATCTAAAATCTTCGAACACCGCGGCGGCGAACACTGCTCCTGCGGGAATTCTTCCTGCGAGAATGACTGCGGGCATGCTTTCTGTTATGCTTGCGAGAGTGTTTGCGTTTGGGCTTGGAGTGACGAGAACTATGACTCGGTCTTGAATGCTGTGAACCGTGGTGATTGGAATTTGTGTTCCCCCCATCATATGCTAAGTCAACATTTTGACCCTCGCTCATATAAGTGGAATCCCTATGGTAATCGGAAGCCATGCGGTTGTCGTCGTAGCTATCGGAATCATCGCTGTCACCATCCTGTGACTCGACGGAATCCTCGTCCTCTTCTACAGCAAAGGAGACGCTCGAACCTGTGAACCAATTATGTACATCAATTAGTGTTGTAGCGACGATCACACTAATATTATAAAGGCGATATTTTGCGTGTAAGTGTGTTCGTATGTTTGTTACTGCTTCACTCTCTCGTCACTCTTCTAGTTTGCTCAAACGGTTGGACCTGTTATTTTTAATGAAAGTTGGTATGGAGGTAGCTGACATCCTGGATTAACATAGGCTACTTTTTATCCCGAAAAATGTAGCGGTAAACACTGCGGGACGCAGCTAGTAACTTATGTACTTAGTAACCGACAGCCCTATTGGTTCATTGGTAGAATGTCTGCTTCAAGAGCTTAAGGGCGTGGGTCCGATTCCCATCCAGGACAAACTTTGTGGTACAAACAAATGTTTGTTCTGTGTCTGGGTGTACTGTATGTATTTACAAAAAGAAGAAGTATTTAAGTATTTTATCAATTATCTGTCTCTCTTAGTGCAAGCTTTGCTTAGTTTGGGGTCAGATGGCGCTGTGTGTAATGTCCTACGATATTTATTTATTTATTTAAGTTTCAAATCCCAACACTGAGTTTACCAGCAGGCTGAGTAGGCTGGAACTTAGGGCGGCGGCAAATTTGGCTCAAATTATTATATATATACCTACAAGGGCAAAACTCGAAAATTTAACAAAATTACAGTAATTTTTGTTCCATACAGTATACCGAATATCTATACTTGAAAAATTACTGAACTCTGTGTAAAGCATACTTTTGTGGATATTGAATTCTTAAAATATTCAAATGGCGTTTCAAAATTACAATTTTAAATTTAGTCATTTTGACCCACTTTTTAAATTAAATATTACTAACTTTTGTTTCACTTTGTACCTAAATGTTATTAGGTCTCTTATTTCACAATTATTACTAACTTGCGGACTCTTCGCGGTTCTCATTTTCGTGGGAATACAGGGATAAAAAGTAGCCTATGTCACCCGGGGATAGTGTAGCTTCCCAACGGTAAAAGAATTTTTGAAATCGGTCCAGTAGTTTCGGAGCCTATTAAATACAAACAAACAATCAAATCTTTCCTCTTTAAATAGTATTGATAACGGAAAAAGCTGATGTTATTATGACAATAGAGCACAAAACATAAAATTACAATTACATTGAAAAAGAAAATAACTATAATTATTTTATTATGTGATTGTAAATTAAATAAATATTGTAAACTCGGGTTGCATTGAATTGCAGCGGTAAGTAGCGGCGGCAAAAATGTAATAGCGTACGGGCGGCAAATTTGTAAATCCGTTGTAAAAATAAAGAATTATGTCTTACATAGGACTAGGAAGAACAGAATCGTCAGCAGTTTAATTGGACCTGAAAAAAAGAAACAATAAAATTAACGCACAAATTTAAACAACAATTATTCAAGTCAATACGCTTGACTTCTAAAACACCGAATTACATATGTTTATGTTTTTGTAGCGATGATAGCTCAGTGGTTAGCACGGTTGGTTCACACACCCAAGAGCGTAGGTTCAACCCCTAACAAAGAGCTTGAGCTGCTGGTGAATAAAAACAACGTAAGGAAACCTTAGCATTGTGGTACTTTATAGTACTCGACTGGCTAGCTACCACCCTCAAGTTGAAAATCTGCCGTGAAAATGTGTTACGGCGACCTCACTCGAAAACCAGTTACATTCCAGTCTAAGTGTGTTCATCATCTTCGACCGACCATACCATTACCTAGCATCAGGTGTGCTGAGATCAATAAGCTGTCAAAAAAAAAGTTCGAGAATAAATTAGTAAGGATTATTTTTCCGACCCAAATATCGACCAATAGAATTGCACCATTCGACGTCACGTGGTACAACCTACATGGTATTACACTGATAATTTTTTGAAAATTTTCTCTGGTAGTCACGTCAAACTGACAGGTTGAATTCAATTGTGAAAATTGGAGATTTTGCATGAAAATGAGTCGATTTGGAGTTTGTTCTCTGTCCACCATCGATAAAAAAGTCAAAGGAAATGTTTATTTGTTAACTGTACATTTCGTCTCATGGTGCAATTCTATTGGCCGACATTTGGGACGGAAAAATAATCCCCCGAATACCACACGAGCTTCAAAATTATCTGGCATTTCCCTCAAGGTTCCCTGCAAACAAATAAAGTCGTCAAGTTTTTCAGGTTAAAAAATCACGAGCGAGCGCTCGTGATTTTTTAACCTGAAAAACTTGACTCCTTCATTTGTTTGCAACGAACCTATCGGGAAATACCCGATAATTTTGAAGCTCTTGTGGTATTATAAGTGAATATTTTTAGAAAGATATACAAAGACCAGTAACATAGAGAACCTCTTCCGTGGAATTTATTTTAATCTATTAAATACAAAAGGTAACGAAGGAGTTTTGGCGGGAATACAGAAAGAGTCGTGTCGCCCCATCGTATTTTTTCCAAAACTAGTCTTTTTCGAGTGTTTATGCATAAAAATAACGGTGTTTTATTAATAAAGTGCCGCATTACAAGCGCGAGTGTGAGAAAGCGATATAATGTGGTGAAACGTGACTTTTCGTGTTTCTTCCAAAATTCCATCGAAGCTTGTAGTAAAGTCGCCAGTACTTTATCAAGGCATGACTGGATTTGACTGGCACGGACTGGACTTGATCAAAACTGGACTTTTACTGTTACTATAGATATATGACATGAATTACACAAACCGAAGACGAGATAAAGTAGCTGAAGACTGAAGACTGCACACAAAATATTATAGACACATTTTCAATGGCAGAATGCACAGAGTGCGATGCCATGAAGAAAGAGAAAAAAAAGGTAACTTACGCATGTTGACGTTTGTCTGGGTTTCTTGGAGTACAATACCACAGTGTGCTCCTTCCTGAAATTAGGAGCTATTTATTTGAATTTCAGTTTCCAGGAAAATATACTGATTTAATAACTATTTGCTCTTAAATCTATACATAGATTTTATCTTCTTGCGGGTAGGAAAATACAGGACAGTTGTTATTGTCCGGAATTTACGTAATGCGTAAATCTTTGCTACGCCTAAATTTGCGGTACTACATATAATGAAACTTTAACGTGACGAAAACTGTGTGCACATAATTTTCAAAATCTTTTTAGGGTTCCACCCTACACAAACGGTAAAACGGACCCTATTAGTACTACTCCGCTGTCCGTCCGTTGTCTGACTGTCTGTCAGACAGACGGACTGTTATGGCAATGCTAAGCTTTTGACTAAAGTCGATGCCAGCATTCTAGTCACCTGAAACCTCCTCTAAACATTTGGCCAGATCCTGATGCAGTTCGAGATCGGCCGGCCCCCACGGACCTAAAGTTTCAACCCCAAACGACACAAACAGATACATTCTATCTAAATAATAATTATAACTCGCCACTTCTTTACTAAAGCAAAACTGGACGTGACATACACGGACTGGATTTGACCAAGACTGGACTTTGACTATAAATATAGTGACAAGGCGACTTTTTTAACTTCTGATATTTGAAAATATAAATCACTTGGCACTGGCAAATGCTCAAAATCCTAATCCTAATCCTAATCCTAATCCTAATCCTAATCCACCGTTAGATGCTTGGCGGCAGATTTTGAGGGTAGCTAGCCAGTCGAGGACTAGAAAATACCCTACCACCATGCTATGGTATAACAAACAAAGAAACATAATAAAAAATAAATATGCTAAGACAATAAGAATGTGGGTTTCCTCAAAACGATAAGATGGTAATTAAAAGTTGATACCCTTTCCCCCCATTTAAGGCCTAGGTTTCACCAATTCAGTTTTTATTTGTAAATAACAGAAGATCATTATATTCGGCATGGTTCCTTATCAGTCTGTGTTTATATTTTTTTATGCATTAAGTTACTCAGGCGGATCCTGCTTGGCAGTAAGATATAACGCCTGACCTTGACCATTTTAGCGATAATAATCAAAACGAAGTGCAAGGCATTGTTTTAGAATTTTTTTTCTTTGAAACATTCTTTTTTTTATCTATTCAACACACAAAACAAATTACAATCAAACAAAAACTAAACTATTGTATTCGATAGAGGATTTCTGGATCTGACCGAGATTGCAATTCAGAGCATGTGTGCAATATTGGTTTAGCGTTTACAAGCTTTTAATATAATTATGATTATCTACATTATTACAATTTATAAAAGTAGTGTAACAATAAAACAATGAGCTTTTAAAATCATAGCTTGGAGCCGATCTGAGCCAGGCCATAGGATTAGGACATAGGATACTAATAACATAAGTACTGAATTTTGGAGAAAAAATAATCACAATCTTATTTTGTTAGCTCACAACGTTAATTATACTGCCGTGCCATCCGTACTAAAGAATTGTAAATAGAAATGACTAGCTGCGCCCCGCGGTGTTACCCGCTACATGTTTTCGGGATAAAACGTAGCCTATGTGTTAATCCAGGATCTCAGCTACCTCTATATCAAATTTCATCCGAATCCGTAGACTCAGTGACTTGTTACATTGGTGTTATAAATAAAATATTTGTATTGTATTTGTAGTTTTTGCGTGAAAGTGTAACAAACATCCATCCATCCATCCATCCAAACTTTCACATTTACTTAGGTATAATAGTTATTAGTGGAAAGTGGGATGACGTTCGATGGATAGTGTTAACCTGTAATTTTGCTAGCTGCACCCTTCAAACCGGAACACAGTAATGTATACACGCTGTTGTTTGGCGGTAGAAATTCTGGTTCTGTGGTGGAACCTTCATAGACGACCTCCAGCTAAGAAAATCTGGATTTTCAACTTGAGAGTAGTAGTTAGTAGCGAGTACTAGAAAGTACCCAACCACTATGATACTCACAATGTGTTCACCCGCACGTCAAGCTCATTATTAGGAGTTGAACCCATACTCGGCTACATTGGCATCGCTGCCATGATCAATGATTCGCTGTATGCGTCATCTCTTCTTTAGTTCGTCTCATTACTTTTACATGATATATAACTTATTAATCAAAATTAAATATCTTTAATTAATACTATTTACAAATTTGTATACATAGCTTAATCTAAAAGTCCGTCAGAGGAGGGATATGTCGCCGGAATGCTGGCAGCATTGCCACGCTGGGATGTCAATGCTAAGCTTTTGACCGTAGTATATACCAGCATTCTTGTCAACTGAAGCCTCCTTTAAACGTTTGGCCAGGTCCCGATATAGATCGAGAGCGGCCGGACCTAAAGTTTCAACCTCAAAAGGCACAAACAGATACATTCTATCTAATTTTACATGTTATATTTTGTGGTGACAATAGCTGCTCAGTGATTAGCGCTGTTATATCACACGCTGAGTGTGGTTTCAAACCCCAACAATGCCAGCGGAATGTTGGTAGCAAAGGAGGTGGATTGGCTCGGGTAGACGCTGGTAGGGGGAAATGCACAAAACACCCCAAGCGGAACGTCGGTGCAGAAGATATCGCCTTCACTTTGAATAAGAATAGCAATAGGAAACCCCCAACAACGAGCTTGAGTTGCCACTGAAGGAAAACATCGTGAGGAAACCATAGCATGGGGGTAATACTTCCTAGTTCACGACTGGCTAGCTACTACCCTCAAGTTGAAAATCTGCCGTCAAGCATCTAACAGTGTATTCCGGCAGGCTCACTTGAGCGGCAGTTCTATTCCAGGCTACGTGTGCTTTACCATCATCAACTGCATCGTCATTTAACATCAGGTGAGCTGTGGTCAAACACCTAGCTTGTCAAGCATAAAAAATATGTAAAAAGAACATACTGATATTCATATACGACGAACGCGAGTATAGTGCGTTTCACTAAAGAGTTCCCTTCGTCGTCATGTTGGCAGCCCTGTTCGTCGAAACGTCAAACAGATAGTTTCATTGTTCATTGCTCTAATTGTTTTCAAGTTTTTAATTAGTAAAAAATTTCTAAACATGCCCAAAACACTAAAAAGTGGTGAAAGACAGATGGTGTTAAAAGTCAAATGTTTTTGTGAACGTGAAAAACGGAACAAAGCGCCAATAATCCCTTTGGAATGTGTTCGTAGCCGTGTCGCCGCCATGACAGGTTAGTAAAATAGGGATACCAGGCAGGTCAAATCACTATTCCTCGTTTTTCTTAATGTATATAATAATTATAATTTTATATAGTAACTACATAAACTTTTAGATATGTAGAAAGAATTCAAATATAAAACTAGCAATTGTACTTATTTATTTATATTGTTTTTGAATTTAAAATGTGTCTCCAACAATTGTGTTACAAAATAAATAAACAATGTGGATTTGTTATTAAGTTAATTTTAACATTTATGGAGTTTTTTTATAAAAACTATTTTTTCAGGTATATCAGAAAAAACAGTCACACAAATTTATAAAGAAGGTGAAGCAGCTGCTAGTACTTCAACAAGAATTTCGACGCCTGGTAAGAGTCGGCCGCGCGATAAACAAATTAAGCTGGATGATTTTGAAATTTGTGCATTACGACATAAAATACATGAATTCTATGCTGTGAGAAAAGAATTACCTACGCTGACCAAATTACTGCATGAAATGCGAAATGATATCGATTTCAAGGGAAGTCGCACTACTTTATGGCGAATAATGAAGAAGATAGGATTTTATTTCCAAAAATGTAAATCAAAAAGAAAAGTTATGATGGAAAGGTACGATATTGTGGCTTGGCGTAGTCGATATTTGAAGCAGTTACGAGAAAATCGTGAAGGAGACCAGCGTCCAGTCATTTATTTAGATGAAACTTACGTTCATTCAACTTACTGTGCAGGTAAATGTTGGCAGAGTGACACAGAAGCAGGCGTTTTATCTTCGGACTCAAAAGGACCACGATGGATTATAGTCCATGCAGGGAGTGAAACCGGTTTTGTACCCAACGCTCAGCTGATTTTTAAATCACAGTCTAAATCCGGAGACTATCACGATGATATGAATCGAGAAAATTTTATGAAATGGATTCAAGAAAAGCTTTTACCGAATCTACCTCCTCAGTCGCTTGTGATTATGGATAATGCTCCCTACCATACAGTGGCACTCAACAAAGCACCAACAATGAACAGTACGAAGTCTCAGATGCAAAACTGGATTGTTAGTAAAGGTCTCGCTTATTTACCAACGATGGTAAAAGCTGAGCTTTATGAAATAATTAAAGACCATAAAGAACCGCCTGTTTACGAAGCAGACACGTTACTGGAGAAACATGGTCATAAAGTGGTAAGGCTCCCGCCTTATCACTGTGATTTAAACCCAATTGAGCTCATATGGAGTCTTTTGAAAAGAAGAATTGCAGAAAAAAATGTTGGACAGGAAGCAAGTCAAATTGTTAAAATAACAGAAGAAGCATTTTTAAGCATATCTGCAGAAGATTGGAAAAAATAATGTGATCATGTCAAGAATATTGAAGACAAATACTACAATGATGGAGTACGTGCAGACGCAGAAATTGACCGATTCATAATTGAAGTAGGAAACGATAGTGACGATACTTCTTCTGATGATGATACAGGTGGTAGCGACATCTCGGGTGTTGGCCCATTAGTTGAACACAATTATTATAAAAAATAACCATAAACATTTGTTTTATTTTTCAACCTTGTCAATTATATCAATATAGGTAAAATACATAGTTGTATTAAAACTATAGGACTAGGGACCGCAATCTGGTCTGGTGTCATTTTCAATCCGGCTGGATTCCCGCCGATACTTCGGACCAGATGTTAAAAAATAGTATCTACGTTAGTGACATTAAAATTTCCTTAATTTCGAGTAAACATCTTTCTGAAAAAGTAGCAACACTGGTTTCGTAACTACCAACATGACGACGAAGGGAACTCTTTCGTGAAACGATCTATAGGCACTAATTTTATCAGTAGACATGCGGCGCCTGTCGTTATCTATACTGACGCAAGTTAAGAACATTTTAATGTAATTTTCTACCCCAGGAATATTTACAAAATGATAAAAAACTTAAACAAAAAAAGTTTATCTAACGCGTTTTCCTGCTTTTATTTTGCAATAAATTCGTCGTTTTCGCCGTATTTAAGCTCAGAGTTGAATTGGGCTCAGAGCGGTCCAGACACTCCAGCATGGGTGAGTACATGGCTCATTGTTGTCATTGGCTCATGGTTTATGGTATAGCCGATATTCGCATCATACATGGTTTTATTGTATGGTTTGTCTCCTCGCCCAGTAACCCAGTAATCAAACATGTATGATGCGAATATTCGCCATACCACTACCCCCATACCACCTACACCATCGCCCACCTGATGTCTTTCTTCGTTTTCTCTCCGACATATTTTTTAATTTTGTTAATAGTGTATGCATTATTGTTATTTTCTTTTCAGGTCCTGCAAAGGTGGCTGTACTCATGTTCTTCTTAACCATAGGTAAATCCACTTCCTCTATCATACCAAATTAAATACGTAAAATTGACCTTCACAATACGCGATCCGCGTAAATTTTATATAAATAAAAAAATAATCTATACTATTATAAAGAGGAAAGATTTGATTTTTTGTTTCTTTATTTGTTTTGAATAGGCTCCGAAACTACTGGACCGATCTGAATAATTCTTTCATCATTAGAATGTTACATTATCACTGAGTGACATAAGCTTTATTAAGTTGTTAATTGTGTTTTGTTTTCCCGTGAGAAGCGAAAATCCTAATTTTTTTATCGTTACATAAATGTTTGTCCTGGTGGGAAACGAGCCTACGCCCTACACAGCTCTTGTAGCAGATATTCTACCAAATGAGCTAACAGAGCAGTAATGTTTGCACACAACTGCTAGGCAGCAGAAATTGCTGCGATACTTACCTAGAAGATCACCAATTAAAATACGTATAAATCTAATCAATTCACTCATTTCGCAGGATCGAGTGTGTCGCTTCCTCGACGGAGCTATATAGAAGCTAAGTCACTGGAGGCGAGGAAAAGACATAATGATGTACACCCTGTACCAGCTGATATAAATGAGGCTGAAGATGACACTTACGTAAATGAAGACCAATCTTCCATCAATAATAGTGACGAACTACTTCCTTCCAAGCATGATGACGAAGTTCAGCATGATTCAAGTATCGACAGCGACAACAAACTTCCTTCCAAAAATACTGACGAAGACAATCATGATTCCAATAACAATAATGAAGAACAGTTTGATTCCAACGATGGTGAAAGCTATCACAGTTCTAAAACGTACAGCAACATTAAAATAAATGCCAACAACAACGATGACGACCAACTTAACTCCATCAACAACGATGACGACCAACTTAGCTCCAACATCAACGATGACGACCAACTTAGCTCCAACACCAACAATGATGACCAACTTAGCTCAAACAACAACAATAACGACCAATACGGCGCCAACAATGGTAACGACGACCGCAATGCCTACAACGATAGGAACGGAATCTCTTCGAGGAAAGGTTCAAACAAGCCTACAATAAGGAATTTGTCTATCTCTCCAAGCTTCAAGCGGACAAAATATAAAACAGATTACAGTAAAAGGAAATATACGACTAGGAAAATACGTAAACAGACAGCAAATAAAACGACGTACAGGAATTCCAGAATTGGAACACATAGGTATCGTCCTGGAAGGACTCAAAGAAATCATCGTGTAAGCATTCCGAATCGCAAGCCTCAACCACGTCAACGTTATCATCCTCATACACGCCATAGTAGCCGCGGAAGCCGTAAACATCACTAATGTCGATTGATTGATTCAGGCGTTACTTTGCGGAAGTTCATTTTAAATATTCAAGGTATATATTTAGTTTATTTCCGCTTAACAGTCGTTCCAGTTACAACAGTGATGAGGACTCAAAAGTATAATTTGATAAAAATCTAATTAAAAGAGCAAAAAATTTAATTAAAATAAGCACAAGTCTTAAAATCCTTCTCTCTCTGCAGTAACCACTACTTGGGCACTTGGGCAAGTGGTTACTGCAGAGAGAGGAGGATTTTAAGACTTGTGGATATTTTAATTAGATTTTTACTTATGTAAAAGGATCTCATTTTGAGTTCGTTAATATTTCGCATAGCCCCCCGTAGATGAAGCTTAACTTTTAGCCATTTCCTACTCTGTAAGTGTTATATGCGAATTTGACAGCTGAATTACAACTGTATCGCATTATAATATATCTTACACAAATACAATTATATGACTTTGACGATTATTGAATTACTAGTAAGTAATTTTTTTTTTCTTATAGATTTTTAATCATATTGACATATTTTATATTTGACATATTGTTATATTAACATTTGTATGACGTATTCAATTAAAATATTCATTTATTTTACATACGTTATATGTTATAATTTTGATATTTTTAAATATGAAATGACCCGTTGCTTTGGTATTATCAATAAAATATTTGTATTTATATTAGTAATCACAGAGTTTCAATGTTCTATTAATTTTCAAAATAATAATAATTTATTTTTATTTTCCAAAAGTTTTGGTTCACAAATTTTGTTATCTAATTTAAATTTAACTTTAAAAACTTACAATATATGACAAGTTAGACTGCTGTAAGCTCATTTGGTAGTAATACACAGGTAATTTTTTAATCATATTCCTAGTAACACAATAACTTATACATGTATAGGTATATGTTTACAATTTACGCTACATTGCGTGCTGTTTTCATATGCAGTAAAAATAATTAAAAATTTTATTAGTATTTTTGCAACGAAACAACTTCATGTGGATAGGGTTAAATACGTACAGGAATTTACACGATTCTTATAAACAATAATAAAAATATTACATAACAATATTACAAATTTCTATTTTTAAAAATAAATTAAAATATTTTCTACTGGAAAAGGCATATTACACTGTAAATGAGTACTTGACAGATAAATTTTAAATGTGTGTGATTGGTCTCTTCAAATTAGTAGGGTAAAAGTATGACAAAACTGTCCAAAATTAATAATTTTGTAATTCAATTTGACATTAATTAATTTATATTTTAATATTTTTTATTTTATTTTATTATTATATTTTATTTTTTTATGCTCGGACAAAATTGAATTGAATTTAATTGTATTGTATTTCTTGACATTTTATCATTGACATTTTTGTTTTATTTTATTTTTGCTTTTGATTTGACTAATCACTGACTGTAGGTATTATTATATTTTTTTTTTGTAATGTTTAATTTTAAATTTTGCATGCCGCAAGGCAGAATATGGCGCTCATTATCTTTTTTTAATATCTATTGTACCCATATACGCAATAAATGAATGAATTATGAATTATTAATTAATAGTTAACAGAATTCCGGTAACTTTAAGAACATAGGAATGATTTGCTACAACGCTTGGATATGCTACGTAGAATTAAGTCGCTAGAACAAATTACACCAGACCGAGCCGTAGCGTGTCACTAGTTATACTAAAACAATTAACAAACAAAATATGTAAATATATTTATTTTGCAAATTTACAATGACTCTTTAGATGGTAGCCATTTGACCTTACCTTTTAAAAAAATATTCAGTCAGTGACATCGAAAACTCGACATATTTTAATAAATAAAATAAATAAATAAATATCGTAGGACATTACACACAGCGCCATCTGACCCCAAACTAAGCAAAGCTTGTACTATGGGAATCAGATAACTGATAAAATACTTAAATACTTTTTTTTTTGTAAATACATACTTATAATACATACCCAGTTACAATCCATTCACAAAAGCAATCATTTATAAGTTTGAGCAAGTAGCTCCGCAATAAGTTATGCGGTTGCTGTCGCTACCCTTCTAATCCTTAGTTCGTGTAGTCGATATTTTTCTTCAGTAACGGGCCGGCTGTTCGGCTCGATTACAGCCGCCGCGCTCACCTGAAATAATAAACATCGCGTTCTTATTTCAAATCGCGAGCCGATTTATTTTTGTTTTTTTTTTCTTTTCCTTTTGGCCTGTGAATAATTCTCTACAAAGACGTTGACAATTAGTGAAAAATATTTCCTCAAAGCGAATAAATGAGGAATTCGTTTAATTTTTTTTTTTAACTCTGTAAAGATTCTTGTGTATTATAAGTATGTACCTATTTACAAAAAAAAAAGTTTTAAAGTGTTATACCAGTTATTTAATAAAACAGTGGATTATTAGCATAATCTACTGTTTTATTCAAGCAATTGTGATTTACCGCAAATATAGACCAAAATAAATGCCAGAAGCTGTGATTTCACTGTAAAATTATGCACCATTTGTCCATAAATGGAAAAAAAACATTTGTATGGAAATCTCACCACCTTAAGTATGCTGTCAGCTATCTGGTTCCCATAGTACAAGCTTTGTTTAGTTTGAGGCTAGATGGCGCTGTGTTTGTATAGAAATCGAACCACCTTAAATACCTTTTTATTGTAAATACTTACTTATAATACATATATTACAGAACACACAGACACAGAACAAACATCGATCTTTGTCATATTGCTAGAAACAGTATCCAAATCAGCGTCGACAGGATGCCTACATTTTTTTTTTTTTTTTTTCATTTAATAGATCTACGTTTGGCCACCAACTCGCCTAATGCAAAGCGACGGTGATATTATTACTTTATTCTATACTAGCTTACGCCCGCGACTTCGTCCGCATTGATTTTAGAATTAGGTTACAAATAAGCAATAGTCATAAAAATGTGTATTTGTGGCATCGTAGCTCCCGGAGCTAACGGATGTACCGATTTTGATTTAGTTTTTTTGTTTGAAAGATGAATTAGTCGGGAGTGTTCTTAGCTATGTTTGATAAAAATCGGTTCAAGATGGTCGCCGCCACAAAATTAAGTATTCTTTCACACAGCATTGCCGTTAGCGTACATTTTACACGTTTGACGTACCTTTTAAGCCTCCCATGTGTAATGTGTAATGACGTCCATGCTACGTACTTTTTCAACTTAACATCAATGGGGGCAGCCTATGTCCAGCAATGGACGTCCTACGGCTGAAATGATGGTACCTTTTAACCCAAAATGTACCTTTTCAGCGCTAGATATGTACCTTTTGGGAACTCAGTTGCGGCAACACTGCGTGGGTATCAAATAAACTGAAAGAGTTTTGGCGGGAACGCGGGAAAAGTCGTGTCGCTCCGTTGTATTTTTTTCCAAAACTAGTGTTTTGTCGAGTGTTTATGCATAAAAATGGTGGTGTTTTATTCATAAAGTGCCGAATTACAAGCACGAGTGTGGGAAAATGATATAATGTGGTGATACATGACTTTTCGTGTTGTTTCCAAAACTCCAGCAAAGCTTGCAGTAAAGTCGCCACTACTTTACTAAAGCATCACTGGACTTGACTGACACGGACTGGACTTGACCAATACTAGACTTTGACTGTAACTATAGATGTAAGACATGAATTCGTTCTTCGCAAATAATGACATGGTTCAAAGGCCTTTGTAGCCAAACCATAAAATCAAAAAAAAAAATGAACTGAAAATGGGCTTGACTAGTAAAATATAGTTACTATGACAAATTTGAAAGAATGTGAGCATTTTCCACAGATCTGATCAAGTCGAAATTTGGTATACTGTTACTGGGAGTGTTTTAATTTTTTTGCATTTTACTTGTTTATATTTTTCTCGTGTAACCAGATGAGAACTTTAACACCCGGACAAATCCAGACGGTTTCTCCTACTTCCCTTCCACAAGTGCTAGTTCATAAAAAGTGATGAGCAATGAATGGAGACGTGAACCAGCCGTGTTGCCCAGTGTGGATGCGACTGCGCTGGCCAGGCGTGTGCGCCAGGCTATGTCGGCGGCGCGTGGCGCCACAGCATGCAACGAACAATGGCAGTACCAGGTATGACGGGTACAAATAAAAAAAAAACTAAGACTAAAATTATAAAACTACCTGGTACATTTTTTTTTATTTAAAAAGTAATGAGACGAACGAAACGCTTTTCTGATGGTAAGAGATAACGCCTGCCCATGACCATTGCAGCGATACACAGAACTTTGAGTAGCAAAACAAAGTCCAGGACATCGCAGATTTAGCGCTCATTACTTTGAGACTTTCGATGGTTAGTCTCAACAGCCCAGTAATTTTGCTAGCTCCAGTATACCCTTCAAACCGGAACACAGTAATGTCTACACACTACTGCTTAGCGGTAGATTAACTGGTTCTGCGGTGGTACCTACCTAGACGACCTGCTGCTAAGGAGATCTACCACCAAGTAAACGTTAGTCTACATCTAAGCTCGAGATGCACTATACTTATGTATAAACATCGTGAGGAAACCATATCATGGTGGTAGGGTGCTTTCTAGTATTTGGCTGGCTAGCTACCACTCTCAAAATGATTGAAAATCTGCCAAGCATCTAACGATGTGTTCCGGCAGCCTCACTTGAGATCCAGTTCCATTCCAGGCTAGGTGTGCTTTATCATCTTCGATCACTTAACATCAGGTGAGCTATGGTCAAACACCTAGTAAACCATAAAAAAATTTAGAGAAAAATTTATTCGTTAGCCGCGGTTACCGCAAGCCGCGTCTGTCTCGAGCAGACTTGAAGCGTAGAAATGTGGTTTAAAAGCGGCATGGCCTTTGGAATCACAATAAGGTTGTCGTGACTGAATTACTTCTTACTCCACGACGGAAATGATTGAGTGGGCCCAGTTCGCGCTTTGACACGACAGCTAGCGTAGGCATGCTTATTGCTTTTGAGCTTTTAAAACCGCGAATATAGTTTTATACTTATTAGGTTCCATACAGAAAGGCACTGCATATTAATTTTCATTACGGAAAGTACTAGTTCTGAAGTTGCCTGAGGAGCGGAATGAAAGTAATACTTTTCAGTCTCAGTTTTCAGCCCTAGGGAGAATCGTTCTCAACTGACAGTTGTCAATTTTTTTTTTTTAAGTTTTTTTTTCATTTCTATTTAACCATGTTCCAACTTTCCATACAGCGACTGAATTACAGCGCGATGTAAAATTGAAATAACATTAAGTTAAGTATTAATTAAAGAATACACATTTTTAATTACTTTAAACTATTTCTTTAAAATAACATGGATTTGGGCAAAATATTTAACATTTTTTTTAATGATGAAAATAAAAGAGAATGGCTGAATAGCTGGCCGGCCACAGAAAAAAAATAGGCGGGAAAGCGGCAGTCCGATCTTCCTTTGTTTTGTTGATTTATGTAAAATAAAATTCTTTACTTTTTTTTCTTTAGCTTTTCTTTATTCATGTTTTTATTTTTACTTTCCTTGTATTGGTAATGAATAAATAAATAAATATCGTAGAACATTACACACAGCATCATCTGACCCCAAACTAAGCAAAGCTTGTACTATGGAAGTCAGAATGAAAAGTACAGTGTTTACCTCGAGTTAAAGACTTATTTAATCCCTCGAACTATTAGCGCCCTCGCTACGCTCAGTTTCTTCTGGGCGAGCGTGCTCCACCTTCGACCCCATCTTCATTTAACATCAGGCGAGTTGGCGTTCAAACGCAAGCCTATACGTTATAAAAAAAAGAGTAAAGTTCGGTTTATACAAGGAGTTTTCATTATAAAGTTTTTAATATTGTTCTACTTCAAATTCGCTGTTTTCAGCGCTCCGCACGGTTGTGCTTATTGAATGTCGGCAATATTCAAGTGTACGTACTAAATGGCCAGATTTAGCGATAACAAACACGAGAGCTATTTCGGATAATTGTCGGAGACAGCCGGCGACGTAACCTATATTGAAAATTAAGCTTTTACTTGGCTTGGCTTGGCTTGGCTTTAGCTTTTACATTTTTACTTGGTGGTAGATCTCCTTAGCAGGAGGTCGTCTAGGTAGGTACCACCGCAGTACCACGCTTTTGCCGCTAAGCAGTAGTGTGTAAACATTACTGTGTTCCGGTTTGAAGGGTACTGCAGCTAGCGAAATTACTGGGCTGTTGAGACTAACCATCGAAAGTCTCAAAGTAATGAGCGCCAAAGCAGCGATGCCCGGACTTTGTTTTGCTACTCAAAGTTTCGTGTATCGTTGCAATGGTCATGCGTTATATTTTTACAAAAGGTTTGCCTTATTAGGCGTATCACGTCAGTCAGACACAAATATACGGGACACGTTAAGCTCAGAGTTTTTGTTGCATTTGCACCAAACGTACACATACATTTAACGTATACATTTGGTGTGAAATGATTTCCGCTAATAAATCGTATCAACTAATTTATTCTGACCTTTCCCGAAGACATCGCGTGGCAGCTGTGTCAGGTGCAGGGGTTGTAAATAATAACAGGGTTCACGCACGCGGTCTGTAAGCAGGCGCGGTCGCAGCCTGAAATTTCGGAGGGGGTCACTATGTCAATAATAATATTGTCGAGTAAATTAGACTATATTGCACAATACACAATTGTATTGCACACATTGTGAAACAAGTCTACTATTTTTATTAGAAAATCGCGTGATAATATTTGCGACGTCTGAGATATTTAGAATAGCAAAACCCGTCAGCCTCTCTACTAACATGTTTAAAAAGCATGCAAGCAAACAAAATGCATCGCGGTTAGATGCAGAAAATTGTTTTTTTCTTTATTTTGTATATTTTTAGAAGATTTTTCAATTTTTCAATTTGACGTGTACGATTTTGAGGGGGGGTCATCTCCCCTGTGGCCCTCCCCTTCGGACCGCGCCTGTCTGTAAGTAGGTTAATGATGTCAAAGCCTTTATAGGCCCGTGTGTTTTCGTGCTGTGGACAACTGTAACACACGATGCTAGTATCGCATGAACGTGAAACTTAAGATGCTGTAATTGTTTAACAAAATGTATTCATTTGCACGGGCATCCTAGTTGGGGACGCCTGGCTTCCAATCTGAAGGTCCTGGCTTCTAATCCCACAGCACGAACATTTGTCTTTTCTCTAGTTATCTTTCTTGTCATGTGCGTTTTGCCGATGAAAACAAACGGTAAAGGAAAACATCGCGAGCAAAATTACATGTCCGATAGTTCTTTAAAAAAAATGCTTAAAGTATGAAGTCTACCAAAATGTATAAGTAAGTAACAAATAAGCAATAGTCATGAAACTTACGCTATTTTATTGAACGATAAAGGATCTCCTTTTATGCGTAAACGATGTACCCTAAAACGCATCAATACAAAATTTTAGGTAGATACGTCCAGTAGTTCGTTTTTTGATGATCCCACAGGAACCTACAATTTTTATAATATACAAAGTATCCTATATGAATATCCAGATTATAAACTATATGTGTGCCAAATTTGATTCAAATCAATTCAGCCGTTTTTGCGTGATTGAGTAACAAACAGTGGTCGAATTGGAGTTGTTTACATACCAGAACGCATTTCCGTTCAAACCTGCCGCAAGGCATTTTATTTTCATTTTAAGTAAAGAGTGCCTACTTAAAGACAAATTGACTTTTATTTATAACTTTGATTTTAAATTTTTTTATTATAAAATTGTTTATAATAAAGCTTTTCGTCGAACCAGAACGATGTAAAGAAAACTTTTACGAAACGGAACGGCGTTCCGGTCCATTTCGAGTATCGGTAACAAATATTCAAACTTTCACGTTTATGAAATTAGTAGGATATACATATGTCTGCATTGCGTCTATTCTACAAGTATATAGACAAATTCTAGTCGCGTGACACCACTTCAACAGCCATAAACTTACCCTACATATGTTATAAATAACTTCACGTGGGCAAGGATACGGCTCGACTAGAACTCTATCATTGTCTCTATTTTTAGTTCGGGCTATAAAAGTATAACTATTCCAGTCGCGGAAATGTTAAAGAAGCCAATTAAGGAATCACTACATAGTATAAAACAAAGTCGCTGTCGCTGTCTGTCCGTCCCTATGTATGCTTAAATCTTTAAAATTACGCAACGTATTCTGAAGCAGGTTTTTTAATACATAGAGTGATTCAAGAGGAAGGTTTTATGTATAATACATGCATAATATTGTAGAGAAACACTGATAAATTTAGAGGTTTCTAATGTGATGTCGTAAATAAACACATTTTTTGCGCTTACATAGCAAATGCTGGCTGAACCTTAAAAGATAAATCAAAATAATGTACTACAGTATTGTACACCTTAAAAAGGTCAACAAAAAAGTCAGCGATGGTAAATGTACCACAATAACAATTTTTTATCCTTTACGTTTTACGGAGAAAAATGGCTTATTTACGAATTGATTTTATGCAACACAGCATTAATTTTTATCCAATTAAGTACCTTAAATACATTTTCCATTTAATATAGGTAGATCAATATTAATACAGCATGTAATTTAAATGAATATTTCCGAAGATATTACAGATTTAAAATGCAGGAACATAGCGGTGCGGCGGTAGCTATATTTAGTGTTAGCATTGCACCCGTGCGAAGCCGGGGCGGGTCGCTAGTGTTATAATAGAGTGGAGCTATTCGCATGAATGGAGTCTACCATCGATGGTAGGTGCTTTTACGACTTTGAGGCACGAAAACGAAAACGAAGGATTTTACCTTTTTTAGATGTTACGTGTAAAAAAGGGATAGTTATCATTTAATGCAGTCATTGCTGAATTAAAATTGAAAGTATTATTATAACGACAAGTTGCGCCATGTATTTTTCTAGTTGTTTGACCACAGCTCACCGGATGGTAAGTCAGTTAAGAGACGGTTTGGTTGAAGATGGTAAACAAAATAAACCCTGGAATAACCATATTTTGTATAACAGTTTAGAAATAAGGATTGTGTGTATGTTTATTATTGTGTTATGTTGAGAAAGTACTCTATTACACCACGCTATGGTTTCCTCACGTTGTTTTCCTTCACCGGCAGCTCAAGCTCATTGTTGTGATTTGAACCTTTGGCGGGTGTAACGACCGCGCTAACCGCTGGGCTATTATCGCTACTTCGCTTTTAGTAAAGTTGCCACTACTTTACTAGGGCTAGATGACCAGACTTGGCTAAACTTTTTTTATTTTAACTTTGATCGTGACTTAGACTTTTTGTGTAATTTGGTAATTCTACCGTCTTAAATCTTTGCAAGATGGGAAAACCACAAAAATACAACAAAACAATTAGGGTTTATAAAAAGTTAATCTATTCTGATTCCCTGTAATTTTTCACGGTGTTAAGAGGTTGACAGAGAATTTTAAGCATTGGTTAACTTTAAGCAACGTTTGTAAGTAAACTTATAAAAAGTTAATCTATTCTGATTCCCTGTAATTTTTCACGGTGTTAAGAGGTTGACAGAGAATTTTAAGCATTGGTTAACTTTAAACAACTTTTGTAAGTATGGCCCGTACCGTTTTTCGATTGCATAATTAAACAATACTTTTTACTCACTATTATTATCAACATTCAGGTTAAGAACTAAACACGTGAATGCGTGATACAACATTTTATAACTTCCACGCTTTTGGGGTTGAAGTTAGTACTAGGATCGCTATCACTTGATCCTTTTTACATAAAAAACATATTTCTAATATAATTTTTTCACAATCTAAAAGTGTACCCCTAACAAATACATCTTAAGTGATCTGAAGCTAAACACTGTGAAACAGGAAATTGCTGTCCATAGCCAAAGTTACCATCGGAAATTAGGAGCTCATGTTAATGCATTAGCTACAAAGTTAACAGGTTCCGGAAGTACACATTACACAAGACTAAGGAGGAACAGTATTCCGAGCCTTATTAAACGATTTGCCAAAGATTTCGTGAGAGGGATGTCAATGGACAACTCCTCACTGCCGTAAAACACAAAAATATGCAGAAGATTCAGACAGAGAAACAGCTAATAGTCTCCGACAGATTGCTGTACTGAGCGGGATATAAAAAAATAAAATAAAAAAAAAAACAATCTAAAAGTTATGTGGTCCTTAACTTTTTGTCCTGGTAAATTTTTTTTATAAACGTATATCGTAGGACGTTTCACACAGAGCCATCTAGCTCCAACATAAGCAAAGGCTTTCGGAACCTACAACTGATACTGATAATACTTATGTATATATTTTTGCAAATACATACTTACCATATAACACACTGGCACAGAACAAACATTTATCGTCATATAAGTGTTTGTCCTGGTGGGAATCGAACCCACGCCCTACAAATCTAGAAGCAGTTATTCTACCAAATAAACTCACAGGACAGTCACCACAATTTAAGTGCAAGTGTGAAGTGTTCTGTCGATATTGAATAGGCACTTCTTTTTACCATTTTTTTCAACTAGTGACCCACCCTGGATTTACATGTGTGCATTTTGACGACTTGATAACATAACATTTAATTTCTTTACTTAAATCAAAAAAGATCAACAGTAGGTATTTTCACAGGTTGATAAGATTTATGATTTTCAACGGTTAGTTATTTTTAGGTGTTTTTTTAAGATGCGCTTTTTTCTTCAACCCAAGAGCATTTGAACTCGCATTGACGAGTGCCTGGTGCACTGACATCTGCTGTCAGCGGCGTTTCGCTGCCGCCTTAAGAGCTATGATTCCCGCATTGAAATCGATAAATAGGTATCGAACCGAGTCGAGATGCATTTTATATCTACGGGAACAGTGTATTACAGTACGTAGCTTGATATAAAGAATAAATATGAAGTAGGTATTTCATTTATTATAAAATAAAAATGTGTTAATAAGTATCAAAACAATTTAGTGTAGTAAACCCAAATGTTACTTGGCCTAATCGCGGCTGTCATCTAGGTCTTATTGTTGACTCGCTCTTGTCCACTAAAACTTTGTTTGTCCTTGAAAGAAAGGGAAGGACAGCAAAAAACATTTATAAACTCTTAACATTGTTTAGTATAACCTGGGCGAGTTACTTTTGCTTTGATCAAAAAAAACGAATCAGATAATAAATAAAATAAAGTTTTATTTTTTTCATTTACCTGCGTCCTTACGGTGGAAAGTGCAAGTTTTTAGTCATGGTCGTTTGTTGCATGGTATTTTTTGTTCCCTGCGTGGAAAAAATAGGCGTGAATGACCGTCTTAGGCCATGCTGGGGCCCTTATTATGCACATATCTAATAATTTGTGGCCCTTTTAGAAAGTAAAGAAAATTTGTGATACTAAACGAGAAAAATTAAATTGTAATGTAAGCGAATATATCGGAGCCCTCGTGAGGATGGGCATTGGCCCCGTGTTAGATACCGGAACGCACTGGAACGCCGTTCCGTTTCGTAAAAGTTTTCCTTACATGGTTCTGTTTCGAAAAAAAAGCGAAACCATGGAACTATGGTGGAAAATATTATAATATATATTTTTTAAATAAATGTGATTATTTTTAAATAAAATTCGAGTGTTTCACTTTATTTCATTTGTATTTAAGTAGGTACTCTTAACTTAATTAAAATATCTATCTGAAGATTTGAAGGGAAATGCGTTCTGGTTCTTAAATAAGTTCAATTCGACCACACAAGATATAATGCGCTTCGACTTCCATAATTATACCTTTTTTACCCATCATGTTTTTCAAACTGTAACATTACCTATATAATTTACCTGTGCTATGCTAACGCTACCTACTGAACCACGCTGTTCATTTTACTACGGCCCTTTGTGTATTGCTGTCCATAAACATACATATACGTACATATATGTATAAGTGGGTACTTACAGCATTACTGGAAGGGTTGTTTAGAGTGATATTTATTTTAATATCAGTATGAATAGGACATTCGTAAAGTTAACACGGAAGTTTTTAGCCATAAATAGTTTATAGCCAAACTGTGGCAACAATTGAGGCAAGACGCGACTTTGGCTGTTTACATATTCATGCAATATCGAATCGATCTTAAAATCTAATGAATTCGATCCCATTTCTAACTATTGTAAAGGAGTTTACACACGACGTGATGCGATTGTTGAGTGGAGAGGAGAAGATTATTTAAAAGGAATAACGAGACAAACAAGCACATTGCCTTTTACTGTGTTGTGATAAAAAAGAACGTAAGATATTATGAGAAGATATTTGCTGAGTACTTACTGAACATATTCTTAGAACTGACGTAAAATTGGTTTGATATCGAATATCGGTATGAAATAGCTTGAGGAAGAAATATCCGAGATGTCCAAAGTGGTATTTGATAACGATAGACGGAAATCCAGCATCAATTTTGAGAATTTTCGAAGGTTTCATTTCTTAGACAGGTAAGGAAGAGAAAGTAACCTAATATTTTAAAGTTGTACTAATTTTAAACTATGTTTGCACGAAAAATTATAGTCGAATAAATTGCATAATACAGTTCTTTAAATCTGTACAACTAGGTTCTCAAGGGACTTAGGATTTTTTTATCACTTAAATAGGCTTTTCATTTACCCAGTTTCACAAAGAGGCATTTTTAAGCTATTGCATAGTGTCTATCGCGGGCCTTGAGCGTGGAGACCGAATCCAGAAATTCCGTAACGAAAATAACCTAACACCCCCCACTCCTACCGGCACAGCGGTGATACTTTTTAGTTTTGCCATCTATCGATGAATAGCAGGACTTTTAATGACTTTATTGAAATATCACGCTTGTCTGTTTAGTTCAGCAACTCGCCTCTAGGTGGCATTGGTTGTATCGGCGTAAAAATGCTATGCAATAGCTTTACCGCGGCAGTCCCCGAGTGCCACACATCTTTTTATTTATTTATAGTGGGTCCGTAAACAACCCCGTCCAATCCTGATAGCCTTACTTATACCGAACCATCAGGGCTATATAAAGAAACCAATAGGATAAAGTGGCTGTGGATTATGATAATGATGACAAAAACAGTGCTTAGACTGTATCTACTTGGTGGTAGATCTCCTTAGCAGGCGTCTAGGTAGGTTCCACCGCAGTACCAGATATTCTGCCGCCAATAGTGTAGACATTACTATGTTCCGGTTTGAAGGGTACTGCAGCTAGCGAAATTAGTGGGATGTTGAGAATAACCATCGAAAGTGTCAAAGTAATGAGTACCATAGCAGCGATGCCCTGGATTTTGTTTTATTTTGTTTTATAATTCTATGCATCGCTGCATTGGTCATAGACAGGCGTCATCTCTTACCATCAGGAGAGCACCTTGTTCGACCCATTCATTACTTTTTACATTAAAAAAAATCTACGCTTCAATTGGCTAACAAGTTTTGTTCATTTGTACAGGAGTCGTGAGTCCCGTCGACGCATCAACCGGGCCCCTTCTGCCCTGTACAGCGCTCTGGGGGAGCGAGTCCGGACCAGCACTCCTGCGGCGCTGCAATGCGCGCTCTTTTGCGGGGGTGCACGCTGCCAATACGAATTGCCACAACAACGTAGCGCCGCCATTCAAGGACTTTACTCCAACTGGTACACTCTTTATTTAATCACTGTTTTGCTGCTCGGTGGTATCTTGAGGAGGACGTGTAGGTAGGTAGGTACTTGCCAAATTTCAAGTCCTCGCTCAACTAATGAATTCTATGATCTTTTAGCTAGCGAGTGGTGTAATTACATTCTCTCAAACATGCTTGGATTTTTTTGATTTGAACCCACGCCCGCCGTGTGAATCGACCGCGTTAACCACTGAGCTGTTATCTCTATAAGCTTAGTAGGGTACCATAGGACACACTTCAGGTATGCAACCCTAAAAACCTAACATACTCTTTTTGCGATATAATTCACTTGGAACTACTACTCGTTTATATCAAAACCATAAAAATACCAACCCTAATGAAGAGTAGGTATGGAAAAGCCTTGACTTAACGAAGTAGGCCCATTATAAATTAACTTACTGCGATACTCGGCATTTGTAGCGTTGATAACTCAGTGGTCAGCGCGGTCGGTTCGCATCCCGAAGGGCGTGGGTTCAACCCCCAACAATGAGATTGAGCTGCCGGTGAAGGAAAATATCGTGAGGAAACCTTAGCATGGTGGTAGGGTACTTTCTAGTACTCGGCTGGCTAGCTACCACCCTCAAGTTGAAAATCTGCCGCCAAGCATCTAACGGTGTGTTTTACTATCATTCCAGGCTAAGTGTGCTTTACCATCTGCGCCCACACCGTCACTTATCATTAAGTGAGCTGTGGTCAAACATCTAGCCTGTTAACAATATTTAAAAAACGCGATATACAAGGTGGATGTAATTACACTACAACATCGTATACAGGGTTTATATCTACTTTGCGTCCAGGCAACTCATCATTTTTTTTTAAGAATTTGGCCCATCGGGCAGGCTAAACCTGTAAAGCCAATTTGTCTCGCAACTCTACCAAGTATGTATTTACAAAAAAAATGTATTTGATTCCCATAGATATCCTATACCATATTCCTTTGTTTGGGACTATGTGAAGTGCGAGTATTTATTCATTTTAAATATTCTAGTAAAATACCTATCCATTTACGTTTTACAATATTTTAAATGCCTAAGGTATGTCATCGCGTGACACGCGACTTTTGCTAAGTTTACAAGTGGTGGACTTTATGCAAATTTTTGTAATAAGTAGCGTTTCTTTTCCTTTAGTAAATTGTCCAGGCCTAATAACGCGAGTCAAATATATTTATAAGGGTTTATTTGCATGAGCGCCTATTATTATTTAACAAACCAAAAAAATCTGTCACGCAGAATAAACTTTGAAACAAAGTTTATGACGTCTAACGTTACTTTTTTTTATACAGAATAGGTTCGCGGGAGTTTTGGCGGGAACGCGGAAAGAGTCGTGTCGGCCCTTTGTATTTTTTTCCAAAACTAGTGTTTTGTCGAGTGTTTATGCATAAAAATTGTGGTGTTTTGATCATAAACTGCCGAGTCACAAGCGCGAGTGTAGGAAAATGATATAATGCGGTGAAACATGATTTTTCGTGTTGCTTCCAAAACTCCATTAAAGTTTTATAGTAAAGTCACCACTACTTTACTAAAGCAAGACTGGACTTGACTGACACGGACTGTACTTGACCAAGACTGGACTTTGACTATAACTTTAGCTACGAGGACACTTATTTAACTTGTGAAACTTAAAAATATATAAATACTTGACACTGGCAAATGCTAAAACGCGACGCCAAAACCAAAGAAAAAAAATAGGCTCGCGTTTGAACTCACCCTGCCTGATGTTAAGTAGGATGCAGTCCAAGATGAAGCACGCTTACCTAGAAAAAAACCTGTTTACTCTAGATTTGAAGACACCCGAATTGTACTGGGACAACTTTTTGGGACAAATTGTACTGTTGTGTTTGGGACGCCCCGGCGGTTCCTCCCGGTGCCCTGGAACAGATTCCCTTTAAGCGATAAGGCCGCTATTTGTGGCACTAGCACTTAAGTTCCTTGTTTGTGTTATATTTTTAATTATTCTGATTTTTCGAGTTCCAGTGTTCATAATAAAGAGTTTCTATCTATCTAAAGTCGACAGCCCTGTTGGTTCATTGGTAGAATGTCTGCTTCAAGAGCTAAAGGGCGTGGGTTCTATTCCCACCCAGGACAAACTTTGTGGTATAAATACATGTTTGTTCTGTGTCTGGGTGTTCTGTATTTATTATAAGTATGTATTTACAACAAAAAAAGTATTTAAGTATTCAATCAGCTGTCTCGTTCCCATAGTAAGTATAAGCTTTGCTTAGTTTGGGGATAGATGGCGCTGTGTTAAATGTCCTCCAATATTACATAATTATTATTATGTAAATTCCTTTCCTTGATGAACAGTCTAGATTCAGTGCGCCCCAGTGTGCGCACCGCTTTATTTGACATGGTTTTTGTTTAAGTATTCTCAGAATACGTTATTAGAGTGCTAATAAGTTTTCACATGCAAACGAATAATAAAATAAATTTATATAATTTATGGAAAATGGACACAATTTTCTTGGGCCTTGTTACAGTGGCACAAATATTTTATTGATACTGAATAGACCAAAATATATTTTTTCAAATAATTTTTTTTTTTTTTGTTTTTTTCATCACGGAAAGAGTATTTTTGCTCTACAATGTCTGAGTGCAAAAATCGTTTTTATCTGCTAGAGGATAAAGTAAATTTGAATTAAGAACATCGTGTGCACTAAGTTTGTGAATTCAAAACATCATTAAACCTATTTACTTCTATCTCCATGGTGCCGAATTTATCATACAACTTTTTTTAATTTGTTAAAAACTCAGACACGGTACCTCCTTGGTGTACGTTTTTTTTTAATTTGCATTGCGCGCGCATATTTCTTTTTCAGTCATATTGTTAAAGTAGTTAATACCTAAACGGAAATAAAAGTATCTTGTGATTGTAAAAGATTTTTTTGCATTTAGTAATTTCCTCGCTGAGGTGGGATGAAAAGTTACGTGTTGCACTCGAGTGCAAACATTTTTCACCTAGTGCTCTTTTGATTCCCTAGCTAACGCTCAGGATTCTAATTTTTTAATCACTCGCTGCGCTAAAATTTTGTCATCAAAATTGAGCACGCGGTTAAAAAGCAACTTTGCACTTTTATAAAAAATAACTCTTAAAAGACTTTTTTTATTGGTGGTAGATCTCCTTAGCAGGAGGTCGTCTAGATAGAAACCACAGCAGCATAGTTCGCGTCATGTAATAATACAAGATGTACAATTTAAAAAACCGACTCCATGACCTTTAGGCCAACTAGACGCACTGCTCCGATGAAACAACGAGGTTTCGGAGTTAACGAAAATATCATCGATGTATTTTTTTATATTTTTTTTTGGTATTTTTGTAAAAACCGCTCGATCGATTTCGATAAAATTTATATGGGACCTGTGTGTAAAGTCCTACAATTTCGACAGCCCGTTGGCTCATTGGTAGTATATCTGCCTTGAAAGCTTTAGGGCGTGGGTTCAATTCCCACTCAGGGCAAACATTTTGTGAATAAACAAATGACTGTTTTGTGTCTGGGTGTACTGTAAGTATATATTATAAGTATGTATTCACAAAAAAAAAGTATTTATGTATTCTATCAGTTATCTGATTTCCATCACACGAGCTCTGCTTAGTTTGGGGTCAGATGGCGCTGTGTGTATAGTCCTACGATATTTATTAGAAAAAAAAAGTTTATTTATTTATAGCAGATGCTTTGGACTTTGTTTTGTTAGTCAAAGTTCTGTGCATCGCTTCAATGGTCATGGATATGCGTTATGTCTTACCATAATGAGAGCATCTCTTTCGTGTGTACAAAAAGATGTGTATTTTGTAAGTGTAATAAAATAAAAATTTTAATGTGTCTATCTGGAAATCAATATTTCAGTGAAACAAATTCGAGGAACTTACATACGAGTAACTAATAATTGGTAAGTAGGTATATGTAACCAGAAAAACATTCATAGCATATTGTATTGGCAGGGTGACCGAAGATATCCTGGCGATGGCTCGTCCCAGCAACGCCAGCATCGCGGCCAGAAACATCATTCAGCAGTTCCACAGGTATGTAGTGTTACGTTCTTCGACCACGACACGTTCGTGCATGAATTTTTTTTGCGTCTACTCTCATCATTTCAGCCGTAGGACGTCCACTGCTGGACTTAGGCCTCCCCCATTGACTTCCATAAAGACCGGTTGGAAGCGGCTCGCATCCAGCACGTTCCTGCGGTCTTTACTAGGTCGTCTGTCCACCTTGTGAGTGGACGTCCTACGCTGCGCTTGCCGGTCCGTGGTCTCCACTCCAGAACTTTGCAGCCCCATCGGCCATCAGTTCTGCGTGTTATGTGCCCTACCCACTGCCACTTCAACTTGCTAATCCGTTGGGCTATGTCGATAACTTTCTACTCTCTCTCATAATGCTAGACTGAATGCTATGATTGATTGTTTGATAACTCTTAATTGTACACACTAAAATACAGAAAAACTGAAGAATTATAAACTTAAATATAGGTGTAACAACTGCCGATTGGCTAAAAGCGATCTCTATGATAATTTTTTTTTTGTCTCATTTCTAATTTTTTTTAAGTGATCTTCATTATTTAACTACAATCCGAGCGCGCCCGACTCTCCGGATGCTAAAAGATTGTTCGACGTATACCATGCAGCTATTAAACAAAGAGCTCAACTTAATTAATAATAATTGTACATATTTTGTTTTGTTATAAGGGTGTCATTTTATTAAAACCCTGTATAAATAAATAAAAGACTTAAAAAAAAACTACAATCTGAAAATCAGACAGATTGCTCTGGTATAGTTCGGTAAAAAAATTGTCATTTTTGAAATTTCGCCCAGGTCAAACGCTACGCGAAAAATTTCTGATAAAGATATTTTCGAGAAGGATAATCGAATCTATAAATTTGATGTGGTTTTGGCCGTATTGCTATGAGGTTGCATTTTGGTCGTGGGCTCTGGTACTATTATGCCATTCCTCAAGTTTTCATTTGTTTTTTCTTATCAATTTCTTTTAGTTGGGGAATCCGCACGGTGTTCAATCTGCAAACTCCGGGAGAGCACGCCAGCTGTGGGCCGCCGCTAACTTCCTCGGGGTTTACTTACGACCCCAACATATTCATGGCGAACGATAGTAAGTACGTGCTAACTGTTACTTATATACCAGTATTTCTACCGCACACGGTGCATGTATGAGGCAGGCTTTAACGGGCAAGTCTTGTGAAATAAGGCAATCGATGTGTTTTTGTCAATCTTTTTGTGACGTTATACATCATGTGGAAGTTTGAAATTAATGAATACTATAATACATATCCTGAATTATTATGCTTGGAGAAAAAATAGTTTCAAACGCTTTTCGTTTCTTGAAATTATGAAATAGAATATGGCCAAATTATTTTTAACCCGTAATCTTGATATCAAAAAAATTATAGGAAAGGCGCAATTTTATAGATGCTAACTTTGATGCAGATACATTTAAGGCTTAGACCTTTTATTGTACGTTTTGTTTATTCTATTAGCAGATAAGTACGGATAGTTTGATGAAAATTTCTGATAGTGCCTGCTGAAAACCTCTTTTCTGCGTTACGTCTGTTGCTGTTTTATTTTGGTAGGCGCTACAAACCATCTCTCTCTTCGAACAATCAATCTCTCTGACGAATCTGACGTCACGAGGCACGTGTACCTATAGCATGTCGCGAGAGGCCGCAAGAGGTGGGCGCGCGGCGGCGGCGGTACCGAGCACCGCGCGCATGCTTCCCGGCCGTTTTGTATTTTGATTCTTCTAGTGTGCAACTAAATACCGACCGACCGCGCTCGGTCGTATTATTTTGTTGTCTTACCTCTTTAGTTTGAGTAAATGATACGTTACCGCGATATTGACGCTTTTATGTAATTTAGTGGAGTGAATCAGTGATTAGTGCACAGACCCTTTTTTGTTTATTTTTTATTATTCATCTTGTGTACATAATATTATAAAAATGGGAAGCAAGCAAGGACGGAAAAGAAAATGTCTGTGTTTGTTTGTTACCTCTACACGCTTCAGTAGTTTAATTATTATCTTTTTGTTTGTATTTATAATTAACTAGTGGCCCGTCCCGGCTTCGCACGGGTGGACATTTATTTTTTAATTAAATTCTAGTAATAAATATAGCCTCATAGTAATTACTCTAAACTACTTTTTTAAAATGGGTCCAGAAGTTTTTCATAATTCGTAATACATAATACCTATTGCGTAAATGGGCACAATGGATATTTAAAAACTCAAAGAGCGCCATATTCTGCATTGCGCCGTGCAAAAATAATCATGTAGGTACATGCAATACTAACGTAGATAAACAAAAAATGACAGAACCTTTACAATATTATATTCATCGATAATTCGATGATTATAATAATATTATTAGTGTAGACTAGCTAACCCATGTTAATTATATTGTAATGTATGTAGTAAGCCTTATCCGTGTGCGGTCCATCTTACTCTATGGAAATTGTTGAATCGTGTGGTCTATGGGAAGGCGTCGGTTCTGAACGGTGAATAAAGATGGTGCCCGATATTAAAATGGTTTTCATTTAATATCTCAAAAACCCATCGGCCCCATTGTTTTCTCCATCTACGCCCCACCCTTTGCTGCCTACTTGCTACGTGCCCGCAGGCTACGCGATGCAACTAACTATTACTAAATACATTCGTGTTCTTTGTGACTTTCATCAAACGTCATACGAATACGAAGTCGTGATGAACATTTAATTTGTACGAAACACCGAAGGTAGATTTATTCGTTTCCAGAGCGAAAATATCAATGTAATCATAAGTTCCCACGGTTGCTTTATGAAACTTGAAAATATAAAACACTTGACACTGTCAAATATTCAAAACGCGATGCCAAAACAAAAAAAAAAACTTCTGTCATAATGTAACAGATAATCAATGTAAAATCCGCTTCCGGCAATAAGAATAAACATTCTATCTCCTTCTTGCTCGTGGCTATAGTAATTTAACTCTCCTTATCTATTTTAGCGTGACGTCAATGTATTCAAATCTAACGTCAGACGTATGTACGTCTGTGTGAGTGGAAAATATCAATGTAGATGTTCAAGCAGAAGTTCCCACTGTCGAGGACTTGGCCCTTAAACCACAGACCTAACCGCAGTTTTAGTCTGTCGTCAATTCAGAACACTATCCTCCGTTGTCTGTCTGGGGTAGGTTTTCTAGATGGTCATCGTTGGACAAATGCATGTCCCAAGACACGCCAGTCAGCCCAAACTTCAGCCTTTTGTTTCCAGCTACCGTCAAATGTCCAACGGATGTCGTCACTCCATCGAGTCTCAGGGGCTCCTACGCTAGGATTCGCGACCTCCACTCTAGAACACGTTTACCACAGCGGTTTGGCATGTTTTTATGAAAAAGTTATGAGACGAACGAAACGCTCTCCTGATGGTAAAACATAACATCTGTCCATGGCCATGAACTTTTAGTTGTAAAAAAAGTCCAGGGGCATCACAACTTTGGCGTTCAGTACTTTGAGACATTCGATTCATTCAACAAGCCCTGTAATTTCGCTAGCTACATTACTCTTGATTGGGTATACCACACTGATAAGTTGACGGCAGAAAATCTAGCGATGATAGCCCAGTGGTTAGCGCGGTCGGTTCGCATGCTTGAGCTTGAGCTGCCGCCGGTGAAGGAAAATATCGTGAGGAAACCATAACATGGTGGTTAGGGTACTTTCTAGTACTCGGCTAGCTAGCTACCACCCTCAAGTTGAAAATCTGTCGTTAAGCATCTAACGGTGTGTTCCGGCAGCCTCACTTGAGAGAGCCAGTTCCATTCCAAGTTTGGTGTGCTTGGTAAAGCACACCAAACTTTCTTCTTCTTCGACCACACCTTCACTTAACATAAGCTGTGAACAAATACATAGCCTGTCAACCATAAAAAAACTGAAACTGCGTTTGTACCTACCTAGACGATATCTTGCTAGGAAATATATTATTGTGATCTATAGTCCCGATGACTAGGTGTCATCGGGACTCATTGTGCTTTCAAAGTTACTCTCTCCTGGCTAGGGTGCCTGATTGTGATCTGTTTGCGGGTATTGTGAGATGAAAGCGTGCAAGGATAAAGAGATTGGTAATGGGAACTTGAATACCTATTTTAATATTATTTTAAGGACTATTGTAATTGGCATACTGTGCCGTTTTAGTCTAGAAACAATAAATAAATGAACAAATAATAAATAAAGTTATCATTAACATGTTTTCTTACTTTTAGTTTACTACTATAACTTCGCATGGCCAGACTATGGTGAGGCAAGTCTCAGTGGTCTTCTGGACATGGCCAAAGTGCTCTCGTTCGCTCTGCAGGAAGGAAGAGTGGCCATCCACTGTCACGCAGGTATTCGCACCCATTACTTTAAAATTATAAATGAGTAACGAATTATAATGAAAAAGTCATGTACCTTTATCATAATCTTTCTTTTTCTTGTTTTAACTGTAGATGTTCTACGTTATCCTTAGAAAATTACAAACCGAAAAATGTCATAAGCAAAACAGTATACAAAAAGCATCCCGCAAGGTCGTAACAGCTGTGATGCATATATTTGTATGGAAATCGAACCACCTTAGGTTCGATTTCCATACAAATAATTTTTTGCCATTTATGGACAAATGGAGCATAATTTAACAGTGAAATCACAGCTACTGGCATTTATTTTGGTCTTTATTTGCGGTAAATACAATAATTCGTCGTATTATAATTCGTCATCATCATCATCAGCGTATCGAACTCCACTGCTGGACGTATGCCTCTCTCCCAAGACACTCAGCCACTCGCCACTCAGCCCGATCTTCGGCTTTTCGCTTCCATTCACCGCCAGCTATCCTACGTATATCGTCTAATTCGCGGTCTCAAATCTACCTAAAAGCACGTCTACCTCAGCGGTTATCGGTTCTGCGACTGGTATGTCCAGCCCATTGACTTTTAAGTTTACTAATACGCTGAGCTACATCTGTGAATAAATTTTAGGCCCCATAAATTAAACAGGTTTGGATAATGCTGCTATTTGTTCAATGTCTTCAAGTATACAACGCAGTAAACATGTTTCCTATACGGCTATTGTTAAACTTTATTTTAACTCTTTTTGTATCAATGTTCATATTTTTATCAGTGACTTTGATTACCTTGAAAGTGCATAGTTCAATAACAAAAAAGAAGTGCAAAAGTAAGGCAAGATTAGACGGAAAAGTTGTCTTAATCACTGGTGGAAACTCTGGCATCGGATTGGAGACAGCTAGAGACTTAGCAAAAAGAGGAGCCAAAGTTATCATAGCATCAAGAAACAAGGAGAAATCAACGAATGCCGTGGAAGACATCATAGATTCAACGGGAAACAAAAACGTAGAACACAGATATTTGGATCTCGGAAACTTTGATAGCGTAAGAGAATTCGCTAAAGAATTTAACAAGTCTTTAGACCGTTTGGATATTTTAATCAACAACTCCGGTGCTAGTGGGTTAAAGCATAAATTAACAAAAGACGGCATAGATATCGTTACGCAAATCAATTATTTTGGGCCGTTTTTGCTCACAAATTTGCTGCTAGATAAATTAATAGCATCGAAACCCAGCCGCATTGTGATCGTAACGTCATGCGTGTATAACTTCGCAAAGCCAAATCTGAACGACTTGAAATGTGAAATAAAACAACCCTGGTACACAATATATGCTAACACCAAGTTGTATAACATACTATGGATGAAAGCTTTAGCTAAACATTTGCCTGAAGGTGTCACTGTCAATGCGTTACATCCAGGATTTGTAAAGACAGATATTTTCAGTAAATTAGGTCCCATATTGAGAAAAATCGTCGTAAATTTCATTGGAGCTATTTATAAAACACCCGAAGAAGGCGCTCAAACAAGTATTCATGTGGCAGTTTCCGAAGACGTAGAACATATTTCTGGAAAGTATTTCAGCGATTGCCAAATTGGTGAAGAATCGAAGCTTGCTCGAAATGAAGACTTGATAAATAAACTATGGGAGGAAAGTCTGCTAATTACCAAACTAGATAGTGAATAGTTATTTGTTAAATATTACAAATAAAATAAATTTTTGTACACCGATATTTATTTATTTTTTTATTTTTGGCACACACATTTTATGTATTATCTACGTACAAAGCGTTTTGATTCCACATTTTTCATTTGCACAACGAGGTTGTGGAACTCTCAGCCGCAGTCTGTGTTCCCTGTTAGGTACAATATGGGTGTCTTCAAACCTAGAGTAAGTAGGTTTCTTCTAGGTAAGCGTGCACCATCTTAGACCACACATCAGGCAGAATGTAGTCAAACGCGAACCTATTTTGAATTTAACAAAAAATAACCCTACCCTAATATGATTTCCTCACGATGTTTTCCTTCACCGGCAGCTCAAGCTCATTGTTGAGGTTTGAACCCACGCCCTTCGGCATGTGAACCAACCGCGCTAACCATTGAGCTGCGTATACGAGTATGACATTTGCGAAAAAACTTTCATGACGTATTCAATACCAAAGTTAATAAGACAAATTTGATTCCAGGTCTTGGTCGTACTGGAGTGCTGATAGCATGCTATTTGGTGTATTCATTGCGCGTGCGAGCCAACGCCGCCATCCGGCTGGTCCGCAAGAAGCGGCCTCGCTCCGTGCAGACTTCTGGACAAATCCTCTGCGTGCAACAGTTCGAGCATTACTTGCTGCCGCAAACAGTCGTCTTTAGTTCTAAGTGAGGAAATAAGACAAGAGTTTTTTGCAACATGCTATACTCTGCACTTTTGAAGAGTATAGCTTGTTGAAATACGATCCAGAATCAAAGTAGTAGATATAATAAAGAAAGTAAGACAGTTGAAATGGAGATGGGCAGGACACATGATGAGAGATAGTAAGTTAAAATAGGCATCAATTATAACAACCACACGATGGCAAAAGGAAAAGGAAAAGACAGGCGAAAAGATGGATAGGCGACAAAATATTGGAGTCATTACCTGGTCTAGAAAAGCTAGACACGGAAATGAGTGGAAAGAGCAGGCCTATGTGACACAGGACACGCTGATTAACTAAACCGGGAAACCCGATGTGTTGGATTTAAGTTCTTAATACCATAAGATTATACTTGTGTTTAGTTCTTTAGCCGTAAAGACAATACTTCTTCACTTCACTTTACGTTAAACAATTTAAGCTAAGACTAAACACCTGGCCTATCGCCATTGAAAAAATACAAAGCCATTGAGTGAATTTCATACAGTGACGAACGTCAAAGCAGCGATGCCCTGGACATTATTTCGTTACTTCTAAGAAGTAAATTATAGTTCTAGCTATCGTTACAATGGTCATGCTGTCCACTTTAATTTGTATCTTAACCTGCAAAACGTTTAGAGGAGGCTTCAGGTGATCAGAATGCTGGCATCTACTTGGGTCAAATGCTTAACATTGTCATCCAGCGTGGCAAGGCTGCCAGCATTCTGGTCACATATCCCATCTCTGACGGACTTTTAGATTAAATTATTTATATAAATTTGTAAATATTTAAGACATTTTTATTTTCACGCTGAAAAAATATCTGCAAAACATCACATTTGAATAATTCTTGGTACTTCTAGGGAAACTCTAAACTTGTGTAAAGACAATAGAACAGCTGAGTTCACGCTGCGACAGTGCTTGTATCGGCAGAGGGCTACGCTCCACGGGCTCGAGGAACGGACTTTCAAACTACTGCCAAAGGTAATTAATTCTTCTAAAGCCATACCGAAAGCCTTTTTGGTTGACAAGGGCAAAAGTTTCAAAATGAGCTAAAGCTTGAGTGTATTGAGGGGCAGTTTAAGTATGTGGATATTTGTTAACATTTGCTGCTACGTTTTCCTATGTGTTAATCCAAGGGTCTCAGCTACCTTCATACCAAATTTCATACAAATCCGTTCAGTAGTTTTTGCGTGAACGAGTAACAAACATCCATCCATCCAAACTTTCACATAAATTTAAAATATTAGTGATGGAATTCATAGGTAGCCTTCCTTACTGCTTGATAAAGGCACTGAGATTTGCGGTGGCACGCACCAGTTGGCCCAGTTTGGCCTGGCCTAGCCGCGATTTTGCGTCATGTTATGTTTGTATGGACTAGGTTATGGAATTATCTTTAATCATTTATGCTTTCTACTTTAGATAGTGTATTGGCTATGTGAGCGACTGCTCAAGCTGTGCGGTTGCCAGCACAGCGCCGGGATCGACTTCCGAGTGAGGAGTCGCGCATTCTACAAGTCCTTCATGGTTTATAAGTTGCGAATGAGCAAGCCTCCTGATCCCACGACGCCGGAGGAGGCCAGAGGTAATTGCATACCATATGAAGAACTAGCCAATCTGCCGCCAAGCATCTAACGGTGTGTTCCGGCAGCCTCACTTGAGAGCCAGTTGCATTCCAGGCTAGGTGTGCTTCACCATCTTCGGCCACACCTTCACTTGACATCAGGTGAGCTGAGGTCAAACACCTAGCCTGTCAACCATTAAAAAAAAAAAAAAAGCTGCGCCCCGCGGTATTACTCACCACATGTTTTAGTAACCTATGTGTTAATCCAGGGTCTCAGCTATCTCCGTATCAAATTTCATCCAAATCTGTTCAGTAGTTTTTGCGTGAAAGAGTAACGAACATACATCCTTACCTACTCACAAACTTTCGAATTAATAATATTAGTGGGATTATAGTGGGATTTTATGAGCTTCATCTGTTTCACTTGTCCAAGTAACACTACTAACAATCGCTAACTTTGGATTTTCCTTAGCTTATAAATTTTACAGAATATGATCGAGCGGTTTTTAAAAATTCAACAAAAACCTTAAAAATTGTATACAACGATGATATTTTCGTTTGCTCCGAAACCTCGCTGTTTCATTGGAGCAGTGCGTTTAGTTGGCCTAAGGGTAATGGAGTCACTTTTTTTTAATTGTAAATTTTATTCTTTATCAGAGCCAGCGATGCCAACCCTCCCAATGGTGGAGTGGCGCGATCCTGTAGAAGAGGACATCGAGCGCAACCTGGAGTCCGTGAGCAGGATCACCGGCGCCCCCAGCAATGGGAACGGAACCATTCCCGCCCTACGGGTTTATGAGGTAAACAGGGATGAGCAAGGAAAGACAGTAGTCGTTTTGTAGCGACGATAGCTCAGTGGTTAGCGTAGTCGGTTCACATACCGAAAGGCGTGAGTTTAAACTCCAACAATAAACTTACGCAACTTAATGCAAAGTTCTGGAGTGGAGACCACGGACCGGCAAGCGTAGCGTAGGACGTCCACCCACAAGGTGGACAGACGACCTAGTAAAGACCGCAGGAACGCGCTGGATGCCAGCCGCTTCCAACCGGTCTTTATGGAAGTCAATGGGGGAGGCCTATGTCCAGCAGTGGACGTCCTACGGCTGAAATAATGATGATGATGATGATGAATAAACCTAAGCTGACGGTGAAGGAAAACATCGTGAGGAAACCATAGTATGGTGGTAGAGTATTTTCTAGTACTCGGCTGGCTAGCTACCACCCTCAAGTTGAAAATCTACCGCCAAGCTAACCAATCTTTCGGCGTACGAACCGACCGCGCTAACTACTGAGCTATCATCGCTACAACATATAAAAAATACAGACTAGGTGATGTGGTGTGTAATCATTACTGTGTTACCGTTCAAAGGAAACTGACGTTCTCTTACCATGTTTCGTTTCGTACATAACAAACGTTTCCTTATAAAGCTTGGCCACGTTTTCTCGTGGAAGAAAAACTTTTATTACAGGACACAATATGTAAACATTACTCTACGTGTTTGTCCATTGCAGGCGTTCACAGCAGATCACAAAAGTCTTCCAGACCAAAAGCAGAAGGACTTGAAGAATCTTCGCATAGAGATTAACCAGCAGAGGGATGGATTTGCCAAAATAGATGAAGAGGTACCAATTTGAGACACACTTTGTAACTGTCTGCCTCTGTTTATTTGTTTTTGTGCTTGTGTTACAAAATAAACTACATATTTTCTTTCTTTCTTTTTTCAATACCTTTTATATAGTAACTGTACCGTCAGCATATTGTTTAATGATAATAAGCTCTATTGGACTTTATCATTTTTTTTTTTTTTATTTTGCCCTATCGGGCAGGCTAAAGCTATAAAGCCATACTGCCTCGTCTTCAGTTATTGCGATTATTCATGTCTTACATCTATAGTTACAGTCAAAGTCTAGTATTGATCAAGTCCAGTCCATGTCAGTCAAGTCCAGTTATGCTTTAATAAAGTAGTGGCGACTTTACTTTAAGCTTCGATGGAGTTTTGGAAGCAACACGAAAAGTCGTGTTTCACCACATTATATCATTTTCACACACTCGCGCTTGTAATTCGACACTGTATGAATAAAACACCACCATTTTTATGCATAAATACTCGACAAAACACTAGTTTTGGAAAAAAATACAACGGAGCGACACGACTCTTCCCGCGTTCCCGCGTTCCATTCGCGTTAAATAATATTTTTTTCTTACACATAAAAAAAAACATTTTACGCATTTATTGACTAATTGCTAAAAGTTACTAAAAACGCAAATACTTTTTCAAGCATTGTTCCAAAGACGTTTAAAAACACGTATATATTTCAGTGCTTGTTATAATAGTTATAATTCTCTAATTATAATTTCAAGGTGAGCTATGCGTATAAATAAGGCCGTAAAAATAGCGCGAAAAAAACACTTGCTCTCCATGCCATTTTATTAAATATACATCTCAAATTCTAATAAAATACCTGACACTGACAAATGTACAAAGTGCGATGCCAAAACAAAGAAGAAATTAGTCATTAGTCAGTAAGAGCTATTAATAACTTTACCCTATTTTAACAGGAAGATCCAGTTATCCTGGCTGGTCTACTGTTCGAGTGGCTCGAGGGTCTGAAGCAGCCGGTTTTGGGCCGAGAAGACCTGTCTTCTATAGTAGCCAGAGCTTACAACGTCGAGTCTTGCCTGCTGGCTTTGGAGATGGTAGGTTGAAAGTTGCTGGAAAAATAATTAAAAAGTTTGTAAAGGCTGAGTAGACCAGTCCTAATGTCAGAGTTAATTTGCCGAAGATCTCCGACATGGCTTGACAGTTGTTGTAATTTACCAAAAACCGTGCAATTTAACGTGTCCGGCCCAATGAGGTTTTATATAGTACATCATTGGTCCGGCCCAAGAAATCCCACTTATGGTCACCCATCGTAAAACTGGCCGTTGCTAAGCATTGGTGATTAATAGCAAAAGTTTAAAAATTACATAGGTTGTGCAAATTCTCATGTTTTCTTTTTACGTTTAAAACGGAGAAACTCAATATGAACCATTATCACTTTTTTTCTTTGGATTTGGCGTCGCATTTTGAGCATTTGCCAGTGTCAAGTGTTTCATGTGTTTCAGTGTTTTATTTTCAAGTTTCATTAGTGAAATAAGTTGTCTCGTAGCTATAGTTATAGTTAAAGTCCAGTCTTGGTCAAGTTCAGTCCGTGTCAGTCAAGTCCAGTCATGCTTTAGTAAAGTAGTAGTAACTTTACTATAAAGTTTTGATGGAGTTTTGGAAGCAACACGAAAAGTCATATTTCACCACATTATATCATTTTCCTACACTCGTGCTTGTGATTCGACACTTTATAAATAAAACGCCACCATTTTTATATAAACACTCGACAAAACAGTAATTTTGGAAATAAATACAACGGGGCGACACAACTTTTTCCGCGTTTCCGCCAAAACTCCCCATTATCTCTTCTACTCTTATAACATTTTTTTTTTTAATTTCAGGAAGACATCATGCTTCTTGAATATCTCCTACGTTTCGTGACTCGCCTCCGCCCGCTCGCTGCGACCAAAAAAGTCGATATACTAAGGCGGTTACTGGCATCTTTAACCCACCAATCCGTCAATATCAACGGAAAATGTCTTCCCAGCAGAGACTTCCCTAAGCTAAGAGAAGGAACTTCAAGCCAAGTCATCAATTTCTTGTTGAGAATGATCATGGAACTGCAGAAAGACATGGTAAAACCGGGAAGAGATGATGCGGATGTGATCATACCGCCTTGTAGGAGGAGAATAAAAGCTTGGAAATGATTATATAACTTTTATTTTCAAATAAGTTAGTACCTACAAAAGAAGTTATTACCTACTAATAACAACTTAAAAAAATATAGTAAAATTAATACCTACTACTTACACACAAATTCCTAAAAACAACCTAATTTAATTAATATGCCCATTAGAGAAAGGACGAGTGCAGTTATAACTGCGGTTAGGCTGGCTGAAACTATAGCGGTTTATTGTGCGACACGAAAAGCCATTATGTTTATTAACCACAATTACTTTTTTTCACATATTCGCGTATTCGCGTTGATACTTTATTATGAATAACCGCATCTATTTAAAAAAAAACAACTTTGAGAAAAAATAGTGCAATATGGCCATATTTTTCTATGTAAAGTTCAAAAATATTAAAATGTATAAATAGTAAATTTAAAGGCATTAAATAGATGGCGCTGTAAGTTTTAACTAGTCATTACTAGATGGCGTTATAACTATCGGAAGTTGTACTACTCGCCAACAGATGGCAATCTGGAAACACTAATCGACTAAAATAGTGATGTCATGCATCGATGCCTTTAACACCTTTCAAAAGAAAAAGTAAAAAATGATGAAACCTACTCCTATAACACGTAGCGTGGCATCTTCTAGGTTTTAATTCAGACTGAATTTGTATGGAATGGTATGTTATAATATTCCAATGTAAAATTTAACTTAACCTGACGAGTTAGTTCTACACAGGCAGTGTGAAGTGTCAAAATAATTTATATATATATATAAAATGTCTACCACAGATAATAAATAAACAAGAATAATTGTACGACGCACATCACTAGCTGTGACTGTGACATTCCATCTCAGGCCGATAGCCGCTACTGTGTTCGTGTACTACACGTTGTATACAAAATCGTTTAATACTTGTGACGTCGGCATCTTCCGAACAATTTTGCATACCGTTTACCAAAGTAAAGTTTAAAATAACAATGTCGTCAGCCGAAGAAACCGCTCAACTGAAAGCTGGCCACCCTCCGGCAGGTAAATAATATTGTTGTAGTTCTTTGTCCTCATTACATTTTATCTCGTAATAAATACGATTCTAAAACTTGTTTTTTATGCATAAAGAACGTTTGAATAAAGTTGATGACTTTCCAATAAGAATTATATACTCAAACTTGTTTGAATAACTTTAAAAACAAAGTTTTTTAATCGTATTTTAAGTAATTGGCTTCTTAAAGGTTCTTCAAGTTCTTGTATGACGTCAGTTTTAAGCTCGGGTAGTTCTGAATTTTATATGAATGTTGTCAAACAATGGCCTTCAAGGTCATTGATATCAGTTTCCTCACCAACCACTATTTTTAGACAAAGAAATCATATTTCATTCACACTTTAATGAGCAGCATAATTAGATATTAAGTTTATGTCAGTAATAACATAATTTGTGACATGTGTAGGTAGTTGAAAGTTAAGAATTGCCTGTACTCACTTTGCTCGTGAAATTTGTTTTAACTTATGTATTGGTAAATATTGGATGACACTCTAAGCAATAAAAAACTTACAACAGCCAATTTTGTTCAAAATGTTATAGTAGCTCCTTCACAATGATTTACCAATAAACATTTTAGAAATTGGATTGAATTAAAATTATTCTTTCACCAGTCAAAGCCGGAGGAATGAGAATCACACAGCACAAGACTCCCCATCCTAAAGACACAAAAGAGTCCACTAATGAAGACTTCACTGGCCTCGCTGGCCCATCTCCTGTCCCTTCAAACCCTGTTTCTATCTCGGGAGCGCCAAATAGAGGTAACGCTGACTTTACACCTGATGCGGCTCAAGTGGCGCACAGTCCAAAGCCTCCAGCACACATCAACTTGAATATCAAGCCTAATATCCAACAGCCACGGAAGTAGACTGATGAACTTACGGGCATTTTTGGTTCTATGCATTATTTTTATGCAGATAAGAATTTTGATAACTTGTAAATGATAGGACACAGATAGCAATTCATTTATTTTTGAAAACATTGTAACATCAGGTTAGCGTGTAAGCCTAGTTTGTTTTTTCATTAACATTAAATTTTCTAATGCCTGCCTTTTAATCAGAAGTAGGCATTGCATAGCTGCACTAGTACTTATAAATTGTTGGTAATCTTTTTTTACAAGACTAAGATTTATATTGTATCTAGCGGTTACCGATGACTTTGTACATGTGCAATTTAACAAAAAGATAAGAAGTATCACATTACAAAAACCTTCCTCTTGAATCACTGTCTATTGATAGAAACCACATTAAAATTTGTTGCATTGTTTAAAAGATCTAAGTGTACAGACGGTAGGAATGGACTTTATACTCTGTTGAGAAAAATATAAAGTACACTGCAATAATACAATGTAACTCAGTTCAGTATTAACTGATTTCATGCAGTTTTACATAATATATTAGTCAAGGTAAAAGTAAAATAGCTGAATAAATATCTTAACACATCTGAATAGGGTTGAAAATGAAAAATAATTCAGGTTTTTAATTTTAAAAAATATGTAATCACACCACAATGAATTCTTGAAATACTAGAAACACAATGTCAAAACTCAATTCTTATCAGCACTGATAAGCCGTTCTCTACCTTCATGTGTTGTTGAAAATCTATTGGATTATGCAATATCCCTATTGCATAATAGTGATTAATAAAATCAATCTTAAAAAACATTTTAAAAATTACTAAAATTCTAATAATTTCTTTTAAGATAAGTAAACTTTGATTATTTATTTCCATGAAAACAATTTTTAAATACAGTTTTCTAATATTTTTTGTAAAGTTAAAACAGGTCATTTGCCGATAATGTTTGATCAGCCTAGATAACTATGGATCAACAACTTCTTTTATCTACATTAACACCTGAATAAACAGTTTGTTTTTAATTCAGATAGATTATTCCGTTTCTTATCAACAGAGGCATTTGTCTGCAATAATTTAGATAGAATTACACTATTTCTGAAACTTTTTATGTACATGGCTTGCAATGAAAGTAATCATACTCCGTCTTTCTATTTTGTGTTCAAAAGATACAATATTGTAAAACACAATTTAAGCAGAGGTGTGATATAAGAAATGTTAACCCAAATTTATGGAGCTAATTCAAGTTCTTTAATATCCATTATGTTAACAAAAATGCCCAAAAGTAACCTCATTCTGATAGCAATACATATGGATAAGCTGTATTTTAAATAAAACGTTGCTAAGTTATGTTGTACTATAATATATTGTAGGAGATAATTTAATAGCTTTGATACATATTAAAGATATACACAATTTGGAACATTTAAACCTTTTAAATTAATGAAAAATTTACTTCTGAAACATATTACATAGTAAAAAAATGCTAATTTTTTAACACATTGTGTGTATATCTTTAAATTGGACCTGTTAAAGTACATATAAATAATAAAATACATTTAAAGAAGCTACTGTTAAGCAGTTTTTATGTATTCTATTACATTTTTTCTTTGATCAATGTTCTAAAATCCAGTTTAGTCTGCAATAAATTATATCAACAGTCATAACTAAGTACTAAATATTTCAAATAGAATAAAAAAATACAAAATGTACTTTTAGTGCATAAGTGTAAAAAATACTAGTTTAAATAGCTAGGAAATTAAAAAAAAAATCTTATTGAAGCACAACTCTGTTTTTGATACTTTTTATTTTTTCTTTTATTGTATGTGTTGGCTTATACTTACCTATAGTTTTTTTTTATATTTCTAAAGTGTGTTTTCGAAATTTATAATTTTTATATTTATCAATTGTAAAATATTATGATTCGTTGAGATTTTATAGTTGTTATAAATTGGTATTTATTTACTTTTTATTACATCTATGTCAAGATTTTTTATCTAATATGTATTTGAAGCAACTAAAGGGAAATGTCCAGTGATGCCAAGTTTAATATCACATAAAATTACAATCAACCAATCACAGTAATAGCCAATCACATGTTAGACTGCTACCGCAGATCCAGTGTGGGGTATGCTTAAACAAGTTTTGTATTGGATAACAACAAGGTTTCTGGGCATTCTCCTTTATCCCCTTAATTATTTTTATGGATATGTTAAATGCCCATAGCCCATCAGTGGGATATGTAAGCTTGTCAATTGGAGCTATTATATTTAAAATGCTCTAAACATTTCATGTCAATCTTGCATTTAATCACATTCCTGTTTTTGAAGTTATGTTATGTATGGAGTTTTAAATGGCCCTCTGATGCGGCCACATTTTGTATTTTTTTTCATAATTTTCAATAAATTTTTTAAAACGATTTTTGAGTTTTTTACTTCTTTATTATTATAAAATATATTTTTATCAGTGTAATTTCAAATAGGTATATCATTAAATAATTATGTCATAATCACGTACATCACACAAGTGGTCTTAAAAAAAATTACAAATATGTCAAGTTCTTCGACTTGACATTCGTCAAAACAAGTAGTCACTCGCGCTCTGCCCAAACATGCCCATGAGACTCGCAGCGTTTCCCCGTTGGATGGCCAGCGAGATGTACTGGCTCAAACACAACAAGAACACAGAAGTGTTTATTTTACTAAAGGCACTGACATGTTTCTGACACACCTATGCAGGGTTTTAAGTTTAGAATGGGCTAATTGTAAGCCGAAAAGTCATGCACAACTTTTACTATTGGCAACTAAACAGATGTAGCCATGAATTTTTTTTTTTGCTATTTCAAATGTGCACATAGTTAAAGAGAATGATGATAAGTAGAAAGTCGTAGAGTACCTTCACCTCTAAGCTTGGTGTTTATTGAGGCGAAAGAAACACTAAATAACCAAGCTCAATGTACACTAAGCTTATAAACTAGTATATACAGGGTTACTTACGTGTTATTAGGTCAGATCTCTGCATATGTAGTGGTAGTATAAAATAAGAAATTGTACCTATCAATAAACAATAAAACTTATAGATACCCCGACTAGTTTTGGGCACATCCGGTGGCCTTTTTCAAGGAGTCAAAGCACAGTGCAACCCGCGCTCTTCCTCATCTTGCTTCGCACTTAAATCTACTCTGTACTCTGCTTAAAAACAGCCACTAGATGTGGAAATGTTTAGTTATTAAAAAACAAAGTTAACTTTTAAAATAGTTTATTATAACCATTGATAAATCCAGTAACAATAAAAAATCTAAACAATAGATAAACGTATCAAAAAACCAATCAACAATCATTACATGCATAGGTACTCACTGTAAACATGAGGTAAAAGTGAAATTTAATGTTAGGTCTAAAACAGTACTTTCTTTGACATTTTTTTTAAATTAACCATAAACTAACCATTTGGTCGACGCCACACGTGAACAAAACGCTGGCCTTTATTTTGCTCAGCGTTTGAGTATTGCCATACAACGCGGCAATGGGGCCAGCGTTTTGGGAACTATTCCCATTGATAGTGGTCTTTTAGAGTAGTTATTATTTTAAGTTATTTTGTTTTGTTTAATTGAAGATATTTATTATACTTTTTTTCATAATTACCATAAAAGTATTAAAAAAAAAGTCCATAAAGTCTCAAAGTAGTGAGTGCCAAAGCAGCGATGCCCCGGACTTTGTTTGCTACTCAAAGTTCTGTGCATCGCTGCAATGGTCATGGACATGCTTTATCTCTTACTATCAGGAGACCGCATCGTTCGTCTCATTACTTTTACATTTAAAAAAAAATTAAATTAAAATAAAGATGCTATAATCAAATAAATAAAAATATTATGAGGCTGCGCGGGCGATGGTTTAGTAGTCGTTTAAAACTACACGAGTAAAAAACGTAGAAAAATAATTATAGAAACAGAAAAGTCCACAGACTATAAGAATAATCAAGTCCTAAATATAAAAAACAATCTTCACTCGTGCTCTCAATTTCTTCGACGATTATCGTAGCTCTTTGTTTTTATCAAATTGGTGTTGTAGAGCTGAAAATAACAAACAATGCCCACACAAGAAACAACATTTAGCCTAGCATCTCGCTTACTGCCTACCAGGGAAAAGTCTTGCAGATAAAAACTTGTCATCGATTGAGTCTTGGAAACAAAATACCTAGTATGAATACGATCAGAGAGGCTAGCATCAGGAGCGTAGCAACCAGGGTTGGATTCGGGTACGTTGAAAAATATTGTACAAGACTATCAAAAAGGTAGTAACGCCGATAGTAACTTTATTTATTTAAATCTTTGTACTCAATAAATATATAGTAAGAATCAACATGTTTATGCAAAATTTACTCCTCTTCTAATTTGTGTAAGTTCTTGACTATTATTTTCTTCAGCCTTAGCATATAATCATAACAACATCTCTTCTGAACTGCGAGTATACGAAAGAATAAAATCGGTACAGTCGCCACTATTGCTGCATTTTTTTTTCTTAGATTTGGCGTCGCACCCCAAGCATTTGCCAGTGTCAAGTTACATAATTTAAATACACAAAATGCGAATCCAAAATAAAAAAAGATGAAGAAGTATTGTTTGACAGCTTACCACAACACAACTCAATGATTTTTTTACAGATAGTTTGTCTATAAACGGGTGTCATATTTACCTATTTTGGGCTTTTACAAGTGAAGTAACGAAATTGTAGTATTTTTCCGTATTATCCTTAGATATGGATAGTATTTAGTACGGAGCATGAAATAGTAGTACAAATACTATAATTATAGTACGAAATCAACGCTGGTAGCAACCGCCGTATCTGCCGAATCAATACCACCGGCTACAAGGGCCCTAACATGTAAGTATATGTTAAAATTCGTAAGCGTCCTATGCCGCGGCAAAAATAGACTCCCAGGGTTTGACTATGTACGTTTACAGTTATGTTCGTTAACAAGTTTGTGAAAGAATATTAGATATGGCAATAATAGGCCCCTGACAAATGTTGATGCAGGGCCCTTTTAGGGCAAGCTTCACTGCCTAGCATATCACTTTACGTATGGAAAAATATATGGAAAGTAGGGCAGCGCCCTTGATGGAAGTAAATGGCAACTTCTTTTTTTTTTTTTATTGCTTACGTACTGCGTCATTCTCGCGAATTATTGATTAGCCACAATATTTCAATGATAAAATAACTCTGGTATAAATAATCTAACTGCGCATTATATTTATTAATTATATTTCCTTAGCAGGAAGTCGTCTAGGTAGGTACCACCGCAGTACCAGATATTCTACCGCCAAGCAGTAGTGTGTAAAAATTACTGTGTTCCGGTTTGAAGGTGACTGCAGCTAGTGAAATTACTGAGCTGTTGAGACTAACCATCGAAAGTCTCAAAGTAGTGAGTGCCAAAGCAGCGATGCCCCGGACTTTGGTTGCTACTCAAAGTTCTGTGTATCGCTGCAATGGTCATGGGCATGCGTTATCTCTTACTATCAGGAGACCGCATCGTTCGTCTCATTACTCTTACATTAAAAAAAAACAGTTTAGCATCTATTTAATCAATATTTAGTATGAAACAATACATAGTGTCACTCAAGATGATGTAAGGATTCTAACGATACCCCATCCATCCAAATCTGTTCAGGCATTTAAAAGTTAAGGTGGAATGACATAGGTACATGAATCCTAAAAACTATGAAAAAAGACGTGGTTTTGACACATTTATTTTTTACTTAAGCGGAATTACTCGCGTTTAATTATATTGGATACTCCGACTATAGTTACAAATACAAATATTTTATTGATAACACCAATGTTACAAGGCACTTCAAAAATTTTAAATATGTCATTAAATGAGCTTTAATACACTGATTACATGTCAACACAAAAATGTCACGAAATGTTACGAAACAAGATGCGCGCGTTGTGCTCAGCATTGTCACCATGAAGAAGGCCATCAGATGTGGCCAAAACTATAGTCAGAGTATCCGATTCTACTATAATTCAACATCGTTGCAAAAGTTGCTAGTTAGTTCATTTGAACCACAACCTCGCGATTTTGAAACGAGTTATCTCCCAACTGGACTACAGCTTATCTACACAAATATTATAAACTCAAAAACTACTGGACAAATTTTAAAAAAACTTTCACCATTGGAAAGCTACATTCTCCTTGAGTAACATAGACTATATTTATTACAAGAATTTAATTTAAAAATACATGTCCACACGTGCGAAGTCGGGATGGGCCGCTAGTCTAATCTAACACTAATGTTGAAGTATACTAACTTCTTCCTCCGACTCCATCCTTGGCGGCAAAACTGATGGGATTGATGCTATCAGACGGGAGTTGGCAGCGGGGAGCGTGTGACGGACTTCGCGTTTGTCCGATTCTAATTTTTCAGGCTATGGCGACATAAACAGCAACGCAATATGTTTTTACACAGAAAACGAAGCAGGAGTAAATGTATTGGCGCGCCTTGGCAGTAAAATCGACTCATATGCCGTGACGGCAAACGGCGTGGCGTGGCGCTCTCTTACGCCGTCATGCCACCACACCACTTCTATCGATTCCCTTGTATGGGCGCGCGCGTAATCTATACTTATCGTTGTTTCTCTGTGTGATCACTGTTTAAATGTTGTAAATCTGCTAGGCGTCCCGTGATGTCCAACTTTTTTTAAATAGTTGACGGGCTAGGTATTTGAACACATATCACCTGGATGTCAAGTGACGGTATGATCAAAGATGGTAAACAAACCTAACCTAGAATGGAACTGGCTCTTAACCTATATTTTGGCTATATTTCTTGGATATAAAGAATAATAAGTACCGCGTACCATATCGACCAAGCTGGGTTTGTAATACTTCGAGTTCAGTTCTTTTTCGCTCATCCCTCCCGCCAGCATTGGGGCCGCTGAAACGGAAATGGCTCAAGTTACTAAAAACTAATAAGTCATTGGTTTAGCTAATCTTAATTTTTTTTCTAAGTGGGCAGTGAGGCGTATGAAAATGGAACATAGATCGCGGTCAAAGTTACATAAAGTTAAATAGTTTTTTTGTTTATAGTCGTTGAGGACTGCCTACTCACAAGCCTGCTTCCCCCAGACAGACTCTCGGTAGTTGACGCGGCGCATGCGGCGACGCTTGCCACGCGGCCGGCGACCCGTCGCCCGAGACTCGCTCGACAGCTTCCGAGCCACTTTGTGGTACAAACATCGAGATGACACATTTGATACCTGAAAAGTAGAAACATCTTATGAAAACATCTTTAAATTTACTTTCATAGTGGAAGGTTATTCAAAAACTGATGATAACAAAGTCGGGGAATACAGTTACACAGTTGGTAAGTATGTAGTACAGTATACACTGATAGTTAAATGATCAATGAATTCGTTACGTTGAGGACTTAAAACATGGAAAAGGAGAAGGACTTGAAACATGGAAAACACAAAAATGTACACGTATTCACGTAGATAAACACGGCAGTATCCACGACACTAACACACTCCGTTTTTTTTTTGAGCTGGATTATAGACTTGGGGTTTATCTAAAATATGGTTATTGTACTCGCCATTGACTAATAATATTACCAGCTAAATATAATTATACCCATTATAAAATTTTAATTTGTAATATTGATTTACTGTGACGTTATTTACCTTTAAATGCGGGAAGAGTTATGACGCCTCATTTGTGAACGCGTGCGTGACGTCACCTACCGGCCTCGACGGGAGACCAGCGCTGGCTGAGTGCAGTCGGCATTATGCTAAGTTATCGTTGAGTTTGTGACATAAACATTTGTTTTCTTTGTTTTTTGTCATAAGATTTTGTCCGTGTTTTTATATTGTGTTTATGTCACATATAAAATGTCGTCTGTTGTCTAAATAACCTTTTTTTTCGTATTTAGGTAAAAAAACAATGAAAGTGAAACTCCTGTGAAAATATAATGTTACCAGTTCACACTGAGTGTCATCGAGTTCGTCCTCCATGAGGTCAATGAGGTCAGCGTCCTTGGAAGGCACTATCAGGAGTTTAGTCTCGGGGCAGTTGTTGCTCACGATAAGCTGGGACGACTTGGGAAACACGAGCCGGTGGACAGTCCTAGAGAACAGTATTAGTTTTAATTCGGTATTGTTAACATTGTAAACAACTTACTATGAATTAACCCTAAAATTGTAAAGAAATAATAATTTAAGCTAACCATTACAACGTAAAAAGGTTATAATCACAGATTCTTATTTTAATTTTGAGTTGAAAACCAATGCTTTTTGTACAGACTGAAAAGTCTGGAGGTTTTAGTCGACAGATCTCTACTTGTAAACTAAACTTTTAAAATGTTGATATCTTTTTCATTGGATTTAGACAAGGATATCTTTAGAACAAAGTCCAATTCATAATAATTTGCACTTCTTGTAGAATCATGCTTTGATGTTCTCATAATTATGTTTAGGCCTAAAAGTAAACGTCATTTGTATCCACTAATATCTATACATTTCAAGTTGAGGATTATACATATCTTACCTAGGCACATAACAGGGTGGTTGAAATATCTCTCTCGTCGCCATATCTTGACAAATACCATCAAGTAGCACAATATCTTCCATCAGCTCATTCACCACAAACACCTAAGAATGAAACAGAACTACGAAGTGAGAATCATTATATCGTCCAGATAAATCAATAAGTCGACGATTTAGAGAAAATGTCATAACTTTCGTGGAATGCGTTTTAGCCGTAACAGTCTGAAAGAACATCTTGAAGTTGGTTAATACGTTCACTTATTTCTTCTCTGGATACCAGAGTGCAAAGGAAGCCATACTAGCATGATTTGTTAGAATGTTTTGGTCGGGTCGACTAGCTTTGATACGAAACATTAGGTACAGGGCGACCCCTGTGATGCTTTCGTATACCATACACCGTAAACTCTTATTGGTATTCAAGTTACGCGACTACGAACCTTTAATTGTACATGAATCAGAATCAGAATATCTTATTAATGTGTACAATATTAAATTATTAATAAAATATGTAGTCTTATGTTAGTACTTAACGACAGTCTTGTCCTTGTAGAGATACAATAATAATAATAATTACATAAAAACATAGTGTAATCAAAGTGAATCCAGATAACTATCATAACCCCTAGGTAATACTAAGATCATTGAATAACGGGATAAATTTACGCTATATCATCTATTGTGGCATACTAGTCTTACCTTGAAAGCTTTAAGACATGGTACAAAGGCGTGTTCGAGGCGCATGCTGAGCCGTTCTGTCGACCAGCTGTGGTATGCCGGCACTGTAGCCAGCACCAGCAACGATAGCTTTATGCCTATCTCGCGCCACATTGATGCTTCCAATCTAAAATACAAAATTGTCTTGAATTATCTATCTAAAATACAAAATCTTCAGATTGATTTTCTAGCACAGAAGTAAAAATCATTTAAATAAACGAAAAAAAATGTATGGACAAGTAACAAAAATGATTATTGAATGTTTATTTAATTAGGTTTCCTTAGCAGGAGGTTGTCTAGGTAGATATTTTAGTGTAAAAATTATAGTGTTCCAGTTACAGCTAGCAAAACTACAGGGCTGTTGAGACTAACCATCGAAAGTCTCAAAGTAATAAGCGCCAAAGCAGCGATGCCCTGAACTTTGTTTCCCTACTTAACAAAAATGGTTCAAGTGCAGTTGGCACAGAAAGATAGAATTTGAAGGTAGGTAATAAAATACCCCATGATAGGATGTGGCGCCAAGTTGAAAGCTTCTTTTAACACGGGCATAGTGATATAGTACGCTTGCACCGCTGAGTCACATCTCACAGTGTAATTGTACGGCCGGTTCGTAAGTACCTAGAAAAAAACCACTCATTATACAGGGTTATAAGCTTGGGGTATGCTAAGACAAAAGTGAGTCAATTCACTATTATGAACCAGTTTTATTAGAGCACAAGTCTCTGAAATAGCGAAAAATTAATCAGGTTGATCAAGGTTCAACAAAGTATTCAAATTCAAACACAAAATATTTTATTGCCAGCCTATGTAGCATAGGATTTTCATACAACGACCCTCGAAAAACTCTTGACTCAAAAAATTTAAAAACCAAACAAGTGTAAAATTCAGCTAAACAGTTAACAGAGTGTAGAAAAGAATAGCACGAAAAAGATGTAATCAAGATTTTTTTCAAATTCATGTTTGTGACTTCTTCAAGCTATAACGGCTTAACAAGTTTGGATTAAATTTGGAGTGCAGATATCTTATAATCTAGATTAGCATGTACCCTACCACCATGCTATGGTTTCCTCGCGATGTTTACCTTCATCGGCAGCTTAAGCTCATTGTTGGGGTTCAAACCCACATCCTACGGCGTGTAAAGCGAAACGAAAAAATAATAATTAACGTTTTGTCCTTACACTAGGTATCTTACATAGACATCTTTAATTTATCATCTATGTATAATAAAAAAAGGTAAATAAATTATCTTGTAGAGGATCCAAAGACTTCTCTTGTTCATAAAATAAAGAGCGCGCGCAGTTTTAAACACGTGTAGTAAGCGACATCGTCTATAATGTCGGGCCGCATCTTAATGGTCTGTGGGCCGCATGCGGCTCACGGGGTGTATATTTTACATGACTATTCTACTTCATAGTGGTAGAATGCCCAAAGTGCGATATCAAATGTAAAAAGAATCGTTTTTATAGAAGAAAAGTCTCCTTATAGTCGGATAAGAATAAATACCCCAAGCACTCCTACTGCGTTCCCCGATACGATATAGTCTGTGGCAGGCTCGTGGTAGCGGAGTTCAGTCAAGAACTCATAGTTTGGTATCGCCTCGTCCATATCTTCTTCAGGAGGCATGTAGCTTGCTTCTACCATCCCTGATACTAATATATATAAACCTTTTGGTTCGTCACCTGCAGTCAAATTAGGTAAAAGATTTTAGCCACACAAAAAAATCCAAAACAGAAATCAAAATTACGTAATTGGTTTTGTTGTCAATCCTGTTTCTATTAGCGTTATCGCTAATCGAATGTTACTTTATCTAGGCTCTTAAGCTTTCGAAGTGCGATCGAACTTTGATTTTATGAAGATTTTTTTCACTAGCTTAATACTAACACAAAAACTATATAATACCTTTTATGGTTTAAAAAAAATTGGCTTAGATTATACATATCTGAAATGTTTTGTTCAAGGGGTAATAAAAATATAGAGATCGTGAGGCCCGGGACAAGTGACTGTCTATTAATTATAATTATGAAAACACTAGGTGCGCCCCTCGGTATTACCAGCTACATTTTTTCGGGATAAAAATGTGTTAACCCAGCGTCTCAGCTACCTTCATACCAAATTTCATCCAAATCCGTTCTGGAGTTTTTGTGTGAAAGTGTAACAAACATCCATCCATCCATCCAAACTTTCACATTTATAATGTTAGTAGGATACCTCGAGATATAAGAATGTCATTGTAGTTAAAGTTCAATATTTCAGAGTTTTCGAGGAAGAAATCTGCGACCCTCTCGTTTCCTTGCAGCCAGCATATGGCGCGAAGTTGCGTCTGCGAATTGTAATTAATTTTACAAAACATTGCAGAGGTACCTACTCGGAACAAAGTTCACGGCGTCATTGCTTTAAGACTCCTTACACTGAAATATACGATGGTAAACATGATTAGTCCTTAAATATTTTTACTAAATAAAAAAATATCCAAATGTAAAAAATGCCCTCAAATATTTTTAAGATAAATGACACCTTTTATCCCTGAATAATGTTCCATAAAACAATACAAAATTCCAAGTGACTACGTCTTGTAGTTCGATTTTTGACAATCCCACAGAAACCTCACATTTTTCTGGTATAAAAAGTATCCTATACGTTAATCCAGGTAATTAACTATATTTTATTCCCACAAGATGGACAGACGTCCTAGTAAGGACTGCAGGAACGCGCTGGATGCGGGCCGCTTCCAACCGGTCTTTATGGAAGTCAATGGGGGAGGCCTATGTCCAGCAGTGGACGTCCTACGGCTGAAATGATGATGATGATGATGAACTATATTTGTGGCAAATTTCATCCAAATCCGTTTTTGCGTAATTAAATAACAAACATCCATACATCCAAGCGTACAAACTTTCACGTTTATAATATTAGTAGGTCTTACCTCTGGGGAAGAAGGTGCGACAAGACTTCCTTTATGCCGACATTGTTGGATTCTATCTTGTATTGCGTTTACTAGTAAACGGTATTCCACTTCATCAAGAAACCCTGAAGCAAAACATACATTGATTTTTGAGCATCCGGATCCGCCGTGTTGCTTTAAGCTGTCCTATTGCTAGACTTTTGCCTCTTCTCATTATGAAAAGGCCTCCGACACCAGGTCAAGTGCAGATCAGAAGACTTCACATAATTATCTCCGAAAATGTTAAGAACTTTCAGATTTTTATTTAATGATTGACAGACTAGTTAAACCACAGCTCACCTGATGCTCAGTGACGGTCGAAGATGGTGAACACGCCTAGCCTGGAAAGAAACTGGCTACCAAGTGAGGCTGTCGGAACACACCGTTTTTTACTACAGAAGCAACATTGAAATCTCGAAAAAAAATAGGAATACTAGCTACGCCTCGCGGTGTTACCCGCTACATGTTTTCGGGATAAAAGTAGCCTATGTATCAATCCAGGGTATCAGCTACCTCCATACCGAATTGCATACAAATCCGTTCAGTAGTTTTTGCGTGAAAGAGTAACAAACATCAATCCATCCGTCAATCCATCCAAACTGTGAAAGTATTGGAAACATTTATAATATTAAATGAGATGTCACTTTCAACAAACTATAGAAAACAATCGTTTTTTTCATGATTTTAGTGTTGGCTTGCATTTTTCTATTATTTCAGCGAAAAAGACCAGTAACATTACCTTCTTCCTTTAACTGCATGGCGTCTAGCATCATGATATTTAGAGTGGAAGTGGTGGCTTGACGGGTTTTCACTGTGATCGCAGTCCACGGCCTGTCTCTTTGGAGCATCCCCAGTTGTCTGGTCACCGCTAACCTACCAAAACAACCTCTATTACTATTTTTTACACCAACTTCCAAATAGTATTAAGGATGTGAAGTCTGAAAAAGAAATTAAAAACGTATGTATTTGATAATTTTTCACAGTGAGTGTGTTTATATGTTGTGTGTGTGTTTGTGTGTTGTTGTTGTTATATGTAATTTAATAAATTTAATCATAATTCACCTACCTACGTTAATCAAGAATGCACAAGTACATACACGTTTGTTTATGACAATTTTGTTCTAGAATAAGATATGGGGAGAATGGTTTCGTTCGTCTCATTATTAACTTTTATTAAAAAATGGATGACCAGTTGCAAATAACCAGTTTGTAGCGATAATAGCTTAGTAGTTAGCGGGGTCGGATCTCCCGCCCGAGGGCTGCCTGTGAAGGAAAACGTTGCGAGAAAACAGCACGGTGGTAATACCTACTCTTTAGTACTCGGCTGGCAAGCTACCATTCTCAAGTTTAAAACCTGTTACCAAGCAAGAAACCCTTTACCATTTCAGGATATGTCTATTTACATTATTTAATTACCCGGTGTGAACTAACATCAGGTGAGCTGTGGTCAACCTTTTTTTTTTTGGCCAGGGAAATCTTTAATGGATGAAGCACGGTGGTTATATGGGACTCTCCGCCAAAGTGGCGGCCTACCCACTTTAAAACCCCTGCGGTGTTTCTGCCTGACACCTATGTGCCGGGGCTACGGGAACGCTTTCGCATACATTTGTAGCGATGATAGCTCAGTGGTTAGCGCGGTAGGTTCGCATGCCGAAGGGCGTGGGTTTAAACCCCAACAATAAGCTCGAGCTGCCGGTGAAGGAAAACATCGTGAGGAAACCATAGCATGGTGGTAGGGTACTTTCTAGTACTCGGCTGGCTAGCTACCACCCTCAAGTTGAAAATCTGCCGCCAAGCATCTAACGGTGTGTTCCGGCAGCCTCACTTGAGAGCCAGTTCCATTCCAGGCTACCTAGCCTGGAATGGAACTGGCTCTGAAATGGTGGTCGAAGATGGTAAAGCACACCTGTGCTTTACCATCTTCGACCACACCTTCACTTAACATCAGGTGAGCTGTGGTCAAACAACTAGCCTGTCAACCATTAAAAAAAAAAAAAAAAAATCATCCGCGGCCCCGACAGCGTTGGTCCCCTGGGACCCTTCCCTTGTAGGGGTGGAGCTGGCGAGCCTTCACCTACCCCTCTTTCCTTGAGGGGCGCGCGGAAACACCGCGCGCGCCACCTCAGGGGCTACTCTTGTCGGTCGACGGACTCCCCCGAGCCCGCCATCCAAGGCCCCTGTTATGGGGGTTGGAGGAGGGCGTAGACCCTCCTCCGACGCCCGGCTCTTCGGCGGCGCATTGGGAGGTCTGTACTGGCCTCTCGTTGGCGCTCTGCCGTTTCCTTCTGGAACATAACTTGTTCACAGAAGGAAACTGCCGCCTCCCACGATCTCTCGCCCCCGAGCATTGAGGATATCAACGCTGGAAGCGAGAGATCATTGCTGTGGTCAATCTAACCTAACCTAGACTGTCATCTATATAAAAAACGGTAAATGATGGTTACCTATCAGAATCCAGTTTGGCGTAAAGTGTCTCTTGGATTTGTTTGTTATCGACCAACTGTGGAAGGAGGTTGCATACTTCTTGTTCTCCCGTCACAAAACCCTAAATAAATCCCACTAACATTATAAAAGTGAAAGTTTAGATGGATGGATGTTTGTTACACTTTCACGCAAAAACTACTAAACGGATTGCGATAAAATTTGGTATGTAGGTAGGTAGCTGATACCCTGGATTAACACATAGGCTACTATTTATCCCGAAAACATGTAGCGGGTAACACCGCGGGGCGCAGCTAGTCAATAAATAACAAATACTTTAAAGCATTTCGTACAGCGCCATCTATCTTGTTAAACGGAAACTAGATACTACAACACAAATACTTACATACTTTTCTTTTTTTTTTAGTTTTGGCGTCTCATCTTGAGCATTTGCCAGTGTCAAGTGTCTCACATTTTCAATTTTTAAAAGTTAAATAGGTTACGATAAATAAAGTAGTGGCTACTTTACTACAAAGCTTCGATGGAGTTTTGGAAGCAACACGAAAAGTCATGTTTCACCGCATTATATCATTTTCCCACACTCGCGTTTGTGATCCGGCACTTTATGAATAAAACACCATTTTTATGCATAAACACTCGATAAAACACTAGCTTTGGAAAAAAATACAACGAGGCGACCCGACTCTTTCCGCGTTCCCGCCAAAACTCCCTTTACATACTTATTTTAATCAGTCTTTTTTTTATATTTACAACAAAAATACTACCTAAGTACTAGCGTGTCAAACATTAAAAAAAAAATTAAGTACCATAAGATTTGAATTGTATTTACCTTGCCAACGTCATATCCAAAAGCCAGCTGTATATCAATCATATGGTCGACGTAAGCCATTATTTTAGGCACTGACACTCTGAAAATACCCATCATAACTATCATCATCATCATTTTAGCCGTAGGACGTCCACTGCTGGACATTGGACATAGGCCTCCACCATTGACTTCCATAAAGACCGGTTGGAAGCGGCTCGCATCCAGCGCGTTTCTGCGGTCTTTGGTCGTCTGTCCACCTTGTGCGTGGACGTCCAACGCTTACACTATGTTTATAATTATCATAACTATGGTAGCGTACAAAGTGCTTATTATAATCGGAAGCAGTTTATTAAATCGTAACCTGGAACAAATACTTGAGCTGTTTCTTTATTCTGCGCTCGAATATATGTTCCTGTAACAAATTTCCTGTAACAGGGACAAGCCTATGTCACCCGGAGATAGTGTAGCTTCCCAACGGTGAAAGAATTTTTGAAATCGGTCCAGTAGTTTCGGAGCCTATTCAATAGAAACAAACAAAACAAATCTTTCCTCATTATAATATTGTAGATTTACAACATTCGTCGGTGACCTATAAATAAACTTATTAGTTTTGGCAACGGAACGCGGAGAGTCGTGTCGCCCCGTTGTTTTTTTTTCTAAAACTTGTATTTTGTCGAGTGTTTATGCATAAAAATGATATTGTTTTCATAAAGTGTCGAATCACAAGCGCCATTGTGAGAAAATTATATAATGTGGTGAAACATGATTTTCTGTGTTGCTTCCAAAACTCCATCGAAGCTTTATAGTAAAGTCACCACTACTTTACTAAAGCATGACTGGACTTGACTGTACTTGACCAAGACTGGACTTTGACTATAACTTTAGGTAAGAGGGCACTTATTAAACTTTTGAAACTTGAAAATATATAAATACTTGACACTGTCAAATGCTAAAACGCGACGCCAAAACGAAAGAAAAAAAAACTTATTTACTACCCATACGCGAGAAATCCAAAAGAGAATGATTTGATATAATTTTCGGTTTTTTAAGTCGAGCCGCTGCCGATGGGGATATCGTTTTTGTTGTACCTGGCCAGTTTACAAAGCCTGAGAAACCGCAGCATCCTCAACAGTTTAGTAGCGGTAAGCACGCTCGAATTAAGATTCTTCCATTTATCCCACGGAGTTAGTGCGTCTATGATGTCTAGCACTAAATCTGAAATATAGAAAAAATATTTTGAGTCTTAATAGGGTATAACGTGAAAGGTGGAAACATGTAAATCTATCCTCTGTATGCCGTCCCATCTACCAAGAAATGAGAGTCGTTTCGTCAGGCAACTTGGCTTTTAAAGCTATATAAATCCCCCCGTCTGTTCTCGAGATGTATCGTGTTTTCCATTCTTAGATGCCTGGAAGAGATCACTCTTTAAAATAAGTTCACTTGTGGCACTAGATCGTAAGATTTTTTTTGTCGGTACTTTTTTCTATTTTTGGTGTGCACAAAAAATTAGAAACGATTTTATTTCTATCTATCTACATATCGTCCACTTGCGACGACAGCGTGACATCTCGAATTATACGATTTTTCGTTTTACTGATATTCTGAAACGCGATCTCGAGTTCTATTATCTCCAAAAACGGGATATTGTTTTCTGCACACAACAAAGAAAAGAGAGAAAAGACAAAATATTACGATATAGCGCTGTTTCGTTTGATTGGCTTCGACACAGTGACAGTTCAGTTGTCACCTTCAGTTGTCAGCTTTGATGTGTGAAGTGCTCTAGGTTTTCATAAAAAACGTGACATCATGAGGATACCACATATTAAATGTTAATTTCCACATCATCTTTAACGTGACAACTAAACTTGCCACCTTGTAAACTTACTATTTATTTGGAACAACGTGCTAAGTCTCTTTTCAAACTCTAAAATGAAATTAATTTACTTCAAACGTGTTTTTTCTTTTTGATGTATCATTTCAATACTTCTAATAACTAATCACTTCATACATAATAAAGCTATATTGATATCAATTTAAGAGATTTATTCATTTAAAAGTATAAAAACCGTTTTCTGTAATTTTATGGTTATGTAATGTCACACTGTCATCGCAAGTGGACGATATATATAGACAAAAATAACTATAAATTCTAAATGAAAAGGTAAAAATGTTCAATGAATTCTAACCACCAGTAGCCATAGCGATAATAAAGAAGTCCAATTTATTCCAGTGCGATTTAAAATATCCGATTACACCGAAACCGCACATCTTAATAATCATTTCCAATACGTAGATTACGAAAAAGAAGCTGCAAAGAAATCCCTCAGTAAATTTAACGCTGCAGACGAAATTTAAAAATAGAATGTCTACAATACTACCAATTTTGGTAGTTTTTTTTTTACACATCTAAAGTTTAAAAAATCTATAACCCGACTGCGAACAATAAAATTAAAATGAAAATAGCTATAAATAATTAAAGAAAAAAAACTTTTGAACCCAAATCAATTTAAACATACAGTATAACTTATTTACATGTATTTTTGTAATCCCCTTTTAATTCCCTTTATTTCGATACCTTACTTGATCGGGTTGGTTAATGTTTTTTTAATTAACGTTTCGCCAAAATTCCGCCATTTTGTCAGGGACACTTTTAAGACGTATATAACGATACCTTAACTGTAGAAATCCATCCAGCCGTTTGGAAGGTACGAGGTAGTAAAGAAATATACATACATACAAGATGCGTGCAAAAAACAACCTTTCCTTGGCAGTCGGGTAAAAAGACAGCAACTCTTTAGTAAGTTTCAAGAAAAAAAAAAATTAAAAGCAATGAGACGAACGAGACGCTCTCCTGATGGTATACCCACCTTCGGCATAGCACAACCCATTACAACAGTGTAAACTCACAGATTCAAAGCTTTGATAGCATATATGACAGACGTCGATACAGGGGGCTTCAGTGCCACCTCGCAGAGTATTACTGGCGTATTGCACAGTATCATGATGTATATGAAGCCGTCGAACCAAGCGGACGAGGCCAGGTCGTAGCAGCGGCGCCGGCAGCCCACCTGGGAGGTCTGGGCCCCACCAGCACTGGGAGTCATCATGACCACTAATTTACGGCGAAGCCATACTGCATATGCCTGTAACGTTGTGGAAAGAAAGGATATATTTATTTACGCAACACTAGACACTACGAACAAAACAACAAACACACAAGCAAGTAAGTACAACCTTCATAGACACGATAAACAAAAGAAACTGGTCTACTTTCATGAAAGGGGGACATCAAAAACTGGCACGTTTGATGTCCCTTTTTATCTTTGGGTATTGAAATGATGCTATGAAAGGGGCATTAAAATGACAGCGCTCCGCTACGTGCTGAGGATTTCTACACAGCACGTAGCCTGGAATAGGAACTAACTCTGAAATGATGCTGCTGGAATACACCGATCAGTGATGGCGGCAGATTTTCAACTTGACGGTGGTAATAAATAGCCAGCCACAAAACCGGGTACCAGAAAGTACCCTGCCACCATGCAAAATAAGTCGTTATGGTTGACAGATTGTCATTTTTTTATTCAAAAATAGGCTTGCGTTTGCTGAGGACTTGAAGACCTAGACTGTATCTATCGGGGAACACCCATTCGGGGTGCGCCCATTCAAGTCTGGCGGTTTGTGGAAAACAGTGAGATTAAACGTTTCGTTCGAGTTTTTTTTAAAAAAAAACTATTGTGATGGATCGGAAGACAGCTTTATTTGGCGTGTAATGTATTGATTACTAATATCACTCGATTAATTTAATTTAATTGCAATCCGCTGCTTTTGTAATTCATTCGTGGCGCAATCGCTAAACTTCGCATAGAAGCCAATGTCATATCGTTTTTTTTTTTTTGGTACAGAAGAAATTATCTTTTAAAGATATCTCGGCTATATTGGGGATTATGTAGGATAAATAAACCCTCTTCGGTAACCTTTGTGCTAGAACGAACGCACCAGTACCCCAAGTTCAAGTACTCCAGTTTCTCAACGACGGTGCGGGCCACGCTGCACCACTGCCTTCCTTGTGCTCAATTAAATGTATAAACATGAGTAGAAAAATATCATATCCTATAGGAATGTTTCAATGCTCGCATGAAAAATCATCACAAACCTTAGGTCGCCACAGGCTACCGAGCTGATCCAAGTTGACCCGACCCTCATCAGAATCGGCAGCCACTTCCACAGCCTGCACCAGCAGCCTTACTCCATCTTTGCTGATCTTCCCGTGCTCATACTGCCGCCAATACGATATCTTCATGGCTTTGAATACGCGCTGGTTCGCTTCCCTGAAATAATTAATTAATGAAGTTTATACTAAAGCTCAAAATTGTATAATCATCCAGATGAGACTCAGTAAAGAATTTCCTATTCGAAAGATTATGTAAGGCTGTTGAGACTAACTATCGATAACCTCGACGTAATGAGCGCCAAATCAGCGACGCCGTGGACTTTGTTTTGCTACTCAAGTTTTGGGTACCTCTATGGACAAGTTTTATCTTTTACCACTAGGAGAGCGTTTCAAGTCAAAAACAAATTTCAAGACGAAGTTTTGAAACCAACGTAAGCGCTCGAAATAACGTAAACTTTGGAAATCAAGTAATACAACACGGCGACATGTTTTTTTTCCGTGTTTCCCCCAAAACTACACAAATCACAAAACCAAGAATCAACTTACCTCAGCATTTCGGCGTACTCTTTCTTCGTAGGTTCATTAGGTATCTCTCTCTCGCAATCGGGACAGGTGGTGTATTTGTAACCCATGTAAGTGTCGTCATCGCTGTCATCATCACGGCCAGAGAGTACGGAGAGCTGGTACGGGTGCTTTATGGACGTGCCTTTGAAAAAAAAACTTTAAGTAAAAGTACGCATCAAACCCGGTCCTAATGGTAAGAGATAATCCATGATTACTGCAGCGTAGCCCGACACTTTTGAGTAACAAAACAAAGTCTAGGGCATCGCTGCTTTGGCGTTCGTTACCGATTGTTACCAAATTGGAACAGAGTAATGTTTACACACTACTTGGTGCAGAATATCTGGTACTGCAGTCGTATCTACCATGACGACGATTAACGTTTTTTGGAGAACTCAATGTATAAGTCAGTGCCTTCTTAAGCATATAAACTGTGGGGCGTGGGTTCGATTCCCACCCAGGACAAGCATTTTGTGATATAAAACCAAATGTTTGTTCTGTGTCTGGGTGTACTGTATGTATTATAAGTATAAGTATGTATTTACAAAAAAAAAAGTATTTAAGTATTATATCAGTTATCTGACTCCCACAGTACAAGCTTTGCTTAGTTTGGGGCTAGATAGCGCTGTGTGTAATGTCCTACGATATATATTTATTTTTAATTTAAACTTTTTTAATTACCACTCTTGGGCTTAGGACGGCAGAATTTCGTTTGGCATACGTAATCTAAAAGTAAACAAGAACAAAACGGTTCGATTCCACCTTCATTGTAAGAACCGCTAAACAAGTTCTTGTCTTTAAGATGCGAATGAATCTGTTTTTTCTAATTTTGTGGAAACGTGCTCCATCGTAGACCGCAACTTCGCATAACATCAGGCGTAATGGCGGTCAAACACAAGCCATACAACAAAGCCGTAGACCTCGACGTCATTCGTGTGAATACGGTTTGTTTATGATAAGCAAAATTGTATAACCACTGGCATCACCCTTTACAATAACTTTATTTGAACAAAAAATAAATAATTAGTATCAATACATTTTTGGACCCGTGGTTATAGCTACAGTTAGGTAGGTACTGTTGTTCACCTTGCTGGACCAAATCCCAGTTGGCATCAGCCAAGAACTTGTCCATTTTCAGCATGGAGACACACCTGTCTCGCGTCATCATGATCCGTTTGACGCAGTTGGTCATATTGGCCTTCTTGGCTAGGGAGATCTCCATGAGACCGAGGATTCGGAGGACCTTGTTCATTGTTGTCGCGTTGATCAGGAGTGATAGGACAGTCAGACCAGCAGTTTGGACGATGAAGATCTGCGTAAGGCATAATGGTGGGGCGTTATCGTTATCTATCTCTTTTTATTTGAATATTAGCAACGCCTGCCAGTTCCATCTGCTATTCAACAGGAACCGTTCCAGCGTTTGACACCTTATTCGATGGTAATGATGATTATTTTAAAAGAGATTCATATATGTAAGGAAGCCGCTAAAGTGATTTTAGTACATGAAATTCTACTTGTGCTTGCTATAAAATTCAATTTCATTCAAAACCGGGTGGTTTTATGGAAACAATGCCATCGTCAGCAAAAAACATCGAAATTTAGTGGGTGCATTACTACAGCTTGTGAGCCAAAGAAGCAAGATTATGTGTGAAACGATTTCCCCGGTCAAAAAGGGCAATGTTAGAGATGGTTGGGACGGGAACTTAGTAACTACTTGGTTCCATCTGGAGCAGTTACCTCGCCTGCATCAGCGACTGCGGGTGTCTCCAGAACAATTAGAGCGAGACAAAGAGACAGCGGCCCGCGCAGCCCTCCCCACACACACGCCATGCAGTGCTCCCATGTCATACCATAGCCAATATAACGGAGCAAAGGCGTCATGGCCGTGTATACCATTAATCTGTACAAATAAATCAGCATAAATGACATAAACAGGCATGATTATTTAGTTCCGTCTAATATCTAGGTTTCTAAATAGTGTCTATCTAGGTTTAATTAAAATTACAAAAAACTTTGAAAGTACTCACCTCGAGCAGTACACCGTAGTGTAAGTCACAAAAATCAACGCCACCTGCCGCACACTAGTCACATAACTCACTTTTTCAAATATGACCACCCCCACCATCGTGAACACCAGCGTGTTGGCCATGTGCGCCATTATATTCCAGAAGTTGGACAAACCCTGTTCCACATCGCTGGCGACTGTTGACTTCCTGTCACTCACCACAACTCCCGCAATCAAACTGCCCAGCAAGCCAGACACGTAAAGGAACTTCTCTCCTATATAGTACGTCAAATAAGCCCCAGAAAAGGTTACAATCACCGCACTGACTAGATCGAAATATGTAATTGTTAATATCACAGCAGTTATTTTCCCCATAACTATTCCGAGCAGAATCCCTCCGCCAGCGTAACGCGTCAACATTATAGACATTTGAGAGGCATCCGTTAAAGCCAATGCCAAATATCCGAAGATCGCTGTAAATTCTATCATAACAGTCACGTCGCCAACTAAACCCTCCCCCAGAAGCAAGACACTGATATTCTTCCCCTTGCTCATTTCTTTTAACTGCTTCACAACTTCTAAAGGATAAATTGGCGAGCACACAACTCCAAAGAGAACAGCCGTAGGAAAATTCCATGACGATTCTATTAGGTAATACGCCATAAAGGCGGCCATTAGCGCCGTCAACAATGCTCCTGGTACACCAACTAAAATAATTTGGGGGAAACTTCGCCAAAACGAATGCGAATCAACGCTGTAAGACGTACTAAAGATCAAAGTTGGTAAAAAAGTTAACAGGATTACGTCGATATCTATATAGCATATTTGGACAAATGGTTTGAATTCTGGGTATCGGTTTGCACAGAATCCTGCTAAACCGCCAATGATGAACATTATGACTCTATAAGGAACGCAAATCGAGGATGTCCAAAGCATAATCGCTCGGACCAAAACCCCTATAAGAAGAGTTGTGAAAATAAAAAGACATCCAAAAGAGTCAGGATATGCCAAATTAGGTCTACTTGGGTCGTCAAATCTGATCACTTGTCTGGTTGAATTGATCCGCGCAGTCCGTTTGTCTTCATTGTGCCAATTGTTACCGTCTGTGGGAATCTGTCTAGCTATATTTGTTGTTGAGTTTAGACCTTCTTTATTATCTTGTTCTTTAATTATATCCGGTATGCTCTGACATATCGTAGTTGTAAATAAAAGAATTAGTAAAAATGTGCAAGCCATTACGTTTATTGATATGGCATGGCCGTATGGATTATAGGATAAAAAAGTTATGTATGAAAATGTCTCTAATTAACCTACTACCTACTTGAAATTGTAAAATCATTACAAGTAGGTACTTTTATGTAAGAGAAATGAAAGAGCAACAATAGGAGTAAACAGGGTAATTTTTAATGAACCAGGAACTGGTCTCAAGCAACTTCTTAGCAACATACAAACAACTTATATATTGCATGACTTAATATTTTAACTTTTATCTATTTTTAACTGTACGAAAATGAATAAGAACATCAAAGGAAAGGGACGCAGTCCGCACAAAGCACATTGCACCCGTGCGAAGCCGGACCGGGTCGCTAGCAGCTTATACATATACGCTTAAAACTTATCTCGAATTCGATATGTACAAAAAAAAACACTTTACTGATTTTAAAACCATTTCGAAGTATTACATTCCTGTACATTATTTTTACGTTCAAAATGAGATATATATATATATGAGATGGGGTTTATTTCAATAAAATACATAAAATAAACTTGACATTCAATTGACCTCTAATGACATCACATAGTAAGCTGTATAGGGCTACTTTCAATGCCTAAAAAAAGCAATGGCCAAAACAAATCTGTCAATGTCAAGTCAACGGTAGCCATGATTATTGTCAAAATAGCATTGTTTACTTTTTGTTTTACATGGCAAAGGCATACATATGTTCAGCCTACTTTATGACGTCATTGCTATAAATATTTTAAAAACGTATTGAAAATCAGCTACCGCATTGAAAGCCAAGATATTGAAATAAGTTACATAAAATAAAGTTCACTATCAGTAAAATATAAAATAAATACAAAAAAAAATACTTTACCTACCGAATTGCTAATGAAAAGTCGAAACTTGTCGCTCGTCGACTGATGCCTTCAAAATTTGTTTACACTATAAAATACATAAAACACATATATACACATGTGTCACAATTATAAAACGGGAAACAAAAGTTTTACTCCCTTGGATTTTTCAGGACTTTTCTTTTTATATGGAGAATATTTCTGTGGTGTCTTTCTTGGAGACTTTCTTGGAGACCTTCTTGGTGCCCTTTCCATTTCTACTTGCATATCTTTGGCTTCTTGCTCTTCCAACTCTCGCAGTTCTCTGTATGCCGTTTCTAACATTCGACGCTTCCAATCTTCATAGGGTTCTATTTCTGGCTCGTGATCGTCTTTTTCTGGCGGGTCGATGTCCATTTCTTCAGGTTCTGGAATAGATAACAAGTCATTTAACCCTTAACCACCTACCACTGATATTTGAGACCGCAACGTATTTTTTAATTCAAATATTTAGATCTGTAGGTGTGTCGTAGGACGGCCGCGGTAGAGTGCGAAAGCGTGCCCGCAGCCTCGACACAAAGCGCCGAGGTGGAACACTCCAGGGTTTTTAGTGGGTAGGCCGTCATTAGGACGGAGAGTCCCACATAACCACCGTGCCCGCCCCAGGGCCGGTGGCAAAAAAAAAAGGTGTGTCGTAGACACACTTAGCCTGGAATTAAACTGGCTCTCAAGTGAGGTTGCCAGAACACACCGTTAGGTGCTTGGCGGCAGATTTTTAGCAGGTGGTAGCTAGCCAGCCGAGTACTAGAAAGCACCCTAATGTAGCGATGATAGCTCAGTGGTTAGCGCGGTAGGTTCGCATGCCGAAGGGCGTGGGTTCAAACCCCAACAATGAGCTTGAGCTTGAGCTGAAGGAAAACATGGTGGTAGGGTACTTTCTAGTACTCGGCTGGCTAGCTACCACCGTCAAGTTGAAAATCTGCCGCCAAGCATCTAACGGTGTGTTCCGGCAGCCTCACTTGAGAGCCAGTTCCATTCCAGGCTAGGTGTGCTTTACCATCTTCGACCACACCTTCACTTAACATCAGGTGAGCTGTGGTCAAACAACTAGCCTGTCAACCATTAAAAAAAAAAAAAAAAACTATCAAGCTGTGGTTTCCTCAGGATGTTTTCCTTCACCGGCAGCGCAAGCAGATTGTTAGGGTTTGAATCCACGCCCTTCGGCATGCGAACCGACCGCGCTAACCACTCAGCTATCATCGCTACAAAAAATCGCTATCATTTTGAGTGTTCAAGGTATATGTACAAGAAAAGACCCCACCACCATAGTATTGTTTCCTCACGATGTTTTCCTTCACCGGCAGATATATAATTTTTTTTTTTTTTTAAGTCGTAGGACATTACACACAGCGCCATCTGACCCCAGATGGCGCTGTGTGCAATGTCCTACATTTAAAAAAAAAATTAGTTAAATCAAAGAGAACATACCATTTTCTTGGGCATTTTTTAACAGTTTACCCCTTTTCTTCTTAAGCCCAGCAAAATGATCGTCCACAAATTTGGCCCAGTCCGCGTCTAGTTTTGCCCACTGGGCTGGCTTCAGTCGTGCCTTCTCGTTTATTTTCACTTTAGATACTTTTACTTTACTTATCCTGGAATATATTATATACTTTATATACTAACTGCTCAGTAGATATCTAAACAATTTTCTGTTAAGGAAATAAAGTCAATGTAAAGGCCAATCTTACCTGCATGCATGATAAACAGCCATACAAACATACTGAGGAAGATTTAGATCTATTTCCTGAAAATAAACAGACACAAAAAACTATAAAATTGAACAATTATTTTTTAAATATCAATAAACATACCTACCTATATGGAAACTATTCATGGTGTACATCAGAAAAGAAAAAAAAAAATACAGAAAACAAAAGATCCTTGCCCAAACATATCTAACTCCATAAATTGCTGCCTTAGATTGCCTTTGAAATTTGTCGTATTAGAAGCAACCTAATTGCAAGTTGCGGTCTTTCCTGTTTGTCTCGTTTGAGCTCGGCTCCCACAACAGCACACACTTTTTTTGTAATTAGATCAGCAATTGAATTAGTCATAATCAGATGACTGCAGTTTTGTTGAGTGATAGTTAGATGACTGACCCCTCAGCAGGTCATCTATGCCTGCTGAGGGGTCATATGTATATATGAAACCTCAGCATGGCATACACACAGCTCAGCATTCAGATAAGGTAGCATACAGCTCAGCATTCAGAAAGGGTATACATGGATCTCTATCCAACTTGCAATATATGCCATCACTTTAGTCACTTGATGTAACCATCATGGTTTAGTCCCCTGGCTAAGCTGAGCAATATGTCACACGAATATATGATGTTTAAGAAGAGCACTCTCGAAAATGGATTCAAATCGAGAATGAATCGGTATGTTCTAAGATAGACAAGCATGCTCCATTTTAGACCCCATCATCACTTAACATCAGGTGAGTTAGCGGTCAAACACAAGCCATTAAAAAAAAAAGTGATTGTAGGTGATTATAAATACAATGAGGACAACAAAAATAATAATGATGCTAAACTAAGTGCAACCGATGCAACTAAAAAACATAATCATAATTACCATTTTTGCCTGCCTTTGATATTCCTCTAATATCTTATCAGCTAGTGCCTGCACACTACTACATTGCAGGGCAGCACACAGAACAGATGTTGTGAGCTTCCCATTGTTCAATTCTAGAAGATTCTGTATCATCTTCTTGCTGTTGTTGTACATAGTTTGCTTCAAGCCTGAATACTTTATGGCTGTTTTCTGTAAAAGATATAGGTTTGAGTTTTATCATTTCATGACTTTTTCAATTAGAGAACTGCAGCCTCGTAAAAAGGTAACCGTTTAAATTTTATACAGATATTATAAGAATAACACAACAGCCCTGACAGCCCTGTTTGACAGCCCTGTTGGTTCATTGGTAGTGTGTCTGCTTCGAGAGCTGAAGGGCGTGGGTTCGATTCCCACTCAGGACTAACATTTGTGTGACTAACATCGATGTTTGTTCTGTGTCTGGGTGTACTGTATGTATTATAAGTATGTATTTACAAAAAAAAAAAAGTATTTAAGTATTCTATCAGTTATCTGTCTTCCATAGCACAAGCTCTGCTTAGTTTGGGGTCAGATGGCGCTGTGTGTAATGTCCTATGATATTTATATTATATATTATATTATAACTTTAAACAATTGAAAATAATTTCAAGTACATATGTATTCATTTTGTCATTATGTAAAAATGATCAAACTTTTGAGTTTTCATAAGCTGAGCTTCATAGTTAGAGGGTGAGCCTTATCCACCCTCTAGGCCACCTATAGACCCCCGGTGTTTACTTTTTAGAATAGGCATAAGTTCTGCACTACCATTCCACTACATGTAGTTAAGTCATTCCTTATAGTAGATTTGCGAAGTTGTATGAATTAAGTTAATAGAACACAACACCTTACAGCAACGCAGCTGTGTTGATGTAAGATAAAAAGTACACAAAATGACAAGTACCAAATACAAATACAAATACAAATAATCTTTATTTATGCATATTGTTTTAAAACATGGGTTTGGCCTCTCCTTTTAAGTTTACATAAACCTGTATTAGGAGAGACCGCTCCTTCAAATACACTATTTTTATACATTTACAAACATAATAACAATATTTATTTATCAAAGTACCATAAGATATAGAACAAAATAAAAATTACCAAGTCCAAGTCTGCTCCGAGCAAGCCTGCAGCTAAGTCCAGACATATAACAACTTTGCTAGTGTCAGACATATTACTGCCCGCAACAGATCGCGTTTGCAAGAGCCTCTCAAATTCTGCAGCCTTACTGGAAAAACAAATTGCTAATTACATTCATAGAGCTTGAAAGAGTTCCTATTAAATATACCAAAATAATGAGCACAGTAGCAGTAAAACCCTGGATTTTGTATTGTTAGTAAAGGTTATGAGTAACACTGCAATGCTTATAAACTGGCATTATCTCTTCTCAGAAGTGCATCATTTTTCGAAGTCTTATTTTTACCATAATTCTGAGTGAGGCTGGAATTTTTGTTTAAGCTGGCCCACTGCTCGGTGCTGGCTTCTTAATGTGGAAAGCCATAAAAACCATAGTTGACCGCCGTTTGAGCCAAAAGCCGGTTGCAGATTTCACACGCCTTCAAAAACATTAAAGAACTACTATTTCATGATCAACAGTATGGGTGCACTTTGATTTAGTTCACTATTTCTGCAGTAGCAGTTTATTTATAAAAACAACTTACTTGAAGCAGTGAAATAAAAATTAGTTACCTTACAACTTTATCATTATCAGCAAGTCCAAGTTTGGAAGCTATCAAACACAATGTTTTATTGTGCGTAGTCATTGTGTTTTACTAAGTACCTATACAGATCTAATTTAGAGCAAACAATAACAAACTCAACAGTGGACTTTATATCACTAACAATTCATCAGAAAACTATTAAACACTAAACAAAACAGTAAAAAATGCGCGCCATCCGCAGCAGCTGATTTAAATTGACCGAATGAATGAAATACTACATTCATTCATTCAGTTCATTAGTGCAGGGCTAGATTCAGACTCTCAGAAAATAATTATCTATGGAAATTAATATTATAGTACTTACTAAATTCAAAATAATACTACGTTTCGTTTAGGGCGCTTTTGTTTTGAAATTACATATAATGCATAACATTGCATTCGTAAGGGAAAGATCAATTGTTAATAAAAGTATGCACAAAATCCTTTGGCACTTACCTACTAAATTTTAAGTCACACCCATTTTTTTTCGCTCGTCATAATAAATTTGAATTTAATTAATTTTAATTTGAATAAGAAATATAAAAATATTTTTTTCCCGTAAAAAATCTAAATAAAACTTCATCATCATCATCATTCCAGCCGTAGGACGTCCACTGCTGGAAATTGCAACAACAAAAGAGTATACTTTCAAAATTGTCAAAGCATAAGAAAAAATAATGTATAAACACTATAATAATGTATTTAATTAGGAGTAGTATACCTACATGTACTGCAACTATTCACTGTCGAGTCCTGGCTGAAAAATGTTTTTCGTGTTTCTTCAAAAACTTCATTAAGCTTATAGTAAAGTCGCCACTACTTTACTAAAGCATGACTAGATTTCACTGGCACAGACTAGACTTGACCAAGACTGGACATTGACACCTTTTTAACTTATGAAACTTGAAAATATCAAAACATTTGACACTGGCAAATGAGCAAAATGCGACACCGCAATAAAAATAAAAAATATCTATGAAAGCCTATTGTAAAATGACACTGACAACTAAATTACACTGACGTTTACTTCTTTTTAAAACCATAGACGATCAATAGACAAAAAAGTGATGTACTAAAGTTAAAAATGGTGATAGTTTAATCGATCTTAATTAAAACTACATAATTTAACTTAGACTTGAAATCAACAACACAACGTCAGAATAATTCAGCAATATCACAGATTTTGTTTTTACACCACCAACGATTAATATTAATTTTATGAATAAATAATTGTTTATAGTAAATATGACACTGAAATCATGCATGCTAATTTTAATTTTTCTATCCATGTACTGTGCATTCCTCTTCACCCGTTAGTTTTACTAGAGATAAATTAGATCCTGTGCAGTCACTTTCTTATATTACATAATTAGATAATAAGTCCCATTCATAAATCAAATTGTCAATTAATCAAGAGTTTGTCTATTTCAATGAGCATAAAATAAATGTAATGTAACGAAAAATAGTTTTGCTCTGCTAAATAAAATATTTAGGGATGATTTTCATGATGGATCAATATTTAAATCGATTTATTTGAGTTCGATATGACCACGCCCCTTTATCTCGATTTCAGTGTCAATGATAAAACATCTTGCAATATCACATCACAGGGAGGGAGGCGACATGTTGATTTTTTCTATAGGTTCTGTGAAGCCGATACGGATCTGCTGTCATTGCTACAAAATGTCTTTGTAGTTATCAGGGTGTAGGTCATTTAATTGTAGTCTTATTAACTGGTCCGTGCTAATTTTCGTATATTAAACGTATCGCAAAGAAAAAGAAGAGGATCCTCGCCACCCGTTTCAGGGGTGTGTATGCAGTGATAGACCGATATAGATTTGTATCAAAATAATCTAGAGCTATTTATAAATATTATTTTCTTAGCTTTTACTTATGTTCAACCGTTAATAGTAACGTCTGGTCTATAATTAAATCGCGAAAGTTTATAAATATTACAGTATTATATGGTGGACTTGTGAGTGCGGTGGTTTCGAACAGTTTCAGTGTTGGTAAAGGTTGCCATTTTTCAGTGGATTTTTGGCGTTGTGTTGTGGTTTCGGGGCGTGATCTGGTGTTTGGGATGCTGTAGGAGAGAGTAACGAAGAGTTTCAGGGGCAGGTTGCAGTGTGTGTAGTACGCGGTTTGGAGTAGATATGCAACTAGTGTCAGTGGTGTCGTGACAGACGTGCGCGTGTTTTGTGAGATGATGCGGTCGCAGTGAGACAGGACAGCGTCACCACGGCTTCGTCTGTGGCGGGTGGCGCGCGGGGAGCCGAGTCTCCTTCGCAGGCCAATCAGGACACCGTGGATAACGCCACACCCACCTGCTGGTGAGTTGAATCTTGTATCATCTTCAGTGATCCCTATTCTTCATCATTCTCCTCTAAAAACCACCTACGCTAAGTAACATTGGGTACCCATAGCCATAACGCCATATTTTCAAGCGATTAACCTAACACTCGAGTGACCAAAGTTCTCTACATGTCTAACTAATGTAGAGGAGCTTATTTCTTACCGTAACATTTTGAAGAAAAGGTCAGTAATATTCGACAATAAACTAAATAAACCCTAACAGTTTCAAGCAATTTCTTAGTATTCAAGAAGCTCTCAAGCCTGATATTAAACTTATCAATTTCTTTTTGATTGATAGGGGGCTATATCCCACTGTGCTAAATTACCATTTCGGTTAAAGTATTGTAGTTAATAGCTTGGTACGATAACCCGTAGATGTACCTACTAATAATACAGATTCATTATTAACCAACTAAACAAAATCATAAATAAACTATAAAACTATACTGTAACTACTACTATAAAATAAACACGCCGTCGAGATCGCTGCCGCGCGGTAGGGTTCCCAGTACGCTGGCGGCATTGCCCCGTTGTATGGCTAAGCTTAGCCTTTGACGGAGGTAGGCGCCAGCTCTGGGATTCCCCGAAGCGAGGACCAGCCGCTTTGAAATGTCTTTAATAAATTTTTTTGTGTCGGACGACCACGGACCCATTGTTTCCACAGCCAGCCCAACAAACTCATAATGTGTACTCAGCATGGAGTATTTTCTTTGTTTGTTGAGCTGGGCTTGTGCTGCTGCGGTACCTACACTGCGAGCGGAAATACCGACATGTGACGGTGCCAGAGTATCCACGCAAGTAGCGTCCCAGACCAAGGCTCGGCCTAGGGACCATGGCACTAACGTGGCACCGTCTGGTCGCTTACCATCTATTGACATTCCGCTCGGTTCCAGTGTAGAAGGCACAGATGCTGTGCAGAGTGCCCGTCTAACTAAGTCATTGATAGCACTATGACGAAAAAGACGACCGGCACTTTTAATGCACGACAGCCCGTGACGTCCGAATTGGTCCACGGTTCGCCCGCACTGACAGCGGTGAGGCTCACACAACTTAGCCCCCAGACGAAGACCCGCTGCTATGCGTAAACAGCTGGGATCGAGGACAGTACCTAAATTGTCAGAAGGCAGAGCGTGAAGCCAGTGGCCTGACTCTACCTCTGAAACGGCAAGAAGACGTGCTCGGTCAATGTCATCAGTAGCTTGGTCTAGTAAGGCTGTGAATGTAATTTTGGTGAGCGGAAGGTCCCACATTTTCTGTATGTTTAATTCGGTGGGAGTGCTGACACCTGGGCACGAAGCACACCAGGCTGCCAAAGCCTCCGCCTGGCAAGCAACCCGAACATCAGCTATTGAGTTATTAAGAATCATGCCGATGAGGGTTTGTGAACCGTGGCTAGAGGCCAGGAAAGCCGGAAGAGCAACGCTGGAGGTCTGGCGAATGCCCAACCCACCGAAAGAAATGGGTAATGTAGCTTGCGCCCAAGAGTTATCATCAACCTGTAGATTTAGAATTTTTGTTACAGTCTCTTTCATAATCGAATCAATCAAATTAGTAATCGACAAAAAATACCATAACGGTGAACAACGCAGTAGATACATGATTTTTGGAGCGAAAAGACAAAGCCGAAGTAAGTATATTGCCATGTGCGATTTAATTTGGTATAGACGATGTGAATTGTTATTAAAATTTTCAATTTTAGACATCATCAAAGGTGGGATACCTTCTATAAAAATTGGAGCACCTAACAGAGTCAAAGACGATTTGGTTTGCATACAAATGTTTGGGCATAACGAATTAAATTTTTGATAAATGGATGTTCGAATATTATCTTGTATATGTTCCGGAATGAAAATTTCACATTTATTGAAATTAAGCGACAAACCAATGGAATCGAAGTGTTGGATGATGTGATTAAGATCATCTAACACTTCTGATGTGCGTCCGCCTAATGACCCATCATCAAGATACCACACATTGAATTTGGAATTTAAGTTCGAAATTATAGAGTGAATTCCTAAACTAAAGATCGCAGGACCGAGCGGGTCTCCTTGTTGGCATCCGACGCATGATCCTATTTCTTTGTCACGAAACAATAATTTTGTTGGGGCTCCATAACATTGCCATAAATATTTGTAAATTTCGGGTGCGTGTTTTTGAATTTCTGTTAAGAAGACACCCCTATCCAAACTGTTAAATGCATTTTTAACATCAATTTTAATAAATACGTCGTAATCCACCGATCTCAAAAAAGTACGCGCAGCATGAACAGCCGCCTCGCACCCAGATTTTATTCCAAAACCGAGCTGTCGAGGTTGAAATTTTGCGGTAAGTCGTTCCTGGATTGCTCGACAGGCTAATTTAGATGTAAGGCGTCTTATTGTGCTACCAACCGCAATAGGACGAACTCCGCCATCTTTTTTTGTCAACGCAATCAAATTAGCGCCATATAAAATTGGAACTATTTCGGAAGGAACCTGTCCATTTAGCATCAAATTTACTAACTTCGTTAATTCTCTTAAAAGACACTTACCTGCATCACCAACGAAAGGGTCGGTAAGGTCTTTTAAATGTTGTGGAGTTAGTCCGTCCAGTCCACCGGCAGAGCCGTTTGGGAATGAACTAATGGCCTGCAGTGTGGTTTCCTCATTAACGCAAAGAGGCGTATCTGGAGAGGGAGAGATCGGGATCTGGGTGGAAGGCGACTGAACCGGGTGCTTGTCACATAGGGCAGTGTAAGTCTCGGCGGAGTCCGTGGCGAAAGAGTCGCTAGAAAATAAAAGTTTGGCCGCACCTCTCACGTTGCCGTCAGAGATTTTATTTTCAACTAATTTAAACAAAAGTGGGCTCTGTGAAGATAATTTTGTGAAAGTTGTATCCAGGGGGTATGGAATGGTTTGACGAACAGTATTGAACTTTATAGTCGTGGTCAGTGAGCGGTGATTAGAATCGGATGAAATGTGAAAAGTGTAATATGCAAACGTTAAAAGACTTTCCCAGTCTTGGACAGTATTATTAGTTACCACCTTTGCCACGCACTCCGACAGACTTTGAGCAACGGTTATACGAGCTCCTTTTGGTATCCTTTTAACGATTTTAACTGACCATTTTCTATCCATCCATTAACAGACCTCACAGGCTATCCATCCATTAACAGACCTCACAGGTGCAAATTGCAATAGCTTGACAGCTTGCTTGCTTTATTCTGTCACAGTGACCTAACATATGGCGTAATAAATTGTAGTTAAAATTTTGTTAAAAGGTGCATTAGAACTTTCATGGAAAAAAAACTGGAAAGTATACATTGCACAGAGTATGTAAAAAAAAAAACTGAATGTTTATTCAGATTTTTTTACAGATTCATTTACTTGATCTGTATTTGCAATTAGCTTTTGCCTGCAACATTTTCTTATATAGTCAAAATCTACATAATTATAGGTATATCTATGTGACTCTGCAATATCAGCTTCATGTTAAATAAATACAATGATGTTTCAACAACTGGGCTTGACTGAGATACCAGTATTCTAAACATGCAGCACTGAATTGCAAGTTTTGCCTTCTGAATGACTTTTGATTCTATTAACTAAGATTGCTACCTAATGTTCATGCTAGTTTATATAAAACTTGAAATAAATGAATTTGAATTAACGGTGATGGTGATGTCATCTGTAAAACAATTTAAAAAACTAACCTTACAGTTTCAGAGATTACTCCCAAAATTAAAAAAAATTGTTCATTTTTGTTAATTGTGTCTTAAGTTTTAGTATAAAAATATCAAAGCAAAATAACTGTAGGTATCTGCCAAGTCTCCTAGAGCATGAAATTTGATACTCCAAGGTCAAAACACCTCTAATACATTAATAATGTAACATGAACTGGCAATATTTGTGTGAAGCAAGTTATAAATTAGTTATTTAAAAAAAAACTAAGAGCTGAGATGGCTGCAACTGGCATCATTAGTCTATCTTGTTTATGTTATCTTAACAAAGTTTTTAATTTAACCTATTCCTCATAAACATTCCAAAAATATACTAAGTCCAAAAATTGAACTTCCTAGATCCCTGGGAAATAATATATGTATACGTAAAATATATTTTTTAGATAAATAATATACATAAATGTATTATATTAAGACATGTTACAAATATCTAAATAAATATTCAAGGACATTTGTTCGAAATACATACGGAACACCCAGACACAGAACAAACTAGTAAGTTTTGTCACACAAATGTTTAGAATCGAACTTACTCCCACAGCTCAGGATGCAAAAGACTACCAAAAGAGCTAACAGGACATTCAAGACATATTTAATAAAAATAAAATAATAAAAATAATTATACTCTAATAATATAAGTATATTAGATACAACAACAACAACCATACAACAGCCATACAATGCGGGGCCAGCATTTTGGGAACTATTCCCATTGATAGCGGCCTTTTAGATTAGTTTTTATTTTACATGTTACATTTGTCTTAGTTACTTTGCTGAGGTGAGCCCCTATTTTGTAACTGTTTGTCTCTATTTGTTGTCATTTTCGTTGTGTTCTATGTTACAAAATAAAATTATTATAGTATATATAGATTTCTTCTAGATGCATTTATGCTCCAATCTCAACCACCACTTCAATCTCACCATTACTTACCAACAAGATTAAATGGTGGCTAAACAGAATGCTTTTCAAACAAAATAATAATTTGCAGGATCAAATAAAATCTATCACAGTAACATTAAGCTTATGTAAAAGTAATATTTTGCCACTAAAATTATAGATGCAAAAGTTTGTGTGTTATTAATTATTCTGTCATACTATAATGGCTTAACAAAAGTAACCGTAACTTAAAATGCATATAGCTTATATCCAGAATTAACATATATAGATCTTATTTTAATTCTGGAAATTATGGGTGTAAGGTGTGCAGCTGGGGCCTTTGGTTATAAGTTAATACTTATTTACAAGATTATTTACATTCAGCTTATTTATAATATCATAACAATGATAGTAAAATAGTGCCAAAATCATGTTGTATTTTCTTGTAAATCATATTTTCTTCTTTCATATCCATCTACCGAGATTTTTGAAATCAATGACATTGTTTATAGATTAATTTTTTATTCAAATATAGGTACAATAATACTTATTTGTGTCAAACACAATCAATGATAATAAATATTTTAAATTTAAAATGTCAAATGCCTAATATAAAATTATAATATGTAGGTAATAACAAATGTCAAAAAGACGTATGCAACATTTGCTTATAAAGATATAACTGTACACATACTACTGGATAAAATAATGTATCAACTGTAAGTTCAAAAACCATTTTAAACTTTGAACGCAGTAGTTTACAGTAAACTACTAATAAAACACTGGTGTGCGTCCCGTGACTGATTTTACGATACACATAGATTTTAGCGTTCAAATAAACAGTGAGGATGTTCATGAAGGCAATAAACTTTTTTGTCATTACATATATCGGATTGAGATGTCGATTTACGTCTGTTATAACACAGGAATGTAATAGTTTAAAGTTAATTGCATTGGAGGACATTTCACACAGTGCCATCTAGCCCCAAAATAATCAAAACTTAATTATGGGAACCAGATAAATAATAGAATGCATAGTTTTTTATATGTTTGACAAGCTAGGTGTTTTGGACTACAGCTCACCTGATGTTAAGTGACGGTGTGGTCGAAGATGGTAAACACACCTAGCCTGGAATGGAACTGGCTCTCAAGTGAGGCTGCCAGAAGATATTGTTAGATGCTTGGTGGTAGATCTTTAACTTGAGGGTGGTAACTAGCCAGACAAGTACTCGAAAGTACCCTACCACCAGGCTATGAATTCCTCACAATGTTTTCCTTCATCGGCAACTCAAGCTCATTGTTTGGGTTTGAACCCACATCCTTCGGCAAGTGAACCGACTGCACTAACCACTGAGCTATCATTGCTACATAATAACTACAAGATATATATATATACTAATAGAGCTTTTTATTTTACCTTTACTTTTTTTTAATTTATTATACAAATTACAAGCAAACAGAACTACCATCTATGTTAGCCACATAAACGCTTATCCTGGGTGAGAATCGTATCCACACCACATAACTCGGGAAACAAACATACTACCAGAAGAACTAACAGGGCAGCTTAAAAAATAAAAGTTAATAAATAAGATAATATGAGTATACATTCAGAAAATTTCTTACAATGTGAGTTATTTATTTATTCAATCTATTAGTACCGCATACTTAACGAATTACACTAATGATAATATTAAAATTAACTTATATTTAATTACAAACCAATTATCCTAGGAAGAAATCATAAACATTTTGTGAATAAACAAATGTTTGTATGTGTGTTCTGTATGTATTACAAGTATGTATTTACAAAAAAAAAGTATTTATTTATTCTATCAGTTATCTCACGTCCATCACACAAGCTCTGCTTAGTTTGGGGCCAGATGGCGCTGTGTGTATAGTCTTACAATATTTATTGTTTATTTATTACAATAAAAGTCAAAATCAAAATGTCAATACAAAGAAAAATCAAAATAAAATGTCAACCAATATTAATAAGCAAAATACATTGTCAAATACATAATTAGAAAATAAAAAAAGAAAAACAAGATTTTGAATTACATTGAATGACCTAGTACTTATTACAATATCAACATAATTATGTCCTTTGCATTGCCACACCTATAATCGTTAATTCAATAGCACAGTAACAAAATTAAAGAATGAAAAATTATCTCTGTACTTGGCAGGTAGTTATGCTAAAAATAGACATTATTATCTCCATGGGTATAAAAATAAAGGTGATTTTGTTAATACAGGATATTGTTATACAACTATGATTATATTAATCTATATTCTATTTCCACATTCCTAACATAGTACTGGTATTGCATGTTATACCTACAATAAATAGCTGTTGGTGCATTGTTAGTATGCCTGCTCCAAGAGCTGAAGGGCGTGGGTTCGATTCCCACACAGGACAAGCATTTTGTGGTATAAAACAAATGTTTGTTCTGTGTCTGGGTGTTCTGTATGTATTATAAGTATGCATTTACAAAAAAAAAAGTATATTTGTATTCTATCAGTTATCTGACTTCCATCACACAAGCTCTGCTTAGTTTGGGGTCAGATGGCGCTGTGTGTAAAGTCCTACGAAATTTAAAAAAAAAATGACATAAGTAAAAAAAAGAAAAAAGTAAAGGGTAAAGTAAGTAAGTTTCGGGCTATTTAGACTTTATGTTAAGTATGTAATTGTAGTAAGGAAGCATCAAATCAATAGATAAAATTCTTTTTGAGTAACTTTCGTTTTTACATCATGACACCCTATGACGCCTAATGATCAACTGTGAAATTCATAAATATAACAAACTTACAGTACATAACAAATAGGAAATACAAAAGAGTAATTTGATCATGCAGCCTTCGTTATCCCATAGGTGAGTACCGGCTCATTTCTGCTACAACATCTATCTTGTTAAGTTTGAATTGTAATTAAAATTTTCATGTGAAAGTAATAAGACGAACGAGATGCTCTCCTGATGGTAAGAGATAATGCCTGTCCATGACCATTGCAGCAATACACAGAACTATGAGTAACAAAACAAAATCCAGGCTATTGCTGCTTTGGAGCTCATGACTTCAAGACTTTCGATAGTTTGTCTCAACAGTTCTGTAATTTCGCTAGCTGCAGTACCCTTCAAATTGGAACATAGCTTGGAGCAGATCATTGCTTTCTTGTCAACCCATCTTACAGTAACCTTCTAAGTTAATATTCATTAATATTCAAGTGTAGGCTTTATCTTTCCAATTGTATTAAATAGACTTTACAATCAATATAATTATGATAAATAATACACAGAACAAACATTTCTTGATACATGAAATGTTTGTCCTGAGTGGGAATCGAACCCACGCCCTTCAGCTCTCAAGACGGATATGCTACCAATGAGCCAACAGGGCTGTCATTTTTTTCTGCTGTCACATTCTATATATGTCTTTCGTCATCCAGGCCAGAAATATGCTCTTCTCAAGAAAACTAAAACGTGTATGTATAACGATGAAGCTAAATAGACATTATGAGCTTACGAATGAGTTGACCATAAATAGTTACGTGGTCAATTTACGAGTATATGCTGAGGGCGAGACGATTGCCGCTAGAATCCTTCCTAATATATATATATCGCATCACACTAATTTTATAAAGGCGAAAGTTTGTGAGTGTGTTCGTATGTTCGTTACTGCTTCACGCTCAAACGTCTGGACCCATTTTGATGAAACTCGGTATGGAGGTAGCTGATACCCTAGATTAACACATAAGCTATTTTTTGTCCCGGAAAAATGTAGTGTTCACGTGGGAACAGCGGGTAACACCGCGGGGCGTAGCTAGTAATATTATAAACGTGAAAGTTTAAATGGATGGATGGTAAAACGGGACCCTATTACTAAGACTCCGCTGTCTGTCTGTCTGCCCATCAGTCACCAGGCTGTATCTCATGAACCGTGACAGTTGACAGTTGAAATTTTCACAGATGATGCATTTCTGTTGCCGCTATAACAACAAAATACTAAAAAGACAGAATAAAATAAATATTTAAAGTGGCCCCCATACAACAAACGTGATTTTTTTGCCGTTTTTATAGAAAATGGTTCGGAACCCTTCGTGCGCGTGTCCGACTCGCAGTTGGGCGGTTTTTTTTGCCTTCATAAAGAGGAAAGATTTGTTTGTTTGTTTGTATTGAATAGGCTCCGAAACTACTGGACCGATTTCAAAAATTCTTTCACCGTCGGGAAGCTTCACTATCCCCGGGTGTCATAGGCTACTTTTTATCCCTTTATTCCCAGGGGAACGGGAACTACGCGGGTGAAACCGCGAGGCGTCCGCTAGTAATAAACAATTTGACTAACGTGTGGACACGCCGTAAGCGTACAACCTACACACACAAAAAAAAAGGTTTTACTTTTCGTAATTTTTGGAAAGTTTTTTGAAACTGAAAATATATATACGTCTTGAATTTAATGTAAAGCATTATTTCCGCAACAGGTTTGAAAACCTAGTACAAAGTTGCTAATTCAGGAAATATTTGAAACGATAATAATATGTGCAGTAAGCATGCTACTTTCACTGCTCGGTACGGTTTGTTACCCCAGCAACAAGTGTTAAAAGTGTTAATCACTAAAATTAGACGTTTAGCCGTTCTCAGTGCTGTGAGAATGGCCTACGAGTAGCGATGCCAGGCGTCCGGATAAAGCCGGACATTGCTAGGCTTTTTAATTGCGCGTCCGGCCAAAATTTGACAGCCCTGTTGGTTCATTAGTAGTAGGGCTGCTCCAAAAGCCGAATGGCGTGGGTTCAATTCCCATAAGCAGGAATTTTGTATGTAACGAATAAACTTAAAAATCGGTCAAGTGCGAGTCGGACTTGCGCACGAAGGGTTCCGTACCCTTATCTATAAAAAAAAATCAAGTTTGTACAATATTTAAGGAGGGCAACAAACAACAAACAACAAGTTTGTTGTTTGTTGCCCTCCTTAAATATTTGTTTAATTTTATTTTTAGTATTTGTTGTTATAGCGGAAATAAAAATACCTACATCATCTGTGAACATTTCAACTGTCTAGCTATCACCGTTCTTGAGATACAGCCTGGTGACAGACGGACGGACGGACGTACAGCGAAGTCTCAGTAATAGGGTCGCGTTTTTACCCTTTGGTTACGGAACCTTGAAAACTACTGGACCGATTTCAAAAATTCTTTCACCGATCGGAAGCTACACTATCCCCGGGTGACATACTTTTTATCCCTGTATTCCAACGGGAACGGGAACTACGCGGGTGAAACCGCGAGGCGTCCGCTAGTGTAATATATATTTCGAATTTCGATGAGCAAATTTCGGGGGATTATCTTAGCTTACATTTTCTCCTTGCAAGTTTTTATGGAACCCTCAGTACGTGAATCATACTCACATTTGATAATTGACAAATAGTAATTAAAATTTGCCTTTAACTTGTTTTTTCTTATTCTGGACAGGTTAGGTGTTTGACCACAGCTTATCTTTTTTTTATGTAAAAAGTAATGAGACGAACGAGACGCTCTCCTGATGTTGATTGACGGTGTGGTCGTGGATGGTAAACACACCTAGCCTGGAATGGAACTGTTTCTCTGCTACTTAAATACACCGTTAGATGCTTTGTGACATTTTTTTAATGTAATTAATGCTATCTTTCTCGCACATTGCAATATTTTGTAGGTCGATTAAATTCATATAATTTTTATGAAAAATGTATTTATTGCAACACAGCGAAAGCAACAGCTGCAGACAGGGTTGCAAAAATTATTGTATTTTTGAACGAAACAATAAAGTTGTTTTTATAATCGTACTATGAAAACTTTTTTAGAAAACTTCTTCTGTCATTATAACAATCGAGCTCTGTCACTGGCACTGGCCTTCCTTTTTAGGGTTCCGTACCCAAAGGGTAAAAACGGGACCCTATTATTGAGACTTCGCTGTCCGTCCGTCCGTCCGTCTGTCACCATGCTGTATCTCAAGAACTGTGATAGCTAGACAGTTGAAATTTTCACAGATGATGTATTTCTATTGCCACTATAACAACAAATACTAAAAATAAAATAAATATTTAAGGGAGGCTCCCATACAACAAACTTAATTTTTTTACCGTTTCTTGCTCGATACTAATAACGGTGACAGGTAGACGCTTTAACTATTCACAGAATATTTAGTTTTATGTCTCTTTAAATATAATTACTTAATTAAAATAAAACAAATAATTAAGGGGGGCTCCCATGCAATAAAAGAGGTTTTCGCCGTTTATTATACCTATATCATGGTATGGAACCCTTCGTGCGCGAGTCCGACTCGCACTTGGCCGGTTTTTATTACTTCCATTCAGTATTTGTTTAAAGAAAAACTAAACGGAGGCAAAACCCGTCCCGCTGTATAAAGATTTAACTCGACTTTTCATGTAATCGTCTCAATAGTACCAGGCATACATGACGGGCATGGAGTGAGCTGTTTAACATTCCGCCTTCGAGCCGTCGCACAATGGGACCAGTTGTCTACACCATGTAGGATGAAAGTGTCAACGCGCGCGCGGCATACTTTATGATGCTTTTGGGAAAGTCAGTGCACTCTCGCTTCAATTTTTATCAGTTATCTTAATGGTTTCAAGGTATGTATACTTGTGCAGTTGGTTTATGGGAGCCTGGTCAGTCCAAAGTTATGTGGCTCTTCGTGCGTTTCGTAACTTTCTTGCGGTACAGTCTGCGAAGCTTGATGAACATCCTGTTATGTGTACATCTTGAACTTATAATAGCTGAGTGGTTAGTGTCTTCTGAGATCGAGTTCCAACGATGCACATGAGTGTCCTTTTGAAGGAAAACTATGAGGAAATCATAGATTTCTTACTCTACCATTCCCAAATTGAATAATAAGTAGGTAATTGTATCTGTCGCCCGGCAACTAGCAGTGCATTCCGACATTCTTATATCCAACTGTCGCGCTTAGCGTCTTCGATCAGACCGGAGTACACAAGAGCGACTAAATCGCAATACGTACATCTACACTAATAATGAAGAGGAAAGATTTGATTTTTTGTTTGTTTGTGTTGAATAGACTCTGAAACTACTGGACCGATCTGAATAATTCTTTCATCAATAGAATGCTATATTATCCGTGATGAGCATAAGCTATATTCTATTTAAAAACCAATAAGGGATCCGTTTGAAAACTTCCAACCTTGTAATCCAAGTTGTGAAAAATTTACCGAAAAAATCTAACTTCGCGTGCGCTGCGAAAACTATTGACAATAGAACAAAGTGACGTTCTACAGTTTTATAGAGCAAATTGATATATGTATCTACAAAAAAGATCGCGGTATCATAAGTCTAACTATTATAGTTTTATAACAATTCTACACTAACATTATAACGAAGAAAGATTTGTATTTTTGGATTTTTGTATGTTTGTAACGAATAAATTCAAAAACTACTGGACCGATTTAAAAAAATTCTTTCGCCGTTGAGCAGAAACACTGGTGACATAGGCTACTTTTTATCCCTGTATTCCCACGGGAACGGGAACTACGCGGGTGAAACCGCGAGGCGTCCGCTTGTGTCACAATTAATTATTTATTAAATACCTATCTACCCGTGCGAAGCCGGGGCGGGCCGCTAGTGGTATATAATATTCTTCTCGTACGCACAAAGCGTGTCGATTCTGCATTCTTTATTCGCACAGCGATGTAGTGGAATTCTCTGTCGGAGTCTGTTTCATGAAATTGTGCAATATGGGTGTCTTCTAATCTAGAGTAACCAAGTACATATGTGTATTTTAGGCTAAAGTATTCTTAGCCTAAAATAAATACATCGTTTTAAGAAGGACTACGCTAAACTTATTTACTCTGGATTTGAAGACACCCATATTGTACGTTTTGGGGAACATAAACTCCGGCAGAGAGATCCACAACATCGCTGTGCGTGTAAAAAAATGTGAAATCCAAACACTATGAATAGAATATCTACCGTTGACATTTTGGCTGTTGATGGAGGTGTAATCAAACGCAATTATCTATTCCGAAAAAAAATATACTTTATTAGAAACTACTCAAAAAGATGTAATCCGTGGGAGGATTGGAGCCATTGTCGTAGTCCCAGATTTATTTTTAATATTTAACCACCCCCTTACTCCCAATAAGTACACCCAACTTAGTGAACTTTAATTTAGAAACGCGCTTGGCCTTAAACATTTAAAAATATCGCTTGCTTATAATAGAAAATATATGGAGATTGTCGTGAAGCTTTTTATAATCTTAGACTGTTAAGCTATCTATACATGTTGACCATAGCTGGCCAAGCGTTAACCATCACGGCCATTTGCAAATTTATAATTTTGTAGCGATGATAGCTTAGCGCGGTTGGTTCACACGCCGAAAGGTGTGGGTTCAAATCTTAACGATGAGCTTGAGCTGCCGTTGAAGGAAAATATCGTAGCGAAACCATAGAATGGGGGGAAAGTACTTTCTAGTAACTTCTCGGCTAGCTATATAGATTACTTGGTGGTAGATCTCCTTAGCAGGAGGTCGTCTAGGTAGGTTCTGCAGCTAGCGAAATTACTGGGCTGTTAAGACTAACCATCGAGAGTCTCAAAGTAATGAGCGCCAAAGTAGTGATGCCCTGGACTCTGTTTTGTTACTCAAAGTTCTGTGTATCGCTGCAATGGTCATAGACAGGCGTTATCTCTTACATCAGGAGAGCGTCTCGTTCGTCAGATACTTTTTACATTTAAAAAAAAAGCTAGCTAGTTAAGTTGGAAATCTGTCGCCAAGCACCTAACAGAGTGTTCGGACAACCTCACTTGATATTCAGTTCCATTGCAGGCTAGGTGTATTTACCATCTTTGATCACACAATCACCAATCACACAATATGTTTATCCTGGGTGGGAATCTAACCCACGCTTTACAGCTCTTAAATCAGAAATACTACCAATGAATCAACTGGGCTGTCAATATAAATATAAGAAATATATATATAAAAGAAATATATATATAAAAGAAAAGAAGTTGTATATACCCAAGAGTACAAGCAAAAGCATGTATCACAAGCAATTAGACAGCCCTGTTGGTTCATTGGTAGTATGTCTGCTGCAAGAGCTGAAGGGCGTAGGTTCGATTCCCACCCAAGACAAGCATTTTGTGATATAAATAAACAAATGTTTGTTCTGTGTCTGGGTGTACTGTATGTATTTACAAAAAAAAAGTATTTAAATATTCTATCATTTATCTGACTTCCATAGTACAAAGCTGTGCTTAGTTTGGGGTCAGATGGCGCTGTGTGTAATGTCCTACGATATTTATTTATTTACACAGATGAATATCAAACATTTAAGCGAAGTTTCAGGTGGCTACGTTTTCGCAATTAAACATATTTTATTCACCATGTCCATCGGATTGTTCCTGTCCATTATAACGTGCAATGCCATGTCAAATCCCTAAATTGGAAGCAATAAAAAGTGTGAGGGTTTTTGCGGGCGGGCTAATTGATTGGTCACTGAAGTGTGAAAGTTGAAAAACTGAATCTTTTTGTGTGAACCAAAATTAGACTGCCGTGTCGCGCTCAAGTTACTAGTCTAAGTAGATCAGTTTCTTCTTCCTGCAAGACTTAGATATCGTTTAGTTGGGGTCAATCTTCCTTGTCCGCTTTATCATCATCATTATTTTCATTCGCTTTCCTGTTAACCATTAATATTGAATCAAATTTGTTCGATTCCCACCCAGGATAAATGGTAGCCCTGTTGGTTCATACTCATTTATTAATAACGAACAGTTACAAACATTAAATAACACAATTAAAATAATCAAAAATAAATAAAATTAATTTCGCAAATAAATTAATATTAAAAAAAATAATTAACACACATTTCATTGGTGTTATTTTTTTTTTATATATAAAAGTAATGAGACTAACGATATCTCCTGATGGTAAGACATAACGCGTGTCCATGACCATTGCAGCGATACACAGAACTTTGAGTAGCAAAATAAAGTCCGGGGCATCGCTGTTTTGGCACCCATTACTTTGACACTTTCGATGATTTGTCTCAATAGCCCAGTAATTTCGCTATGTTCATCTCGCTTTTGCTTATAAAAAAAATAAAACAAAAAACAATTTCGTTTTTTTTGGGCTATCATAGCTTCACGCAGATGGTCATCATCAACATTTTCATCATGATGTTGATGACATCATGTTTTTTTGGTTCTGAGTGGCAGGTTATAGTTCGCCGTACGATGTCCCGCCATCTCTCCCTGCTTGAGCTATTCTGGTGCACTCGTGTATGGATCCAGTAACTTTACTTGGTCAGCCCGCCGCTTTGGGGACCTTCCGCGTTGTTTAGTGCCTTCTACCTTGCCTTGGACAACAGATTGTATATCGTATGATTTTATTTTAGGGGCCATAAATGACGTCACACGAATTTCATGATTTTTTGACCAAATTGAAAAAAAAATGCCAGGTGATAGAGTACATATTTCATATTTAGATTTATATAAATCTACACCTTTTTACTTTTTAAACTATTCTATGTAGCATATTTTAACAATATGATTTTTTTGTAATTTTACATGTTGTGGGGAATAAAAATATGTTTAACAAACGTCGTCGATTTTTTTAATGTACGAAATAGGTTTGCGTTTGACCACGCTCTGCCTGATGTTAAGCAGGATGCAGTCTAAGATGAAGCACGCTTACCTAGAAAAAAACCTGTTTGCTCTGGATTTGAAGACACCCAAATTGTGCTTCGCGGGAAAAACAGTTGCCGGCGCCGGCAGAGTTCCACATCCTCGCTGTGCGTATGAAAAATGTGTGAAGTGGCAACATTGCTGGGATTGCCAACTTATTCGTCATTATGCCTTCCAGTTATTCGTTGTTTTTGTAATTTTGTTCCTAATTGCTGTTGTCTGTAAGTTTTATTTTACTTTCGGTTACCTATTGTTATGAACTTGTCTAAGTGGTGGTCCAGGTACGTGGCGAAGGGTAATAAAATTCTCTGTAGTAAAACGTAAATTATAAAAAAAACAAAGGCTTATATGTATATGTTTATTAGATTTGATCTGTTACTTTGACATTGACATAACATGACATTTGTTTTTCTGGGAATAAAACAACCGGTGTAGATATAGCTTATTATGCTGAAATAAATTGTAAAATGGATTCATTCGGTTTGTCTGGATTCGTTTTAAAAACACAAAACATGTTGAACATTAGCGTTTAGCTGTGAAAAGGTTCTAAAGAGGGAATCGATTCATGAATAATTATGTGCATGGTCAAATGGAGGTCATTGTATTATGTACAACAATCACTTTGGATCCTTAGGTGTGGCTGTACCTTTTTATGTGAAAAATATGAGACGAGGAGACGCTCTCCTGATGGTAAGAGACAACGCATATCCCTTTTTAACCGACTCAAAAAAGGAGGAGGTTCTCAATTCGAGTGTATATTTTTCTTTATGTTTGTTACGCGATAATTCCGCCAATTATAAATTGATTTTGATGATTCTTTTTTTGCTTGGTAGATCATACTTCAGAGGTGGTCCCATATAAATTTTATCGAAATTAATCGAGCGGTTTTTAAAAAATCAACAAAAATCTAAAAATTGTATACATCGATGGTATTTTGGTTTACTCCAAAATCTCGCTGTTTCATTGGAGCAGTGCGTTTAGTTGGCCTAAGGGTGGGTCATGGAGTCGGTTTTTTTAAATGGTAAATTTGTATTTATGTTTTGTGTAATAAGTATTGCTCCAGTGATTTGAGTAACGAAACAAAGTCCAGAGCATCGTTGCTTTGGTGCTCATTACTTTAAGACTTTCGATGGTTAGTCTCGACTGCCCTGTAATTTTGTTAGCAGTGCCTTTCAAACAGGAACATAGTAATGTTTACATATTATCTGCCTAGACGACTTCCTGCTAAGGAGATCTACCACCAAGTAAATACGTAATTTATTTATTGTTTGTAAACGATATTTTACACAGTATAAAACAATGTCGCTTCCCGCCGTCTGGACGCTTAGATCTTTTAAACTACGCAACGAATTTTAATGCGGTTTCCATCAAGGTGATTCAAGAGGAAGGTTTACATATATGTATGTATAATACATGCATATTATAGTAGAGAAAATTCGAGATTTTTAAAGATTTGTGACGTGATGTCGTAAATAACATGTTTTTGTGCGCTTACATTGTAAACGCTGACTAAACCTTCGATATTTAGATCAAAATAATGTACCACCTACGTTAGTATCTACATAGTACCCGTGCGAAGCCTGGGCGGATCGCTAGTAACTTAATGAAGTTAAAGTATTGGACTGACGCGTAATGCGAATTCAAACTCATTTCGACTTAGTATAACCCTTTCCTTGTTTTTTTTAATGGTTGACAGGCTGGGTGTTTGACCACAGCTCACCTGATGTTAAGTGACGGTGTGGTCGAAGATGGTAAAGCACACCTAGCCTGGAATGGAACTGGCTCTCATCATTAGATGCTTGGCGGCAGATTTTCAACTTGAAGGTGGCAGCTAGCCAGCCGAGTACTAGAAAGTACCCTACCACCATGAGAATTTTTATCCTATTCCTAAATTTTATCCCTGTATTCCTGTAACGTACCTACCAACAAATACAAATCTTTTATTAATAACACCAAAGTTACAGATCATTTTTCCATTCATATTTCAAAATATCAAAATCATAACATATGTCAATACAATGAAATAATATGTCACATATAAAATAATTGTGTCAATTTTTTTTTTTATTTGGTTCACTAAACTGGCCGTTACATAAAATACGAATTTCGGTAAACATTCATGAGAAGCAAAAAATGTTATGCACGACCTTCTCGAAGTGAACACTGCATGCATGTGAATAATTACATTAAGGTACAATGTACGTAAGTATTAAGTGACAAGCTTACAATTATTATAAAAAGATTTGATTTTACCTGGTGTAGTGTTAAAAATATCCAAACTATTGGAAATGTTGTTGTAAGACGAGAACATGCGGTACAATGGTGAATGTGAAATGTCAATAAAAACAAAAATATTATGTTACGAATCCTGCTACCTACAACTAGACCATAGGCAACTCGAAGTAAAAGAAAATCGATCGACGGACCCAACATAAGCGTTAACCTATTAATCTACTGATAGCCGGCAAAAAACCATACAATACAATTACGGGCGTGCGAACCTTCCTTGCGAAGTCTAAATATAGACTATTCACTTCAGCATCTCTTGACAGAAAGTACGAAGATTATACCCACGGTAAGTATAAATACGCAGAATCGTCCTTTGCATGTAGATCTTTTAACGTGATTTGACAATTGTAAAGATATGACATGCTTGAAATAGATTTAAATAAAGCAGTTTCCATTAACAAGGTAAAATGGGAAACGGCTTCGTCTCTCCTTTGTGGTTGATCTCCTTAGGCCACCAAGTGCTCGAAGATTCAACACGTCCTGAGGATGCCTCGTGTTGAGGCGAAACACGTGTCAGCAAATGGATACTGTAGCGAGAAAAGGATATATAAAGACTAGTAGTATTAACTTCTTTACATTTTAAGTTTGAGTTTTATTTATTTAATACTTTATTGCACACTTAAAAAAAACATTTACAAAAGGAGGACTTAATGTTAAAGCATTTTCTGCCAGCCATCCCCACATATACAAAAACCTAAAAATATATAAATATGTACCTACCTACATCCTTGTCAGATGATGAGTTTTAGATGTTAAGGTGGTTCGATTTCCATACAAACAATTTTTTTCCATTTATGGACAAATGGAGCATAATTTTATAGTGAAATCATTGCTACTGGCATTTATTTTGGTCTTTATTTGCGGTAAATCACAATTGCTTGAGTAAAATAGTAGATTTTATTAGTATAAAATCAAATTTATGAATGATTTATGAATTTACGATTTTTGATTAAAACAGTAGATTATGCTAATACTCTACTATTTTACTCAAGCAATTGTGATTTACCGCAAATAAAGACCAAAATAAATGCCAGATTTCACTATAAAATTATGTTCTATTTGTCCATAAATGGAAAAAAATTGTTTCAAAAAATCATCAATTCCTTAAGTAAAGGTTCGGATAAGTTTTTAATATTTAAATTGTTGTCAAGTTAGTTAAATTTAAATCTTCATCACTGTTGTAACTGAAACGACTGTTGAGCGGAAATAAACTGAATATAATATAATTATACCTTGACTATTGAAAATGAACTTCCACAAAGTAACGCCTGAATCAATCAATTACCCTACTTTTAAGTTATGTAATGTTCCACGATATTTATTTATGTCTCGAAGGATCTTCTATAAACTTAACGAGTCTGTATCAATCATTAATCAGTACAAAAACTACGAATCTTTCGCACTCTTGCTACGAAAATACACGTTTTCCACGTCCCAATTACGTGAAACACTACAGTTATCGGAGATAGTCCACTGGGGAGCCCTAGGACTGCATTGCTAACGTGAAAAATCCGTGAGTTGCTTTTAAATATTCACTCCGGTACGTATGCCTATATCACTAGGTACTTAACGGAGACGAGAAATGTACAGATTGATTACTTTAGTTAAATAAGTAATTTTTTTTTTCATCACCAGAATCTCATACTAAACTTATTATATTATACATATGTATGTATCATATTAATAGGCAGGTATTTATTATTGCGCAAGATATTTGTATATTATGTTTCTAGTATATGCTTTAGCAGGAGGTCGTCTAGGTAGGTACCACCGCAGTACCAGTTATTCTGCCGCTAAGCAGTAGTGTGTAAACATTACTGTGTTCCGGTTTGAAGGGTATAATTATAGTACTGCAGCTAGCGAAATTACAGGGCTGTTGAGACTAACCATCGCAAGTCTCAAAGTAATGAGCGCCAAAGCAGTGATGCCCTGGACTTTGTTTTGTTACTCAAAGTTATTTGTATTGCTGCAATGGTCATGGATAGGGAGAACGTAGTTAGTAGTTAGTTCTCATTACTATGAGGGACATAAAAAAAATTGAAAGTCGTTTTGATTAAAGACTTTCAAAGCCTGAGACGGTAAACTTAAAATCTGAAGAAATTAACGAAAAGAAAGAAAGTATAATACATTGTTACCCAAGGGCTGAAAGTAACTTATATAGTCACGAGACGGGGTTTGGCCAATAGTTCGAGTGACTAAATAAGTCTCACCCGAGGTAAACACTGTGCTTTTCATTACGAACACAAGGAAAGTAAATATAAAAACATGAATTATTTATAGAAAAAAATAGTGAATGAATCAACAAAAAGAAATGAAGATCGGATTGCTGCTTTCCTTCCATATTTTTTTTGTGCCCGGTCAGCTTTTCAGCGATTTTTCTTTTTCGTAGTTTTTTTTTATAATTGACAGTTGTCATTTGTCAGTAGAAAGTGAATCTGCCTAGGGCGGAAAGTATTACTTTCGGCCCGCTCCTCAGGCAACTTCAAATCTACTTTCCGAGTATGAATAATGAAAAGATATAAGTTTTATGTCGCAAACCGGCCTCAACAGCATAATGCCGACAGCAGCCAGCAGGCGCTGGTCTTCCTTTGAGGCCGGCAAGTGACGTCACCGACGAGTGTGCCGAGTGGATATATGAATTAACAGAGAAACATAATATATATGTACACAAAACAATATGAAGACACAAAATATAAATCTTATCTATAAAAAGAACATGACATTAAAAGTTATACATCTGTTTCGTCCTAGTCTGCACCTATGAAGCTGACGTGTCGATCCCGCTCAGATATTATGATTTGAAGGGAGACAAACACAGGTGTCCCCAAATGTCATCCAAATGGGATATGGGTTTCATCGAGTATTTTCCCCTATTTTTGGCAGATGAAGAGGAAAAATGTGTTTTTAATTTAGGGTTCTCATTTTCCTTGATATAATTTAACAAGGGTATGAACGGCTTATTTTAAAATCATCGTGTGATTAAAAATAGAACCTCCAGCGTCATCGAATATAACTCAAATCACCTTTGGACGGTAGACCTATGCCCAGTTGTGGGATGATAAAGCCAGTAGGTACTGATTTCAATCTAGACTGAAATCGCATGTTGTTAAAATAGTTTACCAACTATTAATAACTTACTCACTCACTCGCCAATATTTTAGTAAACATGAGCATTTTAATGGTGTTTGTAAAAAGGCTATTCAAAACTTAATTTATTCTGAAACACACGAAAATCAACAGTCCGATAGTTGTCCTCTCCCCTATTTTTACCAAACACCATCTCCGATTTGGGCATTCATAACCGCGAATGTGTGATAGAACAACTCTAGAGCCTCATGATTCAGCTTTAGTGAAGCAAAATAGTTTTTTCGGGAACGCAAAAAATCGTATGATTTAATGATTGACACTTTATTGTCCACACTAAAAAATATACAATACAGAAGACAAGTTAAATTAAAAGATTAAAAAACCCCCGATAGGTGTATTGTATTGTACCTACTAGTCAAGCCCTTTCATTAGATACCCATATTGAGGTAGTTGTGAAAAAATATGTAATTCGCCATTTTGTGGCGGCGGCTATCTTGGACCGATTTTCATCAAATATAGCTAAGAACTTCCTGAATTCACCTTTCAAACAAAATCAAAATCGGTTCATCCATTCGAGAGCTACGATGCCACAGACAGACAGACACACACACAGACACGTCAAACTTATAACACACAGGCGTTTTGCGTCGAGGGTTAAAAAAGAAAATAAACTTAAATAATAATTTGGCGACCTTGTTTTTTCGAGTATTTATTTATAAATGTATAAAAATTGTAATTTTTTTTTTAATATACGCTTCACAGACACCGGTGTCCGTGGCCTTTGTGAATTTGAATTTATTATTTACAATATACGAAGAAAAAAGTTAGTCAAATTAATTTTAATCTACGGTCAAAGTACTAGTTCGTGTGTTATTTATTTATTTATTTCATAACATACAAAACAGAATGCAATAATATTCATAACAATAAATACAAATACACAATTTTTTTATCTGAATCGCATTCCAAAACTATGCATGTCTAGGCGCATTACAATTACATTTTTAGAAAGTCGCTAGATAATAATTAGGATTTAAGAAATAATAATTATAAATTCCACTCCCCCACTTCACTTAATTTATCTATATTAATATTATAAAGAGGAAAGATTTGTTTTTTTGTATGTAAAGAATAAACTTAAAAACTACTGGACCGATTTCAAAAATTCTTTCACCGTTGTGACGCTGCACTATCCCCGTGTGACATAGGTTGCTTTTTATCCTTGTATTTCCACGGGAACGGGAACTACGCGGTGAAACCGCGAGGTGTTCGCTGGTCTTAAAATACTTTGTAAATATCGAAATGCTTTACACTGGCAAATATATGTACAATTGTACATACTTAAAGTGTGATACCAAAAACAAAAAAAAAGCTCCATAAAAAGACGATGAATAAACCCCCAAGGCTCCGGGTAGAGTTCGAGGCTACGACGACACATGGAATTAGTGATCGATCAACTTTTCGTACAACAATTTTACTATGCAAGTATAAATTGACATATTATTATACCTATATGTATTCTAATATGACTTATGTAAAAAATTTAAAAATGGGAAAGTAAATAAATAAGGGAAATGTATAAATATATTTTAACAGATTATGCATGCATACATTTTTATGCAGTAGGTACAGATAAATGAAATTAAATTTAAAAATAAAGAAGATAAATATAGTATAAATTTACAATTAAAAAAAACCGACTCCATGCCCCTTGAGCCAACTAAGCGCACTACTTCAATGAAACAGCGAAGTTTCGGAGTAAACGAAAATATTATCATCATTCATCGATGTATACAATTTTTAGATTTTTGTAAAATAAATTAAAAACCGCTCATCCGATTTCGATAAAAGTAATTTACCTGGGAAGTATACTTACCCTTTGAATAAAAAAAAAGATTTTTCTCAAATCGATTCAGGCGTTTTCGAGTAATCAGTGAACATACGTACAAAAAAAAAGATTCCGACGAATTAAGAACATCCTCCGTTATTGAATTCGGTTAAAAATAGAGTATATCTTTACCTGGCTCAATTATGGCAGGTGGAATAAATCTTTTGTAGATTGTTGACCAGTTAAAGAAGTGTCCAGCTCGATGTTGTATAGCATTGGGCGATAACGTTCTGAAAATGATGATGATGATGTAACGTTCGCGGTTATGAATGCCCATGTCCGATATAGTTTACCAAAATCACTTTGCATACGTCGCTAGCCGACAATAGATGGCATAATGAGGCTATTAGCATATTCGTTGCATTACAGACGCGTAGCAATTGACAGAATGGCCCTATGCTTGAGCCACGGTCAAGTAACATCAGTGAGACGTGTCAGGTCCATCATAAAAGTTTCATTTTTTTATAAACAACTAGCGGACGCCTCGCGGTTTCACCCGCGCAGTTCCCGTTCCCGTGGGAATACAGGGATAAAAAGTAGCCTATGTCGCCCGGGGATAGTGTAGCTACCCAGCGGTGAAATATTTTTTGAAATCGGTCCAGTAGTTTCGGAGCCTATTCAATACAAACAATCAAATCTTTCCTCTTTATAATAGTACTAGCGGACGCCTCGTGGTTTCATCCGGGTAGTTGCCGTTCCCATAGGAATACAGGTATAAAAAGTAGCTTATGTCACCCGGGGATAGTGTAGCTTTCCAACGGTGAAAGAATCTTTGTAATCGGTCAAGTAGTTTATAACAATTCTGCCGGCATAGTGCTCCAAAAGATGAAGTGGATGTATATTTTTTTCGCTTCCGAGTTGTCTTTCTGCAGAGAATGCCTTTTCCCTGTGGCGCTGGAGGAGTCAATACGAAGACGGACGTGTGAGGTCGCCGCTTCGGCGGGTTTATTGTCTCTATACTCGCTTTTGGCCGATATGAGTCGTAATCGTTTCTAAATTTTGGAAGACTATGAATTAATGTATTTGGTTTGATATGATAACAAATTGAACTTTGAAACATCAGTTTTATAATTATACTTTAAAATTATTTAATTATACTTTGTAAGTTACGACGTAGTTGAAAGATCATTCGGCTTCTATTCCGAAGGTCCTGAGTTCAAATCGGGCATGAACCTTTTGTCTTTTCAAACTTTGCGCGTAGATTAATAATAATAATAATAACAGAGCGCCATCTATCCCTAAACTAAGGAAAAATTACTAGCAAAAATTAGTACTATTTTTTTTATTTGTGTGTATTGTATGTACTTATCTGTTGTTGTGTCTAGTGTTTTGTAGGGAAAATATAAATGTGTTTTCTTTCTTTCTTTCTTTCTTTCTTACTATGGGAACCAGATAACTGATAGAAAATTTGTATACTTTTTTTGTGTAAATACATACAGAACACCCAGACACAGAACAAACATTTGCTGATACATAAAATGTTTGTCCTGAGTGGGAATCGAACCCACACCCTGCAGCTCTTAAGGCAGATATGCTACCAATGAGCCAACAGGGCTGTCAAATATATGGCAAAAAAGTTGTATCAAATACACAATTTAAGCTGAAATAAAATAACAATTAAAACATGTTTAAAATTTATAAACAAAATTAAAATTATGACATAAATGATTTTGGATTACTTTAAGGTTGGAATGTATCTATTTTTTAAATTATACTTGTTAAACAAATGTTTGTCCTGAGTCCTACTCGAGCTACGACCAACGAACCTACTCCCCACAGCTCTTGAAGTAGAGCTACTAGCCAACTGAGCTGTCAGTCAATGATAAATAAATAAATATTGTAGGACATTACACACAGCGCCATCTGACCCCAAACTAAGCAAAGCTTGTACTATGGTAGTTAGATAACTGATAGATTACTTAAATACCTACTTTTTTTTTGTAAATACATATTTTATAATACATGTACACCTAGACACAGAACAAATATTTGTTTATACCACACAATGTTTGTCCTGGGTGGGAATCTAACCCACGCTCTATAGCTCTTGAAGCAGACATTCTACCAATGATCCAACAGAACTGTCAAAAAGAATAGATGATGGAAAGGAAAATTGGCAATGGTAGATATAGGCTTAGACATATTAGATAATATTATTAACGCTATACATAACTTTTAATTTCGGGTTATTCATGGTTCCTGTACAAAAACTGATAAAACCACGGGGTGCTGCGAATATACTTTTGCACTGTTTATTTTGCTATTTATTTTAATTTCATTTTATTTTTATTTTTTTCTAGATTCATGAAGTATCAAATTTTTAAGCCACAGCATTGAGCGATTGGATCAAGATTTCTGAAACAAAATCTTACTGCGTCAGGTAGGGCAATTTTGAATTATATCAGTGGTTTTACTAACTCTAACAGCCATCGCAATCCGGAGGATGTTGCGGCCAAGGAGTCCATCTTATTTTAAATTTTATTTTGTAGCGATGATAGCTCAGTGGTTAGCGCGGTAGGTTCGCATGCCGAAGGGCGTGGGTTCATACCCCAACAATGAGCTTGAGCTGCCGTTGAAGGAAAACATCGTGAGGAAACCATAGCATAGTGGTAACCGTACTTTCTAGTACTCGGCTGGCTAGCTACCACCCTTAAGTTGAAAATCTGCCGCCAAGCATCTAACGGTGTGTTCCGGCAGCCTCACTTGAGAGCCAGTTCCATTCCAGGCTAGGTGTGCTTTAGATATATTTCAATACTCTAAGATTGCGGGGCAAAATTTCTTCAATACTCCGAGGTACATAAATAAATAAACATTTCACACAGCGCCATCTAACCTCAAACAAAGCAAAGTTGTACTGTGGGAATACACATGTATAAACAGCACTAAGCGATTTATTTCTCACATTTTTTACTGGTTTAAGTGTTTGACCATAGATCACCTAATGAAGTAACAGTGTGGTCCAAGATGGTAACACACGCCTAACCTGGAATGGAACTGGTTGTCAGAACATACCGTTAAATGCTTGGCGGCTGATTTTCAACTTGAGAGTGGTAGCTAGCAAGCAGAGTACTAAAAAGTACCCTACCACCATAATATGGTTTCCTCACGATGTTTTACTTGACTAGTTGCTTGGGGTTTGAACCAACAGCCTTCAGCGTGTAAACCGACTTCGCTAACCACTGAGCTTTCATCGCTATGAAATGTTTGTCCTGAATAGAAATCGAATCCCCTTCCTATAGCTCACGAATCATAGCTACTACTAACTGAGCTACAGGGCAGAGTTTTTAAATGTTTGACAGGCATTGACCATAGCCCACCTGATGATAGTGACGGTATGGCCGAAGATGGTACAGACGTAGCCTGGAATGGAACTGATTCTCCAGTGAGGCTGTCGGAACACGCCGTTAGGTGCTTGGCGACGGATCTTCAACTTGAGGGTGGTAGCTAGCCGGTCGAGTACTAGAAAGTACTCGACTGGCTTGCTATGGTTTCCTCACGATGCCCGATGCAGGGATCTCTGAGTATTGAAATATTCGATTGGATAAGCATTTTTTTTTAATTCGTTACAGTTTCGTCCTTCGGTTTGCGTTGGCGGATAACCTTTACTGTTAAAGTTGCATTAAACATAAACTATCTAACTCTTATTATTTTAACTATTCTCTGATTCGTTGTTTTGACTGTACTATAATTTACTCTAACCAATATTTATTTTTCGGTGAGTGTTATTGCTAAAAATAATATCATTGCTTCCCTGCTAAAATATAATTTTTATTTCTATTGTCGCTAGCAGCGCGGTCGAATCGACCGTGACAACAGAATTCTCGTTTGTGGGCACAAATCGTACATTTACAGAGTTTGAAGTATTGAAAATTTAATTATGAATGATGAAACTATGGGCCGCCTTACACGTTCAATCATGATCACGATCCGCGATCCGCGATCCGCGATCATGATTTCAAAATTTCTAGATATTATGCGATCTGGAGCATCAGTCCGTCAATCCGCTTCGTACACGATCAGTCTGGATCGCGATCATTGATCGCGGATCGCGCGCTACGTGTACGGGCTGCCTATTGCCTTTTTAGGATTCCTTACCCAAAGCGGCCCTATTACTAAGACTCCGCTGTCGGACCGTTTGTCTGTCTGTCACCAGGCTGTATCTCATGAACCGCGATAGCAAGACAGTTGAATTTTTCACTGATGATGTATTTCTGTTGCCTCTGTAGCAACAAATACTAAAAAACAATAAAATAAATATTTATAGGGGCTGCCATACAACAAACGTAATTTTTTTGTTGTTTTTATAGATAATGGTACGTAACCCTTGGTGTGCGAGTTCGATTCGCACTTGGCCGGTTTTTTAATTTCTGGTGTTCACAATTAATTATTTCTAATATTTTTTTATTTTTTTTATACATAAATAGGTTCGCGTTTGACCACACCCTGCCTGATGTTAAGCAGGATGCAGTCCAAGATGAAGCACGCTTACCTAGAAAAAAACCTGTTTACTCTAGATTTGAAGACACCCAAATTGTACTTCGCGGGAAAAACAATATATAATATGATATGATATGATATCATATTATATATTGTATCGCTATATGATATGTAGCGATGATAGCTCAGTGGTTAGCGCGGTAGGTTCGCATGCCGAAGGGCGTGGGTTCAAACCCCAACAATGAGCTTGAGCTGCCGGTGAAGGAAAACATCGTGAGGAAACCAAAGCATGGTGGTAGGGTACTTTAGTACTCGGCTGGCTAGCTACCACCCTCAAGTTGAAAATCTGCCGCCAAGCATCTAACGGTGTGTTCCGGCAGCCTCACTTGAGAGCCAGTTGCATTCCAGGCTAGGTGTGCTTTACCATCTTCGGCCACACCTTCACTTGACATCAGGTGAGCTGTGGTCAAACACCTAGCCTGTCAACCATTAAAAAAATAAATATATAATCAGATGTTGCTGTGTGAAATGTTCTCTAATACATATATATTATATTTATTTGTGTAATCGAACACTCGGTATAGCTACTTAGTGCGTAGGTGATGAAACAGGAAAATAAAGTTATTTAAAGTAACTATTATTGTCTTTAAAAAAACCAACTTCAAAACGTTAGTTTAGTATCTACTGAACTGGCAAAATTATTTATGTCTTTCTTCTCAAGTCGAATGATATTCTAGATATGATCTAGATGATAATAAGTAATAATAATTAATTGATTGATTCAGGCGTTACTTTGCGGAAGTTCATTTTGAGTGTTCAATGTATATATATTTGACAGCCCCGTTGGCTCATTGGTAGTATATCTGCCTTGAGACCTGTAGGGCGTCGGTTCGATTCCCACTCAGGGCAAACATTTTGTGAATAAACAAATGTTTGTTCTGTGTCTGGGTGTTCTGTATGTATTATAAGTATGTATTTACAAAAAAAAAAGTATTTATGTATTCTATCAGTTATCTGACTTCCATCACACAAGCTCTGCTTAGTTTGGGGCCAGATGGCGCTGTGTGTATAGTCCTACGATATTTATTTATTTTATTTTTTTATATTTAATTTATTTATTTTTATTTTTGCTTGGTGGTAGATCTCCTTAGCAAGAGGTCGTCTAGGTAGGTACCGCAGTACCAGTTATTCTGCCGCTAAGCAGTAGTGTGTAAGTATTACTGTGTTCCGTTTTGAAAGGTACTGCAGCTAGCGAAATTACTGGGCTGTTGAGACTAACTCTATCAAAAGTCTCAAAGTAATGAGCGCCGAAGCAGTGATGCCCTGGACTTTGTTTTGTTACTTAAAGTTCTGTGTATTGCTGCAATGGTCATGGACAGGCGTTATCTCTTACCATCAGGAGAGCGTCTCGTTCGTCTCATTACTTTTTACATAAAAATAAAATAAAAATTATTTCCGCTTAACAGTCGTTTCGTTACAACAGACTACCTAGTTAGTAATAAATAAATATCGTAGGACTATACAAACAGCGCCATCTGACCCCAAACTAAGCAGAGCTTGTGTGATGGAAGTCAGATAACTGATAGAATACATAAATACTTTTTTTTGTAAGTACATACAGAACACCCAGACACAGAACAAACATTTGTTTATTCACAAAATGTTTGCCCTGAGTGGGAATCGAACCGACGCCCTACAGGTCTCAAGGCAGATATACTACCAATGAGCCAACGGGGCTGTCAAAGGTCAAGGCTGGCTGTCAGTTAGTAGATATTTAGTTATTTATACTAACTAGATATTAACTCTCCTCCAGTTGACCCTTTTACGTAATCTTAACATTCTGGAGAAGTTAAGATTCTGAGTATTTTTTAGTACATACTCGACTGGCTACAACCCTCAAGTTGAAAATCTACCGGCAAGTACCTAACGGTGTGTTCCGGCAGCCTCGCTTGAGAGCCAGTTCCATTCTAGGCTAGGTGTGCTTACCATCTTTGACCACACCGTCATTTAACATGAGGTGAGCTGTGGCCAAACGCCTAGCTTGTGAAACATTAAAAAAACACTATCACATTCTGCTGTCCCAGAATATCTCAATCTGAACCACCAAATATGACTAGACTGATATCTATAGACCAACGCTAAAGACCGTCAATACCATGTCTATTTATATTCCGTACCTACTGGGTACAAAAGACAACCCAAAACATCCTTTGGTGCTTTAGGACAGAAATAGTTTTCCTGTAGCCTTGATCATAAGCCAACAACGTCAACAATACCATGCTTAGACAGGGAAATTCCTTTGATAGTATCGACAATAAAATTATCCTATGGGTACGTATATATAGAAAAAAATATACATAGACCCAATTCATATAGAGACGAATCGCGACCACCACGTCGTAAAACAAAAGAGTGCATTAAGTCATGCGAACTATTAGCCGCACTTCTGCGTAGTTTTACACACGTGACGGGTCAAGAGTAAGTATATACATAGAATTAGGCCCAATTCATATAGAGACGAATCGCGACCACCAGTCTTAGAACAAAAGAGTGCATTAGAGTCATGCAAACTATTAGCCGCATTTCTGCGTAGTTTTACCCACATGACGAGTCAAGAGTAAGTATATACATAGTATTAGGCCCAATTCATATAGAGACGAATCGCGACCACCAGTCTTAGAACAAAAGAGTGCATTAGAGTCATGCAAACTATTAGCCGCATTTCTGCGTAGTTTTACCCACATGACGAGTCAAGAGTAAGTATATACATAGTATTAGGCCCAATTCATATAGAGACGATACGCGACCACCACGTCTTAGAACAAAAGAGTGCATTAGAGTCATGCGAACTATTAGCCGTACTTCTGCGTAGTTTTACCCACATGACGTGTCAAGAGTAGGTACGCATTTCGAAAAGAAAAATCCGGCAAAGCAATATTATGTTTAATTTGCACGTTTTCAACCAAATTTACAATATTTTTACGTCGGCGCCCACACAAGTTAGCTGGCTAGCCCAAACTGACATGTGCGTTTTTTTACCAAATCGGTACATCACCAAATGGATTTGTTCTGTTTCAAACAATGATCTTCATTGTACCGTACTTTTCATTGTGTTAACGTTAAAAAAAAAGTGCGTACTCTCGACCCGAATGCCTGCTCCATCTCTTACCGCTAGATGGCGCTGCTCTTATTTCAAGCTTTGACTTTTATGGACTCAGCGCATAGATTAGGTAAGCGCATTAAGCGCTTACACTGAATTATTGATCAAAGTACACGACCAATGATCTTAAAGTAAGAAAGCGAAGGGGCATCCTCTAAATATGGGTGTCGTGATGTTACTTAAAAATTTAGCGCCATCTATCAAAACCTCTACTAACTACATCATATCGTTACGTATTAAAGTTCGCAAGTACGATTGTTGAAAAAAGAACGAATAGCTAGTTCGTTTTTTTTTTTAATGTTTGCGGTACTTCAAATGATATTTATAGAGGCGAGGGCGAAGACCGAGCACCGAGTATGAAGTACCGGGAATGCAGCTAGCTAATATAAAATACTTGCAATTACCGTCTCAATATGAATCAGTCCTAAAAAGCATACACGACTAATTAAGAGATTCTTCTAATTCTTTTCTTCCGAGTCAGCCCTGTTTTTTTCGCGTTTTCGAGAACTTTCTTTTTTAATAACTCAGACATGTAGATTTCCTCACGATCTTTTCCTTCACCATTCGAAGTTATGGACAATACACACATAAGCTATGAAAGACTGAGGTGCGTGCCCTGGGATTTGAATCCAAGACCTCCAGATTGTAAGTTAGACGGTAAAATAGGTTGCCGAAAATTCCCTTCTTAAATTCACAAAATAAAAACTACATAACCGAAACACAACTGCTTACAGTACAGTAACAGTAGGAGATAATAATTCTTGTGATGATGATGATGATGATGATTATCTTGTAAGTAAGAGATGCAAGATTTTATGTTTTTATGTTGTCATTTGTGTAGTATTTTTTTTTAATGGCATTAATATAATTACAATAATTATCTTGATATGCAAAACCGACTGCCCGTAGCTAGCTAGCTAGCGAACTGAAATAAGTTTATTCTTTAATACCACAGACTAATAAAATCCTTGTATCATTGCAATTTTTTTGACACATAACATCAGTTAAATTGCCACACAAGAAAATAGGTTATGCGCTTCACCAAAATTTCGTATAGGTATGGTTTAAGATATTTATTTCTCCAAAAGAATATATAATAGAACATATACAGCCCGTAAGCATCGTTCTTCGTTTTTCTTCGGTTAAAAGTGCGTCTATTACTGTTTTCTATTAAGTATTACGTGACTTGACGCTAAGCCTCAGTCGAAGCTTAGCTTAATTAGTAGACCGTGTCGTGTCAAGGAAGTCACTAGTTCGTAACAAATTGAACGGAGCTCCTTTTACAAAATGTAGTGCAAATATGAGTGTCGAACAGCCATCAGGATCTTGTGAAAATGTGGAGGATAGCGGGGAAGAAAGGTAGAAAGTACAGAAACTTTTTTTTTTCTCTGAAAAGAAAGTTTAGTTTTGACTTTGCGCAGATAAGAAGTTTCAAGCGCGCACTTTTAACAAAAAATTATTGGTAATAGGAAAATTTGTTCCATCGTAGAGTCCATGTATCCATCGTTATGCGTAGGGAAGGAGAGCCCTATTCCCAAGCATAGCAGAAAGATAAGGAAGGCTGCTGCTGCTAATGATGATGATGCGTTTAGATTAAAATCTTATGAAATTGTGTACATACAAAGAACAAGCCAGAATAAACTATTTGTTTCAGAATACTTTTTATGTAAAAGTAATGAGACGAACGATACGCTCTCCTGATGATAAACCGTGATAGTTAGACAGTTGAAATTTTCAATTATGTATTTCTGTTGCCGTTATAACAACAAATACTAAAAACCATACAACAAACGGGTTTTTTTTTGTCGTTTTTATAGATAAATGGTACGGACCCCTTCGTGCGCGAGTCCGACTCGCACTTGGCCGGTTTTTTTTAAATGCTATGATAGCTTTCCTTAGCGACGCCGCAGTTATGTGGAAACAAATCTTAGAACCATCTTTGAACGATTTCAATTTTCTCATCGGCCAACGCGACAGATTTACTCAATCTGTATAATCTCTCTTCAGTTTTTTTAATAGTGGACAGGCTAGGTGTTTGACCACAACCCATCTGATGTTAAATGACGGTGTGGTCGAAGACCGTAAACGAACTTAGCCTGGAATGGAACTCTGGCACCATTAAATGCTAAGCGGCAGATTCCCAACTTAAGGTGGTACGATTTTCATACAAATCAATTTTTGCCATTTATGGACAAATGGAGTATAATTTTACAGTGAAACCACAGCTACTGGCATTTAATTTGGCCTTTATTTGCGGTAAATTACAATTGCTTGAATAAAACAGTAGATTATTAGCATAAAATCAAATTTATGAACGATTTATGAATTTATGATTTTGGAATAAAACAGTAGATTATGCTTATAATCTACCGTTTCATTCAAGCAATTGTGATTTACCGCAAATAAAGACCAAAATAAATGCCATTAGCTGTGATTTCACTGTAAAATTATGCTCCATTTGTCCTTATATGGCAAAAAATTATTTCTATGGAAATCGAACCACCTTAAGAGTAGTGGCTAGCCAGCCGAGTAGTAGAAAGTACTTTACCATCATGCTATGGTTTCCTCACGTTGTTTTCCTTCACCGGCAGCTCAAGCTCATTGTCGCTTTTGGGCGTGTGATCCGACCGCGCTTACCACTAAGCTATCATCGCTACATTTAATTTCGGTTAATGCACCTGGAGAGGATAAACGACAGAAGTCTTTTTCACTCTGTCTGTATTATTTTCTAGTCACATGTACCTACAATTGCTTGTAATGCTAATTCACGTGATTGTTCATGAAATCTTTTGAAATTATAACCGCTTGTGACCACCGTTGGTCATATAGTTACAGAAATACGGAAAAAATGTTTCGGCTGGTGACTTATTTGTACTTGCTTAATACATACTTTTTTGTCTCGAACTGTGACCTCGCGATACTAAGGCAAAGAGCCTAGAACAATACTCGCGGTCACTGTTAGGTGTACAATAAAGTTCTATAATTAACTTCGGTTCAGTACCATGTACCATGTAGGTGGTAGATTTCAGCAGTAGTTCGTTTAGGTACAGCAGCTATATCAGATATTCCACCGACAAGTAGTAGTGTGTTTTTATTCTGGTATAAAAAGTACTTCAGCTAGTAAAATTACATAGCTATTGAAACTAAACATCGATAAAGGAACGAATAATTTTAAGTCTTTTTTGGATATCAATTAACTGTTAAACCATTATTTCTGAACTGGGGCTCTAGCATATTAATTTGCGAAAAAGTACTTACTTAAAAGATAGTCAAATGTATTAGAAAAAAAAACACGGACAAGTTCGAATCAGACTCGCCCACCGAGGGTTCCGTACAAACTAGTAGGTATGATAAATAGTACCATAAAGATATTTTTTATGATTAGATTAAAAATATGTAAAAAGTTTTCAGATGTTTTCCTTTATCTATACTAATATTATAAAGTTACATATATATGCAACGAATAAACGTAAAAACTACTGGACCGATTTCAAAAATTCTTTCACCGTTGGGAAACTACACTATCCCCGTGTGTACTTGTACTTTTATCCCTGTATGCTCACGGGAATGGGAACTACGCGGGTGAAACCGCGAGGCGTCCACTAGCGTGTACTATAAGACAATTCTTCTTGCCATATTGCATAGTTCTGGGTCAACGGGAAGTACCTACCCTATTGGTTTTGATTCCCTTGTGAGTGTCGAAATACGCTGTTTTTTTGCGACATAAACGGCTGTAACAGTTATTTACTATAACTGAAAAGTTTAATTTTTTTACATCTACAAGGGACTATAGCTCTGCGTATATGGTTTTAATTTTAACTCGATAACTCCACGCGTTCCCGAGATTGAAGGTCTTGACAGACGGGCAGCTAAGTAATCCTATAAGGGTTCGGTTTTTAGAAAACAAAATAAGAAAAATTGTTTGAGCTACAGATCGCAAACCTCCTAATAGAGCATAATTTGAATTTGAAGATCACCCAGCAACTATAATTGTATAAACTTCTAAACTTGTACAACAAAAAAAAATTAATCCTAAATTAAAATAATAAGGAATTACTATTCAAAGTATTAAAGACAATAAAAATCTAACATTAGGAGAAAAATAATTAGAATTACTAGAGAAAGTTTGTTCTTTGTTAAATAATTTAATAGTATCCGAAAAGGCTGTAAAATTCCTATTAACCCAACTTTACTAGGTCCTTTACGAATTTGAATATAACCTAAAACTTTACGTTCTAATAATTAAAAAGCAACACCAATTAAAACCCCTAAAATTAAAATAATAAACCCAATAAAAATTAAAATAATATCATAAAAAACAATAGTATTAAATAAAATTATATATTTATGAACTCTAAAATCATTACCATTTACATGTATTTTTTTCCTTATGAGGTAGGGAACCATAAAAACAGATGTTACTTACTCCCGCCAGGGGCGCTTTCCCGATACTTTTTCCTATTATTAACGTGGTAAATAAATCTCGCAAATCGATTTGCTAAAACGTCAGATAATTCTTTGGTACCTATTTTAGATTTTTATTCTTTTTCTGAATCACTGCGCCAATGTCTAAACTTAGATCTTAATTACCGTCGGCCAGTCAAAAAGACACATTCTTCGCCGAATCATTCTTTGAAGTTACATGATACAACATTTCTTTCATTCGTTCATTTTACGCTGCCTATTTCGCATCTACTAATCACTCATTGTAACAAGGATTTATTTCTTCTTAACATTGTGTAGGCTAATTTGCACTAACCCAGTTTCTAGCGCAAATTTCACTGGCACGCCAGTTCTGGCCATTGTGGGAACGTGATGTAACGTGGTGGGGCATGTATTTTCGTGTTGCTTGCAAAAACTCCTAGTTGTTTTTTTTTAATGTGAAAAAGCGGCAAACAAGCGACGGACCACCTGATGGTAAGTGGTCACCGGCGCCTATGGACACGCCATTATGGACCCTATTCCCCCTTTATTTGAAGCCTTAAAACTCGGTGGAAAACCCAAAGGTGGTAGTTACTAGTAATGTTACTGGACTTGACAGCGATTTACTATACACATCCTACTTATTTTATAAATGTAAACTTTCACAGTTTGTTTGTTACTCAGTCATGCAAAAAAGGCTGAACGGATTTGGATGAAATTTGGCACACACATAGTCTATTAACTTTTTTTTAATTTTTTATTTAATTCTTTTATCATGCGATCAGCCTTTGCAGCTATGAGCAGATGTGGTGTAGGATAATGGTCGGGTACAGATATATCCCATCAGAAATATCTTCCGGCTGTTAAGATGGCTTAGTTAGAGCTGCCGAGTTCTAAGATCCTGCGTCTCTTCAGTCGATTTAGGCAGTCCGGTATTGTGAGCTGGGCAGCTAGCTGGTTAGGATGCTTTTCCAGTCTGATTTTATATTTATCTGCACCCGCTTTAATTTCCTCCTTTACGGTCGGGATGCATAATTGTTCGTGTAGTTCAGAGTTTCTTATAAACCAGGGTGCATTACTAATTTGTTTCAGTATGTAGTTTTGGGCCCTCTGTATTTTGTGTACATTAGATATTAACTTATAGACTATTTTTTATCAGAAAAATGTTAGGTGTGGGATTATCAAAAAACGAACTACTGGACGTATCCACTTGAAATTTGGTATAGATGTGTCTTATGTAGGATAATAGGTATCCGTTATATTAATCTAGTAGAATAGCACAAGTTTCATGTCTATTGCTTATTTGTTACTTACAAAAACGTGTTTTATTTATCTCTAAACTTAATTCTAAAGCATAAGACTTAAGCTAGTATGTGTATACTACTTTGACTGTGACTAAAACAAACTTGATTTTTATCTTGAGACTCTTTTAAATTTGAACTTCTTGACACAGGCAGAATGACACTTTAAAAAAACATTTACAATGTGCCATTGCAAAAAAAAAACAAAACCTATGCGTTTATCCCTTTAAACAGTAGTATGCAACACCTTTCAACGTTAAAATGTGTAGTATTTTTTTTTGTTTTATAGTATTTATATCCTATGCAATAGGGTGGCAATATGTCTATGTACGTATAAGTACTGGAAGCGATAGGTCAAAAACAAATCAAGTTACGTGACTCATCCTAGGGTTGAGTGACATCACTTATAAGTTATTTATTTTTTTTAATAGAAAGAGATGTTAATGGTAAAACTCGCGTTATATTGTGACTAAGAACTTATTAGTTTTAGACCATCATAGTTTCGAATAGGCCGGGCATTTTTTACCGGCAGGAAAACCCTCCGAGTTGGGTGACCTAGTTTACCTTGAGTAATACCTCATTGACTGGCGACTGTAACCTGTAAATATGACTAACTAAAGGTTAGAATAGATTATATCCCTTTTGAACCTGGCAAAACAAAAATGACAAATCTTGAAAATTAAACAAATACAAATATTTTATTGATAACACCAATGTTACAAGACACTTCACGTATGATAAAATTTGTAATTAATGGGATAAAAAAACCACTTAATTTACTCGGTGATAGATTTTATAAGCTCGTTGGTATAGGTATCGGATATTATGCCGCCAAGCAGTAGTGTGTAAACATACCAAATTACAGGGCTGTTGAGACTAACCATCTTAAAGTAATGAGCGCCAAAGCAGCGAAGCTCTGGACTTTGTTTTTTTTTTTTTTTTTTTTTAATCTTTATTTTAGAGTGCTTTTTCGCACAGCGAAAACGTCGCACTTGTTATCTTAATTTATTATGTTTAAATTCTAACTCTTAAATTACACATTATAATATAATTATAGTATCTTTACAGTTTAGTGATCAAAACAAACCCTATTTGACATCAAATAAGGTTTGTTCTGTTCACCAAACCTGATTTTACCAAATCTATCACCTTTTTTGTGGTGTCTGTTATCGGCAGGGCTAATTTTGCTACAATGGTCATGGGCAGACGTTATCTCTTACCATCAAGAGAGCGGCCCACTCGTTTCTTCTAGGGGCACCGCAGTACCCCTGCCAAATCGAGCAATTTCTTTTGCATTAAAGTTTTCTAAAGAATTATTCGATCTTGTACCGGCGTCACGGTTCCATCACCGCACTAGCCACCGCCATAGTCTGAAAGTTCTTCCACATATAATTGTTTCATGGAAATCGCACACTGTGCGATTCACGCGATCCTTTTTGCCATACACTTGCAAATTGTGGAATGATCTTCCTTCTTCCGTATTCCCGCGGAGTTACAACATTAGGTTCTTCAAAAGGCATGTTAATAGAATCTTAAAAGGTCGGTAACGTATTTGCAGTGCCCCTGGTATTGCAGATATCCAATAAGCGACGGTGATTGCAACCCGTTAGCTTGATTGCCACATGTGGTAAAAAAAAAGTTAACATTTTTACATCAAACGAAGCACAGATACTTCGTTGCAAATGAAGTGAGTGGGCCCCCAATCCATATAATCTGGTCTTCAAGTAGAGAGTGAATCGGTATCTTCTAGGCAAGCGTGCTCCACCTTAGACCGTATCATCACTTAGCATCTAGTGGCGGTCAAACGTAAGCCAACTTTTTATAAAAAAAATTCTACCATCGGGTGATTTTTTCTTAGGCTTTGATCTTTGCCCATCTGTATACGGCCTCCTTTAGAAAATGACTTTGAATTTCCAATCATTAGATATGTACTTATGTGACTAATGAGGAAAAGAACTTCCCAGTTGACTGAATGCTGAGTCCAGTCGACATCGACCGGATAAATCGGAAAGAGCTTGCTGCGACTTGTTAATTTATTATTTATAGTGATATAGGGGCGTTTCCTATACGTCCGTTCGTACCATTTTGGTAATATAAATACATTTAAAAAATCCAACAGTGCATGCTAGAAAGATATTTATGTATGTTATGATGCCGTCACATGCATTTAGAGTAGGATTTCCAACCCCAAATTAAAAAAAAATAGGATTTGAAGTTGGAAATACCAGGATAATTCAGATTAAGAACAAGACGCAGTTATATAGTTGCAAAGTGTATAATTTTAATATACATGACCTTATCAGGACGCTGCTTAAAAACTATCCAGGACATCCCAGGACACTACAAAAACTAGACCATGTCCTGGGAAAATAGGACGGTTGGCAACTCTAATTCAGAGCATAAGATTGTATTCATCCCAAAAACTCCTTTCTCACGCTAGGTCTGCCATTTGTTAGGCTGCGGTTAGTAAGTCGCTCATCTTCCATTTAGTAAAACTTTTACTTTTACCATTTATAGTTGATGTTAAACGGCGGTATGGTCGATGATAGTAAACACACGTGCCTAGACTGGGGGTTGCAAATTAATCAGTCACTTAACAATGATAAGCTAAAATGCGCCTTAGCTATTCTGACAAGCAGTAGTGTGTAAACATTACTGTGTTAAAAAGTAGTAGCAAAATAAGACGTCATAAAATATGTCAAGTAAAGTGTTTTACGCTTTACCCTGGACTTTATTTTGCTACTTGTGGTTGAGGGTACCGCTGCAAGGGTCATGGGCAAGCGTTATCTCTTACCATCAGGGGAACGTCTCGTTGGTCTCATTACTCCTTATCATAAAATGTCGTATGTCTAACAAGCTAAAAAGGAATAACCAAACTAGGGGAAAATAACTATAATAATTAAAGGGGAAAAGTGTAGTCTGTGTCACTCAAAGCATAATAACGAATCGATTGACACCTCATTCATCAAAATCGCATGAGTAATTTAAGCGCTACGATGGAACACACGTAAATACAAACATACATACATAGACAACTAAAACCATAACCCTTCCTTTTGGCTTTGCCGTTGTCGGGTGAAAAGAGCTATCATCGCTACTAACTAACATACAATATCTATAAGACAAGTGTGCTTAGTTAACTCAATATTATTTATATTCCAGGTGGGCGGCGTGGTCAGCCATGGGTTGCTTCGGCTCTCCAGGCGACAAGCGCGGCAGCGAGGGCGATGACATCAAGTCGCAGAAAAAGCGTAGCGAGATCATCAACAAGCAGCTGCAGAAAGACAAGCAGGTAACCTGCCTTTTCCAATTACATATTACTATGCGCTTCAGCTCTTGGGATTTGCTTTGACTCCAAATCTTTTGACATATTAACCCCAAGGCCCAATTGGCTGTCAAAAAGCTGGGCGTCTTCATGAAGGTGCGTCGGTACTTTATGTCGGAACAGTTGCTTAATTTAAACCAAGCACATGTTCAATCTTGTATGGAGTACCTACTGTTCTCATTTTATAGATGGATCAGCGAAGTACCAGGCGTTGGATTCCATTGAAAAATATGTTAAGAAACTCATCCATCTGCAATGACTCCCTTGTTCGCAAAGCCTTGAACATAGACGCGAAGTTGCTTGTTTATCGGTTTTCTATCGGATACACTTCGGAGAGAGTGCTTCAGATCTGCATGACCTAATTCCACCCTACCCATTATTATTGGATAGCCAGGAGCTCGCGACACCGTTTCATGGTTGATGATCCAAAATTGCGAACTAAACGGTTCAATTCCACGTTCATCCTACGAATGGAATTAGCTGCCCAAATGGGTGTTCTTTGGTAAATACAATTTTTATGCCTTCATGTCGCGAGGGAATTGGCTGCTTCTAGGCTAGCGTGCTCCATCGTAGGCCGCATCTTCACTTAACATCAGGTGAGGTGGATATAGTGATGAAAAAAACATAAATGGAAAATACGTTACTGACTAAGAACAGACAGACAATTGTAAAACTTCATAAAAAATAAGAAGAAGATACCGATTCATTCTCGACTTGAAGATACCCAGATGGAAGAGAAGAGATCGCTTTTAGCGATACAACCGCCACTTACGGCACTGACTCATAAGGTTCTTTTGTTTTCTGCGTATTTTTACACAATAAAGAGTTTATATGTATCTACATTGTAATATTCCAGCTGTACCGAGCTACGCACCGGCTTCTTCTGCTCGGTGCCGGTGAATCTGGGAAGTCGACCATCGTGAAACAGATGCGCATCCTCCACGTGAACGGGTTCTCGGATAAAGAGCGCCGCGAGAAGATTGAGGATATCAAGAAGAACATACGCGATGCTATACTTGTAAGTACTTTGGACGGTCCACCGATAGATGGCACTATCTTAAAAAAGTTAACTCATTAATATGGCTATACAAACGATGATAGCTCAGTGGTTAGCGCGGTCGCTTCACACGCCGAAGGGCGTGAGTTCAAACCCACCAATGAGCTTGAGCTGCCGGTGAAGGCAAACATCGTGAGGACACCATAGCGTGATGGTAAGGTACTTTATAGTACTCGATTAACTAGCTACCACCCTCAAGATGAAAATCTGTCGTCAAGCACTTAACAGTGTGTTCCGGCAGCCTCACTTGAGAGCCAGTTCCATCCCAGGCTAGGTGTGTTTAGCACCTTCGACCACACTGTCACTTAACATCGGGTGAGCTGTAGTCAAGCATCTAACCTATCAATAATAAAAAAACATACTTGTTTTTATGAAAACTTATGTGAAGTATTGATATTTTTCAGACAATCACCGGTGCTATGAGCACGCTAACGCCCCCTATACCACTCGAAAAAGCGGAGAATAAGGCGCGTGTCGATTACATACAGGTAAGAGAGCGTTGGAATCTATTGAGAATAAAGATTGCGAGAAAAGAGAAAGACGTCTGACACTATACGAACAAAGAAATTAAAAAAATAACTTATGCCGAATGGGCCCACTTCAGCATGGCTGTGGATTGTCACAGATTAGCGGCTTTGGTTTTAACAACAATTTTAACAATGTACAATAAAGATACATAGGTTATGTTAATAGACAGTTAGTTATTTTTAGGTTTTGTTACAAATAATCAATAATAACAAAAGATAATCGAAAATTGCGTCAATGGGTAGAATTCAGAACAATTGATAAAACTAAGTAACGTTTATATGTAAGGGGTTTAATGTATAAGTAAATGTTGCGTTACAGGACGTGGCGTCGCAGCCCGACTTCGACTACCCGGCGGAGTTCTACGAGCACACGGAGGCGCTGTGGGCGGATGGCGGCGTACAGCGCACCTACGAACGCAGCAACGAGTACCAGCTCATCGACTGTGCCAAGTAGTACGTACTCACCACTCATCACCCACCGTTATCCCACTCACTGCCGAGTATTAATTCTCTACGAACACACGTGAGGCACAGCGTACGGACGGCGGCGTACAACGCACCTACGAACGCAGCAACGAGTATCAGCTCATCGACTGTACCAAGTAGTACGTACTCACCACTCATCACCGACTATTATCCCACTCACTGCCGAGTATAAATCTCTAGGAGCACACGGAGGTGATGTTGCCGGACGACGGCATACAGCGCACCTACGAACGAAGCTACGAGTACCAGCTCATTGACTGTGCTAAATACACACCATTCATCACTCATCACCGATCATTATCCCATTCATTAAATGTTATTTAGATGTTATATACAACGAGTACATATTTGTTACAGTTTCCTGGACCAAGTGCACATAATAAAGCAACCTAACTACACGCCGAGCGAACAGGACATACTGCGCTGCCGAGTCCTCACCTCCGGCATATTCGAGACGCAGTTTGTCGTCGACAAAGTCAATTTCCAGTGAGTAGTAGTGTGCGCATATTGTATGCAACCGATTATCTATTACCAGCGGTTTAGGCTGTACGTTGTCTGTCAGCAGTGAGTTTTTATACATACAGATTTATTCGACAGATATACAGGGGCTCTATTTTTTAATCGTATATTTGACTTTTCGCTTACATTACAGACATCACAGTACATTTTTGAACACTAGGAAGTTCGGTTGTCCATGTGTGAAGTTTTCGATCAATGTAACAAATTCTTTGATCATTTAACTATGGAATTATGTAATTTGTACGCACAAAGCGTTTTGATTCCACATTTTTCATTCGCACAGCGAAGTTGTGGAACTCTGCCGGAGTCTGTGTTCCCTGTTAGGTACAATATGGGTGTCTTCAAATCTACGAATCTGTGTCTTTTGACGTGAACACGGGACACACATACTAATACAAATCTTTTATTAATAACACCAAAGTTACAGGTCATTTTTCCATTCATATTTATAAATATCGGGTTATATATATTCCGTATTCACTTCAAAAAGTATCACAGTTAGTTATCTGCTTCTTATAGTACATGGTATACTTAGTTTGGAGTGAGATTGTGGAAATATCGTCCAACTGTTAAAGAATATTAAAATGTATAACCGAGAACTTACAAAAGTAAGTGCACACTAAAGCAATTTGTTATTTCAGCATGTTCGATGTGGGCGGTCAGCGCGACGAGCGTCGCAAATGGATTCAATGCTTCAACGACGTGACCGCAATCATATTCGTGACCGCCTGTTCCTCGTACAACATGGTGCTGCGCGAGGACCCCACGCAGAACCGGCTGCGGGAGTCGCTAGACCTCTTCAAGAGCATATGGAACAATAGGTAAGAACAGCATACCCTCGATACTTTAGTACTTACTAGCTGCGCCCCGCGATGATAGCCGCTACATGTTTTCGGGATAAAAAGTAGCCTATGTGTTAATCCAGGGTCTCAACTACCTCCATACCACATTTCATCCAAATCCGTTCAGTAGTTTTTGCGTGAAAGTAATAAATATTCATCCATCAATCCATCCAAACTTTCACATTTATAATATTAATGGGATTGACTATATGCATAAACTTGAAGTATAAATTTGCTAGAATAAAATACTTTAACTAATTAGCAAACTGTAAAAGATCTTATCCTGGACTTTTCGGACCTTGGACTTATGAAAGTTATAACATTATCGAAATAAAAATATGATGCGCGTTTACCCCACGATACCAAGCAGAAATGGTTGTTGAAGTCGCTTAGATCTCTTTAAGAGCATACGGAATATATTATATATAAATAAGGTGAGGATGACACCGCCATCTAACTTAGGATAAAAAATCTCAGATTTGGCTCGAAGGACCAGTATTTAGTATTACTTCATTTATTTACATGTTTACATTGCAATTACATGCAAAATAACTGCATGACATGCACTAGATACATACACCCTTAAATGGCGTCGCAAGTTGCAATAGGTACAAGATATACTTATACCTACCTACATTATTACATAAAAGTATACTTTTCGGTTTAAATTAAGCGAGCTTATAGTAAATTGTGTATTATATTATGGTTATGTTGATGTCCTAAGTCAAACCAATGTGTTTGTAGCGATGATAGCTGAGTGGTTAGCGCGGTCGATTCGCATGCCGAAGGGCGTGGGTTCAAACCCCAACAATCAGCTTGAGCTGCCGGTGATGTTTTCTTTCGTGAGGAAACCATAGAATGGTGGTAGTGTATTTTCTAGTGCTCGGTTGGCTAGCTACCACCCAAGTTGAGAATCTGTCGCCAAGCATCTAACGGTGTGTTCCGGCAGCCTCACTTGAGAGCCTGTTCCATTACAGTCTAGGTGTTTTTACCATCTTCGACCACTTAACATCAGGTGAGCTGTGGTCAAACACATAGCCTGTTAACCATAAAAAAAAAATGTAATCATATAATTTTTTTCCCCAGATGGCTTCGTACGATATCCGTGATCCTGTTCCTGAACAAGCAGGATTTGCTCGCGGAGAAGGTGCTTGCGGGCAAGTCGCGGTTGGAGGAATACTTCGCGGAGTACGCGCGCTACGCCACGCCTCCCGACGCGGCGCCGGACGCGCGAGATCATCCCGAAGTCGCGCGCGCCAAGTACTTCATACGCGACGAGTTTCTGGTAACGTAGAACCACAGATTATTCCTAAACAGCCCTGTTTTTACCCCCGACGCAAAAAACGACGAGATGTTATAAGTTTGATGTGTCTGTGGCATTGTAGCTCCCGAACGGATGAACCAATTTTGATTTTGTTTGAAATAAATTAGTTGAAGTAAATTAGTCGGGAGTGTTTTTAGCTATGTTTGATGAAAATCTGTCCAAGATGGCCGCCACCACAAAATGGCGGATTACATATTTTTTCACAACTCTTTCAATATGAGTATCAAATGAAAGGGCTGGACTAGAAGAATATACGTTATACACCTGTCGGGTTTTCTTTTTATTTTGAATTTATACTTGTTATTTGTTGTATTTTGTTTTTATGTAAAAGTAATGAGATGTACGATACGCTCTCCGGATGGTATAATTATAAGAGATAACGCATGTCCATGACCAATGCAGCAATACATAGAACTTGAGTTCGTAGTAGAGTTGCAAAACAAAGTCCGGAAATTCGCTGCTTTGGGCTTCATTACTTTGAGACTTTCGATGGTTTCGATCTAGTACTCGGCTGGCGAGCTTCCACCCTCAAGTTGAAAATCTGTCGCCAAGTATCTAACGGTGTGTTCCGGCTGCCTCACTTGAGAACCAGTTCCATTCCAGGCTAGGTGTGCTTTACCATCTTCGACCACACCTGTTATCCAACCATCAAAAATTCGCTAGCTGCAGTACCCTGCAAACCGGAACACAGTAGGTACTGGGACAGCGGCGGTGGACCTAGACGACTTCCTGCTAAGGAAATCTACCACTAAGTATGTTTTGTATTCATGCACTGTAATAATAAAGTTGAATTTCCGTTGCAGCGCATCAGCACAGCGTCCGGGGACGGGAAGCATTACTGCTACCCGCACTTCACGTGCGCCGTCGACACCGAAAACATCAAGCGCGTGTTCAACGACTGCCGCGACATCATACAGCGCATGCACCTGCGCCAGTACGAGCTGCTCTAACACTACACTGTCAGTACTTCCTCTTTTTTCTTTTTTGCCTTTTGACATCGTACGTCACATGCTACACTTTTTTTTTCTTTGGTTTTGGCGCCGCATTTTGAGCATTTGCCAGTGTCAAGTGTTTTATATTTTCAAGTTTCTAAAGTTAAATAAGTTCTATAGTTATAGTCAAAGTCCAGTCTTGGTCAAGTACAGTCCGTGTCAGTCAAGTCCAGTCATGCTTTATTAAAGTAGTGGCGACTTTACTATAAAGCTCTGATGGAGTTTTGGAAGCAACACGAAAAATGATGTTTCACCACATTATTTTCTTATTATTATTCTATGCATCGAGTGTTTCGACAAAACACTAGTTTTGGAAAAAATACACGACTCTTTTCGCGTTCCCGCCAAAACTCACATGTAACACTATGTATTTTTCTCAAACATGCTTGGATATTTGAGCATTATTTTGACAACCTTCTTCGAGATAAATCGAAATTGCTGTACTGGCCAAACACATGCGAGCAGCGGCCGGCAAAAATCGTATGAAAATCTATATCTGTCGTGGTTTAGCGGCCAAATAACATTACATAATAAACTCATATCTGTCGTGTAATTCAAAAATGGAACGATATTTTACTTCGAAACAATGGTCATAACCAGGCGTTATCTCTTACCAATGCTTACACACTACTGCTTGGCGGCCTGATATCGGGTATTGCGATGGTACCTATCTAAACGACTTCCTAAAGGAGAACTTTCACCAAGTACTTACAGTGTTATGCCATAGCTAGTCTAAGCGACACGAAATACCAATTGCAGTCATATACAGCATCTATAATTTTTTTTTTATAGAGTGCTTCTCTTATTCTTTTTTTTTTTTTTTTTATTGTTGACAGGCTAGTTGTTTGACCACAGCTCACCTGATGTTAAGTGAAGGTGTGGTCGAAGATGGTAAAGCACATCTAGCCTGGAATGGAACTGGCTCTCAAGTGAGGCTGCCGGAACACACCGTTAGATGCTTGGCGGCAGATTTTCAACTTGAGGGTGGTAGCTAGCCAGCCGAGTACTAGAAAGTACCCTACCACCATGCTTCTCCTTTTTAACCGACTCAAAAAAGGAGAGGTTCTCAATTCGACTGTGTGTTTTTTTTATGTGCGATAATTCCACCAATTATGAATCGATTTTGATGTTTCATTTTTGGCTTAGTAGATCATACTTCAGAGGTTGTCCCATATATATTTATCGAAATCGATAGAGCGGTTTTTAAAAAATCAACAAAATTCTAAAAATGGTATACACGTCGATGATATTTTCGTTTACTCCGAAACCTCGCTGTTTCATTGGAGCAGTGCGTCTAGTTGGCCTAAGGGGTCATGGAGTCGGTTTTTTTAAATTGTAAATTTGTATTATATTTTTTCCAGACAAAGTGTCACTATGCGCTAGGCAACAGCCGCGGCTCACCAGCCGCAGTTCACCGAATGACACCAATGTCCCGTACAGCAATATTTTACTATATATATATATATTACTGTTGTGAACTCTAGGTAGTCTTATACGTGCCTCGTTCGCAGACGTGACGGGCAAGCGGGGTAATTAACTAGGTGAAACTACGAAAATAAACTATTGAAAAGTTTGTGCGAATGGCAAATAAAATCTTGTAAATCCGGCGCCATACTAATGAAGAACACTACGTATGCGGTCCGAATGAACGTCCGCGTGATATTTTAACGTTCATGAGTTATGGCATCGTTACTCGAAGCTTATAAGATTTTGGAAACGTAAAAACGGTTTAAGACTAAATAACGAATGAATTAATCTTAATTAAATTACGCGTGTATTCTAAATAAAAAGCGCGGAATATTTGCAGATTTTCGACCTTTGACGTCGTCCCTTAACGTCTTGGACCTACTAGGTCACCAGTATTTTCAACAGGAGATATTTAAGTTTGGTTCAGACCTGACCGATAGTTGATGGGAATAGATTTTTGACAATGATATGTCCTGTTTCAATACATGGTCAGAAAGAAATACATTACAATATGGCACGATAAAGTGTAATCTTTCAGAGGATAAAAATTAGTTTGGGTCCGGATTTTACAAAATTCAAACTAGGTTTTGTTCTTACATAACTAGTGTGGTTGAGATTTTGTTAAAGCGACTAGTTGCCCCCACTTTCCCGCACGTATCTGGAACGGACTGCGCGGAAAATTTCATACCAAATATTGTACCTACGTGATTATATAAAAGATCTTTCACTTAGCGGTCAACTGATAGTTTTACTAAAAGCTAGACACTTTTAGTGAAGCCAAACGGTGTGTTGTATTGGTTGTAGTTAGAAAAATTATTTAGTCAATCGTACCATACTACATTGAAAACTTTACAAAACTTTGAATACTACATTGCAAAGCATCAGCAACGCCCGTATGGGTTCACTATAATAATATTTTGACTAAACTGTGCTTTGTCGCGTAATTAATAATGTCAGTTCGAATTTGAAAATCCATGTACGAACAAGGTATCATCAGAAGTGAAACTCGTTCAAAAAATACAGCGATGTCCTCAATTTCGTTTTTTGTTACTCAAAGTTCAGCCCCGGATCTAGAGGGGCACAAGCCCCGGGCGGCAGCTCCATGGGGCGCCAAAGTTATAACAAAGGTTCCTAATAAAAAGAAAGCTTGTTTCACAAAGCGCCTACCATCCAGCGGACGTTGTTCTATCGAGTATTTATTTGATTTTAAAACGCCCAGTTGGTTTTGGAACATATCCTGCCGGGGCAATTACCGTCCATCTAGAACTGGGGGCTCTACGAGTGAGCTTAATAACTGCGGGGGGTTTGAGCCCAAAAAATCGATCTAGCCGAGTGTGATCTCTAGGAAAACGTGCTTTTCCGAGTTTTAAATTGTATATAAACAGAGCAAAGCTCCTTCGCCCAGACACTAAGTAATACAGACTGAACTCATTGCAAATTCATTAAAGAGTACTTATTATTGTCCCGCTCACAAATTCACCGCCTATTATACAGGCATACTGTTAATCAGTCTGCATCCATTTAAGGGCATATTTTGTACATTAAAACAAACAACTTTTGTCTTAAAATCTTTGCCAAAATACAATACATATCCCAAAAAAAAAAGTTGAACTTTTTGTGGTACTCTCTAACACTTTTTAGTACTCTATTGCGTGGAGACTTCATTAATCGTAGTATCGTGCGAGTAAATTCTATGAAAGTGATTTATTTCTTTAGATACCTTCTTCGTAGCATAGACAAATCTTGTGAAAATTGTTTATGGAAATGGTCCTATCTCTGATAGGTTTATTTTCACCAACATTGGTTTTTCCGAGCTATAAGAATGTGAGAACAAAGTTAGTATTTTAGTAAAACTATTTGTGTCACTACATTTCTATATCTGACTACCCTCTTTCTTATCGTGGCGCGTCGATTGGGTTCGCTTCGATTTTTAAAATTAAACTGACACAACTCGAATAAACGATTACGCTTTATCGATTCGAAATCTTATCGAAACAATCGAGTCGACTTTCGTACTTATAATTTCGATTTGAATAAGAAGTAAATTTAAGATATCTTGAATCCTGATTCCTTTTTTTTTTCGACGATTCGAACAATCGATAACGAAGCGCAACCGAATCGATAATAATGCACGTGATAGTGATGTATGAGATGGTGTTTCCGAACGTTCTGTTCACCCGATAAGCTGGCAACTGTCGATGTCCTATGAAATGTTATTTCACATCACTAGTACTTATGTTTTATTATGAATTTTATGAGGGCCGAATGGTGGAAAACTGATCTTTCTGTAATTAACAGAGAAAATATAACAACAATTTTTATGAGACCCATATTTTTGAACACGAGGAAAAACTCTCAAATGGTCTTACAAAAACTCTTTTTGTGTTTTTGTTTTTTTATGATTGTGAAGTACAATATTCGGGTTGTGACATTGCGGCTAAACGCTTTATCGATACCTAAGAATGTTTTTCGAATCGACATTTCTACAATAGATTTATATCGCGTATTAACTCCCTCGATTTAATATTTCGATGTGTTTTGTTATTTTCCTATACGATCACAGTGAAATAGAATTGAGGTTAGTGGACAGGTGATCGGTGTCTAGGGATGTGCCAAAAGCGCTGTGTCGATACCATTTTATATTAAGGATCATCGATTTTTAATCGGTACCAGTCGAGGCTAGTTCATAGTATTCTTCACTTTTCCGTAGAAAAACACAAACTTACAATATAATTTTACGTTTCTTTTTTTTTATAAATGCATATCACTTTTAATTGTGTGCAAGCATGTTATGCTCAAATTAGGCCAAATTGTTTCTTTTTTATATATTATTGACATACATAATACGTATTTTAGCAATATAAAAGCCCGAATATATAATTTTTTCTTTCTAGGATGACGATATTTACTAATACGCGAAAAATTGTTATGTCTGTATATTTTTGATTACAGAAAGATAAATTTTTATCATTACTTTTGTGACCCTTTTAATTTTTGTCACATTTTTATTGTTCTATTGTTTTTTTTTATATATAAGATTTACGTTATATTTTTAGTTTTATGAATTGTACGTCTTCCAATAATTGTCTTTAATATTTTTTATTAACATATTCATTGTTTTATTTTACGACTAAACGTTATAACAGCTACGTTTATTTCTAGCACAATTTTTTACTAAAACATTATATAGTATCAAAAGGCATATGCTTCGCTGTAGGTTTTAACTTAGGTTATTAAAATATTTTTTAATATTATGAGCTTCTAGTGTAAAATATAAGGTCCAAAGATGCAATGTCGGTCGTATGTGATGCGACCATCGAAATATCGTAATTTTAGCAGTATTTTGATTTGAAACACTTTCAAAGAATAATTGTTCGTTTATAGTTCTATTTTTTCTTTCGTTAAGAACACGTTTTAGCTCTTAAGTACAAAATGTTACTAACCTATCGCTCTAACATTAATAATAATTAATAAAAAAATAGCATTATTATTTATGGAGAAATTGGTTTATGTACTTACCCATGTTCTATTTTAAGAAATCTTTATTAATATATAAATGATCTATTTCTATATTTTCTGTCGTTATTTAATTCTTGATGAATCTAAAAGAATTTTTGGTTTAGTGTAATGCTATTTCCTAAAATTAGATACAAATGTTTTATAATTATTCACTATTCAAAGTACAGTGTTGTCGATACAGTCGATATTTTTTTTATCGATACTGCCACAGCACTAGGACTTTAAATAGTAGAATAATGATTTTGTTATTCGTTATAGTTTAATTTTATCTTACACGTAGTAATAATGGTCCTTAATATAACAATGTTGGAAGCAGCAGTTTAGTTTTTGTGTAAAGTGCCATATGTAGTGTTGCCAGGCGGAAACACCATACGCTAAAATGTTACCATACTTAAAAATATCAACAAAATATGAGCAAGAAATATAATTCCTTCCTATTGTATAATATAACGCTATTTTTGCTTTCTAATTGTAACAGTTAATTTTTAATATAACTAAGAAATTTTCTTTCTGTGTTAAGTTTTACTTTTAAATGTAAGTAGGATTGAAAATATAACATACATTATGTATTTGGATTAAATTAACTGAAAATAATGTCATATATCACTTGCGAGGTCGTCTTTTCTTGAGTCATCACAAATTACAACGCTAAGTTTCAACAGTGCAATACCTTAGTTAAACTGTATTACATAACTACAAATATACTAAATCTACGTTAATTTTGTCGTAATCTTTTTCAAACGAAACAATTGGACAGCTCTACCACAAATTTTACATTTGCCATCGACATTGACAAAATCAGTTTTACGATTTCTGTCTTGCCATAGTTCGTCGATTAAGTCCCTTTTGTCGACAACAAATGTTAAAATACCATATTTGCAATGTAGATTAATTTTTGTTTTGTGAAAGGTGCTACAGAATTGGCGCCATGCCTGATGTTATGTAAATAAAAAATACGTACGTCAAAGAGCTCAAATGATATTAACATGACACATTTTTAAACTTTTTCGTGCAATAACAGCGGCCTCTTGTCAACAATCGCAATAACACTATAGATTTTTTGTATACAAAATCTACTTTAACTTGAGAAAATTCGCGAAAAATTATCTTATAGGTAAATAGGTACATATACAGTAAACTTGACCTCGAACTGAAAATTTTACGACTGTTCGGTTATATAATTTATATGTATACCTCTTATAGAGAAATGTTTCATAATTTCAGCCGTAGGACGTCCACTGCTGGACTTAGGCCTCCCCCATTGACATCCACAAAAACCGGTTGGAAGCGGCTCGCATCCAGCGCGTTCCTGCGGTCTTTATTAGGTCGTCTGTCCACCTTGTGGGTGGGCGTTCTACGCTGCGCTTGCCGGTTCGTGGCCTCCACTCCTGAACTTTGCAGCCCCATCGGCCATCAGTTCTGCGTGCCATGTGCCCTGCCCATTGCCACTTCAACTTGCGGATGTCGGTTACTTTAGTTCGCTACGGATCTCCGCATTTCTAATTCGATCTCGCAGGGAAACTCGAAATACGAGCGAAAACGACATAGCCCTGTCCATAGCTCGTTGTGCTACTTTGAGCTTACCAAAAAGGCACATAGAGACCACGTTTCAGCGCCATAAGTCATCACTGTGTGTGTTACCAGTTTCGACAAACGGGCATGGAAGTCTAGCTACAGAAATGTTTAATATAATTAAATTTCCCATGTGCCGTGATGCTTGACAATCTCGTTAGCGAGCGGTTGACACAGCTCTTGCTTCTGAATTAAGGTGTAATTTATCATTTTGGTGTAAACTAAAGAGAATCTTATTGAGCTCAGTCTCGCTGTGTAGGTACAATAATGTAATCCATCTCATTTAATAATACGTGAAACTTGGTTAAGTGGGACCTGGATAAGTGAGAAACCTCTATAACTGGAACTGATGCTGAGGTCCCGCCACTTTGGCACTGAATTACCTGTTAGTGGGACGAAGCAAACCTCTATATCTGGGATTCGTTTTTTCGATTTTCTCGTCTTAGTTACCTCTATAACTGTCGTTTTTTTTTCGTTTACTTAACTGAAATAACCTGTATTCTGACCTCTATTAATGAAACCCTCTGTAAATGAGACAGATATTTATTTATACCAGGATATCTGAGACACTGGGTAAGTAGATATACCCAGTGTCTCAGATACCTCTATAAGTGAGACAAATTTGCAGGACCCTTCAGGTCTCACTTAACCAGGTTTCACTGATTAAAATACTTTTTTAAGATTTTAATAACCTCAAAGTCTTGGTCATGTTTACCGTAAATTCACACGCGTCGCGATAAAATGGAATGAAATACACAAGTACCTATATATATCTAGAACCATTCTGGGGCTGAATCTGATTGAAAACAGGGCCTACGCAAAAACTTTTAAGATAAATATCGGGGGGCATTTCACGTAGCGCCATCTAGTCTCAAGTTTTTTGTGATAAAATACAGTTATAAAATACAGAACACCCGTGACGTTTGTATTGTGCAATATTATAATGGAATCGATTGAGCCTCGTATTTTAAAGAGACGAATAATTTTTATAAGTAATTTAAAAAAAAAAAAACAGATCATAAAAAGATGTTTAATTAATCAGATAGTCTCATTGTGTGAGGTCAGACCTCTGTAAATGAATATTGTCAGATTGTTAACATTGATGAAACGGGCATGGAAGTCTAGCTACAGATATTAACTAACCTAACTCGATCGATGTTGCCGTCTCAATCAATTATCACAAAAAGTTTGATAGCATGTAATAACTACGTTGCAAATGGTCGACAATTTCTGTGGCCTCTGACAACTTGGAAAAGACATAATGCCAAAATTACTCGTGCACAAATTCCGACCTTATCCAAGTGGAAAAATCAGTTAACAATTATATGTCAAGTACCTACCTAAATACCTAGGTAGTAAAACGATAGCAAGGATTTATAACTGAAGATAAAATTTCAGCGAGAAGTTATTGCGAATTTGTATAGGTTTTCATTACCATTTAAATGATTTAAAATATATACTACCTATCAGCCATTGTCGATAAATATAATGTATGTATGTACCTACAAATACATCCGGCCCTGACGTGGATATCTTTGAAATGTGCATCAACATGTTGCAATAGCCGTGGTCATGGCCGAAACGTCGTGCAAATAAACAAAACTAATTTCAGTCTTTTGTGCGCGATTAAAACCCGGTAATAAACATAGTATGTGTTCATGTCGCGAAAGTTTATATGTTTTTAAATGTCAATTTATTCCATTACAGGTTTACGCGAAACAAAAGTACTAAGCTGAAAGGATTTCATTGTTTTCATCAGAATTACTTTCTCTCAAAAAAATATTAGTTTTTCCATACATTTTGTATATGAAAAAACTGAAGTTTTTTCTCTTATTAAAAATTATTCACAATGTTGGGTATGTACAACAATAAGCTCCTTTCTACTTAAGCGTTCACGTGAACCTATATGGATAATCTGATTTTGATACGAGATGACATTAACTGAAGTCCTTATAAATACCGCAATTCTTGTTAAATCATCACCGACATTGAACAAATTAACCCAACTTGTTCTGCATATAAATTTCACGTCCTTACCATCTATCAGCTTTTGTGATATAATATAAACACCAAACTACCTAAACATTAGCTCAAAATGTAGTATTTTATGCTATTTTCTATGCTCACATACAATTTTGGTTGTTAATTTCCTTCGGAGACTTATAAATACGTAAATTGTTTTATACTTTTCATAATATGACGCATTGTCTTCGCACATTTGCCTCTAAATATAGAGCAGTAATGTTTGAACGAAAAGTTTCATAGACTTTTAGAGAATGTACTATAGGTATGTGTATATTCGTTCTTGAAACGCACACTAAGGCTCGTCACAGTACATATTGGCAAAAATTGTATTCGAATGGAAAACATCCGAATGAAATGTTCCCTATAGAATAAACTTCTCGAATGATTGTTTAGAATAGAGAAAAAAAAAACTAGAAAATCGTAATTCGATTGCGTTTTACAAAGCGGGCCTTTTTGGTATCATTGTATATTGCTATCCGATCCCCCCTTACAATTTAAGAATTTGCAATAAACAAGTGATTCATAAAGTATGTATAAAGGTAGTTTAGACCATAATTTTTCTATGTTTTTTTTTCAATATTTAGATGGAATACTGCCAGTGTCGTAAAATTATATGAAAATGTAATGTAGAATATGGCTTTCGTTCTCTGTCGTCACGAATTTTTCATTTATTTTAACGTATATGTAAACGTATGACGCCGGACTCGTAGATGTAAACCATTTCGCGTGTTCCTTGATGAAGTAGGTGATGTATCGTCCGTTGCCAATAACCAAATAGTATTTGAACGATTCCTCATTTTTTAATATATCTTCATAGTAGTTAAGTGTATGTACTTGCGCACAATTTGTACCAAACGTGAGTATGGTTTTAGATTGCTGTCGGTCCACTTTGTTTGGTAAACATTTAAAATTTCACTTATGGGTTTTCATTCATCGCTCTTTTTGTATTTGCAGTGCTCTGTGCCCCTCCAAACCGCGTTCTAACATTCTACATAAAATCTTTCCTCAACTTTTATTGCGTAATTTTTCCTAAAGCGTAGACCACACGAGGCGCTCACCTAACTTGCTTTCAGCAGTTAACTGATCAAGTACAACGAGCTCCATGTTGTCAGCTCGCATATTTTTGTACAACCAACGTGAATTGAGCTAAAGCGATGTAAGATTGGCTCACTATGTGGCCAGCGTTTACAGTTTATCCGATATTTTTGGTGTTTATAATGAGGAGCGATAAGTTTACCCAAAGCAGTGTACCGCAGCATTGAAAGCGCCATCTAGTGTCGAGTACCTCTTGCTTACAAAGATGGCCTGCAAATATTTTTGGTAATATTTTACCTCCCTGTCCGCATACGTTAGATCTGTCTCGCTATAGATATTATTACGATGGCATTTAATTAGTGCTCATAGATTTCTTTCCGTTGTAGCACAAATAACTCGATATTTTTCTCTCAATTTTGTCAGTAGAAGAAATTATTTTCTATAGGTATGTTTTGTAGCGTAACTCGTTGTCATTTGTTCGCCTCAGCATTGGGGCCAGCGACGGACCGCGGAGTATAGTGTATTTATTCTTATTATATACCTACGTTTAAATATATACTGAAAGTCTATATTTTTAACAAATTTAATTTTTAATAAAATATACCTAATTAATGAAATTCCTAAAGATAAAAATGAAAATTTTAATATTTATGTGTATAGTAGTGTGTACCGCGGGTGATCATAACGAACGCTTATAATTTTCATTGTCTCCACAGATTCGTGCAATGAGATATATAATTTTACTGTCCATGAAATTAATAATTCTATACCTAACTGATGTGTACAAAAATCAGTATGTTTCAGGCATTTTGAATCCGACTTAATGTATGTAAAAATAAATGTTGTTTTAAATTGTGATTTTTATTTTTTCTCCTGATTTTACCTGTGTAGATTGAGACCTTAGTCAAATCGAATCGACCCATAGAATGAAACGAGGTTTATAAAATTTATATTTTTATTATCAAAAACCAAGGAAAACACTTTTTGTGTTCAATTAAAAAAAAAGAAATGTCAGAGAAAGGTTACATGCAAATTATGCTACGGACATACTATCGGAAAATCTTTGAATCGCGATCGTATAACATCGATAAAGAATTTGCACTAGAATTAGTTTGCTGTTAATTTGAATAACACCAAACAAGGTATTCTTTATTTTATCCAACACGAAGATCTTTTCGATAATTTGTCCTTAGCATTACGAAAACAAAGACATAACACGTAGGTACCTAAATATCAAATAAATATTTCTTTACAACGTATGGCGATGCGTAAGGTACAAATCTTTGGACTGCCACAATACCATACAAAAAAAAACTTATAAGTACAATGAAGCAGTCAAATTACAGCAGAAAATATAAATACAAACATAGGGAACGCATTGGAAGCGCAGCGCAAATTTTTCAGATGGCTTGAGAATGTTAGCACGTGCGCCCTCAACGCAGGTCAAAACTCAACTGACGCGTCGCAGGTTTTCTGCGATCGACCTTGGGATGCTTTTTTATTTTGATAGAAATATGTACGTTAACTAGTGGAAATAGAGGTCAGATTCGTATTGTAACTGCGCTTTGCTTCGTGTTACAATCTGCGAGGATTGTCCCGTATGCTAAAAAAATATGCGTAACCAATAAAACTGAAAAAGTTTACTACAACAAGACTACTAAATAATGCAACAACTTTGCAAAGGCAAGTCAGAGGCCTGAGGTATATTTAAATTCTGGCGTTAGATCTGAGATTCTGACATATTAATTTGCGAAAAATATTACGTAAACGAATCAAATGTATGTAATAGAGCAGTTTACATTTACTCCCGCTAGGCGCGCTGTCACGTTTTCCATAAATTTATATACTAGAATCTGGTCAGTCATTACTAGCTTTATATTACATTTTGTAATAGTAAAACCCTGTTAATGTTATCGCTTTCTCGATTTCATTGGATGCGATGTATTATGGAAATAATTGATTATTTATAAAAAACTATGTTTTTTTTTATTAGGTACATAAAGGTTTGCTTTTGACCGCCAACTCGCCTGATGTAAAGCGAAGATGCGGTCTACGGTGGAGCACGCTCGCCTAAGAGAAACCAATTCACTCGCGACTTGAAGGCACCCAAAGTAATGCAAATTTTGCAATGTAAGTATTTCGCGAATAATGTATAATTCTATATTGTATTGCAGCTCGCAATATATATAGAGAAACGAAAAGCAATAATTTAACGTACACAACTAGATTTATGTCTTTTATATTCTAAATACACGCTAACATACATTTAACTGTACTTTTTCAGGTAATGAAAAGAGTCAAACCGGGTATAAAGGAATTTCTTGAAATTCCCTTGTCATAAAAATAGAATAGCTAGAAAGGATGGCAACAGATATACGGGGTAACGCTGAACAGCAACAATAAGCTGAAAGGAGCTTACTATATTCATAATTTTGAACAACACTACAGAACCCCAAAGTCGTAATAAAAAATATCACGGTGAACAGTCTCTACTCGCAGTATTTTCATGTTTCTGAGATTGTTAGTCGATTAGGTCATAGGCGTTTGTCATAAATTTGAATGTAAAATTGAATAATCTTTTTTTTGTTGCTTTATCTACCTACACTAGGTAATTATAAAGTAGAAAGATTTGATTGTTTGTTTGTTTGTAGTGAAAAGGTTTCGAAACTACTGGACCGATCTAGATAATTCTTTCATTATTGGAATGCTACATTATCACTAATATAGGCTATACTTATTGTTAATCGAGTTTTTGTCACCCGTGCGAAACCGGGACAGATTGAAAATGAAGAATACAGGGAGCTCCTTTCAGCTCATTTAACACATACTATTTCCGTTCAGCATAACCCCGTATTACGAAAACCATCGCAACTAGTGCTGTGTCGCAAACAAACAGATTTTTAAGAAAAAATAATAAATGCACACATTTCAACACGTCCTCATAACAATCACAAACAGTATGGGCAAAAGATTTACAAAACAATATTCGACACACAAAAAAACACATATCAAAAGATGCAATAAATTTATAAAACTATTTGACTAACATATTCTAGAACTTAACTTAACATTTTGGCCCAATTCCGGGACCCGTATCGTACTTAATACTAACTATAAATATAAGCGTACAACTTACCTGATAAGAGAGCTTATCGAGAAATACATTGCGAACCTGTTTTAAAACGGCCAAGCGCGAGTCGGACTCGCGCACGCAGGGTTCCGTTCATCTATAAAAACGGCAAAAAATCACGTTTGTTGTATGGGAGCCCTTTAAGTATTTATTTTATTCTGTTTTTTAGCATTTGTTGTTATAGCGGCAACAGAAATACATCATCTGTGAAAATTTCATCTGTCGTAACTATCACGGTTCATGAGATACAGCCGGGTGACAGACGGACAGCTGCTATCCATCCGTCTATCTGTCCGACCAGACTCAGAGTCTTAGTAATAGGGTCCCGTTTTACCCTTTGGGTACGGAACCCTAAAAATATCTTTAAAAAAAAGTATATTTTATTTTTATGAAAAAGTAATGAGACGGTCTCTTGATGGTAAGAGTTAACGCCTGTCCATGACCATTGCGGCGATACTCAGAATTTTGAGTAACAAAACAAAGTCCCAGACTTTGTTTTGTTACTCGAAAATGTCTCAAAGTAATGAGCGCCAAAGCAGCAATGCCCTGTACTTTATTTTGTTACTCAAAATTCTGGGCATCGCTGTAATGGTCATTGATACGCGTTAACTCTTACCATCAGTAGAGCGTCCCGTTCGTCTTATTACTATAACATGAGGAAAAAAACTATTAAGTTTATTTTCTTTTTCTTCTGTATTGTGTAGTTTTAGTGTTAAAAATGAATTAAGTTTTCCCGCTAACATGTGTAATTTATGAAACCGGTCTATAGATACAGTCTAAGAAGTCAGGTTCGCATTATAATGAGGTATTCAGGTAGTAACTAAACAGTAAAATAGTTTGCATTCCAAACTGACATTTTAAAACTATAGTTCCTTTTCATTCTGCTTTGCGAATAAGGTTTTTAAGCTATTGCATAGCTTCTATCGCGGGCCTTGAGCGTGGAGACCGAATCCAGAAATTCCGTAACGAAAATAACCTAACACCCCCCACTCCCACCGGCACAGCGGTGCTACTTTTTAGTTTTGCCATCTATCGATGAATAGCAGAACTTTTAATGACTTTTTTGAAATATCACGCTTGTCTCTTTAGTTCAGCAACTCGCCTCTAGGTGGCATTGGTTGTATCGGCGTAAAAATGCTATGCAATAGCTTTACCGCGGCAGTCCCCGAGTGCCACACGTCTTTTTTTTTTATGCTCAAACTAACATTTGCGGCCGACAAAATATTTTATATATTTTACTATGATAAATAACTTTTGATAAATTCTGGTCGGATATGACTACTACTACTAATACGCAGTAGGTAAGGCATGTTACTTCGCAAACACAATGTTTGTAGGCTTCATATAGGTATTTCAAATATCGAGATATTAATCAATCAATCAATTAAATCTTTTATGGAGTAACAATATTTTTTTTTATGTTTGACAGGCTAGGTGTTTTGACCACAGCTCACCTGATGTTAAGTGAAGGTGTGGTCGAAGATGGTAAAGCACACCTAGCCTGGAATGGAACTGGCTCTCAAGTGAGGCTGCCCGAACACACCGTTAGATGCTTGGAGGCAGATTTTCAACTTGAGGGTGGTAGCTAGCCAGCCGAGTACTAGAAAGTACCCTACCACCATGCTAAGGTTTCCTCACGATGTTTTCCTTCACCAGCAGCTCAAGCTCATTGTTAGGGTTTGAACCCACGTCCTTCGGCATGCGAACCTACCGCGCTAACCACTGAGCTATCATCGCTACATCTTGCTGCGTATACACAATTTTTTATTCATATATTTCAAATTTCGAGATATTACGTTAAATCTTTTATCTAGTATCGATATATATATATCGATATCGACTCAATAAAAGATTTAATGAATATCAAATTTGTAAAATGTGTATCAAATTTGTCGATCGGTAAAATATCATTATTTCATTACTAGTTAACCATTCCAGAAACATCAAATTTATCATCGCTTTAAATTTAATTTCGAAGATAAGAATGGCACATATTTAGACCTGTTAAATTTGGTTTAGCAGAACAAAAAAAAGTACATAACATATTTGACGATACATTCTAAACCTAATACTAACTTACATGGCTAAAATCTCAAAAAAGTCCTAAAAAAATATCAATTGGCAGTTCAAAGCATAAAAATTAAAATGGCCAATGTAGAAAGTTATTTAAAATGTACTGTAGAACTAACAATAACACTACATTTATCGTATTTCCGTTTCCGTGGCAGGAATGCTATGACACACAAAAACATACATCTCCATTTGGAGTAGCTAGAAACATTAAAATTCATCATTCAACCATGCCCGACCGAGAATCGAACTTTAGACTCGCAACCGCTAATCTAGAAGTCATCAACCGAGTATCTAACTAGATAGCAAAAGATAACAAATCCATGATATTTACGGCATCTTAAATCAGGCTAAAAATATTAAAAAACGTCGGACATTTCACACAGCGCCATCTAGCCTCAAACTAAGCAAAGCTCGTACTATGAGAACCAGATAGCTGATAGAATATTTATACACTTTTTTCTTGTAAATACATTCTTATGGTATATATAGAACACCCAAGCATTTATCGCCACATAAATGTTTGTGCTAATGGGAATCGAACCCATGCCCTGCAGCTGTTGAAGCAGATATTCTACCAAATAAGCTAACGTTTTAATTAAAATTATAATTGAGACAATTTTTGACTACTTACGAATATTGTACACTTGTCTTAAAGTTTATAAAATATCAAACAAATGGACATATCACATGTAAAATATACTGCCGTCATAAGGAAAAAGCACGTATCTGCACTGCCGTCATAAGGGGAAAAAACGTATCTGACATTTTCCGTTTTAATAAAAAAAAATACTGGTAGCTGGGGGTCTTTTTTTACTACTGATTACAATGATGTATTTGTATCTAAATAAATAAATATCGTAGGACATTACACACAGCGCCATCTGACCCCAAACTAAGCAAAGCTTGTACTATGGAAGTCAGATAACTGATAGACTTTTGAATAAACAAATACTTTTTTTTTGTAAATACATACTTATAATACATACAGACACAGAACAAACATTTGTTTATATCACAAAATGCTTGATCTGGGTGGGACTCGAACCCACGTCCTTCAGCTCTTGGAGCAGACATACTACCAATCAACCAACAGGGCTGTCAATATATAACTCGACTACGGAAAAAATGTCAGATACTACTTTTCCCCCTCATGACGGCAGTGCGGATACGTCTTTTTTCCTCATGACGGCAGTATTACTTGGTTGGTCCCAATATTACTTAAAAAACATGTATCAAACATGAACATGGAGATATGCTCTAAAAACATATCTTACATATAAAACGAGAAACGTACAATAATTACAAAACTAAATGCAGTATTAAAAAAAACAGTTAAAACGTATAAAATAAGACGGAATTCATTGCTGTCTTTTAAGGTGGTTCGATTTCCATACAAATAAATTTTTGCCATTTATGGATAAATTGAGCACAATTTTACAGGGAAATCACAGCTACTGGCATTTATTTTGGTCTTCATTTGCGGTAAATCACAATTGCTTGAATAAAACAGTAGATTATTACCATAAAATCAAATTTGTAAAAGATTTATGAATTTATGAGTTTTGAATAAAACAGTAGATTATGCTAATATTGTGATTTTACTGTAAAATTATATTCCATTTGACCATAAATGGAAAAATTTATTTGTATGGAAATCGAACTACCTTAACATACCTGACTCGCAATATTACAACTGAAACTAGTTTTTTATAAATCTGTGATTTATGTTTGTGATATTATATTGTTTGTATTGAATAGGCTCCGAAATTACTGAACCGATTTCAAAATTCTTTCACCGTTGGGAAGCTACACTATCCCCGGGTAACATAGGCTACTTTTCATCCCTGTATTCCCACGGGAACGGGAACTACGCGGGTGAAACCGCGAGGCGTCCGCTAGTCTTTTATAAAACCTTATGGCTTGTCAGTTTTTTTATATTACGGAGAACAAAGGTACGAAAAATCACTAAAAAAGAAGCGCCACGCCATCTATCGATTTGACGCTTCACTACTACGAAATGAAGCTAAAATGGATTGAAACAAATACAAAAAGTGGCGCCATCTATTGTTGTAATTTATATTTATTGGTCGACGAGTCAGGTTTAAAATTATAAAATGCTAGTTAAAATCTCGAAATTTTCAGTCTATTTATTTATGGTTGATAGGCTAGGTGTTTGACCAATGACCAGTGACGATATGATCGACAAATACATCTAGCCGGAATGTGACAGGCTCTCGAGCACCTGTGGGAATCTTTAGGTGCTTGGTGGCAAGTTTTTAGTCTAAATAAACATAAAAATTCTCAGTACTGCAGTATTTGGCGGCAAATGACTTGCCGGTGGCTGTTGGGGCGCTGAAAGCGACGTCCGTGATTGGTAGAGCAGCGCCGTAGAGGAAGGACGCTCGCGCGCAGTCCACGAGACGTTTGGCGACGCCGCGCCGTCGGTGGTTGAGATGCGTCCAGATACGAGATATGCCACATCTATAAAACAAAAAAAGATTTTATTTATAATTAAATTTATACACATTTACAGTACACCAGCAACTATATGTTTTAACTAGCTGCGCTCGCGGTTTCATCCGCGTTTCAAAAAAAAATATCTTCAAACATTTCAAACAGCGCCATCTAGCCCCAAACTAAGCAAAGCTATGGGAACTAGATGACTGATAGAATCCTTACATACTATTTTTTTTTGTAAATACATACAGTATATCGAGACACAGAACAAACATTTATAGCTCTTGAAAAAGATACACTACCAAATGAGCAGTCGGTCATAAATATCCTAGAACATTTCACACAGCGCCATCTAGCCCCAAAGTTAGCAATACTTTTATACTATGGAAACTAGATAAGTGATAAAATCCTGACATACTTTTTTTTGTAAATACATACAGTATATCGAGACAAAACAAATATTTATGACTCTTGAAAAAGAGCAGTCAGTCACAAATATCGTAGGACATTTCGAGCCCCAAACTAAGCAAAGCCTGTACTATGGGAATCAGATAACTAATAAACCATTTAAATTTCCGTATAAGCCTTAACTTTTTTAGGTTGCAATTATTGTTGCAATAAAAAAAATACATATGTTAAAATGACAGTAATAAAATTTATTCTTTACTGAGTTTGTACTTAAGGTTATGGGCCCAGTTCGCTTCCACTGCAAAAAAAAGTATATATAGAAACTCTTTTATGTGCACACTATAAACAGAAAACAGAAAAGTTCTTACTTAACGGGATAATCCTCGACGCTGCAGCAGTCCGGTTCCCCGGGGATCAGCTTGTAAGCTTTGGTCTTCGTTTCCGCGATCAGGCAACCTGCTATCTGCTTCTTCTCTATGTATAAATAAGCCTGGAACAAAACATAATTTTAATTTACTTTTTACATACTTTAAAATTGAAGTGGCAGTGGGAGGGCACATAGCACGCAGAACTGATGACCGGATGGGCTGCAAAGTTATGGAGTGGAGCCAACGGACCGCCAAGCGCAGCGTAGGCAGTCCACCCACAATTTGGATAGACGACCTAATAAAGACCGCAGGAATGCGCTGGATGCGAACCGCTTCCAACCGGTTTTTGTGGAAGTCAATGGGGGAGGCCTATGTCCAGCAGACGTCCTACGGCCGAGATGATGATACATACTTATATTGTTTTACTTTTTATTATTCTCATTAATTTAATAAAATGTCAAATAAAGCACATAAAAATACAATTCATATAAAAAATACTAATAATAATAAAACAAATAAATAAATTGTCAAACTAAAACAACCCGCCCCTGACCGTTCCCGGCGCAAAGGTGCCCATCACACTCGCCGCATTTCCGCGCTGAATGGCAATGGCCAACCTCTGCACCAGGAACGAACCGGAGCGGGAGTCGCCTGTCCTATCCCTAAGCCTGTGACCTATTTCATTTATAAACTTCTTTTTTTACTTTTAGGCCAATATATATAAGAACAGGGATACCAATATGGAATATGGAGCATAGTTTATCACTATGGGCCGAACGCTGAAATCATGAAAAATGAATGTACACGTTTGGTCTGGGGTTAATGAACATTTCTACACCACCCTCAGGTTTCGCTTAAAACGTTCTGCATGGGATGCGCGATGTTTATATTGACAGTGATAGAAAGCACGTTGTTGGTTGCCAGTGATAGAATATACGTTGGTTATATTGACAGTGATAGAAAGCATGTTGTTTAGTAATAGAAATAGAAAGCACGTTGTTTTTTTACCAGTGATAGAATATACGTTGTTTATATTGACAGTAATAGAAAGCATTTTGTTTATATAGATAGTGATAGAAAGCGTATTGTTTATACAGATAGTGATATAATGCAAGTTGTTTATATTGACAGTAATAGAAAGCATTTTGTTTATACTCACAGTGAGAGAACGTTCGTTGTTCGCGCTAAGAGGCCCCTCGTACCCAAGCTGCGGGTGTATGACTCGCTGAAGCAATGTCTCCACGCGTCGCCAGCTCGCGTCGCCGTACCGCACACGTACGATTCGCCAACTACCGTCGCACGAGCGTTCTATTGTGTGCTCGTCTTTCCAACCCTGTATGAAATTAAGAATGAATGAACCCGCTATTAAAAGTTATTTTACATAGAATAGTTTCCTATGTAAGTGCACTAAGTAATTTGTACCCAAATGTAAAATGAGCGTGACTTATGCACCGAGTAGAAAGTTTTAGTGGCTTCACCGATTACTTTTTTCAGCATTTTTTTTTTATAAGTTAGCATGCAACATTAAAAATATAAAGGCGAAAGTTTGTAAGTGTGATTGTATGTTAGTTACTTCCTCTCGCTCAAACGGCTGGTCCAATTTTGATGAAATTTGGTATGGAGGTAGCTGATACTTTGGATTAACACATAGGGTACATTTTATCTCTGAAAAATGTAGTGTTCACGTGAGAACAGCGGGTAACATCGGCGCAGCTAGTATGATTCAAAAAAAACGTTAACACTATCAAAAATGATTGATTGATTGACTCTTTATTGCACACACTAAAAATAATACAATACAGAAGAAATAAACTTAATATAAGACTGTAATATCTTTGTCATATTAATCCAGTGCGACTTACGTTAAATTTGAGTACATCAGTAGCGTTATGATGGACCAAATGATCATGTTCATCTTGAGGATCACCGATCTGAAATACAAATAATAAATTATTAATTTAAAAACAAGGCAACAATTAATACAAGGCAAACAACATTTACAAGGCTATTTTGAAACCAATATGGACATATGGAGTGGAGCTTTGGGGCAGTGCTAGTGACTCAAACTTAGAAATCCTCCAGAGATTTCAGAACTCCACTCTAAGAACAATCTCAAGTGCACACTGGTTTGTGAGGAACAAATAAATCCATGATTACCTTGAGATGCAGACTGTAAAGGAGGAAGTCTGCAGAAAAAATAAGAATTACAAAGGAAGGCTCATGAGACATACCAATGAATTGGCTAAGAACCTATTAACCCCACAAAATGAAATAACTCGCCTAAAAAGATGGCAAATTTTAAATTTAGACCATTGAAACTAATTAATTTCTTGTATACATATACGGTGATGTTTAATGGAACTGCACCCACCCTAAATTATCGCAAAGATCGGATTATGGCTAATAGCCGATTGCAGATAAATTAGAGAAAAAAAAAACTATTAATTATTATTTTTTATAAATAAATAATCGACATAATTATGTTCATACTTGAGAGTAGGTACATCCCTATTCACGTAGCAAAGCATATCGTAGCGTAAATTTCTTTACAAGTAACATGACCCACACTTGTGGTCTTAATGGACCATTTTCACGAAGCCATTTGACGAGTCATTCCACTAAGTCAAGCCATTATTGGCGTTGTGTAAATAGAAACAAAATATTTCGTAATATATAAACTCTAGTCACGTTGAGGGAACTGCGCATTTTCTGGCGTTATAGAGAGTGTTATGGAGAAGAAATTATGTGAGCAACTAAGAATACACAGCCCTGTTGGTTCATTGGTAGTATGTTTGCTTCGAGAGCTGAAGGGCGTGGGTTCGATTCCCACTCAGGACTAACATTTGTGCGACTAACACCGATGTTTGTTCTGTGTCTGGGTGTACTGTATGTATTTACAAAAAAAAAAATATTAAGTATTCTGTCAGGTTCCCGTAGTACAAGCTTTGCTTAGTTTGGGGCTAAATGGCGCTGTGTTAAATGTCCTCCAATATTTATTTATTATTACTTATAACGTGTAGAAAATCCATAATAATAAGCTAACGACAGTCTAGCAGTTGTGGCAAACACGTGCAAAGTAATTACAAATTTACAACAAACAAAAGAAGGAATTTCTTAGAATCTTTAGTTCTTATGATGCCGACAGTCGAGGTGAATACGGGCCAGACAATAAAACAACAAAATGACAAATAAAAGAACGTACTCAACTGCTGTTCTTATCAATTTCGGCAACTTAGAAAGCACCTTCAAACAGTAGGTGCTTTATTAGTTGCCGAAATTACTTGCTTTATAACGACATATTGTGGTTATATAGATAGGTAGATACATAAAACTATTTATTTTATGCACACCATAAACAAAAAAGTACGGAGAACAAAAGAACCTTATGAACTAGTGCCACAAGTGGCCTTATAGCTAAGAGCAATCTCTTCCAGGCAACCAAGAAAAGGAAAAACACGAGAGATAGAGATAGAGTGAGTGAGTGTCAACCAAAGTCGAGTAATTTCGACGTTTTAAGGAGTTTGACACTAATCAAGTGGATTTACATGGAGTTTACACTGCATTTTATATGTATATATTTATACATATTTTATTGTATTATGTTTTCCTGTTCGTTATTATGTTATTTACCTTTTATTAAGTTTTAGTTTATACACCAACCTGATATCCGTTTCTGTTTGTTTCTTTTCATCCAAAGGTTGTCTGGAAGAAATCGCTTTAGGCGATAAGACCGCCGTTTTACACCATTTATTTATTATTTTGTTTTATAATGTTCTTTTTTTATGTTTCATATTTGTATGTAGTTGTGTTTTGTTAAGGTGTATAATGAAAGTGTTATTCTATTCTATTTCGAAATGGTGTTGGAATCAGAGAAATATTCATTTTACATATAGCATTATATTTGTTAATATACTAAATTATACGTATATAAGTGAACAGTATGTACCTGGTATATAGCCCCGCATTCAGTACACTGTGTGGCTCCAAACTTCTTCTGGCCGGCGTCTATCACGTATTGGTCGCTGCCTTTCTTTAGGAGACATTTTTTACTCGACTTTTCACCTATAATGACACAATCAACTCACTTTACGTAAAACTAGCGGACGCCTCGCGGTTTCACACGCGTAGTTCCCGTTCCCGTGGGAATACAGGGGCTCACCGGAAGACCAGCGCTGGTCATACTTAGTATGACCAGTATTATGCTGAGGTGAGCCCTTATTTTGTAATTGTTTGTTGGTTTTTGTTTTTTTTTTGTCTTTAAGTTACAAAATAAAATATTTTTCTTTCTTTCAAAAAGTAGCCTATGTCACCCGAGGAAAGTGTAGCTTCCCAACGGTAAAAGAATTTTTTAAAATCGGTCCTGTAGTTTCGGAGCCTACTCAATACAAATAAACAAACAATCAAATCTTTCCTCTTTATAATAGTACAGACTAGCTGACGCCTCGCGGTTTCACCCGCGTAGTTCCCGTTCCCGTGGGAATACAGGGATAAAAAGTAGCCTATGTCACCCGGGGATAGTGTAGCTTTCCAACGGTGAAAGAATTTTTGAAATTGGTCTGGTAGTTCCGGAGCCTATTCAATACAAACAAACAATAAAATCTTTCCTCTTTATAATATTAGTTTAGATGTGTTACTACAGAGTGACATATTTTTTAAATTGACATGACTGTTTTCATATTGACATGTTATGTGCTTTATTTTGACATTTTGTTCATTGACATGTAATCAGTGTTTTATAACTCTTTTAATGATACATAAATATATTTGAAATGATTTTACACAATTTGACTACTGATTTCATACTAATAATCTACTGTTTTATTCAAGCAATTGTGATTTACCGCAAATAAAGACCAAAATAAATGCCAGTAGCTGTGATTTCACTGTAAAATTATGCTCCATTTGTCCATAAATGGCAAAAAATTATTTGTATGGAAATCGAACCACCACACGTTTCAATTATATTACACATTTCTTAAAAAAAAATGTTCTTATACAAATTTCAGTGATTATACAAATTATATACTTATACAAATTGATTTGTAATCATTCGATTTTTTAATGTAAAATGTAAATATACGAACGAGACGCTCTCCTGATGGTAAGAGATAACGCCTGCCCATGACCATCGCAGCGATACACAGAACTTGATATGGGGTTCCATAAAATAAAAGGTATTTGGTTGGTGTTCCATTATCTTTAAAGTTTAGGAACCCCTGACCTAGACATTAGACCATCTCCTATTAAGGAGATGTACCACCAAGTAAAAAATAACAAATAATGATTTTAAAGTATGTTCTAGCAGCGCGTGTTATTTGCTTAGATTTATTTGGTTTTCGAATTTTTCCATTCTCAAACTTAATTTGAATTTAATAATCTTTGTTCTCGTTATCTACACTATTATAAAGAGGAAAGATTTGATTTTTGTTTTTTTGTATTGAATAGGCTCCGAAACTACTGGACCGATCTTTATAATTCTTTCATCAATAGAATGCTACATTTAACACTGATTGACACAGGCTCCGATCTCAATCTAGACATTTAGTTTTTAAATTGTATGACATTTTGTAATTCGTTTTTTTTTTAAATATTTATTATTACTTTGTTTTTTGTTTTGTACTTTGACATCTTCATTTTTTTTCTCTCTTTGTTTTTTTTTTTAATTTTTGTAATTGTATTTTAGATGTTTGTTTTATTGGTATGTCAAAATTTTTTGAGATTGGATGTAATTGGTTTAACCGTCTTCTTTCTCAATAAATAAATAAATAATAATAAATAACTATTGTTAATCGAGTTTTGTTTTCCCGTGCGAAGATGAAGTATGCTTCTACTTGTTAAGCAGAAATTACCTTGTAATGGCCCAGTTTATCTAGCAAATATAATTATGTTACTTTTTTTAATGTGTTGTTACCACAAAAAAGATAAAAGATAAAGATATATTTATTTGCATTAAACATGAGTGGTTGCATAGTACTGATCTTATATTACCGAAGTCTCATCATGTTCTTGCCGCAATGGGCGTACAAATGTTGTCATAGCTTTAAAAAACAATTCAATTTATGTAATTTAATGTCAAAAAAATAATAATAAATTTAATCAATGTCAAAGTAATAATAGTATTAATAAATAATAATTAGAATAGACGTCAATATTATTAATGTCAAATAAAATTATTTAAATGTTTCCTTCAGAAAGTCGTCAATCTTATAATAACAATTTGTAGTCAAAAACTTTTTCAATTTTCTTTTAACATGCATGTCTTGTTCTTTGAAAGTTTCCGGTATATGGTTATATATCGCACACCTAGATCTAAACAGCGATTAACTCAAAAAAACACTTTTTTGGCAAAAGGCGAAAAACTGATTACTGTTTCCCTGTGCACTGCAGGACTTTTTTGTGTAGATTTATACATTTTATATGCAGGTAGAACAAAGATAGGAGTAGGAGTCTTGTGTTTTAATCATGTTTTGGGACTGAAAATTGGATTTTTCGAGTTATTACTCTATTGCTTATTAAAATATGTATATTTGTTTAATTATTTTTAGTTAACTAATCAGCATTTAATAATATAAATATAGGCTATGTCACTCAGATATAATAAACAGACAAGAATTGACCTAAAATAAAATAACTTAAAATAATAACTACTCTAAAAGGCCGCTATCAATGGGAATAGTTCCCAAAACGCTGGCCCCATTGCCGCGTTGTATGGCAAATGTTGTTTTTAGTTAAGTTAAGTTATATTATAACAGGGCCCATCCCTAGAAAGCAGTTTCTGTAAAGTTGTGTACTAGCTTTGTGTACTTGTAACGCGCTTGGATCGCGACGGTTACGAGCACTCCTTTCTGACATTTTTGGAAACATTTTGGGATTATCTCTCACAAATACGGCTAGCTCATTAATATATAAAATAAATAAAATTCCATTTACCTTTAACACTAGGAGTTGTTTTTCCAGGATTAGGGTTGCTGAATATAGGGAATAGTTTTGTTGGTTTATCGTCCTTAGAAGAGTTTTCTGCGTTCTGTGAGGATATTGATGAGTCTAAAAAGAATAGAAATAAGTGATAATTTGTGTAAATTTAAAGGTGTATTACCGTTTACGACCACATTGTCACTTAACATAGGGTGAGCTGTGGTCATACATCTAGCCTGTCAAACAAACAAATATTTTTAAATGACGGTGTGCTCGAAGATGTTAAAGCACACCTAGCCTGGAATGGAACTGGCTCTCAAGCGAGGCCGCCGGAACACACAGTTAGGTGCTTGGCGGCAGAATTTCAACTTGAATAGAATAATGTTTATTGCCCAAAAAGTTACACCTATAAAAAATAATTATATTAAACATTATTATTTTATCTTCTTTTTTTTTGCGTTTGTTGTTTGTTTCCTATTTGTATTAATTGTGATCTGTGTTTCTGGTGTATAATAAAGTTATATTCTATTCTATTCTATCAGTGTTCCTATGGATTCGTCAAAAAGTTTGTACAATTATTATTACGTCAGCTGTATAGAGGGGCTTCGTCTTTAAACATTAAAAAATAATAATTAAAAATTGTTTAAAATGGCATTCATGACAACAGAAAGAAATTGATAATAATATTTGTATAATAAATTATAACAAATCATGAAGTAATTATATTCATTGTTTAAACTTAATTCATAATCTCTGTGGTCATTATTTAAAAATTCTGTTATTTTATAAATTGATTTGGATAGCAGCAGTTTTTGAGGGTGGTAGCTAGCCAGCTGAATACTAGAAAGTACAACCACCATGCTATGGTTTTTTCACGATGTTTTCCTTCACCGGCAGCTCAAGCTCATTGCTGGGGTTTGAACCCGTGCTTTTGTTTATTTATAATAACAGAAGATAGAGCTATCTCCCAAACTCCAACAGGAACTTACCATTAGCCGCAGTGCCAGGGAGGTCGGTTTCAGTAGAAGCGAGCATGGCTTCAGCATTTATGTTGTTAGACTGGGCCATTTTCAATATCTGCTCGTCCAGCATTTTGAGTTCTCGCTCTATTTCGTCCAAGTCTGGCAGCTCTTCTTGCACTGAAAGATATTGCAAATCTTTTACACAACTGCCCAAAAAAGGTGTGTAATGTTTTCAGCGTTCATTTAGGTATGTATGCAAGTTACTTTATTCTAACATAACTTTTAAATGACGAAACATAATTGGATGTTGATCATTAAAATCCCTGCATCATCCTGAATGAAAATGTTCAGTTAAAGTTTTTGAAAAATAAAAAAAAGAGTGTGGCATATGGTTCCATTTTTAAATGTAAAAAAAAAACATTTTTTTTTTTGGCATGGCAGTCCCGTTTTTATGTTTAGTAGGTACTTACAAAAGAGTATACAGGGTTAAAAGCTTAGATTGCAATTCACTGAAAAGGTGTCATCGTAAAAAACTTTTACTATGGAACCAAACTTCAAATCGTGAAAGTATGTCAGCTATTATATAGATTTTGTTGCATGAAAAAGACTTTTTTTTAATTATAAAAGAAATAAATATGAGTTTAAAAAATTTTAGTAGATACATATATCAACTTAACCCTCAAAACTTATTATCGTCAACTAAGAATGATGGTATATAAATAGGTAACATTAACTTACCTGGGATAGCATTTTCTTCAACAACTATATATCCCCCTTCCACAGGTAAAAATTGACCATTTTTAGGTGTACCATGATGAGATTCATGACTCTCAGGCTCCGTCATGACCACATCGTGATTGTGTAAAGTTGTCATACTTTGTGGTGATGACGTCACGCTTTGCCGCAAAGTTGTAATGCTTTGTGGCAAAGTTGTCACGCTTTGTGGCAATGATGTCAGATCATGTTGTAACGTCGCACTTGGCGATATCAAAGATTGCGGTATAGTGGTTTGTGACGTGCCACTTTGAGGCAAAGTGACATTTTCAGCTCCCAACTCTATGATCACAGCGTCAGTATCCCTCTGTATATTTGCAGTTGGCACCGGTACAGCGGTCACAGGTTGGAATATCAGGTTAGTAGCCTCGATGATGGTGCTGTTGAAACAAGGCAGCTCTGGTTTTGAAGGAAGCTCTGATTCTGGGATTTCATCCTCTTCCCATTGGCTTAACAGAGCTTCAATGGTTTGTTTTTCTTTGTGGAAAATGTCTGATTTGTCTGTAAGTAAAAACATTAGGTACTTTAGTTAATACTATAATTAAGTGTACTGCATGCATTTACAAAAAAAGTATTTAAGTATCATATCAGTTATCTGACTTCCATAGTACAAGCTTTGCTTAGTTTAGGGTCAGATGGCGCTGTGTGTAATGTCCTACGACATTTATCTACACTATTATAAAGAGGAAAGATTTGATTTTTTTGTTTGTTTGTTACCTAAACTACTGGACCGATCTTAATAATTATTAATATTTACGTATAAAAGTCAGTTATTTTTTTACGTTTATAGATTAAATAGCGGAAAATTTCCATGTTTGAAGTCTTCACTCAATGTAAAAATTTACTTGATCTTAGCTTTTTTTTTATGGTTGACAATCTAGGTGTTTGACCACAGCTCAGCTGTTGTTAAGTGATGGTGTGTTCGAAGATGGTAAAGCACACCTAGTCCGGAATGGAACCTGGCTCTCTAGTGAAGCTGTTGGAACACACCTTTAGATACTTGCCGCCGAGCATCTGTTCGTTCCGTTATAGTTTCCATTCCAGGCTAGGTGTGATTATCAAGTGACCACACTATCACTTAAAATCAAGCGAGATTTGGCGATTTTGGTAAAGCAGTGAAGTTATCTACATCTACACTAATATTATAAAGAGGAAAGATTTGTATTTTCGTATGTTTGTAACAAATAAGCTCAAAAACTACTGGACCGATTTCCAAAATTCTTTCACCGTTAGAATACTTTTCTTTTTTTTTGCCCAGGGAAAATTCTTGATGGATATCACCGGCTCCGGGGGAAGCACAGTGATTATGTGGGACTCTCCGCCTAAGTGGCGGCCTACCCACTAAAAACCCTGGGGTGTTTCTGCCCGGCGCCTATATGCCGGGGCTACGGGGACGCTTTCGCACTCGTCCGCGGCCCCGACGACGCTGGTCCCCTAGGACCCGTCCCTGTTAGGGATGGAGCTACATAGACTCCATCCCTCTTTCCTTGAGAGGCGCGCGGAAACACCGCGCGCGCCATCTCAGGGGCTAATCTTGTCGGATGACGGACTTCCCCGAGTCCGCCACCCAAGGCCGCACCGTTAGAATACTACGTTATCCCTGAATAACATAGGTTATATTTATTACTGGAATTTAATTAAATAAATGTCCACCCGTGCGAAACCGGGACGAGCAGCTAGTAAGTAAATAAAGTCAGATTCATTAAACAAAGCGATCATTACAGATAATAAAGCAATCCAGTAAAATTACATAAATAACAATTTATTACATTCAATACAAAAGCCTGTATTATTGACAGAGCAGAGTAAATCAGGTTTCGTGGAAAATAATTACGTACTTAGTCATTTTCATTGTCTCATAAATTAATGAGTACCATTTAAAAGTATGCAAATATACTAAGGCCCTGAATTATGACGTTACCTTTTTTTCGGTTACATCATTCTTTGAAACAATTATTTTTTCTTTAGTTTTGGCGTCGCATTTTGAGCATTTGCCAGTGTCAAGTGTTTCATATTTTCAAGTTTCATAAGTTGCCTCGAAGCTATAGTTACAGTCAAAGTCCAGTCTAGGTCAAGTCCAGTCCGTGTCAGTCAAGTCCAGTCATGCTTTAGTAAAGTAGTGGCGACTTTACTATAAAGCTTCGATGAAGTTTTGGAAGCAGCACGAAAAGTCATGTTTCATCGCATTATATCATTTTCCCACACTCGCGCTTGTAATTCGGTACTTTATAAATAAAACACAGTTTAATGCATAAACACTCGACAAAACACTAGTAGTTGGAAAAAAATACAACGGGGCGACACGATTCTTTCTGCGTTCTCGCCAAAACTCCGGAAAGAAAATTTCTTCAATCTTTTAAAAAAAAAATTATGTTAGATTCCTTTCGTTTAATTATGTCAGATATTTGGACTATACTTGTCACATATTCATTCAGTGCGAAGCAAGACAAGGTAACGCGCACGTCATACTCTGCGTTGACTTTTTTTTTTACTTTTGACAGGCTAGGTCATTGACCACAGCTCACCTGATGTTAAGTGACGGTGTGGTCGAACTGACCTGGAATGGAACTGGCTCTCAAGTGAGACCGCCGGAATACCGTTAGATGCTTGGCGACAGATTTTGAAGTTGAGGGTGGTAGCTAGCCAGCCACCATGCTATGGTTTCCTCACGATGTTTTCCTTCACCGGTAGCTCAAGCTCATTGTTAAGGTTTGAACCCACGCCTTTCTGCATGCGAACCGACCGCAAAAACCACTGAGCTATCACCGCTTAAAATTAACTTGACTCTTCGAAGAAGACTACGGGATACGGCCGGAAATATAATCTGAATATACGATATAATTAAACGTTCCGCACAGGTAAATTAAAAAAAAAAGGATATTTTATATTTGGTTACATACTTTTAAAAGTTTTATGAATAGATTAGCAGACGCCTCGGGGTTTCACCCGCTTAGTTCCCGTTCCCGTGCCAATGTCAAGTGCCGTGTAACATCTCAACGGTGAAATTTTTTTTGAATTGGTTCAATAGTTTTCGAGTTTATTCATTACAAACATACAAAAATCCAAAAATACAAATCTGTCCTCTTTATATACATATTTTTTTTATGTAAAAAGTAATGAGACGAACGAGACGCTCTCCTGATGGTAAGAGATAACGCCAGTCCATGACCATCGCAGCGACACACAGAACTTTAAGTAACAAAACAAAGTCCAGGGCATCACTGCTTCGGCGCTCATTACTTTGAGACCTTTGATAGAGTTAGTCTCAACAGCCCAGTAATCTCGCTAGCTACACAGTAATGCTTACACACTACTGCTTAGCGGCAGAATAACTGGTACTGCGGTGGTACCTACCTAGTCGACCTCCTGCTAAGGAGATCTCCCACCAAGTAAATCTTTATAATATTAGTGTAGATGACCCTTAGAATGTACTAGACGTTGTACAAAAATGACTAAAAACTCTTAACGGAAATGTTTTGACGATGGTTAATTTTAATTATGTGAATTAATTTAAAATTTAATTTACATAAGCAGACAATGCCAAAAATGCTGGCTACTTTAATATTAAGGCTAATTGAATACATAAGTAGTACTTGCAAGACATTGGCAATGTTTTTAGAACATATTCATAAGTTTTTATTTTTGACTTCATTTTTAATAGATTATACTACGTTCAGTTAGTCTATTTATACTGTAGATGTATTTCAATCATCGGTTAACATAAATTAAACTGATTAAAAGATTAGTTGTTTAATAATTCTTAGTATCTGTTTTATAGTAAGTTTAAATTTAAACACATTTTCGGTATAATTATTACTATTAATAATATTATTGCTAGGTTCTACAGTAATTTTATGTGACATATAACTTCATTGACATTTTCATTTTCAATACTTGACATGTTTTGATTTTGATATTTTTAAATATGAATGGAAAAATGACCTGTAACTTTGGTGTTATTAATAAATGATTTGTATTTGGATTTGTAAAAGTTAACATCGATGAGTAAAATGACCTTTCGGTTTAGTACTACCTTTCTGCATAACCCTGTATTATAGTGTTTGGGGGCAACAAAATGATTGAATCTCTGCATAATGGTTGACGCATGCGTCTTTGTGTATGTGGCGCACAGCGGCCTGCAGTATGAAGTATAACAATGCCACGCGTGTGTAGTACTCTACTTTGACTCCTTGAAAATGAGCACCAGATTTGGCCGAAACTAGTCGCAGCGCAGTATCCGACTTAAACGTGAGTTATCCCATATAAGTAAATAAATTGTATTTGTTTATTTTGTATTAAATTAATTAATTACTTATTATTATTTTATAATTTGACTGCATTTTCTTTACTGTAATTTAATTTTTAGTATCGAATTGACATTATTTGTAATTTAATCTGTTTATTTTAATTTAATTTTTTTTTATTCTTGTAATTGATCTGTAACTTATGTTATTAATAAACTACTATGACTTAGTAAAACGTTTCTCTTCTATATAATATAAAAATACATGGCTTAACTAATCTTAATATTAAGGTGGTTCGATTTCCATACATTTTTTTTTTCCATTTACAGACAAATAGAGCATAATTTTACAGTGAAATCATAGCTACTGGTACTTTGGTCTTTGTTTGCGGTAAATCACAATTGCTTGAATAAGGTTTTTTGTTCTCTGTACTATTTACTGTATAATGATGTGCACAATAAAGAGTTATATCTATCTATCTATCTAAAACAGTAGATTGGTAGCATAAAATCAAATTTATGATTTTGTGATTTACCGCAAATTAAGACCAAAATAAATGCCAGTAGCTGTGATTTCACTGTAAAATTATGCTCTATTTGTCCATAAATGGAAAAAATATATATATTTGTATAGAAATCGAACCACCTTAAGGCTAGAAAATCGGACAAATAATATAAAATTTGTGTTGAATAATAAGCACTTACCAATTGTCAGATCTTGGGAAGAATTTTGAGTAGTCATCGACATATCGGCGCTACCATTAGTTAGTGTAGAATTATTCAACATTGACGAGTTAGCCGTGCTATTTGCCATGCTATCATATGTCTTTACCATCTTATTCTTGTGATGCTTCGGTTTCCGGATTTTATGCTTAACTCCCATGTTTATTTGACCCGGTTTTCGTTTACGCCTGCTCGAATGAGAGTGACTGAACGTCCTCCGTTGAACTGTACTCACTTCTATAGCATTGGAGATTTTGGCTGTAACACTTATGTTGAGCTCAGGATTGCTTTTGCCATAGAAAGACTTGGCGGAGAGTATCTCTTTCAGTCTATCGCTGTTAAAGAGAGATAGGCGAGCTTTCGGCGCGTTTTCTAGCCTGGGGTATTTGGAAGTTGGTGCTTGTTCCGAAAGACTTTCATTACGCAGTCGCTTATGACTTTTCTCGCTGTCGCATGTTGATTCCGGACTTTCACCTATTTCGACGACTGACCGGCGGTTATGCCCTATTTTGGGAGGCGAATCGACCGCTTCAGCCGTCTGTGGCGTTTTCAATATCTGAGATGGAGACATCATACACAAATCCATTTTTGTTAGACAGACAGTAGCCGTTTTTAAGGGAGATATGCCAGCTTTCATTGGAGAATTCTTCTTGTGTTCAACGAGAATGCCTTTGAAGCTGCTGAATTTCGGTGTCATTTTCGACTTGCGACTGGACCGTCTTAGTGATTTGGTTGGTGTGTTCTCTTTGGAATCAGTACCAGAGTCCGTATCGAAGGTAAGGTCTTTAAGAGAGCTACTGCAGCTTTCTGTGTCTGCAATGAGACTGGCTAAGCTTTTGCGGGCACGGCTTGAAGTCGAGGATGTTGTGTGGACGCTGGCACAAGAGTGAGTAGAAGATGGAGTCCCGGGATGGTGCTGAAAGTGAGGAGTAGCCGGTGTGGATACAGAACCTGTGCATCTTGTATCTGGGCATGAATACCTGAAATAAATAAGCACTAATTTTGATTACAGTTGAAATAAACTTGGGACAAAATAAGTAACGACTGACAGCCTTGTCACTATATACCAGGGGTGGCCAACTTGTTTAGATCCAAGATCTACTGTTTACCGTCGAATCCCTGAGCGATCAACACACCTCTCTTTCAAGAATTTTTATTATTTCTTCTAACAGATCTCGAAATCTTTTGCAAAAACTTGCCTTATGTAAGTGTGTAATGCCATATCTGGTTCCTTCACATCTAATTGTTGTTTAAAGAGCTGCCGTTGGAAAGATATAGAATTTATAATCTTGAAAAAAATATTAATTCCATGTTTTATGCTTAGTCTTTTACTAGCCAGTACTTGTTGATGAATTATGCAGTGGTAGCTAGTAAAGAGAAGATAAATAACGTCACGGAATGGCGATTAAATATCGATACAAGATGATGCGCGCAGATGGTGATTAGGTACATTGCATAGTATCTACTTATTTAGTATATATTTAGTGGCATGCCACAATCGACTGTACGAGTGAGTCGCGACTGTTAGTAGACTGGTAACATTTTTTAAAAGATCAATACACAAGATACAGTAGTTATGTATGCTTGGGAAACAAAAAATCGAAACTTTTTCTATTTTAATTTATTTTCTTATTAGTGTTACAACATCTCCCGTCTGTTTCTTATGTTATCTGCGGTTGCCTGGAAAAGATCGCTCTTAGCGATAAGGCCGCCACTTGTGGCACTAGCTTATAAGATTCTTTTGTTCTCTATACTTTTTTTCTGTTTATGGTGAGCACTTAAGAGTTTTTATCTATCTTTTCTTTTATGTTTGACAGGCCAGGTATTTTGACCACAGCTCACCTGATGTTAAGTGAAGGCGTGGTCGAAGATGGTAAAACACACCAAGCCTGGAATGGAACTGGCTCTCAAGAACACACCGTTAGATGCTTGGCGGCAGATTTTCAACTTGAGGGTTGTAGCCAGCCATGTACTAGAAAGTACTCTACCACCATGCTATGGTTTCCTCACGATGTTTTCCTTCACCGGCAGCTCAAGCTCATTGTTGGGGTTTGAACCCACGTCCTTCGGCATGCGAACCTACCGCGCTAACCACTGAGCTATCATCGCTACAAAATCTAATATAAAAAGGGAGTTTTTATTCTAATGAAGAGTCAAGGTTCCTTGCAGATTTTGGTTTACCTTGTCTGATACTTTTTCAAAGTGAATGGAGACTTGATAAAGCTTTTCAGATCTTGGTGTTCAATCAGCTTCCGCGTGTGACTTCTGGTCCCATCTGTGTAAAAAAAGTAATTACTTCAACAATAAGACAACAAAATAAATCATGAAGAAGTATGGTGGATATTGATATGAGTAGAATTTGAATACAATGAATTCTATATCCATTATGCAACTTGTGAGAAAATATATACATTGTAAATGTCTGAAATAATTAATGATTAAAATTATTGCTGTTTACGAAAATCAACCTTACAGATTATATGGTAATGCGATTGAAGTTTCAGCAGTCTAGTTGGAGACAGTGACTTCCATTCTGGAGATCTTGGGTTTGGATGCCATGGCACACACTTCTGCATTTTTGTGTGTATTGCCACTGACTTCAAACAGTGTACGAAAACATTCGTCAAACCTACATGATTGAGAGATCTTAAAAATAAATCTCAGAGATGTGTGGTGTCTGCCAACCCTCATGGAAAGCAGGTGGACTATAATTTTTTTATTTTTGCCACAGGTGGCAATCAAGCTGACGGTTTGCCTGATGTTAAGCAATCACCGTCGCCTATAGATATCTGCAATACCAGGGGTACTACAAATACGTTGCCGACCTTTTAAGATTCTATTAACATGCCTTTTGAAGAACCCAATGTTGTAACTCCGCTGATCTTCCCTTTTCAGTGGGAAGAGGCCCTCATCTAGCAGTTTACAAAAAACATAGCTGATTCAGATATAGCGATCAATATATAATACTTTTTTTTTTATGGCTGACAGGCTAGGTGTTTGGCCACAGCTCACCTGATGTTAAGTGATGGTGTGGTCGAAGATGGTAAAGTACACCTAGCCTGGAATAGAGCTGGCTCTTAAGTGAGGCTGCCGGAACACATCGTTAGACGCTTGGCGGCAGATTTTTAACTTACTTTACATAACATATTGTACCCTTTCAGATTATGCAACAGTATAGAAAAGAGATACAGATGTAATTTTGTGATAAAATGGATTAAGACTCTTTGGTTTTACAATTTGATCTGGCACAAACTACACACACTCAAATATATCACACAAATACTTCAAGGTATTTGTAAGCATATCACAACAATATGCAAGGATATTTTTTTTATCTGTGAGGCATACTTTATACCCTGATGATAGAAAAGCTTAAAAATAATCCATAACCAAGTTTATTTTAACATGTAATGATAGACATCTCAACTTATAAATATTATAAATGTAAAAGTTGGTACATGTACATTTCTCATTTTAACTGCTTAAGAGATTTGGAAACGAACAAGCAAACATTATTCCTAACATAGCCTACTCACAAAATAACTATAAAAAAAATGAAGATGTTACTAATTGTGACAGTATTGTGATCACATAAAAATCTATTAGTGTGATACAAAACAATCTGGATAATACAAGACAATACATTCTACTAAATTTTATCACCTAATACTGGTACATTAAAAAATGAAAATATACATGAAATAAAAAATAAATGTTACACTATAACAAGACAAACAAGAGAAAAAATTTAGGTGGAAGTTAATAGCAACTAAATTGACCTAATAATCTAGATTAGAGAGCAGTACTAAGCAATTTGTATTGTTTATCTGTCTTTCATTCAATTGACCCAAATATACTTAGATATGTGACACCATTTTTCCTTAACTACCAAGACAGAAAGTATGTAGTATGTGTATTTGTAGCGATGATAGCCCAGTGGTTAGCGCGGTCGGTTCGCATGCCGAAGGGCGTGGGTTCAAACCCCAACAATGAGCTTGAGCTGCCGGTGAAGGAAAACATCGTGAGGAAACCATAGCATGGTGGTAGGGTACTTTCTAGTACTCGGCTGGCTAGCTACCACCCTCAAGTTGAAAATCTGCCGCCAAGCATCTAACGATGTGTTCCGGCAGCCTCACTTGAGAGCCAGTTCCATTCCAGACTAGGTGTGATTTACCATCTTCGACCACACCTCACTTAACATCAGGTGAGCTGTGGTCAAACACCCAGCCTGTCATACATTAAAAAAAAAAAAATAAATACATTTTTGTGGGCTATAATGCTACAAATAACAAAACAGTGTGGTGCTTCTCATATGCATTATATGTTCTATTAAAAAAATAAAGATACGATTATTTTAGCTGTTGATATTTCAGTCTTGGTAGGTATAAAATTAAATAGGACTAGATTGTGATTACTTAAAAATATCACAGGTCATTGACCAAATATCTTGTAAAGCTGAGACTTAACCTTGGACACAATACTTTTCCTTTGTTGATATAAAACTTTGAAATACGAGTTTTTCAAAGAGTTATCTACGTCCTTTTTTATTCACAAGAGACTTATGAGTACATTTAAAAAAAGGGAAAAGTGAAACTTACGCCAGGGCTTCCTCTCAGGTGTTTTAGGCGTGCTATGGTCATTTTCGTCTCCAGAGCTAGAATCCAAGGTGCTGATGATGCCTAAATCACAGTCCTCGCTGTCGCTTTCACTGTCTACGACGGGAAGTCGCCGGTGCTCGGTCAGGGAATCCATCGAAAGCTCCAACCCAGATTGAAATAACCCCTTCTTTCTTTCAGACATTTTAGGAGTATGGTTATGCGGAGTACGCGTAGAACGACGGGGCGTTGCTGTTGCCATGGTTAAGAGTTATAACTCTGTTAACAATGAAGATTTAACAATAAACTTAACCCCACACAACTCGTTAGCGCGGCAAGACCTTATTTTGCCGTTGGTTTTACATAACTGTAATGGAAGTCCTGTCACTTTACATGAATAATTATGCAATTATAGCATGCACTATTGCAATAACTAAGATAGAACGCAAGAAAATTGAGTTAAAGTTACGAAAAGACAGTAAAGCAAACTTTTAGTAATCGTTACAGAGCGAGTATAGGATCCATTGTTGTTTGGCGCGTAAACACCTGTCAGGCAAGTATTATTGCCAGGTTAAAAATAAATCATAGTGATTTTGATTAACGAAGATTTAATGAAAAATAATTTCAACTTGCATTATTATCTCATATAATAAAATAAACACCTTAGATTGATAAAAATAATTTGATGCGATGACTAAAAGCACAACACACGACTACAAATTAAATTTTTACGCGCCAAAATTTTATAATAATGGCAATACGCAGCAATACATAGCAAAACGCGGTACTTTTGAATAAGTTTTAACATAACTTTTTGGTTTTTATTAATAAAATGTTTGACTGAGATTTAATCAAAACAAGGCATATGTACTAACATTCAATCATATATGTTATTTGTGCGTATTTGTATATTGTTATGATAATGATTGTAATTAAAAAGTAATGAGAAGTGTTTTGTCTATTGAACAAGAATAGCGCATCTTATAGTAACAAACTGTAACAGTTTGTTACTATAAGATGCGCTATTTATTTGTAATTTTAGTTTATACTTAATTATACATTTAACACAATGAGAAATAAACACATTGATTGAACATATATACACGTATAGATACCTACAAAAACGCAAATGAAACTCGCCAACATGAACGGAGGTATTTTTGCTTCTTATAATTAAGTGCAGGGTTATAAGCGTTTGGTGTACTAAGCCGCAAAAAGGATCATTATTCATAATAGGTATATGTATATTACTCATCACCAAGAACTACTATTACAATTTAAACAATAAATGTGAAGTCAGCTGTTCTATAGAAAACCCTTTTTTGGCTTAGTACAACTTTTAAATCTCTTTTCATAGAACGGCTGCTGTGTCACCATATATTGGGCTAAAAAATCTAAGCGGCTTCAAACGAAAGGGGCTAAGAATAACGTCACGACATGCATTGTATAACCAAAGCCATAAACCGGGCAGTCAGGAAAAAAGAAACGGTTTTGTTTGACACAAAACTTAAAAAAAAAAATTAAGATAGGTTCGCGTTGAACCACACTCTGCTTGATGTGCGGTCTAAGATGGAGAACGCTTACCTAGTAAATCCTATTTACTCTAGATTTGAACACCAATATTGTACCTAACATGGAACACAGACTCGGAGTTTTGGCGGGAACGCGGGAAGAGTCGTGTCGCTTCGTTGTATTTTTTTCCAAAACTAGTGTTTTGTCGAGTGTTTATGCATAAAAATGGTGGTGTTTTATTCATAAAGTGCCGAATCACAAGCGCGAGTGTGGGAAAATGATATAATGTGGTGAAACATGAGTTTTCGTGTTGCTTCCAAAACTCCATCGAAGCTTTGTAGTAAAGTTGCCACTACTTTACTAAAGCATGACTGGAATTAACTGACACGAACTGGACTTGACAAAGACGACTTTGACTAAAACTAGCTACGATGGCACTTATTTAACTTTTGAAACTTGAAAATATATAATTACTTGACACTGGCAAATGCTAAAACGCGACGCCAAAACAAAAGAAAAAAAAAAACACACAGACTCCGGCAGAGAGATCCAGAACCTCGCTGTGCGAATAAAAAATTTGGAATCATAACGTTCTGCGTACATCCACTATGTACGGATGACGTTTAGGTCGCGTTTTGCGCAATGTCATTGTAAACATGCTAGAAATAAAAATAGCTAAAGCTAATAGTTACGCCAGTAACAAATTAAAAAAGTGTTTACATATTTCTACAGTAGATAAGTATAATTATATTGAGAGTTAAGTACCCATTAACCAGCTAAACTAATTTTTTAACAGTATACAAAAGCCTATCTACCATCTACCTACAAGTTTAATTGCATATTATGAAATAAAATGAAACGCTTTTATTACTATTTCTTTCTTGTCTGTGTCCGTAACTGGAACATAAAGAACGCTTATTGCATCAACAGTGAAACAAACTAGACCATTTTCCACGATGCACGGTTTTCCCGGTCATACTCTTAAAGATGGGATTATTTTTAGGTTCCATGAAAGATCTTTGGTAAGCTGTATATCTATTTTAGCTACCTGGACAGTTGGTATGAACTGTCTATAGGTAAATAGCTACCTGAAGTGTTGGTAGGTAGCCATCAGCAATTAAATATTAGGTATCTCTAAATAAGACAAAGTCGCTTTCCACGTCTTTTTTTACTGACCTGTTAGCTAACTTGATATATCTGCTTCAAAAGCTTTTTTTTATGTAAAATATAATGAGACGAGCGAGACGCTCTCCCGATGGTAAGAGATAACGCCTGTCCATGACCATTGCAACGATACACAGAACTTTGAGTAACAAAACAAAGTTCAGGGCATCACTGCTTTGGCGCTCATTACTTTGAGACTTTAGATGGTTAGTCTCAACAGCCCAGTAATTTTGCTAGCTGCAGTACCCTTTGAACCGGCACACAGTAATGTTGACACACCTGCTTAGGAGGTCTACCACCAAGTAACCTGAAGCGTGGGTTCGATTCCCACCCCGGGACAAATATTTAATTGATGATAAATGTTTGTTCTTTGTCTGAGTGTTCTGTTTTTTGTAAATACATAAAAAAAGGATTTAATATGGTAAGTACAATTAAATGTTGGTAGAGTAGGTACTTTCTAGTAGGTACTCGACTGGCTACCGCCCTCAAGTTGAAAATCTGCTATAAAGTGTCTAACGGCGTGTTGCGGCAGCCACATTCGAGAGCCAATTTCATTCCAGGCCAGGCCAGTGTTTAGCAACTTCCACCAGTTCCACCACACCGTCTCTTAACATCAGGTGAGCTGTGGTCAAATATCTAGCGCGTCAAACTTAAAATAAAACCGGCCAAGTTCTAGTCGGACTCACACACGTATGGTTCCGTACCATTATCTATAATAAATCTAAATATTCTGTGAATAGTTAAAGCGTCTACCTGTCACCGTTATTAGTATCGAGCAAGAAACGGTAAAAAATCAAGTTTGTTGTATGGGAGCCTCCCTTAAATATTAATTTTATTTTATTTTTAGTATTTATTGTTATACCCGGTTATATGTTGTTGTTATACCTACTTAGTTGTTATATAATAGAAATACATCATCTGTGAAAATTTCAACTGTCTAGCTATCACCGTTCTCGAGATACAGCCTGGAGATACAGCTGGTACAGACGGACGGACAGCGAAGTCTCAGTAATAGGGTCCCGTTTTTACCCTTTGGGCACGGAACCCTAAAAAGCAGTTTGTATCTAAAATTATCTGAAGTTTACACATTATGAAAAAACTATTTAAGTATTCTGTCAATTGTCTGGGAGTTCTGTATGTATTATAAGTATGCATTTACAAAAAAAAAAGTATATAATAAGTATTCTATCAGTTATCTGTCTTGTAGTTTTTGTCACACAAGTTCTGCTTAGTTTGGGACCAGATGGCGCTGTGTGTAATGTCCTACGATATTTTATTATTATAGGTACATGAAAACCGTATAAATTGAGTAAGTACCTATTATTATAAAAGTAGGTATTAATTCTGATAAGTCACCTGATTGAATTTTGACTATTTAAATATTGTTCTTCGAAGACGAGTTTAATTGATATTATTATTATGAATGTAATTGATTTTTGATTACAAAAATATTACTTTGTGATCTTCCGGATCTGTCTTGTTTTTTTACACGACTGCCCGAAAAGGAGTGTAATGTTTTCAGGGTTCACGTAGTATATATGTACGACTGTAGGTCACCCGAAGCCACCTCTAACTTTGTGTTACTCAGACATATTTCACTTGATTTATCATAATACATCTACTTAAAAATGTCGAAATAGGTACTTGACACAGGCAAAATGCACAAAGTGCGCTGCCAAAAAAAAAGAAAAACTGTTAAATTATCTACAGCGCAGTATCTTTGTTACAAATCAATTTTTTTTTTTTTTTAATAATTTGCCCTTTCGGGCAGGCTAAAGCTATAGAGCCATACTGCCTTGTCTTAAGTGTTATTTCAGCTGTATCTTAGCTATAGTTATCGTCAAAGTCGTCTTTGTCAAGTCCAGTTCGTGTCAGTTAATTCCAGTCATGCTTTAGTAAAGTAGTGGCAACTTTACTACAAAGCTTCGATGGAGTTTTGGAAGCCACACGAAAACTCATGTTTCACCACATTATATCATTTTCCCACACTCGCGCTTGTAATTCGGCACTTTATGAATAAAACACCACCATTTTTATGCATAAACACTCGACAAAACACTAGTTTTGGAAAAAAATACAACGGAGCGACACGACTCTTCCCGCGTTCCCGCCAAAAGTGTTACAAATCAAGGATTCTCTGTATAAATGCCTACAAGTCATCTAAACATCATATTAAAAACTGATAGGTACTGGCAGGAAATAAATTGCCCGTATCAGGCCACTTAATAGTTAGTGGATACTTAGTTACCAGTTTTGTTTACTACATAAAACCAGTCGTGACCCCGAAGGCCGTGCCACTCAAAATATGAACAGCTGTTTTTGCATCAAATAATCACCAAGTGCAAACGAGATGGCTTTACATTCAACACATATGAAAGAGGAAGAAAGAGGACCTACCGCTGATATCTTAGCTGCCTTTTATAAAGTGCCTAGAGTGCCTAGTGGTTGATGAAATGCAATTTGCGTCAATAGGCACCTACTTTTGTCAACCTTGTACATGTTAGAATAAACTGCTTGTAAAGAAAAAGAATTCATTTCCTTTTTTTTTCGATCTTACTGGCCGTTGCTTCACGGTGGACTAGGCGCTAAGGCGATGCACAAATAAAAAAAAAACAGTACCTAGGTACAAATACAACGTTGCGTAGATACTTAATAAATGAAGACTCCTTGGTCTTACAATGTTGCTCGAAATTCACGTAGGTACGTATTTTAGTAGTTACTCTATAAATAAAACATCACTCCTTTTTAACATAAATAGGTATTTTGTAAACCCACAAGTTTTAAAAATACCTAGGTACCTAAGTATAATACGGCGACATTGTCCCGCGTTCCCCCAAAATTATTCCCGCTAAAGAGACTGGAAATTCTATAAAAGCAGAATAAAAAACAACTAACGGCATTCTAATTTTGACATGAATTATAAATAAAATCCTATAGGTACCTACGTCATAACTGTGGACCTAGTTACCTATTATTTGCGAGATTAATATACCTACTTGCCCTCAGAAAAAAACACAAACAAACTGAGAGTTAAGTGATTACATTCTCAGTTACAAGCGAACCCTCTGAGGCAGATATTTAAGATGCTATAGGTATCTAAGTACGTAACACCTACGACTACGATGTTATCATTCCCTTTTCGCTCCAAGGAGGTTTTAGTTTATATAGGTAGGCACCGTTTACAGACTATATTTATATTCCCAAATCATGTTCCCCAATAAATATAGTCTGGGTACCTTCAAGTCGCGAGTGAATCGGTTTCTTCTAGGCGAGCCTGCTCCACCATAGACCGCATCTTCGCTTAACATCACGCGGGATGGCGGTCAAACGCAAGCCTATCTACTTTAAAATAAACCTATACAGTATATAGTAGATTTAAATCGTTGATCCGCTCAGCTTCATATGAACCCAAGCTCTGGGATAGAGCACTATGTGAGCTACGAACGCTACTAAATACTATTAATACTCACGTAGGTGCACATAACTTATGTGAACTGTTGTATGTCACCAATATAGGTCACACTTGGGATTTGTTTACGACGCGTAATCGGAGCGACGGGCGACCATCTTGGATTTTACAATGAACCCGCCAATGGGAGAGTAGGAGGCGGTGCGTGCGCGGGAAAATCACTTCCTTACCAAACTTTTCGTGTTCTATGTTTGAAATTTCGCGGTTATTTAGAGCTTTTTGTTTTCTTTTATCTGTGGCTTATTTGTACTTATAATTGCAGTAAATTGGCAATGCTTTTTTTTAAAGTAATGATGCTATTGATAAGCTCTCCTGATTGTAAGAGATTGTAATGTATCCGGCTGTTCGTTACAAAAACCGTTCAAAGTCGGCTTCATTCGAAAATAGATTTTAAAATAATGCAAACGGTCATAGGGCTAGGGAAGGTAGGACAGCTACAAGTTCTACGAGAAACCCATATTTTTAGATGTCTGCCTAAAGGCTGTACCTAAATCTTCCCGCCTTGATGTTTCTTCTTCTAAATATTTTCTATACAATAACCAAGTTTTTGTACTTTGGAGTTTTAACTAACCTTGCTGGCGCAGCGACCCAAAATTTTTCTGGCCTTTCGATAGTAAAGGGTGGCTTATTTGGTGGAAGATCTACTTACTAGGAGATCGTCTAGGTAGGTACCACAGCAGTGCCAGATATTCTGCCGCTAAGCAGTAGTGTGTAAACATCGCTGTGTTCCGGTTTGAAGGGTACTGCAACTAGAGAAATTATAGGGCTCTTGAGACTAACCATCGAAAGTCTCCAAGTAATGAGCGCCAAAGCAGTGATGCCCTGAACTTTGTTTTGTTACTCAAAGTTCTGTGTATCGCTGCAATGGTCATGGATAGGCGTTATCTCTTACCATCAGGAGAGCGTCTCATTCGTCTCATTACATTTTACATTTAAAAAAAAGCTTTTGAAGCAGATATATCAAGTTAGCTAACAGGTCAGTCAAAAAAGTCGTGGAAAGCGACTTTGTCTTATTTAGAGATACTTAATATTTAATAGCTGATGTATCAAAGTAATGAGCGCCAGAGCAGCGATGCCATGGACTTCTTGGATTTTTCCTACTCAAAGTTTTGTATCGCTACAATGAGAGCGCGAGGAGAGCGTTTTGTGCCTCCCATTACTTTAAAAATCTTTTCGACATAATTATTTATGACTACAGATCTCTAAAACTATATCTCTATGTCTATGACAATGGAGTCTATAGGATTTAGTGCTCAGATTAAAATTTTGTGGGAAGTTGTAAGGCTCCGTCACCAGCAGAGAGTCAGAGAGCTCATCATCTCTAGATTTTTACGTATCCTCTAGCTATCGTCCTGACTCCAGACGCTTAGTGCGTATTTCAAAACTTTAGACAAATACGTATGCACGTCGCAAGCTAACGATATTTTATCAAAAAATAACCACCGTTCGTATTATAATCATGAGAAACTGTCAGTGGACATTAATATCTCATTGTCATCAAAGTCCTTCAACGTAACCACCGAAATTGCCAATGTCAGGTAAAAGTGTTGCCAGGAGGTATTGCGCTACAATTTTAGGGACTATTGTGATTGATAAGACCCCTCCAAATTTACCTATACATAGAAACTATTTTTTTTTCTCTTTGAAGTGGTAAAAGAAGTAATGACTGACTAGTTTTTTTATGATTGACAGTGTTTGACCACAGCTCACGCGATGTTAAGTGACGGTGTGGTAAACACACCTAGCCTGGAATGAAACTGGCTCTCAAGAGAGGATACCGAAACACACTGTAACATACTTGGCGATAGATTTTCAACTTGAGAGTGGTAGCTAGCCAGTTGAATACTAAAAAGTACCCTACCACCATGCTATGGGTTTCTCGCAATGTTTTCCTTCGCCACCAGCTCAAGTTCATTGTTGGGGTTTTAACCCACGATCTTCGGCGTGTGAACCGACCGCGCTGACCACTGGGCTACAAAAAGTCTAATCAGGAGACCGTCTGACCGCTTCACGTGGCAAGCACCTCAATATTTTCAAAATCATGTGCATATTATTGTTAGTAGTATACTTAGTACACAGTATTAGAATAGTATTGTAAATGGTAAAGGAAACCGTAAGAAACTTGCATATCTGGGAGTTCGTATCATCATCATCATCATCATCAGCCCTTCGCTGTCCACTGCTGGACGTAGGTCTCTCCCAATGCACGCCACTGAGCTCGGTCGACAGCTTTTTGCGTCCATTGTTTGTTGTTGGGAGTTCGTGTAAAGTCTACCAACCCGCACTTGGCTAGCGTACCCTCAGAATGAGAAGAAAAGAAAAACAGGACTGTCACGCGAGCGCGGTTTCGTCTTGCTCTGCACACGCGCGTGCGTTGTAAGTACTCAGCTTTGTCTCCATGATGAAGGCCACCGGATGTGGCGATATAGTCGGAGTTACCATACAAATTAAACGTGAGTACCTAATAGCGCATAAGTAAAACAAAAACTAAGGTATTTAATACTGTATAGGTTTTTTTTATGTGAAAGTAATGAGACGATCGAGGCGCTCTCCTGGTGTTAAGAGATAACGCCTGCCCATGACCATTGCAGCGATACACAGAACTTTGAGTAGCAAAACAACGTCCAGGGCATCGCTGCTTTGGCACTCATTACTTTGAGATTAGATGGTTAGTCTCCACAGCCCAGTAATTTCGCTAGCGTACCCTTCAAACCGGAACACAGTACCTAATGTTAATGTTTTTTGGTAATTTCCAAATAAAATAAAATATTCTGGCAGCACTGTATAATGAAGGCGAAGAGATTGCGTTCTGATAAGTGAGGTCGCACCACAATGTGCATAGGTAATTTGTATTATTTGTATTGTGATAAGGTAATATAGTCTCTGACGCGAATAATCTTTGTATGTCATCACAGATTGCCGAAATATCTGTAGTTCTAGGTAGATGTTTTACTTAATGCCTAGTAGACCAAACTCTACCTTCCTAACAAGTTTTCTTTTTTTTAATTTCCGACATCAGTTTCAGAATACCAAATGACTAGATCGCCCCTGTGAAAGATAGGTATTTACTTCCTCATTCATCAAATTTTCTCAAATCATTGTTACGGACTCTCGGATTCATCGTTCAAACAAAAAAAAACCGGCCAAAGGCGAGTCAGACTCGCGCACGAAAGGTTCCGTAGCGTTATCTATAAAAACGGCAAATATTTGTTTTATTATTTTTTAGTAGTATTAAATAAATAAAATAAATTGCGTAGGACAATACACACAGCGCCATCTGGCCCCAAACTAAGCAGAGCTTGTGTGATGGAAGTCAGATAACTGATAGAATACATAAATACTTTTTTTTTTTAAATACATACTTATAATACATACAGACACAGAACAAACATTTTGTTTATTCACAAAATGTTTGCCCTGAGTGTGAATCGAACCCACGCCCTACAGCTCTCAAGGCAGTACTACCAATGAACCAACGGGGCTGTTTTATTCAAGCAATTGTGATTTACCGCAAATAAAGACCAAAATGAATGCCAGTAGCTGTGATTTCACTGTAAAATTATGCTCGATTTGTCCATAAATGGCAAAAATTTATTTGTATGGAAATCGAACCACCTTAAGTAGCACCAATATTCATGATGTAGACAAGTTGCTACTCAAGTATAGATTTATTCTACTTAGTGTTATGTAAGTAAGTAAGTGTCTGTCTTTATGTTGTTGTTTGACCCGGCGACCCTGGAATACCTATTACATTGGGGGTTCAATGCTGCGACTCCACTTAGTAAGTAGGTATACGACGTCAAGCTATTAAGTAGGTAATGAATATCATATATATATTATATTATAGTATATAATCTATACTATAACATATTCCTATAATATCTTATATCTATATCTATCTATCTATACTTTGCATTAAAAAATATATATCATACATATTACCTACTTAACTATTAACACTATTGTTTACAAATATAGATCGAGTTTCTTACGCTGAACCAGGTTATTAACACCTGTATTACAGCTTCAGTGCCCCCCCCCCCCCCCCACAATTGCTTCATTTAAAACTATAAAAATTCAACGCCGAATCAAAAGTGGTGTTCCATATTTCAGGAAATAAAAACGTTAGTGGCGCCACCGGATGTAGACGGTAAAAGGTACTAAAATAATGGTTAAAAGTATTTAAACGACGGAAACGGATATGCTCTCTCTCTCTATATACGTCCGTCTCCGTCTGTTTCTTAAGCTTTCTATCGTATTTTTCTTTTCTTGGTTGCCTGGAAGAGATCGCTGTTAGCGATAAGGCCGCCACTTGTGGCACTAGTTAATAAGGTTTTTTGTTCTCTGTACTCTTTACTATATAATATGATGTGCACAATAAAGAGTTATATCTATCTATCTATCTATCTATATAAAGCTTCCAGACACGGTCAAGTTTTTTAATGTTGTATTTTTATTTATTATACTAAGTGTTATAAGGAGGAAAGATTTGATTTATTGTTAGTAGGTAATTTTGTTTTTTTTTTGTTTTGGCGTTGCGTTTTAGGCATTTGCCAGTGTCAAGTATTTATATGTTATCAAGTTTCAAAAGTTAAATAAGTGTCCTTGTACCTGAAGATATAGTCAAAGTCCAGTCTTCGTCAAGTACAGTCCGTGTCAGTCAAGTCCAGTCATGCTTTAGTAAAGTAGTGGTGACTTTACTATAAAGCTTCGATGGAGTCTTGGAAGCAACACGAAAAGTCGTTTCATCACATTATATCATTTTCCCACACTCGCGCTTGTAATTCGGTACTTTATGAATAAAACACAAACAGTTTAATGCATAAACACTCGACAAAACACTAGTTTTGGAAAAATATACAACGGGGCGACACGACTCTTTCCGCGTTCCCGCCAAAACTCATATTTTGTTTGTATTGAATAGGCTCCGAAACTACTGGACCGATCTTAATAATTCTTTCATTATTAGAATGTTACATCATCCGAGATGGACATAGGCTATATTTTATTTAAAAAACAGTTAGGGATCCGTATGGAAAATTCAATAATGCATGCGCAGCGAAAACTATTGACAATAGAATTAAGTGATGTTTTATAAAGCAAATTGACAGCTACAAATAAATCCATTATATCTAACTATTACAGTTGTCATCTACATCTATACTAATTATAAAGAGGAAAGATTTGATTTTTTCTTCGTTTGTACCTATAGAATACTAGGCTCCGAAACTACTGGACCGATCTGAACAATTCTTTCATCATTAGAATGCTACATTATCACTGAGTGACATAGGCTATACTTACCTACTAATGGTTAATCGAGTTTTGTTTTCCCGTGCAAAGCCGGGGCGAGCTGTTAGTATTTAATTCAGAATGCAAAGAATTTGCATAAGTTGTGCGCTTTGCCGATAATTTCAAACGGTGTAGGAAAATATCGTGAGGAAACCTACATGTACCTATGAGCGTTTTTTAAAAAAAAGTTGTATATGTTTGAAGTCTGCCAACCCGCACTTGGCCAGCGTGGTGGACTACGGCCTTACTCTTCTTCGCGCCCAGCAGTGGGAGAGTTAATAAAAAATGGACTGATTTGGAGAATACAAATAAAATATTAAAAACTTACCTGCAAACATTCCTAGATACGTACTTATATAATAACCTATACTGGTATACGATTGTTGTCTACAAATTAATCTATTCCACGTTCTTTTACAAAATTTCAGCAACCATGCCAAGTATTTAGAGGATTACAAAGTTATAATTAATATCAAAACAGCAATGTAACGAAAAATATTGAATAGTGATGAATTATCGGCATATCGACCTTGCCGATTAAATAAAGGAATCGCTTAACTCAGCAACTATTCACACTTTCCCTCAACAACTATAACGAGGTCGTCAAACTGCAAACGTAATGTATAGCATTATGATGCACGCATTAAAATAATGCTTCTTTCGCAATAAATATAAAACGTCATTCCCGGATAGCGACCATGCAGTTTTCGACTGTCAAAAAGTTTTTAATCCATTGACGCGTAAAAATGTGGTTTAAAATTATGAAGTAAAACAGCGGCAGCGTTATAAAACGCCGGCGACGGTGCTTGAATTTCGAATGTGAATGACGTGGTACGTGTAGCTATCTCATCATCATTGATAATGCTCGGTTTGGCAACGTCGCGCTCGCTCACCTGGCCTGACGCTACCTGCGCACTGACAACAGGGGGGCGAAGCAAGCGCCGCCAGTCGATCCAACGATCCGACAGACACGCTCGTGTCGACATTATTTACATTTTTAATATATAAAAATATTCCATCAAACAGTGTTTTGGACGTTGTTAGGAAAACAGACGCAGTGATTCGTACCTGGGTGCGTCCGACCGTGAGAAGTGAAAACCGAAACGTGCCCAGGACTCGTTTGAATTTGGAATCATTTTGTTCGCGGTTCGTTCGCCGTACAAAAGCTGGCTTTTTCTTTGGAATCCGCCGGGACTAGACTCTTGACGTATTCGTGTAACCAATAATGTGAGTTAATTCTAGATTTTCACCAACAGCGGAAACGGCTTACGTAGACGGCTAGCGGTAAAACGGCGTCCGCGCCGCACGCGAGTTCTTGTTTCGTGTTGGGTAACCGTCAGGTTTCTAAAAAGTGCTTTCGACGCGTTTAAAGTTAAGAACACAACTCGGGACGTGAAGTATTCGGCCCGTGTGACATTCCGCCTACGATAGTGCGTCCGAGAAGTTTTGATACTATACCGTTAGAAAGTTGACGATTCGGGACAGTGGTCGAAATTGGTATCGGATGGACCGTGCGATAGTGAGCTAGGGTTATCAAATCGGTGGAAGGTGTTATAGTCGGGAGGTGGGAAGTGCATGGCGCGATGATCAGCGGAGGCTGGGTTTGCGCCCTTCACGTGAGCACCGCAGGCCTCGGCGGTGCCGCACTGGGCTCGGACGAGGAGGAAATCGTCTACCTAGCCTATATAATCATTGACGTACTAACTAACCAGGTAAGTCTTTATTCATATTCAAAGCAATACAGACCCTTATAGGCGTCAGTCAAGCAGAAATCCGTTCTGAAAGGCGCTTGAACTACATTCAACTACTTTTAACATGAAGGATTATTACATATAATTATTTAGAATTTAATTATGGTTTTTCTAAGATACTTGCATATTGAGCAAAAAAGAAATAGTAAAAGATATAATATGCCACGATTGGATAGCGATGATATATGTACCTACATAGGTCGCACGTTGTTGCTAGCAAATAATAAGAAAGAATCTAGTTTGTATATGTAAAATGATGATAAATAAAGTATACTTATTAAACCTCTAAATAATACTAAACAAAATCGTCTATATGTCCGCTTACTTCTAAACTGCACAACGAATTTTTAAAATGATTTTTACTGTCTTTTAGATAGGTATCTTTTTTTAGAATATTTGTCGGTATATAAAGTATATCCAATAAACTTTTGTTTAAGTAGAAAAACTATTCTTGTCAAGTTGCTTATTAAATTTAAATGGCACTCGTGAAAAGCCAGAGCGGGTCGAAATATTAAAAAAAAAAATGTAATTCAAAAATCTGGATTCAAGCGAAATTAAATATAGTAATGACGAGAGTGTTTTAATTGCTTACTAAGAAACATGTCAATAGCAAACTTGTAATTTTTCCGTGACTGACAGTGTCCTTATTTAAATACATATCTACAATTCTACATGGATATAAATCGTATACAAAGATCATGGCAAAGTAATAATTGAAAGTAGTAGTAGGTAATTGACATGATTTTTACGCTTCTCAATCGTTTACTTCTTCTTTAACACCTTGTTTGCGTAGCCACTACTCTGGTACCTACCTATTTCTCCTATTTTTAGGGTCCGCACCCAAAGGGCAAAACGACCCCTATTACTAAGACTCCGCTGCCCGTCTATCACCAGGCTGCATCTCATGAACCGTGATAGTTAGACAGTTGAAGTTTTTACAGATGATGTATTTCTGTTGCCGCTATAACAACAAATACATACAAAAAAAACAGAATAAAATATTTAAGGGGGCTCCCATACAACACACGTGATTTTTTTGGCGTTTTTATAGATATTAGTACGGAGCCCTTCGTGCGCGAGTTCGACTCGCATTTGGCCGGTTTTTTACTAAGCTATTGAATTTTCATTCCATACATGGCAACATAAAAATATCGTTTCGCTGACTTTCGTCTTAACTTTTAAGAAAAACCATTTCCCTATGTTCTTCTCTTTAGCAAAACTACATATTGCTTCTACACTACTAACATTTCTATCAAAATTTAGTTCTGATTTATTCAATATCTTGTTACTCTCTTAGAGGGTCTTGTCAAGTAGAGATTACAGAACACGAACAGGATTCCATTGTTTCATTCGAAGGTTCATTTATGCAGTAATTTCTTTATGCGGAGCAATAGATTGTAGATCCTTTGTAATGTATTGTTCCTAAGCCGCTACAATGTTTACAATTTACCTGCCGCAGATATTACCTGCTACAAAGCTTGTTTTTATGACCTGGTTATTTATTAACTACGATTGACTAAGCTAATCAATCCGTAATACAAGCTATGCTAGGAAATTCATACATTTTATGACCGAACACTATTTTCCTTTACGTCAAAAAATATCAGGTTTCTTATTCTGATTTTTTACATGCACAGCCATGTGTTTTGCCTTATTTTTATAATTTGAAATGTTGTTAAAAATCTTGTTTCGACTTAATATAAACTAAAGAACCACTATAATCTACTTTTTATACTATAGAACTAGCAGTAGGTACCGCCTAGAATTATCTGCTTGTCTTAAAACAAAATTTTTGTTGTTGTAAATAGAATGTTTACTTTATTTTCATTCGTATTGTCTATTCTGCTTTATTTTTCATTGTGTCTATATGTTACTTGGTCAGTGTTTACAATCTACTGATAACAAATTTATCAGTGATAACACGTGAGATATAATATAACATGTCTCTTCACATATAGATACAAGCTTTCGTCAATGCTCAAGTTCTTTGAACTATTTACCAAAATGTTATCGGCCAAATTACTTATATAGCAAATATATAGGCTAAAATAAAGCAGCCATATTTACAGTGATTTGATTCCGGATCTGGATTAACCCCGTTTTTATACACAGACTTCTTCTCATTGTGAGAACGATAAGTACATTTTCCATCACTGATTAAGTGCAGATTTGCATGTTTCACACATCTTTGAGAATTGGTTTGAGAACTCTCTGACATGTAGGTTTCCTCACGATATTTTCCTTCACCGCTTGAAGTCAGCAGCAATACTTAAAAAACACACGTGCCGTGGTATTCGAAGCCTGGACTTCGAGTTTGGAAGCCAAATGGTCTTCTAATTACGCTGCATAAACTTATAATCAAGTCATTTGATTATACAGTCTTTACTTCTAGGTAATTTGATTGCTTACAGTAAAATTAATTCGAACGAATTCATGAAAGTTATTTATAAGTTGCGTCGCCATTGTTGAAATAGGTAATGATTAGGTACTATTATTATTATTATTCCAGTTATTTATTTCTTTTCTTAATTTTTAAATTTTTTTACATTACATATATATAAAAAAACATAAATATTATTATTATTATTATTATTTGGTGTGTTTACTCCATTTCTATGCTCTATCAGGTTATAATCAACAAATAAGGATTTGAATTGACCAATTCTAACAGTCCGCATGATAGCGCAGATTTTAAATGGATTGATAAACAACACAATTTATTATCGTTTGTTGTTTGACGCTGAAATATTCTGATTTAATATTAGGATTTAAGGTGAAATAAAAAATTTAGGACAACATGAAAATGGAAGCTTAGAACTGGATTAGTAATGGTGAGTAAGCATTTTTCTGGATTGTCATGACAATACAAATTACGAATTCTGTAATCGTCTCACGCAAGAATGGACGTTCTTACTAAGTTCTCGCATTAGTAAGGCAATTATAAACGTCACTGCTTTAAAATTAAGTATATGTGACTAATATGCACATTAATATATTACCCAAATAATGGTAATAATATCTTATGCAAAGGTGATTTATGCAATCTGTGTAATAAATCGTTTACCTAATGAAAATATTCTTCATCGCGCCTAATTGCATATTATATGACACATAAATGAAAGTATTTTACTAAACATTGCTTCTAAATCAATCGTCGTTATTTACTGGTGATATAATTATTGTATAAATAATTGCAAAATTGCGTGTAAGTAATATTTTCCACACTTATAAACTACAGTAATACTCTTATATGAAATAAGTCAAATATTCAACTATAAGCTTAAACCGACTAGTTGGGTCTGCCGTATTACACTATAATAGGTATCGTCTATTTTCGAATATGTTACCACGGGAGATGTCTCCTCAGGACATTGACACCACACTGACCATAATACCATCATAAAGCCTTTTGAGTGAGCTGGAAATAATGTTGACTGAATATTTAAATTTAAAGCTAAAAGAAGCGTATTCAACTTTGATTCGTATAGTTTTTTTAACCTCAGTTCAATATACTTTCACATAATCAATCGTGTCTTAACTATTACATGTTGCTAAAGATATTAACATAACTCGTAAATTTATAATCTTGCGCGTTTTATCTCGATATAGTATTCTAATAATATTTATAAAATAAAATTTCATGCATTTTTATATTATTTGAAAATATTTTCCATTCTAATGATTTATTTTTTTCTTATTCGTTACTTCTTATATGACATTCTCCCCAGAAGTTTTGAAAGTATATTTTAGTTACTTCCTTTCGTTCAGTACTCTACGCGGTGTGAGTAACTTAGTAGGTATATCATCATTATAATTAAAATAGTTGGCATAATTCGTTCAATTACAATTTAAATTAAAGTTATGACTTGAATAACTTAAAAGTTAAATGGTTCGAACGAAAATAAAACGAATAAATAAATACCCCTTAATTGAACTATTAAAATGCGATATACTTTGCGATTACACACTTCCAACTTTGAAAATCAGTAATAAGTACCTACTTACATTTTAAACATTTATTTCTAAATTCCCCCTTTATTTCATGGAAGTGTTTTTTTACATTTTTGTTTTCAGTTTACAATTATTTGCCTTTTAAAAATAAAGTTAATTCGGTGTAGGTGATTCGATAGGTAAACCTACTATACATATGTACAGAAATATAAGGTAATTACTATGTGTACACCTGTACTAATAGCTTTTGTATTGAGCGAAAGTATATTTTTTTTGACGATGGAGTGACGATATACGTAGGACAGCTGGCGGTAGATGGAAGCGAAAAGCCGAAGATGGGGCTGAGTGACGTGTCTTGGGAGAGGCCTATGTCCAGCAGTGGACTAGTATAGGCTGATGATGATGATGATGATATTTTTTTTATTTATTTATAATTCATAACACCATCATTATAAGTTTATTAATTTTTAACATTTATCGAAGAAGTCACCTACAACTGCATTTGGATGTTGACTGCAAGGGTATTTTTTATACGACTTGAATATGCAAATAATTATAATTACACAAAAAATAAATTAGACGTGACTGCATAATTAACTTGGCAAATATAGTATTTCCATTAGTCCTTTGTAGCGATGATATCTCAGTAGTTAGTGCGGTTGGTTCACATGCCAACGGGCTTCGGTTCAAACCTCAACAATGAGTTTGAGCTGTCGGTAAAGGAAAACATCGTCAGAAAACCATAGCGTGGTGGCTAGCTACCAAATTAATATAAAAATCTACCACCAAGCACCTAACGATGTGTTTCGGCAGCCTCACTTGAGAGCACACCTTTGATTGATGGTAAAGCACACCTAGCCTGGAATGTAACTACATTCCAGGCTAGGTGTGCTTTACCATCTTCGACCACACCGTCACTTAACATCACGTGAGCTGCGTCAAACACCTAGCTTGTCAACAATAAAAAAAAACTTACAATCTTACATAGAAGATCAAAATTATTTGAGCGTCGTAAGTTTAGAAAAATAACAAAACGCGAATTAGACGTTTGGGTTTTTAAAGTAATAAAGAGCCTTGTGAATACATAGGATATTAGAGGGATAATAAAGTTTTCTAATGTTAGAAATATGCAATGACGATTCGAAATAATTCGTGACAGATAATTTTGTGACAGTTCTTCTTTTTCTTTGATTTTGGCATCGCATTTTGTACATTTGCCAGTGTCAAGTGTTTTGATTATTTCAAGTTTTATCAGTTAAAAAGTATTCGGTCCAGTCTTGGGTTGGCTGTTAGGATAGGGCTGTCATATTGAATAGACAAACTGTATTGTATTCTGTACTGTACTGTACTGTATTGTATTATATACCTATCTATAGAACAAAGTTACAACTGCAAAACTCAACTTTACAAGAGAGCAGTGTTTTACTCTAATTCTTGTTTTAAATCCGCTAGACCCGTCATACTCAAAGTGTGCTCCGCGGAACCCTTGGGGTCTGTAAAGCCCTTGTAAGGACTCCGCGAAAATACTGCTCATAACGGGAAAAAAAACAGAGTTTATGACAATATCTAAATAGTCCAACATAAAGTTAAAAAAATAACTAAAAGTGTAAAGGTGTAGTAGTGGGATGCGTAATACAAGAGCCCGACATTTCAGCCAGGAGTAATCAACAGTTCAACACTGACTCGACTGACAATAAAAATACACATAAAACCGTTTTTTGATTACTTTAGGGCTCTGTCAAATATTTCGCTTTTAAAAACTAACGCTGCACTAAACCAATATTAACATAATTATTTTCTAAAAACCTCCAAAATTCTTTTCTAAAAAGCCTTTAAACTGCTCTCCTGTAAAGTTGAGTTTTTGCAGATGTAACTTTGTTCGACGAACAGGTCGATATTTTGACCAAAGATCCTTTCATATTTGACTATTAAAAAAGTTAAACTAAATAAAATAAATAAATAAATATCGTAGGACTATACACACAGCGCCATCTGGCCCCAAACTAAGCAGAGCTTGTGTGATGGAAGTCAGATAACTGATAGAATACATAAATACTTTTTTTTTTGTAAATACATACTTATAATACATACAGAACACCCAGACACAGAACAAACATTTGTTTATTCACAAAATGTTTGCCCTGAGTGGAAATCGAACCCACACCCTACAGCTCTCAAGGCAGATATACTACCAATGAGCCAATGGGGCTGTCCAAACTTTTCCAAACTTTGTCCTGACTTTTGTACTTTGTCAATAGAACATAATTCATAATTGTGTATGAAATATATTGATAAGCGTTATCGCGCAATCATCTGAATCCTGATAAGAAAGATAAAAGATAGTATAATGTAACTATTTCATACGGGAGGATGATAATTGTTGACAGATATTTTGTCTAGCTGCTTTACGCTAGTCAGCTGTTTAGCCACAGCCACATTTCGAGTGGGTTCGATTCCCACTCAGGACTAACATTTGTGTGACTAACATCTATGTTTGTTCTGTGTCTGGGTGTACTGTAAGTATTGTAAGTATGTATTTACAAAAAAAAAGTATTTAAGTATTCTGTCAGCTGGCTGGTTCCCATAGTACAAGCTTTGCTAAATTTGGATTAGATTTGGATAGATATTCTGCGGCCAAGCAGCAGTGTGCAAACATTACTGTGTTCCGGTTTGAAGGGTACTGCAGCTAGCGAAATTACTGGGCTGTTGAGACTAACCATCTAATCTCAAAGTAATGAGTGCCAAAGTTTTGTTACTCAAAGTTCTGTGTATCGCTGCAATGGTCATGGTCATCTCTTAACATCAGGAGAGCGCCTCGACGGTCTCATTACAAAAAAAAAAAAATTGGAGCTAGATGACGCTGTGTTAAATGTCCTCCAGTATATTTATTTATTTTCGTCGGAAAAATGTAAGCACGGTGAGGGTCTTTGGATTTGGATGGACGGATGTTTGTTTATCTTGCACGCGAAAACTACAAAACGGATTTGGATGAAATTTGGTATGGAGGTAGCTGAGACCCAGTATTAACACATTAGGCTACATTTCATCCCCAAAACATGTAGCGGGTAACACCGCGGGGCGCAGCTAGTATAATATAAATTATGCTGATTGTTTATTTTCCTTATTATTGGCACACCACGTTTTCTATATGTTCTTGAATTCTCTCGATATTTAGAGTTGTCTAGAAGAGATCGCTTTAAGCGATAATGCCGCTAGTTATCAATGTTTACGTAAGCATAGAGGTAAGTAAGAACTTCGCTTACTTTTGCTAATAAGGGGGAGAGGGAGGGGTTAATGATTAGGTACCTAAAATCGGCGTATAATGGGGCGCTGTATTCTGGCCTTTAAGATCGGCTTTTAGTATTAAAAAGGATTACCGTCATCGTTTGGCAATATCGAATCCAAATCAGTAGAAAGATAAGAAATAAACTGATAACATGTGGCACCCTTGAAAGGAATACATAATTCATCATCATCATCATTGTCATTTTTTTTTTGAAAATTTGTCAATACAATACAATACATAGGTACGTAGGTAATATTAGTACCACATGGGCTATTATACAAAGAATACAAATATAGGTACGTATAAATTAATATAAAGCCAGAAATACATGCTATTTGTTTTTGACGTCTTTTTTAGGGTTCCGTGCCCAAAGGGTAAAACCCTATTACTGAGACTTCGCTGTTCGTCCGTCCGTCTGTCACCAGGCTGTATCTCAAGAACGGTGATAGTTAGACAGTTGAAATTTTCACAGATGATGTATTTCTATTGCCGCTATAACAACAAATACTAAAAATAAAATAAATATTTAAGGGGAGCCCATACAACAAACTTGATTTTTATAGATAATACGGACGGTACGGAACCCTTCGTGCGCGAATCCGACTCGCACTTGACCGATTTTTTTTATCATTTATTAATTGTAATGTTAAAATAAATATTTTCTTTCTAGGTATGTATTTAGTATTATTACTTATTTTGTATCTGGCGTAGTACTTAGTGCATTTTTTAAATTATGGTTAGGCTATGTTGATCACATTTCATCTGATGTTAAGTGACGGTGTGGTCGAAGATGGTAAACTTACCTAGACTGGAATGGAACTAGATCACAAGTGAGGCTACCGGGACACACCGTTAGGTGTTTGACGACAGATGTCCAACTTGAGGGTGGTAGCTAGCCAGCCGCATACTAGAAAATACCCTACCACGTTTCCTCATGATGTTTTCCTTCACTGGCAGCTCAAGCTCATTATTGGGGTTTGAACCCACACCCTTCGGTGTGTGCACCGATCGCGCTAACCACTGAGCTATCATCGCTACAAAGTATAATTGGTCTCGAGTATTTTGAAAGTTTTAAGTATTTAGATAGAGATACCAAACACTCTTTATCGTGCACAATATAAACAGAAAAAAGTACAGAGAACAAAAGAACCTTATTAAACCTTTAACCTTTTTGACCTTATTTAATGAGAATTCTAGTAAAATAAGTCTAACTCAGTTTTAAACTCACACTAACGTTTTAACTTTACTTTTTAAGAAGAAAATAACACTAAGTAGTGGTAGGTCGATACCTAACCTTGATTTAAAAAAAAACATTGTCATGCTGAGAACAACATTAAAAAAAATACAAAGAACATCTTCCCGTCTTATAATTTTAATAAAATTAAGTATGAGAACTTAACGTACATTGTTTACGTAATTATTTCAAAATCTACGTGTGTGCTCGTACATAATTACCAATTATTATCTACCGTATGGAATTATAGTGATTTTCGTGTAATCACAACGATAGAACGAGAACGAGGATACAAGCTTTGATTAAAAACTTGTTAATAAACATTGTAGCGATGATAGCTCAGATATAACAAAACCTGGTAGTAGATCTCCTTAGCAGGAGGTCGTCTAGGTAGGTACCACCTCAGTACCAGTTATTCTGCCGCTAAGCAGTAGTGTGTAAACATTACTGTGTTCCGGTTTGAAGGGTACTGCAGCTAGCGAAATTACTGGGCTGTTGAGACTAACCATCGAAAGTTTCAAAGTAATGAGCACCAAAGCAGTAAAGAGCAACCCTTGACTTTGTTTTGTTACTCAAAGTTCTGTGTATCGCTGCAATGGTCATGGACAGGCGTTATCTCTTACCATCAGGAGAGCGGCTCGTTCGTCTCATTACTTTTTACATTAAAAAAACGCGATTGTGATCGTCGCGGGCTCTTGGACTTATAGCCACCAAACTCAGATTTTAAAATCTATCGACTGTATGTTCCGGCAGCTATTCTACACTGTTACATAAAACATTGAGAGAAGGGATATAAACCCAACCAGTTTTGGAAAAGAACCACAAAAAGAACGGCTGGGTAGAACTTGTCATACCAGACCAGTGTCTTACTAAAAATATAGTAGGTCAGATAAGTACCTACTCGCTTTAAATGAAGGAAACGACATACTGCGTTTTTAATACAATACGAGTAAAAGTGAATTGCAACTAGGGTTTTTTTTTGGTTTTGACGTCGCGTTTTGTATTTACCAGTATCAATTAGTATTTTATATTTTCAAAAGTTAAATAAGTGTCCTCGAAGCTACAGTTATAGTCAAAGTACAGTCCGTGTCAGTCAAGTCTAGTCATGCTTTAGTAAAGTAGTGGCGACTTTACTATAAAGCTTCGATGGAGTTTTGGAAGCAATACAAAAAGTCGTTTTATCACATTATATCATTTTCCCACACTCGCGCTTGTGATTCGGCACTTTATGAATAAAACACCACAATTTTTATGCATAAACACTCGACAAAACACTAGTTTTGGAAAAAAATACAACGGGGCGCCACGACTCTTTCCACGTTCCCACCAAAAAACCGCAACTAGGGTTGTCACCCGTAAGGACTTATTTCGACTGGCCTGTTAGAATCATTGTGCGCTGTCACTGTCACAATCAGTCAATTGATAGAATATCTGCTTCAAGAGCTGTAGAGCGTAGCGTCCATTCCCACTAGGACAAATGTTTAATATGACGATAAATGTTTATTCAGTATCTGGGTGTTCTTTATTAATTAAAAAAATTGCTTTTGATGCAACACCCATATTGTAGCGATGATAGCTTAGCGCGATCGGTTCACACGCGTGAGGCGTGGGTTTAGACCCCAACACTAAGCTTGAGCTGTTGGTGAAGGAAACCATAGCATGACGGTAAGGTATTTTCTTGTACACGGCTGTCTAGGTACCACTCTCAAGTTGAAAATCTGCCGCCAAGCACCTAATGGTGTGTTCCGGCAGCTTCACTTTAAAGCGAGTCTCATTCTAGGCTTGGTGTACTTCACAATCTCCGATCACACCGTCACTTAACAACAGGTGAGCTGTAGTCAAACACCTAGCCTGTCAACCATAAAAAATGCTAAGATAAACTATAGTTACATGTATTGTAGGTATTGCACTTACATGTTATGTTATGTTGTGTTTGTTACATCAAATTCTGCGTTGAGCGTTAAAAATGAAATTGATTATACTTGCATCATTTACCTTACTAATTATTTTTAAGTGTTACCGATGACCTCGTTTTTTATCTACACACAAAAATTGCAAAGTTTAGAAATAATTTAGAATCTATGTTAATGATATCACCTTTGATATAGAACGCGGAAAAATCATTATCATGGCATTGTATTATTGCAAAACTTGTATTGTTTTTCAAGTGTTCTTTTGCATGAATAAAAATTGAGGTGTTTCATTCATAAAATTCGCGTGAATGTAGGAAAGTAATAGATTTATGTATAATGTGATGAAACTTTTCGTGTTTATACTTCCTAAACTCCATCGAAGATTGTAAAGTCACCGCTGCTTTAAAAAGACATGACTGGACTCGATCATGTCTTACTTTGTGTGATTTCAACTTTAACTGTGACTAGTTTTTATAAAATGCTTGAAAATATCGAGAGCAAGAAGTATTCACAAATATTTTGCGGAAATTGTGGTACATTATAATATATAAATTTATCAATTTAAAATAAACGAGTCCATGACTCTTAGGCCAACTAAACACTGCTCCAATGAAACAGCGAGGTTTCGGAGTAAACGAAAATATCATCGATGTATAAAAATTTTGGATTTTTTTAAAACCGCTCGATCGATTTGGATAAAAATTTTATGGGACCACCTCTGAAGTATTATCTACCAAGCGAAAAAAGAATCGTCAAAATCGATTCATAATTGGCGAAATGATCGCGTAACATACGTACATACATGTATGACAGATCGACAACCCTATTGGTTAATTGGTAGTTTGTCTGCTTCGAGAACTGAAGGGCGTGGGTTCGATTCCCACTCAGGACTAACATTTGTGTGACTAACATCGATGTTTGTTCTGTGTCTGGGTGTACTGTATGTAGTATAAGTATGTATTTACAAAAAAAAAGTATTTAAGGATTCTGTCAGCTGTCTGGTTCCCATAGTACAAGCATTGCTTAGTTTAGGGCTAGATGGGGCTGTGTTAAATGTCCTCCTCCAATATATTTATACAAAAAAATAAATGTTATACAGTGGAATTGAGAAACTAACCGACTGATTTTAATAAGATTTCTTTAAAAATTTGTTCATAATGATAAGGACAATTACCCCTTTCGGTGTAGTACACCCCAAGCTTGTAGACCTGTAAAGTGATTCAGCACTTTTCATACAACGTAAAACTTGATTTCCCTGATAAGCACAGCAAAATTAAGGTTATCATTAAAAGTTTTTATGCGAGCTTTAACTCACGCGGATATATGCCATAATTTTTTACCCGCAAAGTTGTTATTTCATTAATGTTTCACAAAAACGATCAATATTTATGTAAATAAATCCTAAAAGCTAATTAATAGCACCCTAGCTTAGAGATAGAATCTTAGTTTTGGAACTGGTTTTCGCCGTTAATTGACGACTTTATGAAGTTTTTGTCAAATTTCATGTACCCAGGTGCCATGTAATTACTTGACTTACAATTAAACTTTTTCATCTTTCAAAATAAGATTATAAAGATTATATTTTCTGAAGGCTATAAACCAAATAAGGTACCGGCGGATGCATTAACGTTGAATTGCTTCAAGAATGACCAGATTTAATAAGGTCTAATTAATAGCTGTCATAGATAATAAATACTTCTTTAATGTTTATGTATTTGTAGTGATGTAAGCTTAATGGTTAGGTTGGTGGGTTCGCACGCCGGAGAGCGTGTTCGAATCCCTAAAATATGGTTAAAGAGTATTGAGTTTCCTCGTTTTTTGTTACTTAGTAAAATAAAAACATGAGAATTGGATTGGCACAATGCACGAATGTGCCATGGCAAAAGAAAAAAAAGTAGGTATGTCAATATGAAAATATGCTCAATATAAAATATGTCAATATAAATAAAGGCTATTCTCAATACAAAATGTCAATATGAAATAATTTTTTATTAAAAAAATATTTTCAATACTTTCTCAGATAAGGGTAAGTAACTAAACGGTATAGACATACAATACGTACTAAATAGTTGGTCATTACATTTTCCAGATTAGAAAGGTATACAATTGTGGTTTTCCTCCTTTACATCCGGGATATTTATAGAACTGATTTAAAGATAAAAAAACGCGTAAACAAGTCTAGTTCAGACGAGACACGGTAGCTTCAGTTGACGTCTTTCGAACCATGACGTGAGAGTTACTGAATAGTCAAACGTTACTTCCTACGTCTGGTAACGTCAGTGGCTTATACGTATTTAACGCGTCTATATATATATGTACTTAAACACATACATATATATTTTTATTAATATAAAAGTAATGAGACGAACTAGACGCTCTCCTGATGGTAAGAGATAACGCCTGTCTCCATGACCATTGCAGCGATACACAGAACTTTGTCCAAGTCACTCGTTGCTTTGAGATGTTTGATGGTTAGTCTTATCTGACTATTTTTCTAGCACATGCCATACATAGGAAAAAAGTTGAAAAGGTAAGCTCGTATTCATCCACATCCAAAGGTTGACTGGAAAACATCCCAAGGCGATAAGGCCACCGTTTGATTGTATTAGTCGATTTTTTTAAAAGTTTTGTATTTTATATGTTTGGTGTATCAGATAATTTAATTCGGCACTTACACATAAATTACATTATATGGTAAAGATACACACTTACAAACAATTTCGAATGATCTTAAATAAATAAACATATTTTTTACAACAAAGGATATAATCGCTACTATTTAGACCATAAACAGTAGAAGAAATGTATACATACATAATTACGAATATACAAAAAAACATTAGGGCTAGTTTAGTTATTTACAATTACAATAATGAGTTTTGGCGGGAACGCGGGAAGAGTCGTGTCGCTCCGTTGTATTTTTTTCCAAAACTAGTGTTTTGTCGAGTGTTTATGCATAAAAATGGTGGTGTTTTATTCATAAAGTGCCGAATTACAAGCGCGAGTGTGGGAAAATGATATAATGTGGTGAAACAAGAGTTTTCGTGTTGCTTCCAAAACTCCATCGAAGCTTTGTAATAAAGTTGCCACTACTTTACTAAAGCATGACTGGAATTAACTGACACGAACTGGACTTGACAAAGACGACTTTGACTAAAAGTAGCTACGATGGCACTTATTTAACTTGAAAATATATAATTACTTGACACTGGCAAATGCTAAAACGCGACGCCAAAACCAAAGAAAAAAAAAAAAAAAAAAATTACAATAATTAAAATAAAGAGGTTGGCAAAATTGACTTTCAAAAAGGCGGGATCAAAATCTATTTTGCCACAAAATTATTAATTTCTTTTTTTGTCTTGACAGCCCTGTTGGTTCATTGGTAGTATGTCTGCTTCAAGAGCTGAAGGGTGTGGGTTCGATTCCCACCCAGGACAAACAGTTTGTGGTATTTATAAACAAATGTTTGTTCAGTGTGTACCTACTGTATTTGTTATAAATATGTATTTACAAAAATTTATTTACTAGGATTCCCTGTTTTGCGGAGACCAATAAAGTTGTATTCTCGTCTAATGTAGATCAAATCATTGCTCAGGTCAGCTAAGATCACTTGCCTAGCAGACACGTACCTAATGGACCAATTACATGTAATTCGCTCTGAAAGTGACACCTAGAGGACGCTGAGTGCATACCTTGACTCCGCTAATGACAAACGTAGGTACACTACGCCGGCACATTATAATTAAATAACATAATACTTACAAGTCAATTAGGAAAAACTAGCTTTGCCCAGTGATTTCGTCTTCGTTTTATGGGTCCAAGTTTTTCAGTCTTTTACATCGACCTAGGCAAAGCGTTTGTGCACGATATCAAAAATAAAATTTATTGATAACACCAATACTCAAAAACTACTGAACCGATTTCAAAAATTCTTTCACTGTTGTAAAGTTACACTATTCCCGGGTAACATAGGCTACTTTTTATCCCTGTATTCCCACGGGAAAGGGAACTATGCGAGTGAAACCGCGAGGAGTCTGCTTGTGTTCAATAAAACAAATCAAATTTCGTAATATCATTTTGAATATAAATATCATTAATAAAGTTTTATAACACTGATTACATGGCGTCTAGGTAGGTACTACCGCAGTACCAGTTATTCTGCAGCAAAGCAGTAGTGTGTAAGCATTACTGTGTTCCGGTTTGAAGAGTACTGCAGCTAGCGAAATTACTGGGCTGTTGAGACTAACCATCGAAAGTCTCCAAAGTAATGAGCGCCAAAGCAGCGATGCCCCGGACTTTGTTTTGTTACTCAGAGTTCTGTGTATCGCTGCAATGGTCATGGACAGGTGTTATCTCTTACCATCAGGAGAGCGTCTCGTTCGTCTCATTATTTTTTACATTAAAAAAAATAAATGCCAATGAATAAAATCAAAATGTCAATATAAAATTATACATATAGGTAAGTATTCTATCTGTTGTCTGACTTCCATAGTACAAGCTTTGCTCAGTTCGGGGACAGATGGTGCTGTGTAAAAAAAATGAATTCCAACTTAAAGGCGATATCTAGACAGCTGCACGAATAACTAAGTTGTCTACAGAATAATTATGCCGATTAGTTTGCAATTGTGCACAGACTTTTCTGTTTTTAAGTTGTCTTTTATGTACCTACATAGAATTAGTTGATGATGTAGCATTAAAAGTTGAACCTTTTTTTATTTATTTTTAACAAGCTAGGTGTTTTGACCGCAGCTCACCTGATGTTAAGTGATGGTGTGATCGAAGATGGTGAAGCACACCTAGCCAGTCTGGCTGTCAAGTGAGACTGCCGGAACACACCGTTAGATGCTTGGCGGCAGATTTTCAACTTGAGGGTGGTAGCTAACCAGTCGAGTACTAGAAAGTACCCTACCACCATGCTATGGTTTCCTTACGATGTTTTCCTTCACCGGCAGCTCAAGCTCGTTGTTAGGGTTTGAACCCACGCCCTTCGGCATGCGAACCTACCGCGCTAACCACTGATCTATATAGCTAACACGTGACAAAGTTAAACGTAATTTTTCAGAAATTATGGTAAATCAAGTCGTCTGGAAACAGCTGCGCAAAAAGTCAAAACAGCGAGATTTAATACTTTATTAAAAGATCATATTTTCCTTTTTGGATCAAGACAAAGTAGGCGATAATTTGATACAAGTTGACCGCTATGGCATGAATATCCGTGCGAACAAAGTTTGTATCTACAGTTGGCCAAGTAATGCTTACTAAAAATATTCACAGTAAGCTATCCGTTTTATTTTGTAAATGAGATGGTGGCTCCTTTGCGCAACTTTACAAATAAATTTACATCAAACCTGAAATTATAAACACCTGAGTCACAAAAGGTCAGAAGTAAAATGAGCTTTTGAGGAAACTTAAACTTGACATATTAAAAGAGTTTGTGAAAGTAAATAATTATGTAGATCTACTTGTACATGTAGAATTTTACTTTGACTGGCACATGCTATTTCATTTTTAACCGACTCAAAAAGGAGTAGATAAGTTGTCCTTTTTGAGTTGGTTCTCAATTCGATTGTATTTTTTTTGTTGAACCAACAGGGCTGTATGTATGTTACGCGTTTATTCCGTCAATTATGAATCGCTTTTAATGCTTATTTTTTTGCTTGATAGATTATACCTCAGAGGTGGTTCCATATAAATTTTATCGAAATCGAACGAGCGGTATTTAAAAAAATCTAAAAATTGTATAACATCGATGATATTTTCGTTGACTCCGAAACCACGCTGTTTCATTGGAGCAGTGCGTTTAGTTGGCCATGGAGTCGGTTTTTTTAAATAGTAAATTTATATATTACTAGCGGACGCCTCGCGGTTTCACCCGCGTAGCTCCCGTTCCCGTAGGAATACAGGAATAGCCATGTCACCCGGAGATAGCGTAGCTTCCCAACGGTGAAAGAATTTTTGAAATCGGTCCAGTAGTTTCGCTGTCTATTCATTACAAACAATCAAACCTTTCCTCTTTATTATTACTATATTGTGATAGATTCTACTGAGTTTGACGTTTCATTAACATACATTAAAAAAAAACGTTTCTTGTATTACACAATGGAAGACATTGAAGCTTAATTTAGACAAGTTTTTTTTAGGCTATGAACATCCGTTTCCTACGTCAGATTTTCATCTCGACGTGACCTAACTATCATACATTTTCACTAAACGTAAATGCGCCTCAGAGTGTTGACAAGTTTGTTAAAGAGTGTTTACTTAAAACTTATGTTGGTCTCTCTTCAAGAAGATGATTTCATAGTTATAACTATGAAAAATTCTATGACGACGTTTCTGAACACTGTTAGAAATATTTTTAAACAAGCTTAGTACATTTAGTGAGCTTTTCTAATACATAAACCAACATAAACGTATTTTAATGAAGATAAGTTATTTTTACCGTGAAAGTGTGTACTTTTTGTATTAACTCTATGGTTATGTGGAAGTGATCGCTTTTAAAGAAAGAAAAGGGAGAGAAAAGAAGGGAAAGGCTTTTAGCGGGAACGCGGAAAGAGTCGTGTCGCCCCGTTGTATTTTTTTCCAAAACTTTTTTTCGAGTGTTTATGCATAAAAATGATGATATTTTGTTCATAAAGTGCCGAATTAGAAGCGTGAATGTGGGAAAACGATATAAAGTGGTGAAACATGATTTTTCGTATTGCTTCTAAAACTCCATCGAAGCTTATAATAAAGTCGCCACTTTATTAAAGCATGACTGGACTTGACTGACACGGACTAGACTTGATCAAAACTGGACTTCAAATATAACTATAGCTACAAGACAACTTATTTAACTTATGAAACTTGAAAATATCAAAACACTTGACACTGGCAAATGGTCAAAATGCGACGCCAAAATCAAAGAAGAAGAGAAAGATAAAAGATCGAAGAATTTATTCAGTTATAAAACTGCCGATTTTGTAACTGTCTGTTTGTTTTTGTCTCTGTGCGTGTGTTACAAAGTTATACTATTTTCTTTCTTTTCTTTATCTCATAAAGTTATTTGGTTTTCCCTATATTTTTTAATTTATTTCTTGCATATTAAAGTGTTTCTAGCTATCTCATTATTATGGATTAATATGCTTAGGTACCTCTAAGACTTCTGTTTTTATTTTACGATTGGCTAGCGTTTGACAGCATTTTTTTTTTTTTAATTATAAATAGGCTTTCGTTTGACTGCCATCTCAATTGATGTTAACTGATGATGCGGTCTCATCATCATCATCATCATCATCAGCCTATACTAGTCCACTGCTGGACATAGGCCTCTCCCAAGACACGCCATTCAGCCCGATCTTCGGCGGTCTAAGACGCCTAATTTATACGAAGATGCGGTCTACGATGAAGCACGCTTGCCTAGAAGAATCCTTGAAGGGCACACAGGTTGTGTCTATCTGAGAACAACTACTAGAGCACCTATTTTCATTGTTTAGTGGTTATATTACTATGATACGATAAAGGTAGAATTCAACCGTTTGGTTCGAATTTTTGGAATATCGACTATGATGCGGTGTCGCTTTTTCGAGCTCCTGGTTTTCAAAGCAAATCCTGTGGAAAACCAAACAAACAATTTTGGGTCGATATTCAAGACTGGAGCCTTTTGCTTTTTTTTTAAGACTTTAAGCTTTGCTTTTGTTGTTTATATGTATGTAAGTTACTTTTTCACGGCTTAATAAGTGTGATAAAACTTGTAATGCTTATGACATTATACTCTGGGTTAACACTTCGGCTATTTTCTAGGGTTCCGTACCTAAAGGGTAAAACTGTACCCTATTACTAAGACGCCGCTGTCTGTCCGTCTGTCTGTCTGTCTGTCCGTCCGTCTGTCACCAGGCCATATTTCATAAACCGTGATAGTTAGACAGTTGAAATTTTCACAGATGATGTATTTCTGTTGCCGCTTTAACAACAAATACCTACTAAGAAAACAGGATAAAACGAATAATTAATTGATAATCCCATAAAACGAACGTATTTTTTTCTGTCGTTTTTATGGATAATGGTACGGAACCCGTCGTGCGCGAATCCGACTCGCACTTGGCCGGTTTTTTTTATTAAAACACGAGTAAACACTAAAGGCGCACCGCACCTAGTTATTAAAAAACACGATATGCTTGTGCTTAACATAAAACAACGGTGTACCTATTCTAAAGTAGTTTGAGATATCCAATGCTCATTAGACCGTGTTAAATCCGCATTTTTGGGCCAAGTGGTACCTACGACTGTCGACAGTTTATATTGCGTCAGTGGTACGCTAATTTGCTGCACACCATAACACTGTTTATGATGTAATTAACAACAACTTTGCTATAAACACATGTTTGTTGATGCTTTTAGTAGTTTTTTATAGATGGTCAAAAGGCTAAGAAAGATTGATAGTTTGTGTCCACAAAATCACATTTTGAATTGAAGGTGAGGTAAATAAACACTGAGTGGTGCAAGGAAGTGTCCTTCTACAAGGCTATAAGCTTAGGGTATACTAAGTCGAAAGGGTGTCATTATATTCATTATTATGAAGAAACTTAATTTGCGAAAAAATCTGCTGTGCAAGTGATGCCATTGTTTATGGTTGACAGACATTAGTTGCTTGTCATACCTAGTAGTAGTAGTTCTCATCACTTTGAGATATTTGATTGTTAGTCTCAACAGTCCTGTAATTTCGCTAGCTACCAATGTTTACACACCACTGCTTGGCGGCAGAATGTCTGCCGCCGTGTATTAGTACGCTTTCTGTTATTTGTGTAATTGTTTCAGGCTATAAAAACACAAAATTATTTCGAATACAATTAAAAGTTGGCTGCTGTTTTGGTATTAAATAGATTATCTATCTATCTATCTATCTATCTATCTATAGTTACTACCATAAAAAGGAAAGATTTGAAAGAAAGAAAGAAAGAAAGAAAATAATTTTATTTTGCAACAAAATAAAAAAAAAACAAAAATAACAACAAATAGAGACAAACAGTTACAAAATAGGGGCTCACCTCAGCATAATACTGGTCACACTAATTAGTATGACCAGCGACTAATTAATTAATAAATAATAAATAAATAATTAATTTTATTAGTATGACTAATTAGTATCCAGTATTTGATTGTTTGTATTGAATAGGCTCCGAAACTACTGGACCGATTTCAAACATTCTTTCACCGTTGGGAAGCTACACTATCCCCGGGTGACATAAGCTACTTTTTATCACTGTATTCCCACGGGAACGGGAACTACGCGGGTGAAACCGCGAAGCGTCCGCTAGTATATTATAAAGCAACAGAACACGGCTGTTAATAAACATGACTGTATTTACATCTTTACAGTATAGTACGCGCTAAGTTATTAAAGTTTCTCGGCAAAAAGCCCACGCAAATGCTTCTATTTTTAGATTTGACAAGTTAAATATAAACGGTTTTTAAAAGACATTGACATGTGGTATTAAAGGTTTAAGGAAATACTACAATGGAAAATATTACAGCAAAGTGAAGTGTTTTTTCCCGCTAACCGGACTGTTGTCTACATTACTGGGGGCTGAATAAATCAATCAATAAATACATTGTAGGACATTATATTTATTGTTTTTTTTTATTTAATGGTTGACAGGCTAGGTGTTTGATCACAGCTCACCTGATGTTAAGTGACGGTTTGGTCGGAGATGGTAAAGCACACCTAGCCTGGAATACAACTGGCTCTCAAGTGAGGCTGCCGGAACACACTGTTGCGATGCTACCACCCTCAAGTTGAAAATCTGCCGCCAAGCATCTAACGGTGTGTTCTGGCAGCCTCACTTGAGAGCCAGTTCCATTCCAGGCTAGGTGTGCTTTACCATCATCGACCACATCGTCACTTAACATCAGGTGAGCTGTGGTCAAACACCTAGCCTGTCAGTTATAAAAAAAAACTTGAGGATGTGTTCACGGATCCCTACGCAGGTATTTACAATGTACATACAGCACATATCGCGTACTAAAATAAACATTTGTGGACTAGGTCTGTCATCTTCAAGGAATCATATAAATTATTATAGAAACAGCTTGTTGTCGTTTGTTAATTGCGTGTAATTTGAGATACGAGGAAACAAAAGCTATTATTATATTTAATTAATGAAGGTGTTTCTGTACTAATTACCTAAGCATTTATTTTAATTTCGTAAAAAGTGTTAAATTGCTGGTTTTTTTTACAGGGTTAATTTTAATTATGGCGGCAAGATGGGTCGACAATTTTAGTCGAGGACGCTATTAACGCGTGATTGAGTAAAGTGAATAGTGTAAGACAATAAATACTTTTTTTTTACAGGGTTAATTTTAATTAAGGCTGCAAGATATGGCGTCATGTTTAGTCGAGGACGCTGTGCATGATTTAGTTGAGCGAATAGTACAAGTGGGACAATAAACAGCCCTGTTGGCTCATTGGTAGTATATCTGCCTTAAGAGCTGTAGGGCGTGGGTTCGATTCCCGCCCAGGACAAACATTTTATGATTATACAAATGTTTGTTCTGTGTCTGGGTGTTTTGTATTTATTTACAAGGAAAGTATTTAACTATCAGTTATCTGACTCCCATCAAACAAGCTTAGTTTGGGGTCAGATGGCGCTGTGTGTAATGTTCTATGATATTTTATTTTTCAAATATTTTTTATCTTAATGCTCTACCTGAAATGTTGAAATCATCAAGAAAATCTCGATTATTCAATAAGTTTTTACACATAGATTAACTAACTACGTTACTAGGAGAAAAAGTAGGAAGCGTCTGTATCAATCCTAATAATAAACTAGCTGCGCCCCGCGGTGTTACCCGCTACGTTTTCGGAATAAAATGTGGCCTATGTTCTAATCCAGGGTCTCAGCCACCTCCATACCAAATTTCATCTAACGCCGTTCTTTAGTTTTTGCGTGAAAGAATAACAAACATCCATCCATCCAAACTTTCACATTTATAATATTAATATATTAATATATATACCATTAATATATATATAAATATAAATACTTTTCCTGGTTGTAAGCTGTTTGCATTCCAAATTTAATATGAATTTTCATACAACTTTTGTCGGCCGCTGCTCGCATGTATTTATTTGGCCAGTATAGCAATTTCGATTTATCTCGAAGGAGCAAAATAATGCTTAAATTTCAAAGCAAGTTTAAGAAAAAAAACTTTACTACTTATTTCTTCTGTATTGTATTACTTTTAGTGTGTACATTAAAGAGTTAATCAATCAATCAACATACCGAATTCGGGGAACACCCTCCTACCTTCCTCCCATGTCTTTATATCTGTTTCCTAATATGTAATTTTTTTTATTCATAATTCATTTATTGCGTATATGGGTATAATAGATATTAAAAAAAGATTACGAGATATTCTGCCTTGCGGCATGCAAAACTTAAAATTAACGTTAACAAAATTAAACATTACAAAAAGAAAAAATATTAACTACAGTCAGTGTTTCGTCAAATCAAAAGCAAAAATAAAATAAAACAAAAATGTCAATGATATAAAATGTCAAGCAATAAAATACAATTTAGTTACAAATACAAAAATACAAACAAAATTCATTTCATAAAATGAGTTATTTTCAGATTTCACCGTTTTTTTTTTTCCTTCTAATGATTTATCTGTTTTTTGTTAGATACCTCATTGTTATTACAATCTAGCCTAGTTAAGACTAATAAGTAATTTTAATATAACTTAAATTGCTAAGTAGGCGAGGACCTGTTTCGCAGGGACCACCTACACTCGCAATTACAATATAGATAGGTGCGGTGCGGACGGAGTTACAATTAAATTAAATACAATTACAATAATATGTATTTGATTCTTTGTTAAATCTCAGAAAAAATTCTAGATGTAACGGCGAAACACCACTAGTGTATTTTTAATTATAGTACTGACCCGGGTACAAACTTTATGGTGTAATTAGTTATTCATCGGCTGCAATCAAGTCGCTCATCATCTTTACCTGTAATCTTTAGTGTCTGTAACAACAAGAATGTAATATAGCAAGCACAACACTGCTTGCTATATTACCGGCAATAAGTAATAATACGTACCTACGTTTTTTTTTTTTTTTTTTTTTTTTATGGTTGACAGGCTAGTTGTTTGACCACAGCTCACCTGATGTTAAGTGACGGTGTGGTCGAAGATGGTAAAGCACACCTAGCCTGGAATGGAACTGGCTCTCAAGTGAGGCTGCCGGAACACACCGTTAGATGCTTGGCGGCAGATTTTCAACTTGAGGGTGGTAGCTAGCCAGCCGAGTACTAGAAAGTACCCTACCACCATGCAAAACGTACTTAAACTACGTACAAAAAATAAATGTAAGTACCAACAAGTATATTAAATATGTTCCCATCCAGCACACTCCCAATCTTTCCACACATACATAAATTACACTACACAGCGGCGGCCTCAGCTGTTGCGAGGTCCGGGGCGACAGATCATTGTGAGGTCCTTTTTCTTTGAGTCCGTTTTACTGAAAAATTAGTTCGAGTGCTCAAGTGGCCGTAACATGCTTGCACTAATAAATGAAACCGTGCGTTCAGGGGGGGTTTTGTTAAGTGCGAGGCGCGAGATACCCATACATATATTTATGGCAAAGACTTTTTTCTACGAGGACGCGATGCCCCTGCAAGAGCGAGGCCCCGGGCGGTTGCCCTGCTTGCCACCCCCTAAAGCCACCACCCACCCATACACACACACACACTTCTATATCTACATCTACACTAATTATAATGAGGAAAGATTTGATTTTTTGTTTGTATTGAATAGGCTCCGAAACTCCTGGACCGATCTGGTTATCATAATCCATTCCATTCCAGGCTAGGTGTGCTTTACCATCTTAATATCAGGTGAGCTGTGGTCAAACACCCAGCCTGTCGACAATAAAAAAAATTCTTCATTAGAATATTACATTAATTTGTGTCGATTGCTAATTCGTCTGAGAAGGGCGGCCTCCACAAATTCCAATGATTTATTTTCTCATTGTTTTCGCTTCCTATACCTAAATTTAGAACCTTGTGTAATTAAGTGCCAAGTCAATATTGAATTTTGGATTGCCTTAACATTCATAGGACAGGTGTTACAGCATTGAATTAGCGATTACCGTAGTTAGGCAACCGATTAATATTGCTTTACGAGGTCTCAATACTAGTTGACTTGTACTTACTTTTATCTATTTCTGTAGCGATGATAGCTTGGCGGTCAGCGCGGTCAGTTCACACGCTCACTGATTACTTTTATCTAATTAATTAATTAAAAAACAGACATTAAATCAAATCAAGTTACATTAAATTAATAGTCAAAGGGCGTGGGTTCAAACCCCAACAATGGGCTTTTGAGCTGCCGGTAAAGGAAAACATCGTGAGGATTTCTTTTTAATGTAAAAAGTTATTAGACGTACGAGACGCTCTCCTGATGGTAAGAGATAACACCTGCCCATGACCATTGTAGCGATACACAGAACTTTGTGTAACAAAACAAAGTCCAGGGCATCGCTGCTTTGGCGCTCATTGCTTTGAGACTTTCGATGGTTTCAACAGCCCAATAATTTCGCTAGCTGCTAGTACCTACCCTTCAAACTGGAACACTGTAATGTTTACACACTACTGCTTAGCGGCAGAATAACTGGTACTGCGGTGGTACCTACCTAGACGACCTCCTGCTAAAGGAGATCTACCACCAAGTATACTTTTTCCAACATTTTTATGTAACTGAATGCCTCCCGCTATAGAGGCATTCAGTTTCATTTCGTCGGTTAATTTGTAGACGTAGTCAAGTCAAAATGAAATCACAGTTGGTATAAAACTAGTTCTGCGTAACAACACTTGCTAGCCGCAGCTGTAGGAAATGACAAAGCTGTCTGCGAGCAAGGTGTGAACAGATCACGCGAGCTGGCAATTTTGCGACATTTGCACTGTTTTCCTGTTTTACTTTTTTATCGCGGTTTTTTGACAAGCTAGGTATTTGACCACAATTCACAAGTTCTGTGTATTGCTGCAATGGTCATGGACATGCGTTATCTCTTACCATCAGGAGAGCGCATCGTTCGTCACATTACTATTACATAAAAAAAAAACTACAGCCCTGTTAGTTCATTGGTAGTATGCCTGCTCCAATATCCAAAGGGCGTGGGTTCGATTTCCACCCAGGATAAACATTTTGTGGTATAAACAAAATATGTTTGTACTGTGTCTGGGTGTTCTGTATTTATTTACAAAAAAAAAGTATTTAAGTAATCTATCAGTTATCTGACTTCTATAGTACAAGCTTTGCTTAGTTTGGGGTCAGATGGCGCTGTGTGTAATGTCCTATGATATTTATTTGTTTAACTCCTACTTTTTTGAGTCGATTAAAAACAGGTCTGATTCGGGTCTCTAAGGGCAGTAGACACAAATAATTCCTAAAAAGATGGCAGACAATAAGTTTTTAACATGGCAATGCCATAACTCCTTAATTTTTTCAAACATGAAATATCCACCTAGTCTCTTACATATTTCGTCATAAATATTTAAGTTTGCTATGAATTAATGTTTACCTACTAGTTACATAAAATGTTTTATTCTAAAACTTTTGCAACATGACAATGCCTTTTTTGTCTTTTCATATTTTCACTTTCATTTGTAATTTCACACACAAATATACCTACAGGTATCCTCATTTGACTATATACCTATAGATAGAAAAAAACACTGATTACCACTTTCAGATAAATATAATTAATTATGTATTTAGTCAGGGAGTATTCAAGTCGCGAATTAATCATCATCTCTTAATCTTCGCTTAAGGTGATTATAAACCAAATGGAGTTCTGGTTTCTCAGTTTAATACTAAACTTATTTTTTAAATCACAGAGTCGCATTTAGCAAAGTAAAGTTATGGTAGTTAGGTACATTTCGACATTTTGATTCTTATCTACGATTCACTTAACGGGAAATAATTAATTGCATTAAAACTGTTGCGTTATTTAAGAAAAAAAAAGTTAAAATAAAATAAAAAACAAATATCGTAGAACATTACACACAGCGCCATCTGACTCTAAACTAAGCAAAGCTTGTGCTATGGAAGTCAGATAACTGATAGAATACTTAAATACTTTTTTTTTGTAAATACATACTTATATAAAATACAGAACAAACATTTATTTGTACCACAAAATGTTTATCCTGGATGGGAATAGAATCCACGCCCTTCAGCTTTTGGAGCAGATGAAGACCTATTCAGTGGCGGATTTACCAGCAGGCTGAGTAGGCTTGAGCCTAGGGCGGCAGATTTTTGGGGCGGCAAATTTGGGGGCCGAATTTTTTTTTGCTTCCTCATAGAAATCAAAAAGATTTTTGCATGACGGTTTTCTGATGTCTCACAGATAGAAGTCTGCAACAAATTTTGCTAATGACTTTCCTCTCTCACTTGTCATTGTGTAAATAGCACAAATTACCCCGCTCGTACATGACTGAGCGTTGATTAGCTCAAAAATATACACAAAAATTATTTTACGTTTAATTTCAACGAAATTTTTGGATTGTAAAAATAATGTAGGAGATGACAATTGTAGAGGCAAGGGAGGCAAAAACTGTGTAGCCTATGCCTTGAAAATTTGTAAATCCGCCACTGGACCTATTGTATAATAATTTTTATTCTAGATTTACGTGATTTGCAAAAAACAAGTACCTATATAGTCGACTCTCGTTAATTCGAAACTCGAGGGACTCCTAAAATATTACTAATTATTTATCGAGTGTTTGAAATATCAAATTTTAATGGTTCGAATTTTTTGAGAGAAATTAAATAAAACTTGGAATTATTGAGTGTTCACCAATTATTATTTATTAACTGCTATTCTTTAACAATGACAAAAGTGCAAGTCTGCAAGTTCTACAATCTTTGTCTCTGCAACTTTGAATTATCAAGTGTTTGACGCCGACGAGTTTGAATTAACGCGTCGTTTTGTTACGTAACGTTCGTCGAATTACCGAGTGCGTAGTTCATCAATCAGGAGTTCCCTAGAAAATCTCTTTGTATTTCGAACTAAATCAATACATTTTATTGATTTAGTTCGAAATACAAAGAGATTTTCTAGGGAACTCCTGATAACTCTGAATTATAAAGAGGTTCGAATTATCGCAGGTTTGAATTAACGAGAGTCGACTGTAGGTATTTTTCGGTGATAAAAAAATCATTTGCAATTTAAGCCATATGAAGGAGACTGAAACGTTATTAGGTATTATGAATTTCATTATACTTACTGACAAGACAATGGGCACCTCTCACATTCTCATTCTCTGCTTTAACAATAGCAAGGTCACAGATTTTTTTCGGAAAAATATGATACCAATATCTGTAAACTTAAGTGGTGGAAGCACAATCGTATTTTCTAAACAATGATGGTAATTTTTCGAGACAAAAAATTGTTCCACAATTTGGCCAATGCTGCTGATGATTTGGTCGCTCTGTAGGTATACATAATAATTTACTGAATGTTTTCGAGATTTTAACCAGTGAACTAGCTTTTAAATTCAAAATTGTTACAGTAGGTAATTACTTTTAAAATTTCGTAGCTCTCGTATTTATTTAATATGCACATCATGACATGTTGTTTTTTTTTTACAAAAAAGTGTTTAATTTATACTTGCATAGCATTTTTGTAGCAATGATAGCTCAGTGGTTTGCGCGGTCGGTTCGCGGATGAGCTGAACTGCCGGTGAAGGAAAACATCGTGAGGAAACCATAGCATAGTGGTAAGGTACTCTCTAGTACCACCTACTCGGCTGGCTAGCTACCAGCTAGCTTTTATTATTTATTTTTTGTAATTTTTATAATTAATAATAGGGATAGTATCTAGCCAAATCTTATTGTATGTTCACAAATAACTAGACTGTTGACACTCCCTTAATAAAAACCTAAATGTAACACAGTTCTACAGTAAAATACTATCTGAATCTGAATTTGAAAGTCAGGCTAAATTATATCAAGGCCCTTAAATTGAAAATCTATCGCCAAGCACGTGACAGTGTTCCGGCAGCCTCACTTGAAAGCCAGTTTAATTCCAGGGTAGGTCTGTACCATCTTCGACTACACCATCAATAAGTCAGTAATATCTGTAAATCAGTAATGTTTTTTTTTTTTAAATTCAAAATAGGTTCGCGTTTGACCACACTGCCTATTGCCTCTGTTTATTGGCCATAAATAACAATAATGTTAAAGGCAAGGGAAAGGCACTTAAAATCAGGAGAGCTGAGGTCAAACATCTAGCCTGTCAAAAAAAAATACATAGGTCCTAAACTTGGTGATAGTCTTTCTGCTGCTGAACGTTAAGTAGGTAGGTATCTAGTGTGTAAACATTACTATGTTACGGTATGAAGGATACTGCAGCTAGCGAAATTATAGGGCTGTTACTCAAAGATCTAATTACCACTGCAATGGTCATGGATTTTATGTCGTGCCTTCGGAGAGCGTCTCGTTCGCCATACATTCACATTTAAAAAATATCTAGTACATGAAATGTAACTGAAAAAGAATGTGTTATTCATACATTACCCTCGTGATTTATAGCAAAATGACCCTCATCTCAAAGTGTAACAGCCAAAAGTATAAAAAAGTATCATTTAAGGTGTCAACTGTCAACCCTAATTCCCAACCGTCATTGTAAGTGACATTTGACCGCTCGCATACGCAATGCGACGAGTCGCGACCTGACTTTTATTTTACATACAATGTAAAAAAAAAATTAAGCACACAAACTTACTTACCTTGTACTGATCATTAAGTTTCTAGAACCGTTGCTTAAAAGTGAAACTTAAAAACTTAATGTGTGGTTTGGCGGTATATTAGCGAGAATGACAACTGACAAACGGAATTAACTTTTTTTTTTATGAATGTGACTGAGTTGACGAAACTTTTTAGTCCAAAAAAATCAACCTAAATAAATAAATCTTTCGTTAATTTATCTAAACCTACCAAAATGCATATTTAAAAAAACAACGTTAAGTTTCTGTTTTTGTTTAAGCCCGCCAGTGGCGCTGTTTTATTTTTCATGCATTTTGGTAAGCAAAACTTGACAAGTTTTTTCGCTAACTGCCATACTAAACCCTCCGTTCGTTGGCACCTATGGCAGGTATCTCCGCAAAGGCCACTCATCAAGAGTTGAATGATACATAGATGAAATTAAATAATGTTATAGTACCTACTTACTGTGAAAAATATATCAGTAAGTACCCCTGGCGGAAGTAAACTGAAACTAAAACCAACGAAATTTCTAGATACTTGGTGGTAAACCTCCTTTGTAGGAAGCCGTTTAGGCAGGTACCACCGCAGTACCAGACATTCTGCCAACAAGCAGTAGTGTGTAAACATTACTGTGCTCCGGTTTGAAGGAAGAATTATCAATAATTATCAGGAGAATCGTCTCATTCATATATAAAAAATGATATTAAAATCATGACGAAAGTTTCATACTAGAAATTGTTATTTCAAACCTTCTGTTGAGAGAGCGAGACAAAGAAAAATTTCACTAAAAATTACTTTGACGTTCTCAGACAGCACACGATTTTCGGGTTAAAAATTGTTATTTTTTTTAAGATTTTTGATAGGTTATCGTAGGTATCTATTACTTACTTTTAAAGTTCAAGATGTTTAGTGAAAAGACATTAAGTGAAACAGTTCGTTTGTTTTCGTCAAATATCATCAGCTTAACCGTTCTTAAAACCCTATTAAGAAAAAAAATACTTTTAAAAGTATTTGAAATGAGTATTAGATGCTTCAATCAGACTGGAATGCGTTATCCGCCATGATTGTTTATAAATCAATCCGAGTGCCTGATTGGCTACTCAGGCGCATATCGAATCTCATTGTTCTCTCATTGGTTGGAATGAGCACGTCCCAGTTTGAAATTAGAACCGCGTGGGCTGATCCGGTGGGAATTTTGCAGCCATTTGTAACTCACCGATATTAAAATAAACTCTAAGGATAGTTTTAACTAACGTTTGTTTATCCACTCAATCTTATTCACAAACTTGCTCACCAACAACAAGAAAACAATGTTTCAATGTTTTCTGACTAGAAAACATTGAAAACGGGCAGTAAATACAAACCAAATAATTATTTTTACTAGGTAGGTATAAATCTAAGGTTAAAATTTTTATTTTAGGGTATAAATCAGGGGCGTTGCAACTGCCATATCGGCCGTATCAATGATACGGGCCCCCGGGCTACAGGGGCCCCTAACGTGTGTAAGGAAAAATTATTAGTAAAATGTTATCCACAAAGTCACTTAAGGTGGTTCGATTTCCATACAAATAATTTTTTGCCATTTATGGACAAATGGAGCATCATTTTACAGGGAAATCACAGCTACTGGCATTTATTTTGGTCTTTATTTGCGGCAAATCACAATTGCTTGAATAAAACAGTAGATTATTCTAGTACCTACGTACTCGACTGGTTAACTACCACGCAAGAGTTGACAATGTGTTATACCTACCTACCTAACAGTGTGTTCCGGCAGTCTCACTTGAGAGCCAATTCGTCTCCTAACATCAAGTGAAACACCCAGTACGTCGACAATAAACACGAACTTTCGGTACTTAGGAGTTTGAAAGCACTAAAAAATGTTTCGACCACAATATTCAATGAATGCGGTTTGTAAAACGATTTGAGATTTATATAAGTAGGTATACGAGATGTGCTCGACCTTATTTAGTACTTAGGTACTTATTTTGTTGCGCAGCTCCGACAAAAACCGCAAACATGACTGTCATCAACTTAAATCTCACAATTTTTTTTTTAATGTAAGAAGTAATGAGACGAACTAGACGCTCTCCTAATGGTCGATGGTAAGAGATAACGCCTGTCCATGATCATTGCAGCGGTACACAGAACTTTGAGTAACAAAACTTTGTCCAGGGCATCGCTGCTTTCGCGCTCATTACTTTGAGACTTTCGATGGTTAGTCTCAACAGCCCAGTAATTTCGCTAGCTGCGAAATTACTGGGCTGTTGCTTTCCCTTCGAACCCTTCTTCCTTGACTTCTTGTACGCAACGAGTAATCAAAATGTTAGCCAAGGCTAAAGAGAGGCCCAAAGGCTTTACTTGGTGGCTCTCCTTGGCAGGAGGTCGTCTAGGTACATACTTTAGTATATTTGAGGGTTGGTACTTGAAACAAATGTTTGTTCTGTGTCTGGGTGTCCTGTATGTATTATAAGTATGTATTTACAAAAAAAAAGTATTTATGTATTCTATTAGTTATCTGACTTCCATCACACAAGCTCTGCTTAGTTTGGGGCCAGATGGCGCTGTGTGTATAGTCCTACGATATTTATATTTATTTACTAAAAAACAAAAAGAAGAAGTTCAGTGACGTTTATGTTCCAGACAATTATATTGCAGGACATGTCACACAGCACAATCTACCTCCAAACTAATCAAAGCTTGTACTATGAACAGATAGTTGGTAGAATACTTATTTATACTTTTTTTTTTTAATTATATCTATCTACTAATAATATATATACAGAACAGAAAACAGCTAGACACAATTTATTGATTCAGTTTATTTCCGCGTCGTTTCAGTTACAACAGTGATGAGGATTTAAATTTAACTAACTTGACAACAATTTAATAATTTAAAACTTAACCGTAACTTTACTTAATATCTAAAAGTAATTAAAATAACAACACAAGTCTTTATAACGTCTCAGTAACCACTTGCCGACACGTGTTTCGCCTCTACACGAGGACGTGTTGAATCTTCGAGTCGCTCAACTTTAACTAGTTAGCAAATATGGGGACACGGGGCTTAATACGTATTGAAAATGGTCGACCTACACCTAGATCGCAAGTCCTTTTTGTCTTTATAAAAAAAAAAAAACTTGTAAAAAAATAAAAATCTTGGAATAAACCATTGGCTTCCGAAATAAAGTACGAGTATAATTTTATAATAACTTAATTAACTTAACTATACTAAAGTACTAGTTCGGTGCCAATTAATTCTTAATAACATGTCAAAGATATAAATGTCAAATAAATTGATTTTTTTGTGGGACAAGTGCCGCTGCAAATTAAAAAAATAACATCACGATTGCTTGATTCCGAATCAAATTTAAAAAACCGGCCAAGTGCGACTCGGATCCGCGCACGAAGGGTTCCGTACCATTATCTATAAAAATCAAGTTTGTTGTATGGAAGCCCCCCCTTAAATATTTATTTTATTTTATTTTTAGTATTTGTTGTTATAGCGGCAATAGAAATACGTCATCAACTGTCTAGCTATCGCCGTTCTTCAGATACAGCCTGGTGACAGACGGACGGACGGACAGCGAAGTCTCAGTAATAGGGTCCCGTTTTTACCCTTTGGGTACGGAACCCTAAAAATGCATTTGCATGGGCTACATATCTACCTACAAACATCCTACAAATGAATGCAAGATATTTACGCTTCATAAAATCTTATTTCAGGTTGTATTTAAATTGAGTTTCATAAAAAGTGCCTAATTTGCGTTTGTAATTAGCTATATTACTGAGTAAGTTTATTCTTAAATATGACGGTGTGTTGCCTTGTATTGTTATAGCTTAGGTATTTACTCGTTTACAGAATATGTACGCAGCGGTAGCAGTAATTTTAAACGTCTAATTTTTACAATTTGTCATGACCTTGGATCTTATTTCGCAAACTAGTTTTACTATACATAAAAAAATACTGAGTGCAATTAAGATTACTAATTACTCGAATGGGATCTAAGGCTCAAGTTTTGAATAAATTAACGCCTGCCCATGATCATCGCAGCGATACTCAGGGCTTTGAGTAACAAAACAAAGTCCAGGGCATCGCTGTTTTGGCGCTCATTACTTTGAGACTTTGATGGTTAGTCTCAACAGGCCTGTAATTTCGCTAGCACCCTTCAAACCGGAATGAATAAATATCATAGGACATTACACACAGCGCCATCTGACCCCAAACTAAGCAATGCTTGTGCTATGGAAGACAGATAACTGATAGAATACTTAAATATATTTTTTTTTTTGTAAATTCATACAGTACATCCTGACACAAAACAAACATTTGTTTATATCACAAAATGCATGGGTGGGAATCAAACCCACGCCCTTCAGCCATACACAACACAGTAATGTTTACACACTACTACTTGACAGCAGAATATCTGCTACTGCAATAGTGCCTACGTAGACGACCTCCAGCTAAGGAGATCTACCACCAAGTAATTTGGACCGGGTGGAAAGGGTAGAGAGAAAAACGTTTTCTTCGTCCCATTGGGGACCTTATTATAGGTGACTAGACTAGGTGTTATACCACAGCTCACCCGATGTTAAGTGACGCTGTGGTCGAATAAGGTATATCCAACCTGAAGTGGAACTTGCTTTCAAGCGAAGCTGCTGGATGCTGGCTCACCGTTAGACGCTTGGCGGCCGATTTTCATCTTGAGTTTTGTTCATAGTTAACCAGCTGAATACTAGAAAGAACTAGTTTCCCTCCAATATTTTGTTATGTTTTGGCAAGTGGTTACTGCACAGAGAAGAGGATTTTAAGACTTGTGGTTACTTTAATTAGATTTGACAGCCCCGTTGGCTCATTGGTAGTATATCTGCCTTGAGAGCTGTAGGGCGTGGGATTACCACTCAGGGCAAACATTTTGTGAATAAACAAATGTTTGTTCTGTGTCTACATACATACAGAACACACGTTCTGTATGTATTAGGTATAAGTATGTATTTACAAAAAAAAAGTATTTATGTATTCTATCAGATATCTGACTTCCATCGCACAAGCTTTGCTTAGTTTGGGGCCAGATGGCGCTGTGTGTAATGTTCTACGATATTTATTTATTTATTATTTTTGTTCAATTTTATTTTTAAAGTTTTTGTCCAATTAGTTTTATATATTAAGTAAGATTAGGTTTTTAATAAATAAGTTGTTATCAAATTAGTTAAATTTAAGTCCGCATCGCTGTTGTAACTGAGAAACAAACTAAATATGTACCTTGAATATTCCAATGTTTTTCTTCACCGGTAGCTCAAGTTCATTGTCGAGGGTAGAACCTACGCATATTAGCATGAGATCCGATCGCGCTATCATCGCTACTTAGAAGAAAAAAAATATCATAAAAAATTGTGTTTTGTTGCAGATAATAGGAGAAAGAGAATATGCTGTGCGGCCTACGAGAAGACCTTCGGAAGAGCTGCAGACCGGGCACCCCCTAGCAGTAGTTATACAACAGGTAACAAGGAATTTGTAGCTTTTTTTGTTTTTGGCTTCGTACTCTATGCAATTGCCAAATGTGAATTCACTTGGTGGTAGATCTCCTTAGCAGGAGGTCCTCTAGCTAGGTACCACCGCAGTACCAGATATTCTGCCGCCAAGCAGTAGTGTGTAAACATTACTGTGTTCCGGTTTGAAGGGTACTGCAGCTAGCGAAATTAATGGGCTGTTGAGACTAACCATCGAGAGTCTCAAAGTAATGAGCGCCAAAGCAGTGAATGCCCTGGACTTTGTTTTGTTGCTCAAAGTTCTGTGTATCGCTGCAATGGTCATGGACAGGCGTTATCTCTTACCATCAGGAGAGCGTCTCGTTCGTCTCATTATTTTTTACATAATATAGCCGTGACCGCCAGTACAAACTGCGGCAGTTGCAGCAAACCCTGTGATTAATTATCCTACAACAAATATTATAAACTAGCTTTCCAAAACTTGGGGTGTTAATCATAAAGAACTGAATTACGTGCCCTTCGGTGGAAGAGTAAAAGTTGAGGTACCTACCTAAACGACCTCCTGCTAAGGAAATCTTCCACCAAGTCAAATATACAGCAAAGTCTGCTTGTAACACAGTAGCGACTAAATCCACAGGCTACCACTCCAGGTCGCGTGTGTGTAGGACAGTTTTTGGAAAAACTTCCAAATAATTTTTAGGTTCGGGGAGGTTATTGAAAGACAATCGAGTGATCAGTGAGAAACTTGTATATTATTAATTGTTCTATATGGTAGTAAATTTCAAAAACAAAACAATACCGCGAGCTATATCGACGCGCGCGCCATCTAGTTTAATAAAATTGTAAACCACTCATTTTTCTTTACATTGGACATACCGCCCACCAAGGACGTCATTAAACGTCCTTCGATACATAGATAAATACCGCCCACCATGAAAAGGGTGCGGTCGTGAAACTTAACTTAATTTAAGCCTTGCAACGTAATTTATACACATAAATGCTTACAGTGCTAATTAACAAAGTTTACAAATTGCTCAATCCGTCGCGCGCCATCTAGTTGAATTGTAAACCACTAATTTTTCTTTACATTGGACAGTTTTATTTTGCCTTTTATATTGGTTTTCACGGTACCCAAATAAAGTAAATACAGGAGTTTTGGCGGGAACGCGGGAAGAGTCGTGTCGCTCTGTTGTATTTTTTTCCAAAACTATTGTTTTGTCGAGTGTTTATGCATAAAAATGGTGGTGTTTTATTCATAAAGTGCCGAATCACAAGCGCGAGTGTGGGAAAATGATATAATGTGGTGAAACATGACTTTTCGTGTTGTTTCCAAAACTCCATCGAAGTTTTATAGTAAAGTCGCCACTACTTTACTAAAGCATGACTGGGCTTAACTGACACGAACTGGACCTGACTAAGACGACTTTGACGATAACTATAGCTAAGATACAGCAGAAATAACACTTAAGACAGTATGGCTTTATAGCTTTAGCCTGCCCGAAGGGGCAAATTATAAAAAAAAAAACTAGATTATGTAAGCAAACTTGCTCTTTAGCCGTCGCATGCATGTGACATTTCTAGTTCTGCTTCATTTACCGGAATAAAATATATCCCGAACCATTCGTTCCAATCATAGCTTTGTTTTGTTTACATTAGGTAGTTTGTAAACATGTAATCAAAAGAAAAAATATAAAAATAAAATATGCAAAAAACTGCGCGCACGATAAAAAATTTTAAGATTGACAGATGAAATACATATATAATTATACTAGTGGATGCCTCGCGGTTTTACCTGCGTAGTACCCGTTCCCGTGGGCATTCAGGGATACAAAGTAGCCTATGTCACTCGGGGATAGTGTAGCTTCCCAACGGTGAAAGAATTTTTGAAATGGGTTCAGTAGTTTCGGAGCCTATTCAATACAAACAATTTTAATAAACAAACATATTCTCATCGTTTAGAAATACAGCGTAATTATTAAACATTTGTAAAAGTTGTCTGCTCTATAAATGCATCTAAAAGTTGATTTTATTTACAATTTTATCTCATATTCAAGGAGGTTTACCTACTTATTGCAAATAAATAGGAATATATCAAAGGAAGCAGTCTATGAAATTTAAATACTTAAAAGACTATAAATGGTACGATGCGATATCAAGAGTAATTCTAAAGTTAACGAAGACGAAGTCGCGGGTATCAGCTAGTATAAAATATGTCAATACAAAAAATACTGTCAATATAATAAAATTACAGTTTGCAGTTATCGGAGGTGCGTAGGATTTCGAACCCACGACCTCCAGATTGGAAACTAAGCTCCCAAACTAGGCAGCGGAAACTTTAAACTTTGTTTATCAGTCCTTGTCGGACGGCGACATTTTTTAATAAATTTAGATCTGACAACTATATCCTTCAAGTCTACTGTCCATGTATATTTTGTCTACAAATATCCAACTCGATGACTTTGACCTTAAAATTTAAAAATAACACGCCTCTGAGACCAAGATAAACATTCAAACATGCACCAGTAAGTCACATGTCATTTGTGTATATATCTACATGGCTACTGTCGATACTACTGTTTAAGTCAACCTTACCGTTAATGTACAGGATGTAACCATTGAACAAGCTGCGTTCGTTTTTACGAAATTTACGTACGACGTAAATGATAAAAAAAAGTGTATGGCAATATGGATAACGATGATTCGAATACATTGAAATGAAAACTAGAAATTGATGAATATAATATGTCCTGATGACAATATAATATGACCTAATTATTAGGTTAATACATATCTATTTATCCGGTAAATTGCGTGAAAATCTTCGAGACGCCAGAGCTAAATAAAAGGCTGAAAAAAAGAATATTTAATTTATTTAATTACGTGCGTCAATTCAAATCTTAGATGGCAATTATAAATTTTCATGAGCTCTATTATTATTATTTTTTACTTAGATAAAATATCATAAAAGCTAATGGGTTATGACCAGGATGTATTAACCTCGTAATTAAATTTAGACATATTATAATGTAATACTTACAAATGTATTTAAAACACCCTGTATGCTCGATTAATTATACCGTTTCGATAAAGTCACGTCGCGCGTCAATCGAGTTGTCAATCGAGTCGACGATCGAGTAATACGCCTAGAGCGTTTATTCTGGTGCGCTCGAAATTTTTCTTCTTCCTTTAATGTTTATTTTTCTTTTTTCTGATTACAACTTAGCTTAAGAGTGCGTTTATTGCCAGATTTTTTTTGGCAACACTTTGTCAACTTAGGTAGGTAGTACTATAACTCGTTGCTTAGTATTGTTTTGTAATAGGAGAAGCAACTATGACACCTAACACACAGTTTTTGACTAGTACGGTTGGTCCCATATAAATTTTATCGAAATCGATCGAGCTGTTTTTAAAAAAACAACAAAAGTCTAAAAATTGTATACATCGATGATATTTTCGTTTACTCCGAAATGCGTTTTAAGGGTCATGGGGTTTTATTTAATTGGTAATTTATACAGACAGCCCCGTTGGCTCATTGGTGGTATATCTGCCTTGAGAGTTGTAGGGCGTGGGTTCGATTCCTGCTCAGGGCAAACATTTTGTGAATAAACAAATGTTTGTTCTGTGTCTGGGTGTTCTGTATGTATTATAAGTATGTATTTACAAAAAAAAAAGTATTTTGTATTCTGTCAGTTATCTGACTTCCACCACACAAGCTCTGCTTAATTTGGGGCCAGATGGCGCTGTGTGTAGGTATAGTCCATATACTTTTTTACGAGCGTAGCCATAGATACAAGCTAGTTTTTTTTTTTTTTTTTGTGTATGTAAAAGTAATGCGACGAACGAGACGCTCTCCTGATGGTGAGAAATAACGCCTGTCCATGCCATGACCATTGCAGCGATACACAGAACTTTGTGTAGTAAAACAAAGTCTAGGGCATCGCTGCTTTGGCGCTCATTAATTTAAGACTTTCGATGGTTAGTCTCAAGAGCCCTGTAATTTTTTTTTTGAAATGATTCAACGAATTTCATTATTCATGAGCATCTATATAAATGTACTTTTACCTTTACTCAACAGATCGATTCTCAAATCCGTCGCATCGTTCCAAAACCGGCTCGCGCGAAAGCGATCCACTTATTTCCACTTTACCCTTCATTAACATTAAGCCCAAAATACTGGTTTTTATTGTAACTGTATCTCAGCAGAATTAGTGCACTTTCGGTTCTGGGAACCCGGAAATCAGTGCACCGGGCACTTTAGGTCGTGTTACCTGTTGTACACTGGCGTATTTTTATGTATAAAAATCATTCTTTCAAATATATTTTTTTCTGCGGAATTTTTTTTTTTGTAAAAAACTCCGAGCTATTTTCACAATTCTATCCGGCTATTGTACTTCTTCAGGATTACACAGATACTCTAATTTTTTTTTGTTGTAAAATTTATGTTTCTTAATACTTTTATCAAAGAGTGGCATCGATGTTGCGTTTTCAATCAGATAGATCAGATGCCACCTGCACTAGTGCAACATGTACAAACGTGATGTGCCAATAATAAGGAAAATAAACAATCAGCATAATTTATAATACACTAGCTGCGCACCGCGGTGTAACCCGCTACATATTTTCGGGACAAAAAGTAGCCTATGTGTTAATCCAGGGCCTCGGCTATCAACTAGGAGAAAAAAAGGTCAGTGCTCAGCAATAGTGCTGGGGATTGCTCCACAGCGCTGATTTTCAGCACTGACCATTTAGTAGTTTTTGCGTGAAAGAGTAAAAAACATCCATCCATACTCAGAAACTTTCACATTTATAATATTAGTAGGATTGCTGGCGTATGTCATAAAAAATAAGCAAAGCAAAAAACCCCTACTGGTCCTTACGTAATACTTGAACGGTCCATATGTACACGCTAAAAAAACAGTTAGTAATGTCTAACAATAATATAATAATACTAGCGGACGCCTCGCGGTTTCACCCGCGTAGTTCCCGTTCCTGTGGGAATACAGGGATAAAAAGTACCCTGTGTCACCCGGGGATAGTGTTGCTCCCCAAATTCTGGTGAAAGAATTTTAAAATCGATCCGGTAGTTTTAATTTTATTCGTTACATACAAAAATACAAATCTTTTCTCTTTATAATATTAGTATAGAAAAATAACATACTTTTAATCAAAACAAAATATTTTAAATTAATACTATTTTGATATTAGAATAACTTAATCTAAAAGTCTGTCAGAGGCGGGATATGAGGCCAGAATGCCGGCAGCATTGCCACGCTGGATGGCAATGCTAAGCTTTTGACCAAAGTAGAAGTATTACAATAGACAACACTTTATTTGTGACATAAAACATATTCCAACATAATTAACAATACATACAAAAAAAACTTACAGTATTTTATAAATTAAACATAAAAACAAAAGGAAGAAATACATTTTAAGTCACAAACCGGCCTCGACTCAGCACAATGCCGACTGCAGCCACTCAGGCAGCCAGCTGGCGCTGGTCTTCCGTCGAGGCCGGCAGGTGACGTCACGCACGAGTGTGCCGTCCAAAAAGAAATAAAATAATTGTAGCGATGATAGCTCAGTGGTTAGCGCGGTAGGTTCGCATGCCGAAGGGCGTGGGTTCAAACCCCAACAATGAGCTTGAGCTGCCGGTGAAAGAAAACATCGCGGTAGGGTACTTTCTAGTACTCGGCTAGCTAGTTACCACCTTCAAGTTGAAAATCTGCCGCCAAGCACCTAACGGTGTGTTCCGGCAGCCTCACTTGAGAGCCAGTTCCATTCCAGGCTAAGTGTGCTTTACCATCTTCGACCACACCTTCACTTAACATCAGGTGAGCTGTGGTCAAGCACCTAGCCTGTCAAAAAAAAAAACAAGAAATAAATAGGTGCGTACAAATGAACATAATACAGTTATCTGCTATATTACCTAAATAATATGATCTGATCACACAGCGACTGAACCAACTAAGAAGCTGTATTACAAATGATTGTAAGTCTCAGTATAAAAAACCATGTATTTACAATTTATTTCCCAGACATGCCATAAAGTTTGACATCGACTCTAGCCACCTGCCATTTCCACAGTTTCCCGTCGCAACTGTCCCGCCCGCGCCGGCGCATCTCTGGGACGCGAACAGGTTCTAACCGTACTGGGATTGCATAACACGGGTTCGATGGCCGCTCGTGGTTTTTATTCTACCGTTTCGCTTACCCACCCACTGCTATTTATTCTGTGACTCCGCCTTTCTCTGGGAATGATGTGCTGTCGCGAAGCCTTTTGGATGGGTAACCGTAAATATATTTGCAACGTCAATAATTTGACCAGTCATTAACACTTAGTTTGACCAGTATTATGCCGATAGGCAGCCCCGTTGGCTCATTGGTAGTATATCTGCCTTGAGAGCTGTAGGGCGTGGGTTCGATTCCCACTCAGGGCAAACATTTTGTGAATAAACAAAATCTTTGTTATGTGTCTGGGTGTACTGTATGTATTATAAGTATGTATTTACAAAAAAAAAAGTATTTATGTTTTCTATCAGTTATCTGACTTCCATCACACAAGCTCTGCTTAGTTTGGGGCCAGATGGCGCTGTGTGTATAGTCCTACGATATTTATTTATTTATGCTGATGTGATCCTCTATTTTGTAACTGTTTGTCTCTGTTTGTTGTTTTTGTGTTCTATGGTGTTACAGAATAAACATCTTTTTTTTCTTTCTTTCTTTACAAGCGTTATTTCAGGAGTAATGTGTTTTATGTCATAAATAAAGTGTTGTCTATTGTCTATTTTAGTAACGTATGCATGTTAGTAACGACTTTGTAGCAATAATAGATCAGTGGTTAGCGCGGTTGGTTCACACGACGAAGGGCGTCGGTATAAACCCAAACAATGAGCTTGAGCTGCCAGTGAAGGAAACCATAGCATGGTGGTAGGGTACTTTCTAGTACTCGGTTGGCTAGCTACCACCCTCATGTTGAAAATCTACTGCCAAGCACCTAACGGTGTGTTCCGGCAGCTTCACTTGAGAGCCAGTTCTATTCCAGGCTAGGCGTGCTTTACCATCTTCGACCAAAACGTCACTTAACATCATGTTCGCTGTGGCCAATCACCTGGTTGGCTAGTTATAAAAAAAACTTCAAAAAAGTGGAGAGGTTGTCAATTCAGCCGATTTTTTTTTGTTTATTTATTTTATACTAGTGACTCGCTCTGGCATCGCACGTGTGCACTTAATTTAAGCGATTTGATTGCATAACGTTGAATCTCTCTACTTATGCAAAAGTTTAATTAGAATGTATTGGAACAGATATTTCCGTAAAAATATATCTTTCTAAATGATAGTAGTAGTATTAGAAACAGACAGACGCGGACGACGTTTTTTAGTAAAATATTTAGAGAGGTATCTCTCTAAATAGTTTGCATTTGCATTTCCACTTCATTTTGCCTTTCCTTTACACCAGTATAAAGGAAAGGCAAAATGCACAAAGTGCGATGCCAACTATTAAAAAAAAAATAGACCGATATACTGAATACTTTAAATGGTTGACAAGTTAGGTGTTTGCCCGCAGCTCATTTGATGTTAAGTGCTGGTGTGGTCAAAGATGGTAAAAGAAACTTAGCCTGGAATGAAACTGGCTCTCTAGTGAGGCTTCTGAAACACACCGTTAGGTGGTTGCCGGCAGATATTCAACTTGAGGGTAGTAGCTAGCCAGCCGAGCACTAGAAAGTACCCTGCCACCATGCAATGGTTTCCTTCACCAGCAGTTCAAGCTCATTGTAGGGGTTGAACCCACGGTTTTCGGCGTGCGAACCGACCGCGCTAACCACTGAGCTGTAATCGCTACAAAATGAAGGCACCTGTACTTTTAAGCCGCTCGTAAACGTGTTATTTTCATCAATTAAGCCTCTCTAAGGCACGGGGGCGTAGACGAGTTATTACCGTCAAATCATAGGTACATTGGAATATAATGAAGTAACAGTGGCCGGAATAAATATTCTAGCTGTGAATATCTATGATGTTTCGTACGAATTCATTAAATTACGTACACCATCGATACAATCTGGCATCCTTTAAGTCGCAAGTGAATCTGTTTCTTCTAGGCAAGCGTACATGTGAGCGCAGTGGTTCGATTTCCATACAAACAAATTTTTGCCATTTATGGATAAATGGAAAACGCAACGCCAAAACCGAAGAAAAAAAAACTATTGGAAATTTGTCACAGCGCCATCTAGTCGCCAAACTAAGCAAAGCTGCTTAGAATTAGAACCAGATAACTGACAAGCTGAGTTTTTGGCGGTAACGCGGAAAGTGTCGTGTCGTCCAAAACTAGTATTTTTTTGACTGTTTATGTATAAAAATCTTGGTTTTTATTCATAAAGTGCTGAATTACAAGCATCAGTATGGGAAAATGATATAATGTGGTGAAACATGATTTTTCTATGAAACTTCGATCTTAATAATTCTTTCATTATTAGAATGCTACATTAACCGTGATGGACATAGGCTATATTATATTTTAAAAAACAGTTAGGGATCCGTATGGAAACTTCAATGAAGTAACACAAGCTGTACAAAATTTACCGAAAACCCCTTACTTAGCATGCGCAGCGAAAACTTTTGACAATAGAATAAAGTGGTGTTTTATAAAGCAAATTATAAAGTAACTATTACAGTTGTCATCTACACTAATTATAAAGAGGAAAGATTTGGTTTTTGTTTGTATTGAATAGGCTCCGAAACTACTGGGCCGATCTGAATGATTCTTTCATCATTAGAATGCTACATGATCACTGAGCAACATAGGCTTTTTTCTTTCTTTTTTTTTATACATAATAGGTTGACTCTATTGTTAATCGAGTTTTGTTTACCCGTGCGAAGCCTGGCCGGCCCGCTAGTACAAAATATTCAAGGAGAAGGTAATATCAATCAATAAGTTTTAAAATCAATGTAAAGGCGAATAAAAGAAACAACATTTTAAAGTTTATTTTTTAATGAGACTATTTCTCTGCAGTTAACTATGGCTTAACTTTAAGCTTAATCAGTTTGCGAAGGCTGTCTGCTTTTTAGGACGGATGTACCTCTTTGTAAAGTTGCAAAAAATACTGGCTACTGTAATTTGCAATCTCGGCAGCGCCAGCGCGAGAAAAAATATCTTAGAAAATGTTACTAGCGGTTTTGGGTTTCATGTTTTGAGCACTGCATTTATGCACTACTAGCTTGCGCTTCCCACTTCGTCCGGAAATGAAACATGTGTTTGTAAGTAACAAGCGATGAGAAAGAAAGAGAAAGAAAAACATTTTTTATGAGACACTAGATACCTACTGTTAAGGTACATAGATTTGTTACAATTATTGGGAAACAGCGTAAAAATTATATCATCTATCTATACTATTATAAATAGGAAAGATTTGATTGTTTGTCTTGAATAGGCTCCGAAACGGATAATGCAGCATTCTAATAATGAAAGAACAAAAACAAAAGGATCGGTCCTACTGGACCGATCGTACTTCAGAGGTGGTCCCATTAATTTTAACGAAATCAAACGAGCGGTATTTAAATATCAACAAAAGTCTAAAAATTGTATACATCGATTACATTTTCGTTTACTCCGAAACCACGCTGTTTTCATTGGAGCAGTGCGTTTAGTTGGGTCATGGAGTCGTTTTTTTTTTAAATTGTAAATTTATCTATACTATTATAAAGAGGAAAGATTTGCTTGTTTGTTTGTATTGAATAGGCTCCGAAACTACTGGACCGATTTCAAAAATGCATTCACCGTTAGGAAGCTACACTATCCCCGGGTGACATAGGCTACTTTTTATCCCTGTATTCTAACGGGAACGGGAGCTACGCGGGTGAAACCGGAAGGCGTCCGCTGGTATAATATAACTTTATGGGCGTCGTAACTGATCACTCGCTGAAGTGATGATATACCTACTATCATATATTCTGTGATGACTACTCATCAATCAAATCACTTCGATTGGTCCATCAATTCTCGATTTCTCGATAACTGCTAATTACCCGACATTTGTCCAATTGAAGTTTTAATTTACTCGCAGCCAAAGGTTAATAGTTACTTCTCTTTTTGTTTCCGGGTAGTTTAATTGGAAAATCTTTACAAATGAAATCTTTACAGGGTTAGGGGTGAATTATTGAAGGAGCTTTCTTAGGGTTCTGTACCTAAAGGGTAAAACTAGACCCTATTACTAAGACTTCGCGGTCCGTCCGTTCTTCACCAAGCAGTATCTTACGAACCGTGATAGTTAGACAGTTGACATTTTCACAAATGATGTATTTCAGTGGCCGCTTTATCAACAAATACAAACAAAACCCTTCGTACGCGAGTCCGACTCGCACTTGGCCGGTTTTATAACGTTTATTTACGGAATTTTAAAATATATAAAGTTATTATTTTGACACTAGCTGCGCCCCGCGGTGTTGCCCGCTACATTTTTTCGGGATAAAAAGTAGCCAGGGTATCAGTTACCTCCATACCAAATTTCATCAAAAATAAGACGAGGCGTTTGAGCGTGAAGAAGTTACAAACATACAAATACACACAAATTTTCTCTTCGATAACATTAGATTGATTAAAATATTCCTTAGTTGTTATGTAATCATTAATTCTAATGACAATAAAGGTTGCATAAATGTCTGTTCATTAGGTTTTTTTGGGCAAGGCGGCATTTATCTTGATTTGTTAAGAAATTTTATATTTGCCTATGAAAGGAAGTTTACGAATAACGCAACGTGATGCGATCTTGCAATGTCATTAGTATATGGGTATCTGCAATTGTAAAGCAAAAAGACTAAAGTTATGATATAAATTGGTATTTTTTTTTACGACTGATAGGCTAGGTGTTTGACCATAGCTCATCTGCTGTCAAATGACGGCGTGGATAAAGATTGTAAACACAGACCTAAGAGGTTGCCGTTACGTGCTTGACGGTAGATTTTAGGGTTCCGTACCCAAAGGTTACTAAGACTTTGCTGTCTGTCCGTCTGTCACCAGGCTGTATCTCATGAACCGTGATAGTTAGACAGTTGAAATTTTCGCAGATGATTTATTTCTGTTGCCGCTATAACAACAAATACTAAAAACAGAATAAAATAAATATTTAATGCCCATACAACAAACGTGATTTTTTTGCCGTTTTTATAAATATAGTTATTTATAAAAACGGCAAAAAAATCACGTTGCGCTGCGCCCCGCGGTGTTAGCCGCTACATGTTTTCGGGATAAAGTAGCCTATGTGTTAATCCGGGGTCTCAGCTACCTCCATACCAAATTTCATCCAAATACGTTCCGTAGTTTTTGCGCGAAAGAGTAACAAACCTCCATCCAAACTTTTGACATTAATAATATTAGTGGGATGGTGCGGAACCTTTCGTGCGCGAGTCCGACTCGCACTTAGCCGGTTTTTAATTTTAAGGTGGTAGCTATCTAACCGAGTTCTGGAAAATGCCGTACCACCATGCGCGATGTTTTCCTTCACCGGCAACTCGATAAAAAAATCGTTTGATTTATCGGCCAATCAAAGATAATTTTTCAAAACTTAATTTAACTAATTTGACAACAACTTATTAACTAAAACTTTTTTTTAAATTAATAAGTTGTTGTCAAATTAGTTAAATTTACGTCCTCATCACTTGTTTTTTTTTTATGGTTGACAGGCTAGGCGTATGGCCACAGGTCACCTGATGTTAAGTGAAGGTGTGATCGAAGATGGTAAAGCGCACCTAGCCTGAAATGGAACTGGCTCTCAAGTGAGGCTCACTCACTGTTGTAACTGGAACGACTGTTAAGCGGAAATAAACTAAATATGTACCTTGAATATTCATTTTGTAATTTGATTCCAGTTTGCTTACCGAGTTTTGTTGGTATGTTTTCAGTTTGATGACTTCGTGAGATCTCTACAAGTGGACCCCCACTCTCCCCTCTTCAGGCTTGTCACAGACGGTCAACCGCCTCTGAGGTAAAGTACTATACCATTAACAATCTATAATACAATACAAGAAACTTTTGGGCATTCGACGATATCACCTTGCGGGCGTGGTTCCATCGCGTATCAGGGATAGGATTCCGTATAGTGCCTAACATTTGCGACCTAGGTGTAGGTGTTTGGGGCCACTTTATACACATTAAGAGCGCGACTAATGCTAGAAAATCGCACCCATACGCAGTGATGTTAGGTGTACCAGCTTCTTGGTATTCATACTAGGTTTTAGCATCATGTACCTACCATGTACCAAGGTTACTCGGTCCTGGTACGCAAAAATACCAAGATTTGCCGTAGACCGAAAAATGTAAAGATTAGCCGTTGACCGACAAAAATACACTGAAAATACGTATAATATAACCGACAAATTTTTGAGATGCTTTTAAAAAACATTCCAATCCAGAGTACTTTTATAAAACTAGCTCCAACCTCAAGGAATGAAAATACAAACCTATACTTATTTTAATATATGTGTGAAACAAAGTTTTTAAGCGATTTTTAACCTTTTTTTTTTAATTTCGTCATCTGGCAACCTAGTTTTCCGTTTTTAATACCAGCTTTTTAGCCAGCAGCAAAGATTTATACGATGATATGTCATATCTTTTTTTATAATACGGGGCTGGTATAATCGCATGCCTAAAAAAAAGAAAAAGTCTTTGTATACCCTCTACTCACTGCAGTGATCACTTGCCGGTACGTGTTTCGCCTCTACTTGAGGGACGTGTCGACTCTTCGAGCGCTTGATTGAGAAAGAACCGGCCGCTACGCGTGCCTTCTCGGATGATCCAGAAATACACTAAAAACAAATCTGTTGAAAACTCAAAATTAACTAAATAAAAGGTCTAAATAGTTTCCTTCTTTCAGTTAATAAACAGAATACTTACATAAAATTACTTAAGGTGGTTCGATTTCCATACAAAAAAATGTTTGCTATTTATGGACAAATGGAGCATAATTTTACAGTGAAATCACAGCTACTGGCTAATTTACTAATTTTGGTCCTTATTTGCGGTAAATCACAATTGCTTGATTAAAACAGTAGATTATTAGCAGAAAATCAAATTTCTGAATTATTTATGAATTTACGATATTTTTAATAAAACAGTAAATTATGGTAATAATCTATTGTTTTAATCAAGCAATTGTAATTTACCGCAAATAAAGACCAAAATAAATCCCAGTAGCTGTGATTTCACTGTAAAATTATGCTCCATTTGTCCATAAATGGCAAAAATTTATTTGTATGGAAATCGTACCACCTTAAGCATGATATTATTATTACTAACTGACGTAGATGAGTGAGTAGAATTAGCTTTATCTGATGTGAAATGACATTTGACCTTTGAGTGACGTTGGCACGTCATTTAGATGTCCTTCGAAGGGAGCACAGACGTAATGTAAACAAATCAGTTGAGAGATACAGATCTGTCCACAATTCCACATCCGCCCGTCCCTAATGACATGTTTTAGGAGGCAGCGTTGCCAGATCAAAAAATTTCCGGCTATTATTGGGAAAATTTTGGTCGTTAGGAAAATTAAAAAAAGTATCAGTAGTGTTCTGTGTCTGGGTGTTTTGTATGTATTATACGCATGTATTTATAAAGAAAAAAAGGGTAATTTTATTAGTTATCTGACTTCTATCAACTAAGCTTTGTTTAGTTAAAATATGTGGGTTTAAAAATATTAATTAAACCTGGTGCTTAAAACTTATTAATAATAAGAATTTACTAAATTATACTTATTAATGCTAACTTTCTATGAAAGTCAGGTAACTGATAAAATACTTAAATAGTTTTTTTTTGTTGTAAATACTTATGAGAAATACAGAACACCCTGACAAAGAACAAACATTTGAACAATTTTTTTTTTTCATTTTAAATTTGATTTATTTATTTAAAAAAAGCAGATGTTTATCAACACCTAATCTTTGTAATAGATTAAAATTGTGTACTTTAACTAGATCCAGCATAATTATAATGATGTAAAAAATTAATGAAGTTATTCATATTGTAGAAATAAAATTATTCTAATACAGTAATTTTATTTCGGATTAATACATTTTTTTTAAATTAAAAATAAATTCTAATCTAAATACGTAAAATACGTGGCTTAGAATAGGTCCTTCGAGCCAGAATTCCCGCTCAGGTGAAACATTTATATGACAAACGTATTTTGAGGAACAAAACAAAACGCAACACGTGAAAATGGCGCGGCCTTTTTTTCTTTGGTTTTGGCGTCGCATTTTGGGCATTTGCTAGTGTCAAGTGATTTATATTTTCCAGTTTCAAACGTTAAACAAATTGCCTCATAACTGTAGTTATAGTTAAAGTCTTGGTCAAGTACAGCCCGTGTCAGTCAAGTCCATGCTTTAGTAAAGTAGTGGCGACTTTGCTATAAGCTGCTCCGTGTGTTTACCATCTTCGACAACACCATCACTCAGGCAGCACTTTTCGCTGTTTACCCGAAAAAAAGAATCAACCCGTTTCGTTCCAGTTTTGAAATGTCAACAATAAAAGGATGTCGCTAAATTAATGTTAAATTATTTATTTGTTAATTCATTTAAAAATATTAAAGTAGGTAAGTACTTGGTTTTCCTCATTGTTTAAATAACGTGTATAAATTTTATTAAGTGTTTAAATAAAGTGGCTTAAATAAATGGCATAAATAGTGATATCAAGTATAAATTTTATATATATTTTTTTTTTAAACTTGGCGAATGCGGAAATGATTTTATTAGGTTAACCGCTGTACTGATTTTAATCAAGCACGACTACTAAAATACTATTGGATGACATTTTCTGCAGCACAATCTGGTCCCAAACTATGCATAGTTATAAATAATTTATATACATTTTTTCTAAATAAATCCTCATATTTTTTTTATTATAAGAAACACTAACTTTTATTTTTTTTTAAACTGTCTTCAAATTACATCCAAACTACAGTGTTTCTAGTACTACAGAAGAACTAATAAATTAATTAAATAAAATGAACTAATCTAAAAGGCTATTAATAGGAATAGTTTCCAAAACGCTGGCCCCATTGCCGCGTTGTATAGCAATACTCAAACGTTGGGCAAAATAAAGGCCGTCGTTGAGTTTTGGAGGGGACGTGGAAAGAGTCGTGCTGCCCCATTGTATTTTATTCCAAAACTAGTGTTTTGTCGAGTGCCGAATCACAAGCACGAGTGTGAGAAAATAATATAATGTGGTGAAACATGACTTCTCATGTTGCTTCCAAAACTCCATCGAAGCTTTATAGTAAAGTCACCACTACTTTACTAAAACATGACTGGGCTTGACTGACACGGACTGTACTTGACCAAGACTGGACTTAGACTATAACTTTATCTACGAGGACACTTATTTAACTTTTGAAACTTGAAAATATATGAATACTTGACACTGGCAAATGCTCAAAACGCGACGCCAAAACAAAAAAGAAACGGACACACGCGGAATCTTAGTAATGACATATATAAGTAGGTATATACATACTACAACTTTCAGGTAAAATGTTGTAAATAAGATTAGTATCAGGTAAACTTCCCTTAATTTGCATTACAATCGTCGAATTACCATGAGCTTTCCCATAAACGTCATGCTCATGTTTTAATTACCTTTTATCGTTTTTAATCATGGTTTAACACAGTGGTTCTGAAACTTGATCCCTGAAGGTGTGTCTAAAACGGCATCGTTATGAATATCGTATACGTTTTGAAATACTTAAATATTTCAAAGATAAGATCCAAGGGTATGATTATAAATGCCAATGAGTTTTGAAATAAGGTACATATTATAGATCCACAAATAACTAGATAGATCTCTTGGTGGTAGATCTCCTTAGCGGGAGGTCGTCTAGGTAGGTACCACCGCAGTACCAGTTATTCTGCCGCTAAGCAGTAGTGTGTAAGCATTAGTGTGTTCCGGTTTGAAGGGTACTGCAGCTAGCGAAATTACTGGGCTGTTGAGACTAACTCTATCAAAAGTCTCGAAAGTAATGAGCGCCAAAGCAGCGATGCCCTGGACTTTGTTTTGTTACTTTAAGTTCTGTGTATCGCTGCGATGGTCATGGACAGGCGTTATCTCTTACCATTAGGAGAGCGTCTCGTTCGTCTCATTACTTTTTACATAAAAAAAATAAATAAATATGGGCATATCTATACTATAATAAATAGGAAAGATTTGATTGTTTGCTTGTATGTTTGTTTTATTGAATAGGCTCCAAAACTACTGGACCGATTTCAAAAATTCTTTCCCCATTGGGATGCTACACTATCCCCGGGTCACATAGACTACTTTTTATCCCTGTATTCCTACAGGAACGGGAACTACGCGGGTGAAACCGCGAGGCGTAAAATGCTACAGACTGATGTGTATTATATAACTATTAAATTTAGAACCAAAACTTTTCAATTATTTATAAGTAGGCTTTTGTCTGATGTTTAGTGAAGATGTGGTATAAGATGGAACACGCTTGCTGAGAAGAAGCTGATTCTGTCGCAACTTAAATGCATAAATTGTATCTCTATTGGGGAACACTTACCCGGGCAGCAAGTTCCTATGTTTGATGATTCGTACGATAAAGCTTGAATCGAATTGTTTTGTTTGAGTTTTACGAACATCAACCATAAAACGCTATCGCTTTTTAGAGCTTCTAGTCTAGTGATATAAAGAGTTGCCATGTTGAAACTAACTTATTTTTCCTGTTTGAAAGACGACTGCAGGGTGACCACATTGAATAAATATAAGATAACTTTTCATTCGTTAATTTGACTTTTTATAGTTAACTTTAAACTAATGTATTTGGAATATTTTGTGGGCTAAAAACGCGTTTTAAAACAAAAGAAATTTTAAGTTTATTGTACTCGTAAAAACATGCAATTGAGGATAGTTACAAAACTTCTCTCATGTTGATATATTTTTAGAAAGGGGAAAACATCTCAAGGCTTAAAGAAATATAAATAACTGTAGTACATAAAAAAAATCGTAAAAAAAATAATAGTAGGACATTGCACACAGCGCCATCTGACCCCGTAACTAAACAAAGCTTGTACTATGGCAGTCAGGTAACTGATCTTCTTCTGCAATCGTTCCCTCATATCTGAGAATCGTGGTCACTGTCACCTCTTAGACGGAGAATCTGTCTGCATCGACTCCGGTCCAAAGTAGCCCTCACCACCTGATAGAATTTAGAAGAGGAGGTGGCCTCTTTCACATTGTCAGACCAACGTGTTGGCGACCGGCCTCGTGGTCTCTTTCCTTCGGTATTACCAACAATGACCAGCTATTCAAGGCTGCCATCCCCTCATAACTGATAGAAGGCTTATATATACCTATAGCACCATCTAGCACCATCGCATTAGGCACCCTGTAAGGATGGTGTGAAATTAAGTAAATAAATAAATATACTGTTTTTTACTAAAGACATAATTATAATACATACAGAGCCTCTAGACACAGAATAAGCATTTGTTTATACTAAAAAATGTTTCTCCTGGGTGCGAATCGAACCCACGCCCTGGTTTTAAAGCAGATGTACTACCAATGAGCCAATAGCGCTGTAATGTAAGCTATTGATTATTAATGACACGGTACGATTGGTGGCATCACAGATCTGCCCGATCGCATCGCAGCGCCATGGGTGAACGCCTTATTATTATGTAGATGTCTCGGAACAAAAGTTTGACAATCACTATAAGATTTAATTTACCATAGTTCAATGGACACAGGAGCGCATTGAGGCAATTCATGCATTATTTAATACAGTATATCTAACAGTATATATTTAATTGTATATGTAGAAAATTTACAGAATACATAGCAGTATGTATTGATGTATTAGGAAACATGAATAATTTACCAATTTCCCGTGCCGAGGCAAAAGTTCACTGCATCCGGATTGGTTCTGCATAAGTTGTTTTGCATTTGAATGGAAGTGCCCTTAGCACAAAAACTTTTGAACAATGCGTTGTCAATAGAACCTATTCGATAAAAATTGAAAGATAAATGCAGCTTCAGCTTACATTGGTCCATCTTTTTTTAGAGTTTTTAGGGTTCCGTACCCAAAGGGGACTCTATTACTAAGACTCCGCTGTCCGTCCGTCACCGGGCTCTATCTCATGAACCGTGATAGTTAGACAGCTGAAGTTTTCACTGAAGATGTATTTCTGTTGCCGCTATAACAACAAAATACTAAAAAAACAGTATAAAATAAATATTTAAGGGTCCCATACAACAAACGTGTTTTTTACCGGTTTCATACGTTCGTGGAAACTTTGAGTATATAGCAAAACAAAGTTTATGGCATCGCTGCTTTGACGCTCATTACTTTTAGACTTTCGATGGTTAGTCTCAACAGCCCAGTAATTTCGAAAGCAGTACCCTTAAACCGGAACACAAGTAATGTCTACACACTACTGCTTGGCGGCAGAATATCTGGTACTGCAGTTGTACCTACCTAGACGACTTTCTGCTAAGGAGACCTACCAAGTAGTTCACATACTGTTTATCTGGTCTTTATTATTATCATGAGATAAGATGCACAAAGTGCGATGCCAAAAATAATCCGAAAAAATTCACTATCGTTTGTTTTTTCTTTTTTTTAAAGCTGTTTTTTCTGTTATTCCAGACAATGTCTCCATCCGGAAGCGTGTAGCAAGGAGCTCCCCCTCCCCGCGTACTACGCCCGCTTCCACGATCTGCGCAAGGAATACATCAGGGCCTACACCCTGAGGGCGGTGACGCCACGGGGGCAGACGCCCCCGCCGCCGCCGCCCCCAGACAACCCTACCTCGCTGCAAGACATGTTGAATTGTATCCTTTTACTTCGAAATAAACTAGCGGGCCCCGCTTCGTACAGATACAAATACAAATGTACAGGGTTAAAAGCTAAGAGTATACTAAACCGAAAGGGGGTTATTTGTTCTTATTATAAACAACTTTTACAATGGGCACGGCCTACGGCATACGGCCCTGTTAGCTCATTTGGTAGAATATCTGCTTCAAGAGTTGGGCGTGGGTTCCATTCCCACCAGGACAAACATTTATGTAACGATAAATGTTAATGAGACTCTCACCTGATGGTTAGAGATAGCACCTGTCCATTACCATTCCAGCGATACACAGAACTTTGTGTAGTAAAACAAAGTCCTGGGCATCGCTGCTTTGGCGTTCATTACTTTGTTACTTTCGATGATTAGTCTCAACAGCCCTGTAATTTCACTAGCTGCAGTACCTACCTACCCTTCAAACCGAAACACACAACTTACACACAACTGCTTGGCGGCAGAATATCTTGTACTGCGGTGGTATAATTGTCAATACCAACTCAGTGCATAAATTAATAAATATCGTAGGACATTACACACATCGCCATCTGACCCCAAAATAAGCAAAACTTGTACAAAGGAAGTCAGATAACTGATAGAATACTTAAATACTTTTTTTTTTTGGAAATACATTTTTTAATAAACACCCAGGACACCCAGACATAAAACATATTTTTTTATACCACAAAATGTTTATTCTGGGTGGAAATCGAACTACCAATAAAACAAACCAACAGGGATTTATGAAATCCACGATACGTCTAGCTTTTTTCATATTCTACCAAGATGGTAAGCGCTATCACCATAATACCTAAATAGTCACTAAAAGTATTTAAATATTTCTTAGATTTTTTTTAAATGCATATTGGTTAATACAATGACGTCCTATCAGCTTACTACTGCCGTTTCACATAACCCTGTTAAAAGCACAATAGCAATATCACATAAATGTGCCTTAGTATTTAGTAGGTAATTAGTATAAGGGGAGAGTAGTTACTATGAATAATAGAGAATAATTTTTAAGCTTGGCCTTTAAGAAAATACCATATTTTCAGCTGCCAAATAGCAAAAAAATAATACTGCAGCTAGCGAAATTACTGGGCTGTTGAGACTAGCCATCAAAAGTCTCAAAGTAATGAGAGCCAAAGCAGCGATGCCCTGGACTTTGTTTAGTTACTCAAAGTTCTAAGTACCACTGCAATGGTCATGAACAGGCGTTATCTCTTACCATCAGTATATTATATCAGTCTCTTTGTTACTTTAACACAAACTGATGAAACAATTGTTATTTTTTGGCAAATCAATCTGATGGGTTGCCTAATAGTATTGTGGCGTTCAGTATCCGAACGTCACTTTGGTGATCTGTGGTAAGACTGCCTGACAGGTGACAGATAGAGAGATCGCACTGCGCGTACGACGCAGTTAGATACATAATTACATACTAGACTTTTTGATCGTCTTTGTTATCCGCTAAAAGATTCTCTCCTCATCGAGGTTTCTGTTAGTCGTTGCAAGATTGCCTTTTATTTACCTTAACCTCCGTGCATAATATATGGGGCATGACAAGGGCCTTACATCGCCCGAGCATAACCCCATAGTATGATATCTGTAATACTACAAATACGTTGCCGACTTTTAAAAATTCTATTAACACCCCTTTTGATGAACCCAATAGCTGAAAATGAATAAATTTTCTTATAAAAATGTTCAGATTTAGGTATAGCTTCATACACAGGTGATAATATATACGCAGGCGAAGTCAAAGACATGGCCAGCATCATACAGAGGATAATTGCTGATGGTAAGTTCTGGTTGTCTATGTTTTTACCCGATAACACGAAAGAGAGTTATGATTTTAGCGATTAATGTATCTAATAGTAAGTAGACATTCTTTACGTGTTCTTTCGTATATCTTAACTGCTAATAGCTGTGGAGCCCACGACACTAAACCTAGTTCCTTGATTCCTTGGTTAGTTACTTGGTGGTAGAACTCCTTAGCAGGAAGTCGTCTAGGTGGGTACCACCGCAGTACCAGTTATTCTGCCGCTAAGCAGTAGTGTGTAAACATTACTGTGTTCCGGTTCGAAGGGTACTGCAGCTAGCGAAATTACTGGGCTGTTGAGACTAACCATCGAGAGTCTCAAAGTAATGAGCGCCAAAGCAGTGAATGCCCTGGACTTTGTTTTGTTGCTCAAAGTTCTGTGTATCGCTGTAATGGTCATGGACAGGCATTATCTCTTACCATCAGGAGAGCGTCTCGTTCGTCTCATTACTTCTTACATAAAAAAAAAAAGTTCGATAAGACTCCCAGAGAATATGTTTATAATTAGTCGGAGTTTTTGGCGGGAACGCGGGAAGAGTCGTGTCGCTCCGTTGTATTTTTTTCCAAAACTAGTGTTTTGTCGAGTGTTTATGCATAAAAATGGTGGTGTTTTATTCATAAAGTGCCGAATTACAAGCGCGAGTGTGGGAAAATGATATAATGTGGTGAAACATGAGTTTTCGTGTTGCTTCCAAAACTCCATCGAAGCTTTATAGTAAAGTCGCCACTACTTTACTAAAGCATGACTGGACTTAACTGACACGAACTGGACTTGACTAAGACGACTTTGGCGATAGCTATAGCTAAGATACAGCAGAAATAACACTTAAGACAAGGCAGTATGGCTTTATAGTTTTAGCCTGCCCAAAGGGGCAAATTATTAAAAAAATATATAATTAGTCGCATCATCAATCGGGGAACACGAAATGGCGATGCTGCAATGCAAAAAATTTACATTGCAGCATCAGGTTTTTTGCATTGCAGCATCGCCATTTAGTGTTCCCTGATTAATGATGCGACTAATAATTAGTCGCATCATTAATAATTTAATGTTTATAATTATTATAAACATTATATTATCTGGGAGTCTTATCGAACTAGGTTTAGTGTCATGGGCTCTTAGACTTAACTTACTAAGCGTATTTCATAGAATTTTGACATATTAGATTTGACAGTTCTAAACTAACTAAAAATGTTGCCGCCTTTTATTTACTTTTTTATTTTTGGCATCACATTTTGTCAGTGCTAAGTGCTTAGATATTTTCAAGTATTGTATGAAAAATCTAGTTAAACAGGCCTGAGTCACAGTCATACACAGTAAGTAATACTCGAGTACGGTCATGCCTTAGTAGTGTAGTGTTGACTTAACTATAAGCTTGAGATTAAACATCGAATGTTTTGAAATACATAATCAGTCTGAAAGCAGCGATGCCCTAGACTTTGTTTTGTTTGTCAGATAAAAAAAGCTTAATCGACAGAGTTTTAAAAACAACACGAAATGAGACAATATTAGGTACTTTACGTAATTTGACACTTTATTAAACAAAAACTTAACACGAAAAATTTCTTTTTGGAAAATAATACGATGCAACATGATTTTACCGCCAAAACTTCTTGTTTTATTTAACACACTTTCCACTTATAACTTATCCGTACGGAATAAAACTTCATTGTATATTACCTACATATTTAGTGAAATTAATTTCCTGTTTCAGGTTTCCGGTTAGAACTGCCAGAAACGATCGACTTAGTTTTAGAAACTGGAATTTGGTGAGTTTATATATACCTATTTTTATACTACCTACCTACTTATTTTTTTATTACCCGTTTACCTGATATAGTAGATATATCTATACTTTGATTATCATAAGACACTTTTATTTATCTAAGAATAAATACGTATACTGGAGAGCATTTGAACAATCTACAAGTATGTATAAGATTCTTTTACCTTAAATTATACTATTTACAAAATGTAACAAAACAAACAACAAAACAACAAAAAACTTTGTCTAAAAATCCGTCAGAGGAGGGATATGTGGCCAGAATGCTGGCAGCATTGCCACGCTGGATGGCAAGGCTTAGCTTTTGAGCAAAGTAGATACCAGCATTCTGGTCACCTAAAGTCTCCTCTAAACGTTTCATTAGATTCTTTTGATTACAAATAGTTCAATTACATTTCATGATAATTATACTTTAATGTTATATTATATCTTACAAATTTACTTTATACATTATTTCATAAGATACACGGCACGACGCGTCGCCTTACATAAAATATATAGCAATTACCTACGTACCTAACTTAGTATTTCAACGAAAACTTATCAGGCGCCTAACAATCAGTTATGATTTTTATTTCATGGATGGAATAAGATTATCTCTGGTGTTAATTCAGTTCACTGATCATTGCAGTGTTGGCATACCTACTACAATCTATTGGCAACCCAACAGATTCCCGTAACAATTTGGGAAAATACGCATTATCACAATACCACACATAATCGTACCATCAGATAACAAAAAAGTCAGAAGTTGTCATGGGAAACGTTACAAACTGTCACCAATTTTTTTCTTTAATTTTGGCATTGCATTTAGTTCATTCTGCCAGCATCAATTAGTTCAGATTTTGTAGTAGCAAGGTAAAATCAAATTAAAATCTTAAACGACAGTTAAAATCATATAAAATATCATAGTCAAATCCAGTCCATGCCGTTGTAAGTGGTAGCTTTACTACAAGCTTTTACTTAGTTTAGGAAACAACTAAAAAAAAAAACATGTTTCATACTATCATTTCACCACAGTCGTGCGTAAGTTTGCCACTTTATGATTAAAACATCGCTTATTTTAAATGTGAACATACGGTAATACAACTTTTAGAAAATGGTATCTGGAAAATGCAGCGACATGATGTTTCCGCGTTTTCGCCAAAAACCATCAACAATATTGGGGTTTTTGTAAGCGTGGATGATAATAATTGAAGTTGTTGGGCCAAAAATGTCGAACCTGTTTTTTTTAAACCTAAGAGGTTTGTTCTATTTGTTAATGGTACATTTGTAATGTATTCCAAATAAGTAGGTATGTTTAAATTTATTTTAATCGGTAGATCGGTAATTTTTTCAGAATCTTGGTTCTATCTACCTAAGTCTGTTTCTTAATGTAGGTACCTGTTTATTTGAAGTCAAGCAAGGTCAACAAAAACTATGTTACGACAAAACAAACTACTTACACAATAAATTGTATGAACAAGAGATCATTATACTTTTAAGAGGAAAATTTGATCACGAAGGTATCTTGTAATGATGTTATTGCAACTTTTTTTTATGGTTGTCAAGCTACGTTTGACTACAACTCACCTGATGAGTGGTGTGGTCAGATTGTAAACCACACCTAGCCTGGAATGGAACTGGTTCTCAAGTGAGGCTGCCGGAACACACCGTTGGGTGCTAGGCGGCAGATTTTCAACTTAAGGGTGGTAACCAGCCGAGTAGTAGAGAATACCCTACCACCACGCTATGGTTTCCTTATGGTGTTTTATTTCATTGGCAGCTCAAGTTCATTGTTGGGGTTTGAACCCACGCCCATCGGCATGCGAACCGACCGCGCTAATCACTGAGCTATCATCGCTATGAAAAACTTTTGACAGACTTCGAACCTTTTTCGCCGGCATACAATATGTAGTCGTATAGCTTTTTTGCAAGGACGAAGGAATCACAACAAGGGCACAGTACGAGGACTGGAATAAGAATTTACTAAGATTTAAGACCATTCAAATATATCTTTGGCGACACAATATTTCCTATCCATTGGACAATGATATGACTTGATATCGATACAGGATTTTAATCACTATCACCAACGTGTAACGTGTATTCTATCGTTTATCTTTCAGATTAGTAGGTTAAAAGTAATTAATGATTGTGTTTAATTTATCAATGTCCAGTAGGAATAGATATCTAATTAATTTACAATGATTTCTTACGGTATTAATACTTACTTGGTGGTATATTTCGTCGTAGGAAGTCGTCTAGGTAAGTAACACAGCAGTACCAGATATTATTTTTCTTAGCAGGAAGTCGTCTAGGTAGGTTACACCGTAGTACCAGATATTCTGCCGCCAAGCAGTAGTGTGTAAACATTACTGTGTTCCGGTTTGAAGGGTACTGCAGCTAGCGAAATTACAGAGTTGTTGTGTAGTCATCTAAAGTCTCAAAGTAATGAGCGCCAAATCAGCGATACCCTGGAATTTATTTTGCTACTCAAAGTTCTGTGTTTTGCCGCAATGGTCATGGGCATGCGTGATCTCTTACCATCAGGAGAGCGTAACGTTTGTCTCATTACATTTATACAAAAAACGGGCTAAAGAATGACTAGATAAACTATAGACTAACGATACCGTTGTTATTCCAAGAACTTACTGATTTACGTCGTACGAAAACCCCTAAGCAATGGAATTTGTTGCCGAGTGGGTGGGTGTTCCCCGATAAATACAACCTGGGTGACTCCAAGCCGCGAGTGAATGGGTTTCTTTTAGGCAAACGTGCTCTATACCGCATTGGCGGTCAAACGAAATCGTTTTCGTAAAAAAAAACTACAAATATTGAATGCCCTGTTAGCACATTTGGTAGAATATCTGCTTCGAGAATTGTAGAGCGTAGGTTCGATTCCCACTAGGATAAACATTTATGTGACAATAAAAAATGTGTTTTCTGTGTTTTGTATGTATTTACAAAAAAAAACTAATAAAGGATTCTATCAAATCTCTGGTTTGCTACAAGCTTTGCTTAGTTTAGGGCTAGATGGCGTTGTGTGAAAATTCCTACCATATTTATTTGTTACGGCCGCTAGGGGCGCTTTCACAATTCATCGCACACTTTTTTATCGTTTACGTAGTTCGTAAAACTTCCAAACTGATAACAAAAAAATTGATATACATATATATCTTAGTGACATGATGTAACAAACAATTACTGTTACGCTCTTAAATGTATTACTTAATGCAATATAATACCTAACAATACCTATATTTGCAGAGAATTACCTACTAACATTCATAAGATCTTATATTAATAAAAAATTAAGTTTTCCAGTTTTGAGCACGCCCTACAAGGGACAAAACACCGATCGAAAAGAAGTCACGTTTCAAATGCACTCTTAATTTTTTGCTAAGTCCTTTTACAAACACGTGTTCACAATATGAAACGCCACGTCGATTATAGATACTAATGACAGCAAAAAAAAAACTATTTTTTGTTGTTTAGTTTATTGGAATAGGTCAAAAGGCCGTTCTAAGATTGGCACGGATTACATTTTTTTCTGCTTTTTGGATCTTATATTGGGTTTGTTCTTTGCCTTGCGGAGATTTTATTTTCGGTTGGCTTTTGTAGCGATTATTGCTCAGTGGTTAGCACGGTTGGTTTACATGCCGGCGTGGGTTCAAACCCCGAATTTGAGCTGGAGCTGTCGGTGAAAGCAAACATTGTGAGGAAACCATAGCATTATGGTCGGGTACTTAAAACTGGTTTGAATCTCTGTGATTCTCTAACTTTTATGAGATCCCTTCTCGAATACGTGTATAGTCTTAGTTAGCGTTGCCAGGCGTCCGGATAAAGCCGGACATAGTTAGGCTTTTTAATAGCGTGTCCGGCCAAAACAGTGTCCGGCTTTTGTTAGTTAGACTTTTTACATTTCGCAAACAAGCGAGCGCCGAGCTTGGCCGAGCGTTTTTGTCGTACCTATTAATACTGAGACACAAAATCCTCAATAATGTAGGGTGTCCGGCCGAACTGGCTTGTCTGTCCGGCTAATACTGACCTAAGACGCATACGAGACTGGAGTAGATCATACGGCCTTACAGTTAATCCCACAAAAACTCAGACAATTATCATTGGGAGCTCTCGTATGATCTCTAAAATTGACTGGTTCCACCTTCCGCAAGTGATTTTTGATAGTGTTCCAATACCCATCAGCGAGACTGTCAAAAATCTAGGGTTAATACTCGATAGACAACTCTCCTGGAAACCTCAGCTAGCTGAAGTAAGTCGGAAAATTTTTGCCTCTGCGGCTTCTCTCAGAAGGCTGCGTAATTTTCTTCCAATTGCTACAAAAACTGCGCTTGTAAAATCTCTTCTATTCCCTATTTTGGACTATGCAGACGTCTGCTATCTGGATTTAACCCAAGAGCAACTTGACAAGCTTGAACGCTTACAAAATTTTTGCATTCGTTTCATATTTGGTCTACGTAAATATGATCACATTTCCGAATTTCGTCAAAAGCTCAAATGGTTACCTATCCGTCTTCGCCGTAACTCTCATATACTTTCCTTTCTCTACAAAATCCTTTTTATTCCCACTATTCCTCTTTATTTAAAGGAACGCTTTGAATTTATTCAACCTCATTCTGGTTCCTGTCGTTCTTCCCGTTCCCTCCAACTAAAAATTCCACCTTTTGCTCGTCCTTTCCAACAGCACTTCTTTTACTGTGGAAGCTGTCTTACTTTGGAATGCCCTTCCTACCATTATTAGACAGGCTAAGTCAATTTATATTTTTAATAATTTAGTATATAAACATTATTTATCAGCCTGCTAATCTATATATTTAGTTTATTTAGTATCTCATAATTATGTATATACGTTTATTGTATTGTTATTTTATTTATTTATTTCTTTTGTACACCAACCTTATATTTATTTACTCTTCTTTCCATCCAAAGGTTGTCTGGAAGAAATCGCTCTAGGCGATAAGACCGCCCTTATACATCATTTATTCTATTGTTTTGTTATATTATTATATCTTCTTTTTTTTTGTTTGTTGTTTGTTTCCTATTTGTATTAGTTGTGATCTGTGTTTTTGGTGTATAATAAAGTTATATTCTATTCTATTCTATTCTATTCTATTCTATTCTATTCTATTCTATTCTATTCTATTCTATTCTATTCTATTCTATTCTATTCTATTCTATTCTATTCTATTCTATTAGGTTTGGCAACCTGGCAACCCTCGTCTTAGTAATGTTATAAAATAACAAAAAAACAATTCTTATTTTTAAATAATAACTTATCAATGCCATAGTGTTTTGGTCGACGTTCCAAAAACTACATCAAAAGCACTTTTGATGAATTTGAGTCCATGTTCATTGTGCGGAACGCCAGACGGAGAAATGCGCTGCCTAAGTGGGTGTTCCTCGATAGATTTAATCTGGGTGTCTTCAAGTCGAGAGTGAACCGGTATCTTCTAGGCAAGCATCAATCGTAGTCCATATCATCACGTGGCATCGGGTGAGATGGAGGTCAAATGTAATGAAAAAAAAAAATATTATAGGGCGTTTCACACAGTGCTATCTATCTCTAAACTAATCGTTTGCTCTATTATGTATACCAGGTGTTAATCAGGTATATACAAGTATACACCGCTGGAATGAGAGCTTTGCATCATCATCATTTCCGCCGTAGGACGTTGACTTTTTTTTGTTTTTTAATGTAAAAAGTAATGAGACGAACGAGACGCTCTCCTGATAGTAAGAGATAACGCCTGTCCATGACCATTGCAGCGATACACAGAACTTTGAATAACAAAACAAAGCCCAGGGCATCACTGCTTTGGCGCTCATTACTTTGAGACTTTCGATGGTTAGTCTCAACAGCCCAGTAATTTCGCTAGCTGCAGTACCCTTCAAACCGGAACACAGTAATGTTTACATACTACTGTTTAGCGGCAGAATAACTGGTACTGCGGTGGTACCTACCTAGACGACCTCCTGCTAAGGAGATTTACCACCAAGTCTACTCACTACTCACTGCTGGACATAGGCCTCCCATTGACTTCCACAAAACCTGGTTGCAAGCGGCTCGTATCCAGCGCGGTCCTGCGGTCTTTATTAGGTCGTCTGTCCACCTTGTGGGTGGGCATCCTACGCTGTGCTTGCCCGTCAGTGGTCTCCACTCCAGAACTTTGCGAGCTTGGCAGCACCTTATTTATTGTCACAATTATAATTACAATTGTTCAATTAAACCATTTCCTTACGTAAATTATCTCCGATAATTCAACGAAGGCTGTGACTAAACATATCTAGGTATGTTTATTCTCCAACTGTTGCTAAGTGTTTATAAAATAACCTTAAACCTTGTCTAGGGTCGAATGTCAGACGGAATGCATTCTATACCTAACATTGTAATAAAGTTAAGTTGAATGTGTAAGGTATAGAAATTTCGTTCCAGTTCCAACAGTGATGAGGGCTTAAATTAAACTAATTTGACACAGCTTATTAATTAAAAGCCTAAGCTTACTTAAAATCTAGAAATAATTTGACAAAAACCTAAAAATATAATTTGACAAAAATTGTATTAATTTTATTTAGGTTTATGTCGTACCTAGCTAACTGGCTACTAGCAAACTAGCGTATCAAAGTCGATATCACGCCCGAAGAACTCGGGCATGGCTTGACGGTTGTAGCAAAAAAACGCTGGAAATAAATTTTTCAACAACTTAGGTCAACAATTGACGGATAGTATAATTATTATTACACAAGGAAGTGGCTTATTGTTCCTGAAACAGCAGAGAGATTCCATTAAGCAGAAAACATTACAAAAAAATACATTCATTATTGACAAACATACTTTTCATTAAACCATTCAAGCAATTAAAAAAAGTTAGATAGTTTTCTTTGAACACATGTGTTTGATTTGAAGTATTCAAAGAACAGAACAATGGCATCTACAAAATAATATTTTCAACAATTTATTACACGACAACTTCATTATGTACGGATAAATTTATGATGGTTTTAGTTTTACATATTTGGCCAGCTCAAACAGGAATTGTAACTATGCGATGATTTTTACCTCTCTGAATATAATCCACACCTAATTTTTTCACAAATTCATTTTAAACTCAAATCATTTAATTTTTGTTTTTTTTTCGGTTTTCAACATTGTTTTTAATGTTCCTCGAGGAGTACTTCTATGTCTACATTCTTGAAGCATCTCTCTTAGTAAGGTCTGATATCGGCAAGTATAAGACGCTTCAAAGCAGTAGGCACATGTACAAACAATGTCGTCAAAAGTCTAGAACTCAACTTTACACTAAAAGTATTTTCTGTATGGGCATTGAATTATATAATGAATTGCCACCATCAATAAAGGAAGCCAGCTCTTTATTTATATTCAAAAGGAAACTTAAATCGTTCTTAATCGAAAAGACATTATTACTCTATAAAAGAATTTATTGATGATAAGGCATAAAATATATACCTAGTAAGTATTAACATTTAAATAAATTGCACTGATTGACATTTTGTAATAGACCTCATGACATATTTAATTATATAAACTTGACATTATTATTTTATAGCATTTGACATTCTAATAGTAACAATTTTATCAAATTTTTGCACACCCAATACTGGGTTAAGTATGGTTTTACGTCGTTTTATTTATGTACCAACATTTTGACACCTACCCCCGTACTCTGAGCTACTGCTACTTATAGCGATACCTGTTAGACACTCAAGAAGTGGCTACGCGACCATAAATCGTATCTCTGCGCAATATGGTACGCAATCGCGTAGCTTTTTCCTGAGGGCCTAACAGATATCGAAATAACAAGCTCAGGGTACAGGGGCTGTACTTAGCAAATAAACACATTTTGATTTTGATCGTCAAAATATACAATCTCGACGGTATTCGTTCGCCTAACCTTTAAGCAACGTTTAATGCAATGCAAAAGAAATCCTTAATCCATAGCCCAACCATAAAGTCGAAATCATAACAAGTTAAGCATTGTTTCTTTGATATCGACTCGGGCGCAAGCGTTCGTTTCGTCAGCACGTATCATTTTACAGTAAAATATTTACACCCCGCGCATTCCGCCGTCTCAAGTCGTGTGAAGTAGACGTCTTAGCGAAACGTTCTCCAGAGAAACCTTATCTTGGCATTTTATGTTTTTTTCGTGGTGGTGTAATAAAAAACCGATAAGCCATTCGGGGCTGGCAAGTGTTTGACTAGTGATAAGTGCTTTCGGGACTCTGCGCTCTCCACGGTTTATCGGTCTTCGGCAGCAACTTGAAGATAAGGAGGTGAGCTCTGATAGCTTATGATAATTAGTTTGTGTAGGGATGGTGATAATTTGCTTGGCCGTTTCTAATACTAGAATCATTCATAGTCTCTTTGTTATTCTTAAGTCTTAACCCTCGACGCAAATTGTATTGAGGTGGTTCGATTTCCATACAAGTAAATTTTTGCCATTTATGGACAAATGGAGCATAATTTTACAGTAAAATGGCATTGATTTTGGTCTTTATTTACGGTAAATTACAGTTGCTTGAATAAAACAGTACTCATACATCTACTGTTTTATTCAAACAATTGTGATTTACTGCAAATAAAGACCAAAATAAATGCCAGTAGCTGTGATTTTACTGTAAAATTATGCTCCATTTGTCCATAAATGGCAAAAAAAATAAAATTGTATGGAAATCGAACCACCTTAAAAGTTAAAGTTAACACGTCATAATGTGTGTATATGGGGCGTTCTACTTTTCTACCGACAATCTGAGTGATAAATTTTTAGATTTCAAAAAAAAATAAAAGTGTAATTCTTCAAAAAAATGTATTTTTACATTATTGTCCAGTTATCGAAGATTTCAGATATGTATAGTGCATCGAAGTTTTGTTATTTACTTTTTATTTATTTTAAGTTTTATCGGAATAGTTGGAAAAAATAAACACCTCTGTCACAAACTAATATATTTATTAATTATTATGTCAAATCAAATTTACAGTTTTTTTAACTTGGCATAACTAGAATACAAGCATTTATTATTATCGAACACGATTTATCCCAATTCTTGTTACAAATATAATATAAAAAATGACATTTAATACCACTCTGTCACATTTTTGCTCATTAAGACAACAAACTTTGAAATATTTTGCAAATAATTGAAATAAACATAGCTGAAATTCTGTTACTACCTTTTATGGTCAATATATAATAATATAATACGTTATTTTAGTGTATATGTTTTCAATAAACTGAACATATGCTGCTTTAATGCTTAATTACAAGGGGGACAAAATTGTGCTAGAGTATGACAGAATGGTAGATATTAATAGGCCAACATTTAAACTTAATCCTTTAAGGTTTTGAAAGTTTTTAAAAAGGATAACAAAACATAAGGCTTCTCTTACAATGCTACATAAGATATTATTTCTTGGTATAATCATTATTTGGTGCACGTAAAATCAGACTAATCTTTTCTTTTCTCTTATTCGACTTTTCAAATACTTCTATAACACGCCTTCCTCTTTTAACCGTAATCATTTTTATCAAGTTTTCAAACATCACATCTGATACATCTGATTTTACTAATTTAAATATTTTGTCAGTGTCAACAACAGTTTTATAAAATATCACCTGAACATCTCCATCTGCATCCACACAACTTTTTTCAACTCCTAAGTAGGTGTACTCCACTTAGTTTCTACTGGGTACTTTTACTGACATAATACCATTTTTTATTAATAATGGGTCTCCAGATAGGTCACATGAAGCACCTGGTTTTATGTGCACAGGTTTTTTCTGATTAACGAGAGGCTGAAGAGGCTGATCATCTTCTGAAGTAGTAATACTACTTCAGAAGATGAAGATGATACAATGTTATACAACAGTCTCATAAAATCTCTTTGTAGGAGCTCTAATTATTATGTTGTTTATTTATATCAGCCAATGGTTCTTTTTAATCTGAGGTTGGGCTTAACTACCTACCTAGCTTTACTTTTATAAAGAGCAACTTAATAAAAATAAAGCTAGCAAATAATATTTGTTGTGCAGCATTTTTTTATTACCAAAGTCTCTTGAAACAGTTGAAGTTTTAGTCCCGAACGGTTAATTGTTGTGTCTTGTAGGAAAGGATAGGATTGTTTTGGAGCAGTGTTTCATTTTGTTTTTGTTTTTAATGTTTTTGTAATGTTCCTTAATGGCATTTGTCAAAATACTATATGTATTTTCTTTTTTCTTCTTTATTCGGCGCTTTTAAATTTATCTTAATTTTTTGGTTTGGGTATATTATGTAATAAGCTGTCTTCTTTAATTTTTTTGGCGATGAAGTCTTTCCTTGTATTTTCGTATTTTTCTATAATTAATTTTACATGGCCTTGAAGTTTCATATTTTGCCTATAAATTTTCGATCTGTCTCGGCTAACTCTTTCTCTTCCCCTTGCTCTAGCAGCGGATGAGGTTGGAGTTAGTGAACGAGATCTAGGAATTAAAGGAGTAACCTGGGGTTTGAAGGAACAGGTGTGGAAGTCGAGTATTCATTAGAACGTTCTGCAAAGCTTTCTGTTGTTCTCTTTTTGTTTCTAACTTGCCATTTTATTTTCATTTGTCTGTGTACTCTTGGTGTCAGATCTTTGACTAGCTTTTTGCAAGCATGGTATCTTTCTAAGTCTTATCATTTCACTTCTACGACTTTTTCAGGGTCCTGTTTCCTTTTTTCACGACAACGTCACTGCTTTTCCGTCGCAGATAACGCTATTATTTAATTACCCTGATGATAATACCTTAAATGAATAAAATAATTGATAATGTAATATATAGAATACAAAAGATATCAATTAACTATTGTGAAAATCAATTACGGCAAAGTTTCTGACAAAAAATACCACTCCGTCACGAGCTATACTACTCCCGTCACAGCTATTTTGTGACAGAGGTGCCTCGTGACAGAGGTGTAAAATAACAGTGTTCGAGGATTTCAACGTTCATAAAATTACAAATTGTTCGTAAAAGTGAGTAAATATGACAGATATACTGGGAAATAATAATATTACGTAAATAAATGGGAATTACAATAATATTTTAAAGTAGTAACTTACGTGACAGAGCGGTCGCCGAATAAACACACGCACCTCTAGTTCACTACCAGCGGGCGCCTAACTCGGCTCGCTCCAGGGTGGGGTCTCAAGGCTTAAAGCCGAGAGGAGAAGGAAACCGTGCTGTTGTTTAGTGTTGAAGATCAAACAGCTAAGGCGTGTTTTTTGTTTTGCGAAATGCGTGACGGAAGATAGCAAGAAAAAACATATGCAGCCGTACCCAAGGATAAAATATTTTTTTGCTTAATAGTATGAACCTTTACGTTTATTATATTTTTATTAATCTAAAGACAATATTTCAGCATTTCAATAAATAATTTTATATTATAGGGTCCTATATGATTTTTTTAAGCGACATCATTTTGTAACATTAGGCAGCGTAAAGGGACACGCTTTATTTGTATGTAAAACACCTCTGTCACACGTTTCGAATACTATGTCACAATAATTTTGTAAAAAGCAAAAACAATAAAAACGGGATTTTAGTGTTATTATAATGACTATATGGTCCAAAAAATCTTGTGACAATAAAATTTGAGAAACTGCAATTTAGGACGGATACAGATTTTTTTTTCCTGAGGAGACACGTCATTGTCGGTAGAAAAGTAGAACGCCCCATATATGTCTGTCTGTACCGTCATAACGGCAGAACCGATTTTTTTTGTAAAACTAATGAGACGAGCGAAACTCTCCCTTGATGGATCGTTGCAGCGGTATCCAGAACTTTGACTAACAAAACAAAGTCCACAAAGTTTTTTTTTATGTTTGCCAAGGTGTTTGACCACAGCTCACCTGATGTTAAGTGACGTTGTGGTCGAAGGTGGTAAAGCACACCTAGCCTGGAATAGAACTGGCTCACAAGAGAGGCTGCCGGAACACACCGTTAGGTGCTTGGCGGCAGATTTTCATCTTGAGGGTGGTAGCTAGCCAGTTACGTACTAGAAATTACCCTACCACCACGCAATGGTTTCCTCACGATGTTATCCTTCACCGGCAGCTCAGGCTCATTGTTGGGGTTTGAACCCACGCCCTTCAGCGTGCGAACCGACCGCGCTTACTACTGAGCTATCAATGCTACAAGAATCGTCTCAATTAAAAAAAAAAGGTAGATGTGTACTTTTCTTGTAGCAAGGAACCTCAAGTATAACATACGAACAGTTTTAAAAGCGTATTTTATTTCATACAAATCTTTTTAAAAACACTCGTCTGGATCTAATGTTTAGCTTAGGAATGTAGAACGGAAAGGTTGACATTCCAAGCGATACTTCGCTACCTTTGCACGTGTAAACAATAATTGTGAACAGTCTTTACCTACGCCTGTTGTAATTCTTCCTTTGAGTTATCAATAGCAAGACAAGCCTTGTCTTCTATTCAAATACATCTCATCATAGTCATTTGTAATACGGAAGAAGGTAAACACACATAGCCTGGAATGGAACTGGCTCTCAAGTGAGGCTTCCGTAACACACCAATAGATGCTTCGCGGCAGATTTTCAAGTTAAGGGGGGTAGCTAGCCAGCCGAGTATTGGAAAATATCCTACCACCATGCTATGGTTTCCTCACGATGTTTTCCTTCACCGGCAGCTCAAGCTCACTGTTGAGATCTGAACCCTTCGACGTGCGAACCGACCGCAATGACAACTGCGCTATCATAGTTACATACATCATATTTTCAAATGAGGCCAATGTTGTACTTAATATAGGTACATAAATATGCCTACTACTGCTTATCGTGTTTTGATTCGGTAAGGAAAACGTTTTCTACAATTTCAACCTTTGAATAATCAACATGCATGCTAAATCATGAAATTACTTGCAAAATAACAAGAATTCAACGTGACTGTTAATTTGATTCCATGAGGGTTGGATTTCAAACGGTTTTAGCTGTCTAAACAGAAGCTTACTGTACCTGCTATGTATGTATTTTACTTTATATGTATTGGTGATATAAAGATTTGTCATAAAATCTTCTAAGAAGCCACTACACGGGGCTCGCCAAACGGCGTACATGGGTCAATAATATATATCAGTTATATAAACATTCCGTGTCAGATAAGCGGGGAAACTATTATATTATCAAGGCAAAATGACAATAATAGCAATTGAATTGCCTTTTTCTATACATTTTTAATCTCATTCATTTGTTCGGGAAGAAAAACGTCATAAGATATCGTCATGAACTGTACTGTGAGTTCTTATTGTCATTTAAGTTAGGCGTTCACGAAAATGCTACGCGACCGCAAATTCTATACCCGCGCAATTCTTTTTTTATTGATAACCAGTCATTTTTTCATTAATATTAAAAAAAAAAAAAAAAAAATACAACTTCATGACATATGTCAATGTAATGAAATGTCAATAAGTAACTGATAAAGCGAATATCTCTAAAGGCTCACGGTAGTACTGAATTTAGTTTTGTATTGTCATAGTAGGTACTTCATTCTGTCTCTTTTACATGAACAACGAATGAAAGAGATACAACAAGTACATTATTCACAGCTGTTAAGATCGGGCGCTGAGTTAATTTCACATTAATATTTTAAATGCGAAAGTTTGTCTGTTTAGATATACGTATATAAGAGTATAAGCTTATATACTCTGGATTAGTAAGCAATTCTATTATACAAGAAAACGCAGGCAAGTTGTTAAAAAAGAATCCTAGAAGAGACAAAATCACGAACAAATAATTATCCTTCAAATGTCTATCTAATTAATTCAAACCAGCTTTCGTAAAGCTTTCATAATTCAGATTCACTGAATCCAAAACATATCAAACCTATTTATTATAATATAAAATCATAGTTTAAAGAAACTTTGAAACTATTCTATTGTTAATTCCGCGTATGTAACAAAATAATAAATATAGGTCATACATGTCAAAATATATACATAGATAGATACATAGATAATTACACATACATAGATAAATATATACATAGATATATACATAGATAGACATACATAGATAACTAGTCTGTGATTTTAGATTGAGTAAAACTTAATTTAACTTAACTTTGCTAAAATGTAAATTTTAATTTTTTTATATGGGATTATTTTATGCCTGAAATAAAGAATATTATTATTATTATAAAACAAAAACCAAAAAAAAAAAAACTTGGTTCACCGGTCGAGCCCGCCGCAAACGTACCCATCAAACTGGCGGCATTTCCTCGCTGGATCGCTAAATAAATACGCTGGACTATGTAATCTCCCGACCTCGGATCCCTCTCCCTAAGGCGACGCCCTAACTCTGTCACAAACTTTGCAGCGTCTGACCCCCACGGGCCCGCAGTCTCGACGGCAAACGGAAATGTTAATTAGTTATACATACACTTTAGGTAATGTTCGGCTAAAGACGAGAATCAATATTTCTCTTTTATCATGTCATGATAGCCAAATGCGTGATAATTACAATAGCTACCTAGCGCGTGCTTGGCAACATTGATGACAATGAAAAGTACACCAATTAGGTTCTTATCAGGAAAACCTACCGGTGTCGGTAGACGTGGTGCCAAAATGTTTTTTTATAATCGAGTTTTACTAAAGAGTTTCTGTGGGAATGCGGAAATAATAAACCACGTCGCTGCATTTTATAACTTATTTATTATCCATGTTTTTGTTTCAAATTAGTGTTGTTTAAAACGTAAAGCGCCGAAATGCGCGCTTGTGTGTTGTGGTAAAACATGACTTGTTGCTTCCAAAATACCATCACGGCTTGTATTAAAGTATCGCTACTTTACTAAGGTATGACTGGACCCGATTATGACTTACTTTTTTTTAAGGTTGCGTGTGTGTTGTAGGTTTTTGACGACATCTCACCTGATGTTAAGTGTCGGTGTAGTCGAAGATGATAAAGCACACCTCTAGCCTGGAATGGAACTGGCTTACAAGTGAGTCCGCCGGAACACGCCGTTAGGTGCTTTCGTTATTTTTAATTTGGAGTGATAACAAGCCAGCCGAGTACTAGAAAACTAGCTACTTTGTGTGTTTTTGACTGTGACTTAGACTTATTTGATTTAATTTTTCATAAAATACCTACTTGAAAATATAAAAACACTTTACGGATAATGCACAAAGTGTGACGCCTAAAACAAAGAAAAAGAAATAGTGATCACGAACATAATCTTTTCTAGTCTATACTCTATGGGTAAATACTTTTTTAAAGTTAGTTTGGCCGAATAACAAAAAAAAAAACTAAGATATGACTTTGCTCAATTGAGATAAAGATTTATTTCTATTGAATATGTAAACATATTATTATGTAGGTACATATACACATAAATCGATGGAATCGAACGAAATTGTTTCCAAGTTATTTTAATGTATGTGTAAGTAATAAGTACGTATGTTGGATGTATTATCTTCATAGTTATTTTATCTGTCGTCATGAAATTACTTGACCTCGTTTAATTGTTATCTAAATAATATTGGCAATCATCATAACTTTTAAGATTTTGACGTTTGACATTTTATTGATCCTGTTATTATTTTATTTCACACATAAAGTTTATGGCTATCATAAAAATATTGTAAAAATTAATCAAAATGTTAGCTATCTGTACTTTTGTAGCATTTTTTTTTTCATATCTGTGGTTAATATATTTTTACTTAATTTGAATTAGGTACAATCGCTTTGCTCGGACATGGAGTTTTGTCAGGAACGCGGAAAGAGTAGTGTCGCTCCGTTGTATTTTTTTCCAAAACAAGTGTTTTGTCGAGTGTTTATGCATAAAAACGGTGGTGTTTTATTCATAAAGTGCCGAATCACAAGCGCGAGTGTGGGAAAATGATATAATGTTGTGAATCATGACTTTTCGTGTTGCTTCCAAAACTCCGTCGAAGCTTTATAGTAAAGTCACCAGTACTTTACTAAAGCATGACTGGACTTGATTGACACGGACTGTAACTTTAGCTACGAGGACACTTAATTAACTTTTGAAACTTGAAAATATATAAATACTTGACACTGGCAAATGCTAAAACGCGACGCCAAAACCAAAGAAAAAAAAAGTACATTTTCGGCAGATCTAATGATAAATGCCAAAAATTACCTACTCTATGGTCGAACCAAACAGCAAGCTTCTCTAATGCAGCATGCCGTCGTCGCCGCCTCCTTATCGGCGCGCGGTTGCCTCGCAGTCCAAGGCTAGCGCGTTAGTCTCAGGTTTCAATACGTGTAAATGATTAGTTCCGACGAAGCGTGCTTTTGAGGCTTTAAGCCTATTTTACGTTACGTTTGAAAGGTGTTTTGGCGGGAACGCAGAAAATTCATGTCGCCGCATTCTATTATTTCTCGAAACTTGTGTTTGTTTCTGTTTATGTAGTATTTTTTTAATTCATTGAGTGCCGAATTATAAGCGTGAGGGTCTGAGGGTGGGAAAGTGATTTAATGTGAAACATGCATATTCGAGTTCCTTTCAAAACTACTTTTAAGCTAGTAAAGTCGCCACCGCTTTACTAGGGCTTGATGAGACAAACGAGACGCTCTCCTGATTGTCAGATATTATATATATAACGCCTATCCATAACCATTGTAACGATACATAGAAATTTGATTAGCAAAAAAAACCCAGCAGCTTTGACGGTTCCATGGTTAGTCTCACCCCTGTAATTTCGTTAGCCGCAGTACTCTTCAAACCGGTACACACTACCGCTTGGCGGTAGAATATCTGGTACTGCAGTGGTACCTACCTACACGATCTCCCAGCTAAGGAGATCTACCACCAAGTAAATGTATAGTGTGTATTAGTTTTTATAATCGCAAAATACATAATGGGCATAAATAGCAGTTTTTTTAAGTACAATATTAACTAATTTTTCTAATTTAATCAACTAGTATATTGTCTATTACTTCTCAATGATAGAATGTATAAAGTGCGATGCCAAAAAAAAGTTAGATTACACAAGGTTTTATTTTTTTTATTAATTATATTGAATATTTTCTATCAAGAGTAGAGAATCTAAAATTCAAGTTTTATTATTAAAATAAAGATTGCTTTTATTTTATATTCCCTATAGTTAATTCCAATACACTCCCTTAATTAGTAAATCACAAAATTGTCCCTAGTCAAAATAGCAAAAGCCAAACAGTAAGCAGTAGCCAAAAAGAAAAAAAAAGGTATGTACTTTTTAACATAATTACATTTTATGTTTTATACGACAATGTACTCAAACCAAAAAAAAAACTATTTTCTTTTATATTCCACCAAAAATATTATCTATTTTATTTTGTATTTGTTTATTTACATTAATAACTGTGTTTTGTAAATGTGATGCGAGTAGGTATAAAAAAAAATTCATTTGAATTTAGAATTTTGTTCTTATCTGGTGAACATTTTTATTGGGTAATTTTTTTTTAGGCACATGTAATCAAAATTAGACCTACAGAACCCAGACTAAAAATCGTGTTGATTTAGGATATTATTACCATTATACATGAGTAACGGAAGATACGGAAACATTCTCAATGACATTTGCGCCACATCTGGAGCCCATCTCTGCTAAACCCATAAATTCGAGTCGCACTATGTCAGGGACGATTTCACTGCTACAATTTTCAAATTCATCGTTTTGTTGCATTTTACAATATTTTTTATCCAGTAGCACTGGTTATCGGTTATTTAGTAAAACTCACTGCAAACATTTGTGGCTTTTAGTAATTAACCGATTTAAAAAAAGGAAGAGGTTCTCAATTCGCCGCGATCTTTTTTTTTTTTACCTATGACCATAATTGACCAATTACTCGAAGACGCCTGGACCGATTTGGAAAATTATTTTTTGTTTCAAAAAGTATATTTTCCACGTGGTACCATTTAAGATTTTATCGAAATTGGTCGAGCGGTTTTTAAAAAAATCAACAAAAATCTAAAAATTGTATACTGATATTTTCGTTTACTCCGAAACCTCGCTATTTCATTGGAGCAGTGCGTTTATACCTTATACCATGATATTATGGTTTAAACTAAAATAACTGAATCCTAGCCGTATTCGAGCATAATATTATGGACATGAAGTCGGATTCTTTAATTGTTTATTTATAATTCTATCTATCTATCTATACTGTTATAAATTGAATAGGCTCTGAAACTACTGGACCGATTTCATAAATTCTTTCACCATTGGGAAGCTATCCTATCCCCGGGTGATTTAGGCTACTTTTTATCCCTGTATTCCCACGGGAACGGGAATTACGTCCGCTAGTTTCATATAATGGTTGTTACCTAGACGACGGAAGCGACCAGTCTTCAAGTCTTACAGTGAAATGGTTACTTAAAGATAAACGATCAATTGAAGATACGTATTTCTTCGATTAGATACGTACTTAAAAGATAAGTTACGACTAAGTTCAACGTAACTTGAAGGTCAGTAATGTCATTTTATTACAACCTACACGACCCTCGAACAAAATGACGATGTTGTTTTTAAAACTTCGCTTGAAGTTGTATTGCAATATATTTGGGACGGACCCAATTGTACAAAAAATAATAACCTTATAAATTGACCTCATCCGCCATACTGGCGACTGCATTGCATACCAAAAGGACAATTTAATATACATATAATTACTAAAGCATAACTTGCTTTAATTCTACTAATTAATTAGTAATGTAATCACCACATCTAAATCCTACTTCCTTCTAACATTATAAATATGAAAATTTGTATGTTTGGATGTTTGTTACTCGGTCACGCAAACAGTTTTGAATGAAATTTGGCACACATATACCTATGTAGTTTGAAACCGAAGATCGGGCTGAGTGGCGTATCTTGGGAGAGGCCTATGTCCAGCAGTGGACTACAAAAGGCTGATGATGATGATGATGATGATGATATGTAGTTTATTACTTGGATTAATATATAGGGTACTTTTTATTCTGGGGAAATGTTAGGTCTAATCTGCGGTCAGTATTGTCATTCAAAATTACAATTAAAAAACCGACTCCATGACCAACTAAACGCACTGCTACAATGAAACAGCGAGGTTTCCGAGTAAACGAAAATATCATCGGCGTATACGATTTTTGTTGGTCTTTTAAAAACCACTCGACCGACTTCGACAAAATTTATATGGGAAGTATGCCCTGTGAAACAAAAAATAATAATCCAAATCGATTCAGGCGTCTTCGAGTTATCGGTGCAATATACATAAAAACCGGCCTTGTGCGAGTCGGACTCGCGCACGGAGGGTTCCGTACCATTATCTATAAAAATGGCAAAAAAAATATTAAAATGTGATTTTGAGAATCAGGAGTTTGGTTACTGTATGTATTTTTTTTTTAGTTTGTCTTTCGTTTGATCGCCATCTCACCTGATATTAAGTGAAGATGCGATCTACGATGGAGCACGCTTGCCTAGAAGATACACCCAGATTGTATCTATCAGGGGACACCCACCCGGGTAACGTATTTCACGCTTTAGCCGTTCGAATAATAAAAGTAGATTTAAATAGTTTCGTACGGAGTTTTGGAACGTCGACCATGATATGTACAAGTTTGCTTAGTTCAGGACTAGATGGCGATGTGTAATTATGCAATGTAGACAGAATAAACAGGTTTATAAGAATGTTTTCGAGATCGTGGTACCTACCACTTGCACAATTGATGTATCAGCGACGTAGCTGTAACAATGTGACTTCAACCGGTGTTTTGATTTGCCGAACGTCCATCCGTTCGTGTACGTATTATTTATGTATATGTGAGCTTATGCGACATTATAGTAGCTGAGATTGTGATGTTCGTACATTGTTACATTTATTTTTAACTGACGTCAAAAAAGGAGGAGGTTCTCAATTCGTCGGAATCTTTCTTTTTATGTTTCCGTACCCAAAGGGCAAAACGGGACCCTATTGCTAAGCCCTTCTGTCCGTCCGTCTGTCACCAAGCTGTATCTCGTGATAGTTAGACAGTTGAAACCGCTATAACAACACATACTTAAAAACAGAATAAAATAATTATTTCAGGGGGATCCCATACAACAGACGTGATTTTTTTTGCCGTTTTTATAGGTAATGGTAAGGAACCCTTCGTGCGCGAGTCCGACTCGCACTTGGTCGGTTTTTGTATAGATAGATATAACTCTTTATTGTGCACATCATAAATAGAAAAGAGTACAGAGAACAAAGAACCTTATGAACTAGTGCCACAGGTGGCGGCCTATATTATTTGCTTTTTGCAAGTGAAAGGGAAAATTTACTACTCTTCACCCTAATCACAGCCCCAGCAAAAATTGACAGCCCCGTTGGCTCGTTGGTAGTATATCTGCCTTGAGAGCTGTAAGGCGTGGGTTCGAGTCCCACTCAGGGCAAACATTTTATGAATAAACAAATGTTTGTTATGTGTCTGGGTGTTCTGTATGTATTATAAGTATGTATTTACAAAAAAAAAGTATTTACGTATTCTATCAGTTATCTGACTTCCATCACACAAGCTCTACTTAGTTTGGGGCCAGACGGCGCTGCGTGTATAGTCCTACGATATTTATTTATTTATTTTATTTTAATCACTTGGAGAGATTAATAATAATTTGTCACCCAAAGTAAGAAACTACAATGCAGTGTTAGTTTTGTTATCTTTTTTGATCATTTGATCATTTTTCAACACGTCATCGCTATTTGCAATTATATTATCCTCGGGTAGATATTAAATAAATAACTATGAGTATAGGTACAAAACAATCGATAAACGATATAAATTTATCGAGCCTGTAGACAGCAAAACATATTTTTATTATCTTAAACAACCTTATAAGGCGTAAATAATTATCTACTATCGCTTTACTACAATGGGTAATTACGCAGTATACAAAAAAAAAACAATTTTGTTATTTAGGTTTTTTTTTATTAACTTCCTATTTTACTGTTCGTATTATATCATATACTGAGGAAATTTCAATTGACTACATCTCTATACAGCTTAAGGCTTCGTGTTTTAGCTTTTATTTTATTTAAAAATAAAACTAATATTTTTTTAATTAATGTAACAAATTATGATACCTAGGTATCATTGACATATTTCCACATGTTTAAATTGTATTTGCGGACATTTTTTGAGGGGATACTGAAGAGATTAAAAAAAGAAAAAGTAAATTAGGTTTATTTTGTAACACAAAAACAAACAATCAGAGACAAATAAGAGACAGTTACAAAATAAGGGCTCACCTCAGCATAATGCTGGCCATAAGTAGTATGACCAGCGCTGGTCCTCCGGTGAGCCCTTGTAGATAAAGCATAATACAGATATAAAACTAAAAACGTATTATCAATAACAATACACAATAAAAACAACAATAATAAATAAAATCTTCAGACATCAAGCAACATAGAACGAGTTGTTAATTTATTAACTTGATATCTTGCGTTAAATAAAAGTACAAAGTCCATTAGTTTCAGTTTGTTACATTAGTTTAAAGTTTTTTCCTTCAAAGTATCGACATTAATTAATTTTCTCATTAAAAATATTAACTAGTCTGTTAAATCTTAATCATCACATATATCAAGAATTATCCAGTGCGCATATCACCTATTGTGTGTCACACTACTAGCTGCGCCCCTCGGTGTTACCCGCCACATGTTTTCGAGATAAAAAGTAGCCTATGTGTTAATCCAGGGTCTCAGCTACCTCAATACCAAATTTCATCCATATCCGTTCTGTAGTTTTTGCGTAACAAATATCTATCCGTACATCCATACTCACATACAAAAGAGCTGTTTACCTTCAAAGAGCTGAACAGACTTTGTTGAATCATAGTTCGTTCAAGTCACATAATAAACAAAATTGTAATTCGTCATTTTGTGGTGGCGGCCATCTTGGATTAGTTGCGTAAGACATTTCACACAGCGCCATCTAGCAAAAGCAAAGCTTGTACTTATACTTGTGTTTTTTTGGCGGGAACACGGAAAGAGTCGTGTCGCGCCGTTGTATTTTTTCCCAAAACTATTGTTTTTTCGAGTGTTTATGCTTAAAAATGGTAGTGTTTTTTTTTTCATTTATAAAGTTACAAATTACAAGCGCTAGTATGGGAAAATTAGATTATTTAGTGAAACATGATTTTTCGTGTTGCTTCTAAAACTCCATCGAAGCTTATAGTAAAATCGCCACTACTTTACTAAAGTATGACTGGACTTGACTCACACAGACTGGACTCTCTAACTGTAGCTGCGAGGCAACTTGTTTAACTTATGAAGCTTGAAAATATAAAACACTTGACACTGGCAAATTTTCAAAATGCGACGCCAAAATCAAAGAAGAAGAATACTTGTCTACTTTTTTGTTATAAATACATACTTTTGAAAGATATCGGTATCGCATGAACGTGTAAATCAGCTTATCCCCGCTGGAACTTTTCCAGAGGTAAATGAGATTTAGAATGTGATGGATCGTGGATGCATCGTGATTTCGTTTATTAATGAATAGATATATCTATATTAATTACTTATAAAGTGTTCCTACACTTAAGGGTTATCGGTCTAGTAACCAAGGTTTATAAATAAATACCATTATCATGATTACGTTCAATGATAAACTGTTTTGACATTAACGTCCGGACGATCTTGGGGCATGAGGTCGAATCGAGAGATCGATTTAGCGCCATTAAATTGAAGATTAATTTCCTAAGATATATTTGACGACAATGTAACGTCATTAAATTGTCTAACGTAATTGGGGTGGCATTTTAGTGAGAAATAAATAAAATAAACTTTTTCACACAGATATTCGTACGATAGGTTTGTTGAGGCGCATCGATGTCCTATCCGCTGAGATTATTACGCGAGTCAACAGATCCCTAGTCGAAAATACGTACGCACCTCTGCCCATAAAATACTCACGGTGTTGCCAGCAACGGATACTGTACCAAATAAAATCCTGCTCGATTCACGCCTTTTTTAATCGACTTAAAAAAGAAGGTTCTCAATTCGGCTGTGTGTTTTTTTTGTATGTATGTTACGCGATCATTCCGCCAATTATGAATCGATTTTGATAATCCTTTATTGCTTGGTAGATCATACTTCAGAGGTGGTCCCATATAAGTTTTATCAATATCGATCATTTTTAAAAAATCAAGAAGAATCTAAAAATTGTATACATCGATGATATTTTCGTTTACTCCGAAACCTCGCTGTTTCATTGGAGCAGTGCGTTTAGTTGGCCTAAGAGTCATGGACTCGGTTTTTTAAAATTCTAATTTATATATTATTAGGGTGTTGGTTCGATTCCCACTCAGGACACATATTTGTGTGACGAGCATAAATGTTTATTCTGTGTCTGGATGTTCTGTATGCATGACATGTATGTATTTAAAAAAAATCTATTAGTTATCTGATTTTCATCATACAAGCTTTATTTAGTTAAGGTTCAGATGGCGCTGTGTGTAATGCCCTACAATATTTATTTAAGTTAATTCACATATAGGTATATGTATATTAATTTGATTGTTTGACTATGTGACAAATTAGAGATGTATATAAAGAATAGTATACAAATAAGTTTGACAAATAATCGTTATTCAGTTGATAACTCATGGTGTCTGTTGTTCCAGCTCAAAAGACGATGAGATAGACGGCAACTGCATAGTACGAGCGAGAGGTCTGCCGTGGCAGTCCTCCGACCAGGACATCGCTAAGTTCTTCCGGGGGCTCAATGTTTCCAAGTAAGTGTTTCTCTTTAACACTTCGACCCAAACTGACCTATTGTATAGTACAAGTATATCTGTATAGCATAGCTTCCAAACGGCTGAACCCAATTCCGTTTAGCTTTTTTCTAAATAAATTAGCTTACTATTTTTATGTTTCCGTCCGTCCGTCCGTCTTGGCGGCTGGTTGGACACTGAGTGAGTGAGACGCAGCGCAGCTTGCTCGCGTACATTTTGTTGGCGACGTCACTAACACGCCGGAGTATCCAGACTCCACAAAGTGACGTGGCTACGCTTCCAAATTGGCGACGTTTCCAAACCGTCGCCAAGCGAGTTAACTGCCTTACATTTCAATACGAATTGTTTGGATACGTAACCCTTAAAGTACAGTCTGTTTTGGAAGTATGTACATACTTTTGACGTGCTATTAATTGTTTCGTCTATTTGTTGTTTAGGGGCGGAGTAGCGCTCTGCCTGTCACCCCAGGGTAGACGCAACGGGGAAGCGCTGGTGCGGTTCATATCGCAGGAGCACAGAGATATGGCGCTCAAACGGCACAAGCACCACATCGGTCCGCGGTACATAGAGGTAACACACGTTTTACAATACATTGATTTTAAAGTTGTCATAAGGAGCCATCTTCGTACTGAAGTCGTTGGTCAATAGGTAAAACTTCTTGGGATTCCATGCTGATTAGTCATGTCCACTCTTTGATGTCGTTTAACCATTTTTGTCTGGAACGTCTTCTATATATATATAATATTATAGATATAAAATCTATACATATAATATTATAGAAGATTGTTCTTCTTCTTTGTTATTGGCGTCGCACTTTGCGCATTTGCCAGTGTCAAGCATTTTGATATTTTTTAAAGTATTTATGATAAAACTAGTAAAATAAGTTTAAGTCACACTAATTAGGTCTAGTCTAGTCATACCCTTGTAAAGTTTTCTAGAACTTCAAAGGAGTTTTAGAAGCAATACGAAAAGTCATTTTTCATCATGTCGTTTTTATGTCACTCGTCTCATGTTCCCACACTCGCGCTTATAAATCAACAATTCATTGATAAAACTCTACTTTTCTACACCACTCGAAAAAACAAGAGTTTTAGAAAATAATACATTTATAATGCGGCGACACGACTTCTTCACGTTCCCGCCAAAATACACAGTGAAAGACGTCACTAATGTCACTGCATAGTGACATTGACGGTTCACATTATTTGACACTGACATCAGTTTTTTAACAAATTAATATCAAGGCATCCAAAAACTTCTAGGTGTACCGCGCAAGCGGCGACGACTTCCTCTCCGTGGCAGGAGGGGCGACATGCGAGGCGGCCGCCTTCCTGTCCAGGGGCGCGCAGGTCATCGTGCGCATGCGTGGACTGCCTTACGACGCCACGCCGCAACAAGTGGTAAGAACACTGAGCTATTTGGAATAAGACGACGCCGCGCGCGCGCTGTACTCCATGATAAAGGCCACCGGAGTATCCGACATAATTAAACGCGAGTATAACTAAAACAAAATGTGTCAAAAACACATCAGTTTCCAAAGTAAAATACTGAGCTATCATCGCTACAATAAATTAAAGAAATCCAATGGGCTTACTTGGTATGTGGTAGACCTCTGGTTACCAGAATAATTAGGTATATTCTGGAGCTGGACCTGGTGTTCGGGCTTAAAGATTACTGCAGCTAGCGAAATTACTGGGCTGTTTATACTAACTATCGAAAGTCTCAAAGTAATGAGCGCCAAAGCTGCGATGCCCAGGGTGCGATGCTTTGTTCAGCTTCTGCATTTCGCTGCAATGGTCTTAGACGTTATCTCTTACCATCAGGAAAGTGGCTCGTTCGTCTCATTACAATGATTTTTTCTTTTTAATTTGCATCGAGTTGATCGTTAAGAATCTTTTCTAGACCACGTGATGCGATTTTGATACGTACTCTTAGATCTGAGGTTCTCCCATATGGTGAGATGTCTTTATAACCGCTGAGAAATAAATGGTTCCACAAGAATATAATTTTGCTCGTAGTGCTATGAGACTAAACATATCTTAATTTTTAAGTTTATTTCAACACGACCTTCTTCGAGATACTAAAATATTATCACAGGAAGTAGTGGCACTCAGGACGATTTCTCCAGTTTATTCCAAACAGCATGGTCCGATTGCAACCTTGACCTCTTAAGATTATATTAATTAATAGGCACCTTATGTAAATATTTGGCTGAAGTCTCGTTTTAACGACTTCACGACTTGCCGATAAAGCAGTTACAAAAACAATTCGTACCTATGATGACACATGATAATATGGCTATAAGTTCTTAACAAACAACCTAAAATGGCAATAAAAATAAAAAGGCCTAACGCGAACAAGGTTCAATGAAAATTGCTCTCAAGTTAACGCAGCTTGTAAAGAGGTAATGCTAGATTAAACGTATTTATTTGTATGAGCTGTCAAAAGGCGGTTAACATAATGGACTGAGTATAAGTTCCCGTAATGAAATAATAAAATAAACACTTGAGGACTGATTTCGGAGCTGAGTATAAGAGCGACACGGGTAGAGTCAACTGTATATACCTTTATTGCTAGATGCAAGACACTGTTTATATAGACAGACACACATTTGGACACAATATTACACCTATATATAATTCATACTTCATAACACCAGACAGCCAAGCTCAGGCAAATGTGTTCTCGAAGACCACTAGGAGCCAAGTGACTGCAAGCAGTCGGACCAACACGAACGAAGAGAAGCGAAAGCGCCTCGGTTTCGGATTTTCCGTTACGGTGATGGGTATCACCGTAACTGAACATTCTGTAGCGATGATAGCTCAGTGGTTAGCGCGGTAGGTTCGCATGTCGAAGGGCGTGGGTTCAAACCCCAACAATAACGAGCTTAAGCTGCCGGTGAAGGAAAACATCGTGAGGAAACCATAGCATGGTGGTAGGGTACTTTCTAGTACTCGGCTGGCTAGCTACCACCCTCAAGTTGAAACTCTGCCGCCAAGCACCTAACGGTGTGTTCTGGCAGCCTCACTTGAGAGCCAGTTCCATTCCAGGCTAGGTGTGCTTTACCATCTTCGACCACACCTTCACTTAACATCAGGTGAACTGTGGTCAAACAACTAGCCTGTCAACCATTAAAAAAAAAATAAAAAAAAAATCAACAGCTGGCACGTAGTTTCCGGTATAGACTTTGATTGTTTTGCGTTCGGCAAGGCGGCAAATACAAGTGGCGACAACAAGTATTGGATTATTCATGCATAATAATACTGTCCTTTAGAAGCTTAAGCTTATGTCGGGATTTAAATCCACGCTTTACAGCGTGCGATCTGACCACTGTAACCTCTGAGCTATCATCGCTGCTATTTTAATACATCCCACTAATATTAAAAATGTGAAAGTTTGGATGGATGGATGGATGTTTGTTATTCTTTCACGCAAAAACAATTGAATGGATTTGGTTGAAATTTGGTATGGAGGTAGCTAAGACCCTGAATTAACACATAGGCTACTTTTTTTATCTCGAAAACATGTAGCGGGGTGCAGCTAGTCGTGTCTAAATAAGATTAACCCTTTTATTTTTATCGCAGCTCGATTTCTTCACAACGGGGGACGATCCAGTGCAAGTCCTCGACGGGTCTGAGGGCGTGCTGTTCGTGCGACGAGCCGACGGCCGCGCCACTGGGGACGCATTCGTGTTGTTCCCTAAAGAAGATGACGCGGCTAAAGCGTTAAGCAGACATCGGAAGCTGATCGGAGCGCGGTATATAGAGCTGTTTCGATCGACAACTGCTGAAGTACAGCAGGTAGGTGGCGTTTAATTCTTTACTACATTTTTCTTCCTTTTTTGACATCGAACTGAATACATTCTGCCAGTAATATTTCATTGACTTGATTATACATCTGCTTCAAGTGTTGAAGGGCGTGGGTTCCATTCCCACCCAGGACAAACATAAAACAATAAAACTTTGTTTGTATGTGTTGTGTGTATTATTGAAAAACTTCTATGGGTGACGGTTTACATAATACACTTGTATATTTTATATATATATTGTTTATTCTTCAGTTACCCCTATTACACTTAATTACATGAACTGAGGTCATTGTACTCGTTTACTCGCTTAGTACAGAATTAAAGGGATATCCGGAACAATGTTTCCATTGCGATTTTTTTCCTTTGTTTTGGCGTCGCGTTTTGAGCATTTGCCAGTGTCAAGTATTTATATATTTTCAAGTTAAATAAGTGTCTTCGAAGCTAAAGTTATAGTCAAAGTCCAGTCTTGGTTAAGTACAGTCCGTGTCAGTCAAGTCCAGTCATGCTTTAGTAAAGTAGTGGTGACTTTACTATAAAGCTTCGATGGAGTTTTGGAAGCAACACGAAAAGTCAAGTTTCACCACATTATATCATTTTCCCACACTCGCGCTTGTGATTCGGCACTTTATGAATAAAACACCACAATTTTTTCGTATAAACACTCGACGAAACACTAGTTTTGGAAAAAATACTCTTTCCGTGTTCCCGCCAAAAAAACTCGTTTCCATAGCGAAATAAGAATGTACCTACCACAGATAATACAATATTCTAACAATTACAAATATGTATTTAAAAAAGCATGTAAGTAATCCATTAGTTATCTGGTTCCCATAGTACAAGCTTTGCTTAACTTGGGGCTAGATGGCGCTGTATGTAAAGTAATTAGATGTCGATGTATGTTTACTACTGGAACTTTAATATTGCTGAAACTACACTTACACTCACTTGAGAGCCAGTTTCGTTCCAGGCTAGGTGTGCTTTACCATATTCGACCACACCTTCACTTAAAATCAGGTAAGCTGTGGTCAAACACCTAGCCTGCCAACCACTAAAAAAAATCGATGTTAACTTTTTTGATGTAACGTCAGCCGGTCCGGTGATAGTAATATTTTGTGGTAAATGAGTGCACTGCCCATAATTTTAGGCAGGATTTCCGAAAGTTTGACTAATTATTATTAGTCAAAACTTTCGGAAATCCTGCCATTTTATCCTTTGGCATTATAAATTAAACAAAAATTCTGATTGCACGTTTACGATGTTTTTATCGGTCTGTATTATCCATTAATTTTTTTCTAGTAATATATAAAATAATGGTGTATAAATAAAACGTCACCCGATCGCGTCCTCAAGCAAACGATTTTGTTTCTATATCGAAAATCTATTTTGTCTCGATTGACGGATTCAGTCAATAAAATATCGGAGTAATCGGTGTTCGCATATTCGAGGGCATTCTTTATCAGCCGTTTTGCAATTGAACTTGACATCTTACGAAATCAGACCATTGGATATGCAATAGGTATAAAACAAAAACAATTTATTGAAACCACATAAGGGAAAATTAGGTTTTTTTTTTTTTTTTTTTATGTAAAAGTAATGAGACGATCGAGGCGCTCTCCTGATGTTAAGAGATAACGCCTGTCCATAACCATTGCAGCGATACACAGAACTTTGAGTAACAAAACAACGTTCAGGGCATCGCTGCTTTGGCACTCACTACTTTGAGACTAGATGGTTAGTCTCAACAGCCCAGTAATTTCGCTAGCTGCAGTACCCTTCAAACCGGAACACAGTAATGTTTGCACACTACTGCTTGGCGGCAGAATATCTGGTACTGCGGTGGTACCTACCTAGACGACCTCCTGCTAAGGAAATCTACCACCAAGAAAAGTAGTAGAAGTTTTGGGGGGAACGCGGAAAGAGTCGTGTCGCCTCGTTGTATTTTTTTTTTTCAAAACAAGTGTTTTTCGAATATTTATGCATAAAAATGGTGGTGTTTTATTCATAAAGTGCCGAATCACAAGCGCGCGTGTCGGAAAATGATATAATGTGGTGAAACTTGACTTTTCGTGTTGCTTCCAAAACTCCATCGAAGCTTTAAAGTAAAGTCACCACTACTTTACTAAAGCATGACTGGACTTGACTGACGTGAACTGTACTGGACCAAGACTCGACTTTGACTATAACTATATGATAGCGAGAGCTGATCACAGTGGAATAATATTCATTATCTATTTAGGAAATAATAAATACTAGTAGCTTGAACATAACATATATTTTCTTGTAAGAAGTAAAACACGCAATCTATAAAACAAAAGAGTCACACTCATCCACGCCAAACATACTGGCACAACAGAACCTACATACACCATAAAGGATTGAACTACACTAGACCATGAAGTTCTAAACGACACTATCTTCTTTCTTTGGTTTTGGCGTCGCGTTTTAGCATTTGCCAGTGTCAAGTAATTATATATTTTCAAGTTTCAAAAGTTAAGTGCCATCGTAGCTAGTTTTAGTCAAAGTCGTCTTTGTCAAGTCCAGTTCGTGTCAGTTAATTCCAGTCATGCTTTAGTAAAGTAGTGGCAACTTTACTACAAAGCTTCGATGGAGTTTTGGAAGCAACACGAAAACTCATGTTTCACCACATTATATCATTTTCCCACACTCGCGCTTGTAATTCGGCACTTTATGAATAAAACACCACCATTTTTATGCATAAACACTCGACAAAACACTAGTTTTGGAAAAAAATACAACGGAGCGACACGACTCTTCCCGCGTTCCCGCCAAAACCCAAACGACACTATAGCCACGAGGCAACTTATTTACACTTACTTACACTTGACACTGACAAATGCTCAAAATGCGACGCCAAAACCAAAGGAAAAAAACATAGAGACAGCTCTTTTGACCCGAGCTGCCATCTGTGTTGACACGTCTGTTTCGACTTTCTCTAACAAATCTTGGTAATGCCGTTTTACACGGGATTGTTCAAGAAAAACGTGAACAGGAATTGCCTAGGCAAGCGTGCTCCATCGTCGGCCACAACGTCGCTTCCCTTTCCAATTTCAGATTAACTCTTAAGTTATGTTTAATAAGTAAGTTATAACTCTTTGGTAGCACAAAGTGCAAACCAATCAAGTATTATTATTAATGTCCACTTATTTCAATCTTATTACTTTATTTTATTAATTCTTCTTAACTACTGCTTGAACTAGTTTCTTTACTATAGGGTTATTAATGCATTTATTTATTTATTAATTAAAAACGGTTAAAAGCCAGTTACATCAAATGAATAGTCAAATTCATTTACATTAAATTAATATAAGGGTGTACAATGTACATAGTTCGGATCGAAACCTAAATCTGGTTCACCTCTATTAATTGTTGTGACTGTATCCTGTTTTGTGTGATATAATTAAATAAATAAATTTAAAATCTTACAAAAGCTAATCTTAGTGAGACGGTCGTATAAGGAAAATAATAATGTTATCGAAAACACTAAAATCGTTTCGCAACGCGTTTGAAAACACCGTTCTAGTGCTCAGCGGAGAACAATACAGTTTATAAATCATAAATGTATAAATATAATATTTTATTGCTTTATCTGTACACCTTGATGATTAACATTGAAAACCGTAGATAGCCGCCGCGATTTCATCTACGTTTTAATTTTCTATCTACCAAATTAAGTATTTAGTTAAACGAAGTACATGTAGCGATGATAGGTTAGCGCGGTCGGTTCACATGCCGAAGGGCGTAGGTTTATACCTCAACAATGAGCTTGAGCTGCCGGTGAAGGAAAACATCGTGAGGAAACCGTAGCGTGATGGTAGGATATTTTATAGTACTCGGCTGGCTAGCTACCATAGCTAGTTGTTATCTCTTTTAAATTGTGAGTATCTTCATCATTGTTCAAATTAAAAAGAATCACTAAAATTTGGTACAAAAATTGCGAAATAATCGGTAAGCCGAACATTCCGCCATTTGCGAGAAATTTGAAATTTGAAAATTGTGTTTCGACTACATTTTTAAAATCAAAATCACAGAATTTGTAAATTTCCGATTTAACTTTTCTTTTTTTTTTAATGGTTGACAGGCTATGTGTTTGACCACAGCTCACCTGATGTTAAGTGAAGGTATGGTCGAAGATGGTAAAGCACACCTAGTCTGGGATGGACTGGCTTTGAACTGGCTCTCAAGTGAGGCTGCCGGAACACAACCTTAGATGCTTGGCGGCAGATTTTCAACTTGAGGGTGGTAGCTAGCCAGCCGAGTACTAGAAAATACTCTACCACCATGCTATGGTTTCCTCACGATGTTTTCCTTCACCGGCAGCTCACGCTCTTTGTTGGGGTTTGAAACCACGCCCTTCGGCATGCGAACCTACCGCGCTAACCACTGAGCTATCATCGCTACAAACAACTACACAAATTAGTCGTAAGTAGTAGTAGTCAGTTAGTAGTAATTAGTAACTACAAGAAATTGGTGGTATGGATCGTTACACCGATATTACCGCCATCCGCCATAAGAAACGGTTGATAAACTTCTTTCTTGAAATCGGTTAAAAATCATGAATAAGTAATTTTTTAAGTAGACTTTTAAATTACAACGTTTAAATTACTCTTGGTTTTTATGTACGTATTTGTTCTCTAGTTGTTTTTGTCGATAAAATGCATCCAAACGACGTAAACATCATAAAATTGACGACTGTTGTCCAGCCTTTGTAAAGCTAATGAGGCTTAATGACCATACAAAGTTAATAAACTATAATTATTAATGATCCTTACAAATATCTTCAACTGATATATTTATGTTTCAAGCGCGCCCTTGTGACAAATTGGTAAGTAGCATGCAAGTTTGTAAGTTATGTTGTTTAGTGCTACTTTTTAACTAACCTTTGTCAAAGATTCCGCCCAAATCCTATACTACTTATCCCACTAATATTATAAATGTGAAAGTTTGGATGGATGCATGTTTGTTACTCTTTCACGCAAAAACTACTGAACGGATTTGTATGAAATTTGGTATGGAGGTAGCTGAAACCTTGGATTAACGCATAGGCTACTTTTTATCCTGAAAACATGTTACGGGTAACACCGCGGGGCGCAGCTAGTAAAATTATAAATGCGAAAGTTTGTGAGTATGGATGGTTGTTTGTTACTCTTTTACGCAAAAACTACTGAACGGATTTGGATGAAATTTAGAACACATATAGTTTATACCCTGGATTAACACATAGGCTACTTTTTATCCCGAAAACATTTAGCGGGTAACACCGCGGGGCGCAGCTCGTTTTATAAATGTGTAAGTTTGGATGGGTGTTTGTTACTCTTTCACGCACAAACTATTGAACGGATTGGGATGAAATTTGGTATGGAGGTAGCTGAGACCCTGATTTAACACATAGGCTACTTTTTATCCCAAAAATATGTAGCGTGTAACACCGCGGGGCGCAGCTAGTCTATTATAAAAAAAAGTATGCAATGAAGATTACTCCAGTCGACTTAAGCTCGACGATGTTTACTTATGATGCAAGTAGTCTAAATGTTGGTACATTGTTTGTCCGGATTGACGTCATAAAGCGCGTACATATGTGAAATTTTAATACTCGTAGGTAAAACGCTTATCCGCAAAACTTTTGTGTGTGCGATTTTGCGCTAACTTGAATGAAATACTTACTTGCAGTTTTGTACGAGAGCTATGTCGTAAGATTTTGTTATGCATGCATGTATTTATACATAACAATTTTATGTTTTAAAATCGAACGTCCAATTAACTAACTAGTGTGTAAGCATTAGTGTGTTCCGATTTGAAGGGTACTGCAGCTAGCGAAATTACTGGGCTGTTGAGACTAACTCTATCAAAAGTCTCAAAGTAATGAGCGTCAAAGCAGTAATGCCCTGGACTTTGTTTTGTTACTTAAAGTTTTGTTTATCGCTGCGATTGTCATGGACAGGCGTTATCTCTTACCATCAGGAGAGCGTCTCGTTCATCTCATTACTTTTTACATAAAAAAAAACTGCTTTAACACAAAACAACTGTCTCAATACATCAAAATTAAAAATTTGTCACAAAGCAACAAAAAAAAACAGAACTTATGTAATCTTCATCATCATCAGTCTTTTGTAGCCCACTGCTGGACATAGACCTCTCCCAAGACACGCCACTCAGCCCGATCTTCGGCTTTTTGCTTCCATCCACCGCTAGCCACGTATATCGTCACTCCATCGAGTCTCAGAGCTCCTACGACGTGTTCTAGAGTGGAGACCAATTCGTGGTCTCCACTCTAGAACACGTCTACCCCAGCGATTATCGGTTCTACAACAAATATGTCCAACCCATTGCCGCTTCAGCTTGCTAATACATTGAGCTATGTCTGTGACTTTAGTTCTCTGGCAAATTAATCTTATACCGATGTTATTTATACTTATAAAACTTCGGTGTGCAGCTATAAGTATACTATAACATTTAGGGAATACAATAGTGTTTACATCCCACTGCTGGGCTTTCTCCTACCCTGCAGAATGGAGTAGGTATGATTGAGTAATACTCCACGCGCTAGTGTCCAATTCACTTATACAATTCACACACACTCTTTTACACGTATCCTATATTTTAATAAGGATTATAAAACAATATTTCTTTTATAAATCATCGAGTCAATCGTAATGATAATGACAGCCCTGTTGGCTCATTGGTAGACTATCTGCTTTAAGAGCTGTAGGTCGTGGATTCGATTCCCATTCAGGACAAAACTTTTTGGGGTATAAATAAATGTTTGTTCTGTATCTGGGTGTTCTGTATGTATTATAAGTTTGTATATAAAAAAAGTATATAAGTATTTTATCAGCTATCTGACTGCCATACTACAAGCTTTGCTTAGTTTGGGGTCAGATGGTAATGTCCTATGATATGTATGTATGTACGTATATAAATACTATATTATATAAAAGTATATGCAGAGTTATATCACATTAATATTATAAAAGAGTTTGTGAGTGTGTTTGTAACTTCTTTACGCTCAAACGGCTGGACCAGTTTCGACAAAATTTGGTATTGAGGTAGCTGACACATAGGCCACTTTTAATCCCGAAAAAATGTTGTGTTCACATGGTAACAGCGGGTAACACCGCTGTACGTAACTAGTATGTTGACATATAAAAACTTTTTTGTCTATTGTAATATTTGGTCTCTCCTAATATCTCAAGTTAAGTTAAAACAACCCGTGTTTTAACTTAACTTGAGAGGAGTACAAGCCATTTAAAAATTAAGAAAGGTCCAAGAAATAAAGATATTTTATATTTTTTATATATTTTGTATTTATACACGATGTTTTCTTTCATCCATAAATCATTGGTTTTTAGACACGTACGCAAATTAGTAAAAATATCTTTAGTACGGGCCCGAAACCCAACTCACTCGTCATGATTGTAAATCGCATCTTCTCCCAATGCTGCATAATCTTTTCTATTTCTTATCAAACACTAACTGAACTCCAGGTCCTGAACCGGTCGTTGGAAAACCGAACAAGCCAGAACAGCACGCCAGCTGCAGCGCCGCAGCCCGCTGAAGGTCTGCTGCCGGTGGCACTGGTCCCACAGCACGTCATCACTTCTGGAACTGCCAAGGACTGCGTCAGACTGCGAGGACTTCCTTATGAGGCTCAGGTAAAGCTTCAGTGGCTCTTGAGACATGCTATCACACTAATATTATAAAGGTGTAGTCTGTGAGTATGTTTGCGGGTTTGTTACTCAAACGACCGAACCAATTTTGATGAAATTTGGTATGGAGGTTGCTGACACCCTGGATTAACACATAGGCTACACATACCTTTTATCCAGAAATGCAGTGTTCACGTGGGAATAGCTGCGGGTAACAACACGGGGCGCAGTCAGTAATACATATTTATTTAATTTTTCATTGCACACTAACAAAATAACATGTACAATAGGAGGACTTAATGCTAAAGCATTTTCTGCTAGTCATCCCCACAACAAATAAAATATGGTAGTAGACGCGCATCAAAACAAACAAATGTAGATATGTATCTAACATATATAATATATATCTAATCATGTATAAGTATATAACTAACACATAACACTATATATAGCATATATCCCAAATGAAACATTTATTCTACTTCTTCGTTATATACTCAACACTGCAGTGCTCTGACCATCATTACTATGAGACTTTGCTAGCCGCAGTACCCTTCATACCGGAACACAGATAGCTATACAGTTTTAACGCTTACCGTTACCCCTAAATCTTTCTTAATGACATATCCGCACCAAGCGAAACACTTCTACTTTCCCCCCGTCTTTTCTTCGCCAGTTGTTACACCTATATTTAAGTTTATTTCTTCTGTGTTCTTTATTTTGTACAATAAAGAGTTATCAATCAATCAATCAATTCTACTGTATCGAAATGATCTCATTTATTTACTGTACGGCAGGTTTTTGCTTCCACAAAGAATGAAAAAAAACATCAACCAATTTTGAAATTCATTTCCACCAACTTTCCTAGGTGGAGCATATCCTGACCTTCCTCGACGAGTTTGCCAAGAACATCGTAGTGCAAGGAGTGCATATGGTGTACAACGCGCAGGGCCACCCCAGCGGTGAGGCCTTCATACAGATGGACAGCGAGGCGTCCGCTTTCCTCTGCGCACAGCAGAAGCATCATCGGTACATGACCTTCGGGAAGAAACAGCGGTACATTGAGGTAAGTAGACATATAGTTCGAGATGTCGTAGTACTAGTTACATTTATTAAACAAAATAAAAAAACATACTAGGCGCTGGTCTTCCGGTGAGCCCTTGTAGTTTAAAAAACTCGTATCGGCTTACATTACATACAAAATACAAAAATATTTATTTAACAGAAAATATGTGTACAAAGATCGTAATATCTTACAATAGTCCCCGCACTAGTGCTAGCCTGTATCGCGGGAGGCTGGAACCGATTAAATATATTAAATTTAATGGAGAACTTGTACTATTTTTAACTATATAATTTGACACTAATAAATTAATAAGTTTATAAGCAAGGAATGCAGAAAAGTATATATGTGCATGAGGTGTGTGTGTGTGTGTGAGAGAGAGAGAGAGAGAGAGAGAGTGTGTGTGTGAGAGAGAGTGCGTGTGTATGTGTTGTGAGAGAATGTGTAAGAGATTTTATATTTGACAGCTAGTGCTGCTAGCTAGCCATTATTCTTTTATTACTGTGTTGTTATCTGCTTGGTTCTCATAGTACAAGCTTTGCTTATTTTGGGGCTAGATGTGTGAAATGTCCTACGATATTTCTAACTATTATTTCCTTTCGACCAAACTAATACGATGGCAGTGATACTGACTGTATAGAATGAAGTGCGCTTACTTACAAGTATCTGTTTATTCAGCATTTGAAGACGTCTAAATCCTACCAAAAATACAGATTCCGACAGATAGTTCGACATCTTCGCAGACTCTACGAGAGATGTAGAAATGAAGTGCTTTGTGCGGCATGTCTACTTTGTACGAGATTGAAATGTCCTGACTCTATAAAATATTTGTTTTTTTTTTTTATAATTTACTAGCGGCCTGTCCCGGGTGGACTTTTATTTTTAAATTAAATTCTAGTAATCAATATAGCAGGTTACGCAGGGAAAATGTAGCATTCTAATGGTGAAATAATTTTTGAAATCGGTCAAGTAGTTTTTGAGTTTATGCGTTACAAACATACAAAAATCCAAAAATACTAATCATTCCTCTTTATAATATTAGTATACAAGTATAGATTGTCAAAACTTTACAAATTTCAAGATGACCTTTGGTGATGGTATTCAATTCATCTCTGGCCTTTTGAATTTCATTAAAATCGCCCAAGGTAATGGTCGACGAATACAATGGCCATAGCTGAGACGGAGTAATCGGTATGTTTTGATGTATTGCGCAGGTGTTCCAGTGCTCTGGCGAAGACATGAACCTGGTGCTGACCGGTGGCGTGACGCCAGCCACGTCGCCCAAGGTCCTCTCCCCCGGTACGTTGATGTCCCCCCCGCCGGCCGCGGCCCCCGCCCCGCGCCTCCTGGCTCAGCATATAGCTCACCAGAGCCTTCTCGCACGACAACATGAGAACCTTCTCCTCGCCTCCCTCCGCCCCCCTATGCTCCCCATGCTCCCCACGTACGCTCAGCTTCGTCCCCCCACGCCTGCGCAGTACCAACTACCTCAGTTGCAGGCCGTTCTTCCTACCAAGCGGTCGTATGAACGCGCTTTCTCGCAAACTGACGCGACACCTGCAAAGCGTCCTTATACCGTTCCTCCGCAAATGACGCCGATGTCTCTCCCAATTTTCTCGTATGGCGGAACGGCTCCGGTTTTTTCATACGCTAATTCGAGTCCTATGTTGTCGTATGCCAGCGCGTTGCCTGGGGCAATGCCAACAGCATTGCCGTCAGGTTACGGCTCAGCGTTGTCTGCAGCATCGCTGCCAGCTTCTATGACATCGCCTTTCCCGACTCTGTCGATGTTTCCTTATCCGTACTACCCTGGTGTTTAAGTTTTGCCGCCCCTTTGCTCAACATTTTAGAACGCAACTCTGCAACTCGATTACTTTAACTGTCACTTGCAATCACTAATGCGCGGTTGATGGCAAGTTTTGCAAACGGAATTTCTTGAAAATAGCTAGCTGAGTATTGCCAGTTAATGAAATCACGCTGCAGATTTTGAATAGTGACTGTCTACCGATTTGTTACTTAGATCGATGTTCGTTGCTGACAATTACTTTCGGTTAAGTTCAACATGTAGCTTCTATAACATTTGAATCAATTTCATCTCCAAAATTTGGAGATTTTTGTACAAAATAACTGTAGTTAACGTACGCGGCAAAATAATTATGTAAGGCACAGTTAAGACGTTCGCAAACTTAAAAGTCTTACAAAATATTTTTTGAGGGTAGCTAAAATCTTTAGGTACCTGATGATTGTTATAAATGGCTATAGATTTGGAGTGGGGTAACAAAAAAAAATCAAATGACACACTTAACAATAATATGAGATTTGAACACAGTTCAAGTTGAGAATGTCGTGTGGAACTGAAATTTAAATACTAATTAAGCTTTGAATTAAGAAACCAAGATGTTTTTTTTAACAGGGTATAAGTAAATGACAATAAGCTCAAAAGCTACAAATCACCAATGTGCCTTGGATGGATTTTTGAAATCTTTTACAATTTTGGTTCGTGAATTAAAATAAAAAATTAATTAATCGAAAAATCGTTGTTAATTATGTATATTAATATTAAAGGCATCTAAAATTAAGCAGCTCCATTTATTAAGTTAATAGCTTTGTTGAATTTATCTTTACTTTATTCAAGTGTTAAACTCATAAAATATTTTTTTCTTAATTAGGGCTCGATCTCAAAACAAATAAGACAGACAAACAAACTACATAGATAGTTATTATTTACTATATGACACTGTTAAAAAATCAACTGCAGTAGTTATAAATACTTTTTATTTCTGACAGTAATTATATACATAGTAATAAACGTTTGCCTACATGGATTTTATTCACAACAATAAAAAAAATTTTTTGTTGTTTTGTTGATATACAAAACAACAAAAAAAAATGCTTCAAGATATTAAATATTTCATAAAATTATTACATAATTAAAAATTTGAAAGAGGACGAGATCGGGCGCAACTAGATTTAGGTTACTTATTAAAAGGCTCGGCCTACATATCTACAAAAATATTAAGTAACAAAGTTTGTTATTGACAGTTAGCAACATAAACGTCATTTTTTTATTTTTGACAGCTAGGTTTGGCCGCTTTGTTATACCACAGGTTGTTAAACCGTAGGCTATTTAATTGTATTTACCTACTCTTAAGGCATAAAATGAGTAGGTAAAACGTTGTGATTTTTGATCATAGACATTCCAATATGAAAGACAATGATTTTTGCCAATTTTTCGAAGGCTGAATACAAGTCTGACAAAAATGAGTACTTATTATGTACTTTAAAATCGATACTTAAGTTTGATTTTTTTGTTTTTCGAGTACAATGCACTTTTTGCGTTTAGTTTACACATTGTTCTGTAAGTAAATGTTTAGTGTGTTGTTTATTTTTTGTTTGCATTTTTGCACATTTATGAATAAGATTGTAAGTTTAATTTTGATTTCAACTGGCGTACGTTCCCCAATATCCTTTTCTGTCCTACCCCTTTGTTCTTCTAAAAAAATCTACAATATTATCACCTAACAGTAACGCATATCCACCTAGCTTAACGTCATCATTATTTTATACCTCACACCACATAGTGTAGCCATTGTCTATTATTTAATATTATATAAATAACAATTTTATTTACATATTTCCAAACAGCAATCTTCTAACAAGGCAAATAAAAAATCTATAATGTTTTATATATGTTTTGGAAATATGTGTTTAAAATTGGGTGATCTGTATAATGGAATAAACTTATACTTAATTAAGTTAACGTCATTGTTGTATGGTGTTGCCATTGTCTCAATATATCACAAAATAGTTTTATGGGGCTTCAGTCACAAAACACGGTGTAATGGCTAATCTTTGTTCTGTCATAGGTATATAAATATTAACTGTTATTTTCGCAAAATACTTGAAAAGTTCGTATCAAAAGAATTTTATTACTTTTTGTATTAATGGCATTAAGTTTTGAGTAATAAGTCAAATCCAATTCATACGCTATTAAAAAAATATTACACAAAATTTTCACAACTTAATGTCATAAATCATTAGTAAACAATAAATTCGTAGTAAAAACTGTCTACTGCCGTTCTGAAAATTTTATAGTTGGGTGCCAAGTCTTATCTCAATGAAATATTTTACAATTTATATGCTATTATTTGTTCCTTATGGATTTAAACTGTTATATTTTGGTGTATCCGTGCGAGGGTGTGTTTTGGAAAATGCATGAATTGTTAACGGCCGCTAAGTTTATGAAATAAAAGGCACTCGCTTAACTGGGGCATCAGAGGATTTTAGAAAACTTGAGATAAATCTCTGTCTCCAGTTATCTTACATCCTGTAAAATAATATTTACAAAAGTAAACTCTCTAGCGTGATTAAACAGCAGCAATAGAGAACTTATAGCATGTACTGACTCGCGGCCAGTGTTACTCGTGTGCATGGTTAGTAAGTTGTGACTAGTTTCACTTGGTGTTTCGCAGGGGGCTCCCATTGGCCCGCTTGTTTTAACGTTTTCCACAGCACATCGCGACGGGACACCGACTTTAGAACTGTGCGTCAGATTTTGTATAAGATGACTTTGACCTTAGCTTTCACACTGGTACTTTAATCTTTGCTGTTTGGATGGTTTTACAATATATTTGCTTCAAAACGAACTGGGCATAATGTAGAGCGATGGGACTAGTTGCTTTAATTCAGTTACAGTACATCCAAAGTGCTTCTTAAAGTATCAAGAGCAAGTTTTGGAAAGAATTACAATATCCTCCAGTCATTAATGCAATCTTCTCACGGCTTTCTATTCTATGCTCTTCTGAAACTTCTTTAAAGCTTTTATATTCGATGTATCATTCCAGAATATTTGGTACAGAACGGGAATTTCAATAAGGTTTAGTGCATGCACAGGTTCACTTTTGTGTGGTTTTGTCGATATAATCATTTTGGCGGTATATTTGTTATCGATTGGCTGTCAATGGGATAAATATTTTAAATACAATTTTTAAATATATTTATATAAATACAATAACATGAATTCGTTAAATAATTTAATGCACGTGATTACTTTAAGAATATCTTAAAGAAATGTAATGTTTAATTTTGAACAGTTTTTCATTCAAATATTTGATTATAATTTCAAAACGAATGAAATATTGTCACGTGCTAAATTTTATTGAAATAACTGTTATAAATTTATATTTTAGTGACTGGGGGACGTGGTGTGAGGATGTTAGACTATTTAATTTCTGTCGATATTTGGGGTCACAAAAATATGAAATCAACAAATGTGTTTAGCATTTTATAAATATTTTTTTTTATTTAATAAAAAATGCGTGACACGTTTTTTCTTGTTGATATATTATTATCTTTAAATCATAAAAATGAAGTTCTACATCTAACGAATATTATGAATTAAAGTCAATTCTATTGCCTCGTTAGATCTTTAGTGATTTTATAAGTTTTATAGTTGATTAAAATTAGTTTATAAATAAATCCGTAATTTACGTGTTAGAATAACATTGCGAGTTTCTCTGGTGAGTGGTTGTGCTATGTGTATCATTCGTCCTGTAGAATATTAAATAGATTTATTGATTTGTGAAGGAAGGGTATACTAACATAGCTTCTTTAAAAGGCCTTAAGTATTGTCTCTTATATGTTTACTAACTTTATGATCATGAATTCTGGGTGGTCGGGAGGGAGAACTTTAAACTGGTAAGTATATCATACGAATCTATGTAGATAACCCCATTTCTAAATAAGTGTGTAGGCTATAAAATAGGTGCACAAAAAGTAAAAAGAATGCGTTATGGTATTTTCTAATTCAAAATTTACACAAATAGAAAAAAAAAACAATATGATAATACAATTAAAACTGACGTGGTTTTGACACATTTTTGTTTTACTTATGAGGGATTACTGACGTTTAATTATATCGGAAACTCTGACTATAGTTTCGGCCATAACTCACCGGGACGTCATCAGATACGCGACTCTCATATGCTCCATAAAGACAAGGTCTCCAAGTGAGTAATCCCGCATAAATCAACCAAAAATGTGCAACTACACGTTTATTATTTGGTGTCAATTATCGCGGTAAACTATACATTTTCCAGAAAGATTTTATTTAAGAGCAATATCGACGAACCGAACGAAGTAAAATCGATGGTAGTTGATTGATTGAGGCGATCCTTTACTAAAATTCATTTTAAAGTATTAATGAGTATTTTTAAAGTTTTTGTGACTATCGTCAGAGAACCGTTTGACACATTCAATTAAAAGCGGCAATTGTAGGTACAAAACATCGAAATGAAACAAGGGAATAAGAATATTACAAAATGTTTTCCAGATATGTTTAGTCTATGGTGAGACATCGTATAGAAAAAATAAATAAATAAAACAAAAATTTAGATAAATACCAAGAATGGTATTTATCTAAATTTTTGTATTTATTAATTAAATAAGACAAGCTGAAATTAGGGATATAAGTTAGAAATGATCTATATTAGTTATAAGAACACTTACACACATACACTAGTATAACTTTCCTTCACATAAAATATATTAGATACTTAGCACAATCATCCTGACCCTGCATTCTAACATAGCTTTATTAACTGTACGTTAGTATGTTAAATGTATGGGGACTTGTCACGGGAACATATCAACGTGAAAGCGTTTCTTTAGTAAGCACTTAGCTTCGTCATGTTAATACAAGTATACTTATTAATACGGGGCAGGCAGTTTAATGTTGATATTATAAGTATTTCAAGAATTACTTACATTTTTTTAAATCGTAATATGATATAATTCTTTATTTACTTGATATAGGCTAAATATATATGACTGCGTGAACTCAAAACTTATAAGAAAAAAGATAGAGCTGGTGAGTATCACCTGTCAATAAATAAAATAGAAAATGTCAAAAATAAAAATTATTGACATGCCTTTTACAAAAGATGGTAAAAAAAGTTGTCAAACGCATAATTGAGTTTTTAATCTTTATTTTAGAAAAAGGGAGCTTCTATGATTGTTTTTATCAGCAATCAAATCTTGAATATCTTATAACAACATTCTAGTCCAACATGGTCCAACCTTTGCATATTCTACAATACGATCTGCTTTGGACAATGCATGGAACTGCAGGTGATAGACTTGTCTCAGGAAAGGGTAAAATGCTTAGTGTGTCGTAGAAGAAATAAACTTGTGCTTATTCGACTATTCTTGTTCTCTAAACGTTCAAATCTTTGAGAAATTTTGACATAAGACGCACACTATTGCACGCTTATGTCAAAATGTATATTTGCATGTTTAGGGAATGAGTTAAGTTAATGGGATAAGGTCTTAAATGCCCTTTAGTGGCTGGGTCTCTGTTCAGTTGTGCCATTGGACTCCCATCAGTATTTAACAAACAGGCGTAAGTATCTTTTCTGTCATTGTTGTGGGGTCACATAAAATTAGCTCTTTCTTACTCTTGAATTTATCGCATATAAACTTTGTTGCGGCCTCAACTTCGCTAGTTGATTCAAATAATGCATGATTTATATATGCACTGCATTTAATGTCTAATAATGTATTCCATGTTTGTCTAATCGAGCAAAATTAATTTTTATTATTATAAAAATTATTAAATTATTATTAGTTATTTCAATAAATACGAGTATGTGTGTACATTTGGCGTAAATTACTAATTTATGTGCAATTCTAAAGTGATTTGAGGTCGCAGCAAGAGGTGCTAAAGTACTAGGGTACTAGGCGTGCATAAGTTTGGTAAAGTCCGCAGCTTGGTGGTTGGAGGCAAGCGACGACGTGTGTAACAAACAATAAGAGAATATCAGTATTGGTGTAAGTGCACTGCTTTGGTGGACTGTTAATGCGTTCTGAGACCCTGGTGAGTGTTCATCTTGTTTTTTAATATTAATATTTACATTATTGTGTACGTCCCGATTCGACATTCGCACAAAATGCTCAGCTTCCAATCTTCCACTATTAATTGTTATTGATATGTTGGCTCAGCATTTTTAGATATTAATCTACATAGATTTAACATGGGGTATATCATACCATGTTAGTGCTATTTGAGGGCTCTGGAATCAACGGGTGGTATATTGGTAAAAAGGGTAAAAGTTTAAGTTTATTGACGTGATAAATCACAGCACGTCTGATATATTTTTGTATTAATACTTATACTATACCTTTTTATCTACTTGTAATAATAATAATTTAAAAAAAATTAAGAATACTTATATCTAGTTCAAAAATAACAAAAATATTATGTACAATTTCTTTAAAGTGTGACTAACAAAAAAAATGCATGGCAGTTACTATCGGCAAAATTATATGTTTTAGCTTCAATATATACTAAAAGTTTACAAAAATGTAACACGACACTATGTGATACCACTCTTATCTTACAATCGTATTGCCTGTAGGGTAAAAGTGCTACATTACGTGACGCATGCAGGGACGAAATATAAAACTCATAACAAATTATTTATTCATATCTATAAATTTATAGGTCTATAATTTTAGATATACCTAAAAAATGTTTTCAATCTTTACTACTTTTGCTAATTTTATATTTGATGCGCCACAGGTCCTCTTACTTACTATTACCCTGCCATGGGGGGAACGCTGCCGCCGCCGCCATTAGTCTACTGGGGTTATCCAACACCCCCCGTGTCGCCTGCGCACTACTACCACCCGCCACATCACCCACAACCAATGGTAAAAAAAATAGTCATTTTTGAAAATTTTAGTCAATCGTCACGATTATACATTGAAGCTGCGTCGGTCAAACCTAGATTGTATTTTTTTTAATTTAAAATTGATTTCGTTTTGTGTTCACTTGTTAATTTATGTTTATTCTTTTTTATTTTAACACAATTGTGTTTAGTGTTTATAACCGGGAAATTATCTCGATGTTTCAGCGATGTAATCAGCTATTGACCACGACTAGAGACTGATAAGCTCGCTATTATCATCATTTCACGATAATAGCGAACTAATTTAAGTATATTTCAGTTTTTTTTTGTATAATATAATTTATAATTTTTTATCACGAATATATTTGGCAGAAATTACGTTACGAAAAGTTACGTTACGTTATTTTGTCAAAAAAAAAGTTTTGTTCATATTAATTTTTGCAATAAGTAAAAGCATTTTCCTCCCCAACTATATCTCAAGTTTTAAGCAAATGCAATCAACTATAATAATAAAATCAATCAATATAAACATTTATGGTGGTTGCAATTTGCGATTAGAGTTGTGGCTTTCTGTGGCTTTTTTTTGTCAATTTATTGCTCGAAGCACGAAATTTGCATTTTTTCTGCTCTAAAACAAAAGTGATTGTTTCACAAAATATGTTCCTGCGTAATATATTTTTAGTTGTATTTATTTAGTAAGTATAACACAAATACTTTTGGAAAGTCACAATATTTATGATATAATAAAACGAAATTCTTGTGCTTTAGGCAATAAACTAAATTAAATTAAAAAAAAAAACGTCAGTAGGTTTACACTATTTCGTGAAATGGTGTAGGATTATTTATTTTTTTATATCATGTTAAGTTACTGATTGTTTGATACATAATTATCTATATATCTTACAAAGCTTAATATTAGCTTTATTTTATTTCAGATGCCGGAAGTTGTATCCGTGAATGGCGGTTCTCCCATACCCATTCCACCCCCAGCTGCATGTCCTGAATGGCCGATATTTATGGTCAACTAATAAAAACGTATAGCATAATTATCGACAAATTTAACATCAAGTACGAAATCATATTATGTACAATGTAGAAGACGATAACAATTAGCAATATAAAATACAAATATATATATAAAATCACTTGGAACATATAGACATCAAAGTTATAAATAAATAAAATATCAAAATGGAAAAATTATGTAAAAAATTACCTAAAATCACATCACAAGCATGTGGCAATCATGTTATAGAAGTTATCAAAGAACATACCTACTATAAGATGTATTATGTGATTGAAAGTATAACAAAATGCGTATTGTATAAATTATTAATATGAGCGCATAAAAAGTATAATCAATAAATATTAAGTACTCAATTATCATTATTTATTTTTCTTGAAATACTTATACTTGTTGTTATAATCATCTGTTATTAAATATTTTCTGTGATCTTTCCTAATTTTTCATGTGAATCTGAATGAATTTTATTAATTTATTTTATTTCTGAGTAAGCGTAAGCGTATAACTTTTTTTTATTAAATCGCAATCATTTTTATTTTGTAGATTATATGATACAGACACTATTAAGTTAAGTAAACTCATTTAAATTCTATTTTTTTAATTTAAAAATACTACATTGTGAATGTAAGGTCATTAGAATACAGAATTTACATATTTATACAACCCTATGCATATTATTATTTAATATTCATACATAAGTACATAACACATAAAGATATTTTTCTATATTTTATCTTGTTTGTTAGAGATGATATTTGTATGTTTTGTTTTTAAATTTTAGATGGTCTATCATTTTGTTGTCTAATCTATGATTTAAATGAATCTAAAGTTTACTAAGTTTAAACATAAATAATTATAATAATGTTTTTTTTTTTTTAATGGTTGACAGGCTAGTTGTTTGACCACAGCTCACCTGATGTTAAGTGAAGGTGTGGTCGAAGATGGTAAAGCACACCTAGCCTGGAATGGAATGTATAGCCTTAATTGGCACTAGGATAAAACTATAACTATATTAGTTTTGTTTTTAAACCAAAATGTCTTTAGACTCGTTATGACAATAGATTTAAAATTCTATAAGTATGATTAAAATAAAAGCTAATAGTCCCTAATATGCTTCTTTCAGAATAATGGAAAAGTTAAATAAAAATGGTACATTTTCATCTACATAAATATAAACAACGAATGTTAACAATGATATATCGGTGCTGTTGTTATTTATTTTCGTATTTTTGAAACCAAATATATTTAAAAAATAAACACTTGCTCCTTTAGACTGTAAGTCGAAGCTCAACTAGTGGTAGTAATAATACATTATGTATATGATATACAAAACCATAAATAAATATGCCATAATTTAAGCTTAGATTTAGCGACATGAGCAAAATGCTCGCTCTTATAATTTTTGGATTTACTGCTCAGAGCGTACGCTGTTTGCTCGCGTGTGCTTTTTGCTCACACCTAGATTTAGAATGCTTACAGTCAAGCCAAATTTACTGCAATTGTCGGAACTCGTTTATTATGTAACGTACCTAGATTTCGGAATATTTGTTATTAAATTATTAGTCTTGCCCAAAAGAAAGGCCAGTAGATTCTGGCAAGAAGTTTGGCTTAAGATATGTAATTATTATGTTGTATTTTATGACTAGATATAGCCACCGGCATGGATTTAAATGACTAAATGCGCAGTCTGTTTGGGTGAGATACAAGAGGGTTGGCGCCAATTTTTGTGCCAATGTCAAAAAATATGTTACATTTAAGCAAGTGAGAAAGTGTGGAGTTTTTTGAACAGACGCGCAGATATCCTTTTAACTTTTGCTTGTGGCTCTAGATCCATGCCGGTACATATATAAAAGCAACTGAATTTGAGTGTACTTTTTAAATATTATAATTACTATATAAAATAACAGCTCAAATGATAATCATAGTTCAGATGCATGATTGCTCAATTCGATAAATTAGTCTGTTACTGACTTAAAAAATACACTCAAAATTTCACGGTGATAAAGTACGATGGACCAAATATGGCCCAGTCTCATAATCTCGTAGTGTTTCAACTAATTTTATGTGCTAATTATTAATTAACTTATCTATTTAATGGTTTTCCGGAGGTCGGTCATTTTTAAGTCTGATCGGTTATTCTTTCATCGAATTTTGACATAATTTGATACGTTGAATTTGACATTAATGTCAATATTTATTGAGAAGATCTTTTTAAAGAATTCCTTCCAAAAAAGCAAACAATATTATCACTTCGTTCAATGATCAGAGAAACAGACGTACAAGCAATTACTGTGCAAACACCTCTAGTTCTTAGAACGAAGAATCCGTTTCAAGATTTTATGTTAAATAATCTTTATTATTATTATCTTAACACTAATTAGGTACACATGATTAACTAAAAAAGTCGAGACTTTTGTATTATGATCGATATCCGAGACCTAAATACCTAAGATTAAGCCACAATAAAGGTTTCTGAATTTTAAATTCAGCTGTGGATTCATACTATTAATGAATCATGTAGCATTATTTTAGTGTAAAGCCAAAAAATTAGGTATATGTTGCAATTACAATAAAAATACATACAAGCCCCTTATTTTACAGGAAAGTTTTAACATAATAACTAGATAAATAAAATAATTTAAGCAAAATCAAGCAATGGCTGATGATTTACTTAGAACTATGGGACAATTAGCCTGATTGCGATAGCGAGTGACACCTAACGCAATCAGGCCGCAGATCTCTTCGTAACAATATGTCAAGCTAATTTAGGCTATGACTCACTGGATTTAGACATTAAATCGAACACCTGCCCCGTAAATTCTAATTCTGATTTTCTATACAACTCTCAAGAATTTCTATAAGTATACAAATAAGTTATTATAGAAAATAGATTATATGCTAGGTATTGTCTATTTAAATAGTTAGTATTATTGAAAAAATAAAACAACAAAATCGAAATGTCTTCCAACATTGTAGTACTTTACGTAATATTAGAATTTAAAACAACTTTCTAAGTAAATATGTCACAATGTGATTCTAATAATTATTAAACGAGTGAAATTCGTCATGAAAAATATTTCGTTAATTTTTGTTTGTCAAATGATTTTAATCAATAAGTTAGTTTATCAATTAAGTTTTCTTTTATGTCATATGACTTAGTATCTTGAGAAACTGTGTTACTGATTGTTATTTATCTTAGTTTATTTATAGAAACTGGTGAATTTGAAACACATCAATTGCTCTATCATTAAAGCTGTGAAGCATTAGTTATATAATTATTTTCTCAATGTCTATAATACCGAGTTTAAATTTTAATTTATCTTAATTAAAACTTTTGATTACTTCACTACTAAATAATATAATAATAATCATAATCGCTAACTTTATTCATTCCACTTATGCTTATAGCACGAGTAGGCAGGCCTTTACGATTGAAAGTTGACAGCAAATATAATCCAACCGAAAAAGCGCTTTGGGGTATTTGGTGTGTTTCGATATACCAAGATAGGTAGATTATATATTTTAATCATAAACCATGACAATATACAAACACATAAGAAAACAAGAAAAAATATTAATTTAATTATTAAAATATATTTTAGTAGGTATTCTTAAAATTATTATTTTTACGGAACAATTACGTATTCTATTTTTTTCTGTATATAAAATGACAAACACATAATTTTTTTGTGATATTATTCCGGAAATATTGTGGTTAATTTGTTTTTCATGATTATTTATAATCATCTATACCCGCGTCGTGATTTATTTTCCCTGCGCGGAAACCTAACATTAGAATATTAATGTCTCGATTTCTTATATGGAGAAACGTTGGTATCACGACTCTCATACTAGGTGGGAATCTCTTGAAGGCAACTTTGGCGCTTATAACATTAAAAAACAAAGATTTTTAAAACAAAAAAAGTGTTTTGCATGAACTTCATCAAACGGATATTTTCATATATCGCACGCATAATCAAATACTGGCTTAACTCAAAAAAGTCAGTTTTTGGGAAATCACGAAAAACGACCTCGTCGGCTTTTTTTTAAATAGAATAAAAATTAATTAGGTAAATAAATATATTAATTTTTTTTCGTGTAGTCTATAAACTTATCAATAGTTATGTGTTATTTACTTTGTTCAAATTAAATAATAATAAATATTTTTTTATGTTTTAAAATTAACTTCTTGAGTTAAGCCTGTCTACTTTTAAAACTAAAGCAAATAAACTTTATTGTTGGTGGCATATTCAACTATAAGTCTGTCTTGTTTAAACTAATTTCCTTATTTCAAGGACTCAATATGTTTTTAGTCTGTTTATTAGTAATCAACTTATAAAACTTACTATTTATTTTTGTAGAAAATACACTCAACTCGGATTCGGTCTAGGTTCAATTAAACAACAGCAACTTCACATTAACAGCGTCCGACACAAACTGACATCAGTCGGTGTTTGAACAAAGACTGTGTGAGAAGCACATAAAACTGAAAAAGACCGATATTGTGTAAAGGTGGTCTATTGACGCAATTTTGATGTTTTTCCAAATTCATATCATAGATGGCATTAAAAGAAGCCTGCGTCTATACGTAACTCATTTTTGACCTAACTCCTAATCGGTCAGTATTTGATTATGCGTGCGATATATAAAATACAATCATAAAAATGTACTAATTTATTTCAGTATAAGTGAATACTTATTCACTGTTGTTTTCCCAAAACTGCTGTTTCATAGGAAGTTTGTTGACTCAAACCAAATGTATCTAACAGACTTGATCTTGTTGACATTTTCATTTATTTTAGATAAAATATAAATTACATACAATTTTGTGGTACAAGCATATCTACTAGGACTGGATTGTAATTAAAAATACTCGTATGTGCATACAGAAAACAAGACAATTAACTATATCGAGATGAGTAAGATGCTGTACCTGCAAAGCAGCATTTTTCTTCGTGATATCGGGGTTGATCCTCTTTCGGCTCAAACCTTATAACCTTGTATAGATTTGGTGTAGCAAAGTTGCCTTCGAGACAATGTTAACTTATTACGACAAACTTTGATTCGAATCGAAATAAATTATATACCTACATACATAATTAATTATTTTTAATATATTCTTGTATTGTTTATTAAAATTTTGTTACTTTTATATTTGAAATTTTAATAATGTAGTCCAGTGATATTCTCTTTAAAGTGATCTAAGTAGATAAAATGTATCACATTGATTGTTACCTTTATAAATGTGAATACAGACGGAATTTCTCCTGGCTAAGTATTTACCTAGAACTTGCCCTTTTAATGAAATAATGAACGATCTTATAGGATTGACACATACAGACGCGGCCTATATAGTAGCTGCCTATTTTAGGCAGCTACTATATAGGCCGCTACTTTTTTAGGCAGCTACTATATAGGCCGCGTCATTTCATGACGCTAGATTTGCTGAAACTGTAGTATACCACAAGTTTCAATTTTTTTTTGTTTCTGCATCGTGGCAATCTTTTCTAGGAACAATAAGCCACTTCCTTGGCTGATAAACATTTATCAAGTAAAACAACAAATGCCATAAATTGCTGAAAAATTTCTTTACAGCAAACTCTTTGTTTCATTGTGGAAATCTTCTGGTGAGATTAGGGATACCATGTCTCTTTAGCGGGGTGGGTAAGTCCACCTTTTCCGCTTGGAATCTGCAAGTTCATTTACGTGGGCTGTTGGTTTCTCCTGGTAGATACTTCAGGCTACTTTGGGCTATTTCTAGCCGTATGCCACAACAAAAAAAAAGGTCTACGTTACATCTTTCTTCTCTCTCATTTACCTAACGAAATGTCCCTAAACGGAACACGTCCATGAAATTTCACCCTCTGTTCCAATATCGAATTATACTAAGAAGTTTTACTTCAAGACACCACATCATTAACAGAATACCAATTTGCGACCTGCAGTTTGGTATCAGGCGTCCTAGACAAAGGAAAACATAAACAAAATTGGTTTAGCCGTTAGGAACCTACGATGCTACAGAGAGAAAATTAAACTCGTAAAATATCTACTTATGTTTGTGAGATTAAAAAGACAAGACAAAATTTAATCTTGTCTTGGTTTTTGATCTTATTTTTATGTAAATAAAAATCGTGTCATTTCGTTTACCTACTTACGGGAAAGAGAAACATAAATTAATAGTAATACAACGTCGTTTATTATTGGAATGTAAGGATAAGGTAGTATGGATACTTAGCCTTTGTTTTTTTTTATTTCAATTTAGATTTGTATCGTTTCCGTCTGTATTTACCATGTTTCTGTTATTTATAATTTTACTATAGAATGATAATTACAACTAGACATGATTTTAATATAAGTAATTATTTTAGTAATAATGTACAATGTGCAATTTTAGCAAATATACATAGTTATACAAATCGATATTAAACGCCAAAATATGTTTTGGTTTAGTTACAAAATAGTGAATGTTCCGATAAATAAACTATGTCTAGTTAAATATTGCGTTTTATTTCATAGATTAAGTTTTTTTTTTAATTCGAGTCAACGATTTACCTGGAAGACTGTGGGGCACTTATTAGAAGGTAAAGAGAAACTCGAATCGTTGTTGTACCCTGTATCGATCATTTAATTTTGTATTTCTGATAAACAATTTTCACTATCTTCATTTTTTATTAGTGTGCACAGTTTTTAAAGTTAAATCGAATGATGATGATGCGCGAGTGAGACGGCTTCTTGTTTTGTCTCGCTCGCACACTATAAACGTACGGTACGTACGAGCAGCGTTGGATTTCGTACTATAATTATAGTATTTGTACTACTATTTCATGCTCCGTACTAGATAATATCCATACCTAAGGATAGTACGGAAAAATACTAAAATTTCGTTACTTCACTTAGAAAAGACCAAAATAGGTATATATGACACACGTTTATAGCCAAATCATCTGTAAAAAAAAAATCATTGAGTATTGTTTGACAGCTTACCACTACTAAGCTACACTACACACTACTAAGCTGTCAAACAATACTTCTTCTTCATCTTTTTTGATTTTGGCTTCGCATTTTATCTTAAAATTGTAACTTGCACTGGCAAATGCTTGGGGTGCGACGCCAAAATCTAAGAAAAAAATGCAGCAAAAGTGGCAACTGTACCGATTTTATTCTTTCGTATACTCGCAGTTTAGAAGAGATGTTTTTATAATTACATGCTAAGGCTGAAGAAAGTAATAGTCAAGAACTTACATAATTTAGAACAGGAGTAAATTTTGTATAAACATGTTGATTTTAACTATCTATTTTATTGATTAACAGCTTTTTTAAACAATGTAAGATTTAAAAAAAGTGTACTATCGGCGTACTACTATTTTGATGGTCTTGTACTATATTTTTCAACGTACCCGAATCCAACCCTGCGTACGAGCAAGACCTTGCGCGCGCCAGTCTGCGCGTGCCGCTCGCACGGGATGGTAGTTGTCGCTCTGCACTCTGCCATGCTTAGCGATGCCGCTCGTAGTCACTACAAGACAATTTCGGAACATTGAAGTCTGTTCCAAATCGATCAGCGGCGCTAGTCGCAGGGTGACCAGATAAAACTACAAAAACACCAGTGTAAGGAGAAACCATAGTCGACTAGATATCTAGGAAAAATATTGGAATGTCAATAAATGTATCATACATATATCGAAACCTTAGGTTTTGATGATTATTATCTACATACTAATTACAATCTTTAATACATAATAAACTTACTAAGGGTTTAAGACCGAATTTAGCCTACGTCTATTTCGATAAACAACGGGTGGGTCGTTAAGGTGGTTCGATTTCCATACAAATAATTTTTTGCCATTTATGGACAATGGAGCATAATTTTACAGTGAAATCACTGCTATTGGCATTTATTTGCGGTAAATCACAATTGCTTTAATAAAACAGTAGATTATTAGCTGTTTTATTCAAAAATCATAAATTATTCATAAATTTGAATTTATGCTATTTTATGTTAAACTGGGCATTGTGACTGGACGTAATAGGGTATTAGACTAAAATACATAGACATTCTAGGACCCCGTTGTCAACTATTAATTTAGTTATGAATTTTAATACTGTTGGTACCTAGTTATAACATATCTACCAGTTTCCTATAGACATGCTAGTCATTCAGTGTTTTTTTCTTAAATTCAATTTTATTACATGCTAACGTATTTATAAGCATAAAGATAGATTCTTGCAGTCATTGCTTTTACATTTAAGTTGTACCTACGGAAAACTGGCTAATCTGGCGAGTTGTAGATTTATAAGTATGTATTTACAAAAAAAAAGTATTTATGTATTCTATCAGTTATCTGACTTCCATCACACAAGTTCTGCTTAGTTTGGGGCCAGATGGCGCTGTGTGTATAGTCCTACGATATTTATTTTATTTTTTATTTTATATGGCACTAGCGAGACGGAACTAGCGTTAGTGAAATTCTTCAATCGTCGCTCAAAAAGCGCTAACATCGTCTGCAATATCTGCATGGTACCTACGTAATTGGATAAAGTAAAACACAAAAAGTACATCATTTCGTTTTAATCTTACGTCACCACAAATAAGTATGACACATATTACAGGATGGATATCTTACAGTTAATTCTAACAAATTCATTATAGAATATTACTGACCTCCCTCAAAAATCATAGAGAACTTAAGCAGATAAAAATTGATCATTTTTGTTCTCTTAAGGGCCGTTCAAGTATTACCTAAGCAACAGTGGGGTGCTTTGCTATGCTTACTTTGCTTAATATAATTTAGCGAAAATGCCGCTAGTTAAACCAATGTTTAATGGATATTTTATGGAAGCATAGGAGGGGGGAGCAAGAGCTTTGCTTACTTTTTCTGACAAGGGGATTATAAATTACTAAAACGTTTACGTCATACTTGAATGGTCCTTTACTTACTGTATAAAATTCTACATCATCCGAGGGAAGTATAATTGGAAAGAAAAGGCATGATATTCTCCATAAAATTTAACGGCCGCTGTGAATTAAATTCATATCAAACAAACAACTTTTCGATCAACAAATTGACTCTTAAAATCAAATCGCGATTTTTTTTCACATCAGCGAAAAAAAACAAACAAGATTTGTTTGCTTTATCGGAATTGAAAGTGACTGATTCCCACTTTTAAAAAATGGCTTGTATAAATTGTCTTTTGCCAAGACAAAAACTATTAAATCGAGAGATGTATCAAATCGGATGATTTTAGTAAATTGTCGATTTCATAAGTCAGTTTGTCGTCCGAATGTTTCATATTCGCAATACATGGCTCCAGACCGTATAACTCGGTCAATTTACGAAAGCGCATACCGTACAATATATAAATGGCTAGTTCGCAAATTGTCCGAACTTTACGCTTTATGTTACATGTCTACCCGCATTAAGTAACTTTAGTTTAACATGATATTGATTTTTGTAAATTTTGCTGCTTCATAAAAATAAAAAACAGGTGGAAATTAATCGTATAATATCGATCAATTGTTCCCAGCACTATAGATCAATCCACAAAAGTCCGCTTTTTACCCGAATGTTCAAGGACTTTTTTAATATTGAAAGTATAATTTGAAGTTAGAATTTGATAGTTTTTGAAGTGAGAGATATGTAGGTTAACCTATCTCCACAGTCATAAGATGCATTTTGCTGTGAGCTTTTATCGACTTAAATTTTGTCTACACAAATATTTTTTTCAACGCGTGTTCTTGTGGATTGACCTATCTTTAGATATTGAAAACTGTAAGTGATATTAATGTTTAGGTTATTATTTAAAAACAGCTCTTAAAGTTAATTGGAATTTGTATCGCGGATATAATTTTACGAGGCATTCGAATTAGGCTCATTAGCCCACTAGCTGCAGTACCATTCAAACTGGATCACATTACTGATTAGAGACAGGTGGAACCTACCTTAACGACGAGAGACCACTCGTTATCTACCACCTTGTATCATAGAATTATGAGTACGTTCTGACATAATAGATTGTGCCCCACACGTGACCCTGGCAATGCAATACAAACCTAATTTTTCAGCGCATAAGGTTAAACTGTAAAGGTGGTTCAATTTCCATACAAATATTTTTTTGCCATTTATGGACAAATGGAGCATAATTTTACAGTGAAATCACAGCTACTGGCATTTTTTTGGTCGTTATTTGCGGTAGATTATTTATTAGTATAAAATATGGAATGGTATGGAAATTGCACCACCTTAATGATAATATGTTAGTGTTCAAGTTCAGCAGTTGTTCCGGCGAAAGCAACTTGCTTGTATGACTATAGAAACGCTAACAAATCAACCTAATGATGATAAGGTACATTGTTAATTGTGATTCCTTTACATTTGAACATTGGTCGTAATTTTGGCTAAAGATTCGCGTTTAATTTCCTTGATGGAATGCTTTGCACGTTATTTTTTTTTTTAATTATGAAATAGGCTTCCGTTTGCCTCCTATCTCGCCTGATATTAAGCGAATATCTCTCTTTCTATTTATTTTATTTTGTTCTGATTGGATTTGACTTTAATTAAACATTTAAGAGCAATTTTTTTATGTAGGGTTGTTAGTAAAAAAATATTAAATGATTTCATAATATCGTAGCTACTTACACGCTTAATTTTATAGATCGTACACAAAACCTTATTCTAAGCGTCAGAAGAAACATAATGCCATGCGCAGATGACAAATTTTCAATAGTTTTTTTTTCCACCGGATTGAATTTGTCATCTGCGCAAACCATAACCATACACACATAGATATCAAGATACAAAAACGCATTTTCATTTGGCAGGAATAAAATTGTTCGCTAAATAAAATTCGGTTTTCGTCTACGCTAATATTAGACTTAAAAAAATAAAAAAAAAAGCATCCAAAAATCATGTAGAGCCCGAGCTATTCACAACCACCTATTCTGATCACAGATTACTTACATATTGATTTAACACTACACATACACAATCCAACTTTACCCGACCAACATGTTCATTCGTAAGTACTTGAATGTCTGCACAGAAAAACGGCAAACACTAGGGCCGTAGCGTGATCTCTTACTGCCATTCAGTAGGGAAAGAAAACTCAAAAAACCGGCCAAGTGCGTAAAATTAAATTTATGAATGATTTATTATTCAAGCAATTTTGATTTACCGCAAATAAAGACCAAAATAAATGCCAGTAGCTGTGATTTCACTGTAAAATTATGCTCCATTTGTCCATAAATGGCAAAAATTGATTTGTATGGAAATCGAACCACCTTAAATCTTTTTATTTGTGTGTTTTGTCTGTCGTTATTCGTTGTTGTATCTAGTGCCTTATAAAATAAAATGTTATTCTTTCTTTCTTTCTTTTAATTTAGCTATCGTTTTATTGAACAACACTTATGTTTAACTTTTTGATAAACGATGTATATAATTGCCAAATAAATTTCAATTCATTTCATCGAGTGTTTCAGTTTTGGACGTAGATGATAAATATACAAAACAACAATACACTACAATAACTACAATACTAAACTATATCTTCCGATTTTGTTATCACTTTATGATAGCCCGTTGGCTCATTGGTAGTATATCTGCCTTGAGAGCTGGGGTAGGATGTGGGTTCGATTCCCACTCAGGGCAAACATTTGTGAATAAACAAATGTTTGTTCTGTGTCTGGGTGTTCTGTATGTATTATAAGTATGTATTTACAAAAAAAAAGTATTTATTTATGTATTCTATCAGTTATCTGACTTCCATCACACAAGCTCTGCGTAGTTTGGGGCCAGATAGCGCTGTGTGTACCTATAGTCCTACGATAGTTATTTATTTATTTATTTTACTAAAATGCCTCCACTATAGAATCAAATTTAAATGGCAATAAGAGTTTACGATACGAGATAACAAGAGTGGTTAAGGCTTGTAACCATTCTCGTTGTCAAAACTTGATGACCATCTAGCTTCTGTCACGTTTTCAACCGGGAGGAATGATAAATTTGTCCCCCTTGAAAGACCGTTATAAAAGTGCAAACACAAGTACTTTTAACATTTCATCTCCTTTATTTCAAACGATCGTCTCACGGTAAAATGATCACACACAAGAATTAGACCGTCCGTAAAAATAATCAATAAATGAATTTTACTTCATAGATAATAAATAGTAAAATCTCATGTAGCTACTGCAAGTGATTTCTATAAGAAAGTTTTGTAAGCAGTTTCTATAATGGTGATCAAATAAAAAAAAAATTACAAATGATATTCGATTACGTTTTTAGTCTGTTACAAAGTTGTAGTGTCAAATAAAAAAGTTATTTAGGTTTGTTATTATCGCTGTAGAAGGTGTATGTAGTACGACAATTTGCGAATTATTTTTTTTTGTATGGCTAGACAGCTCACATGATGTGTAGTAAAGCACACATATCTTGGAATCGAACTGGCTTTCAAGTGAAGCAGCCGGAACACACGTGGCGCATGGCGGCAAATTTTCAACTTGAGCGTAGCTATTGACTTTCGATGCCAAAATGTTCACAAAATGGCTGCCACTTTACACTAGTTTCAGTTAACGTCCGCTAAAAGTGGTGATAGATTTTCATACATTTTGGCATCGAAAACAATACGAAAACTTTTCCCCAAATTGTCATTTAACCTAAATTTCGATTCCACTCTAGACCCCTAATCGACATCAAAAGAACCTTGACATAACAAACGTGGGGACCGTTCAAGTATTATGAAAGCAGAATTTTAGTAATTTTAACCCACTCTCGTCCAAGTTTTCAACAAAAGTAAACACAACTTTTTCCTGTGCTAGCGTTCTTCTTCGTCGAGTCGCGTGTAAGCATTGATAAATAAACAAGAAAGTAAATGAATAAATATTGCTAACGTAATCACTATTTAGCTAAAAATAAGGAAAACAACCAGCACACGGGGAAGCCCCCTGTAACGATTGATGATACTTCGTAATACTTGAACGTCCTCCGTGTGATGGGTCTTGTTATTTGCAGCAGAATATCCAATAGCAAACTAACTCGCGACTAGTTTGCAACCAATTACAAACGCAACGTGAATCGAAGTGCATTTGAGTAAACCCCCTTATTTTGACAATTTCCCATTGTTTCATTCACAAGTTTATAATGATTGCGACAATTTTTACAATTAAGTTTGGAATGCTTTTGTATCGATGAGCCGTTTAAGCATAAAAAACTGGATTAGTACAAAAATAAAAATAACATTTACAAATTACGATTAATTAATTAATTTTTACAATGTCCATTGTATAGACAGCGTTTGCTTAGAATTTAAGCCGTTATATACAGAAACGTAGGATAAACTAGTTTATGCTTTACAAGGGTTGTAAGCTTTGCGTGCGTTGAGCCGAAAGGGGGATCAGTGTACTAACTATTGTGAAAAGTTTTGAATGTGGGCACAACTGATTTTTTTTGCGGTAAACCAGCTGCTCCGTTGATATGGGTAGCTACTTTTTTTTAAGGATATTAGACACAAACATGAACGTAACAATGACCCCTTTTGTTTGTTACACCCCAAGCTTAGAACCCTGAATAATATAATCGAAAGACTACCCTATTCAAGACCCAGAAAATTGATCAATGTAACTTAAACATTTCAACATATTTGAAGTTTTTCTATGGTTGTCAAGCTAGTTGCTTGACCACAGCTACACTGAAATATGTAAGTGACATATCGGCTTCTATGGGCCTAAACGTTTCTGTATAAAATCGGAATACACACTAATTTACTTAATTATTGATTCTATGTTACGAATTGTCGAAGGTTTAGCAAAATTTGTGTTAAACACACATTGCAAAAACTGGTATTATAGGAAATATTTTTCATTCCCTAGAAGCCAAACGTAAAAATACATTAGCCATTGTATTTACCTAAATGAATTAAAACTTGGGATGATAACACTATTTGAGATTGCAATCCAATAGGATCTGTCGTAATTTTAGGAACTGCGGATCCGCAAGCATCAAACCCCCGCATAATCATTAACTTTGTCGCCTATTCCGTTACAACAAATATTTATTTAAACTCCCAAGAAAATTATAACCTTTGCGGGATTCAGCTGGATCCCGCTGGATTGAAGTCAAACCAGCAAAAATCCCGCAGGATTGAAAACAGTGCTGGATTGCAAGTGTAATTTTAGGAACTGCGGATCCGCAAACATCAAAACCCGCATAATCATTCACTTTGTCGCCTATTCCGTTACAAATAAATATTAATTTAAACTCCGAAGAAAGTTATAATCTTTGCGAGATTCAGCTGGATCCCGCTGGATTGAAGTCAATCCAGCAAAAATCCCGCTGGATTGCAATCCTTAAACATTTCTTTGTAGAAAACAATTTCTTGTGTCCTACATTTTTTGTTTTAGTGCGTAGAAACTTTGCTAAACTGTCGACATTAAACGGTATACTCAATAAGTATGCTAAATGCATATGGGATTCAAGCACAGGGACAACATGATAAAAAATGAAGTCAGTGAAGGTCAAAGTACTTTTAGTTAAATATCGAATTTATTTAACGTATAAATACGTAAATATTGGTAGGTCGATTTTATTGTTACTTTAATTTTATTTTTGACATACGATTTAATTTTGACATTTATTTTTATTAACCTTTTAAATGTTTGTACGAGCACAGCGCAAAACATTTGTACGCCTTACCGGCAAATAAATTGAATGACTACTGGAACATGGTTTATGCACATTTTGTACACAAACTAGTAACAGTAACCACTAAACGTCTGAACAGATTTTGATGTCGTTAGATTAGTCTTTATTACGCGTACATAAATTCCGTAGTTATGTTATTTTTATTTTTTTTAATATCACTTCATATTACGCAGATTGTATCAAAATTAGTAGTGTATCCTTTTTTTCTGGGACCGTCACTGACTTCGCTTCGGCGGTATAATTTACAATAATGTACAAGTCTTACGTACGTAGTATTACGTATTATATGAAATGTTACAATGGTTTAGGATTGGAAATAAAATGCGAGAGTAATAGAAAAAAAAATACTGAAAGTAACAAAGATAACCCTGTAGTAAAATTGTTCATGAGGTTTCTTCTACTCGCTCGCGCATTAGTTTTAAAGTTAGCTGAAAATAAAATCAAAATCTTCAAAATAATATAAGACTTCATGTTCATAATATATGCGAAAGTAACTTTTTGGCGATAAAACAGTTGAATCGATCTTGATCTTGCCCCTATTTTGTAACTTTTGTCTGTCTCTGTTTGTTTGTTTTTGTGCTTGTTACAGATTTAAACGTTTTTCTTTCTTTGATAAAATTTAGCATTATGGTACAGTAAATTTCACCAAAACGAACATTAACATACTTTTCACCGGAAAAAAGAGGGAAAATTCGGGGAACGCGTTTTGTAATTATATTGAGAACACTTTTTGTTATTTACTAAAAAAATATGTGCGAGTTGAATGCGGGAGTGCACGAATACATTGTTTTTGAAAGCTAAAATTTTTTTTTATATATTTTTTTTAAATGTCTATTACTCTCGCATGGCTAAATAAATCGCGTGTCGTGGATGTCATTACAAAATAAATTAGAAAATACTAAAACAAGCACCGATAGAGGTAGAAAGAGCGTTATTCGTATCCAACTATGTGACGATCTGTGGTAGGATCTTTTCGGACACCCTTCGGATACATAACCGAAAAAAAATGCTACCACTACTAGATGGATACGCAGGTTTACAAACACGCTATGTAAGTTTAGAAAAGTGCTAATATGATGCATAATATACGTTTTACACTGATTTATGCCGCTGTCGAATGTTTACCATCATAAAAAAAATTATTATATTCAAGTAAAAAACGTAATACGCATGAAAGTTACTCAACGAAATGATGGATGCCTTAAGCACAAAAACGATCACAAATAATAATAAGTGCACAAAGCCTCAACCGACACCTTAAAAGGCTTTCAGTCAAGGGTCAGATTCAAGATTAGAAGATTATCTTTTGACACGGCACAGTGGTAAAAATTGAAATGAATAATAAATATAACTTTTGTAAGTAACTTGTCTTTAGTCATAAATTATATAAATGATGGATTTATAATTAAAAAAATATTAATAACTAAAAATAGTTATTATACCAATAAATTTAAACAAAAACGTAGAATGTTTTTTATACATATAATAAATAAATAATTAATGAATCAAACTTGAGACAGCAGAAGAGTGGGAAAAACATTTTTGGACTTGGGGTTTTTTGAGAGACTTTGTGCTAAGAATGCACATGCAACACCTTCTTTTAAAGAGAAACTTTGAAAATGTCTAAAGAAGACCTTTTAACTTTTTTTCATGATTTATTAACACTAATAAAATGTACGAAAAAAATCGTAAACAATCAACACCGGCAGAATAATTCTATAGACTATGGCAACACAGTTTCGAGTCCTTAACCGACTAACATAAAATGACAAGATGCACCTGTTCACCTGATTGTACCGGGACTACAATTCGTTACCCGCTAACTACCTAGCTATCTCTCTCGCACTCTCTCTTTGTCCCTCTCTTCCTTCCGATACGTACTGTTTATAATCTGAAAATGAGAAATAATTATATGATTAGCTTGAGCTGGTGGTGAAGGAAAATGTCGTAAGAAACCATGGTGGCCAGCCGCGTCCTGGAAAGTAGTCTAACTTTCTAGTATGCGGCTTGCTAACTACCACCCTCAAGTTGAAAATATATCGCCAAGCACCTAACAGTGTGTTCTGACAGCCTCACTTTAGAACCAGTTCTATTCCAGGCTAGGTGTGTTTGCCATCTTCGACACTTAACATCAGGTGAGCTGTGGTCAACACCTAGCCTGACAAAAGTAAAAATAACCTACTTTCAAATATCTTAGGATAAGTTAGTCACGATCAAAGTCGCATAAAGTCACGTCAAGTCCAGCCCACGCCTTTGTAAGGAGTAGTAACTTTACTAGAAGCCACACCGTCTCTTAAAACCATTATAAAAAAAACGTCTCTCATGAGTTCAGAAGACACATCTCACTAACAAATCGTCAAAATAATACAATGCACAATTTTTTCGCGTTCCCGCCAACAGTCCGCGTGTCACCTAATAGCATAGATCGATTCAAAAAATGGTTATGTACCTGTGAGTTCACTTGTGGTGGAACTCCTTGATGCAGAGCGCGCACGACCAGGATCCCTCAGGTGGGGTGTCCAGGGGCGGCGCTAAGCAGTACATATGATAACCACGATCGCAGTCGTCGCAGAACAACAATTGGTCCTGGAATCGTTAAAAAGTTACAGTATTTGGCAGTAAATAGAGAGAGGATAAGCGGTAACTTTGTTTTCAGTGTCGCATCGATGACAAAAAAATCAACTTACATTTTACCTGTTATATCACGTTTTTTTTTATTTTAGTGCGGCATTTGCCCTATGGCGTGGATTCAAACCCCAACAATGAGCTTGAGTTAAGGAAAACATCCTGATAGGGTACTTTCTAGTACTCAACTGGCTAGCTACCACCCTTAAGTTAGGAATCTACCACCAACTTAACGGTGTGTTGTGCAGCCTTACTTGGGAGCCAGTTCCATTCCACGCTAGGTGTGCTTTACTATCTTCGACCACACCATCATTTAACATCAGATGAGTGGTCAAAACATCTAGCTAGTCAAATATATTAAAAACCGGCCAAGTGCGAGTCGGACTCGCGCATGAAGGGTTCCGCACCATTATTTATAAAAACAGCAAAAAAATCACATTCGTTGTATGGGAGCCCCCTTCAATATATATTTTATTCTGTTTTTTAGTAAGTATTTCCTGTTATAGCGACAACAGAAATGCAACATCTGTGAAAATTTCAACTGTCTAACTATCACAGTTCATGACACCAGTTCATGATGCCTGGTGACAGACGGACAGCGGAGTCTTAGTAATGGGGTCCCGTTTTACCCTTTAGGTATGGAATCCTAAAAAAAGAGATAGATACACAGCTTGTTTATGCGAGTACATATTCACTTTCTAATCTCCTAAAAAAACGTTACATACATAATTACATTTGCTGGGTTGGCTCGGGTAGACGCTGGTAGGGGGAAATGCACAATACACCCCAAGCGGGACGTCAGTGCAGGACTCATCGCCCCCATTCCGAATAAGAATAAGAATAAGAATAATTACATTTATCCAAATTTAGCATTAAGCTTATCAGACGAAAAACAGTTAAGTTGCCGCTGTTTTTATTTTAAAACTAGCGGACGCCTCGCGGTTCCACCCGCGTAGTTCCCGTTCCCGTGGGAATACAGGAATAAAAAGGAGCCTATATCACCCGGGGATAGCGTAGCTTCCCAACGGTGAAAGAATTTTTGAAATCGGTTCAGTAGTTTCGGAGCCAATTCATTACAAACAAATAATCAAATCTTTCCTCTTTATAATAGTATAGATAAAATCCCGTATTACTCACATCGTTATCGCTGGTTCCGCAGATAGAGCAGCACTTGCACTCGATGCACTGCCAGCGGTATTTCCGGACAGATACTATCATGTTGACTGTGAACTGCAAGCATGTCGGGTGACCTGCGCGGACAGAAAATATTGTCAGAACACGGTTTAGTTTCATATCAATTAATATAAAAAAAGCAATATAAACTACAGTAGTCTCGATAATCCGAACCATGATGCCCTACCAGTGTTCAGATTAAGGTGGTTCGATTTCCATACAAACATTTTTTCCCCATTTATGGACAAATGGAGCATAATTTTACAGTGAAATCACAGCTACTGGCATTTATTTTGGCATTTATTTGCGGTTAATCACAAATGCTTGAATAAAACAGTAGATTATTAGCAGAAAATCAAGTCTTGCTGATAATAAAGTTTCTTTAAACCTTTTCTTTAACCTAATCCGAATGACACTGGATATAAATTTTATTTTATTTATTTTCTCAATTAAGCTTGATATTGAACAAGGTTCATATAGGTGCGAGACAGAACGTCGGACAATCAGCTAGTTTACAATAAAATTATAAATTGAAATCTCTACATAATATAAAACAAAGGCGCTTCCCGCCGTCTGTACTATTAGATCTTTAAAACTACGCAACGGATTTGAATGCGGTTTCCATCAATAGACAAAGTTATTCAAGAGAAAAATTTATATTATTTTAGAGAAAATCAGAGAATTTGTAATGTGATGTAAAAAACCATGTTTTTGTGCGGTAACATTGCAAACGCTGGCTAAACATCACGAGATAGATCAAAATAATGTTCTATATTAGTATCTACATTACACCCGTGCGAAGCCTAGGCGGGTCGCTAGTAAATGATAATTTATAAATCTCAATTGTAAGGCACATGACATTTTCTTACCTTATATATCTTCAAACGTCTTCGTTTTTGAACTGTACGATTTGGAGGGAGAAAATAAAGGGTAACAATGTAATGTGCCGAACAATAGTGAAAATAAAAAACATAAAACAACCCGCCAACAAAATATACGGTATATTATAACAAGAAAAGCATGAGACAATGTCGTCAGGAAGTGCCATACGTTCACTATTTTTCAGCACATCGCGAAATCAAACTAAACATCGATTTTACAGAGAATTTAATGCATAACACGTTACAAAATCAAAAAAAAAAATCCGCACGTAATTTGTATCACCACAGCACGGAAACGATGTTACAGAAAGATCGAGTCGAGTCATCGCGCACTATGCTGACCATGACCAAAATCAAACATGTTTACAGCCAAACCCAACGCGTTCGACGATTGGTTGTAAATATGGTTACAAACTTGTAAGCTACGTAATCAGATACCTATGGCTGAATAGTGCGCAATTATTTTACATTCGATTCGATAAATTTTAAGAAAACCATTAAAAAGTTTTGTGAATCAACCGCTTCAATGTGTCAATATGCTATTTTCATTGTGGGTTTATGCTATAAAAAACAAAATAAGGGTAAAATATGTTACAACAGTGTGCGAATCTTTGGGTTGATGCTACTATGCACTTCCAAACGGGCATTTCTGTACTTTTCTTATGACATATAACAATAAGTGAAATAACAACAAGACGTGTACACTATGACTTGATCTTACTTTCTAATGTACTTATTGGTGTGTACTTGGTTTTGTCTAGTGGCAGATAATCAAGGAAACAATTTAATCAAAAAATAAAATTTAAATATGCACACAAATATTGAGTGTTGGTGTATGCGCCCAGACCAGGGACCACTCTTTGGCCTGGTTATATAATGCGCATGTGCCCCACACATTAGTTAATACATTTAACAAAATGTGTTTATCGATATTTTCCTACGTTTTCTACATTCGACAAAAATACAATTTATTTTGATCGTATGACACTAAACAAAATAAAATCAAGTAGAAACCTAGTGACACTTTAAATAATAAAACTGAAGTTGAAGAGTTCTTAACAACTATACGATAATATATACCTATATAATATGTATTTTAAATAGACGTAATATCTTTGTAATAATTTCTGATATCATATTTTAAATAGGGTAGTTTGATATTATATATTTCATAATTTTTTACAAAATAGTTTGCTAAGAATGTAATTTATGAACGAATTAGCTGCTCCCCGATCTTTCTGCATTCCAAATTTCATCTAAATCCGAACAGACGTTACAGCGCGAAGAAGCCACAAACATACAGATAAGTTTTCACATTAATAATATTAGTGTGATAAGAATTTCGATTTCAAGTACACAATACTGAGTTTTATATCATACGGATACGGAAACCGTCAGTGGATACCGTTCATTTATAAATAATCAAATTTTGTCCAGAAAATATTCCAGTTTCAACAAAATAGATGTTCGATTTAAAATGTAATGTTTCACTAAATCATTTCTTGGTGGTCCATAAAAAGAGGTCGTTTAGGTACCAACATAGTACTAGATATTTTGTCGCCAAGCAGTAGTATGTAAACATTACTGTGATCCGGTTTGAAGGGCACTACAGCTAGTGAAAATACAGTGTTGTTGTAACCATCGAAAGTACAAAGCGCTAAAGCAGCAAAGCACTGGACTTTGATCCGATACTCAAAGTTGTCTGTATCGTTGCAATGGTCATGGACAAGCGTCATTTCTTCCACCAGGGGAGCTTCTAGTAAGTCTCATTATATCTACATTAAAAAATAATGTTGCGATATGTACTAAATAATTAAACTTAACTTATTAGGTTCCCGCGGTAGTGGAATCGTGGTGATATAGTTTTTTTTTTTGTAAATAGGTTGTTTGTTGTTGTTTGTTAAAACCACACCCTGTCTTAAGGATGCGGTCTAAGATAAAGCACGCTAGAAGAAACCTGCTTACTCTGGATTTGAAAACACTCAACAATGTACTTCGCGGGAAATACAGACGCAAAGAGTTCCACATGCAGAACGTATGGAATCGAAACGTTTAGTGCGTACGTGGGAAATGTCCACCAGAGCAGTGAATGTCTAGCTGTCCGATACCTTAGAAAAAGGGGCAGGTGGAACCAAATTGTGCAATTCAAGGGCACAGTCTCCGAAATGTATTCGTTTTGTCATCTGACGAGAAACTTTAAATTTAAATCTTACACAACGAGACCACTGTTCCACTATCGGAGGTTTCCAATTTTGTAGTTAAGCGCCAAACCTGTATTTTATTAGATATGTTATGATTATGTTAAAATTTTGTTGTTTATCTTCCAATAAGATTTAAAAACGGATCTAACATTTGCATATAATAAGGCACCAAATATTTAAAAACACACAAGTGTAAATATTCCAACGTTTTAAGTACACAACGTCAAAAAGTATCAAGATAATGGTCATATGGTAACATTAATATCTATAAAAAATGTATTTATATATTTAACTATATAGCTAATATTCCATATAAATTGTCATTAAAGTAATTTAAAATATATGTATAATAAGAGATACATTATTATTCTTAATAATAGACAATGATAACTAAAATTTAAGTTAAAGTAAAACACATGATAAAATTTACTACACACTATAGGAATGATAATGTTAACTTTAAAATCCAAAATAACAAACAACTTTTTTTTAATTAAAAATAAAATATTTCGTTTTCTATAAATCTTTGGGTTATCATTTACTCACTTCACATGTTTGGCTATGTAAAAAAATTTCATACAAAACAACTGTAAGATTTAATTATTAAAATACTTAGTCATTTAAAAACTGCCCGAGACAAACGCGACCTGCAATAGCGGTCAGCTAAAACCGCGGCAAAGCCTATTGAATCTACCGCGGTTTGTAGTGGCGGTCGCGGCAACACATAGTGAAAAATATTCCATACAAATACGGCATAGTTACGGCCGTACAAATCGTGGCTAAATTCTTTGCCATTACTCCTTAAACAGAAACTCTTGCCAGAGGCACAGAGACATGACTAAATATATTAATAAAGTTATAACATATTTTAACAGACAACGTATATCTAAACCTCAGTTATTCTAATTGTTATCATACCTTATTCGCTGTAAAAATGACAATAATTTTGTTCCTATCTACAAAAAGATTTCACTGAAAAGCACAAAAAGGCACTAAATAAGCTCTGAATTGGAACGAAATTCTGGTGCCATCGACATTTTTTCTATGACTTAAATTAGATATGTTACGCGACTTGATATTCTACTTATTTTATACTTAACAGTTTGAATATTAAACATCAATCAACGTTTATGGATTTGCTCCCAAATTAAAATACATCCATAATGATGAGGACAATGACCCTTTTTTGACTTGATACAACCCTTTATGTGAAACATTTTACAAATCCATTAACAAAATATTTTTGTTATGTCAAAATTTATTTAGTACATTACATGTACCTACGTTATTATTTAAAGAATTAATAACCTGTGTGGTTACTGTGAACTCCAAACACAATTCATGCTAGGCGACCATGAAAAGTCTACACGAATGCGAACATTATAAGACATGCGGTGACGTAGGTTTTTCGTGTGCGCCTATACTGAATAGCAATATTGGGCTTATATCCGCTCATAAGGATTATAATCGATTGCACCAGAATCTAGGCCCAGTAAATTTATATATTTTCTCATGAAAATGTATGGCGTTTGCGTGCAATATATACATGGCTGATTTGGCGACGCGTGACTAGACAAAGCATTATGGAACTGTATTTCTTTTTAAACAAAAAATATTTGAGAAAATAACAAAAACGCTCAGAATCATTTTTTGAAGGCTTCATTTGACAGATTGTTTTTACACAGACTTCAGTGCAATCCGTTATACAACTGCAACACTACTTGGTGGTAGACTTCCAATGCAGGAGGTCGTCTAAATAGGTACCAGATATAAACATTACTGTGTTCCGGTTTAAAGGGTACCTATTGCAGTTTATATTATAGGGTTATTGAGATAAACCATCGACAGCCTCAAGGTAATTAGTGCCAAATCAGCAATGCCCAGGACTTTGTTTTGCTAATCAAAGTACTATGTATCGCTACAACGGTCATGAATATCTTACCATTTACAATTTTTTTCAAAAAATAAAATAAATTTAAAATACACTTTTAAATAAGTTCAGAGGAACTATCAGCTGAAGCCTTCAAAATTAGTATCATTGCTATTTTAATTAGAGCTTTATTATATTTAGGAGCATAGCCCTAGTATTTTATAATGTATTTAAAAGAAATTCATTTAAATTAAAATGTATTTGACTCGAAGCGATGATATTAGGACTAATGAGGAATTTATGTCGAAACTATCTCACTATACCGTGAGTAACAAAAGCAAAGGTGCTAAACGATAGATCGCTATAAGAAACCTACAGGGTTATAAGCTAAGTGTATACTAAGCAGAAATAGGGTCGATATACTCATCATTATGTACAAGTATTACGATGGGCACAACAACATTTGGCCATGGTTGAACAAAGTATTTCTATTTCACGATTTCTTAGTGATGAGTACAATAACCTTTTGGCTTCGTACACCCGAAGCTAATAACCCTGTATACATATAATGCTACGTACATTATGATTTTACTACACAAAAACAAACACTAACTACTTGTCCAGCGGCAAAGCGGTGAAAATTGTAATTTTAAAATGTATTGTACGAAACAAGATATAGGGTTAATTTCAATTATTTATTTCTCTGCCGCTGCTCTCGATAAATTTACTGTTCCTAAATCTCATAACATGAACATATAAATCAAAAATTTCGAAAAAAATAAGGCACATTTCTAACACAAGTATTACAATAACAACAGTTAACACGACAAAAAATATTATTTTTAATTTGGCATCACTTTTAATCGTTATTATAACATGGCAACACCCTAGATCATGACTGAGATGCGATGCTTTTAGATAAACAACACTATAAATGATGCTAACAACTTAATTGTAGAATTAAGAGAGAGAGAGAGAAATCTATATTCTATTTATTAGAATCAGAACAAGTTACATTCAACTACATAAAGGAGAATGGGTGTAAAAGTTAAAAAAAAAGTAAGTAAGTGTATAAACATACAAAAGTACACGAGAGCCAGAAAGGGCGTTTTACGGTAGCATATCTTTTTCTTGAGCGCCCAACGGGTATCACAACACGTAATCATATGCCTACGCAATATGGTTTACGGTCGGGTAGTTTTTTCGTGCGCGCCTAATATAAAACACAATAAAAATCTCTTTTAAATGCTTAAAATCACTTCAGAGTCCGATAACAGCTTGTTAGTTTCCAACTTTATTATTATTTCAGATTTTAACTACTTTTATGGAACCGCCGCGTGTTTTTATTTTTATGTAAGAAGTAATGAGACGAACGAGACGCTCTCCTGATGGTAAGAGATAACGCCTATCCATGACCATTACAGCGATACACAGAACTTTGAGTAACAAAACAAAGTACAGGGCATCACTGCTTTGGCGCTCATTACTTTGAGAATTTCGATGGTTAGTCTTAACAGCCCAGTAATTTCTTAATTAAGTGTTATTATTATTTTCTCTTTTATGAAATGAAAAACAGAAACAGGAGTTATCAAGCAATTTTTTGGTTAAACTAAGACTTAAGATGCTTTTCTGGCTCGCAGTCGTCGTAAAATTACATCATAATCTACAAAAACTCCATCAAAATACTTGAAATTTATAAAAAATGTGTTTGTGTCAAATAGGTAGATAATGGAAAATCTTTACCCAATCTCCTTTACTATTATTCCATTTAGTCACGTCTACAACAAAGTTATTGGAATCTGTATTATTTTCTAATCATTAAGTTGTACCCATATACTATGATTAGCTTGGACTAGTTATTTCAAAGATGTTGTATTCTAGTGTTTGCTTACATTTTCTTATGTATAACATTTAATTTTAAAAATCAGAAACTAAAATATATAGTCGAACAATTTAGACAACGATATCTAGAATGTTTTAGTTATATAAAATAAATCATTTTCTAACAAAATAAGTACCTAACATGAGATTAAAATACCCAAAAAAATAACTTTTTTTTTTAAATGGAATGTTTATAACATGAAATATACGTTTAGAATCTATGAGTTAACTATATCCAAACAACTTTGGTAGGAAATAAAGGTTGATCTCTACTCGATATTAGTATAAAAGTATCAGGGCCAATTCATCAACTCTCTTGTAACGGTTGCCACCGTTCATATTGAAATAGTTAAGTAATAAAGTTAAAAATGCTTTCGTAAATTCTGTCCAGCTACCGTCTCGATGTGAATTGGCCCTTACAAACATAAAAATATATCTGGATCAACCGAACAAGCGAAACGTCATGTCACACAGTGATGCAACTTGTGACTAATATGCGATAAAATCTATTCGATATAGTAATATTTTTTTAGTATAAGTATACACTTTTGGTAATAAAATTGTTGGTATTGGTTCAACTTTTTTTTTTCATATTTTATTTGCACAATCCCTGCATGCTTCCTGCGCCACGTTGAAACTGGCTTGCTACTCGAATCTCTTATTTTAATTGGATTATAAACTGAGACAGGTTTTGGCGGGATTAAAACAATAAGCTCTTATTTTGTGACTTGTGACTTTCGCAAAAACCAATACGTCAAAACCACAATTATTGTACATAATCAGACATTAATCTGAGCACAAAATTAACACTCAAAATATCAAACAAGTTATAACGTATGCCATTCACACGGAAAATTTAAAGTATGAACCAAAACCAACTTTCTTAAGCTCGTTAAAGCGTAGGGCTTTGCCTTGACGGCGGTGAGACGGCGTTCACGTATTCATCCTTCAGCAACTTAGTCTGCCTTGCGAAATTATCGAACGCATCCGCCGAATATGACATAGAAGTTAATATTTCTACAACGCCGTTCAACTTGATGTTTTCTCTGAGATGTCTATGATGCTCGCAGACTCTGTTCTCTGTGTGGTAGCAAGTCTTACCTGATCGACCGCAATCGGAGCACGAGACTAGTTCTTCCGGTGTGCCGGTCTTTTTGTTTTCGCGATCATCGCCGAGGCAGAAATCGCAATATGGAGACGGCGAAGCCTGGAATAAAATTTTTGAATCAGTAGACTGCACGGTTTGTTTTTCTTAGTTAAGTATAAACAATTTTTACTGAAATCACAACTATGAAGCCGAGAAAAAAAATCTCCATGTAAAAAGTTTATTGACGCTGGGCCAAATACTAAATGGAGAGGCTGAATTTTTCTCAATTTTGGTATGACCTTTTCTAGCGCTCTTTCACAGATCGTGGCTATCCACATTCTAAAAAGCCGCCAACTCGTTGCATCACATAGCTCTAATTACCGTCCGATATAGGAATATCGGCTTTTGACGCGACTGCCACCACAAGCCGCGGCAGTTTCGGTTAGCTAGCGGTTTTAACTGACCAATGCGCCCGCTTCCCTAGATTGATTCACTGGGATAATAATCGCAGGTGAAACAAATAAATCAAAAAGTATGCCAGCATGGCATGAATCTAGTTTCAACAGTAGAGCTATCTCTCTTGCTCTACTTACATACCTTGGTGTCCGGCTCAGGTTTTAGCTTTAGCTCCATGACAGGTGGAGCGGGAGCGGACGCGGGTGCGGCCGCGGAAGTAGCCGGCACAGGCGCCACTTCCGAAGTGGAAGGCGTGGCCGTTACCGTAAGCAGCTTGCGCAAAACATTTACACTCACAACACAATGGAATAGTTCCGAACATAAGATGACCTATTGATATGTCGCCCAAATACTTGCACAAACAGTATTTAGCTCTAGCTCTATTTAATAAAACTTTACAGGCTAGGTGTAGGTCACAGCTTAATTTTAATTTACATAATGGTCGAAAATGGAAAACACACACAGCCTGAAATGGGAATTGGCATTCGATTGAGGCTCGGATCGTGAGGCGAGGTAAGTATTACAAAAATCTTATTTCGTTAAAATCGGTCATATATTCGAGGAATAATTAGAAACTTAATTTAAAATTTTTGACTGATTTAAATCAAAGCTGTCACAGAAAAATGCGGTTTTTTGTGACTCGTTAGGAAATTACATTGTAAATTTTTTTAATACTGTAGCAACAGATGACTTTCCGCTTTTTAAGATTATATAAAGTATATTGAATTTTACTTCTAAGCAAATAAAATACTAATCAAATAATAAAATGTTTGATATGTTCGAACTTGACGTGACCATTATATTGTAGCTTTGCTAAATGAGACCCTATCTTCTATTGGAGTGTATTGCTAATCGATTGCAGTTACAAAACTTGCTGTAATGTTCAGAATACCCGGACACATAAGACCTGAGTCCAGGGGTAGGCAACCTTTTAAGACGGAAGAGCCAAAACATTAAAATTTACAAGATTTTAAAAAACCACTAAAAAAAATGTTTCAATATAGTACACAAAAATGTTTCTAGCACAAAACGATTTAAACTACACATACGTAAAGAATGGCTACGGATTGATTGTCAGGCGAGCCTCTACCGATGACCACGAAAACTCTTAAATCAAGAGTGCAAACGACTAAGAAGTTAGAAACTAAAGTATTTTACCTAGTACAACAAAAGTGGCTGAGACAGGAATCAATTGCCCGATTTTTAAAGATTTAAACTGAAAAGCCGTTACTTCAAAAGAGCAACATGCGTCTCGAGAGCCGCAGGTTGCCGACCCCTGGACCAGACATAGATAAATAATAATTATTGTAGTAATTTATATTTAGTACCTTGTTGTCTCCGTCTGGTTTTAGTTCTGTTGAAGGTGCGGGCGGCGCGGGTGTTACGAGGGGCGCCTGTGCAGAGTCAGAGCTCGACGTGTCAGCGGACGCGGGCCGCGGCGGGGGCGACGGGCGGCGGGGGGCGGCTGCCGGTGCACCTGCTGTAGGAAAAAACGGTTTATCGTATATGCACAGACAGTACTCGCAGGGTGTGGTCGAACGTGAGTCTAATCAGAATCAAATAACTTATTTAACTTGAACTTATAGGTCACCCTAGTGTGGTATCCAGGGCATACTGATGTAACATTATACCTAAATTATTTATTATTATGTTTCAACGTATTTTTAGTTTTTCTGTTATTCGGTATTTTCATCTTTGTACTGTTTTCTGAACAATATAAATTTAATTTATGTCTCATTTCTGTCATCTCTTGTTAGTCGAGGGAGAAACTTTTTTCACGGGCTTTCGGCCAAGCAAAAAACTGATCAATTTTATTTATTAAGGGATAGGAATTTTCGTACAATAAGGCAGATATTAAGGATATCTGTTTTTTGTAGTTGCATATATGTATGTTTCTGTGGAGGTATGTTTAATGCGTCTAGTCCTGTACTAGTCCTGTACAGTCCTGACTGTGTCTACACTATTATTAATACGTCACCCAGTCCAAGTTTACAATCTGAATTCCAAGTGAGTTGAGTTTCAACCCGTAGATACCAGAATACAAGATTACACTCTCAATTCCCAGTGAGTTGAGATTCAAACCGGAGATACCGGAGTATCTGTCCCAGGCGACAATGTTAGAGGACGTCATATATATTTCCAGTTAAATGAGATTAAAGAAAATAAAACATATAGCAGTGGTTTTTTACATAATTTAGTTTTAATTACTGGAACAGAGGACGCCTCTATCAAGTTTCTGCCCCGGGACGGACAAATGTTAGATCCGGAACTTCGTCCATTACCACTGCTCGTGTGGTAAGCGAGCAGGATAACTCTGATCCCCGGCTCCCAGCAACCGAGGTCAAACCGGGGTTTGAAATGTCAGAGGTGTCCTTGCGTTATTTGCTTCTAAAACTTATGTTCTAGCGCTCTCTGTATATGCTTCCCGGTGGCCCTATAGAGATCACTAGAAGCCAGCAGCAGAAATTTAACAAAAAAATGGTGTGCATCGCGTTGCCAGGCGTCCGTATAAAGCCGGACATAGTTGGGCTTTTTGATTGCGTGTCCGGCCAAAATAAACGGTGTCCGGCTTTTGTTAGTTAGACCTTTTTACAATTCGCAAACGAGCGAGCGTTTTTGTCGTACCTATTAATACTGAGATACAAAATCCTCAATAATGTAAGGTGTCCGGCCTTTTTACACAAATATCCGGCCAAACTGGATGGTCTGTCCGGCTATTAAATTTGGCGACCTGGTACCTGACGGACTGACCTGACCTGCACATTTACAAGATAAGTTTACAAGTAACAAAAGTACAACAAATTTTATTTTTTTAATGTAAAAGTAATGAGACATACGAGACGCTCTCCTGATGGTAAGAGATAACGCCTGTCCATGACCATTGCAGCAACACAGACTTTAAGTAGCAAAACAAAGTCCAGGGCATCGCAGCTTTGGCAAGCGTGGTGGACCTTCTCACAATGAGAAAAGGCCCACGCCCAGCAGTGGGAAATTTTATTTAAAAAAGGATTGATTCGGAAAAGTAACAATCACATGAGCAGGCAAAGCAAGGGATTTGTTTGCAATGGTCACGGGCAGTATCTCTTGCCATCACTAGTCTTGTTCGTCTCGTAACTTGTTAATATGTGGTTAGATAGATAGATAGATAGAACTCTTTATTGTGCACACCATAAACAGAAAAAGTATAGAGAACAAAAGAAACTTACACTTACCTTAGACAGCCCTGTTGGTTCATTGGTAGAATGTCTGCTCTAAAAGCTGAAGGGCGTGGGTTCAATTCCCACACAGGACAAGCATTTTGTGATATAAACAAAATGTTTGTTCTGCGTCTAGGTGTACTGTATGTATTACAAGTAGACTATTTTCTATATCTATTTAAGAATTCAAACAGTTATCTAAGTAATGAGTAATGAATCTTAAGTAATGAGCGTCAAAGCAGTGATGCCCTGGACTTTGCTTTGTTACTCAAAGTTCTGTGTATCGCTGCAATGGTCATGGACAGGCGTTATCTCTTACCATCAGGAGAGCGTTCTTCTCATTACTTTTTACATAAAAAAACTCTCTTCCATAGTACAAGCTTCGCTTAGTTTGGGGTCAGATGGCGCTGTGTGTAATGTCCTACGATATTTATTATGAACTAGTACCACGGCCTTATCGCTAAGAGCGATGGTTAGTAGTTTACTACAAGTTTCAAAATGAGAATTAGTCGTTGTTAGTCATTACTTACCCTAAACACATAATTATATCTGTTAGCTACACTACAAGTTATCATGCGCAATCACGGGCGGAGAGCTAATTAGGAACAGCGTTTCAATCAGAGCTTTGACTTTAGCCTGTCAGCTATCAAAAATGTATATGAGGGCTAACATATTTCATTACATGAGATTCACGAAAATAAACTAAGAGTTACCGCCGCGTAATATTATAGGTATGGAAAAAAGTAGAACGCCACAAGTGAACGCGATCGTGAAACCCATCCCTTCCCTGAAACGTTCGATTGATGCCCATGAAGTTTTGTCACACCCAGCAAAAGCCTACGGCATAGTTGTGTTTTATAAACCATAGCACATAAGATCGTGAATGACAATTTTTTTTCGTGATAAGACTATAGTTTTACATGTTCATCTTAATTTTTAATTTAAGCCGGCGACTCTTATTGTTTTAAAACAAGACTGCGTTTAAATATACAAATTAAAACCGAATTATTTAAAAAAAAACTTTTTATTTATTTGCGGTTGTAATAGCCCACAATTGAGCCGAAGGAAATCCTTATTAATAAATAAATTAAAATACGTTAAACAATTTAGGTTTTAGAGCGTGTTAATGAATTGACGTTCGCTCGAAAAAACATTATCCTCCTACGATAGTCGGGTAACAAGAAATGCAAATGCATGAAAGCATGAACACATCACGGTAACTTCTGTGCAAGCGTGATCCAAATTAGACCTCGTCTTTGATGAGGCATGTTCAAACGCGAATCCATACTACATTTAAAAAAAAAGATTCCGCCGAATTGAGAACTTCCTCCTTTTTTTCGAAGTCGGTTTAAGAGGCTTTAAACATGAACGATACGTCTAGTTAGGACTTAGTTGATGACTTTCTAGTTATTATTGTATTGATGACTGTTTATGACATGATAAAACCAAATGTTAGCCCCCATCGGTCAAACCACGATAGAAAGGCGATCTAACCTGCAGCTACGCTCGGGTTGTTCAGAAAGGTCACGTAACTGTCTTGATATTCCGTCGCCGGCACCGCGGGCTGAGGGGCGTGCGCGGGCGGTGTGTGCGCCCCGGCGCGTGAGTCGCGGGAATCCCCGTCAGAGCCCGCCGCGGGGGCTCCCCCCGAACTGGAGCCGCCGGCAGATCCCGCGGGGGGGTCCTTGTGCGTGTGAGTGTAGTGGTACGTCAGCCCCGGACGAGTCTTATACTTGGCGCCGCAAACTGTTAAGTAATTACTCGATTAGTGGCGAAGTAAACGCCGCTCAATAAAAACTTTCTTGCGTGGACATGGAGAAATATTTGTTACAAGGCGCAAAACAACGTCCGGGCAAAAAAAAAAGATTATAGCTCATAACATAAGACTAGATCATAGTAACCTTGGACACGCTACAAATACAAAGCCCGACTTAACTTGACGGCGGCTGTAAAATTTCCATACAGCTCTATTCAGTTTGCAACGGATACAAGTTTAAAATTGTCCATATCCACGCAAATAATACAACAAAATATCGAAAACTGGACTTACCGTGATGCCTCCTCCATCAACAGTGTTTTTCTAATTTAGCCGACTTCACGAATAGGGGTTTACGTTTAAAAGCCCGCGTCATCAGAACTGACCATAGAGGAGGCACCACGACGGATCGCGACACAACATAGCAGCAGCCTTCCAGAAATTATCCGTCATCAATCAAAATAACATGAGGGTAGGTAGAAAAATTTACATGAACGCTCCGTTAAAATTCGAAATTCGAATTAGAGTACGGAATCATCTGACGTATTCTAAATTTATAAAGCCTTCAGTAGTTCTACGTTTCAAATAAAGAGGCGTCAGCTGATATTACAATGAATTATCAAAATAATTGAGTTATATCGATTTACAGAGGCCATAGAAGCACTTTTGGGTCAAAACATGTCACTTGAGACATCAATGGGAACAGAATAAAATAAATATCGAGTGCGCCACAATTACCAGCGCACCCTTATGCACTAAAGACTGTCTCGGCCATCGCTACTTTCAAATGGAAGAGGCAAGTCAAGCGCGAAAGTGAGTATATCCTAGAGAAGTTTTAGAAAAAAATAGTTAAAATAGAAGCGTTCATGTAAACACTCATTTGTGGAAAGCCGGTCCGTCTATGTTCGGTTCTAGCGACGCAGACTCCGTGGGGCTTTGATTGATGACTTCAAATCAATGGATCCGCCCGTACGGTACACAAAACAGATTAAATCAGAAATAACAGCAATTTATAACATTGTATGACGACGTGATATTAATAGTACATTTTACGCTATACAAGAACAAAACTGATGTGGACTGGCAGAAATAAAGATATAAATGACAAACCAACGAGTTGTGTTGTTTTTTTTTGTTGTGCGAAAACGAGATATTATCGTATACATTTGCCCCTTGTCTTGTCATCGCATAACAAATACCGTAGAGCCAATATCAGCCCAATTACATAACGTCGACGAAGGGCGATCGCTGTTTGCGACGGTTGGTGAAACAAAATTTATTTAGAAACCTTAGTATGTTTCAGCTAAAATATGACTTATCGTGTACTTGTAAAGAATATTTTAACTAAAATGGGCTTAACAGGTCTTAACATAACAAGTTATAGAGTAAAATGTACTTAACATCACAAAAACGATCCAAAATTTTGGAGTCCAATCAAAACATTAGGCATGACATTTTTAAAGAATAAAAATGTAATAAATACATTGCATAATTTTATTTGTTATTTAACATAAATATTTTTTTTGTATAAATTCATAACAATCTTTGGGTGATAAAAAATACAGTGACGCGCAAAAATGGGAGATAAAAACATTACAAAATTCACATTATAACAATTGTTTGCACTGATTTCATTCTAATATAGATTCACAACATTTATATAGTTTTCAAAAAATGATTTAATATATATTTAGAAAAATTGTAGCATTTCAATTTGCACGCCATTGTATTTCGGGCTTAAGAATAACATTTATACGCCTGATATTTCATGTTTTGTAATTTTTATATTATAAGTGCCACTTGGCGAAAGTTTAAAAATACATATTTCTATTAAAACATATTAAAGATAGATCAATCTAAAGACGCACTCCAATAAAATAGCTTAGTGTGTAAACATGTTCTACAATATAAAGAATCAAAGTCCCTTTGGCGATTTCTTACAGTGCCTAATACCTTTCAGATTACTCACGTGATGTGACTGAAAGTCATAGTTGGAGCATCCGACCTAATGAACCGTAAGTAATCTCTACATAGTCACTTCCCGCCGTCTGTACGCGTAGATCTTTTAAACTACGCAACGGATTTTAATGCGGTCTCCATCAATAGACAGAGTGATTCAAGAGGAAGGTTTATATGTATAATACATGCATATGCACCACATTTGTATCTGCATTGCAGCCGTGCGAAACCATTAGTAAAACAAAAATGTGTCAAAACCACGTCACTTTCTATAGTTAAATTAACTACTGGCTTGACCACTCGATAAGAAATCAGCAAGATCGTCTCTGTAAAGAAATCGGGCCTTATTTCTACCATTACACACGAATTACATTTATCTAGGTGGGCCATTAGGAAACATTTGCTAGTGACGTGGAACATCGCCGTACGAAAATCAGAAAGCAGCTAACCGGTGATATCTCATTTATGTTCACTGGTTTTCTAGATTAATCGTAGACAACAATTTACACTAAAGATTTGATTGTTTGTTTGCATAGAATTGGCTCCGAAACTACTGGACCGATTTTAAAAACTCTTTTGAAACCGTTGGAAAGCTACACTATCCTCGGGCGACATAGGCTACTTATTTTCCCTGTATTCCCACGGGAACGGGAATTACGCGGGTGAAACCGCGAGGCGTTCGCTAGTATAATATATAAACGCGATCCGCTGGAGCACGTGACTGCGGCATAAATAAATAATAAATATCGCAGGACATTACACACAGCGCCATCTGACCCAAAGCAAAGCTTGTACAATGGAAGACAGATAACTGATAGAATACTTAAGTTTTTTTTTGTAAATACATACAGTACACCCAGACAGAACAAACATTTGTTTATATCACAAAATGCTTGTCCTGGGTGAGAATCGAACCCACGCCCTTCGGCTCTTGGAGCAGACATACTACCAATAAACCAACAGGGCTGTCATAAGTCTTACACTGACGTCCCGCTTGGAGTGTATAGTTTGTTTTACTGTAGCTTTGCAATGCCACAACATATGCTACAACAAAGTAAATACATACCGTAAAAAGGTAAACTTACATTAGTCATATACAAGGGCGTATCAACCGCCGTATCAATGATACGGGGCCCTCGGATTATAAGGGCTCCACCATGCGTTAGCAAAAACTCGTAAAATGTTAGTCACGCTCTCACCCTAACTCTTAGGCCGCGGCAACAATGGACCAGGACGTCCATTGTTGCCGCGGCCTAACAGTTAGGTTAGGTTAGGTTAGACTTTGTATGATTATATGTTCGTTAACAAATTTGTGAAAGAATAATAGATAGAGTATTTTAGCTACTTCACTGGTCATATAAGTTTTGGATTGGATAATTTGTATTGGGACATGTTGGCTAGCTGCTTTCTTGTTTTCGCACGGCCTAAGCGCAAATTAGCACTGCAAAGGATTCATCTTCGATTCAGAGCGTCTTCACGGACTGACCCATCATGCATCGTCGATATTTACATTTTCACTAGTAACTCAATTTCATTCACGAACAAGAGATTAAATTTACATACACAAGAAAATAAATATAAAAATTATCAACTGGTTATTTATAATGCACAATGACTAAAATTTTGTTATAATACTGAATTTTTGAATAGAATACCATAAATACGTAAATATTTCTTTATATTGTGTGAAAATTGGTGATTGGTATTTGTGGCAAAAACGCAAAAAAAATATTGCCGCCCGGAGCGGGACAGCAAAGTGTAAAATTACAAATGAAACACATTCAGAATTCGATTCATAAAATTAGTATAAATACAGTCTGCTACCTAGTATATTCGTGAGATTTCATTTCGAATCAGAACAGATGTTAATTTACATTAAGTTAAGGCAAGGCATACATTTTATAAAAAAAAGATTTAAGGCAGAATATTGAGTCGTATTTTCACTATTATCTATTCTGTGCTATGATATCAAAAGTTATTAAATTTCTTTAAATCGAGTTTCAATCATAAAATAGCCAATAAGCAAATAAAAAGTATGTGCGATACATGCAAAATAAAGCAATAAAAGATTTAAAAATAAAATTATAGAGATTTGGATTGATCGAGTATTAAATAAATAAAAAGTAGGTACTACTTATTTATACAAATACATACATATACTAATAATAAATAATTTAACTATTAATTAACCAAAAAGCATGGAAGGGATATTTAGGACAAAAATATGTAGAGTTACGAGACACAGTATACGTAGAGATGTAATCATTGTAAACAACTTGTACTCTGGGTACCTAATGTGACCATTTAAAATTATGTTAGAAACGGGACATCTCCAAACTTTGTGACGACAGTCGACAATATTCATGGCTTGGATATAACTGACGTGTTTCAGAGATACTGAGTTTTTTTGGATTTCTTTTCAATGAGTGCGTTTGTTCCGGGCAGACAATATACAATTATAATACACTAGCTGCGCCCCGCGGTGTTATCCGCTATATGTTTTCGGGATAAAAAGTAGCCTATGTGTTAATCCAGGTTATCAACTATCTGTGTTCCAAATTTCATTCAAATCCGTTTAGTAGTTTTTGCGTGTAAGAGTAACAAACATACATCCATACTCACAAACTTTCGCATTTATAAATATTAGTATTAGTAGGACGTATGTACATTATATCAAAATGGAAATACATATTTGCTCGATTCAAATTTTTAGCATTGGTATTGTACGAACATTCACCCAATGATTTTCGAAATACTTGGATATTTCTAACTGCTAAGTTTAAAAAAAATATAGATTTTGATATGATATTATCATAGCCCTTCTGTAACCAAAAACGGGACTATTTGGCGTCCCGAAGCTTTCATCAGGGAAACCGGGACGGTGCGGTGCTGTAGAAAAAGGGACAGTCCCGTTCAAACCGGTGCGTATGGTCACATTAACTACGGGTACTAATTTTTACGATTTGAACGCCAATGATTGCGATTATAGGTTTGGTAACATAGTAAAAGTAGTTTACAAAGACCTCCTTTCAGCATCGTATGTCCTACGCGTTACTCCATATTCATAATGTAGATATAGTATGTATCTTGAAGAATTGATTAATTAGTTTGGCACAGATAATAATTTTAAACAAGCTTGATTATTAAAGAAAAACATTGGCCGACTTCGACTTCGACCATGGGATTCCCTAATCAAATCCTGACTTGGTGAAAATGGGACTACATAAAGAATAGACTTATACCTATAACTAAATAAAAAAATCTAAATCGGTCCTCAATTGACGGAGAAATAAGTGAACACACAAATAAAAAACATACATACAAATTTTCTTTTTTGAAATCAAATAAAAATTGAAAATTTTAGTCATCGATTGAAATGGTAGGTCGAATAGACAAAATGGAATACAAAATGTGAATTTTCGAAAAAAAAATACTACACAGGTATATATTAGTCAGAAAAAGATTTTACCTACAAAGAAAGAAAAATAAATAAAAAACTATCACAGACACATGAGTCAAGCATTCAAACCAATCAGTGCTAAGAAAATAACGGCCAAATCCAATAAAACCTCCGAATTTTACGAAATGCAGCGCTGCGATTGGCCGTCTAAAATTGACTAGCCAATGGCAGTACATGTAATCCGTTTTAAACACCAAGATTTAATATAGGAATTCAGCGTTATATTATGTCTACGTTAAACAGTTATTCATAAGATTCAGTTTAGAATAAATGTAAACCCATATAGGGCACAACATAACACGGAAGATTAGTTGTATTAATTATCTGTGATGATTACTAATAAATATATAAATTATTTATTCTATACGGTTTAGGGATGCCTCCATAACGTAACTCGATTATAGTTTGCTCGTGTTGTAAAACATTGCAAATTTTTTACGTACCGAAAAGATAGGGATGAACTTACGAAATATAATTATGACGGACCAAAATAAATTTAATGGAAGGGTCCCCTAACTGTTGAATTTACTCTATGAACGCGAGTTAAAACACATGTAAACACTTATGTATTATTCACTTATAATTGTCCATTATGTTTGTATTAACTTCACTGTTTTCTTTTCTTTGTGTATGTGCCTAACTCTTTCTGTTAATAAATTTATCTTTATCTTTATTATTTTTTATTTAATAGTAACAAGGTGTAAGACGCTTTCCTGATATTAAGAGATTACGCCTATCTATAGGTACATATATAAGCAGCGATACCAAGAACTTTAGCGTTATAAATGCAGGGTATCGCTGTTTTGGTATTCGATGATGTGTCAATAGTCCTATAATTTCACTTGTTGCTGTGAATACACACTACTACTTAGCGACAGAATATCTGACACTGCATTGGTAAATAGGCGACCTCCTGCTAAGCAAATCTAGCACCTAGCATCAACTTCGACACCTAATTATAAGTATAAGCATATTACAGTGTACCTTCTCGCACTAAGTATTAGTGTATATTTCTATTCCGCAACAACAACAAAAAAAAAACTACATAGCGATGTTTGTTAATGAATTAATTTACATTATAATGATAAATATTTATTAATGTGTTTTGTTATTTTTTTTTGTCATATTTTATTAATTTCCACAAATGTTGGAACCACAAACAGGTCACACGCTTCCAACGGCCAGCGAACGACTGGAGCGTAATGAGAGCCGGCGCTCATTTTGATGGTAAAAAAAAAACAAAGTACGCTTCTTATGGGCCCGTCTATCATTTTTATTTTGGTCCAAGGGCATGAAGTTATCATCAAAGAGAATAAATACAACTGACGTATTACAACTACAACTAATTATATCCATAAATAACGCAACTACCTCGATTGCAGATAAATAATCTGTGGCAGTGTTTTCTAATTATAATGCTAATTAAAATACATTAAAACGCGGAACCATTTTTTTTTTGATGTTCTTACTTAAATTACGATTGGTAAAAGCTCCGATATGTCCCTTATTGCTATGAAGATAAGGTTCAACACTATGTGGAGCAAGAATAATGTTTGCTCCGCAAGTTGTATTTTTTTATATATAAATATTTTTCTAGCTTTATCCTTCGTATCAATTACGCTAGATTGGTGTTTTACATTACCTCATAATAACAATGTTTGAACTTTATTATAATTATAGGTAATGAGAGCTTAACCAATAGAAGTATCAAGAAACAGGAATTAGCTCTGGCTGTCATATATATATGGCTGCACAGAGTTCTTTATGCCGGGTATTCTTTATACCGAGACAAGGAATGTAGTGCTCTCTTTGATATGAGCAGATAGCATCACATTCGTTGTTCCCATCTGTGTATACCCAGCGTTATCTGAGAATAATTTTAAACGGAAACAGGATGTCACAGATTATAATAACTATGCTAACAACAATAGACACGTAGAATATTTGTAATTTTGGCGGGAACGCGAAAAATTCGTGTCACTGTCACATTGTTTTATTTTCCAAAACTGTTTTTTCGAATGTTTATGTTGCAAAATAAATGTGTTTAAACGTAAAGTAGGTACCGTACTATACCTACGCCCGAGTGTTATAATTTGTTGAAACATGTATTTTCGTATTCTTACGTGAAAAACATCGTGGAAATTTCCAGGAAAGTCGACAAAGCGGCATGGCAAGGACATGAACTGCACCATGATTTACATTGCGACTTGAAAATTTGAAATATTTGATACTGAAAGAACGCACAAAGAGCAGTGCCAAAAAAATTTTACTCTACATTAATGCAATTGTACCTACATGGCTAGTGAACAATTTTTAATGGAAGAACGCACAAAGTTTGGTGCCTAAAAAATTGAATAATTGCACTTTAAATTAGTGCAATTGTCATGGCGGGTGAACCATGTATTTTTTTTTTTGCAATTTGAAATCTATTATTTCATTGACACCCCGTTTCGGCGAGTCAATATCGTTTACCTAGTAAATTTTACCTAAAGATATCTCATTTCTGTAGGTATGTATGAAAAAGCTCTCATTTTGACGTTTAACTTTTTTTTATCGGATTAAAAGATTCGAGACGGTATATAAAGGGCACACAAATATATGATTATAAATCTGAATTAATCTAAAAACATGAGCTATTATCAAAATTGTTTTAAGAAATTTTCAAATTCTCAAAAGTGACGTTAAAACTGACGAATGTTTTTTTTATGCCACAGGTGGCAATCAAGCTGACGGGTTGCCTGATGTTAAGCAATCATTGTCGCCTATAGATATCTGCAATACCAAAACAAAACAGATTTTTTAAATAAAAACCGTAAAATAGCAGAATTCCGCCAGTAACATGTTCTAACAAGAGGACAAGATGTACAGATCAAGATATACATTATAAAACGAATCGAAATTTAACACTAAAACACCTAAATTAAAATTCAATCTAAATGCACAAACATTTTGATAAATAAGATTAAATAAAACATACACTTCCTATATATTTTCAAAGATATACCTCAGTTAAATGAAGCTTTGTTGCAACTTGTTTGTACCATTATTGAAACTAATAGATTACTTGACAGTATTAAAACTCACATCTCTTCACTGGTTAGATAGAGATGGTCCATTTTACAGCTATCTATTTCAGTTTAGTTTTAAAATGGTACACCGTGGAAAGTCATTTTCCATTTCAGCCGCCTAAAAATTTACCTACAATTTTTTTTAGCTATTTTTTTTTATAATTTAGATGAATCTGGGTTTTCTTTTTCCATATTTTAAACATCGTGTACTATTTTAAACGTACAAACGTCACAGCGGAAATTTATCGTTGCACCCTGTACGCCAAAGTACTAAATAAGAGATTAACAATAAAAACAAGACATTCCAAAATCCTGTATCGATAACTAACCATGTGTGTTTTGTAGGCCCTATTTCTTGTCAAGTATTTATTATATTAATGGCATATTTACAAGACCCGCTAACGCTTATTAGTTATTGACATCGTTGGCATATAAGGCCCGCGGAACACTTGTTAAGTATCGTCCTTCTCGTACAAGGCCTGCATAACGCTTGTCCAGTATTGACGTTGTTGGCGTACAGGGCCAGCTATCATTTGTCAAGTATTGACATCGTCGGCGTCTCAACGCCTGTCAAGTATTGACATCGTTAGCAGGTCAACGCTATTATAGTATTGACATCGTTGGCACCTCAACGCTAGTCAAGTATTGACATCGTTGGCACGTCAACGCTAGTCCAGTATTGACATCGTTGGCACCTCAACGCTAGTCAAAGTATTGACGTCGTTGGCACCTCAACGCTAGTCAAGTATTGACGTCGTTGGTGAATTCAGATCTTAGATTTTTACTGTATTAAATAATCACACATTGTTATCGGTGTTTTAAGATCGACTTCTGTACAGCATAAAAAACATTCAGCACAAAATCTAAAATACCTGAGAAAATAACCAATTTATTCAGATCTTTCATACATTTCATGGTAAATAAATATTTTCTTCAAAGCTGAGAGGGGAAATTTTTTTTTTTTTAACTAAGCTGATTATCTTCTCGTGAATTTTAATCTGTACACCATAAGATTTTTTTGTTAAGGCTGTACCTCCGACCACGCCTAGTACGCGACTTTCGAAAAAGATTCACCATTAAAACAAAACAACTTCTAGCTTTTTTACGCGCGGGGTGTAAATACCGTTGTCGTCGGCCGCGTACAAAGCGGGTAGAAGTTGAGTTAAAGAGGTTTAACTCATTACCACTAACAGTGTATATGGAAAAAGAAAACTAGATCAATTTCAATAAGAGATTCGCTTACTCACTAACTATTCAATTATTCACATTACCGTAATACATAGATAACAATAAAAGGCATATTGCGACACTACTTGACACACGCTTGCTGTTGTGGGCTGGTACAGTGCCGGTGGAAAATTTACGGTAGCTTTTGGAACTAAATTTTAAGGATTTTTAAAAATTGTTTGACCTTTTTTTTTACTGCTCTGTTAGCTCATTTGGAGGCATCTGCAAGGCATGGGTTCGAATCCCACCTAGACAAACATTTGTGTGACGATGTTGGGCTGAAGCGAAGCCAAAGCACACATACCTAAGTCCATCAATGCCTAGTTGTGACTTGTGGCCAAGGCTTGTATAGTGCTTTTCTCAAATAATGCGCTGAAATTAGCTTTCTATTTGCAACTCAGATAAATAAACCAGCTAATATGCTCGAAGATCTGCAAGCCAGTTCGAAATTTAAATAAAACCTTTGATAAGTTACCGCCTTGGTTGCCATGTTTCGAAGTAAAAGATCGTTCCATTTTTATATTACGCGACAGATATGAGTTTACTATTTAATGTTATTTGGTCGCTAAACCACGACAGATATGGATTTTCATACAACTTTTGCCGGCCGCTGCTCGTATGTATGTGGTCAGTACAGCAATTTCGATTTATCTCGAAAAAGGTTGTCAAAATAATGCTCACATTTCTAAGCATGTTTGAGAAAAAATTATTATTGTTAAGAAACTAATTTACTGAGTCGGTTAAGAAGCCACCCTTGTATTATATCGTACCAACCCAAAACAACAATCGTACCAACAAAATACAACATCATATTGCATACCAATGTACCATACGTTAAATACAACTACAAATTACGAGTACTCATTGGCCCTTTCTCTATTTTTAACTATGTGATGCTTAGTTGTATGATATAAGGTTCATTTCAATTTTGAATTTTAACCACTTACGGAGCGTTTGAAATCAGTTTTAGAAATAATTTACAACTCAATACAACTGGGAAGCTGTCCTCATATTTATAAACAATAACTTAATTTTTTTAATTATTCGCTTTAGACTTTCGTATATTTCATAAAAAAGTTAATTCGAATCTTCGAATGAAAATTAAACCTCAAACTGTTTTTTTATGGTTAACAAGCTAGGTATTTGACCATATCTCACCTGATGTTAAGTGACGATGTGGTCGTGTGATAAAGCACACCTAGCTTGGCATACAAGTGACTCTTAAGTGAGGCTGCCGGAACACACCGTTAGGTGCTTGGCGGCAGATTTTCAACTTGAGGGTGATAGCTAGCCAGCAGAGTACTAAAAAATACCCTACCACCATGTTATGGTTTCCTCGCGATGTTTTCCTTCACCGGTAGTTTAAGCTCGTTGTTGGTGCCTTTTCGCGTGTAAACAGATCGCGCTAACCACTGAGCTATCATCGCTATATAATATAGTGATAACTAAATGATTAAAAAATTCCAGCTCCAGGCATAAACTCTTCAAAAAGTTGTATAGGATAACTTACTAATGAGGATTCACTACAAAGGTAGATAAAAATAAACGATACTTGTCAAAAACCAGTTTCAAACGCATCACATAAGATATGGAGAGTTTTACGCCCAGTTTACAGACTAACTATAAAAACATGATTTCAATCAGTAATGTAAAAAAGATCTGTTTAGACAAAATAAAATATGCGTTGTTCAATTTTCCTATGCGAAATTGTATATCAAACAAACAATTGAAATAACATAATGCCAATTGAATATCTATCCGATTACAAAAGAATATTTCCCAATTAAAATTTTCACAGATAAAACGAATATGTGAGATTCTAAATTTCACGAATTTATAGTTTGCCTGTAAACTGATTGTTCTTAAAAGTAAAATTATTCAAGCTCAGGTCCTTTCATTACTATTTATTACTATCACAAATTTATTTATTGCAAATAAAACTTTTAGTAATTTTTATTTATTTATTGCACATGACATATTTTGACAAAGTTACTTGCTTCCAAAAAATTTAGAAAGGCTAAAATTTGAACTTTTAGGTATATTCATATAAGAAGACACTTCGAGCAATCTAAATTTGACTCACTCCTAAGCCAACAATGTAAGGTGTTTTGACAGATTCTTTTATGGGTAATACATAAAAGGCCATACGAAGTATCATACCAGTCACGTAATATTAGGTGTTCCGACTAAACAATGACTAATAATATTATCCTAAGATATCATCTGTATTCATCTGTGTAAATTGAACTATTTTCACTATAGGCACAACACTAAGTCACCAAAACTATCAGCTGTTCTATAAATGATGAAACGTCAATCACCATCAACAAAATCAAATGTATCCGTTTGTTTCTTTTGCCGTTTACAAGCAATTTTTCTTTCAATGGTTCAGCAGTCCCATAAATAGATCTTGAAATAATTTCAATTGATTCATGATTATGTATCAAACAACTTATTTTACAGTGGGTTCAACTCTAAAACAGCGAAAGAAACAAGAAGTTCATAAAGAGAAAAATACCAATAGAAATGATATCCTAGATAAATTCCTGGATGATTTGCTAAATCATAAAACGTTTAAAATAAAATCGATAATAGACTGAAGTATTAGTGTTGACCATGAAAATATTTGTTTTAAAATAAGCGCCATCTTTTGTTTTTACTCTAAACTATTATGAAGTTGACAAAATAAACCGAAACATGGAGAGAGTGGCGACATCTAGAGTAGTGTATGACACTAGAAATGGCCCGATTTACCGTAGTACCATATAGTATTGCTTTTTGTATCCGTTGATGTACATATAATTATGTTCTAGTATTATATTATCTGTGGTATTGAGTTAGGACCTGAGCTGTGTTGTGCGGTTAGTGGCGTCTGCGTGACTTACGTTCGCAACCGTAGGGTTTTTCTGCGTCTCCGGGAACCTCATAGGGAAGAGTGCCTTGTCCGCCGCGCTTACGGCCGCGCCCCTGTAACGTTAACATAAAATATATAAGACCTTTACACTCCCGGATTTATTTTTTAATGCAGAACCTTCATCGAAACAAACTAGCCAAATAGTCGTATTAGTCACTGGACATTGCTCTCTAAACAAAATACTGTTTCTTTTTATGTGAAAGTTATGAGACGAACGAGATGCTCTACTGATGGTAAAGATAACGCATATCCATGACCAATGACCATTGCAGCGATACGTAAAACTTTGAGTAGCAAAACAAAGTCCAGAGCAACGCTGTTTTAGACTCTCGATGGTTAGTCACAGTAGCCCTGTAATTTCGCTAGCTGCAGTGCCCTTCAAACCGGAACACAGTAATGTTTCCACACTACTGCTTAGCGGTAGAACATCTAGTATTGCGGTGGTACCTGCCTAGAAGACTTCCTGCTGAGGAAATCTACCACCTAGTAAGATTGCATACAAACACCTTTCCAAAAAGGTTACAGAAAAACTAAACTACTAACTTTGAACTATGCATTACGTAACATTGTTTTAACCCTTCAGAACGGACGCATAGAGATTTTTTTTAATTGTTTTTTTTCTCGTAATTTCAAATGGAATGACCACTTGAAATTTTTTTTACCTTCACACAATTTCTTGCTTGCTTTACAGATAGTTTTTAATTATTTTTTTTAACATTTTAAAACAAACGTTAAACAAAAAAATATTTTTTTAATATTTATTTATGTGATAGTTTTTCTCGCCACGTTTAAGACGTTTTACGGGGGTCACAGAAAAACGTTACGGCGCGTTACATGGGGATGTCAACAATCTCCAAATCTCACGTAATACTTGAATGCGATGAGCTGTGTTAGTAGCTGCTTTGTTGGTATTTTTTTCCTGTATATTATCTTGCAATCAATCATTTTCGACTATAAACAGATGTGTGCTTTTTGGCGCGTAGGGCGCTGTTCCCAGTGGAATCGGCCCTGTATGTTATTCTTTACTGGTCAAAGATATCTCGCCGCTTCTTAAGCTGCTTTGTTGGTACAAAAATAAAATAAAACTACGTTTTCAAGACGTTTCCACGTTAAAATAAATGTAGGCTTGATACTGACGGCTCGGCCTCTTTTGGCGGGTGTGTCGTCGGGCTGCGACTTGCGCGTGCGGCCCCCTCGCGACCCGGGCCCGGTAGCCGGCAATCCGCGCTTCCGGCGCCGGTTCGCGTATGTATCATCGTAGTAATCTTCATCCGAAGCATCTTCCGGCTCCTCACCAGTTTCCATCTCCTCCATCGCCAGCTCGTCGTAGAACCATTCCTGAACAACACATGAAAGGCTTTAATTATTAAACATTGTTAAAGATTATTCGAACTATGATTTAAGTACTTAACATTTTCGTATGTATCCGTAAAATCACCACAATCCCAACTTGGCTGTGGTAAACATGTAAAAAGAAAAAATTACTAAGCTTTTGTCAATATTTGATAATCATGTAAGCATTAGCAGCTCAATTACAGTCACATAAACACATTATCTTAAGAAAAAATAACAGTATTTTACTCAATTACATAATGTAAATTTACTTGGTGGTAGATCTCCCTAGCAGGAGGTCGTCTAGGTAGGTACCACCGCAACCGCAGTACCAGATATTCTGCCGCCAAGCAAACATTACTGTGTTACGGTTTGAAGGGTACTGTAGCTAGCAAAATTACAAGGCTGGGTAAACTCAAAGTTCTGTGTTCCGCTGCAATAGTCATGGATGGGCGTTATCTGTTACCATCAGGAGAGCGTCTCGTTCGTCTCTTTACATTGATATTAAAAATAATAATATACATTACAATTTATAAAAACCGACTTCATGATCAACTAAACGCACTGCTACAATGCAACAGCGAAGTTTCGGAGTAAACGAAAATATCATTGATGTATACAATTTTTAGATTTTTGTTTGGATAAAATTTATATGAAGAATGATCTACCAAGCAAAAAAAATCATCAAAATCGATTCATAATTGGCGGATTAATCGCGTAACAAACAAAAAAAAAACAGTTGAATTGAGAACCACCTTTTTTGAGTCGGTTTAAAAAGTAAATAAAGCAGTTTGTATGTAAAAAGCATTGTTTAAAATTGATGAAAAACTACCTTAGGATCATCCTTAGCAGCAGTCTGTGAGCCATCCCTGCTGTCATCTCCAGCGAGTGCATCTCCAGGTATGCCAGAGCTATTCTCGCCCTCGCCCGTTGTATCAGCCATGTCCGAAGCACCATTCCAGCCCCACCGGCTCGAGGACATTGTCAAATATTGGCGACGGGACTTTCTCCATCTACAAATATAATAAACTACCTAACACCTGCAACTTTGTCCATGTGGAAATCAACAAAAAGTTCAGTTGCCAGAATTTACCGAAAAGTTAATAATTATAATTTATATCATCCTCACAATGAAATACCTCTACAATGATAAGCTTTAACAAACAACTAATGATCAAATAAATAAATAAGTTAAATAAAACTAAATCTATACTATTATGTCAATCCAGGTAAAAAACTATATGTATGCCAAATTTTATGCAAATCCATTCAGTCACTTGTGTGATTGAGTAACAAACATCCATACATACAAACTTTCACAAATACAGTATTACTAACTGCGCCCGCGGTTTTACCCACTACATTTTTTCAGGATAAAAAGTAGCCAGTGTTAATCCAGGGTGAATGCTACCTGTATCTGTACAAAATTTCATTAAAATAGGAGCAGCCGTAACAAACACACTTACACACTCACAAACTTTCACTTTATAATGTGACAGTAGGATAACAATAACTATTATCTAAGTATTTATTCTTGATGTTCTTTTGTGAATGTGGATGTCAGAGGCTGCAAATGTTAGGACCTGTAGCATAATTTCAACTGCAATCAAGTGATCTTCAAATGAAGATGGAGTATACACATACATATACCTTTAGGAAATCCTGCACCACTACCTATTCAGTGTTATAAGGATTATTACAAACATAATAATTAAAAAAAATTAGTAATGTTACCTTTGTGCGGGATATGTGTAAACTTGTCCTTCTTTCTGACCAGGCATGCGTTGTCTTTTGCTCATGAATAAGTTGCAATGGCTCTGTGCAACACCTAAACATAAAACACTTTCTTACTGTGGTGTTTCCGGACATAATATCATTTTATTTTTTATAATAGATAGGCTTGCGTTTGACCGCGTCTGATGTTAAGAGAAGATGCGGTCTATGGTAGAGCACTCTCGCCTAGAAGAAACTGATTCACTCGCGACTTGAAGGCACACAAACTATATTCATTGGGGAACACCCACTCGGACAGCAGATTCCTATGTCTAGCGGTACGTATGGAAAAGGTGGAATTAAACCGCTTAGTTCGAGCTTTTGGAACATCAACCATAAAGCGGTGTCGCTTTTTAAAGCTCCTGGCTGTCCGATAGTAGAATGGGCAGGGTGGGAATATCCCGTTAGGCAGTGTATATAATAGAATTCTCAGACTTCCAGTGATTACCATCTCCATTCTATTATTTTGTACTGTTGATTATTTTAATTTGACTTATTGTTTTTATTTTTTACTAAATAGATTATTATAAGAAACACATACATTTAATTTTTATTTTTCATATAAACTAGATTCGAATACTACAGAGGAACTAATAAATAAATAAAATAAAAATAAACTAATCTAAAAGGCCGTTATAAATGAAAATAGTTCGCAAACAATGACCCCATTGAAAATAAATTATATTGTCAATAATTTTCATCAAAAAAAAAACTATTTAATGCCTTGAATTTTACTACATAAGGAATAATTATGTTCACTTACAATTATCATTAGTATAGTATTCTAAAAATGGGTTTATTAACTATAACTGGGACTCTCACTACAGTACCAAATGTATATGGTACTAATGTATGTATTTTGGGTGTACCTTAATGGAGGCAAGTTTTAGTTTATGAACTATAAGATATAGGAAGGTCCCTTAGATTATAATCTGTCCCTAAGATCTAACTATTAAACACAATTTAGCACTTCAGTGTTTTTAAACAAGTGCAAGTGGCATTCATTTAAAAAAATCGATACTGACCTGTTTGTGTATCGATAAAAGGCATCCGCATTCTTCTTTCGGCACATAGTCGCGAGTTAAATGTTGAGGAGTTCTCAATAATTTCTTTATAGCTAGGATCATTGAGAAAACTGCAAAAACAAATAAATATGCAATAAAAACATGACCTCGCAGGCAGTTTCACGCTGTAAACGCACGTCTTCACTGTATATTTATATGTCAACACAATAATTTATGAAAATTGTGTTGACTTCATGTAACATTAATAGATTTACCTCTCAATTTTTGCTAAATTAGAAGGATTTACTATCTGAATCTCTGCGGCCGCCATTTTACTAGCAGACGGACGCTACTACATTTATGACGTCACGTTTAGTCAGTGATGTGCATCAGCGTACTATCGCATAAACGTCAAGCAACAAACTGACGTCAAACAGGTCATCGTAAATCACGACAATGTTTTGTTCATTCAATATAAATAGTCTGTATCCATATCCGGTTAATGTTGCCAGCAACCTATTTAAATACTTCCTAAATAAATAAAAACACAACATACAACAACGAACCTTATATATGAACCATACAACATTCTTGTAACTCTTAAAAGTTAAAATACATTAGACTTACACGATTTTAAGTTACAAACCATAATTTGAACTTTCTTTTTCACTAATGATTTTTATAAAAATATTGACATCATGAAGTAGTGTCGTGTTTGCTATAGTTATCTGGCTATAGATTTTGGAAATAATTTATATTAGACTTCCAACACTTGTTTAAACGTCAAGCTGTGACTGGTCATCAGTGGACGAATCGTGTGTCTGGCGCATTTTCAGTAATTGGTGATTGGAGATCTTCAGATATTACTCTGATTATTGGTTACTACTGTGCTAGTTAACTTTGGGCCACTTTTCTATTTAGAAAATAATATATTTCGGAAAAATTGTTGTGAATTAGTGTTATATCTCTAGGTCGACAAGTTGTGCGTAGCGATAACAAGATGTCCGTGTGCTTCTTTGTGCCTGCGTAAGTTCCTGTAATTTTTTATCAATATATCTTTGACGCACTTATTTACCTATTGTTAGCCGGTGTTTTTACACAAAACTTATTCGAATTTAAGTAACGCCGGTTTTGAAATTAGAGTTACTAAATACTTTTAAGCATACTTACAAAAATAGCTAGCTAGTCAATTATTGTCCTGTTCATCCAAAGTTTGCCTGGAAGTAATATTTTTTGGCGATAAGGGCGCCACAGTACTGCTGCTAAATTATCATTGCATTGAGTGTTTTTTCTTTTTGAGATAATATGTATGTTTTGGTGTGCAATAAACTTCATATTCTATTCTGTCCTATTCTACTAATTGGTGAGACCTATCTATTAATCTTGATTAGTATTTTGCTGTATACTCTATTGTATCTGTTTCATTAAAAAAAATAGATCTATTATTACATATTATTGGTTAACGGTGACACACTATTCAACCATAAAGAGGAGTAGGAATAAGTAGTTTTTATCAGTATTTATCAATCTATGCATATACATATTTCAGTTGAGACTTTAATTGTTTGGAAATTTTTAATTGGCCTTATAAACTCAACTGTTAGTTTCCCAAGTACCTATTAATAAAATAAATAAATTATTCTAGCAATTTAATTGATCTCTAGCATCCTTTCTCAGTGGGTACTGAAAACTTGTGTAAAGTATGGTAGTGTTACCATACTTTATACAAGTTTTACAACTTTATCAGCTGTATCAATATAAGTGAACTTCATAATTGAGATAATTATCTTTATACCAGGATTTTACATAAGCTATGACTTGTGCTACTTAATCAACTTGAAAACAAGCTGAAGAGTTTAAAAAAGCTATAACCCGGCTTTGAATAATATAGTTATAATTAAAGAAAGGAAGGAAAGGAAAAAACTTTTTTATAAAACTAATTTATTATCTCATCTTAGTTAAATTTAAACATATAACTTCAATATATTTTTGAAATCCCCTTTTTTACCCACGACGGAACAAAGACTGTATTATGTGTTTAGGGTGAGAGGATGTTTGTTTGTTTGTGCAGATACATGTTGCCATTTTTCTCCAAAACTACTTGCACACACTGCAGCAAACATCTTTTGTGCAAATCCATGTTGCCATTTTTCTCCACTACACTACCACACACTTTTTTTTTACTACTAGTCCCATTTTGATGCAGTTTTCAGTTATGGATTCGGGTTTGATTGATGCATTGTCTTAGATAAGTGACAATAACTTTTTAACCGTTGTGGGTTTTTTTCAAAATTTTTAATTTTGCTTTTTATTATTTCCTTTAATTAGATACCCTTTACTATTTCGCGACATTTTGATTTTATTTAAAGACCTATCTAAGAACACTTGGATTATTGAAACGAATCTAACAATACCTTAATTATCATAATTCATTCAGCCGTTTGGAAGATACAAGGTTATAAAGAAATTTACATACATACTTATAAGATACGTACAAAAAAACATAACCCTTCCTTGGTAGTCGGATAAAAAGATAGTAAAAACCATAGGCTGCTGTAAGTTTTGAGTAAATGAAATGGTAATCATTTATCCTATTCTACTTCTAGAGATCAAGTGAATGCCAACTCGGATGAGGTAGATGGAGACCAGATTTGTGAGGAAAACAAAGAAACAGCGGAGCAGACTCTCCAGCACTTTTGGAACAAAATTATGGATGATATCAAAAATGTCACTTCAGTATGTACTTACATCTATATTTACAATAGAAGCACATGACTCTACATTAATTTAGTTTCATCTCTTTGTGTGGCAGTCTATCATTCTACGTGACATTGGCGGAATTGTGGAGAACCTCCGCAAAGGCCATTCATCAAGAATTGAATTGAATTGAAATTACTACCCTATTGGCTCATGGGTAGTACATGTCTGCTTCAATAGCTGTAAGGTGTTCGATTCCCCAAACATTTGTGGTAGAAACAAATGTATGTTCTATGTACTGTATGTATTTACAAAAAAAAAACATATTAGTTACTTATTCTATCAGTTATCTGACTTCGATAGTACAAGTTTTGTTTAGTTTGGGGTCAGATGGCGCTGTGTGTAATGTCCTACGATATTTATTTATTTATATGTAGTAAAAGTGGAAGCAAGAAACTGGATAGATAACTGATACAATGTTGGTAGGAACATACCATGTTTGGGCAAGCATAACAATCGGCAGTGAAAGTTGTTAAGTGTACACCTTGGCTCACAAATTCTGGACATTGTATGGCTTCTTCCTATATAAATAGGACAAAAGTTTAACATCTGTTTTTTTAAATTTGTTTTTATGTATATGGTAATGCGACGAACGAGACGCTCTCCTGATGGTAAGAGATAGTGCATGTCCATGACCAAAACAAAGTCCGGGGCATTGCTGCTTTGGCGCTCATTACTTTGAGACTTTCAATGGTTAGTCTCGACAGCCCAGTAATTTCATTAGCTGTTACACACTACTGCTTGCGTGCGTGTGTATGGTGTATGAGTTTATTCATGTCACATTGTCCATTTTTATCTTATTTTATCACAATTTATATCTCATATTAATTAACTTCGAATTCTCTTTTCCAGGATGATTTCAAGACACAACCACTGCCATTGACTCGTATTAAGAAGATAATGAAGCTAGACGAGGAGGTGAAGATGATATCTGCGGAGGCGCCGGTGTTGTTCGCGAAGGCGGCCGAGATCTTCATTCACGAGCTCACGCTGCGGGCTTGGAGCCACACTGAAGACAACAAGAGAAGAACGCTGCAGGTATTATATTAGTAGTCTTTATCATCACTGCTGGATATAGGCATCCACCATTAACTTCCACAAAGACCGGCTGGAAGCGGCTCGCATCCAGCGCGTTCCTGCGGTCCTTATTAGGTTGTCTGTCAACTTTGCAGCCCCATCGGCCATCAGTTCTGCGTGCTATGTGCCCTACCCACTGCCACTTCAACTTGCTGATTCTCTGGGCTATGTTGGTTACTTTAGTTCGTCTATGGATCTCGTCATGTGGTCTTTATATCCCACTAATATTATAAATGTGAAAGTTTGGATGAATGGATGTTTGTTATTCTTTCACGCAAAAACTACGGAACGGATTTGGATGAAATTTGGTATGGAGGTAGCTGACACGCTGGATTAACACATAGGCTATTTTTTGTCCCGAAAACATGTAGCGGGTAAAACCGCGGGGCGCAACTAGTTCCAATTAAAAAAATATATAATGTAAAATACAAATAACTTTCGCTGTAAGATATATAGTATAAGTTAATTAATGTACATTCTTCAAAAAAAATATTTCATTTTCAAGTCTGTTTATGGCATTTTTAACCGACTCGAAAACGACGGGGTGTTATAAGTTTGACGTGTCTGTGTGTTTGTCTGTCTGTGGCATCGTGGTGCCCGAACGGATGAACCGATTTTGATTTTGTTTGAATTAGTTGGGAGTGTTCTTAGCTATGTTCGATGAAAATCGGTCCAAGATGGACGCCGCCACAAAATGGCGGATTACATATTTTGTGACAACTCCCTCAATATGGGTATCAAACGAAAGGGCTTGACTAGTAGAATACTATACGCATGATGGGGGTTTTTTTAATTTTGTTCTAGAATAAGATATCGGGAGAAACCATTGATTTTCGTAACACAGTTATCAATAGCCATTGGGTTAATTTTAATGTGTCCAAAATTTGTGCCAAATTTTTATTTTTTTTATTTTGTTTTAGCGCAACGACATAGCGATGGCGATATCGAAATCTGACCAATTCGACTTTCTGATCGACATCGTGCCGCGCCACGAGATGAAACCTTCCAAGCCGCGTTTCGAAGGCGTTTGGAGCGGGAAAACTGAACAGGTACTTACTATTTGGCACAGTGACTCTGAAGTGGGCCTTTGTTAATGGTGTAACAGGCTTGGTGTTCGACCACAGCCACAGTCCATAGTTTGGGTGTCTTCAAATCTAGAGTAAACAGATTTTTTTCTAGGTAAGCGTGCTTCATCTTGGACTGCATCCTGCTTAACATCAGCCAGGGTGTGGTCAAACGCAAACCTATTCTGTATAAAAAAAAAGCTCACCTGATGTTAAGTGACGGTGTGGTCGAAGACGGTAAAGCACACTTAGTCTGGAATGGAAATGGCTCTCAACTGTGGCTGCCGGAACACACTGTTAGATGCTTGTCGGCAGATTTTTAACTTATTGGTAGCTAGACAGACTGGCAGCTTAAGCACATAGTTTGAACCTTTTTTTTATGGTTCGCAGGCTAGGTGTTTGACCACAGCTCCGGCTGCCGGAACACACCGTTAGATGCTTGGCGGTACATTTTCAACTTGAGGGTGGTAGCTAGCCAGCCGAGTACTAGAAAGTACCTAACCATTATGCTATGGTTTCCTCACGTTTTTCCTTCTTCGGCAGCTCAAGCTCATTGTTGGGGTTTGAACCTTCGGCGTGCGAACCGACCGCGCTAACCACTGAGCTATCATCGCTACACGGTACATCCCACTAATATTATAAATGTGAAAGTTTGGATGGATGGATGTTTGTTACTATTTCACGATAAAACTACTAAACGGATTTGCATGAAATTTTGAAAGAGTAACCAACATCCATCCATCCAAACTTTCACATTTATAACATTAGGGGGATTTATTTATTTTACCCCGAAAGCATGTAGCGGGTAACACCGCGGGGCGCAGCTGGTTAAAAAGGAAATGTTGTTTGACAGACGTCCGCCCCGGCCCCGGCCGCGGTCCAAACAGTATCCCAGCAGCAGATAGTTGTCCAGCCGACGTGCACGCAGGTGCTCCAGTCGGGGAGCACGAGCAGCGCCAGCAGCGTGCAGCAGCCGGTCACGCTTGTGCACCAGGTCGTGCAGGGCTCCGAAGTGCAGAATATGCCTGTTAGTATACATTCACACTCAGAAACAAATGCTGCAACCATTATCTATATCTATCTATCTATATATCTATACCTATCTATATATATCTATCTATCTATCTATACATCTATACCTATCTATATATATATATCTATCTATTTATATATCTATACCTATATATATATATATATATACATATCTATACCTATCTATATATCTATATCTATCTCTATATATATATATATATATATATATATATATATATATATATACCTATCTATATATCTATATCTATCTATCTATATATATCTATACCTATCTATATATCTATACCTATCTATCTATATATATCTATCTATCTATATATCTATACCTATCTATCTATATATCTATATCTATACCTATCTATATCTATCTATCTATTGACAGCCCTGTTGGCTCATTAGTAGTATATCTGCCTTAAGAGCTGTAGGGCGTGGGTTCGATTCCCACTCAGGGCAAACATTTTGTGAATAAACAAATGTTTGTTCTGTGTCTGGGTGTTCTGTATGTATTATGAGTATGTATTTACAAAAGAAAAGTATTTAAGTATTCTATCACTTATCTGACTTCCATCACACAAGCTCTGCTTAGTTTGGGGTCAGATGGCGCTGTGTGTATAGTCCTACGATATTTATTTATCTATATATCTATCTATACTATTATAAAGAGGAAAGATTTGATTGTTTGAAAGAAAGAATAACGTTTAATTTTGTAACAAGCACAAAAACAAACAAACAAGAGACAGACAAAAGTTACAAAATAGTTTGTTTGTTTGTGTTGAATAGGCTCCGAAACTAATAGACCGACATAGGCTTTTTATCCCTGTATTCCCATGGAGACTGGAACTACGCGGGTGAAACGGCGAGGCGTCCGCTTGTAAATAAATAAAATTATCTTGTTTGTATTCCAGTCCCAGATCCAGCTGACGCCAGCGCAGCTGAACATGATCCGGCTGCAGGTGCAGAACAATCCCACGCAGCCGATTATCATCCAAGCGCAACCACAGCACTCCCCACAAATCATACAGGTGAATATACAGCGTGTTTCATTCTATGTAACAATTATTTATTCTCAAACATGCTTAGATCGAAAGTCTCAAAGTAATGAGCACCAAAGCAGCGATGCCCTGGACTTTGTTTTGTTACTCAAAGTTCTGTGTATCGCTGCAATGGTCATGGACAGGCGTTATCTCTTACCATCAGGAGAGCGTCTCGTTTGTCTCATTACTTTTCACATTAAAAAAAAAGATCTTTTTTATGAAATATACGAATATTTAAAGAGCCGGAACACACCGTTACACGCGGCAGATTTTCAACTTGAAGGTGGTAGCTAGCCAGCCGAGTACTAGAAAGTACCCTACCACCATGCTATGGTTTCCTCACGATGTGTTCCTTCACCGGCAGCTCAAGCTCATTGTTGGGGTTTGAACCCACGCCCTTCGGCATGCGAACCGACTGCGCTAACCGCTGAGCTATCATCACTACAAATTATTATATATATATATATTAGTCTACATAAGAGCGTCTCGTTCGTTTTATTACCAATACACCTCCAAATAAGTATGTATTTACAAAAAAAAAAAAAAATTTAAGTATTCTATCAGTTATCTGACTCCCATAGTACAAGCTTTGCTTAGTTTGGGGTCAGATGGCGCTGTGTGTAATGTCCTGCGATATTTATTTATTTATTTATTTAAATACACTCCCTCACTCTCGCATACATACAATCACACACACACACACACACACACACCCTACATGCTTATTTAATTTATCGATATACATACATATAGAAGAGCGGGATCTTCTGCCACAGGTATTCTTTATACTTACCAGAAGGTCCCAACCTACTGTTTTGTAAGAAAAACTGGTAACCGAAATAAATCATTTTCATTTTCATTACATTTATATTTTTTTTAAAACTGATTTTGTTTGTTCTAGGTGACGTCACAGGGGCAACACCAGCCGCAACAACAAGTGTATATAGCGCAAGTGGCGACGACGCAAGAAGACTCGTAGGCGTCTTATAACATACGTAATTATACTGACACCCATTCTGTTGTACCGTGCAGATTGAGAAACGTCGTAACTAATATTATAAAGGCGAAATAAATAAATAAATATTGTAGGGGGGGAGTTTTGGCGGGAACGCGGAAAGAGTCGTGTCGCACCGTTGTATTTTTTTTCTAAAACTAGTGTTTTGTCGCGTGTTTATGCATAAAAATGGTGGTGTTTTATTCATAAAGTGTCGAATCATAAGCGCGAGTGTGGGAAAATGATACAATGTGGTGAAACATGACTTTTTGTGTTGCTTCCAAAACTCCATCGAAGCTTTATAGTAAAGTCACCACTACTTTACTAAAGCATGACTGGACTTGACTGACATGGACTGTACTTGACCAAGACTGGACTTTGACTATAACTATAGCTTATGAGGACACTTATTTAACATTTGAAACTTGAAAATATAAACACACTTGACACTGACTAATGCTCAAAACGCGACGCCAAAAACAAAGAAAAAAAAACTTGTAGGACTATACACACAGCGCCATCTGGCCCCAAACTAAGCAGAGCTTGTGTGATGGAAGTCAGATAACTGATAAAATACATAAATACTTTTTTTTTGCTATTTTTATAATTAGTGGAGGATGGAGTTTTGGAAGCTACACGAAAAATCATGTTTCACCACATTATATCACTTTCCTGTACTGGCGCTTGTAATTCGGTACTTTATGAATAAAACACTACTATTTCTATACATAAACACTCGAAAAAACACTAGTTTTGGAAAAAAATATAATGGGGAAACACAACTTTTTCTCTATGTTATAGCAGCTAGAACAAATACCGTACAACAGAATTGATGTCATAATAATGTTTAATGTAGGTTAGGATTAGGATAGTATTAAAATATTTTAGGCTTTACAGGGTTATAAGTTTGGGGTGTATTACGCCGAAAGGGGGGGGCTCATCAATATTACCTTTTTTTGTCCACGGCTTCACTTTTGTGCCCATAGTAAAAGTTGTTCACAGTGATGAGTATTACGACCTCCTTTCGGCATAGTATACCCAAAGTTTATATCCCTGTATTTGTAAGATACACTTTACTCGCCAGTGTTATTTTTACTATATTAGATAAATTTGAAATAATTTGTTTGTCGCCTTTCTATGGTAATACGACTTGACAGATATTGATGAAATTTAATAAGGCGCAGTGTCCTTTGGCCTCCAGTAAATACGGGGAAAATATTGTTCATTAATTTATATTGAAATAGGCGACCGTTCCTAATATATATTTAGTTTACCCACAATTTGTCTGGGATAGTTTTTAAGTTATAAAATCAGTTGTTTAGTTTATATATATTTTTCTTGTACATATAACTATTTTTATTAATGAACTCTTTTAAAGTTATACAAGGTGTTTCGGAAATGTATGGTAATTACAATAAAAAATAAATTAAAAAACACGAATGCCCATCGATAAAAGGGTTTTTTTTTTTTTTCAAAAAATTAATTTAAACCAATGCCACTTGGGATGATGTAAGGATTCTAACCCATACAACCAAATCTCATCAGGCATTTAAAAGTTATGATAGAATAAAGAAACTCCCATACATATGTACCTACATGAACTTTGAAAACATTTTTGGGAATTCGTGTAAAAATCAGCAGTTTCAAAGAAAAATAAAACACTTCAGAATCAGATTTATATACATTTATAAAATTATAAAGAGGAAAGATTTAATTGTTTGTTTGTATTGAATAGGCTCCGAAACTACTGGAGCGATTTCAAAAATTCTTTCACTGTTAGGAAGCTACGCTATCCCCGGGTGACGTAGGCTACTTTTTATCCCTGTATTCCCACGGGAACGGGAACTACGCGGGTGAAACCGCGACGCGTCCGCTAATGTAGAATATAATTATTCTTTTGACTTTAAATAATAAAAAAATATCCACATTATCGTTTTTTGTTATTTAAATGTATATTTTATTGTGTACCTAAGTTATTATTGAAATAAAACAATCATGTACAAATATATTTATTATTTTACATTCCAAAAAAATATTTAACATAACTCCATATGAAAAAGGAACACAAAAAAAAAACATACAAATTGAGTGACAACTAGCGAGACACAATTCTGTACCGCTAGTCACACAATAAAGAGCATTACTTATAAACGCTAATTAAAGTTATTTCAAGTAGCCTGTCCCGCTATCACATCAGCGTTACCAGGTTACTTTAAGCATTGATTAACTAATAAATGAGACCCAATCTGATGTCATAAGAAAAAAGGCGTATCTACACTGCCGTCATAAGGGAAAAAAGACTTATCTGACATTTTTTTCCGTACTTGAAATTATATACATCATCGAAATCAGTACTATTATTATACATATTTATTTCATGTGATTATATATTTATTTATTTTGTTTTTTTTTATGAATTGGTCAGTGCTGAAAATCAGCGCTGTGGAGAAATCCCCAGCACAATTGCTGAGCACTGACCTTTTTTTTCCTAGTTGATGCACCAGCCACTGCAGCGATAACCCGCTTATTATCTTGTGAAATTTGTTGTCTTTTTGTTAATATGTATCTTTTTATTTGTGTGTTTTGTTTGTACTTATCTGTTGTTGTGTCTAGTGTGTTGTTGTTAGGAAAAAAATAAATGTTTTTCTTTTTTTCTTACTAAAAAAAGACGCATTTACCAGTATTTTTTTTATTAAAACGGAAAAATGGCAGTTACGTCTTTTTTTCTTTATGACGGCAGTGTAGATACGTCACTTTTCCTTATGACGGCAGCAATGTAGTCAAACTGAAAATCAGGCTAAATTAACTGGAAAAAAAACAATTTACTAATTTATGTAACTTTATCATAATAAAATATTAATTTTAACCCTGTTATACATGCATTATAATATAGAAAGGCTATTTATAAATATACAGCATGGTCAAACAAATGAAATGAAAGTTGATTCATTTCTTTCTTTCTACGCCCGAAGTGCTAAACTTTTAGAGCTATACGCATAAACATTTCTTCAAATTAATCTACTCTTTGAGACGAAAAGTTGAAGCCCTTTAAACATGGGTTAATCTTAAATTTAAAGCAACTATTACAAATAAAGTTCTTATATGTTTAAACTAACTAACAACAAAAGATTAACCTTCACAAAAATAATAACGAAAGATCGTTAATAAAGAAAATTAACACAAACATTGAAAATAAGGGGAAAATTGTTATGCAATGGTTCAACCAACATCACTTTAATATGTAATACATTCTATAGGCATTTATTGCTTAACCAATATTAATGTGGCTTAAGCAGAAGAATCGAAATTAAAGAAGAATTAAATTAAAAACCATATCAAATTAATTCTATCTACCTAGTTATACCTGAGGTAGACGTGTTCTAGACTGGAGATCGCGAATTGGCTAATGTAGCGTAGGACGCCCTGAGACTCGATGGAGTGACAATATACGCAGCACAGCTGACGGTAGATGGAAGCGAAAAGCCGAAAATCGGGCTGAGTGGCGTGTCTTGGGGTAGGCCTATGTTCAGCGGTGGACTAAAAAAGGCTGATGATGATGATGACCTAGTTATAACTGAAAAATAGAATTCTAGAATATACAAGTCCTTTTTTATCAATGAGGCTAGGTGTTTTGACCATAGCTCACCTGATGTTAAGTGACGGTGTGGTCGGTTACCACACCTAGCTTGGAATGGAAGTGGCTCTCAAGTGAGGCTGCCGGAATACACTGTTAGATGCCAGGCGGTATTAGGAAATACGCTACCACCGTGCTATGGTTTCCTTCACCGGCAGCTCGAGCTCATGTTGGGATTCGAACTCACGTCCCGCGCCGTGCAGTCCAGCACCACTATCATCGCCACAAATTAAGGTACAAATATCGTAGGAAATTACACACAGCGCCATCTGACCCCAAACTAAGCAAAGCTTTTAATGGGAATCAGATAACTGTTAGTTCTTTTCGACTGTTTATGTATAAAAATTACATAGATGCCGAATTACGCGTTAGTGTTGGAAAATGACACAATGTTGTGAAACATGACTTCCGTATTGCTACCAAAACTTTACTAGGGCATAACCGGACTCGACCACAGACTTCGGACTGTGACCTAGACTTGCTTAAGTTGATTTTCATAAATTACTTGAAAACAACCAAACACTGGTAAACGCACTGCGACACAAAAAGTAAAAAAGAAAATTTGTTATAATTATGTACGATAGTCGATAGTTTTACATTGATTTGTTGTAGAGATTTCTAAGGACAAGGCGGGATTTACTTATTTTTTGGCTTTATGCTGCTTCAGGTAACGGAGTACAGCATCAATATCTTCTTTCAATATAACTACAAAAAGTTTCCTTTTCTGACTCTCTTTATACATTAAGTTGCCTAAATGTTCCTTCATGTAGTGTTCTAATTCTCTGTTTATATTTTCACAACTGAAATGAAATGAAAAATATTGTTGGTTATTTCACACATAACAATCTATCCCTAAAGCTGGTAGACTTCCTTAGCAGGAAGTCGTCTAGGTAGGTACCACCGCAGTACCAGATATTCTTTTACTTAGCAAGAAGTCGTCTAGGTAGCTACCACCGCAGTACCAAATATTCTTTCCCTTAACAGGAAGTCGTCTAGGCAGGTACCACCGCAGTACCAGATATTCTTTCCCTTAGCAGGAAGTCGTCTAGGCAGGTACCACCGCAGTACCAAATATTCTTTTCCTTAACAGGAAGTCGTCTAGGTAGGTACCACCGCAGTACCAAATATTCTTTCCCTTAACAGGAAGTCGTCTAGGCAGGTACCAAATATTCTATTCCTTAACAGGAAGTCGAGGCAGGTACCACCGTAGTACCAGATATTCTTTTCTTTTACAGGGTTACAAGCTTGGGGGTACTTAGCGTTAAGAGTCATTAACCACCGATGCAAAAACGACGGGGTGTTATAAGCTTGACGTGGTGTGTGTGTCTGTCTGTGGCAACGTGGCTCCCGATCGGATGAACCGATTATGATTTTGTTTTTTTGAAAAGTTAATTAGTCGGGAGTATTCTTAGCTATATTTCATGAAAATTGGTCCAAGATGGCCGCCGCCCCAAAATGGCGGATCACATATTTTTTCACAACTCCCTCAATATGGGTATCAAATGAAAGGGCATGACTAGTAGAATACTATACACTAAGATAAAATTCAATTCCAAGATGGCCGCCACAACAAAATGGCGAATAACTTTTTTTTTCTGTGACTTGATCGAAAGCGATCATATCAGTTCAAGAAAGTCTGTTTATCTGTTTGAATTATTTTTGTGTTTTTATTTAAGTAATAATTATTATTATACGTCCGCAAGGATAAAACCGTTTTTAAGTACTGGCATATGACTAAATATTTATAATCTAATACTACATAGTTTTAGACAATAAAACTTGTGAAAAATGTGAGTATTTACCACTGATCGATTCGAAATTTGGTATTACGTGTATTACGGCTGACAGGGGTTTTTTAAATTTATACTTGTTTTGAAATGAAAATAAATAACTTTTATTATGAACTCTGAAATCGTGAAAGACGTGTAGACTGTAACGAAAAGCCTTTTGGTAGTACCGCCTAAGCTTACACCCTCAAACTTTTTTTTTTTATTTATGTGTATGCATGTACCTACTCTTTTGCAGCAGCGACAGCAGTCATGGCAGCATTACAAACTACATTGTATTTCTCCTTCTGTGTGGCCAGCAGGGTCTGGGCATCCGCATAGAACTTGAGAAACCTGGAAAGTTAAAGCTAATAAATAAATATAAATCAAAAATAAATCCCACTAATGTTATAAATGTGAAAGTTTGGATGGATGGATGTTTGTTACTCTTTCACGCAAAAACTACTGAACGGATTTGGATGAAAATTGGTATGGTAGCTGAGACCCTGGATTAACACATAGGGTATTTTTATCCTGGATACATTTAGCGGGTAACAAGGCACACAAATTGTATTTATCGAGGAACGCTCGAGCAGCAAATTCAGCAAGAAGAATGGTGAATGAAACGGCTCGTATAAAATTGGAATTAAACTGTCTATATAGTTCAGGTTTTTAGATAGTCCATTTATCATGATAATACTCACTGGTTCATGGTATTGTGGTTCGTTTCCGCGAGACAAGTCTCGAGTTTTTCTTTAATACACACAATTGCTTTTCTCATATCAGCTCGAAAATCTTTACCTAGAAAATATAACATGATTATTATCACATATTATTGTGATTATTCATAATGTTTGACAAGACAATCCGATTCTAATTTCTGTCACAAAACGTTACCAACATGGTTTACATTTCAACTATATATCCTATTCTACTAGTATAATTAGTACAACAGTAATGAAAAGAAAGACCAACTAGTAACGCCGTCGCATCGGCTCGTCAAGTCGGAGAGGTCGGTATACATTCTGGGGCCCGCGGTCTACAATCACGTACCCGCTTCTATTTGGGACGCACCTTCCACCACGTGCTTCAGAACCAAACTAAGATCTTGGTTTCAAGAGACCTTGTTCTATGACTTCGACGAATATTTAAAAATAAGAGATTATTGAATTACTAGTAAGTAATTATAATATTTTTGTTTTTATTGACATTTAATCATATTGACATAATTATTTTTTATGCGGCACGTTATTTCATATGTTATGATTTTGATATTTTTAAATATTAATGGAGGAATGACCTGTAACTGTGGTGTTATTAATAAAAAAAATGTAATTGTATTTCTATCATAAATGCGAAACCATAACCAATCAGAAACGCTGGGTCCGCCCCCTTACATTTACTTCTATTGTAACGCATGAATATACCAAAGCCGTCACTACTCCCCTAATAGTACAGAGTTAAAAAATCCATACGAATTATATTTTACCTTTTGATTTATCATTCCGATGAAACCAATTAGAAACGCTAGAAACGCTGGGTCCGCCCCCTAAACCAGCATTTACTTCTGTTTGATTTGTCATTGTTTCGTGCAATACAGGAGAAATTATTTTTGTTGTACGTTTAGGCTCAGACATTTCAGGCGAAGATAGTTCAGACTCTTCATTTGATTGATTTTCAATATATCTGTCTGCAGTTAAATGCTTGAATCGTTTTGGCATAATTCTTTCTGGAACCTTTCTTGTTGTTGAATTAGAAGATATATTACTTTCGGCAATAAGATTGTCCATATTGATGGGTGATATGACCGATAATCTCTTTTTCTTTGTTGATTTTGTAAAACTACCCGAAACGCTTTCATTAGAGTCTGTTGAGTCTTTAGTATTATTTGGAGAATTTTTGGTGCGTTTCCTAGGTACTGCCCTATTTACAATCGTGTCAAAATCTATGGTTCCTGCATTGTTTTCAGATTCCTCCTTATCAGAAACGTTTACAACATTTCTATTAGTTTTTCTCGTTTTACATACTAATGGTTTTCCAGTTTCATGTAAGTCCTCATTCTGACTTCTAGATTTCGAACTTCCAGGCATGGCCCATCTATTGATTTCTTTGGAAGATAATGTATTCAGGGATACAATAGGTGATTTTTCTTTTGGTTTAAGATAGTCGCTTGTTTCGTTAAGTTTTGATTCTTGTTTTTTAGGGACATTCTGTTTATCGTGAATATTTTTGCTGGTAGGATTGCTGCTGTCTGAAGTTGCTTCTGATGTTGTTATGAATTGATTTACTCTTGAAACCGAATTATTGGAAGCTTTAGATGATATCGAACATTCATCGAAAACAAGTCTCATATTGTCTTCTTTGGATCTATCGTGTCGCTCTCTGTCAAAGCCGTACACTTTCCGACTGAGAGACAAGTAATCTTTTTGCAGCAATCCATCCATATCCACTATTTCTCGTGGAGGTATATCCTTGTAGAGCAACTCCAGACTCGGTGGTTGTTCATCTGAATCCGCATGCGCGTGTATACCATTGGTAGATATAGATATCTCTGATTGGTCATCATTATCAACATCAATAATCTCATCGTTAGCAACATTAACAATGCATTTTTTCTCTTTCTTAATATCTTTTATTCTATTGGCTATAGTTTCATTACTTTTTCGTTTCTTAGGTGTGTTTCTTTCGACTCTTATAGTTTTTTCATTGAGGAAACCAATCTTGTCTGTTGTATTTAAGGAAATGTTTTGTTGGCTATTAGATTCTATTTCGGAAAGTGACATATTATGAGTTTTAAAATTCTCATTTAAAGTGCCAGGATCTTTATTTATTTGTTGTAACGCTCGTTTCATTGCTTCAGCATTAAATATTGTGTCGTCTTTACGTGTCGGGGCTTCAACTATAAGTTCTGGTAATGGACTCTGACTTCCACTATCATTGTTCGAAGAATTCTTTGAACCTTTAGCGTTTTTTAATGGTTTCTCTGATTTAGTACCTTTAAACAATTTTTTTCTTGTTGCTTTTTTGGGAGCCGCCTCTTCGTCATCGGTAATGATTTCCATTTGATGAGGCATATTTAATACCAAATCAACTGTTTCGGCTTTCTCGAGATCAGGTTTAGTGGCGGTTATCGATGTATGCATTACTTCTTTTAACGCAGCATTTCTCATTTTTTCGTCTTGTAATTCATTTGCTGCTTCAATATTTATATTAGTTGTACTTCTAGTTTTCTTATAAACTGGTGGTTTCTGCGCTTGCCTTGTTTTTTTGTTAGCTTGAATGTTAGATGACTTTGCGTTACAATTTTGACGAGTTCTTGTAGTGGGTTTTACTAACATTGATGCATCAGAGCTAACGACAGGCTTAGATTTTTTTTGCTTTAGCTTAGATTTTAATTGATTTTTTCTTACATCAAAATCCGCATCTTCACTGCCACTGTAGTTATATACATCGTATGCAGATTTAGCGTCAACAACAGTGAATTTTTCGTTATTTTCGGTCGTCAATTTTAGTTTATCGAATATTGCATTTTGCAATGTCGTTGGTGATGGAGATTTTTCAAAATTACCGCGCAATATTTTTGGGTGTGATTTCCGAATAGAATAGTTCTTCCGTTCTTTTTCTATTTCTGTGTAAAATGTCGATGTTTTAGGAGTCTCAAATCTACCGCAAGTTTTTAAATTTGTAAGAGCAATATCATCATTTTCCGATGATAATTGCATTCCAATTACCTGTTTATTGACTTCGTCGTCTTTAGGAGAATAAAGTTTACGTTTTCTTTTAGCATTTGAATTTTCTCCAATTAGGGATTTTTTTACTTTATTAGTTATGGGTATATTAATATTGTCAACTTGTATTTTAGGTATGTTACGTTTTGAAAAACTGATTTTAAAAACTTCTTTATCACGTTGATCAAAGACGGTAATATTATTTTTTCTCTTTTTTGCTGCTGATGTAGGTTTTTCATCCTTTTTGGAAACTTTTTTTGTAATCTTTTTAGTATGCTCTTTTTGTTTTAAGACTGGTTTAGTTTTCTTTTTAGGCGTCTTTGTTTGATTTTTATTACTCTTCTTCGTTTTACATAAAATTGTATCACAAACGTTATCATTATGGTTTCGTGTATCTTTACTGTTTAAATACTGGAACAAATTATTGCAAACCTTATCCACCATGTCGCCCAAACATTCAATTACTTCTTTTTCAATAATCTCTGGTTGATTTATATTGAAGTTTAATTCGTTGTTCACATTCAAGCAGTTCTCATCAAAACTTACACTTGAGTTTGAACTAGATGCATTTATCTTCCTGGCCAACCTCGGACTAATTTCTGTTTGTCCTGTTTTAGTTGCAACAATGTGCTGCGAAAAAAACTTTTCAACGTGCTGTGCATCAATGCTTAGTACGTTAGTTTTTTCAGGTTCAGACTTCGAAATCAACGTCTGCTCCCGTTTGTTTCTTTTTGTATTTACGTAAGTTGGAGTTTCGCAAATGACATCCGTATTAGACTCATCATCGGTGGTAGATTTGATCACTACAGCAGAATGATTAATTTCAGCAAAACCTATTCTCTCCAATATCCCGATTTTCTCCGGTTGGTAGGTGCCATAGGTTGCGACAGCTAGACACGATAAGACCGACTTGTTTGTATCCTGCCCTTGTCTTGGATGTTCCGAGTCGCCTCCTCCTTTTTGCGTAGATTTTCTTGCTACGCCAACGTTGTAAGATGTGAATGTAATGTGACTGTGAAGGTCATCCGTTTCAGTGATTTCAGAAACCCTTGATAGTTGGGTTTCCGTACCGACTAAACAGTATTTTTCACCGTTTCTCCCAGGCGGTAGAACTGCTAAGTTTTCATGAAGCTGAAACAAAATTAATTATTATTGTTTACGGGTCAGCCTGTTTTAACAAACTGTTCCTTTGTTGGGCGAGTGACTCTATTCATTGTAATTGAATAATCAAATATTTGTAGGACATTTTACACAGCGTCGTCTAAACCCTAACTAGGCAATTAAGGTAAGTTGCTCAGCATCTTGTGTTTTCGTATATATCTTGTATAATGCCATGAGCGCAATTCACACGGCATATCGATAGTGTTATCTTCATTGTATCATTAAAAAAATATTGTAACGTAACAATAATTTGTGAGAAGTACCTGCTGATAAGAAACATATAATTGAATAATTGAAGAAAGAAAGAAAGAAAAACGTTTAATTCTGTAACAAGCACAAAAACAAACAAACAGAGAACGAAAAAGCACTCTAAAATAAAGATTAAAAAAAAAAAAAAAGAGAGACAAAAGTTACAAAATAGAAGCTCAAGCTCAGAACATAATGCTGGTCATACTAAGTGGTATGACCAGCGCTGGTCTTCCGGTGAGCCCTTGTATTGATCCCTAGATTAGGGTTATTTTTATTACTGTTGTTAGATTAGGTGTTTGACCACAACTCACTTGATGTTAGGTGAAAGTCGAAGATGGTAAAGCACACATAGCCTAGAATGTCTACCTGTCTCTCAAGTGAGGATGCCGGAACAATGTGCGTGAACTTAGCAGATCATTGTCCAGCAGATCAAAAATAAATGGGAGTTCTCTTCGCATGCAGGTGAGTTCTACAGTTCCTGATACTTTTTGGAAATAGTTCTGGCGATTTTGTCATAAAAATGTCAATTGTCAAAATGATCTGCTAACTTCCCGTACCTAGCAGATCATTTTGCAGCAAATCAAAAACAAAGGTGATTTCTATTCGCATGCAGATGAGTTCTATAGTTCCTGATAATTTTTAGGAATAGTTCTAGCGTTATTGTCAAAAAATGTCATAAAAATGTCAATTATCAAAATGATCTGCCAACTTCCCGTACCTAGCAGATCATTTTGCAGCAAATCATAAACAAAGGTGATTTCTATTCGCATGCAGATGAGTTCTACAGTTCCTGATACTTTTTAGGAATAGTTCTAGCGTTATTGCCAACAAGAAGTCAATTGACTAAATGATCTGCCAATACATTATTATCAGAATGTTCAAAAATGAAAAAATAAAAAAAATGTTTGAACAGATTATATAAGATAGAACTCTTTTGTTTAAAGCAGAAACGTATCAGAACTGCAATGTAGAACACAATTTGAGCCCAGAACTCACGTAAAAGTACCAGCAGATCACACCAGAAAGTCAAAACACCCAAGATTTAAGAAAAAATAAAAAAAAAATATTTAAGTAACTCTTAAAAGCTAGAACTCCTTTGTTTACCGTAGATACGTATAAGAACTGCAATATGGAATACAATTCGAGCCCAGAACTCACGTAAAAGTATCAGCAGATCATACCAGAAAGTCAAAATACCCAAGATTTAAGAAAAAATAAAAAAAAATATTTAAGTAACTCTTAAAAGCTAGAACTCCTTTGTTTACCGTAGATACGTATAAAAACTGCAATATAGAATACAATTCGAGCCCAGAACTCACGTAAAAGTATCAGCAGATCATACCAGAAAGTCAAAATATGCAAGATTTAAGAAAAAATTAAAAAAAAATATTTAAGTAACTCTTAAAAGCTAGAACTCCTTTGTTTACCGTAGATACGTATAAGAACTGCAATATGGAATACAATTCGAGCCCAGAACTCACGTAAAAGTATCAGCAGATCATACCAGAAAGTCAAAATACCCAAGATTTAAGAAAAAATTAAAAAAAAATACTTAAGTAACTCTTAAAAGCTAGAACTCCTTTGTTTACCGTAGATGCGTATAAGAACTGCAATATGGAATACTATTCGAGCCCAGAACTCACGTAAAAGTATCAGCAGATCATACCAGAAAATCAAAATACCCAAGATTTAAGAAAAAATTAAAAAATAATATTTACGTAACTCTTAAAAGCTAGAACTCCTTTGTTTACCGTAGATGCGTATAAGAACTGCAATATGGAATACAATTCGAGCCCAGAACTCACGTAAAAGTATCAGCAGATCATACCAGAAAGTCAAAATACCCAAGATTTAAGAAAAAATTAAAAAAAAAAATTTAAGTAACTCTTAAAAGCTAGAACTCCTTTGTTTACCGTAGATACGTATAAGAACTGCAATATGGAATACAATTCGAGCCCAGAACTCACGTAAAAGTATCAGCAGATCATACCAGAAAGTCAAAATACCCAAGATTAAAGAAAAAATTAAAAAAAAAAATTTAAGTAACTCTTAAAAGCTAGAACTCCTTTGTTTACCGTAGATACGTATAAGAACTGCAATATGGAATACAATTCGAGCCCAGAACTCACGTAAAAGTATCAGCAGATCATACCAGAAAGTCAAAATACCCAAGATTTAAGAAAAAATTAAAAAAAAAAAATTAAGTAACTCTTAAAAGCTAGAACTCCTTTGTTTACCGTAGATACGTATAAGAACTGCAATATGGAATACAATTCGAGCCCAGAACTCACGTAAAAGTACCAGCAGATCATACCAGAAAGTCAAAATATCCATAATTTAAGAAAGAATAAAAAAAAAATATTTAATCGGCTCTTAAAAGCTAGAACTCCTTTGTTTACCGTAGATACGTATAAGAGCTGCAATATGGAATACTATTCGAGCCCAGAACTCACGTAAAAGTATCAGCAGATCATACCAGAAAGTGAAAATACCCAAGATTTAAGAAAAAAATTAAAAAAAATATTTAAGTAACTCTTAAAAGCTAGAACTCATTTGTTTACCGTAGATGCGTATAAGAACTGCAATATGGAATACAATTCGAGCCCAGAACTCACGTAAAAGTATCAGCAGATCATACCAGAAAGTCAAAATATGCAAGATTTAAGAAAAAATTAAAAAAAAAATTTAAGCAACTCTTAAAAGCTAGAACTCCTTTGTTTACCGTGGATACGTATAAGAACTGCAATATGGAATACAATTCGAGCCCAGAACTCACGTAAAAGTATCAGCAGATCATACCAGAAAGTCAAAATACCCAAGATTTAAGAAAAAATTAAAAAAAAATATTTAAGTAACTCTTAAAAGCTAGAACTCCTTTGTTTACCGTAGATACGTATAAGAACTGCAATATGGAATACAATTCGAGCCCAGAACTCACGTAAAAGTACCAGCAGATCATACCAGAAAGTCAAAATATCCATAATTTAAGAAAGAATAAAAAAAAAATATTTAATCGGCTCTTAAAAGCTAGAACTCCTTTGTTTACCGTAGATACGTATAAGAGCTGCAATATGGAATACTATTCGAGCCCAGAACTCACGTAAAAGTATCAGCAGATCATACCAGAAAGTCAAAATACCCAAGATTTAAGAAAAAAATTAAAAAAAATATTTAAGTAACTCTTAAAAGCTAGAACTCATTTGTTTACCGTAGATGCGTATAAGAACTGCAATATGGAATACAATTCGAGCCCAGAACTCACGTAAAAGTATCAGCAGATCATACCAGAAAGTCAAAATATGCAAGATTTAAGAAAAAATTTAAAAAAAAATTTAAGCAACTCTTAAAAGCTAGAACTCCTTTGTTTACCGTGGATACGTATAAGAACTGCAATATGGAATACAATTCGAGCCCAGAACTCACGTAAAAGTATCAGCAGATCATACCAGAAAGTCAAAATACCCAAGATTTAAGAAAAAATTTAAAAAAAAAATTTAAGTAACTCTTAAAAGCTAGAACTCCTTTGTTTACCGTAGATACGTATAAAAACTGCAATATAGAATACAATTCGAGCCCAGAACTCACGTAAAAGTACCAGCAGATCATACCAGAAAGTCAAAATATGCAAGATTTAAGAAAAAATTAAAAAAAATATTTAAGCAACTCTTAAAAGCTAGAACTCCTTTGTTTACCGTAGATGCGTATAAGAACTGCAATATGGAATACTATTCGAGCCCAGAACTCACGTAAAAGTACCAGCAGATCACACCAGAAAGTCAAAACACCCAAGATGTAAGAAAAAATTAAAAAAAAAAATTTAAGCAACTCTTAAAAGCTAGAACTCCTTTGTTTACCGTAGATACGTATAAGAACTGCAATATGGAATACTATTCGAGCCCAGAACTCACGTAAAAGTAGCAGCAGATCATATCAGAAAGTCAAAATACCCAAGATTTAAGAAAAAATTAAAAAAAATATTTAAACGGCTAAGCTTTCAATTATGCCAGTTATTCTAATACTCGTAGGGAGATGATCCAAAACATTTTATTAACATGAACAATACGAAAGGAATATTTATTCACAAAGATACATATTTTATTAAATCTTTATTTTACAACAAAAAAAACAAAATATTTACAAGAACGACAGGTAAGGAATATTATTTTATTCACAAAGATACGTAATAATAGTAAAATGATCACTCGATCATTATCCTTGAGTAATATAGACTATAATAATATTTATTACTTAAAATTTAATTTTAAAAAATGTCCACCCGTGCGCAGCCGGGACATGCCGCTAGTATTTGATTATTTACCAACTATTATTGATATTATTTGTTTATTTTCTTTTTTAATTCTTGCTTAAATCTTGGGTATTTTGACTTTCTGGTATGATCTGCTGGTACTTTTACGTGAGTTCTGGGCTCGAATAGTATTCCATATTGCAGTTCTTATACGCACCTACGGTAAACAAAGGAGTTCTAGCTTTTAAGAGTTACTTAAATATTTTTTTTTAATTTTTTCTTAAATCTTGGGTATTTTGACTTTCTGGTATGATCTGCTGATACTTTTACGTGAGTTCTGGGCTCAAATTGTATTCCATATTGCAGTTCTTATACGTATCTACGGTAAACAAAGGAGTTCTAGCTTTTATGAGTTACTTAAATATTTTTTTTTTATTTTTTCTTAAATCTTGGGTGTTTTGACTTTCTGGTGTGATCTGCTGGTACTTTTACGTGAGTTCTGGGCTCAAATTGTGTTCTACATTGCAGTTCTGATACGTTTCTGCTTTAAACAAAAGAGTTCTATCTTATATAATCTGTTCAAACATTTTTTTTATTTTTTCATTTTTGAACATTCTGATAATAATGTATTGGCAGATCATTTAGTCAATTGACTTCTTGTTGGCAATAACGCTAGAACTATTCCTAAAAAGTATCAGGAACTGTAGAACTCATCTACATGCGAATAGAAATCACCTTTGTTTTTGATTTGCTGCAAAATGATCTGCTAGGTACGGGAAGTTGGCAGATCATTTTGATAATTGACATTTTTATGACATTTTTTGACAATAACGCTAGAACTATTCCTAAAAATTATCAGGAACTATAGAACTCATCTGCATGCGAATAGAAATCACCTTTGTTTTTGATTTGCTGCAAAATGATCTGCTAGGTACGGGAAGTTAGCAGATCATTTTGACAATTGACATTTTTATGACAAAATCGCCAGAACTATTTCCAAAAAGTATCAGGAACTGTAGAACTCACCTGCATGCGAAGAGAACTCCCATTTATTTTTGATCTGCTGGATAATGATCTGCTAAGTTCACGCACATGCCGGAACACACCCTTAGGTGCTAGGCGTCAGATAACTTCAGGATAGTACAAAGTGAGCCGAGTACTAGAAAGTACCGTACCACCACGCTATGGTTTCCTCACGATGTTTTCCTTCACCAGCAACTTCAAACTCATTGTTGGAGTACGAACCCACGCCCTTCGCACGCGTGTGGACCAACTGCGCTAACCACTGAGCTAGGATCACCACAACTATTTCTAAGAAAATGCTGATGTCTTATCACGATATCAGAGATGTCTATAGTAATAGTCGTTCATAATGACGAGTATAGATATTCGTGTACACAAGAGATAGAAAAATTTACAGGAACAATAAAACTTCAAGAGTGCCACAAGTGGCCGCCTTATCGCTTAAAGCGATCTCTCCCAGGTAACCAAGTGAGGTGAGTACAGTGACCGGTTTTCGGCTTAGCTCTTTCTAAGCCTATAACGCTATACACATAATCCTGTATTAAAGTAAAATTAACTTTTATTTTATCACCTGTTTTTATTCATTCCAGAGCTATTGAGACTAATCATCGAAAGTCTCAAAGTAATGAGCGTCAAAGCAGCGATGCCCTGAACTTTGTTTTGCTACTCAAAATGCCATGTACCTATGTATTCCTTTCCCCTCCTATTCAGGTGAGGTGGGGCATCGGAAACAAACATCATTACCGAGGTAACTCTGCCTCGAGGAGGTTATGGATGTGGAAGGTGCGATCTTGACGACCAGGACACCGAGCGGAGCTCAGCAGCCTTAGTGCTGTGTATCGCTGCAACGGTCTTGGACAAGCGTTCTCTTACCATCAGGAAAGAGCCTCTATCACTTTCACATAAAAACAAAACCCGTGGCAAACCTTACCCGTGCTAGCGATGTCGTAGACGCAGCTGACTGTGGAGATGCTCGCACACTTTTTTCACCTAAAAAGACACAAATAATAATAATCCCATTTACACATAAATGTACTTATTATAAATGTGAAAGTTTGGATGGATGGATGGATGGATGGATGGATGGATGAATGGATAGATGGATGGATAGATGGATGGATGGATGGATGGAGAATGAGAATTTCTACCAAATGAGCTAACAGGGCCGACATCTACGCTGATTATCAAGATAAAGAAGGATTTGATTTTTTGTTTATAATTATAATTATACTTTTAATATTTAGTCATAATTATGTTATCACATTTTTTGTTGGTTTGTATTGAATAGGCTCCGAAACTACTTGACCGATCTGAATAATTCTTTTATCATTAGAATATGTACTACATTATCACTGAGTGACATAGGTTATATTTATATTGTTAATCGAGTTTTGTCTTTCCGTGCGAAGCTGCTAGTACGTAATAAAACAAATTATAGTGTCTATTAATATATTGCAAATAATATTTTAAAGAGTAACTTTACTATACGGTCGCCTCCCGGTTTCATTCGCGTAGTTCCCGTTCCCGTGGGAATACAGAGATAAAAAGTAGCATATGTCACCGAGGGATGGCGTAGCTTCCAAACGGTGAAAGAATTTTTGAAATAGATCCAGTAGTTTCGGAGCCTATTCAATACAAACAAAGAAATCTTCCCTCTTTATAATAGTACTAGCGGACGCTCCGCAGTTTCACGCGCGTAGTTCCCTTTCCCGTGGGAATACAGGTATAAAAAGTAGCCTATAACGCCCGGGGATAGTGTAGCTTCACAATTATGAAAGAATCTTTGAAATCAGTCTAGTAGTTTCGGAGCCTATTCAATACAAACAATCAAATCTTTCCTTTTTATAATAGTATAGATAGATAACTAAATCTTACTTTCTACATAATAAGAACATATTATGATACAGCAAAAATGTAGTAGTTCATTGGCTATTTATATATATATCTATAACCCTATATACATACTTCTGCAAAAACATTACATATTATTTACCTGCAGGATGTTTTTTATTCCATTTAATTGCAGGCAACGAACAGAATGAAGGGTAAAATAAACTATATGCTACAAAGAAAACTTTAAAAATAATGATACCAGCATGTTTTCTTCGGTGAAATTCCACGGGTATAGAGAAATGGGACTCTTCGCTCTTAAATAAAAACAGAAAAAGAACGCTTACCTCCTTATTCTTAATAAACACAAACAAAAAATAACTATTAAAAATAAAATTTATCTGAACAAGACTTCGAAAGCAACACGTGTTCCGTAATAGTGCTTCGTTATGCTATTTTTTTTTTTTAATATTAAATTTATCGATAACTACCTTCAGAATAGAATTTAATATCGAGATTACGACATTCATTCTTTTTTTCTTTTTTTGGCACCGCACTTTGTGCATTCTGCCAGTATGCAGTAGTCAACATTTAACCCTACAAGGCACCCAGTTCCATAAGTGGAACACCGACTTTAATCGTTCCTATAGCTAAAAAACGATTAGTAGCGTCATCTCTTGTATCTTCATAGAAGCCACTGATATTTAGCAATCTAATAACACAAATCTTTACGTACAGATATCGTTTGTGTGTTTGTAATGGTGCACTCAGTGTGAAATTTGGATGAAAGTGATACAATGGTCGTTTTTCTAAATTGAAAAATAAATAAAAAATAGTTATTGATTAGTTTTGACTCGAAAAAAAATACTGTGTGTTACAACGTAGTGTATATTTTGCAGAGGTAAGTTGTTTTTTAGATTACAATAGTAAACTTATTAGTAAATCATATTTTTACGCGTGTTCCACATACGGTACGTTGAGCTTTAGTGTCCGTTTTTACTTATACGTACTTACGATAACTTTCCTTATGAATACTTTGGTTTTATTGCAGATTATGTCGCGAAGAAGATAGCGTGATGAAGAAATTGAGCGTTTCTTCAATATACCTTATGGATATTCAAAATTGGACATTTAAAATAAAAACGTCAATAAACAAAAAGAGAGGTAGACCAAGTTTATCTGATGAAGTTGAAATTAGAAGGCAGAAGCCAAATACATCAATCCTACCACCTCGTGATATCAGACGGTGATGGGTTTGAACATTTTCCTGTTTGGGGTAAAAAAAGACAGCGATGCAAATATCCTGGTTGCAAAGGAAACCCATTTTTTTCATCCCCCCATCTCGGAAAGAGTATTTTTGCTCTTTGATATCTGAGTGCAAAAGTCGTTATTATCTGCTAGAGGATAAACTATATTTGAATTTAGAACATCGTGTGCACTAAAGTTTGTAAATTAAAAACATCATTAAACCTATTTACTTCTACCTCCATGGCGCCGAATTTATCATACAACTTTTTTTAATTTGTCAAAAACTCAGACTCGGAACCTCCTTGGTGTACGTTTTTTTTAAATTGCTTTGCGCGTGCAATTTTCTTTTCACGTTATATTGTTAATACCTAAACTGAAATAAAAGTATCTTGTGATTGCAAAAGTTTTTTTGCATTCAGTCATTTCCTCGCTGAGGTGGGATGAAAAGTTACGTGCTGCACTCGAGTGCAAAGATTTTTCACCTCGTGCTCTTTTGATACCCTCGCTAACGCTCAGGATTCTAATTTTGAGTCCTTGGCTTGCTCGCTCATCAAAATTGAGCACGTGGTTAAAAAGCAACTTTGCACTCTTGTATAACAAATAACTATTATCTTGCAACAAATGTCGCGTAGAACTTTGCCTAAATAGATATAAAAATTGTTTTAGATTATTTTTATATTTAAAAAAATAAAAGTATTTAAGTATTCTATCAGTTATCTGACTTCCATATTACAAGCTTTGCTTAGTTTGGAGTCAGATGGCGCTATATGTAAATGTCCTGCGATATTTATTTTATTTATGTTTTCATCAATAAAAAAATAAATTTATCATAGGTATTAGTTATATTATTTCGTATATTATAAATCGCTAAATGTAAAAAAGTAGAATATATAATAGTTATTTCATTTTGTTTAAAATAATAAGTCACCAATTGTAAAAACTTCAAATAGGAAACTATTTCTAAAACAATTCAATTGTACTAGTTTAATACCAAAAAGTACTAGTTAAGGCTCAGTGTACCATATGTGGAACTGAAATAAAAAGTAGATTTTTTCGTAAACTATGGGTTTATTTTTTTTTTTATTAATTTTCCCTATCTTCTGATCACTAATTACAACACATATATTTTTGTCGCGCACTAAAAAAAATTTGAGCCTTGTAGGGTTAAAGTACCTATCTATGTTAAATTGAGTAAAATAGGTCTTGCCACTGTTAAAATAGCTCTTTTTTTTTTTTTTTATTCTTATTTTTATTGGGGGCTTTTATCGCAATGCGATTATGCCAGCCCCGTATTACAAAACAAATTATTGTAGCCTATATATTACAGACATATAAGTGTGAAAGTTTGTGAGGATAGATGAATGGTTGTTTGTTACTCTGACCTTTCGTTATAAACAACTGAACGGCAAGAACGTAGCGATGATAGCTCAGTGGTTAGCACGATAGGTTCGAAGGGCGTGGGTTCAAACCCCAACAATGAGCTAGAGCTGCCGGTGAAGGAAAACATCGTGAGGAAACCATAGCATGGTGGTAGGGTGCTTTCTAGTACTCGGCTGGCTAGCTACCACCCTCATGTTGAAAATCTGCCGCCAAGCATCTAACGGTGTGTTCCGGCAGCCTCACTTGAGAGCCAGTTCCATTCCAGACTAGGTGTGATTTACCATCTTCGACCACACCTTCACTTAACATCAGGTGAGCTGTGGTCAAACACTTAGCCTGTCAACTACAATAAAAAAAATAAAAAAATGTCGCGTCAATTCACGTTGTAGTGAATTGAAAACTGCGAAATGAATTAAGGCGGCGAATTTGAATGAATTTGATGCTAGCGGGCCCGCAGGCAGTTGCAAGATCCCGATGTTCCTTAAATTATGCTGGATCCCGCTGGATTGCGGGATCTCACTCTGCTGGATTGCAATCACACACACACACCCCACACCCACTTTGATTTTCAACTACAGGGGCTCACCGGAAGACCAGCGCTGGTCATTCTTAGTAAGACCAGTATTATGCTGAGGTGAGCCCTTATTTTATAACAGTTTGTTCGTTTTTGTTTTTTGTGTCTTTAAGTTACAAAATAAAATATTTTTCTTTCTTTCAATCTCAAATTGATACCAACGTTTCGATCACGTCTGTCACTACAGTCAATTATAAATCTACCGTTTTGTTATAAGGATCTCATTTAGGCGAGCAAAATTATGGTGGTTATGCAAGGTGCGTTGACATGCACACTTAGATTTTTTTTTTTATAATTAATTTGCCCCTTCGGGCAGGCTAAAGCTATAGAGCCATACTGCCTTGTCTTAAGTGTTATTTCTGCTGTATCTTAACTATAGTTATCGTCAAAGTCGTCTTTGTCAAGTCCAGTTCGTGTCAGTTAATTCCAGTCATGCTTTAGTAAAGTAGTGGCAACTTTACTACAAAGCTTCGATGGAGTTTTGGAAGCAACACGAAAACTCATGGTTCACCACATTATATCATTTTCCCACACTCGCGCTTGTAATTCGGCACTTTATGAATAAAACACCACCATTTTTATGCATAAACACTCGACAAAACACTAGTTTTGGAAAAAAATACAACGGAGCGACACGACTCTTCCCGCGTTCCCGCCAAAACTCTGCACACTCTGCTCTGCTTTTCTCATTTCACTTGACAGCGGCGGCTTTATTTATTTTTTTTTTGGTTGACAGGCTAGGTGTTTGACCACAGCTCACCTGGTCAAGTGAAGGTGTGGTCGAAGATGGTAAATCACACCTAGTCTGGAATGGAACTGGCTCTCAAGTGAGGCTGCCGGAACACACCGTTAGATGCTTGGCGGTAGATTTTCAACTTGAGGGTGGTAGCTAGCCAGCAGAGTACCAGAAAGTACCCTACCACCATGCTATGGTTTCCTCACGATGTTTTCCTTCACCGGCAGCTCAAGCTCATTGTTGGGGTTTGAACCCACGCCCTTCGGCATGCGAACCGACCGCGCTAACCACTGGGCTATCATCGCTACAAACCTTAGCCTTAGCCTTAGCTGTTGCGAGGCCCCGGGGCGGCAGACCATTCTGAGGCCCTCTTTCTTTGTGTCCGTTTTAATAAAAAATTAGTTCGAGTGCTAGAGTGGAAGTAACATGCTTGTACTAATAATGAAACCGTGCGTTTAGGGGGTTTTGTAAAGTGCGAGGCGCGATATACACGTACACTTATCGTCGTAGGTCGACTTATTGGTGATGAAAAGTTGGTAGAAGAAAAACTTGTGAGTCTTGAACACCGCCGGAGGGTAGCAAGTCTCTCAATTTTCTACAGGATTCATTTCGGAGAATGTGCTACCGAGCTGTACGACCTTGTTCTTCCATCCCTTTTTTACCACAGGACAAGTAGAAAGACGGCCCACTACCACCCATACGTAGTGGAATTTCCTTGGGTGCGTACCAAACGTTTCGACTCTGCGTTTCTCATCCGTACGGCCAAGGAATGGAACAAGCTACCGGCTTCCTTGTTTCCTGATAGATATAATCTAGATCTTTTCAAGGTCAGAGTGAATAGGTATCTTCTAGGTCTGCGTGCTTCATCTTCGACCACATCGTCGCTTACCATCAGGCGAGTTGGTGGTCAAACGCGGACTTATCCGTATTAAAAAAAAAAAAAAAAAACATAATGTATACATATGTTTTTTACATGTTGTTTTCTTTTATGTTTTCTACTTGGGTGGTTGAGGACGCGAGGCCCCGAGCGGTTGCCCTGCTTGCCACCCCCTAAGACCGGCACTATTACTCGAAAAGTAAACAACTAAACTCTAAACTAAACTTTCTTAAGACAACATGGATTTGCACAAACAAACATCCTCTCACCCCAAACGCGTACACCGTCTCCGTTCCAAAGTGGGTAAATAAAATACACAACACAAAACAACATTCATAAGTTTTTACAGTATGTAAACCTATGAGTACGTCACAAAAAATACAACTCCAGTATTGATTCAAATTTCTTTCCAAACGATAATTCTAAATTAAGTTTTCACTTTTACAAAGTAAGTACTTGAATGTATAACTTACAGAGCTTATCTCATGCCTTGCAGTCGCTAAAATGGGTGACAACGTCAATTTGTCGTCTAAATCCATCTGAACCTGAAATCAATGAACCCAAGTTTATCACGTAAACCAATCCAATAACAATAATAATTTCTCTCATCCCCTTTTTGCAAACTTTCGCACTGCTGGGTTTAGACCTCTCAGTACCATTCTTCTTGGTGGTAGATTTCCTTAGCAGGAGATCGTCTAGGTAGGTACCACCGCAGTACCAGTTATTCTGCCTCTAAGCAGTAGTGTGTAGATTGTGTTCCGGTTTGAAGGGTGCTGCAGCTAGCGAAATTACTGGGCTGTTGAGACTAACTAACCATCGAAAGTCTCAAAGTAATGAGCGCCAAAGCAGCGATGCCCTGGACTTTGTTCTGTTACTCAAAGTTCTGTGTATCGCTGCAATGGTCGTGGACAGGCGTTATCTCTTACCATCAGGAGAGCGTCTCGGTCGTCTCATTACTTTTTACATTAAAAAAAAAAAAAAAATCAAACCGAAACAGACAGCCCTGTTGGTTCATTGGTAGGCTGAAGCTGAAGGCTGAAGGGCGTGGGTTCGATTCCCACCCAGGATAAAACATTTTGTGGTATAAATCAATTTTTGTTCCGTTTCTGGGTGTTCTGTATTTATTAATAGTAGGTATGTATTTACAAAAATAGTAAATAAATAAATATCGTAGGACATTATACACAGCGCCATCTGACCCCAAACTAAGCAAAGCTTGTACTATGGAAGTCAAATAACTGATAGAATACTTCATTACTTTTTTTTTTTTAATACTTACTTATAATATATACAGGACACCCAGAAACAGAACAAAAAATTTATTTATACCACAAAATGTTTTATCCTGGGTGGGAATCGAACCCACGCCCTTCAAGTATCAGTAGTAGTACTTGGAACCAACAGGGCTGTCAAGGGTTGTATAGTTACTTAATAACATGAAAAAAAAAACTATTGGTCCTAACTTGGTACTTTTCCCCGAACACTGCTCTGAGGGCGTGGTGCAAGCTCTGGAGGTCATTCCTGGAGCTGATGGAGATGGTGACGATGACGTCTGTTCCGGCTGCAACTGCAAGGCCACACGGCTGGACGCACGGTGGATGGTAAGTCTCCATAGACAGCGTTATTTCATCGGAGTTACTACAAAAATATTGTAATCGGTTGGGTCAAGGGTCAGCTTCAAAAGGCAGTGATCCTTGACACGGCGCGCATTGTGAGGTTCCTCACTCTGCAGCCCTAACCATCGGCAGCTTGAGCCCTGCCCCGTTGCCGGTGGCACCCTAGTTTTTAATACCTATTATATAGAATGGAATATAACTTTATTATACACTAAAAACTTACAAATGAAACACAATTAATACAAATATGAAACAAAAAAAAAGAAGATACATAACAAAATAATATAATAGATACTTGATGTATAAGGGCGGTCTTATCGCCTAGAGCGATTTCTTCCAGATAATCTTTGGAATACCTTAACCTTAACCTTTGGATATACATATATAAATGTTTTGTAAATATTTAATATAAAAATATATGATGATGGGAATAATAATGATAAAGCCTTATTTCTAAATATAATTTTAATTTTTACATAGAAAATACAAAACGGCGTCATATTAGGTAAAAAAAAATAATTAAAAAAAAACTCATGAAATGTATCAATATTAATAATATAATCACAGTAATAATTAATTTACTTATAAACATTATTTTACTTAAATTTAAATAATTTTTATTACAGGCATATATATATATTTTTAATATTAACATCTGAAAATTGTTACATTAAGCTGAAAATCTGCTGTCAAGCATCTAACGGTGTTTTCCGGCTGGTTCACTTGAGAGCCAGTTCCATTACAGGGTAGGAGTGCTTAACGTCAGGTGAGATGTGGTCAAACACCTAGCCTGTCAACCTAAAAAATACTTTTGCTATGTGTACAACTGGTTCTATATATGGAACAAGCTTATTCGTCATCCTCCTGTTGTAGTCCACAAGTCTCTCCAAAGACTCCCACTCAGCTCGATCTTCGGTTTTTCGCTTCCATCCACCGACAGCTGTCCAACATAATCGCACGCATAATCAAATACTGGCTTATCTCAAAAAAGTCAGTTTTTGGGAAATCACGAAAAACCTCCGTGCAATGACGACCTCGTCGGCTTTTTTTTTAATAGAATAAAAATTAATTAGGTAAATAATTTTTTTTTTTTGTGTAGTCTATAAACTTATCAATAGTTATGTGTGATTTACATTGTTCAAATTAAATAATAGTAAATATTTTTTTGTGTTTTAAAATTAACTTCTTGAGTTAAGTCTGTCTACTTTTAAAACTAAAGCAAATAAACTTTATTATTGGTGGCATATTCAACTATAAGTCTGTCTTGTTTAAACTAATTTCCTTATTTCAAGGACTCAATATGTTTTTAGTCTGTTTATTAGTAATCAACTTATAAAACTTACTATTTATTTTTGTAGAAAATACACTCAACTCGGATTCGGTCTAGGTTCAATTAAACAACAGCAACTTCACATTAACAGCGTCCGACACAAACTGACATCAGTCGGTGTTTGAACAAAGACTGTGTGAGAAACACATAAAAGTGAAAAAGACCGATATTGTGTAAAGGTGGTCTATTGACGCAATTTTGATGTTTTTCCAAATTCATATCATAGATGGCATTAAAAGAAGCCTGCGTCTATACGTAACTCATTTTTGACCTAACTCCTAATCGGTCAGTATTTGATTATACGTGCGAATTATATCGTCACTACATCGAGTCTCATGGCGGCCTACGCTACGTTTGCTACCCGCGTTCCCTCTTAATAAAGAAGATTAAAAAACACGAAAGCAGAAATAAATTATGCAAAAAAAGTGCGAGTCGGACTCGCGCACGAAGGGTTCCGTACCATTATCTGTAAAAACGGCAAAAAAATCACGTTTGTTGTATGGAAGCCCACTTAAATGTTAATTTTATTCTGTTTTTTAGTATTAGTTGTTATAGCGGCAACAGAAATACATCGTCCGTGTAAATTTCAACTGTCCAACTATCACTGTTCATGAGATACAGCCTGGTGACAGACAGATAGACGGACGGACAGCGGAGTCTTAGTAATAGGGCCCCGTTTTACCCTTTGGGTACGGAACCCTGAAAATAATCTGTTGTTCATAACGATATCCGTTCGGCTGAGTATACCCCAAGCTTACATAACCCTGTTTGTGTACCTGTGTAAGCGCGCCGAGCGCGTGGTCCCACTCTCGATCACGAGCGTCTCGCAAGCCCTGAACTCGTATCCGACGCAATTCAGCACACGCGAGTCCATCAGCACGGACACAGAGCTAATACCAGTGTTGATGTCCAACCAGGTCTGCTTGCTCTCTGCACCCTTTTAAAACATTGTTGACGTCAGTTCGATTCCCATCCAAAAAAAAACCATTTAAGCGAACATGATATTTGAGCTGCCGGTGACGGAAAACATCGTGAAGAAACCTTAGCGTGGTGGTAGGGTATTTCTAGTACTCGGCTGGCTAGCTACCATACTTAAGTTGAAAAATCTGCTACCAAGCATCTAACAGAAGAAGTCTAATCAACTACACATATGACATCTGAAAATTGTTACATTAAGTTGAAAATCTGCTGTCAAGCATCTAACGATGTGTTCCGGCAGTCTCACTTGAGAACCAGTTCCATTCCAAGCTTGGTGTGCTTTACCATCTTCGACCACACCGTCACTTAACATCAGGTGAACTGTGGTCAAAAACCTAGACATTAAAAAAAAAATCTCAACAGAAACAGATTCCTACATAATTATATTATAATCCTACTTCCTACTAATATTATAAATGTGAAAGTTTGTATGTTTGTTACTCTTTCACGAAAAAACTACTGAATGGATTTGAAATTTGGTATGAACGTAGCTAAGACCCTGGATTAACACATAAGACTACTTTTTATCCCGAAGACATGTAGCGGGTGATACCGCGGGGCGCAGCTAGTTATAGATTAAGAACAGACGATAGAAGTTATACCACGTTTTCTTAGTTATATCTAGATATTATATTAACATTTTTTTTTGTATTGACAATATTTTATACAATTATACTGACTAAGATAAAAATAAATATAAATAAATAAATATCGTAGGACTATACACACAGCGCCATCTGGCCCCAAACTAAGCAGAGCTTGTGTGATGGAAGTCAGATAACTGATAGAATACATAAATAGTTTTTTTTTGTAAATACATACTTATAATACATACAGAACACCCAGACACAGAACAAACATTTGTTTATACCACACTGTTTGTCCTGGGTGGGAATCGAACCCACGCCCTACAGCTCTCAAGGCAGACATACTACCATATTGAGCCAACAGGGCTGTCAGGGATGTTTGTATATTGACCACAGATCTCTAAAAATAAAGAATATCGACATACCTTTTTTGAATTTATCTTTTCTAACCTAATCAGTATTTTAAAACTCATATAATGATATACACATTTGAAATTTTAAATTGACTTGTAACATTTCATTTCATTTATTCCAAAAACTACAATTATCATTACAGGTTTTTATCCTAATTCAATATTGTTAGTAAATTATATTTTTGTTATGTAAAAGTCAATTATTGTTAATGTCAATTATATAATCCATTATGTCAAATAAAATAATAATAATAATAATTCTTAATTAAATTCATAGTCATTGGTGTTATCAATAAAATATTTGTATTAACTTACTGTAATGATACCAATCTCGCCGACGAAAAGGGTTTTGCATTTCACCGATGTAACCAGCCCGTTCGCAGTGTTTAAAGCATTTAAGAATCTTCTGGCATCCTGTGTTAAAAAAAAGGAGAACTCAATTATATTTTTAAACAAATTAGTTCTAGATTTTAAGTATGATTAGGTTTTTGAATAATAAGCTGTGTCAAATTAGTTAAATGTATGTATAATTATTATTTTTTTTTTTTTTATGGTTGACACGCTAGTTGTTTGACCACAGCTCACCTGATGTTAAGTGAAGGTGTGGTCGAAGATGGTAAAGCACACCTAGCCTGGAATGGAACTGGCTCTCAAGTGAGGCTGCCGGAACACACCGTTAGATGCTTGGCGGCAGATTTTCAACTTGAGGGTGGTAGCTAGCCAGCCGAGTACTAGAAAGTACCCTACCACCATGCTATGGTTTCCTCACGATGTTTTCCTTCACCGGCAGCTCAAGCTCATTGTTGGGGTTTGAACCCACGCTACAAGTTTTTTTACATGTTTTTGTAGCGATGATAGCTAAATGAAATGAATAGACAAATGAATATAATTATTGTTGTATTGACTAGACGTGGCACTAGTTGTCTGTGAGCGCGGCTTCAACCAATAGGACGCTAGTGGAGAGAGAAGTAGACAGAGTGGGGTTTTTACCTCTGAGCAAAGCCGCGTCTCACAGGCAGTTGAGTACCAGCATTCAAGGCAACTCCACTTAACACATACTTGGTGAATATTTTGAATCATGTGAATAAAACAGTGATATGTGAGTATTAACTAATAATTTTATTTAAAACCCTATAAAAGTATTCTTAATAAGCATTGCTGTCCCAAATTATGACCAATCATCTACACAATAGCTACATCCTGATTTAATACAAACTCATAATTGGCACTACACAATAACACACTCGAGTGAAAAGATTTTTCACCTCATGATTTTTCACCAATTTTTCACCTTTTGATTCCCTAGCTAACGCTCAGAATTCTAATTTTTAAATCTTAGAATCCTTCGCTTGCTCGGTCATCAAAATTGAGCACGCAGTTAAAAAGCATTTTCACTCTTGTTTAACAAATAACTATTTTTTTAAAGTGGTTCGATTTCCATACAAATAATATTTTGCCATTTATGGACAAATGGAGCATAATTTTACAGTGAAATCACAGCTACTGATTTAGCTACTGACTTATTTATTAATGATTTATGAATTTATGATTCAAGCAATTGTGATTTACCGCAAATAAAGACCAAAACAAATGCCAGTAGCTGTGATTTCACTGTAAAATTATGCTCCATTTGTCCATAAATGGCAAAAAATTATTTGTATGGAAATCGAACCACCTTAATCTGATAAGAAAAATTAGGGTGTCATAGTTACATTAAAAAAGTTTGTCCACGCGGATTCCAGAAATATTTTCGTTGCTGTGTGAGGGCAGACAGCGGTTGGGAACCAGAGCTCTGCGGCCATGGCGCGTATCGCGGGGACTCGGCGAGGCACCATCCACCGCACCAGGGTTTCCAAGGCGCTGAACTGCAGAGGGAAGTAACCGCACTTGCAAAGCTGCCAGGCAAGCTTCGTGCTGTAACAATGTTCTTCAATTAGTACTTGTAGCGATGATAGCTCAGTGGTTAGCGCGGTAGGTTCGCATGCCGAAGGGCGTGGGTTCAAACCCCAACAATGAGCTTGAGCTGCTATGAACTCTTATTCCCAGAGAGTTTACGGCGTCAATTGAACTGCATTGCAATTTCACATTGGTCACGTGACACTTAACCCATCTTTTTTTTTTTAATGTAATAAGTAATGAGACGAACGAGACGCTCTCCTGATGGCAAGAGATAACGCCTGTCCATGACCATTGCAGCGATACACAGAACTTTGAGTAACAAAACAAACTCTAGGGCATCACTGCTTTAGCGCTCATTACTTTGAGACTTTCGATGGTTAGTCTCAACAGCCCAGTAATTTCGCTAGCTGCAATACCCTTCAAACCGGAACACAGTAATTTTTACACACTACTGCTTAGCGGCAGAATAACTGGTACTGCGGTGGTACCTACCTAGATGACCTCCTACTAAGGAGTTCTACCACCAAGTAAAATCTTCTGTCTGGTTATTGGCTGGCTATTCCGTATTATGAGCTTTCATTTGACATAAGTTATCTGGTTTTATATCTGCTAAAGAGAATTACCACAAAGTAAGATAAAATAAATTAACTCACAAATAGTTAGAAAATGAATGCCTTAGAACTGATCTGACTTCTTTGTTGGATTCAGCGCAGTAGATATTAAGGCAGTGAATTATCTCATGTTGTTGTTGAGCATCGAAGCAGTCTTTTGTCCCTAACGCGAAGAGGCTACCAGCAGTCAGTTTCAAAAGTTTCTCCGGGAAGGAATAGTGTTTTCCTCGTATTTCCTGTAGAAAACAATAAAACTATACTATTCTAGTTATGTTATAATATGACAGCCTTGTTGGTTCATTGGTAATATGTCTGCTCCAAGAGCGTGGGTTCGATTCCCACCCAGGATAAACATTTTGTGGTAAAAAACATTTGTTCTGCTTCTGGGTGTACTGTATGTATTATAAATATGTATTTACAAAAAAAAAAGTATTTTATGTATTATATGAATTATCTGTCTCCCATTGTACAAGAGATGGTGCTGTGTGTAATGTCCTACGATATTTATTTATTTACTAGCGGACGCCTCACGGTTTCACCCGCCTAGTTCCCATTCCTGTGGGAATACAGGGATAAAAAGCAGCCTATGTCATCCGGAGATAGTGTAGCTTCCCAACGGTGAAAGAATTTTTGAAATTGGTGTAGTAGTTTCGGAGCCTATTCAATACAAACAACTTATTGATACTTTATAATAGTATTAGTATTAATATTAGTAACACAGGCAGCCATACTAATAAAAGTATCCTCTTTTAGAGTTGAAGAAGATAAAGAATGTGTAGGATACTTCACGCAGTGCCATCTAGTTTCAAACTAATTTCTTATCTAGTACTATGGGACCCAGATAACTGATATAATACTGGTATTTTTTTTGTAATTACATATCTACTGAAATATTAAAGTTTTTTATGTTTGATCACATCTCACCTGATGTCAAGTGACGGTGTGGTCAAAGATGGTAAAGAACACCTAACCTGGAATGGAACTGTGAGGTTACACCTTTAGGTGCTTGGGGGCAGATTTTCAACTTAAGGGTGGTAGCTAGCCAGCCAAGTACTAGAAAGTACTCTACCACCATGCTATATAAGTATGCAGTAAGATAGATAATCATAGGGGGAAATGGACAATACACCCGAAGTATGATATCAGTGCAGGGCCTATCACCCCCAAATCCAAATAAGAATAGTTGGGTAAATAATATCTATATAGATTGCATAGGCCTATATACATCACATTTAACAGATTTTTTATAGTAAAAAGGTGCTGTTACATATATCACAGGCATTACAGATTGATTTTATGGTTGGCATATATTTTACAAACTAACGATGATACCTTGATAAATATTAAAATGCGCTTCAGAAAATTCCACCAGAGATCGTTGCTCCGCTTTCGATTAATGATAGCAAACAACCAATACTGCAACGAGGTGATTAAATCCTTGTCTAGGCATTCCCATGTATTGGAATCAGGCAGACTGAGAAGCCGCTCGAACAAAAAACACGCTGCGCCACTCTTACAATACTTGCTGTAGTACTGAAAACAAACATTTTCATACCGCTTAGCAAAAGTAATTCTGTCATAATTGATCCAATGGTATATATTTTAATTTACCTCTATCTCAAGCGACCTAATTTTACTTATGACCGATGCACATTTTATAATATCGATATTAACGTCAGTGTCTTTAAAATTATTAGTCAGATTGTTAGAAATAGATGTATACTGCTCCAAATCTTGTACGTTACGCAAATCATCAATTATTTTATCCATTATTTTGTAATTTTTGCAATTAAATTTTAACAAAAGCAGAGACTTAAAAAGTGAAAACTGAAAACGGCGGGAAACTCTTTTGAAAGCAGCACAAACCAACCAGTATATAACCACAAAGAAGCTTCATACCATAGACATTAGACACTCCTGTCCTATTATTGTTATTTGCAAGTGACTTCGCACTTTATATATTCTGCCTTTTTTTGTTTTCATTTTAGTATTTTATCGAGATTAAATTCACGGATTTTTTTTCAATTTTTAACTAAAAAAGTAAGTCTTAACTTAATCAGAGTCACTGAAGTAAGTTGTAGACTAGTAAAGTAGTCGTAATGTCTTAACTTTATTAAAAGCGTTTGTGAGTTTGGACCTCTAAAACATATGTTTCTTTATAATAATATAATATTATAACAATAAGATTATGCATTTAGCATAATGTAAAGGATAACTTGTTGCAGGTATTTAGGCTTCCAGAGTCCCGAATTTTAGTAAAATCGCATGCCAAGTAAAGGTTATTGTCTAAAAAATTTATCGTTGCACATGAGCCGGTTTCATTAAATCACTTATGTGATTTTTTAAAACTTTGTGCGGATGAGTTGTATGTACAATTATTCCAGATTTGTATAGTTACTTACGCAGATATTTGTTAGATGTGCAAGATTTGTTATTATCCTGCTTAAATATTTGCAGCAAAGCATTTTGCAAGCTTGAACTACTTTGTTTTATTTGTAGGCACGTTAAGTTCACTTATTTTTACTTTACTAAGCAGAGATCGTTTACTAGCTTGTTTCAGTTTCAAATTTCAATAATATGATATGGATAGGTATCTGAACATAACATGTTAGTGCTTAATAATTGACTTTGTTACGAATAGGTATGTATTTATCCTGTAAAAACTTTATGAAAGAAAGAAAGATTCTTTCTATCCATCCTTTTCCAGTAAACATAGAACAGTTCTCTAAATTCATCTTTTACGCTCGCCCCTTGACTTTTTGCAAAAATAATATTTATTTAGTTGGCTGCAATGACGCTTGACGTGCGGTTTCTGCGCCGGGCGGTCAATCAAAGTCATTTTCGGATTCCGAGTCAGAGATTTTGTATCTTTGTGTTGCGCCTCTACTACACTTTTTGATTCAAGGAATTTCTGACTTGGCCGAAACCGTAAAAGTGCTCGCACGCTAATGTAATCACTGTGATAACACGCTAATATTTAATGTTGCTCGATAGAAGGGAGCGTGCATTCGTCGCGTCGCCGCTATTTTATCGCGAGGCTCAGTTTTGTGTTATGATCGCGCTGTACCGCACGTCTCGTGAACTTCGATACTAGTCGATATTATGCGGCCCGAAAGCGAGAACGTTAAAAAATTACAATTATGATGCCCATGGTGTATACAGTGTATGGATTTGCCATATTTTTTATGATCGCGTGGGTGACTCTGTGGTTGATCCATATAATGGCCCTCTCATATTCCAAGTGGAAGCTGCATCGGACCGTGGACCGGTCGCCACCCGAGCAGCCCTACCCTGGCGTCACGATATTGAAGCCACTGACTGGCGTTGACCCGAACCTGTTCTCCAACCTGGAAACGTATTTTACACTCGACTACCCGACCTACGAGCTTCTTTTCTGCGCGGAGAGTGAAACGGATCCTGCCGTGATGCTTGTCAACAGCTTATTGCACAAGTATCCTCAAGCCGATGCGCGATTATTTATCGGCGGTCAGCGCGTCGGCGTAAACCCGAAAATTAACAACATGCAGCCGGCTTACCTGGCGGGCAAGTATCCGCTGGTGCTGATCAGTGACGCCGGGATCCGCATGCGTGAGGATACGCTCCTGGACATGGTGCAACACATGCGCGAAGACGTCGCTATTGTGCACCAAATGCCGTTCACGTGCGACGCAGAAGGTTTCGCAGCGGTGTACGAGAAGGTGTTCTTCGGCACAGCACAGGCGCGGATGTACTTGTGCGCCGAGTTGCTAGGCATCAACTGTCATGTAGGTATGTCGTCCCTGGTGCGGCGCTGTGCGCTCGAGGAGGTAGGTGGATTAGCCGCGTTCGCTGATTACCTCGCAGAAGACTACTTCCTGGCGAAGTTGATCACGGGGCGAGGGTGGCGCATGCGTGTTGCCTCGCTCCCAGCGCTGCAGAACTGCGGCACGCGGTCTGTGCGGTCGCTGCAGGCGCGACTGGCTCGCTGGGCCAGACTCCGCATCGCCATGATCCCCACGACCTGTTTACTGGAGCCGCTATCAGAATGCATGCCTCTGGGAGCTGGTGCTGCGTGGGCGGCGGGGCAGCTACTCGGCGCCGAACCACTAGCCTTCTTCTTGTGCCATGTTCTCGTGTGGTTTTTGTCTGACTGGCTGATGCTGCGTTCGGTACAGAATGGTTCGCCTCCATTTACGAAAGTGCAGTTCCTGTTGGGCTGGGTGTGGAGCGAGTGCTGTGCTCCATTTGTTCTGGCCTGGGCGCTGGTAAGCCCTGAGATCTCATGGCGGACTCGCAGTTACCGGCTGGACTGGGGTGGCCGTGCCCATGAGCTAAACCCCAAACTTAAGTTCTGAGCTCCCCCTGGAAAGCTTTAATTTGTTGTGAATCTGTGCTGTTGCAGAGTGAACGAGTTATTAATTATTGTTAGCGTTAAGTTTTTATGTTAGCCATATGTTTTTGTGAATGAATGATTTGTTACTTTTGTTTTAGAAAGGACTGTCTATTTTGTTTAGTTTTTTTGGTTGTTTATTTTACCATCCCGTGATTTTTAGTATAATTTTGTAATATAACTGTAAATAATATCTGTAAAACTTTTGAAGTTGTAACATGCCATAACTGATCAGACTCAGTGTTTATCGGAAGCCAGTATCTGTACCTGTGCACCTTCAATTAAGTACTTCTTACTAAGGGGGGTATTTTACATTAAGTTATTTATAAACCAGAACACTAACAAACATCCCCATTGTAATGGTTGCATAATTTGTAATATGCATAATAAATAAAATAAATAAATAAATATCGTGGGACTATACACACAGCGCCATCTGACCCCAAACTAAGCAAAGCTTGTGTGATGGAAGTCAGATAACTGATATAATACATAAATACTTTTTTTTTTTGTAAATACATACTTATAATAAATACAGAACACCCAGACACAGAACAAACATGATTGTGTTTATTCACAAAATGTTTGCCCTGAGTGGGAATCGAACCCACGCCCTACAGCTCTCGAGCAGATATACTACCAATGACCAACGGGGCTGTCCCATAGTACTGCCCAGTCCTGATCTTTATGATACCATAAGCTTATAACCGTTTTCTATGTAACTTGTATATTGAAATTTGAATTTCATGAATTTATTATTGGTGTTAGATTTTACATGACTTTATGATAAACCTAATGCCCATAATAGGTAATATAATTAACAGAAAATTCACTGCCAACACTGTATAATCATCTTGCAACAGAAGTCAATAAACGCAGCCTGATATTACAATAATGCAATACTTATTATGATGTACATGTATAATTTTTCAGCTTCAGAAATAAATAGATTACTTTATCACATACACAAAAAACCATTAATTTACATTTTGAATTCCATGTTGTCTGATAAAGCGCAAATCAAATGTCTAACAATAACATTTCTTAATCCTGCAACCAACTTACAAATGTATATTGAAGTCTGAACTTACATCTAACCGCAATGTTGTAAACCAATACAAAAAATATTTAATATCATGGTACATGCTTAGTATTAAATATAATACTTGTATAATAATATGCAATTATGTGATACATATCTCATTTCATCCTTCATATAACCAACGCAATTGTATACTTAGACAAATTATTGATATAAGGTATGGTAACTATATTCTATGGTGCCAATTATGTTGTAGGTACTACTTCTCTAAACTCTATTTGACAGTAATCAAAATGTAGACTTTGTCTAAAAGACTGAAATGGGATGGTAATAAATTTTGCTACTGTCAAATATAGCTTATGAAGATGTTATCTAAACAATATTGGCAGGTCTAGCATGAGCGATGTAGTCTTTCTATTGTTTTTCCTCTTCGATGGTCTCAGTGCAAAAAAAAAATCATGAAAATACTATCAATATGTCCCATTTTTGTGAGATAAAATGAGTGGATGATACAGTGGAATTTTGTTACATCCAGCTGTTAGCTGTAATTCACATCATTACTGATAACAATTTTAACGATGAAATAGACACATATTATTTAAAAGTGTGCATACATGACATGGCAAGGGAAGCGGAGTGTTGGTCGTTTAGCCGCAAGATGGGTCGATGATATTGTCATTGTTGCGGGTTGAACCTGGACCAGATTGGCACAGGACTGAGGCAGATGGCATGAAAAGAGAGAGGCCTATACCTAGCAGTGGGATAAAGAAGGCTGTGGATGATGATGATGATGATACATGACATGAAAAAATAACCTGTTAATATTGGGAGTATCATTAATAAAGACATTTACATTTTTCGTGTGTGTAATCTACCATAGTTTTACATGCATGTATACACAGCCTATATTAATTTATATGTGTCCATTTTATGTGTCTAAAACATCTTAACAATACAAGTTGTGTTGGAAAAGAATGATTATAACAAACAGATGCACACTCGTAATCTGGGAAATATTTTATGTTTGCAAGGGCCTTGGTTTAACTCTTTTCACTTTATAGAGAGTGAAGCAGTAATAAATTTAATATAAGAGGGATGATCAAAACAGTTTTACAGACATCGCTAACACTGCAGACATCCATAGAAGACTTCTATTAAATAATGACATTTGAGATTGTGTAATTCTCCAATTGAAAACAAAGAGATTGTAATATTTGATGCCTAAAGTACAATAACTTAAGTAGAAAGATGTATAAACATTTCTGTTGTATACCATGTATTTATTATCATTTAATAATAAGCAAATGTATGCTGAAGAGATATACAGGTTTTAGCTTTGCAAGGCCATGATAACTTGATATAAACTTGAAATATAACAGCAAAAACTTTAACTGCTCAGTTTGATCCTGAACTTTTGTAATTTTGATAATATTTATTGAAATCTGATTATTATTGCTTGAAATATACCCGATTACAGGGTGACAAGGAAAACCAGCCTATCTATATGTTTCATTATTTGTGTATGGAATGTTACTTTTAAAAATATTTTTTTAAATACCGTTCATATGTTAAGGACAAAACTTTCAGCATAATACCAGTTTTCCTTGCTATCCTGTATAAATAAATGCATACATACATCTGGCTTAACACATTTGCTATATTTATTTTTTTGACACATTTAACTTGACAACCTTTTCAAAAAGTTTATAATTTTATGATTGTTGTATTTTTGTAAACCAATCTTGATACTAAACCAGTGAAGTATTATTAAAAAAAAACTGCAGCTTGATAGTTTAAAATCACTCTGCATAGTAAAATTACGAATGTGAAATTTTATAATAACTGACCAATTTTTTTTTAAATGTAAAACTTTAAAGTACAAATGTGTAGACAGTTTAACTTGCGAAGGCATGCGCCACTAGAGCCCTATACTTGTGCAATCGATATCTGGATTACTTTCGCTCGACATCTCTACATAGTACAAAACCAAAACAGCAACTACACAAAGGTTTTTGATGCGGTATCCATCAATAGACATGATTCAAGAGGAAAGTTCATATGTGTAATACATGCATATGCACCACATTGCACCCGTGCCGGGGTGGGTCGCTAGTACCATATAAAGACAATTTTTGACTATAGAGTCTAGAGTCTCATGAACGTAAGCGACATTGCCAGTTTCTAATACATATTTATTTTTTATCAATGTAAACTTTAACGGGAAAATTTGTGTGCGATAGATACATGATGTATGCTTAAGGCGGTGTAGGTAGTCAAAATGATCTCACAATTTAAAAAACGGCACGATTTTAAGGCAGCAAAAGAAAATGTCTGTGATATTTCTAAGGGTTAAATAAATAAATAATATATAATAATAATAGCTTTGCTTTTCCAGGGTATAAATTATATTCATTCCAAATATCATCGACGTGAGGAAGTAAGAAACATACTTAGAAACGCAAACAGTTATTCAAGGTTACTCACAATATGTTAGTTATGGCACTATTGTCTTCTTTTTAGGGTTCCGTACCTCAAAAGGAAAAAAACAGAACCCTTATAGGATCACATGTTGAATCTGTCAAGACCTTATCGGGAACGCGTGGAGGTATCGAGTTAAAATTAAAACCATATACGCAGATCTGTAGTCCCTTGCAACTGTGAAAAAAAAGCAACTTCTCAGTTACGTATAAAAAAGTTACAGCCGTTTATGTCGCAAAAAAACAGCGTATTTCATATTTTGACACTCGCAAGGGAATCAAAATCTATGGGTACTGCTCGTTGACCTAAAACTATGAAATTTGGCCAGTAGCATTGTCTTATAATACACAAAGGGAAAAATTCCGAAAACTGTAATTTTTTTATTGAATTACAAAAAATAGGGTCAAAACCATAAACTTCAACGCTCGATTCCCAAACTATTTATTACACCTACTAGTTTGTACGGAACTCTCGGTGGGCGTGTCTTTATTAAAAAAAAAATTAGAACGCTTTTGCAATTGTTTAACAATTAATAGATCGTATGAAAAACAACGTCGACGCGTAACTGCCATATTTGTATTTCTTAATAAAAAAGTTTGATGAAATCAACTGAGCTACCAAAACACTTATATTATCTACTGGAAGTTCTGGATTATCTGACTAACGAGAAACAATCAGAAAATGTTCCTCGCACGCTTTTAAAATACTCTATACATAAATAACCTCGGACCAATAATAATTTAGTATTAGTTCCAGATTCAAATTTTCAAAATCTTATTAGCACGTGATTTTTTTTTTTAATTTTTGCGTTGCTTTTTCTCAAAATATTTCGTTCGAAAGTTAATATTTTCTATTTGTACCAATAATTTAAAAGTAAGCGTAGCGCGTAGCTTACGCGACAAGAAACTAGTTTTAAACGTTTGTATAATTTTCGTATACGAATATGATGGGCTTTTGGACGATATCATAATTATGACAGTCGGATATATCTCTTCATAGTATAAAACAAAGTCGGTTCCCGCCTTCTGTACGCTTAGATCTTTTAAACTACGCAACGGATTTTAATGCGGTTTCCGTCAATAGACAGTGTGATTCAATGGGAAGGTATATGTGTAATACATGCATATGCACCACATAGAACCTGTGCGTCGCTAGTTGGTATATAAAAATTAAAGCATGTCAAGAAAAATAGAACCCCACACGTTTCGTTATTAGAACTGCACTCATGAATTTTCTGACAAAAATAATTAGGGCATGTCACATGCGAAAGTACATTAAATCTATATAAAATCCAGAAAATGTGGAACGTGTCTACGTACATTAAACTATCTATACTGAGATGAGATTCGGTGTAAATTTTATAGTCACAATTTAAAAAGACAAGTACATTTTAAGTTGAAAGTTATTGTGATACGTCTAAGATTCCTATTTGGTTTAAAGGCTTAATATAATTAATTTATATTAACGTTAAAATGTCTCTACATTATCTAAGAATGTGACAAAATATATATACACAGTCTTGCCACAAAAATGTATAACATCACTTTTATAATGTACCTGATACATTAATATAATAAATGAACAGTTACATACAATGTATGTGACTGTATAATTTCCCATTATGTTGTTTTCAATTTCTTGTTGCAGGTTTCAGACTAACCTTTGAATATCTCGAAAGTAATGACCGCCAATACAGTGAACCCAGAACTTCGTATTATTAAAAAGATAACGTGAATCAATACTGGACGACATAACACAGATAAGGCCCATCAAGCCCTAAACTTTGGACCATGATAGCTCAGTCCAAAAAACAAAGTCCAGTCCAGTAAATTTTCTGCGTGCATTGGTACTGTTGCCATGGTTATATATTACCTTTTTTTATATATAGGTAATGAGACGAACAAGACGCTCTCCTGAAGTTAAAGTGGTTCGATTTCCATACAAATAATTTTTTGCCATATATGGATAAATGGAGCATATTTTACAGTGAAATTACAACTACTGGCATGTATTTTGGTCTTTATTAGCGGCAAATCACAATTGCTTAAATAAAACAGTAGATTAGCATACTTATCTAGACGACATGCTAAGGAAATCTACCATCACGAAAGCGACTCAATTCGTTACCATTAATTGTTTGTGTTTTGACTTTTGATAGACATTTTAATAGCGGCTTGTGCAATCGTCATACTTGAGTCAACAAGGGAAAAGCAAGCTGCAAGGTTAACGTTTGACCGAGGAGGTTCCTGCGGTAGTGGAGCGGTGTGAGAGTTCTCATTGCGTTCTGTTACGTCACTCACTACTGCTTGGTGGTGTAAAATTGGTTCTGCGGTGGTACCTACATAAACGACGTTCTGTTAACAGGAGTTAGGTAAGTCATTATAGTAAGTACCAGTGTACCTATATAGGTAGGTATAAAGGTAACCCTTTGGCTTAGCACACCTTAGACCTTATAAATAAATTTTGTAGCACGTTACAGACAGCTCCATCTATCAGCAAACTAAGCAAAGCTTGTACGATGGAAGCCAGCAGCTGATATAATACTTAAATACTGTTTTTGTTAATACGTAGTAATGTTATACCTACTTATAATACATACAAAATGTTTGTCCCGTGTGAGAATCGAACCCCTACATGCTCGCGCCCCTTGAGCAGAGGTTTCTCACAATATGTCCAGGGTTCATTACAGTACAAATATTTACGAAAATGTGATATGAGTATGATCATACTCGTAATATACCGAAATGCCGTTCCATTTCGCAAAAGTTTTCCTTACATCGTGGTTCAACAAAAAAGCAAAACTGTAGAACTATTGTGGAAAATATTATAGCAAAAAGCATTAAAACAAAAATTATATAGGTACCTAATAAAAGTCGAGAGTTTCACTTTATTTCATTTGTATTAAAGTAGGTACTCGTAACTTAATTAAAATACCTATCGGAAGGTTTGAAAGGAAATGCGTTCCGGTTCGTTAATAAGTTCAATTCGACCGCTGGATACTGGTCAATCATCAAAAAAAAAAATAGGCTTCACAATATACGGAAAATAGCGTTTTTAGCACGCTGGCGCTCATTTAGGTACTTTTCCTAGAACATACTAGGATTCATTATTAACGCGATTTTCATCGAGTAATGTTGACTCATCGAGCCGTAGTCTTTTGTCAATATGATGTACTACTGTAATGGTTTGTCCTCTTACTGTGTATTATTCATACTATACTTTGATATCTTATGTATTAAGACTTTTATTAATATTAAAAGACAATCATATCATTTTTGTGAGCTCATCAATGAGCTTGAGCTACCGGTGACGTAAAACATCGTGAGAACACCATAGCACGGTGGTAGGGTACTTTCTAGTACTCGGCTGGCTGGCTACCACCTCTGTTGCCAAGCACTAACAGTGTTTTCCGTGTTTTAAGGTGGTTCGTTTTCCATACAAATATATTTTTGACATTTATGGACAAATGGAGCATAATTTTACAGTGAAATCACAGTTACTGTCATTTATTTGCGGTAAATCACAATTGCATGAGTAAAACAGGAGATTATTAACATAATCTACGGTTTTATTCAAAAATCATAAATTCATAAATTTGATTTTTTGCTAATAATCTACTGTTTTATTCAAGCAATTGTGATTTACCGCAAATAAATGCCTGTAGCTTTGATTTCAATGTAAAATTATGCTCCATTTGTTAATAAATGGTTAAAATTTGTTTGTATGGAAATCGAACCACCTTAAGAGCCAGTTCCATTCCAGGCTAAGTGTGTTTACCATCTTCGACCACACCATCACGTAACATCAGGTGAGCTGCGTTCAAAAACCTAGATGGACAACCACAAAAAAGAGAAGCGACGTTATAGATAAGTAAATGTTATCTTTTGAAAACATATTTTACCCACGCCACAGTTTCAGGTAACATGGTATGTTAAAACAAAAAGTTGTATTCTCTGGTAATTCCTTTTTGCGTTAATGCGTCATACCAGTACTTCGAAGTTTATCTATACAATGACTGAGTCTCGGTACACTATAACTGTGACTCACTTTATTGAAACATCACAGAGATATAAGTACATAGATATACTATCTGTAGAAATAGCAAGCGCTCTACGCCATATATCAATAAATAATTGATATAGTTTTTTTTTTCTTTAGTTTTGGCGTCGCGTTTTAGCATTTGCCAGTGTCAAGTATTTATATATTTTCAAGTTTCAAAAATTAAACAAGCGTCCTCGTAGCTAGTTATAGTCAAAGTCCAGTCTTAGTCAAGTCCAGTCTGTGTCAGTCAAGTCCAGTCATGCTTTAGTAAAGTAGTGGCGACTTTATTATAAAGCTTCGATGGAGTTTTGGAAGCAACACGACAAGTCATGTTTCACCCCATTATATCATTTTCCCACACTCACGCTTGTAATTCGGCACTTTATGAATAAAACACCACCATTTTTATGCATAAACACTCGACAAAACACAAGACTCTTCCCGCGTTCCCGCCAAAACTCAAAATTGATATAGTTAATTACGTCCATTTCCTCATACGAATAAGGGTCCAAATAATCTATGCTTTTCCGTAGACTATAATAATAGAAAAGCCAACACACTGACAATAGCACAACAAGAAAAAACACAACAATTGTGAAGGCTGACAGTTAAACGTATTAAAAATGTCGCTGTCATTGTCTAATGAACAATGAAAAAAAAACACTAAACAGAACTATTTTAGGATATTTTTCTTGGACCCCTGGTTATTCGTCTGAGATATTTTTAGTAAGATCTGTCAACTAAATCCTTCGGAATTGATCTTAAAATCTGAGCAAATTCTTTAGAAGCTAGAAACAAAATTGGACGATTCTTAAATATTTACATTTTAACAAGAAATTAAATTGTTTCATTTTCACTACTGTCGAACGCCCACAATGTTTTGTATAGTTTATGTTTTTTGTATAGTTGAGACGACTAAAACAAAGTATGGGTGAAGACTCCTTGGTCACTACTATGGGGCTTGACATACAGAAACCGCACGCACACAAATAACCGAGGGCTTAGTCACATTTGCGTGTGTGTGTAACCGTGTAGTTTACTTCTTTTTTTATGGTTGACAGGCTAGTTGTTTGACCACAGCTCACCTGATGTTAAGTGAAGGTGTGGTCGAAGATGGTAAAGCACACCTAGCCTGGAATGGAACTTTTTGGCGCAACATTACATCTGTACTAATTTTTAATCTGTGTGTTGAGATCCACAAAGGCCAATGCCCACTATCCAGTTAACCATTCCGCCCAATGCTATAAAATGTTTGCGGAATATATTTTGTTCTGGGGAAAGTCTAGTGTCTAGCAAATTGAAATAAAGCGTAGACAAAATCAAGGTCGGTCTAGCTTTACTTACATTGCGCCCAATATATTTGTAGAGCTGAACGGGGGCGACACCGTCGTATTATTTAAAGAATTGACAATGTTATTCATTGAGAATATTTAGTTCGATATTTCGCCAACTACGTTAGATACACAAACGGTTTCAGTCTAGATATTCAGGCTTGAAGGTCACTGAAGCTTACGTAACTGTATTTTTCTCGTCGGGTGTCATACGATTAGATATTGCAGACTTGTTGTCTTGATATGTTACGTAGTACAATTACAAATACCTAGTTGAATCCAGAAATACGTGTGTCGTTCTCTCGCATTAGCTTACGTGATACGTCAGAGTTGTAAACCACGGCCTGCGAGCTGCGGCTACGGCCTATATTATTTATGCAGCCCACGACGTGTTTTTGATCTACAGCCTTCAGCAAATAAAAAAAAATATTTTACAAGATTTATTTAATTTTTAAATAAATTAATAAAATATTATGTAAATATAGAAACATTTTGAAGTAACAAAATTACAGTTAAGAGGTCATCTATAAATTTTATTATGTCACACAACGACGACGACGACGTTTATGACGACGACGACTACGACGACGACGATGACAACGATTATGGTTGGTCGACGAAATGTGACATTGTGGACAGTGTGGATTGGGGACGGGTCGTAAATTTCGTGACGTCACATTTCAAAAACTAATACATTAAAAGACGATTATGTTAGTTTTTAAATATTATAATGTTATATTTTTTTAATATTTGATTTGGAAATGGAAATGGAAATAAACCTGATTTCGGAACTGCTGTTTTAATAATAATTTCCTGATGTAAAATTGCAAAACATGTGATTTCACACCAGGGGCAGGGAAGGGAATCTTCCAAATAAATAATGGCAGGTATAAAAAAATCATGAAATTCATATAATATGGATGGCCCCTAAGCGTGGGGTTTACAATTTTAGACACGTATGGCAAAAACAACAAAAACTTACAACTTACCTACCTAATGTTTAAAGTTATCAGCACGATATAATAATATTTAGGTCAATATTATGAATGTTGAACGAGTTGAATAGTTTGTACAATTTTACTCAAACATTTACCAGTTTTACACCAATTCTTATCTATTAACAATAATAATTATAGCCTATAGATAAGCCCTAAAACTTAAATGGCAATGGATAGGCCACGTTTCACGCACGACACAAAGATAGTAAGGTGGACAACCAAAACTACAAATTGGAAAGGGCCAAAAGGCAAAAAGAAGAGTCTATGCAAACCAAAAAGAAGGTGGGCTGACGACTTAACAGATACAGCAGGCAATGACTAGCAGATTACTGCAAATGACAGGGGCAAACTGAAATGGAAGAAACTGGAGGAGGCCTTCACCCGTTGAAAGAAGAACATATCCCATATCCCATATCCCAAAGAACATATTAACTTAAAAGTTAAATATAAATCCCTACAAGCAAATGAGAACTAGCATCTAAATTTACAATGTTAAGGGTATTGGGAAATAAAAGGCTTTTATATTTTTTACTCATTTATTTTAATTTGGATGGATGGTGGTTATTTGGAAGATGGATGGGGAAAGTCACAAAGTAGTGAGCGTCAAAGGAGCGATGCCCTGGCCTTTGTTTTGCTACTCAAAGTTCCGTGTATCGCTGCAAAGGTCATGGACAGACATTACCACCATCCGTCAGGAGAGCGTCTCGTTCGTCTCATCACTTTTACATTAAAAAAATGGTAATCGTTTTGGCATCAACGCGGAAAATTTATAGCTGCATTGTTTTTTTTTCAAAACTTGTTTTTTTAATGGCGTTTAATAATAAAGTGCCGAATTATAAAGTCAAGTGAGCAAGTGATTTAATGTGGAGAAACTAGTTTTCTCGTGTTGTTTTCAAAACTGCGTATAGAAGCTTCTAGTAACTACCAAGTGACCTTTACTTTAATATAATATACGTAGGTAAACTATTTTTTTCTTTAGTTTTGGCGTCGCATCTTGAGCATTTACCAGTGTCAAGTGTTTCACATTTTAAAAGTTAAATAAGTTGCCTCGCAGCTATAGTTATAATCAAAGTCCAGTCTTGGTCAAGTACAGTCCGTGTCAGTAAAGTCAAGTCATGCTTTAGTAAAGTAGTGGCAACTTTACTATAAAGCTTCGATGGGGTTTTGAAAGCAACACGAAAAGTCATGGTTCACCGCATTATATTATTTTCCCAAATTTCCACACATCGCTTGTGATCCGGCACTTTATGAATAAAACACCACCATTTTTATGCATAAACACTCGATAAAACACTAGTTTTGGAAAAAATACAACGGGGCGACACGACTCTTTCCGCGTGCCCACCAAAACTCTGCATCTTATTTTTTTTTTCTTTGATATTATTCTTTTTTGTTTTTGGCATCTCATTTTGCCAGTGTTCATGTATTTTTAAGACTGTTTGGTTTTGTAACCAAATTACTTATCAACGGTTGTTTGTTTTAAATTTCTTTAACAAAAACCGTCAAGCCATGTCAGAGGCCTTCGGTCATTAGGGCTACTCAACCTATACAAATTAAATGTATTCACCTTCATCATGGTTCTTGATTAAAGAATGTGACGTGTAGTCAACACAGCGAACTGTGGTAACTAAGCATTATTTATTTACTTCATTGTTCTAGAATCCTATATTGAAGTCTAGATTGTAGCTAGAACGCTAGATCAACACCCCCGTCAACTTTAACCTAGTAAACTCATGGCGTGACCTGGCACACTTTTTCTACATACCTACTAAAATTCGTATAGGCAAGTATTATTCCCCGTTCATTTCGGATGTCTACCACCCGCTCGATAAACAGGGCGTAATTTGTGTATAGATCCTTACTAAGTCTTAAAAGTAAGTAATAAGTCAACTAAGTACGTACCAGATATTACCACAGTATACCTACTGTTAATGAACGATAGAAATATTTTAGGGAAAAGCTCCCCTGGCGGGAGTAAATGGAACCTGCTTTTATTCTTATATGCAAGTTATTGACAGCCCTGTTGGTTCATTGGTGGAGTGGGTTCGATTCCCACCATAAACATTTTGTGATATAAAAAATGTTTGTTCTGTGTCTTTGTGTTCTGTATGTATTAGTATTTATTTACAAAAAAAAAGTATTTATGTATTCTATCAGTTATCTGACTTCCATCACACAAGCTCTGCTTAGTTTGGGGTCAAATGGCGCTGTGTGTAATGCCCTACGATATTTATTATTTATTAATTTACAGTCACTGTAAAGTTGTAAAGAGGAAGGTTTATATATAATACATGCTAAGACACAACATTAATATCTACATTGCTCCCGTGCGAAGCTGGGGCGGATCGCTAGTCTCTACATAGTAAAAAACCAAAGTCACTTCCCGCCGTCTGTATGCTTAGATCTTATAAACTACACAACGAACTTTCATGCGGTTTCCATCAATAGACAGAATAATTCAAGAGGACGGTTTATTATGTATAATACATGCATATTCACCACATTAGTATCTACTTTGCACACGTGCGAAGCCGGGGCGGGTCGCTAGTTATTTAATAATAAGTATAGAGGTCTGTCTAATGATAAGAATGTTCTAAGGAGATTTATGAATTTGTTACTCGGGTACTTTGTTCTGTCATGATCGTCTAGCTACTCAGGTAAATACACCAGCCCTAGCAATCAGCTAAGACACGCTGCGTGCGCCATGAAGGTTGGTTGTTACTCGTTGCCCTTTTCATTGACTTATTACATAAGTTCATTTATTTGGGCGCTGCGCGTCCACGGTGTCAACAGGTTGTCTTGTCATTTAATTTGAGTCATGTTTTGTTCTGTGTACTAGTTAGCTCAGTGGTTAGCGCGGACGGTTTACACGCCGATAGGCAACAATGAGCTTGAGCTGCCGGTGAAGAAAAACGTCGTGAGGAAACCATAGCATGGCATAGCATCAGGTGAGCTGTGGTCAATCAAACACATTGATCTCAGTCTCTAGCAAGCGCTCGAAGAGTCAATACATCCTGAGGAAGCCTCGTGTAGAGGCGAAACACGTGTCGGCAAGTGGTTACTGCAGAGAGAAGAGGATATTAAGACTTGTAATTATTTTAATTAGATTTTTGTTAAATTATATTTTATAAGTTTATGTCAAATTAGTTCTAGATATTTAGTCAGATTAGGTTTTTAGCTAATAAGTTGTTGTCAAATTAGTTAAATTTAAGTCCTAATTACTGTTGTAACCGGAACTACTGTTAAGCGGAAAAAAAACTCAATATATACCTTGAATATTCAATACCAAAATACTTGATATAATATATGAAATACTGACAAATGCTCAAAATGCAATGCAAAAATCAAAGAAGAAGACCTCAAGGATCATCATGTTTTTTGGCGGGAACGCGGAAAATGCGTGTCGCCCCATTGTATTGTTTTCCAAAACTAGTGTTTTTTTGAGTGTTTACGTATAGAAATAGTGATGTTTTATTCATAAAGTGCCGAATCACAAGCGTGAGTGTGAGAAAATGATATAATGTCGTGAAACATGACTTTTCATGTGGCTTCCAAAACTCCATCGAAGCTTATAGTAAAGTCGCCACTGCTTTACTAAAGCTTGACTCCCACGGACTGGACTTGACCAAGACTTTCACTATATAAGTAGGTATAGCTACGAGGCGACTTATTTAACTTTTGAAACTTGAAAATATAAAACACTTGACACTGGCAAATGCTCAAAATGCGACGTCAAAAACAAAGGAAAAAAAAGGATCATCATGCTCAGCTTTTTCCCCCTATTCCCGCCAAAACTTCCTACATTCCAATTTGGTAATTTCCAATGTTTCGAGCACGCCTGTTGCCACAATAAAACATCAGTCTAATGGCACTGGAAATAAGGTCTTATTTAGCGGAGATTCGTTCGTGACAAACGTGTTTTGATATATTTTTTCAAACATTATTCGAAAAGTAAAAACTAAACGCAATTCTTTCTCACGTAAGTAGTATTTAAAAATAAAAAAGACTTGTCTTTTGCATTCACAGTCATGTTTTTAGTTTTTATTTTGAAATCTTTTATCAGGTCTCCAAAACACATTTTTGTGTCATCTTTGATTTAAATATCTATCGAATACTGAGTCATTTATTCTAAATTAGATTTCTACTTTTACAAAGTTCTCGAATAAATGATACATTTTAACAAAATGTGATATTTTATACATATTTTAGTAGATGACACACTAAAATTGCTATAAGTCGGTCAATGCCGTCTTTATAAAAGGCAGGTCTTTATACGTTGAGATACAACGGAAGTAAATCAAAACTATTTTATCCTTTTTGTTATCTGGGCGTTCGAACTTTGCTTGGTGTGCGATGCAAGACCTACATCGATTTTTCGCCCCCAAAAACCCCTATTTGACAATATCATAATTGTTAGAGTCGTTTTCGTGGTCTAAAAATAAATACATTTTTTTTATATATGCTAGCTATGCCCGCGACTGTGTGGATGTTTGGTAAGGTCGAAATGATGTTTCAGCTAAATCAATCAAAGCGCGTTTCCGGAATAGTGCGTACCTATTATTAAAATTTAAAATTGTCTGTGCACCGATTGGAATAAAACATTGCATCATGCATGCACCCGTGAAAACTGCATTCAAATCGATTTAGCAGTTTCTGAGATTAGCTTGCACAACACACACAGACAAGCAGATAAAAATGCTAAAACTAATTATGGCTTCAGTAACAAGCAACCTACGGGTTTAAAATAAGTTTAAATTGTTTAAAAAAAATGTACTAACACGGTTTACGATTTTTTTTATGTATATATGTATCTACCCAGTCTTTGTCTTCCTCTGATCCTGTCCGCCCTAAGCTTGCTTGGAATAGATCGCTTTTAGCGATAAGGTCGCCAGTTGTTACACCTATTAATTAAGTTTTTTTCTTCTGTATTGTATGATTTTTAGTGGGTGCAATAAAGAGTTAATCAATCAATCTATTTATACTATTATTTAGAGAAAAGATTTGATTGTTTGTTTTGAATAGGCTCCTAAGCTACTGGACCGATTGCAAAAAATATTTCACCTTTGGGAAGCTGCACTATCTCCGGGTGACATAGGCTACTTTTTAACTCTGTATTCCCACGGGAACGGAAACTACGCGGGTGAAACCGCGGGGCGTCCGCTTGTAAATAATATATGTATGGATATACAAATATTGCTCGTTTAATAATAATAGTAATGGATAGATAAATCCTATGTATACTTATAATATTATTTTCTAGCAAAAAATGTTCAAATGAACTTGCCGTAATTATTTACCTACATACATCATTATATTAGATAGACGTCAAACAGAATTAACTTTATTGCATGTAGTACTTCAAATGACCAGGAAACAATAACCAATTCAAAGGTACGAGTATATCGCACAAACATATCGAAATCCTATTTCATCTATAAGTATTCATTGTGTCAACCAGACAGCTTTATTTAAAGCAACGGCCAAAGAAAAGAACTAAAGATTTGAAGGTAAGTTGCTTAGAATAGACGATAGTGGCTCTTTGACTCAAGTCTAAAGTTGGGGGCTGGCTGTTAGCTAATGTAAATTATGATTACTAAATACGTTGTAGGTAGGCGCGTGTTGGAATGCTGTTTAAAATCGGACTAATTCTGGCAACCATGTAGGTAAGTACTCATACAATGTTTTTTTTTCATTTTTAGCATCGCACTTTGTACATTGTTCCTGTGTCAAGTATTTTATATTTTCACTAGCGACGCGACTTCGCACGGGTGCTATTAATAATGGCGACTTGATTACAAAACATTGAATTTATCTATTTATACATAAGTTTAATTAGGTTGTATTTATATTGTGCATACAAATCTTCCGTGACAAATAATGACGTTAGATATGTCCGATAGCAGTTAAACGGTGGATAGCGGTGCAAATAAATAAATAAAATACTCATAAAAGTGTTCCATATGTATGTATCTATTGACAACAAAAAAAAGTATATAAGTAGATATTGTATCACTTATCATAGCACAAGCTTTGCTTAGTTTGTGGCTAGATGGCGCTGTGTTAAATGTCTTAAGATATTTAGTTATTTAACAAAGTGCTGCAATTTCTTTTGACTTTTAAGTTCAATTCCTGAAAAGGTTATTAATAAAGAAAGAAAAATATTTTATTTTGTAACTTTAAGACACAAAAAACAAAAACGAACAACAGAGACAAACAGTTACAAAATAACTGTTTACTTCAGAAAAAAGAAAAATTAATAATTTATTTTCTTGAATTTAATCACTTTTATCCGAGGCAGCCCCGCACTTTTAAAAAGGCGCCATAAATCTATACTAAGTAATTTTATGCTCCGAAACTACAGGACCGATCTGAATAATAGGGTAGCTAGCGAAATTACTGGGCTGTTGAGACTAACCATCTAAAGTCTCAAAGTAATGAGCGCCAAAGCAGCGATGCCTTGAACTTTGTTTTACTACCTACACAAAGTTCTTTGTATCGCTGCAATGGATAAGGACAGACGTTATCTCTTACCATCAGGAGAGCGACTAAAAAATGTTGTTAATCGAGTTTTGTTTTCCCGTGCGAAGTCGGGACGGCCCGCTAGTATTTTTTTTTTTTTTTTTTTTTTTAGCCGTCCTCCTCCGCTATTTTCCCCTGACAATGGTCAAGGCCCTTTTTTGGGTTTAAGATATGAGTAACGTTAATTTTGAAAAAATTTAGAAGTTTAAGTTAAACATTACTCATTAATTTTCCAATTTTGAATTATATATTTTTTAAATTTGTGCAATTATACCAAAAACATTATCAAAATCTTACATTAATTTATATTCATCTATTTTTATTAAGAATTTTATGTTTCTGTTTATAGTTTATACTATGTTTATTATATATTATTTACCATTGGTAAATCTTTGTCAATTTAGCATAATATGTATCATACAACTGTATGTTTAGTCTTAATTTACAGTTTTATTATTTATATAACTTATTAGTTTAACTTCTACGGTGTTTGACCATTCTAGTCTATTTATGTTTTATCTATTTAGTTTGTAATATTTAATATTTTTATGATACGCTATTTCTTCTTTTATTTATACCTTATTTTGTTATATGTACCTACTACTTAATTCTGAGAATTAAGTGTGGTACATACTATTTTACATGTTTTATGTAGGAATAGGACATATGACTCTCAGTGTCACATATTCCTATTCCTATGCTCAATTTTTATTTAACCGTTTATCCCGACTCAGACAGGTGTGACCTGGATACTTTCCAGGCCTCATTTCCCACAATGAGTGTTCTGTGAGCGTCATGCTTATACAGTGTTCCAGGTCACACCAGTCTGTGTCCATATGTGGGGTACTTTGGCTGCCAGCGTTTTTAGCTTAGTTTTTGTACATGAGAGGCTGTCCAGACACCTTGAGTGTGTGGAGAGCCTCTCATGCTTGGTCTTAACCTGCGTCCATGGCCGTACTACCCGTATTAGTCTGCCACTAGTATGCTCCAGTGTCGCCTCGTCAAATGTGGTGCTTTGAGTGCCCGTCTCAGCAATACGCCACGCTCGATCTGGCGATGGCGTCCCAACGCTTTCGGACAGGGCACTCTCCGTCAAAGGCATTATGGGTGACCTCGTGGTACTTCGCCAACCTGCAGTTGCGGCATGTCGCAGCCTCACCCGCCAAGTACGCGGGGCAGTCCGCCCGGAGGTGCGGGCCGGCGCAGAAGCTGCACAGATCTACTGGTTCTGTGCACAGCCTGCGCCCATGCCCGTACCCCAGGCACGAAAATTTTGCGTTTTTTCCTTATATCTCGTTACTGGAGGGTCGGAGCCGCTCCAAAGAAACGAGAGTCGGTAGTGCGCAAAATCCCCTATCACCCAGTAGCACAAAACGTCAAAAAAGTAGGCCGGAAATAAATAAAAAAGTGCCGAAACTAAAAATTTTGAAGATTTTTGTATGTTTTTTACTAATAATATGTTTTTATGTTCACAGGTTTGCAGTCTACGCGAGAGGACGGGTCCAGTACGACGCGACACACCCCTGGTCACAAAAATTTGGAAGAAAATTAAAATGAAGTTGTAAAAATTTCGAAAATTTTCTAAGTTATTGTTTTTTGTAAATTTTGAAAAATGTGTACTACTAATAATTTTTCTTTTTTCAGATTCGAGGAACAAATGCAGAGACGAATTCAGAAAGGTGTCACACACTATAGAAGGTCAAGTTTGAAATTTGAGATTTCTCCGGCCCGCTAGTATTGTATATGTTTGATCGAACTTGTTTTTTACATTTGGCATTTTGGCGTCCCTCGCTACCTGGCGCCTAGAGCGACCGCACCTCTCGCTCTACCCTGAGGCCGCCGCTGCGTAGGCATTCGTTATTACCTTTCCGTGGACACACGTAGCGTCAAACGAGGAAATTGATTGTGTTCAAACACTCGGCAAGTCAATAATTCAATGGTGGATGTTTTTACGACTATTTTTCTATCCATTTTGTTTTTGGTTAGTAAAGTATTGGAAAAATCAACGTCATCTACACTAATATTATAAAGAGGATTTGTAGCGATGATAGCTCAGTGGTTAGCGCGGTTGGTTCGCATGCCGAATGGCGTGGGTTGAAACCCCAACAATGAGCTTGAGCTGCCGGTGAAGGAAAACATCGTGAGGAAACCATAGCATGGTGGTAGGGTACTTTCTAGTACTGGGCTGGCTAGCTACCACCCTCAAGTTGAAAATCTGCCGCCAAGCATCTAACGGTGTGTTCCAGCAGCCTTACTTGTGAGCCAGTTCCATTCCAGGCTAGGCGTGCTTTACCAACATCGACTACACCGTCACTTAACATCAGGTGAGCTGTGGTCAAACACCTGGCCTGTCAACCATTAAAGAAAAAGGAAAGATTTGTATTTTTGGATTTTTGTATGTTTGTAACGAATACAGTCAAAAACTACTAAACTGATTTCAAAAATTCTTTCACTTTCTATTCTAATATACATGTATATTAGAATCTTAAAACGAAAATTTTCAAAAAAATAAATCGTATTATTGTCCTGTTATATTCTATTTCATGTACTTAAAACGCCCTAATTTTTTCGAGACGATAAAGAACTTCACCCCGTATATACATATAGTCGTAGTATTCAACTTAATTAAACATAAGTTTTTTTTTAGGGTTGACAGTGTTTGACCACAGCTCACCTGATGTTAAGTGTGAACCGACCGCGCAAATCACTGAGCTATCATCGCTACAAAAGTTAATTATGTACCTATAAGTAAAACAAAAATGGAAAACTTGACCATTGGCACAATGCACGAATGTGCAACATGTGCAATAGTAAAAAAAAAAACAATTAAATAAGTACGTAGATATAATTTGATAGATGAATATAATAGAGTTTTGGCGGGAAGGCGGAAACTGCGGGTCGCCGCATAATATTACTTTCCAAAACTTGTGTTTTTTCGTGTGTATTGTGATGTTTTATTTTTTTATAAGCGCGAGTGTGGGAAAGTCACATAATATATTGCGGTGAAACATGATTACATGACTTTTCATGTTGCTTCCAAAACTCCATTGAAGCTTGTAATAATGTTGCGACTGCTTTACAAGGACATAACGACCCTGGACCTTGACTTACTTTGACTGTTACTAAATTTACCTTTAATTATTTGAAGATATCAAAATACTTGACACAGACAAATTAAAGTTAAAGTGCGATGCCAAAAACAAAGAAAAAGAAGATAGGTATATGAAAAATTGAGATTGAGATTTATTGAGAGCCAGTTGCATTCCAGGCTAGGTGTGGTTTACCATCTTCGACCACACCTTCACTTGACATCAGGTGACCTGTGGTCAAAAAACTAGCCTGTCCATAAAAAAACCATAAAAACCATAAAAAAAAAATCAAATCAAAAATTTCTGATCAGATTTTAGTCCTTTTATGTTGTTGTTTGTTTCGTTTTCTGTTATAATATTTAATATTGTGTTTCCCCGTTTTTTATTAGTTAAAAACAAATAAAAATTGAGAATTGGCACAATGCACGAATGTGCCATGGACGAAGAAAAAAAAAAACAAAAAAATCAATTGATTTTTAATTTGACACTAAGTTGTATTGTTTCTTCAGTTGTTTCCTCAGATTAAGGGCCGCCTTACACGTTCAATCATGATCACGATCCGCGATCCGCGATCCGCGATCATGATTTCAAAATTTCTAGATATTATGCGATCCGGAGCATCAGTCCGTCAATCCGCTTCGTACACGATCAGTCTAGATCGCGATCATTGATCGCGGATCGCGGATCGCGCGCTACGTGTACGGGCTGCCTTATAGGTCATCACCACTGTCTAGCATAAATAGAAGCTATTTTTTTTTGTATAAAAACGAATGCTTACCACGAAATACGGGTACCTACTTCGATAAGTATTTTACAAAATCGATGATCGATGTGGATTTTATATGCTAGGGGTAGCGTATTGTCGATTCGATTACAATCATTTTTGATAGTAGGTACACCTATAGTGTTTGTCATCGTAACGTTCCGAATTATCGATAATGCGGTATCAACACTCGATGACTGGTTTTGCTTACGTATGTTGTAAAAGTAAACGTATGAGCATACAAAATATGTAGATGAGTCATATTTTAGGAAATAGGCGGAGGTCGAATTCTTGCAGATTGTCATGTCTTCTGTAGAATAAGAACGATTATTATCAAATGAAATGTAAACCCGACCGCGTTAAAAATGCTAACCAAAGAATATTTATTTTAAATATAGTTTTTTTTTTCGCGTTTTGTATTCAACTACTAGGTACCGACCAATAGGACTGTAATTTGCTTGTTCGTGTATTGAAATAATATCTTATATGTCTCTTCAAGTTTTTTTTTTTTTTTAATACTTTTATCATGCGATCAGCCTTTGCAGCTATGAGCAGATGTGGTGTAGGATAATGGTCGGGTACAGATATATCCCATCAGAAATATCTTCCGGCTGTTACGATGGCTTAGTTAGAGCTGCCGAGTTCTAAGATCCTGCGTCTCTTCAGTCGATTTAGGCAGTCTGGTAATGTGAGCTGGGCAGCTAGCTGGTTAGGATGCTTTTCCACTCTGATTTTATATTTATTTGCACCCGCTTTAATTTCCTCCTTTACGGTCGGGATGCATAATTGTTTGTGTAGTTCAGAGTTTCTTATAAACCAGGGTGCATTACTAATTTGTTTCAGTATGTAGTTTTGGGCCCTCTGTATTTTGTGTACATTAGAATTACAGGTGGCTCCCCATAATTGTATCCCATAAGTCCATACTGGTTTTATAATGGTCTTGTAGATAAGTAACTTGTTGTTGATGGACAATTTTGAATTCCTTCAAGTTAAATTTTAATTCTTATCACTTATGTAACTGTAGCGGAATTAAGCTATACGTAGGTATATATATATATACCTTGCGAAATGAACTTCCGCAAAAAAACGCCTGAATCAATCAATTAATTAGTTATTGTTAATAAAATTAGGTATTTGTTTTCCTATAATAAATTGTATATTGTATTTAGGTATTTGTGTGTTGTTGAGATTTTACTTACATTTGAAAGCACTTATCTAGTAGGTACAAGTTTATTCATGACAGTTTTTAGTGTTTCCAGCATTTCAGGGTTGTAATCATTATGCATATAATGATCTCTCTCTCTCTCTCTCTCTCTTTCCTAACTATTTTTGATCCGCGGTTTCATCCGCATAGTGATAAATTGATAATAAAAAGACTATCCATTCCATATGGATAACATTCAGTTATGTCTATATCACTCTTCATCAAGATCCATTCAGCCGTTTACTTGTGCAATCTTGACCAATCAGCTCCGAGGGATCTATTTTACCTACCGGACATTATACTTCGGCCAAATAAGTCATCGATTCAATGGTTTTATAGATGGAAATATTATATCGGTCAAATAAGGTTTAAAAGTGATATAAATAATCATCGTAGGTACTATTGAGTTGTCGATTGAAAACGTTTGTAGTGAAAAACAGTAACATACCTACCTACATACATGATTCCATTTCACGTAGGGAACCTCTAGTTGTTCTTGTCTATATTTTATTGTTATTTTTTTGTTTTAAACATTTGGTGCGCTCATTAAAAGAGTTTCTGTCGTTCTATAAATTGACGTGATATTCGATTTCTGCCGAGACGTGGACGCTCACACATGAGACTGTGCACAAAAATAGAGTCACACAGAGAGCCATGGAGAGGTCCATGAGTTATGGATATCGGTATTGGAGTGCCAATACCGATATCCGGCGACGAACGAAAGTTCGAGACGTCGGTGTCGCAATTATGAATCTCAAATGGAGCTGGGCAGGACACGTTGCTAGGCGAAGTTATGACAGGTGGAGTAAGGTTGCAACAGAGTGGTGGCCTAGGCAAGGGAAGCGGAGCGTTGGTCGTCCAGCCGCAAGATGGGTCGACGATATTCTCGCCGTCGCGTGTCGAACCTGGACCAGATTGGCACAGGACCGAGGCAGATGGCATGAAAAGAGAGAGGCCTAAACCCAGCTGTGGGATAAAGGCTGAGGATGCTGATGATGATTAGATTTCTAAAATATTATGGAAATGCTAGAAATTATCTGGTCTCAATGATAATCTTATAAGTAAAACAACGTTTTCTTATCAGTAACAAAACACATACAAGCGGATTATCGTAGGTATATACTGTAAAAAAATTTATTGTGTGTAAACCGGCGATTCAAACCAAGGCTGATAGTTTTTGGCTGATATGCTTATGTGTATATACTATATACCTATTTATCTATAGCAGCGGTCGGCAACCTTTTAGCAGGGGCTACTACAAGGTAGAAAAATAAAGTATCTAATACTACATTACGTGTAGGTAGGTATATCTAATTGGTCATAACCCATGGAATAGAAAGAAAAAACAAAAATGCTATTAATAATTGTTAAAATATAGGCAATTCAATTTAATTCTATTCTAATACCGTAATCCAGCAAGTGGAGCTCCAGCCGGTGCGGGAGCAGGGGCGGCCGCGAAAGGGGTCCCAAATACGAGTGGTTGAAGTCAGCGTAAAAGTTCGTTCCGTTTGCCGTCGAGACTGCGGGTCCGTGGGGGTCCGACGCTGCAAAGTTTGTGGCAGAGTTAGGGCGTCGCCTTATGGAGAGGGGTCGGGATCCGAGGTCGGGGGATTATATAGTACAGCGTATTGCTATAGCGATCCAGCGAGGAAATGCCGCCAGTTTGATAGGTACGTTTGCGGCGGGCTCGACCGGTGGACCTAGGTTTAATTAATTAATTCGTTTTTTTTTTACAATAGTATCACTATTAAAGAATAGATTTAGATGACAATTATTTTTTGTAATACAAATATTTAAAACGGTGGATTTACTTAATTGTTTTTTTTTCTTGTAATTATAATATTTTCTGTCTAGATTCTAATAATAATATTTTAGTTATTTATGACTAAATAACAAAACAATGACGGCCCGCAAGCAAGGCATACGCGAGCCGCATGTGACCCGCGGACCGCGTATTGCCGACCGCTGATCTATAGCTAAGTACACTGAGAAGAGTTCTTAGTGTACTGTGTCTATAGTACCAAGTTTAGTCCATGTCTATGACATACAACCTTGAACAACGGTGTAATATAGAGCATATAGAACTGAATAAGTAAATAGAAAATTCATGTCAAAGGACAAACTTGAAAAGGAAAAGCCTATCTATTCCATCCAATTAAATAGATTGTTTGCATAAGTAAACAATTGTTTTCAGACGATCAACTTGACAATATTATACCTATTGTCTTAAAAAAATAACTTGGTGGTAGATTTCCTTGGTAGGATATCGTTTAGGTAGGTACCTACTACCGCAGTACTCGATATTCTGCCGTCAAGCAGTAGTGTGTAAACATTACTGTGTTCTTGTTTGTAGGGTACGTAATGCAGCTAGCAAAATTATAAGGTTATTGAAACTAATCATCGGGTGTGTCGAAGTAATGAGCACTAAAGCAGTGGTGCCCTGGATTTTGCTTTGCTGTGTACGTATCGCTACAATGTTTTTAATAATTGACGTAATGTTTTACCATCAGAAGTGCGTCTCGTCCGTCTTACTACAAAAAGAAAAAACATGCAAACCTGAACATTTTTGCAAAACATCAGAAATGTTTATCAAGAATATTTTACACGGTGAAATATTAGTTTTTGCCATTGCTTTTTATCTTCGGGGTTTCACCCGCGTAGTTTCCGTTCCCGTGTGAATACAGGGATAAAAAGTAGCCTATGTCACCCGGGGATAGCTACCCAACGGTGAAAGAATTTTTGAAATCGGTCCAGTAGTTTTTAAGTTTATTCGTTACATACAAATCTTTATAATATTTGTAAGTGTAGGTTATGTAATCCCACTTATATTATAAATGTGAAAGTTTGGATGGATGTTTTTTACTTTTTCACGCAAAAACAACTCAACGGATTTGGATGAAATTTGGTATGGAGGTAGCAGAGACCCTGGATTAACACATAGGCTATTTTTTATCCGGAAAACATGTAGCGGGCAACACCGCGAGGCGCAGCTAGTTTTTTACATAAAATAACTGCGATAAACATCGATTACTGTTTATTTAAAGATAACAAGTTTTCACGTAAAATTCACGTATGCGTACCTATTGGGTAATGATAACCACGGATACCGCGATAGGATGCATGGATGGCGTGACTTTGTATTGTTTACTACTTTTGGGTACAAGGTTTTTTTTATCTGTTTCCGACATTTTTTCTAATTATGATTCACGTGTAAGGAACATGCTCACTTGGTGGTAGATCTCCTTAGCAGGAGATCGTCTAGGTAGGTACCACCGCAGTACCAGATATTCTGCCGCCAAGCAGTAGTGTGTAAACATTACTGTGTTCCGGTTTGAAGGGTACAGCTAGCGAAATTACAGGGCTCTTGAGACTAACCATCGAAAGTCTCAAAGTAATGAGCGCCAAAGCAGTGATGCCCTGAACTTTGTTTTGTTACTCAAAGTTCTGTGTATCGCTGCAATGGTCATGGGCAGGCGTTATCTTTTGCCATCGGGAGAGCGTCTCGTTCGTCTCATTATTTTTTACATAAAAAAAAATACATTAGCGAAATGGTAGTTTAAATGTTCTTAATAAACCTACTTAGGAGATCGCGTTGAACATTTTTCTCAATAAATTTGCTCCACTTAGGTAGTGATAGATCTCCTAAGCAGATTCAAAACTAAATCTGTTTATGTGGTCTAGATATAGAATAAATCTGCAAGCTAGCTTATAATAGAGTATACAGTTTATTAAGGACAATAATTGACACAAATTACTTGATATATCAACAAATAAAGAAGAAGAGCAATGTGTTTTTTTTTTTTTTCTTCTTATTCCTCCGAGGAGGACTTGGCGTCGCACTTTCTGTGCATTTGCCAGTGTCAAGTTTTCTGCACTTTCTGTGCATTTGCCAGTGTCAAGTTTCTGTTTGGTTTTTCTCTGGAAATTTCATTTTCTGCTTCTTTGTTGAGTGAGGTTAGGGAATGTAATGAGGTGGAGAAGGAGTATTAGGAGTAGGAGGAGGCAGATTTCTTTTTTTTTTTTTAAAACGGGGAAACGTAAGGATCGTTAAAAAATAATATTTAAAGGATGAAGGGGAGAGTAAGGACTAAGGTCAGAGGGGAAGGATAAAATATTGAAATATTTACATGAAAGGAAAAAATAAAATTATTTACAGTAACTATAACTACTATTCTAAATCTACTACTATTTACATATTTTACAGTTTTACATCGTTAGCTTCAATAAATAAAGCTAGTATCTTATAAATATGAATAGAATGAGTAAGAAGCAAGCATTTTACACTAGTGGGGAATGGAATTTCTAGAACTGATAAACTATTATATAATGGAGTATGATCATATAGTGGACAGCTGAGGAAAATATGGTTTTCATTACCAATATCTTCCCCACATTCACAAGTGTCGTCATCAATAATGTGAAAACGAGCAAGGTGAGCAGGACTGCACATGTGACCCAATCGCATTCGTATCAACACTGACGTGGCTCTTTTAGTAAGTCTTGTTTTGAAAAACCAAGGCTTGCTCGGAATTTCGGGTTGAATTGAATGGTAATATTTACCTTTTACCTGACTACTACTCGTCCACGCTTCACTCCAAGAGTCCTTGAGGAGAAGTTTAGGAAGAGCAGCCAAGTCTTGTGTATAATTTTTGTAATAAAAAATGTCCCCGCAATCTATTGCCTCATTTGCCAACTCGTCTGCTCTCTCATTGCCAACTATACCGCTGTGACTGGGAATCCAGGCAAAAGAAACAGAATATCCCTTACTTGCGCATTTCTCTAACATTTCTCTAGTTTTAATAATTATTGGAGAGAAGACATTGGTCTTGAAAGGAAACTTAGCCAAAGCTTTCAGAGCGCTCATAGAGTCTGAGAATATGACAGTTTTGGGAAGTTTTAGTAACAGTATATACTGTAAGGCCATAAAAATACCAAAACATTCACCTGTGAATATTGAAGTTTCAGGAGGAAATTTAATTTTTTGAACAATATTGTATTGAGAATGATATACACCAACACCAACATTACGATTTGATGTGTGCTTTGAAGCATCACAGTAAATTTGGTGCCAACCAGGCCAGCGCTCATCAAGTACAGCTTTAAAATAGGTATTGGCATTTGCGTCACCTTTTAAAATACCAGTGTTGATATGGATATCCGGAATGATAATGAGGGATTTAAAGTGTGTTTCAAAAAGTGGGAAACGAAATGAACGGTGTGTTGTTGCAGATATGTTTTTATAAGATCTGTAACTAATAACAAGATGTGGCAATGATTTGTGAGACCAGTAAGGCGATGAATCGGCTAGAACTGATAGTTGTTGAATTTTGGTAATTAATGGATGATTTGAAAACTGTAGAATGCGATAAAAAAATCTATGTGCTAAAAACTGTCTACGTAATTTAAGCGGCGGATCAACACATTCAACCTGAAGGGCGTTAATTGGGCTAGATTTCATAGCCCCAGTAATAATTCTAAGAGCTTTAGCTTGAATAGCATCTAATTCTTTCATACCAGCGACGTTAGAAGGTTCCAGCAAAAATGTTCCATAATCCAAAACGCTCCTAATCAATGCATTGTAAACTAGTTTTAATGAGAAAGGGTGCGCCCCCCACCAGACACCTGACAGGCATCTAAGGATGTTCAGAGCACGTTCACATTTTTCTGACACGTATTCACAATGTGGTTTTCCAGAGAGTTTAGAATCTAAAATTAGGCCTAAAAATTTTACTTGAGATTTTACAGGAATAGGTGTACTATTGTATTTTAAAGTTATTGGGGGAGGCATACGTTTTCTAGAGAAAAGTAGGGCACAGCTCTTGGATACAGATAAATCTAGACCATTTTTATCTAACCAGACCTTAAGAAGGTCTAATGAGGTAGATAATGAGACACAGGCATCATGAATTGAATTATTACAACTATAAATCACTACATCATCAGCATATTGTAGAATTTTAGAGGTTCCGAACAATGAATTTTCTAGGTCGTACGTGTAAACATTATAAAGGATAGGGCTGAGTACCGACCCCTGTGGGATCCCTTTCCATAGTTTCCTGCTTGAACCATTAATTGATATTATACGTCCAGATAAAAAATTTATGATAAAACGAATTAGGTTTTGTGGGACTTGTAACATAAGTAACTTTTTCTTTAAAATTGACAGGCAAACATTATCATAGGCTGATTTTATATCTAAGAATGCGGCTACTACAGATTCATTTTGGGTAAATGCTAGCCGAATGTCTGATATCAATATACCAGTGCTGTCCATGGTACTTTTCCCTTTCCTGAATCCGAACTGTGACCCTGCGAGTAAATTATTGCTTTCTAAAAACCATTCTAGTCTATTTTTGATGAGGTGTTCTGCTACTTTTGCTATGACTGGAGATAGAGCTATGGGTCGGTATGAAGAAGATTCGGATGGTTCTTTGTTGGGTTTTAAAATAGGCAACACTATTTGTGACTTCCAAGATTCCGGAATGTCACCTGTCAAAATCACAGAATTAATAACCTCTAAATAATAAAGTAGACTATTTTCTCCGAGATGGGAGAAAAAAGAGTAAGGAATCCCATCATCTCCCGGAGCCGAGTCCTGAACATAAGACAGAACACCTTTAAGCTCTTCCAGAGTGAAAGCGGAACTAAGGAATGAATTACTTGAATTTGAAAAGATCTGAACTAAATCTGGAGCTAGCTCTTGTTCTGGAACAAAGGAAGGTGCTAAGTTATTCAAAAAATCCTCGGTTAAAGACGGTGGAATTGTATGAAAAGTATTCTGAGATATCCCTGAACGAAAACGTTTAATATTTGTCCACATGACTGAGCAAGGTGATCTTGGAGAGATGGAACTGCAAAACTTTCTCCAGCTCTCAAACCGTTTTTCTTTTAAAAGCTTTTTTGTTTCTGATATAATATCTATTAAACTGTTGTAATTATCATTTGTCATGTTTAAATTGTAAACTTTTTCTGCCTCTTTCCTTTTCTTAATAGCCAAAGTGCAGTCATTATCCCACCAGGGAGGAGAAGGTATTTTGCCCTTAGAAGTATTTTTAATTGGAAAACTAGAATCAGCTGCTTCAATCATAAGTTTAGAAAGCTCTCGAGAACATAACTCTACATTTGTAGTATCTTTAGGTAAGTTTGATATGTTATCTTCTATGTGGTTTTTAAAATTTAGCCATTTATTTTCTATCAATCTATATTTGAGTCTAGGTTTCGGTGGAAGCATCCTAGATTTTTTACCTGGGAAAGATATAACTATGGGGAAATGATCACTATAAAAAGTAGAAGAGAGTGTGTGCCATGTAAGGGAAGCGGCTAGGGAAGGTGTTGTAATAGACAGGTCTACAGAACTCAGATGTTGGTTGAAACTTGTGCGACGTGTGGGTGAACCTGTGTTGAGAATGCAGAGATTATGTTCATTAATTAAGTTCAGAAGTTCTTCTCCATTGCTATCAGATTTAGTACTACCAAAGCATCTGTGATGAGAGTTAAAGTCTCCTAATAATATTAAGGGCCTGGGTAAAACCTTAAGGATGTTACTGAGTTCCTGGAATGAAGCAGGACATGGTTTGGTAATATATATTGACACAAAACATATACCAGTGATAAGGGCAGCTACTATAGTAAAATTATTGTGTGGAGGAAGTTGGATATAATTATACACAATATTGTTCTTAATGAGGAGTGCTACTCCTGCATATCTATCACTTCTGTCTTCTCTAAGACAGGAGTAACCTTTTAATTTAAAAACAGAACCTGGTCTAAACCAAGTTTCTGATAGGGCAATAATTGATGGGTCATACTTATTAGCTAGGTAAATAATTTCTTGCTTCTTATCATTAGCACTGCGACAGTTCCACTGCAACACCACATGAGGGCAGTGCATTGGAACTGCCGAAGCACAATTATTGTTCTTCAGACTGTTTTTCTGATGTACATCCATTATGGATGTATATGATTTTTTTCAATGATTCAATTATTGGTGCAGCGTGGTCTGATTTTATTATTGTGGACTGTGTAAGGGTGTTTATTAAAGCCATAATTATTCCAATTATGGACTGTTCCTCAGTATTTGAGGAATTTGCTTTGTAAGCATGTCCATTATTAGAACATGGCATGTCATATTCTTTTATGAGTTCTTGGTGAGCTGAGCGGTCATAACCTTTGGAAAACTGACGAGGTGAGTGTGGCTGGCGGGTAACAGTTTTTCTGTATGATATAATGGGTTGTGTTGGGGGTTGAATTTTGTTTGTTATATGTACAGGACGGCTAGCTGTAATATCTGAAAAGGAACGCACCACAGGTGCATGTAACTTATTCGCTTCAGCATATGAAATACATGACTCAGCCATTGAACGTTTTATACGTTTCTGCCTGTCCAACTCTGGACAACATTTGCTTGTGGCAAAATGAGACCCCGAGCAGAGACAGCAAGTGGCCTTATCTTCACTTATGGAACAGCTTTCACCTGTGTGTGCTTGTCCACATTTATAACATCGGGGCTTTGATCGACATAGGATCTTTGTGTGACCAAACCTTGTACATGAGTAGCATTGAACTGTTGGAAAGGTGTATAATTCGACTGGGAGAGCATTATAGCACATATAGATTCTTTTGGGCAACACTTGTCCATCAAATGTAAGTACTACGGTTTGGGATGGTTTCCACATTGGGGAGCTGTCTATTGAGGACTTGAAATTTAATCGTCTCACTTTTAGAATTTTACCACATCCGAATGGGACATTTATATTATCCAATACTTCTTCTGGAGACCACTCTGCAGGTACTCCTCTAACGAGACCCATGCGAGTGACATTAAAGGTGGGTATGAATGCTTTCCAATTATTTTGTTTGAGACTTTGATGCTTTAGAAAGTCATTGGCTTTATCAAAGTGCGTAAAGGCAAGAGATATTCTGTTTCGACCAATTTTTTTCAAACTACCATTTACTATGCCATTAAAATTTTGTTTTTGCAGAAATTTCCCAAAGGCAATAGGGTGCAGAATCGTATTATCATTCGGATTTACTTGTTGACGTTGAATATGTACAATGTAAGGAGCCGCGTCTGTATTTTCATAAGTTACCCTACCTATAGGTGTAGGTTGAGGGCGGGTTGTCTGGTCAATATTTAAATTAATCGAGGAAGCCGGTTTGGGATTCTCCTCAATATTAGTTTCGACGGAGTCACATGTGCAATCTGTATTCTTAACTTCCGCAGAGGAGCCACGGCTTCGTCTGCGTTTATTGCAATGGCGACATATTTTGGTAGTGCGAGGGCGTTTCAGCTTGCGATTTGAAGCAGAAGAAGTATCTGTTTCCATGCCCGACTCGTTTGATATTGTAACAAAACATGAAGGTTGAGGAACAGAGCCCCCTGGGTCAGGGGGCTCCTCCATAATTGAGTGAGAAATATATGAAACTTACCGAAAATATACACGAACTAATAAACTAATAACAAAAGACAATAAAAATATACACAAATTACTCCCTCCTGACCACTATTTAAGATATTTAACAATTAATTTTTATTTAACATAAAAATTCCCGCCTTTCAAGTTAGACGTTTCCCGCGCTTTTTTTTCAGCAATGTGTTGATTTAGATTTTAGATAGATAAAATAGACACTCTTTTTTTTTTATTCTTATTTTTATTAGGGGCTTTAGTCGCAATGCGATTATGCCAGCCCAGCAACTTTTTTATGTTTCATATTAATAATTTCCTGTTTAGTCTTTAAGCGTGCTCCTATTTATTTCGGTGTAGGTTGGTTTTTTTCGCCCTTTGTTTTAGCAAGCCCCCTATGTTTTCTATTACGGGAGCACTGCCCCCTTTTACTTTCTCTAAGTACGTGCCCTGTCGGCATGACATGTTGCGATTACTGATGTCATTTCCCTCTATTACATTGTCAGATTTTACAAGGTCTGTAGTGAAAATAATGACAAGCAAAAGACCTTGATTATAATAATCTTTGACGATGACGATATACGTAGGTAATGGTGTTGGTAACAAATTCAAATAAATTTAAGTTTATTGTAAAAGAATTTAAATACAAAGAAGTGTGTGCAAAACGGCCAAGTTCTGTAGGTGACTTTGACTTACGTGATTATGATTACAAATAAAGAAAAAAAAAAAAATTAAAAAAATATTTTGGCCAAACCAATTTTGTATGCATAAGTTGACCGAATGAAATAAACTAAAATAAAACGTTTCATCTCTGCTTCATTGCAGTGTATTTATACGAGGATATTAAACTAATGTTTTCTCATCAAAATCAGGTTATTACAACCCGCAAAACTCAGACCCTTCCAGATGTATTAATAACATATACCGATTCTCACTCCATCGAGTCTCAAGGTGTCTTTTGATTCGTGATCTCCGTTCCAGAACATGTTTACTTACTCCAATCACACATCATTCAGGGTCAGTGCTCGCAGGCAATTTCCTGACACCATACATAGCGATTATTTTTATTTTATTTTTGGCGTCGTCAAGTATGTATTTTATTTTCAAGGAAAAGCCGCATAATGAAATTGTTTTATTTATGTTTTATATTTGTAAAACTCGATACTGGGCGTCAGGTTATTAGACCGCATAAAAAACTCAGTACCTACTGCGCTTCAAAACTCAGATCATTGACGTGACTCAAAAAGCTGCCATGCTAACACGTCTGCCGAATGCCAGCGCAGCTATGGGTGAAAACCACCACCGACTGGGTCCCGGAGGTTAAACGGCCACCAGACCGGCCTAGAAGACGGTAGAAAGATTAGCTCCATGCTCACAACAAGGAGTGGACCTCAATAGCACCAAACAGAGAGGCGTGGAAGGGAGGGAGAGAGGCCTTTGCCCAACAGTGGGACAAAGTGGGTTAAAATAATAAGAATAAAAACTCGGTTTTTAAGATATGCCCAGATATCCAGCGTTCATAACTAATTGAATCTATAAATTCAAACATTGTCATTTCTGTTAGAAAAAACAAACAAATCGGGAAAGGACATAAAACTACAGTTAAGTATGATGCTTATTCTAAGGTAGATCTCTTTAGCAGGAGAAAACTATCTAGTAGAGAACTACCGCAGTAAATTATCAGGTATTCTGCCGTCAAGCAGTAGTGTGTAAATATTACTGTGTTCTGTTTTGAAAGGCTCTATAGCTAGCGAAATTACTATAGATATTAACCATGGAATATTTCAAAGTAGGTAATGAACGCGAAAGCAGCGATGGTAGGTACTACACTTAGGCACCGCTGAAATTCTCCTACTCAGGCAATGAAGTTATAATGCTCATGCGTTATCTTTTATTAGCAAGAGAACGTTAAGTTCTTCTAATTATTTTTTCATTAAAAAAATAATTAGAAACATGCCAGTGATATGTAGCCAGCTAATTAAAAATGGCAGACTATAAAATTCAAACACGATTTTTAGGGTTCCGTACCCAAAGGGTAAAAACGGGACCCTATTACTGAGACTTCGCTGTCCGTCCGTCTGTCACCAGGCTGTATCTCAAGAACGGTGATAGCTAGACAGTTAAAATTTTCACAGATGATGTATTTCTATTGCCGCTATAACAACAAATACTAAAAATCAAAATAAATAAGTATTTGAGGGGGGCTCCCCAACAAACATACAACAAACTTGATTTTTTTACCGTTTCTTGCTCGATACTAATAACGGTGACAGGTAGTTTAGATAATGCTACGGAATCCTTCATGCGCGAGTCCGACTCGCACTTGGCCGGTTTTTATTTAATACTGTCATCTAAAATCTTTACAATCATCAATACACCACAGTCACACACTATTTATCAAAGCTTCTATTAAATTTATTATAATGTTAATCATCAAAGACAAAGCCATATGATTTTAAATCAATCATTAAACTCTTGACTCCATTCGCTGTTGGAACAAACACTGCCACAGAACATCCAAGAGTTATTATTATCGTGTTGAGATTGATTAAAAGTTAGTTTACGCTTTACAGTTTTACGGTATCTATTGCAAACATTGGCGTAGTGGAGCGTTGAGTGGATTACGTGATGAGTGTACACGTCATATGTGAAGTATTTTATGTACCTACACTATGCTGCATTCAATAAATAGCGTCTCAAGGTTATAAGCATCAATTAAACTAGCGAAACAAAGAAACGCTGGTTGTGCCATGGACTAAGTTAGGTGAAGATAAAAGAAAGGCCGTCACGCCAAAATATCAACTATAAAGGCGAAGGGCTTCTTCACGCTCAAACGGCTGGACCAATTTGATGAAATTTGGTATGTGGAGGTACCTGACAACCTGGATTAACACCAGTGGCGGCCTTAGGGGGCAAGCAGGGCAACCGCCCGGGGTCTCGCTCTTGCAGGGACCTCGCGTCCTCTTAGAAAAAAGTCTTTACCATACATGTATGTGTATCTCGCGCCTCGCACTTAACAACCCCGAAGCGGGATACAAATACAAACCTTTTATTAACAACACCAAAGTTACAGGTCAGTTTTCCATTCATATTTAAAAATGATATTATTATATCAATACAATGAAAATGTCAATGAAATAATATGTCAAACATAAAATAATAAGGAACAAGTTTTATTAAACAAAATAAAAAATACCTTAAATTATACTACCTATTTACAAAATGTATACAAAAAACTTAGTCTATAAAACCGTCAGAGGAGGGATATGTGGCCAGAATGCTGGCAGCATTGCCACGCTGGATGGCAAGGCTTAGCTTTTGTCCAAAGTAGATACCAGCATTCTGGTCACCTGAAGCCTCCTCTAGACGTTTGGCCAGGTCCCGATACAGTTCGAGAGCGGCCGGCCCCCACGGACCTAAAGTTTCAACCCCAAACGGCACAAAAAGATACAGATAATTATAAAAATTATAATAAATTAGCCTATGTATTAATCCAGGGTGTCAGCTACCTCCATACCAAACTTCTTAAAAATTGGTTCATCCGTTTGAGCGTGAGGAAGTTTTTTTGTTGTTAGAAGAAACTGAATTTTATGTTTATTTAATTTGTTAAATTTTGATAAAAATTGTGTCAACATTACTCACTTAAAAAAAAGTTTTTAAATCGGTAAGTACTTTATATCTATAGGAAAAAAACTAGAGATAGAATTTTTAAAGAAGTTTGACTATGGTGTCAATTCATTGCTATGGGGTCTGAGGAATCAGTTTATTTTGGATAAGGGGTCACTTGCCCAAAACACTTTTGGGAATCCCTGATGTAGATGATAGATCTAGCTGCAACACCAAACTGTATCCCCCGTATTTGTTTTGAATCTAATTTCCATTTTGTCTGAATTGCCTTCCGTTATGGAAGCAAATTTAAAGACATCTTGTTCACGTCAAAAGACGATTAGTACGAAACGGCATATTCATACATCAACCCCTAAGTACCAATAAGAATAGACATTTTAAATCGCATTTTATTGAATTTGGTTGTATTAAACAAAATAAAAAAAGCCTACTTACAAAATTTATACAAAAAACTTAGTCTAAAAATCCGTCAAAGGAGGGATATGTGGCCAGAATGCTGGCAGCATTGCCACGCTGGATGGCAATGCTTAGCTTTTGACCAAAGTAGATACAAGCATTCTGGTCACTTGAAGCCTCCTCTAAACGTTTATAGGAATAGATAAGTATGGAAGTCGTTTTTGGTCCAAGATTACGCACAGAGAAATATGTATAGCTAGGGTAACTAGTACCTACTTATCGGCAGCTACATCAAGTTTTTTTTATCGTTATCTCACGAAATGTTGATAAATCTTACATCAGGTAGGCTACGCTATATCGGGTTTGCATTAGAATAACGTAGGTACATAATGTCCTTCGACGTCATAAAATGGAAAGGAAAAACAATCACGTCACATCAACAGCCATTGTTGAATATTTAGTTTATTTCCGCTTAACAGTCTTTTCAGTGACAACACTGATGAGGACTTCTACAAGTTTTTATATCCTTTTCTTGCTGCAGTAATAAGAGCCTAGATTAACAGATAAGCTACTTGACAGCTCATTAGTAGTATATCTGCCTTGAGAGCTGTAGGGCGTGGGTTCGATTCCCACTCAGGGCAAACATTTTGTGAATAAACAAATGTTTGTTTTGTGTCTGGGTGTCCTGTATGTATTATAAGTATGTATTTACAAAAAAAAAAGTATTTATGTATTCTATCAGTTATCTGACTTCCATCACACAAGCTTTGCTTAGTTTGGGGCCAGATGGCGCTGTGTGTATAGTCCTACGATATTTATTATTATTATTTATCACTTTTTGTCTCAGGTTGGGAGAGATCCGGCGAGGACGACGAATGGTTTCCAACAGCAGGTGTTAAAACTGTTTCTCGAGCGGTGTCCTTTACGTTATCATCATCAGCCTAACATAGACCACTGCTGGGCACAAGCCTCTCCAAAGATACGCCACGCCAATCTTCGCCTTTTCGTTTCCAGCCACTGTCAGCCTTCCTACCGTTAGACCATCGAGTTTCAGGGCGTCCTTGACTACGTTTGTGTAGATCGCGAATCGCGGTCCGTACTCTAGAACACGTCTACCCCAGCGGTTATATCAGTTCTGCGGCAGATGTGTCCAGCCCATTACCAGCTTGCTAATACGCCGAGCTATGTCTGACTGGTTATCTGGCTAATTACTGCATTCCGAATACGGCTGGTTATCTTTTTACGGCTGGTTATCTAGCTAATTAGATAGTGATTTATTTTTTTTTAATGTAAAAAAGTAATGAGACGAACGAGACGCTCTCCTGATGGTAAGAGACGCTTATCCATGACCATTGCAGCGTTACACAGAACTTTGAGTAACAAAACAAACTCTAGGGCATCGCTGCTTTGGCGCTTATTACTTTGAGACTTTCGATGGTTTGTCTCAACAGCCCAGTAATTTCGCTAGCTGCAGTACCCTTCAAACCGGAACACAGTAATGTTTACACACTACTGCTTAGCGGCAGAATAACTGGTACTGCGGTGGTACCTACCTAGACGACCTCCTGCTAAGGAGATCTACCATCAAATGGTAGATCTAGATAAATAGTAAGGAACTCTTTATTGTGCACACCAAAAACAGAAAAAAAGTACAGAGAACAATATAATCTTGAGCGACTTTGATCTGCTACAACTGTTAGTGCCTACATGGTCCACAGTGCTTCATGCGTTATATCGTGCAGCAATAATGAAGCTCGATTGACAACTAGCTGTTCTGGTACAAGTTACGCCATCATCGTTCGGAGTTCTACACAAGCCATCTGCTGTTACTGCTTGACAGGATCTGAGGAAGTGAACCATATTATGAAGAGCAAAACGCGGGCAAAAAACACAGATAAAAGTTATTTAAGTTTTTTTTAATGTAAAAAGTAATGAGACGAACGAGACGCTCTCCTAAAGGTAAGAGATAACGCCTATCCATGACCATTGCAGCGATACATAGAACTTCGGGTAACAAAACAAAGCCCAGGCCATCACTGCTTTGGCGCTCATTACTTTGATGAGACTTTCGATGGTTAGTCTCAACAGTCCAGTAATTTCGCTAGCTGCAGTACCCTTCAAACCGGAACACAGTAATGTGTACACACTACTGCTTAGCGGCAGAATAACTGGTACTGCGATGGTACCTACCTAGACGACCTCCTGCTAAGGAGATCTACCACCAATTTTGTTGTGGATGTCTGGTCTAAGCTTTGGGTTCTCTAAAAAAATCCTCCTTGACCTTTTGAGCCCAACAATTTTATCTATTGAAGTTTAGGTGTGTGTTTTCTTTGTTTGACAAACTAGGTGTTTTGTCCACAGCTCACTCGTTGTTAAGTGATGTTGTGGTCGAAAAGGGTAAAGTACACCTAGCTTGGAATAGAACTGGCTCCCAAGTGGCTCCCGGAACACCGCTTGTTATAGATGCTTTTTCTAAAATTAATGTATGCAAATTTGCTAAGAATAGGTACTTACCTATGCAATTCATGCGTTGAATCAACCGGAAGATTAAAATCAAACAAGTGATTGCCAATTTGTCGCATTGCGTTGCTTTTATCTACCTCTGCGAAAAATTATAGATCGTTAGTTGATTATAACATATTGATCAACTCAGTTGAAGTTGTCTCAAAGTGATTTCTTTTAAAGATTACAAAAAGTTAATGTGTGTGTCTGTCTGTTTTCCCACGCTACGGATTTTCAATGTCGTTTAGATATTTATTTACGGTTACCGGCAAAATCCCAATTTCAGGATAAACTAGATTTTTCTAGACTTCACCAGTTCTTTCTACAAGCTATAGGACAAACAAGTTTTCAAACACTTAGCCTGTCAAAAAAAAGCCCCCGATTCGCACTTGGCAGATTTTTTATTAATCTTGGGGACTCCCGCAGTCCCGCCGGCCATCGTAAACGTTGTAGTTCATATAAATAACGTCACAAAAATAATTTACAAGGAGCGTGGGAGAGCTGCGTGTAATTCATAATAATACATTGATATTGCGAATATAGTAGATCTGCTTAGAGGAAGTATCCTAGGTAATAATTAGTATCAGATATATTTAAGTGAACATTACTGTGTTTCGGTTTGAAAAGTGCAGCTAGCGAAATTTAATATGTTCCACATTCTCGCTGCACTCGATAAATATGCAAGGACTAGTTGCGCTCCGCGTTGTTAACCGCTACATGTTTTCGGGATAAAAAGTAGCCTATGTGTTAAACCAGGGTCTCAGCTGCCACCATACCAAATTTCATCCAAATCCGTTCTGTAGTTTGTGCGTGAAAGAGTAACAATCACACATACAATCTTTCGCGTTTATAATACTAGCTGCACCCCGCGGTGTTACCCGCTACACGTCTCCGGGATAAAAAGTAGTCTATATGTTAAACCAGGGTCTCAGCTACCTCCATATCAAATTTCATCCAAATCCGTTCAGTAGTTTTCGCGTGAAAGTGTAACAAACATTCTTATAAGTAGATTAAAATATTTTTTATCAGTTCGTATTGTTAGACTTTACATTATCTCGTTTATTACCAAAACATTAAGCAATACTTGGATAATACATTTTTTATTATTTAAGTACTTTATCGCAATATAAATACTATACTCGAATATTATCAATTATTTTTTTCTTTCTATCAGTTTTATCATTTATGTGTACCTACTCATTAATTTTGGGGTCATCGTGCATTAGACCCATTGAACACCAGTCCCGTTCCGAAAAGTATTACACAAAAGTATAATTCTTATGCCACAGATGGTAAACAAGCATGCGAAGAGGAGCAACCTTGAAGAGATGGTCATTGTTGGCAATACCGAAGGCAAATACCGGTCGCCAACGCGATGGTCTGACCAAGTGCAAGAAGCCACCTCCTCTTCTAAATTCTACCTGGTGGTGAGGACTACTTCGGACCGGATTCAATGGAGGCAGATTGTCCGTCTAAGAACTTCCAGTGACCATGATTCTCAGAAATGAAGGACCGATTGAAGAGACAGGCAAACAAGCGGACGGGTTACCTGATCGTATATCAGTAGAACCGTCTGTTTGTTTGGTGTTTTTTCTACAAAAACAGAGGCTTAAAGAAGTTTAAGCCGACGTGAAGTCCTATAAATACTAAAAGTGGAGTTTTGGCGGGAACGTGGGAAGAGTCGTGTCGCTCCGTTGTACTTTTTTCCAAAACTAGTGTTTTGTCAAGTGTTTATGCATAAAAATGGTGGTGTTTTATTCATAAAATGCCGAATTACAAGCGTGAGTGTGGGAAAATGATATAATGTGGTGAAACATGAGTTTTCGTGTTGCTTCCAAAACTCCAGCGAAGCTTTATAGTAAAGTCGCCACTACTTTACTAAAGCATGACTGGACTTGACTGACAAGGGCTGGACTTGACTAAGACTGGACTTTGACTATAACTAGCTACGAGGACACTTTTTAACTCTTGAAACTTGAAAATATATAAATACTTGACACTGGCAAATGATAAAACGCGACGCCAAAACCAAAGAAAAAAAAAATACTAAATGTGACCACTCATTTTTTCCTTCATTCATTCATTTATAAGGATAACATAAAAACATTTAATGCATAAAAAGCCAGTATTGTAAACTTTAACCCTCGAAAAATCATCCACTAAGCCAATTGCGAAACGTACCGAACAGAACTACTTGTTAGTTTAACAAATTCACAAAACTTATCAGTAAACAAATCTTCCGCTTATCCACCACTATTAGTTTCGTCTCCCTCGTATGTTTGCACTCTAGTTAAAAATAATATTTACTTTTCATATCTTAAACCATAAAAACATACTCAAATTTTTCATGTCCCCACAAAAACTCGAAGTTATACATATTATTATGTTGTATCATTCGTAAAATACCTGGCATTGCTGTAGAATGTGCATAATTAACGGTGATCTTTAATTGTACAAAGCGCAAAGTGATTTAAAACTATCTGACAGGTTACTGGAAGTAGTTTTATTTTATCTGTTGAATTTGAGTTCACGACCAAACAGGATCATGAGTCATATGTTATCAGTTATCACCATTGATATAATTATAATTAATCGACACTGAATCTCTAAATAATGTTTTTTTTTCCGGTCCCTCGAAAAATATCTGATATTCTGTCAGGCTTTGCTTTGTTTGGGGCTAGATGGCGCTGTGTTAAATGTCCTGCAATATTTATTTATTTAATTGAATAAAATCTAAATCAATTGGTCTACTCGGTAATTTATATTTTTTTTTTATATCAAAATACTTAACACTGGTAAATGAACAAAGTTCGATGCCAATCGCAAAGAAGTGACTTCATGCGGTATCAGTGGTTATCAACCTCAACCTTGGAGTTTTGGCGGGAACGCGGGAAGAGTCGTGTCGCTCCGTTGTATTTTTTTCCAAAACTAGTGTTTTGTCGAGTGTTTATGCATAAAAATGGTGGTGTTTTATTCATAAAGTGCCAAATTACAAGCGCGAGTGTGGGAAAATGATATAATGTGGTGAAACATGAGTTTTCGTGTTGCTTCCAAAACTCCATCGAAGCTTTGTAGTAAAGTTGCCACAACTTTACTAAAGCATGACTGGAATTAACTGACACGAACTGGACTTGACAAAGACGACTTTGACTAAAACTAGCTACGATGGCACTTATTTAACTTTTGAAACTTGAAAATATATAATTACTCGACACTGGCAAATGCTAAAACGCGAAGCCAAAACCAAAGAAAAAAAAAAAAAAAAAAAAACCTCAACCTTTGAGTTTTGGCGGGAACGCGGGAGAGTCGTGTCGCTCCGTTGTATTTTTTTCCAAAACTAGTGTTTTGTCGAGTGTTTATGCATAAAAATGGTGGTGTTTTATTCATAAAGTGCCGAATTACAAGCGCGAGTGTGGGAAAATGATATAATGTGGTGAAACATGAGTTTTCGTATTGCTTCCAAAACTCCATCGAAGCTTTGTAGTAAAGTTGCCACTACTTTACTAAAGCATGACTGGAATTAACTGACACGAACTGGACTTGACAAAGACGACTTTGACTAAAACTAGCTACGATGGCACTTATTTAACTTTTGAAACTTGAAAATATATAATTACTTGACACTGGCAAATGCTAAAACGCGACGCCAAAACCAAAGAAACAACAACAACCTCAACCTAATGACAGGAAGTACTTCAGCTCCAAAGAAGATACTGGTCGGATGACGCGAACGTGATTCCCTTTACTGATTTGGCGCGCAAACAAGCGCGAGTCGCGCCATTGCATATAAATGACTGCATTTTTATTAACAGAAATCAATTGAAGCAGTGCCGAATCTCGAGGCAAGCCGGCACCTGCCCCGGGCGGGAGTTTTATTGGGCGCCAAAATATATAATAATGTTGGTTCCTAATAATTATGTTTAAAAAGAAAACGTATTTCACAAAGCGCCTAGCGCACGTTGTTCTATTGATTCAATTGCTTTTAAAATGCCCAGCTGGTTTTGAAACAAATGTAACGTTATGAAAATAGGTATTTTAAGTTGATTGCCGAGGGGTATCACCGTCACATCCAGAACTAGGGACTCGACGAGCGAGCTGTATTCTGTAGTAATTTTCATCTTTAGGAAAACACGATTTTCCGAGTTTAAAATCTTATAGATACTAAGAAACTGTATTTCTATGAAAAAGTATCTACTTATTCTCTTGGTCATTTTATTATATTGACATATTTTTGTATTGTCATATATTTGACAATATTTTTTTAATAGACATGTTTTTTTATTAGATATGTATTTTATTTTGTTTTTATTCATTGACATGTAGGTAATCAGTGTTTTATAACTTTTTTTTTTAATGTAACACATATTTGAAATTATTTTACGAAATTTGACTTGTAACATTGGTGTTATCAATAAAATGTTTGTATTTGTATAATAAATATACCACCCATACATTTGTGAGTTTTTTTTTAATTATTTGATTTCAAACACTGGAGAGAGGGGGCGCCACTATCAAGTGTAAATCCGTTGCTGTAGATTTTGAAGGTCAATGTTTGTGTGACTATACAAACATTGCACTTCATTCTGGAACACATTTACCCTATAACTATAAATAAAACCTGTATTATAAATAATTCCTAATGAATGTAATCACAATAAATGTAGGTATATTGTCCTGCTCTGCCTTATTTCCCCAGGAATTTTAAATCTAATTGCCATTCAAATTTTACGATCACGAGAATGCTATGCGACTGTGAACTTTTTTTTATGGCTGACAGGCTAGGTGTTTAACCACAGCTCACCTGATGTTAAGTGAAGGTGTGGTCAAAGATGGTAGAGCACACCTAGCCTGGAATGGAACTGGCTCTCAAGTGAAGCTGCCGGATGTGTTTGGCGGCAGATTTTCAACTTGAGGGTGGTGGCTAGCCAGCCGTGTATTAGAAAGTACCCTACCACCATGCGATGTTTTCCTTCACCAGCGGCTCAAGCTCATTGTTGGGGTTCGAAACCACGCCCTTCGGCGTGTGAAGCGACCACGCTAACCACAGCCATCACCGCTACAAGTCTTCCAGTAAAAAATATATATACCTATGATACGTTCTCAGCACTTTGATGCGTGTCGCGAATTCTATTGCCGCACTATTATTAAACTAAACCTTGACAACACAATCTTATTCTTAGTTTCCTCTTGATTTCCGCACATTTCATTTGCGTAATGTGTTAGCTTTTTTTTATGTCAAAAGTAATTAGACTAACGAGACGCTCTCCTGATGGTAAGAGATAACGCCTGTCCATGACCATTGCAGCGATACACAGAACTTTGAGTAATAAAACAAAGTCCAGGGCATCGCTGCTTTGGCGCTCATTGCTTTGAGACTTTCGATGGTTAGTCTCAACAGCCCAGTAATTTCGCTAGCTGCAGTACCCTTCAAACCGGAACACAGTAATGTTTACATACTACTGCTTAGCGGCAGAATAACTGGTAGGTACCTACCTAGACGACCTCCTGCTAACGAGATCTACCACCAAGTAGCTTGCGTTGCTATACTACGGGATGATTTTGAACGGATTGGCTTTAGCTGACACGACAAAATCGAGAAAAAGCATAGTAACGTATTTACATTGTACAACAGACACAGTTTGTACAATAAAACAGTACTAGTACAGTGTTTTATAAAAAAAATCATAAATTCATAAATCATTTTATGTTAAATAATCTACTGTTTTGTTCAATCAATTGTGATTTACCGCAAATAATGACCAAAATAAATGCCAGTAGATGTGATTTCACCGTAAAATTATGCTCCATTTGTCCATAAATGGCAAAAATTTATTTGTATAATAAATTCACCTTAATTAAGAACCTTTTTTGAAGTTGGATAAAATAGTTGAGAACTTAAAATAGCACAGAGAAAGTACAACGCACTTATTATGTCTAAAATGATTATTTTGAATTTGTTCAAAGTAGGTTTGCATTTGACCATACTCTGCCTGACGTTAAGCAGGTAGGTATCGTTATATTCGTCTTAAAAACACAAGTGTCCTAGATGGATGTTTGTGAGACAGCCGTGTGTGTAAAAATTTCCAAAGGGTAAGTGCACATTGTTGCTAGGTTAAGCAAGCGCTACGAATAAGATTAATCCAGTGTGAGGAAAATTAGTATAATTGACCTCGACGGCAATGTGAGACCAAGCTAATAGCTAATTACGGTCAATTAATTGTACTTCGTGTCATTATTATTGTAGACTAGCTGATAAAAATATACTTACTTTTTTGTAAAGGAAAGACAGACCGATGTAGCGATGATAGCTCAGTGGTTAGTGCGGTCGGTTCGCATGCCGAAGGGCGTGGGTTCAAACCACAACAATGAGCTTAAGCTGCCGGTGAAGGAAAACATCGTGAGGAAACCATAGCATGGTGGTAGGGTACTTTCTAGTACTCGGCTGGCTAGCTACCACCCTCAAGTTTAAAATCTGCCGCCAAGCATCTAACGGTGTATTCCGACAGCCTCACTTAAGAGCTAGTACTAGATGTGCTTTACCATCTTCGACCACACATTCATAACATGCATTTATTCGCCTTTTTTTAAAAGTAGGTAATATTTTCGAGTCAATTATAAAATCATCATCATCATCAGCCTTTTGTGGTCCACTGCTGGACATAGGCCTCTCCCAAGACACGCCACTCAGCCTGATCTTCGGCTTTTCGCTTCCATCCACAGCCATCAGCTTTTTTTTTTATGGTTGACAGGCCAGATATTTGACCACAGTCCGTCCGTCCGTCTCATATCCGTAAGATGCTTGGCGGCAGATTTTCAACTTGAGGGTGGTGGCTAGCCAGCCGTGTATTAGAAAGTACCCTACCACCATGCCATGGTTTCCTTACGATGTTTTCCTTCCCGGCAGCTCAAGCTCATTGTTGGGGTTTGAACCTACGCCCTTCGGCATGCGAACCTACCGCGCTAACCACTGAGCTGTCGTCGCTACAAAATCTGTCCTACGTATATCGTCACTCCACCGAATCTCAGGGCGTCCTACGCTACGTTTGCCGCTGGGGTAGACGTGTTCTAGGGTGGAGATCGCGAATTATAAAATATAACATACATATACTACAATTTAAAATAACTACCTTACCTAAAAAGTCGCTATCAAACGGGAAATTTGCAATATGGCACATTGCCACATTGTATGGGAATACGTAATATATTTGGATTTACCAAATTACATTTGAGCGCAAAAATAATTTTAACCTACATTATTTCTGCGCTCTAGCGTAAACGGCAGGAAGTTACGGGTAAGATCATACACGTCTCGTAGATCAGAAATAAACACGAAATTTTTAATATAACAAAAAAAAACAAAGTAGATTCGGTACGAAATCCTTTATTTCATTTTTTGGTATTTTTTGAGACACTTTCCTTTTTGTACCCACTCGATTGAATAAAAAAAAATGATAGATTACATTTTCCATATTAATAAGATAAAAAATATTTCAACAAGATTATCAGCACAAGCCTTTCAAAGCCATCCTTACAACATTGTAACTTTTCAAGGAAGCTTCAATAACGAATTTATCTAAACAATTTATTGGCTAATTTGAAACTATGAACACATGTTGAGAACTTTCATGGCTTACGCAGTTGCTTTCATTCATAAGACAAAAAGAAACTATAAGAGAACTTATTAATAAATACATAGATGTCATTGTGCAGTTTCATTTATCAAGATAAGGAATGCCAACGAATACAACGGGGCAATGCCGCCAGCGTACTGGGAACCCTACCGCGCGGCAGCGATCTCGACGGCGTGTTCATTTTATAGTACTATACAAATTGTAATGACCAAAACTATCCTTTAAAATATATATGTAATTGGTTCAGATAAGGAATGGTCATGATACAATTTAACAACATTAAAACACGTCAGTAAAAAATCGGGATATAAAATGTAGTTTCATAAAAAACGTCTACGTAACATTGGCCAATATTTTTAGCAATTAATGAAAGTATGGTAAGTGACAACGGTGTGACACACTATGAGGATGTGTATCATTGTGTATCATTGTGGGAGACTGGGTGTTATAATGATCCCTTAGGTCATCTGGATTGTGATTCAGCGTTCCAGCGCGTGGGCAGTGAGAAATTTAGTAAACTTTTGACCTCTGCCAAATACGCACGGTCGCAAGGGTTAAAAACTACCTAACCTCCCGTCTGTTCTTAAGCTGCAACGTGTTTTCTTTTCTTGGTTGTTTGGAAGAGATCGCTTTTAGCGATAAGGCCGCTACTTGTGGCACTAGCTCATTAGATTCTTTTATTTTCTATGTTTGGTGTGCACAATAAAGAGTATCTATTTATCTATGACCACATTTCAATTTCTAAAATCTCATCTTAGGAATGAAAACAAATGCCTACATTAGTAAAGGTCAATTCACACTGAGACAGTGTGAGCCAAATCCGCTGTTGCGACAATGACGCGTAAGTAACTGCGTAGTACAAACTAATTTTGCCGCTCGCTCTTATCTCTGTCACAAAAACCAAAAGGGATATCTATCATATTGTTCCCTTAATTAAGGGCCTTATTTCCAAAAACAGTTGAATTGGTGTTGTATTTTGTATGGTAATGTAATTAAACATTTACAAACGCGACGAGATATCGTCCTCTTGCGACGACAGTGTGACATCTCAAAAATCACAATTTTACAGAAAACGGCTTTTAAACTTTTAAATGAGCATAACTCCTAAATTGTTATCAAGATAGCTTAATTATGTATCAAGTGATTAGAGTATGTACAACTAAGTTAAAAATGAAATATCAAAAAGAAAAAACACATTTGGAAGTAAATTAACTTCATTATAGAGTTTGAAAAAAAAACAACACGTTGATCCAAATAAAAAGTAAGTTAATAAGTTTAATTGTCACGTTGAAGATGGTGTGGAAATTGATATTTAATACATACGTGTAACAAATCATGTTACACGGTCGCTTTGAACCGTCAATGTAAACTTTACAAGCGTATATCGTTATATGTACAATTGTACATATAAACGCAACGTGCGTTTTACGCAAGAAATGTTATGTGTGTTAGAGAATAAGCGCTCGTTGGTGAGGTCTGCCAAGTTAACGCACGTCGTGGCGCCCACGGTCTACAATCATCTGCCGATGGTAGTTACTGCCGCAGTCGGACTGCATTCGTTTAAAAAAAAATTGAAAAAATGGCTTGTCGAGCAATCTTTCTATAAATTCGATGAGTTTTACAAAATTGACATGTAAATTAATAATAATTTTCATTGGCATATTTAATTTATTTACAATTATTTTATTATTAGTATGAATTATTCCTCATGTAATTTTATGAATGTGTGTACGGTACGTACAATATTATATTGGACATGTAAATTATATTTACCAATAAATATGAACATGAATATGAATAAGGACCCATCGAACTCCGGGGCATAATACCTCATCGCTGTCCCCGTCAATCCCTGCAGCACTTGTGACAGTTAATAAAAGATGGCTTGACAGATACTAAATTTTTAAAACTTATGCCTTCTTTTTCATTGCAGTCCATTAAACAAGGGCCGTTAGCTCTAACTACCATTAATTATAGGCGTTCGTATTAAACGACTGCTGTCGTTTAATACGATAGCTTAGAACTCATGGTACGACTCAAAAAATGCAATTTTTTTTGTAAATTTAGTTCTGTCTGGACTTTAAATTGATTTTAGTGTCTCGGTATGAATTGGCCTTTAGTATTCGTATTTATAGTAAAAGACAAGCTCGATTCTAATTCAACATTAAAAACACAATTTGGCGTAGATGGATTGTATAAGATTGGTTTAGCACGCGTTCGTGTGTATCATAACTAATGTATTTCACACTCAAACGAATAACAAGCGACGCTCTCAAGAAATCGTAAATATAGATTATATGTATTTACTACAGAGGGGCGATGCCTACGGCTGTATGTAACTATTCCCACGGACACTGAATTGCATGTAATCACCTCAAGCGCTCGAGTGTACATGCCCCCTCTGTAATGTAACATATCTTTGGATATTACAGGGCTACGCGTATCGTTACAATTAAGCCGAAAGGAGCCTCTCATCATTATGAACAATTTCTACAATGCGCAAAAAATTAGCTGTTCCATACATTTTGTTGAAGGTCGGAATCCCATAGTATGTTTTGTTCATATTGACAATAAGTCCTTTCAGCTTAAGGTGGCACGATTTCCATACAAATAAATTTTTGCCATTTATGGACAAATGGAGCATAATTTTACAGTGAAATCACAGCTACTGGAATTTACTTTGGTCTTTATTTGCGGTAAAACACAATTCCTTGAATAAAACAGTAGGTTATTAGCATAATTTACTGTTTAATTCAAAACTCATAAATTCATAAATAATTCAGAAATTTGATTTTCTGCCAATAATATACTGTTTTATTCAAGCAATTGTGATTTACCGCAAATAAAGACAAAAGTAAATGCCATTAGCTGTGATTTCACTGTAAAATTATGCTCCATTTGTCCATAAATGACAAAAATTGATTTATATGGAAATCGTACCACCTTAATACATTAATTCCGCATAACCCAGTAGTAGGAAGGCATCAACCATTACAAAAACACAATTTCTGTCATGACAGAAGTGAAAACGAGAGCAAATAAGGAAACTTGCGATGAATTTTTTGAGGAATTTCGAAATTTCTTATTTCTATTTTAGTAATACATGAGCGGTGAAGCCACTTTTGTATTATCCTGATGATCATGTCGTTCTAACTTACTTGTAATGCGGGGGCTTTGGTAAGATATTTGCTGTGATATATAAGCAACGCAAAATTTATATTTTTAATTTTCCAGCACATCTCTTCCGCTTTGAAGAAAAGATTTTAATTCCGTGTTCACGCGCAACATTTGCCAGGGCGTTTAAAACGTTGATTAACTTTAAGCAAGACTTTTAACACGACGTATTTTTTGACATTTAAAACTACTCGGAACAAATCGGCACTTGCCCCTCACGAACCAACGTTGTAAGCCAAAATGTTAACGAAATTGTAATGAGATCGTTGTCCTAGAGATCGCGAAGTTCCAGTTCGGAGCGAATAACTATAAATTCTGTTTTAATTTTTTTAGTTTTTCCATGATTGATGCATTTCTATTAGATTTGTATGTAGCGTCACAATTAACAGACAGCGTTTTTACTCCCAAAAAAGTATTTCTAGCTAACCCATATGTGGATATTTTATATATTTTACAAAGTTCTGAAGAAACATTCATAATAGAGTTGCCATAAAATTTAATTTCGTTACAGTGTTGCAAGTTTCAAAATCTTATTTTTGATATTCAGGTACTTTTGAACTGGTTCTGGAGAATTCTTAATTTATTTTTAATCCTAACTATTTACAATGTCACATACGATAATTTTTTTTAATTCTGAATCTGTCTATTTTTATCCATATTTACAATATTTCGTTATGGCAACTCTACATTATTGCTATTTTTTTTTACAGATGTCTACAGCGTTGCGTTACTCTGTTTGACCACAATTTTTAAATCAAGTACAAAAATATTTTCCCCCATTTTTGACACATTTTTTAATGAACTCCCAAACCGCTTTCCGAAATTATTGAGATCAAACTTAGTACCAACACTCAAAAATGTATTCTTAAATAATAATAATAAATTGATCAATAGCTAAAATTGTCTATTTAAGAAAGTCATATAGTTTTTGTATCAGGCAACATTGTACATCTTTTAACTGACAATCGGAACTTTGACGTACAACTGACACAATTTTAAAACGTCACCTTTTCACTTTAATTTATTATGCCTCGTTATAATTGTTACTACTTAAAATAATTAAAAAATTTGAAGCAACATTTCGCCAACTTTACTCAAAATTAATTTAATCAGGAACGAGGTTATTTTGGGAAATAGGTATATCACATTTTTTTAAATATAATGAATTAATTATTACTAATTAATCAATTAATGATCACTAATTAATCAATTAATGATTACTAATTAATCCATTAATGATTACTAATTAATCAATTAATGATTACTAATTAATTAATTCTTTGTAATTTTGTAAATATTGTTGATTAATTTGTATGACCAAACAAGTTTTAAGACAAAAACGAGAGCTGCATTAATTTTGGAAAGGCAAAATCTACGTGGAGTTTTTTATGTCACACCGAAGATAAATTAAGTAAGGTTGGCAAAATGCGACGTAGGTGAGGTACATAAAGATAGGCAGATAATAAAATAGCTTCAGCACATTGCATCATTAAACATGAGCGAACTCAGTGCGACGATTAAAGGGGGGTAATCATTAAATTTATTAACGCTGAAGAATGAGAGAATCATTTATTATTTAGTTTAAAAAAAATGTAATTAACTTTATATGGTAACAGAGTATCGTTTATGACAGCAAATAATTAAAATATTTACTTGAAAGACTTCTATCCTTATCTTTATGTCCTGACCTTTGATCGCGGGCCGCATCAAAATCGGCCCCCTAGTCACTATCACAAAGGTTGTTATGTATAGCTAAATGCATATAACACTACTACACGTACAAGCTATAGTTATATTATACCATTTGATATGTCAGCCTTTTTAAAATTGATGGCTTTATAAAATACTTTAACAGTTACTAGATACTAAAAGAAAATATTACGTGTGTTCCCATCTCATTCACGTCAACGTCTATCCACTAACAGAGAGTTACACGTGGCGGGAACAGGAAATTTCGCCCGAAAATCGTTCGCCGATATTTTTTAAAATTTTATTACTTCATTTGTTAACAAATACCGTAGTGTGTTATTATAATAAACACCATATATTTTTTTTTAAAGTTACAACAAAAACATCTAAATGGTTTACAATACAATATCCCTATATTAATCATATTACACTGTCATGATAGTTAACTATTCAATGCAAAGATTTTTAAGAACCAATATAAAATGTTATATAGTACAGTGATAAATCAATAAGTCACATCTACATATTTTAGTGACAGAACAATAAATACCCCACTAGCAACGCCTGAGTACGCATTGTGTATTATTTGATTGAAAAATGTTCAAAAATCTCTTCAATCCGAGTCACGATATCAGATGATGTCATCAGATCACTGTATTAAGAAAAGGCTGACATATATACATACAATCGTTATGATTATGATTAAAGAGACACGCACCGTGACATTTACAGAGCACAGTGCGTAAAGTATACTACTCATTATAAAAAATATAGAGGTGTGCAGTGTGCTAAATATTTTATAGACGCTGGTTTTCAAAGTAGTCTTAAAATTTTTAGGTTAAAACAAAAATCAAGTAATAAGAATTTAAGGTGGTACGATTTCTATACAAATAATTTTTTACCATTTATGGACAAATGGAGCATAATTTTACAGTAAAATCAAAGCTACTGGCATTTATTTGCGGCAAATCACTATTGCTTGAATAAAATTAGATTATTAGCATAAAATCAAATTTATGAATTTATGATTTTTGAATAAAACAGTAGATTATGCTAATAAATCTACTGTAATGTTGTAATTTACCGCAACTGAAGACCAAAATAAATGCCAGTAGCTGTGATTTCACTGTAAAATTATGCTCCATTTGTCCATAAATGGCAAAAATTTATTTGTATGGAAAACGTACCACCTTAAACACTCATTATGACATGAAATATGATCTACATTACATGTTTCCTTGTGTAGCTATGCGCCAAAATGCGTGTTTAACTTTGTTATGAATAACTTGCATTTGAGACCAATTCTGAATCGATGTCTTTTTTTTTTCAATTAAGACAATCAAAATATGGTTATATTTATCGCGATTGTAGTTCTTTACAGAACTATAAAATAGTAAAATACAGAATTTATTGTATTTGTAGCGATTGTTACGGGTACTTAATTTAATCAAAGGTTTATCGGAGTATCCGGCTTAATTAAAACCTAAGTGATTATATTATTATTAATTAAAAAAATATCTATTTAAAGTAACAAATAAAATATTCGCACACTGACAACTCAAACGCAGCGTAACGCTACCTTAAATTTAATACTTTTTTTATTATATTATTTGTCGAATTTTTAACTTTTTTTTTTTTCATTATATGGCACCACAGCCATTTTATAACACGACAATCACACGTGATTAATTGTGCTTTATCAAACATACTGTGTTTTACTTGTGAACTGTGTTAGACAACATCGATGTATAGATTAAAACATTACAGTCTCTTATTTTTAATGCTAGAAAAGTATTGGACTTAAAAATGTAGGTCGCCCTTGAAGCCGGCCCTGTGTAACATGCAAATCAACGAATCGAAACAGCTTATTTTCACACTACTTTAAAATTACAGACTACTTACATACACGTGTATGAAATGTACACGCTATAAGGTGTTCCTGTATATCTACTCACTTTTATTCATTAGTCATTTTTTAAGTCAATACATTTTTGCCGAAAAATATTTGAACGAGGATGAAGCAAGTCGAACGTTGACTTTTTTCAAATTTAACCATACAATCTTATGGATTCTTTTCCCCTTATTATGCTTAAGTCTAAAACAGTTCAAAAACAAGCAAATCGAGTACTCATCACGAATGCTAAAGTGTCATATTGCCTTAACAGCAGTTTCAAGTTCACAACCGCTGGCCTAACCTACTTTAGAAGCTCAGTTACACCAAATTATGACTTAGGGCATGTTATCATAAACTCCAATTTTGCAAAAATTGGCACTAGAAGCAAAGAGGCTCAGAGATTACACAATATTCATTCGTAATTCTGATTGTTTATTGCCAAAAATGAACACAATTTTTATTTTAAAATATATGAAAAGCTTAAACGTCAATCTTGATATTAAAGAGTGGATTTTGCTCTTTCGCTCGCGTAAATATTCGCACAGGTAAAAAAAATATCGAAAATTCAGGTCAAAGATTTTGTTCAAAAGAAATAAAATGAGTGGAAAAATATATTTTAATGATTATTTTTCCGACCCAAATATCGACCAATAGAATTGCACCATTCGACGTCACGTGGTACAACCTACATGGTATTATACTGATAATTTTTTGAAAATTTTCTCGTTGTACCACGTGACGTCGAATGGTGCAATTCTATTGGCCGACATTTGGGACGGAAAAATAATCCCCCGAATACCACACGAGCTTCAAAATTATCTGGCATTTCCCTCAAGGTTCCCTGCAAACAAATAAAGTCGTCAAGTTTTTCAGGTTAAAAAATCACTCGCGCTTCTTCGCGCTCGTGATTTTTTAACCTGAAAAACTTGACTCCTTCATTTGTTTGCAACGAACCTATCGGGAAATACCCGATAATTTTGAAGCTCTTGTGGTATTATAAGTGAACATTTACAAAAAAAAAAGTTTTTTTTTAAATAGGTCAAAATTATCCAAATTCAAAATGATTAATAATCTTTATACAACTTTCGAGAATTAGCGTGAACCAAAAAAAGACATATACACGAAATATAGATAGACACACGACAACAAAATTCTAATCCCTGCGAAAAAATAATTTTACGTGCTCGAGCGAGAGAGCAAAGAGATTTGTTAAAAGCACTCATAAACATACCACGATCAACTAATAAATCATTTAACAAGTCTTCAACAAACTTTGCAAACTATCGTCATTGTCACTTGACGTCAAAAAACACCATAGAGTATTTTATGACAAAAATCTACGAGTAAATTTTAAAACATACTCAAAATCCATACACGACAAACATACTTCTTGCACACACTTTTTTTCTGACCTTATCACTACAGTTATAAAATAAAAATATATATTATAAGCTTGATTTAAAAATAAATTATTAATATCAGAATGTTCGAAACAATAAGAACCACTCATGTGATTTGGCATAATAATTAAATATAATTTTGATATAAAACGCGTGGTGAATAACTAAAAGTACTAGCATAGCACTTAATAAATTTAAATATGGGCAACACTTCACGCTGGGATTTCAAAAGGCAGATTTTGAAATTCCTTTTACTTTTTCTGTGAGTGTGCTGTCCGTAGCTCGCGACTAGAAGCGCGGGGATAACTCTAAGAGCCTATATTACTGCAACAACTTTACTTGGTGGTAGATCTTCTTACCAGGAGGTCGTCTAGGTAGATGCCACCGCAGTACCAGATATTCTGCCGCCAAGTAGTAGTGTGTAAACATTACTGTGGTCCGGTTTGAAGGGTACTGCAGCTAGCGAAATTACTGGGCTGTTGAGACTAACCATCGAAAGTCTCAAAGTAATGAGCACCAAAGCAGCGATGCCCTGGACTTTGTTTTGTTACTCAAAGTTCTGTGTATCGCTGCAATGGTCATGGACAGGCGTTATCTCTTACCATCAGGAGAGCGTCTCGTTCGTCTCATTATTTGTCACATAAAAAAAAAAACAAAAAAAACTTATGTCTAGCTTAGTCTTATTACTTAAGCTTCCCAATATGTCTTCTGTTTGGTCTAAGAATACAAAAGTCTTATAAAAAAAAATAAGATTAATTGAACTTGCAGTGAAGTTTGATGATGATTTCAATTATGGTATTTTAATTATAGATATTATATTAATTGAGCATATTCTCTGCGTTGTTGTCATAGTAGTAAGTAAAGAAGATTTCCAAAGCGAAGACAATATAATTGTTTAGTTTTCATAGTAGTTGTTTAGTTTCAAAGTCGGTTCTTAAAAATTCAGAATGTTCAAGGTATACTGCCTTGTAGTTCAAGGTATACCTTGAACATTCAAAATGAACTTCCGCAAAGTAACGCCTGAATCAATCAATTATCTAAAAATTCAGACTCAAAAGAGCTGCAAGTAACTGCGCCCAATATAAGTGTTAAGTTTTTTACATCTAAAATTATTTAAAAATATTCAAACATGTTTGTATAAAAAAATATTTTGTGCCCCATGCCCCGCCCTTAGTACATACATCTCTGATTGATACAGTTTTCTGATTTCAGAACAAAACTAAAATCTACAAATATATATAATTAGGAATAATTACATATGCGTACATATAATTGTACGTATTGTATGGCGAGCATACTCGCCAAAAAATACGCTAAAATGTAAAAAAAGAAACTCGTTTTACGTAAGGCACTACATTATTTTATTTAAAAAAAAATACTAATAAAATGCTTCAGTTATTCACCACGTATTTTATACTATGAAAATAATTATAAAAATAATATATAAAACGCAGCAGCGTTTTTTTTTAAATATTCTTTTTTTTTTGCATTAAATAGTGCTATTGTTACATTAAAAAATATTTTTTGCACATATTAACGCACACGCCCTCAGTTACATTACACTATACGTTTTAAATCTATGGTTTTAGAAAAAATACATCAATTTGTTTTTTTCAAACAATTTTGTCTCTCAAATTTCCGAATATTTACAAACAATCTATAGTCTAATTTCTTGCAGGTTTTTTTTTAAAAACTTCGGTCATGATTTTAAAGATGTCGTGTAAAATTAGTTTTAAGAATATGAAATATAAAAAAAAATATACATATATATATAGCTTTTAAAATACTATTCTTAGATAATATTGGAAAGCTTAAACAGTGAGATTTCCATTGCTATTTTAAGCAAAACTTACTTTAACATGCAATGGTATAAATATATATATAATATTCACATTTTCACTGTATACTGTCTTCACAGATTAGAAGAAAATTGTGCAGATATAAAATTGCATAGAAAATGGGTTAAGACCATCATGGTACTATAATTTTCGATCGTCATGTCACGTCAAGACCTTAGTCGCGCAAATGCATCGACGTATTTTATGTCCGTGAAGGCGAAAAGTTATCTGTTGTTTTTTTTCTAATCTGTGAAAAGTCTCAACAATAAAAAAAAATAAAACAATTTTACACGACAGCAACAAACAGAAAAAATAACTGGCAAAATTATCATCATCACTTTTAATGAAAAAAAAACTTTCCACATGGTGGTACCGTCTTAACAATAAGATTTTTTTTTTAAATATATAAAATAATAATTAATAATTAACATACTATTACGGTCCATTGGATCTAGATAATTAAATAAATTTACTTACACACCTTGAGATCTGTCATTCACTTTTTTTTAAAGTTTTTTTTTTGTCACAGTTTTTTTTATCACATACTTTTTTTTAAATACTGCTTCCTCTTAGGTGCGTTATGGTAAAAGATATGTTGACTCCGCGTGGAGAGTGTGTACTTTTGTTGTTTTTTTTTTAACTTGTGTGAGTGTCACACAAAAGTGGAGGATTTAGTAGTGGTGTTAGAACCAGATTCGCCTAGGACGTGTAGTTATCTGCCGGAACTTCCTAGAAAAGAAATTTTGAGTTACAGCGATATAACCTGACCATCAAATGTTTCAAAGCAACTTGGGACAATGTTTCGTTGCAAAGTTCTGGATGCTGCTAGAACGTTCATGGATGATCATGGTTTAGATTTTTTTTTTTTAATGGTTGACAGGCTAGTTGTTTGACCACAGCTCACCTGATGTTAAGTGAAGGTGTGGTCGAAGATGGTAAAGCACACCTAGCCTGGAATGGAACTGATTGATTGATTGATTAACTCTTTATTGCACACACTAAGAAAAAAACAATACAGTAGAAATAAACTTAGATAGATAAGAGATGGAACGGATATTCGGTAATTATCCGGTATCCGGCCTAAATTTTAAATCCGGATTCGGTTCCGTACCCAAAGGTCACCACAGCAGTTATCAAAAATTCTGTCGCCAAGCAGTAGTGTGCAAACATTACAAGGGTAGCTACTGCAGCTGGCGAAATTACAGGGCTATGAGACTAACCATCAAAAGACCAAAAGACCTAGACTTTGTTTAGCTAGATACTCAATGAACAAAAAACAACAATCAAAAAACTAGTTTCCGTATGGTCATGGACAGACGTTTTCTCTTACCATCAGGGGAGCGTCTCGTTTGTCTCGTTACTTCTACATTTCACAACTAAAAAAAAACAACAATATAAATGTTGTCCAGGGTGGGTATCAAACACACACCAATGAGTTGACGAGGTACCTATTACATTAAATACTAAAAAATACTATTGCTTAGTATTTATAAATAAATAAATAAATATCATAGGACATTACACACAGCGCCATCTGACCCCAAACTAAGCAAAGCTTGTACTATGGAAGTCAGATAACTGATAGAATACTTAAATATTTTTTTTTCGTAAATACATACATACTTATAATACATACAATACAATAGTACTATTATAAAATACTATTTTTTAGTTGTTTTTTAGGGTTTCGTACCCAAAGGGTAAAACGGGACCCTATTACTAAGACTCCGCTGTCCGTCCGTCTGTCACCAGGCTGTATCTCATGAACCGTTATAGTCAGACAGTTGAAATTTTCACAGATGATGTATCTCTGTTGCCTATATATAATAACAAATACTAAAAAACCGAATAAAATAAACATTTAAGGGGGCTCCCATACAACAACCTTTTTTTTTTTGCAGTTTTTATAGATAATGGTCCGGAACCCTTCGTGCGCGAGTCCGACTCGCACTTGGCTGTTTTTTTTTTACATCAAGTAAAAATATGTCACCTGGTTTTGTCACGCGATCGAGTTGACAGAAAAGTTAGGCCGCGTCCCTTCCGGCTGGTACAGGGTTATGGAAGCGATGTAGTTGTTTGACATAACCTGCAATTTAAAACATACTTATTTTAAGATTTTTAAAAATTATTGTTTTTTAAGAATAATGTTCTTATTTATAGTTTTTCAGACTAGGTGTTTCGCGACAGCACACCCGATGTTAAGCGACGGTCCAAGAATGGAACTGGATCTCAAGTGAGACTGCCGGAAAACATCAGATATTTCGCTGCAAAACAACATGTAAACATTACCGGTTTCAAGGGTACTTACTGCACCTATAGAAATTACAGGACTGTTGAGACTAACCATCGAAAGTCTCAAAGTAATGAGCGCCAAAGCAGTGATGCCCTGGACTTTGTTTCGTCACTCAAAGTTCTGTGTATCGCTGCGATTGTCATGGACAGGCGTTATCTCTTACCATCAGGAAAGCGTCTCGTACTTCTCATTACTTTTTACATTAAAAAAAAACATTTCCATAATTATGATTACATAAAAGACTTATTTTAAGATTTTTAAAAATTATTGTTTTATAAGAATAATGTTATTATTTATGGTTTACAGGCTAGGTGTTTAGCAACAGCTCATCTGATATTAAGTGACCGTAAGGTAGACAAAACACTTTAAAAAAAAATTTACAACTGCGCAGTACAGTATTCAAAATTTTCACAGAGAAAAACTTGGGTGTCTACCTACTCAGGAAGATTCATCCTGTTAATAATCACTTTTTTTTTTAAATCGTTGACAGGCTAAGTGTTTAACTACAGCTCACCTGATGTTAAGTGACGATGTGGTCGAAGATGTTAAAGCACACCTAGCCTGGAATGGAACTGGCTCTCAAGTGAGGCTGCCGGAACACACCGTTAGAAGCTTGGCGGCCTTTAAACTTGAGGATGGTAGCTAGCCAGCCTAGTACCTACTAGAAAGTATCCTCATTGTTGGGGTTTGAACCCACGCCTTAAAAGAAATAAGCGGTGGCTGCCGGAGTATTATTTTTACATTTAAAAAAACGTTATTTAACCAACGCTTAACTCTTACTCACAAACTTATCGCCGGCGTGGAAATGACGGGTTTTTTCAAGCATTGTTGTTTTACAAAGATTTGTATAACTTTAACTGCGCTGTTGAATACTTACATGGTTAGAATTCTTTTTTCAACTCACCTCGAATATGATGTCCTGGTAACCGTAGCAGAAAGTGCTGCCGAACGGGTTGGTAGTGTTGGTCGAGGATGCTCGGTTCAGAACGCACGGCCTCTCGCAGACTCGCAGGGCGCGCGATACGCCTTCCCATTTGCTGTACGCTGTTATGGAAGTGGCCCCGCGGCTTTCCACCAGCGAGTTCGACTCGCATCTAAGAAGAAAAAAACCATTGAAATAACTAAAAGAAATCGATACTTCAAGGTCGATATTACAAATACACAAACTAAACGGTTCCATTCATCATAAAAACTGCTAAACAATGGGATTTGCTACCCTGTTCCCTGATTATTTTTTTATAAATAGATACTTTTGAAAGATATCGGTATCGCATGAATGAGGAAATCAGCTTATCTCCGCTGGAACTTTTACAGAGGTAAATGAGATTTAGCATTTGCCTATAATTACAGCTACGAGGCAACATGTGAAACTTAAAAAATATCAAAACATTTGACATTGGCAAATGTTCAAAATGCGACGCCAAAATCAAAGAAGAAAAAGAAATGCATCAAGCCAATAAAAAGGTACACAGAGTTTTGGCGGGAACGTGGAAAGAGTCGTGTTGATTCATTGTATTTTTTTCCAAAACAAGTGTTTTGTCGAGTGTTTATGCATAAAAATGGTGGTGTTTTATTCATAAAGTGCCGAATCACAAGCGCGAGTGTGGGAAAATGATATAATGTGGTGAAACATGTCTTTTCGTGTTGATTCCAAAACTCAATCGAAGCTTATAATAAAGTCGCCACTACTTCACTAATGCATGACTAGACTTGACTGATACGGACTGTACTTAACCAAGACTGGACTTTGACTGTACCTATAGTTACGAGGCTTATTTAACTTTTAAAACTTGTAAATATGAAACACTTGACACTGGCAAATGCTCAAGATGCGACGCCAAAACTAAAGAAAAAAATACTGATCAAAAAGAAAGTACTTACTTGTCAGGCTGCACGGCGAGTTCAAACTCACAGCGATGGTACATGTTGAAGTTGTAATGACCAGGGTAGTTCGTATGCAAGACGAACTTTTTTACTTGGTGCGTACGTGCATCGAACAGAACGTCCTGCGAATTAAAAATATAATATGAAAATATAGTTTCCATAGTCAAAATATTTATTTTTAGGGTTCCGTACCCAAAAGGGAAAACGGTACTCTTTTTTTTTTTTTTTTTTAATACGGATAAGTCCGCGTTTGACCACCAACTCGCCTGATGGTAAGCGACGATGTGGTCGAAGATGAAGCACGCAGACCTAGAAGATACCTATTCACTCTGAACTTGAAAAGATCTAGATTATATCTATCAGGAAACAAGGAAGCCGGTAGCTTGTTCCATTCCTTGGCCGTACGGATGAGAAACGTAGAGTCGAAACGTTTGGTACGCACCCAAGGAAATTCCACTACGTATGGGTGGTAGTGGGCCGTCTTTCTACTTGTCCTGTGGTAAAAAGGGGATGGAAGAACAAGTCTCTATTACTAAGACTTCGCTGTCCGTCCGTCTGTCACCAGGCTGTTTTTTTTTTTATGTAAGAAGTAATGAGACGAACGAGACGCTCTCCTGATGGTAAGAGATAACGCCTATCCATGACCATTGCAGCGATACACAGAACTTTGAGTAATAAAACAAAGTCCAGGGCATTACTGCTTTGGTGCTCATTACTTTGAGACTCGATGGTTAGTCTCAACAGCGCAGTAATTTCGCTAGCTGCAGTACCCTTCAAACCGGAACACAGTAATGTTTACACTCTACTGCTTGGCGGCAGAATATCTAGTACTGCGGTGGTACCTACCTAGACGACCTCCTGCTAAGGAGATCTACCACCAAGTCCTGGGTGGGAATCGAACCCACACCCACAGCTCTTGAAGCAGACATGCTACCAATGAGCCAACAGCGCTGTATAATGACCACGCTAATACTTACCAGACCGAGCGTGAAATAGTTGAAGAAGTAGTCGGAAGCGGGCGGCGGGCGGCGTCTTTGTGCCGCGCGGTGGATGCGCATCTTGTCATCGCTCTTGTAATAAATCCTCGCGGGGGCGCCGAGGGAGCGCGCCACACGCTGGCAACTGTCGCCGAAACGGACCACGCGGCATAGGGGAACCCCCACGGGCTCTAGTGACCGAGATGTACCTGAATCGAAAAGTTTCCGAAGTGTAAATCATAGATGGCGTTATCATATATTTTTGGTCTTAGTTTCATGTTTCATAAAGAGTGCTGTGGCATAAGAATACAGGAAAGGAAACAGAAGGCTGAAAACATTTTGAAACAATAGTGTTTTTTCTAGTTTATGTTTCAAAATAGTGACTTTTAAGGACACTTTTTTTTATACATAAACACAAAAAAAAAAAAATACAATCCCACTAATACACCCAGTTCCATCTTATTCCTAACCGATTCAAAAAGGAGGACTTTCTCAATTCGGCTGTATGTTTTTTTTTGTATGTATATTACATGATCATTCTACCAATTAAGTATGAATCTATTTTGATGATTCTTTTTTTGCTTGGTAGATCATACTTCATGTAAATTTTATCAACAAAAGTCCAAAAATTGTAGACTACGATGATATTTCCGTTTACCCCGAAATCACGCTGTTTCATTGGAGCAGAGCGTTTAGTTGGCCTAAGGGTCATGGAGTCGATTTTTTTTTAATATTGTAAAATGTTCCAAGATATTTACGCTAGATGGCGCTTTAATAAATTATTACACACCCTCGGTAAAGCAGTGTAGCCGAAGCCCCTGCGTGGATGTATGGTTTCGCAGCACAACGCAACGGCGCAGGTGCAGTTGTTGCCGGTAGCACGACAGGGGCAATGAGGGTAGCGGCGCTGCTGACAAACTACCCGCAGAATTGCTGCTCACCTGAAATATTTATGTGCAACTTATTATTTCTGCATAAATTCTTAATTATATAATAGAAGGTACTTTTAGGTAGTGTAAAATGAAAACCAACATTTAAAAAAAAACTGAAAACTTACTAAATTACATCATTAAAGACTTGCGGTCATTTTAATACGTATTCTGTTTAATTTGTTTTAGTTTTTAAGTTTATGTCAAACTAGCTGCACCCCGCGGTGTTACCCTCTACATGTTTTCGGGATAAAAAGTATCCTATATCTAGGGTCTCAGCTACCTCCATACCAAATTCATCAAAATCCGTTCAGTACTTTTTACATGAAAGAGTAACAAACATCCATCCATCCAAACTTTCACATTTATAATGTTAGTGGGATTTAGTTTTATATATTCAAACATAAATATCAAAATATCTTAAATGCAAACTACATATTTAGAAATTTAAATGTAATGTCAAAATTAAACTTATAGGGATCGCATTCGCCATTTAGATAGATAGATATAACTCTTTATTGTGCACATCATAAATAGAAAAGAGTACAGAGAACAAAAAACCTTATTAACTAGTGCCACAAGTGGCGGCCTTATCGCTAACAGCGATCTCTTCCAGACAACCAAGAAAGAAAGAAAGAAAGAAAGAAAGAAAGAAAGAAATTTCAAGAAAGGATATAAAACTACATATAATACAAATTATAGATAACTACAAACTAGAGAAAAAACAATTTTATATGTACTAATCTGATAGACTCATTGGGGAACCCTAATGAATGTATATGTATAGTAAATAAATAAATATCGTAGGACATTATACACAGCACAATCTGACCTCAAACTAAGCAAAGCGTGAACAGTTAGCTTTTTCTTTTCGTTTTCGTTTCGTGGCCAAAATTTTGTGCATGTTTATTAAATTTTAAAATGAAAGTCACATTAAACCTACTTTTTATCAAAATAAAATATCTTAAATTAATACTTTATATGTATATTACGTAAAGTTCCGGTTCAGTTTTTAATTATTAAATTGTTGTCAAGTTAGTTAAATTTAAATCCTCATCACTATTGTAAGTGAAACAACTGTTAAGCGGAAATTAACTAAATATATACCTTGAATATTTAGAAAACTTACATTTATAGATTGAAATAATGACAATTTAATTACTGATATACTTGATTAGAAATTCAAGCGTTACCTGGTGTTGAGATCCATAATAGATGGTAGTTCTCGAGACGACGGGAGAACCGCCGTTTGGGAACTGCAATGAGCCCAGCCCGTGAGCATAGCCGGGCTAGAAAGAGACGGAAATAAAGGTTAGTAAGATCACAGTGAGAAAAAGATAGTATGAAACATTCCATTCGCTTTTTAACCCCTGACGCCAAAACGACGGGGTGACGTGACGTGTCTGTTTGTCTGTGCGTGAGTGGTATCGTAGCTCCCGAACGGATGAAAAGATTTTGATTTCGTGTTTTTTGTTTGAAAGGTGAATTAGTCGGGAGTGTTCTTAGCTACGTTCGATGAAAATCGGTCCAAGATGGCCGCCGCCACAAAATGGCGGATTACATATTTTTCACAACTCCCTCAACATGGGTGTCAAATGAAAGGGCTTGACTAGTAGAATACTATACACTATGATATATTTTACATTCAAGATGGCCGCCACCACAAAATGGCGAATTACATTTTTTTAATGTGACTATGATTCAAGAAAGTATGTTCAACTGTTTGAAGATAAACAGCTTTTATATGTTGACCTATTTACCACTGATCGATTCGAATGGTATTATGTGTATTACTAGTATCGGGGGGTTTTTAATTTTTAACGATGAAGAGTTGTATATTAAATAAACAAATAAATATCGTAGGACTATACACACAGCGCCATCTGGCCCCAAACTAAGCAGATCTTGTGTGATGGAAGTCAGATAACTGATAGAATACATACATACTTTTTTTTGTAAATACATACTTATAATACATACAGAACACCCAGACACAGAACAAACACTTGTTCATACAACAAAATGTTTGCCCTGAGTGGGGATCGAACCCACGCCCTACAGCTCTTAACGCAGATATACTACCAATGGGCCAACGGGACTGTCATGGTATGAACGTTGTATTTTTTCAAGACATGGTGCTAGAAACAAATTTTATAGTTTGTTTTATCCACGGTCTCACCTCGAATTTACTATCGACAGGGAAGTAGAAGGACAGTCCCCTGAAGTTGAGCGCGAACAAATGGCGCTGCGAGTCGTACAGCCCCGGGTGGGTCGCGCCGAAGCAATGCTCGATTTGCTCGATAGACGGCGTAATTTCAGGAGAATTGAAGCACATGCCACTGAAAGAAAGCAAAACAAATAGAATAAACAAAATTTGTTATGTGTTAGCTTCATATTTGGTAGATTCAAGATTCCAAATTTTATTGTCAAATGTAGGTAGTAAAGATCTTATATAATAATTAATACAGTTCCATACAAATTATCTCTTTTAGAGTGTGTACAATAATGTAAGTTATATTGTATTACATGTTTTTATCATTAATGTATTCTAGAATTGTGTAGTAACATTTATACAATAACCAAGAATTTAATTTACGTTTAAATTTGCTGTTAGGTAGCATTTTCATTTCGGCCGGCAGTTTATTATAAATTGTGATTGCCATTATGTAAGCGTGTCTCTTATACAACTCGAGCTTACATTTTCGAAAATATAGTAGTGTAGTATATTTTATATATATTAGTAGTGTAGTAGGTAAACACACATGACAGTAAATAGAATCTTACAGCGAGTTTGTGGAACTCTCTGCCGGAGTCTGTGTTCCCTGTTAGGTACAATATTGGCGTCTTCAAATCTAGAGTAAATAGGTTTCTTCTAGGTTAGCGTGCTTCATCTTAGACCACACTACTGCTTAACATCAGGCAGAGTATGGTCAATGTGGTCTCTGCCTAATGTTAAGCAGTAGTGTGGTCTAAGATGACGCACGCTAGAAGAAACCTATTAACTCTAGATTTGAAGATACCCATATTGTACCTAACAGGGAACACAGACTCCGGCAGAGAGTTCCACAAACTCGCTGTAAGATTCTATTTACTCTCATGTGTGTTTACCTACTACACTACTAATATATATAAAATATACTACACTACTATATTTTCGAAAATGTAAGCTCGAGTTGTATAAGATAGATAAGATAGAACACAGACTCCGGCAGAGTTCCACAACCTCGATGTGCAAATGAAAAATGTGGAATCAACACGCTTTGTGCGTACATGGGGAACATCCACCATGTACGGATGACGTTTTGGTCGCGTTTGTCTGGCCGTCCAGTAGAAGAAAGGTGCAGGGGGAACCAAATTGTGCAGCTCAAGTGCACATTCTCCGAAGTTAAAATTTCTCAAAAAAAATATATTTAAGAATTCTTTTTTCTTATGTAAAATGTAATGAGACGAACGAGACGCTCTCCTGATGGTAAGAGATAACACCTGTCCATCACCATTGCAGCGATACACAGAACTTTGAGTGACGAAACAAAGTCCAGGGCACCACTGCTCTGGTGCCCATTCTGTCAGCTATCTGGTTCCCATAGTACAAGCTTTGCTTAGTTTGGGGCTAGATGGCGCTGTGTTAAATGTTCTCCATTATTTATTTTTATTTATTTATTTATACTTTAAACTAGGCCTAGAGGTATTAACAATTGTGATCAACATTAAAATGTCATTAGGTTACACAGATAGGTTGGTCACGTACTACATGTAGGTACGATAAGGGCCGTTACCAACCACGTTTGCCGTGTTATTGATGTTATAAAGGTCAGAGGAAAATGATGCAATGGTAACTTGGCGCGTACAGCAATGTTAAATAGACCAGCGGCGGCCTTAGCTTTTGCAAGGCCCCGGAGCGACAGATCATTGTGAGGGCCCTTTTTCTTTGTGTCCGTTTTAATATCAAGACAACCCTGTTGGTTCATTGGTAGTATGTCTGCTCCAAGCGCTGAAGGGCGTGGGTCTGTTTCCAACCCAGGACAAGTATTGATATGAAAACAAATGTTTGTTCTGTCTGGGTGTACTGTATGTAGCGATGATAGCTCAGTGGTTAGCGCGATCGGTTCGCATGCCGAAGGGCGTGGGTTCATACCCCAACAATGAGTTTGAGCTGCCGGTGAAGGAAAACATCGTGAGGAAACCATAGATTGGTGGTAGGGTACTTTCTAGTACTCAGCTGGCTAGCTACCACCCTGAAGTTGAAAATCTGCCGCCAAGCATCTAGCGGTGTGTTCCGGCAGCCTTACTTCAGAGCCAGTTCTATTCCAGGCTAGGTGTGCTTTACCATCTTCGGCCACACCGTCACTTAACATCAGGTGAGCTGTGGTCAAACACCTAGCCCGTCAACAATAAAAAAAAAAGTATTATAAGTATGTATTTACAAAAAAACTATTTAAGTATTCTATCAGTCATCTGACTTCCATAGTACAAGCTTTGCTTAGTTTGGGGTCAGATGGCGCTGTGTGTAATGTCCTACGATATTTATTTATTTATTTAACTTAGGCTATGTTGTCTCGTGAATTAACCTCATGAACTGTGACAGATAACCAGAGACTGCTAGCCAGCGTATCAGTTCGCGATATAGAAAAACGTGTGGTATGTGGAACAGCGCTCTTCGCGGGATTAATTTCCGTTTAATCCCGCCTTTTTTTTTATATTATACAAATACAAATCTTTTATTGATAACACCAAAGTTACAGGTAATTAATCCATCTAAGCGTCTCAAATACGCATGTTTGGAGTCAGCGTATGAGTTCGTTCCGTTTGCCGTCGAGACGGCGGGCCCGTGGGGGTCCGACGCTGCAAGGTTGGTGGCAGAGTTAGGGCGTCGCCTTAGGGAGAGGGGTCGGGATCCGAGGTCGGGTGACTACATAGTCCAGCGCATTTCCCTAGCTATCCAGCGAGGAAATGCCGCCAGTTTCATGGGTACGTTTGCGGCGGGCTCGACCGGTGGACCGAGTTTTTAATTCATAAAATTTGTTTTTAATTTGTTTTTGTCTTTGACTTGTATTAAAAAAAAAAATTAATCCATTCATATTTAAAAATATCAAAATCTTAACTTACGTCATTATTATAATTTACGTTATTTATTATAAATTACAATTTTAGTGTATTATTAAAAGTTACGTTTAACGTTATTATAATGAGACGAATGAGACGCTCTCCTGATGGTAAGAGATAACGCCTGTCCATGATCATTGCAGCGATACACGGAACTTTCGAGTAGCTAAACAAAGTCCAGAGCAGCTTTGGCTTTTTAACAGACTCCCAAACAGGAAGAGGTTTTTAATTCGACAATATTTTTTTTACATTTAATTTTGTTACTCGATAATTGCGCCAATTATGGATCGATTTTGATGATTCTCTTTTTGCTTGGTAGATCATGCTTCAGAGGTGGTCCCGTATAAATTTTATCGAAATCGATAGAGCGGTTTTTAAAAAATCAACAAAATTCAAACACATGTATACATCGATGATATTTTCGTTTACTCTGAAACCTCGCTGTTTCATTGGAGCAGTGCGTTTAGTTGTCCTAAGGGTCATGGAGTCGGTTTTTTTCATTTTAATTTGTATATTATTCTTTTTTTTTTAATGTAAATATAATGAGACGCTCTTCTGCTACTAGGCTGCATGAAGCTTCTTCACTATCATTCATGTCATCATCATTGAACATTCCTCCAACTCACTGGAGCTACTATGCCAGCGGCCTAGAGCCTCGCTCCGGTACTTCAAGGAGCTGGGTTGGCTCGGGTAGGCGCTGGCAGGGGGAAATGCTCATTACACCCCAAGCGGGACGTCAGTGCAGGACTTATCGCCCCCACTTTAAATAAGAATAAAAGACGCCACCTGATGGTAAGAGATAACGTCTGTCCATGACCATTGCAGCGATACACAGAACTTTGAGTAGCTAAACAATATCTAGGACAGCTTTGGCTTTTAATAATATACCAGTGGCGGCCTTAGGGGGTGGCAAGCAGGGCAACCGCCCGGGGCCTCGCGTCCTCTTAGAAAAAATTCTTTACCATATATGTATGTCTATCTCGCGCCTCGCACTTAAAAAACCCCCCCTGGACGCACGGTTTCATTATTAGTGGAAGCACGTTACGAGCACTCGAACTAATTTTTTAGCAAAAAGGACTCAAAGAAAAAGGAGCTCACAATGGTCTGTCACCCCGGGCCTCGCAACAGCTAAGGCCGCCGCTGTCTATTACTCACCTATATCTAAGTTTAACTAGTTTCATATTGTATATCTCTATGATCTTGAGTCGTTGCGCGACCGGGTCGAATATTAACCGGACGCCGTCCTGTGGCATGTTGATTACTAGATCTACGTTCAGCGGGTTCTGAAATCATAAACAATATAATCATTAACGCTGTTGCGTCCGGCTCGAAGGACCATGCCATCTTAATTAAGAAAGAACAACAATAACAATAATTTATTTTCCAAAAGTTTTGTTTAAAAAATTTCGAAAATTTTTTTTCGATAATTTTACAGAATATTTAATTGTAATACAAATTCACATGCTTGTTGACCGCAATATGTTAAAAACATATGTTTTAGAAAATAATACAATGCAGCGACATGATTTGCCGTGATCTCGTCACAACTCTTTACAATGTTTTCCTTCAAGGTATATACAAAAAAGAGAAATGAGTGTCTTCAAGACTTAAATCCAGGACCTCCAAATTGTAAGCCCGACTAGGCAGTCATAACTTCGATTTCCATCTTTTAAGATGCATGTTGAGACAGCTCTGTTGACTCATTGGTAGTATATCTACTTTAAGAGCTATATCGTGGGTTCGATTCTCACCGAGGACAAGCATTTTGTGTAATAAACAAAGTAATGTTTGTTCTATGTCTGGGTGTTTTATATAAGTATAAAAATAAATAAACTTCATAGGACATTACACACAGCGCCATCTGACCCCAAACTAAGTAGAGCTTGTGCTATGGAAGACAGACAGCTGACAGAATATTTAAATACATTTTTTTTTGTAAATACGTACTTATTTATAATGCATACAGTACACCCAGACACAGAACAAACATCGATGTTAGTCATAAATGTTAGTCCAGAGTGGGAATCGAACCCACGCTCTTCAGCTCTCGAAGGAGACATACTACCAATGAACCAACAAGTATGTATTTACAAAAAAAAACTATTTGTTATCTGGCTTCTATAGTGTTGAGTTTGGCGTCAGATAGCGCTGTCTGTAATGTTCTACGATATTCATTTATTTAGCATAATCGCTTATGTTTTTTTTCACAGCACCATCTGACCCCAAAATAAGCAAAGCTTGTGCTATGGAAGTCAGATAACTGATAGAATACTTATTTTATTTTTTTGTAAATACATACTTCTAATACATACAGTAGGTACACCCAGACACAGAACATACATTTGTTTATATAACAAAATGCTTGTCCTCGGTGGGAATCGAACCCACGAATATAAGCTATATATGTATATGTATATATATAATTATGTATACTACACTAAATGTTACTATTAGTAAAACGTTTACCTGATCACTGTACAAGACTTGTACTCCTCTTATTGTGCCCACTTGACTCTGTATTATCGCTACTGACTGGGAGAAATGCATCCCTGGAACAAACACAATTAAGTTCATGTTTATATGTTGATTTATTTTTCAGTGTGCATCTATTAAGGTGGTTCGATTTCCATACAAATATTTTTTTTGCCATTTATGGACAAATGGAGCATAATTTTACAGTGAAATCACAGCTTTTTTGATCTTTATTATTTATTATTATTATTATTTAGCCCATTTTGTCCCACTGCTGGGCAAAGGCCTCTCTCCCCCCCTTCCACGCCTCTCTGTTGTGTGCTGTTGTGGTCCACTCTTTATTGTGGGCATCGAGCTCATCTTTCCACCGTCTTCTAGGCAGGCCTGGTGGCCGTTTAACCTCCGGGACCCAGTCGGTGGTGGTTTTCGCCCATAGCTCCGCTGGCATTTGATCTTTATTTGCGGTAAATCACAATTGCTTGAATAAAACAGTAGACGGACATACAGACGGACGGACGGATGGACAGCGAAGTCTCAGTAACAGGGTCCCGTTTTTACCCTTTGGGTACGGAACCCTAAAGAGACACATCAATAGCTACAAAATAGGAGCTGTCAGTTGGAAGAAATGCTATGAACAATGGCGATACTTCAGCGTTATACATTGTAAACAAAACAATACATAACCGTCGCAATAGATTCGCTGCGAATAAGATACGAATCAGAATTACAATATTGATAACAACCAAGGTCAGTAACATTATAACATCAATACAATACTTCGAATGGAGTCATTGTACATTAATAGATTATGCATTATGACTTACTAGCTGCGCCCCGCTATGTTACCCGCTGATCCCACGTGAACACAATATCTTTTTCTTTTTGTTTTTTTTAATCTTTTTTTTTTTATAGAGTGTTTAGTTAAACATGACTATGCCACCCTCATTGGTCTATAACAAAATTTTCTTTTTTCCTACGCTTATTATAAATACTGGTGATGCGGAACAGTATTCTGGCCTCTTCCGATAAGGGATTAGCCAGCACACTGCTACACCACCCTACATCCTTCAGGTTAATATTTAAAAAAAAAGTTGAAATAAAAAGTTTCCTATATTAATCCACCCTTTTTCCCCCAGGAAAAATCCTTATCAGTAAATCAGTAATATTTATTGGCCATAAATAACAATAATGTTAAAGGCAAGTCACTTGTACAAAAAAAAACCTTACGATTACACTTTCATGAATTGAATTTATTTATATTTATTTATATATTCACTTAATTTGTAAAAAGGATTGCTTTCCAAAAAAAATTTAATGGGTTTTTTTAAATTCGGTATGATTTAATTCTGTAATATATTTTGGCAATTTATTACACATTAATATTTTGGCGTGACGGCCCTGCTTTTCAACTTTACCTAACCTAGTCCAGGGCACGACCAGCTTTTCTTTGTTTCGCAAGTTAATGGATATCACCAGCCCCGGGGGGAGCTTGGTGGTTATGTGGGAATCTCCGCCAGAGTGGCGGCCTACCCACTAAAAACCCTGGGGTGTTCGTTCTCCGCGCTTGCAGTTAGGGCCACGGGAACGCTTGAGCACTCGTCCGCAGCCCCAACAGCGCTTGTCTTCATCAGACATCGTCTCGGTGAGCTTATGCTCTACCCGTCATTTTAACGATGTGTGCGATGTGTGGAAACACGTCACACATCGCTCAGTCTCGGGGAGATGTTAATCCACCCTGGATTAACCTGGATTAATTAAAATGGGGGATGTGCAAGTGGAAGGTGTCAAAGTACTAAAGTGCTGTACACACATACTTGTAATGTATACATACGTTAAGAACACAAAACAAAAGACATATGAGACAGTATCTTGTCATAGCCATAGTAATATGAATAACTAGCTGCGCCGCACGGTGTTACACGCTACATGTTTTGGGGATAAAAAGTAGCCTATGTGTTAATCCAGGGTCTCGGCTACCTTCATACCAAATTTCATTCAAATCCGTTCAGTAGTTTTTGCGTGAAAGAGTAACAAACATCCATCCATCCAAACTTTCACATTTAGAATATTAGTGGGATTAACCGTGTGTGATGGCACATAGTGATTACGTATGGTGAGGGATAGGTGGTTCGATTTCCATACAAATAATTTTTTACCATTTATGGACAAATGGAGCATAATTTTACAGTGAAATCACAGCTACTGGCATTTATTTTGGTCTTTATTTGCGGTAAATCACAATTGCTTCAACAAAACAGTAGATTATTGGGGATTTTATTTTAATTATTTGTTTTTAGATTGAATATATAACTAAATATTCTGTGAACATTGCAAGCGTCTACTTGGTGCCGTTTGTGTTTTGTGTTTTTGTGCTCGATATTGATCGAGCAAAAAAATCACGTTTGTTGTATGGGAGCCTCCTTAAATATTTGTTTAATTTTGTTGTTATAGCGGCAACAGAAATACATCATCTGTGAAAATTTCAACTGTCTCGGTTCATGAGATACAGCCTGGTGACAGACGGACAGACGGATGAACAACGAAGTCTTAGTAATAGGGACCCGTTTTACCCTTTGGGTACGGAACATTAAAAAGTGAAAAATCTCCTAGTCTGATTGCTTCATCTTCGACTAAAACATAGCTTATGTTTAGGTGAGTTGGTGGTCAAACGCAGACTTATTCGCGTTTAAAAGAATTTTATATCACGGGCTACGTCTACAGATGAAAACAAGCTAATGATGAAGCTATCTAACATCGTAGGTTCGATTCCCACTCAGGACTGACATTTGTGTGACTAACATTGATGTTGGTTCTGTGTCTGGGTGTACTGTATGTATTTACAAAAAAAAGTATTTAAGTTTTCTGTCAGCCGTGTGGTTCCCATAGTACAAGCTTTGCTTAGTTCGGGGCTAGATGGCGCTGTGTTAAATTTCCTCTAATATGAATATTCAAGGTATATAGGTATTTAGTTTATTTAATTTTAGGCAAGTGGTTACTGCAGAGAGAAGAGGATTTTAAGATTTGTGGTTATTTTAATTAGATTTTTGTCTAATCATATTTTTAAGTTCATGTCAAATTAGTTCTAGATATTAAGTAAGATTAGGTTTTTAATTAATAAGTTATTGTCAAATTACTTAGTTAAATTTAAGTCCTCGATCATCACTGTTGTAACTGGAACGACTGTTAAGCGGAAACTACTCTATATATATACCTTGAATATTCAAAATGAACATCCGCAAAGTAACGCCTGAATCAATTAATTAGTCCTCCAATATATATATATATCGTATCTATAAACAAAATCACAGAACGTATAAAACTAATGAAAAATTACGCACCAAAATAAAACGATCATTTGTTTACGAGAGTCGAAAGAATGTTTACCGAAAAAAAAAATAGTAAACACACGCGTCACTTCTCGATAACACCACAGTCTAGCTAAAAGTAGCAAAACTATTGCGTAGCGACTGCTATCAATTCTATAGAAAGATTAAGGAAAATTTCGCAAACGCGTAGCATAGCTTATTTGCTAGTTAGTATGTTACCTTTGTGTTTAATAACACAATAGGACTTTATTACCGACTGTTTAACTAATACGATGAATGCCCACCAACTTCGCCTGTATATACTAGCGGACCACCATACTTATTTTTTTTTTTTTTTTTTTATAGTAGATAGGCTTGCGTTTGACCGCCATCCCGCCTGATGTTAAGCGAAGATGCGGTCTACGGTGGAGCACGCTTGCCTAGAAGAAACCGATTCACTCGCGACTTGAAGGTACATTACAGGTACATTTTTTACATTAGATTCCGTGATATCACTACATATTAACAAAAGGAAGGAAAACATAGTGAGGAAACCATAGCATGGTGAGATAGCTGAGATTAGTGACGATATACGTAAGACGATATCGGGCAGAAAAAGACCTATGTCCTACTGTGGACTATTAGGTCTCATGGCAACTCGGTTAAAAACAATTCAAAGTTGTAGGGCAACTTTACTTATTGAAAAGTTCTATTAGTATATTTCCATGGTGGTAGGGTACGTTCTAGTACTAGGCTGGCTAGCTACCACCCTCAAGTTGAAAATCTGCCGCCAAGCATCTAACGGTGTTATCCGGCAGCCTCACTTCAGAGCCAGTTCCATTTCAGGCTTTACCATCTGCGACAACGCCTTCACTTAACATCAGGTGAGCTGTGGTCAAAACACCTGGCCTGTCAAACATTAAAAAAAAATATAGAACAAAGTCGTCCGCCGCGTCTGTCTGTTTTGTTCGCGATAAATTTAAAAAGTACTGAACGGATTATCATGCGAGTTTCACCAATGGATAGGGGTCATGGGGAAGGTTTAGGTATATAGTTTGTCAAGGTTTTGTGTTAATTGGTTGAAATATGATGATAATTGTTGAAAGTGTCGGAAAAAGTCAAGCCTTGGGAGCTTTCGTCGAAAACGCTGCCTAATACAATGATACAAATCAATGCATAGTGGAATATTTCTCTTTTATAGATCGACAAAAAAGTCTGCGGTAACAAAAATCTTCCTTTTAAGGATAGATTTCCACTTTGATGGTACAAACCTAGCGAAGCGGGCGGGCCATAGCTACTCTTCATCACTACATAGTATAAAACAAAGTCGCTGTCCTCTGTCCCTATGTATGCTTAGATATTTAAAACTACGCAACGGATTTTGATGCGTTTTTTTTCAAATAGATAGAGTAATTCAAGAGCAAGGTTTATACGTATAATTAGATTTATATTATAGTAATACTTGCATATGCACCACATTAGTATCTACATTGCACCCGTGCGAAGCCGGGGCGGGTCGCTAGTAATATTATAAAGAAGAAAGATTTGTATTTTTGTATGTTTGTAAGAAATAAACTCAAAAACGACTGAACCGATTACATAAATTCTTTCACCGTTGGTAAGGTACACTATCCCAGGGTGTCATAGGCTACTTTTTATCCCTGTAACCCCACGGGAACGGGAACTACGCGGGTGAAATCGCGAGGGGTCTGCTAGTACATAATAAAAAACTATGATGCAATAAAACCTACTGTAAACGTTAACTGATAAGATACAAAACAAAGTTAACTTGGCAATTCTTTATTTTTTATCACAAACAATTTCCATCCAACGCAGCAAAGTTTTATCAGCAAATATAATTTTGTTGAATACAAAGTTTAATGACTGCTCCTTAAGGCTCATTTGTAAGGAAAAGTTTGTTTTTTTTAAATATTATATTATGCAGTTAAGGTGGTTCGATTTCTATACAAATATTTTTTTGCCATTTATGGTTAAACGGAGCATAATTTTACAGTGAAAACACAGCTACTGGCATTTATTTTGGTCCTTATTTGAGGCGAATCACAATTGTTTGACTAAAACATTAGATTATTAGCATAAAATCAAATTTATGACTGATTTGATTTTTGAATAAAACAGTAGATTATTACTTAGCATAAAATGATTCATGAATTTATGATTTTTTAATAAAACAGTAAATTATGTTAATAAATAATCTACTGTTTCATTCAAGCAATTGTGATTTACCGCAAATAAAGACCAAAATAAATGCCAGTAGCTGTGATTTCACTGTAAAATTATGCTCCATTTGTCCATAAACGAAAAAAACAAATTGTATGGAAATTGAACCATCTTAAGTATATTTATTTGAATAACTAGCTGTGTCCAGCGGTATTACCCGCTGTTCCCACGTGAACACTAATTTTTTTTCTGAATAAAAAGTAGCCTATGTGTTAATCCAGGGTATCAGCTACCTCCATACTAAATTTTATAAAAATTGGTTAAGTAAAACAAGTGAGAGAAAAAGTATCAAACATACTTACAAGCTCACAAATTTTCGCCTTTATAATATTAGTGTGATAATTCATACAGAACACCCAGACACAGCAAACATTTGTTTTTACCATCAAATGTTTGTCCTGGGTGGGAATAGAACCCACACCCTACAACTCTTAAAGCAGATATACTATCTATTACTATCAATGAGCCAACAGGAAACAGGGTCTGTGTTCCCTGTTAGGTGCAATATTGACGTCTTCAAATCTAAAGTGAATAAAAAAATAAATAAAATAAATATCGTTGGACTATACACACAGCGCCATCTAACCCCAAACTAAGCAGAGCTTGTGTGATGGAAGTCAGATAACTGATAGAATACATAATTTTTTTTTTGTAAATACATACTTATAATACATACAGAACACCCAGACACAGAACAAACATTATGTTTATTCACAAAATGTTTGCCCTGAGTGGGAATCGAACCCACGCCCTACAGCTCTCAAGGCAGATATATTACCAATGAGCCAACGAGGCTGGGGCATAGGTTTCTTCTAAGTAACCATGCTCCATCTTAGACCACACTACTGCTTAAGATCAAGCAGAGTGTGGTCAAACGCGAACCTATTTTGAATTTAAAAAAAACAGGGCTGTCAATATAATACTAAGAGCTATTTTAAAGCTCTAATTTAAGATATGAGTAAACAATGTTAGTTAGGATTTAAAGCATTGTACTCCTAAGTATTTCTTGAATTACTTACTGACTTCGTGACTTTACACCAATATTAAAAACTGTGATGTTATCCCTCAACTTAAGTGAGAATTATTTTTCCAGAGTTAAAACTAATCAGTGATAATTCAGGTTATAAGCTATCTCCATTCAACTTTAACTCAAATCATAACCATTACAGCATGAAGTCGTAACATAAAAACAGATAAACATCCACATTTATAACTAGCTAGGCCCTGTGGTTTAACTCATATTTTATGGGCAAGTAACAAATCTCAAAGAAATGAATTAGCCAAATAATATGCTATTTTATAATTAACTTTTTGTGACTACCCTCAATTTTATGTTTCATTGAATAGGTAGGTACATATTTACTCTAAGAATTTATTTTGTCTCAACCTTTAGCCTACAAAATTAGTTACAAATATTTATTTTGCTTATGAGGCTACTTTTTATACTGAAAAAATTTTGCGGGTAACATCACGGGGTACAGCTAGTAAGTATGTATATATTTGCAAACAAAAAAGTATCTATGTATTCTATCAGTTTCATGACTCCCATTTAAGAAGCTTTGCTTAGTTTGGTGTCAAATGGTGCTGTAATATCCTAGGATTTTTATTACTAAAGAAATTTACTTACTAAGGATTATTTATCAGTGCTACTTATAAGCAGAGTCTGGATTATTTAATCCTTCAAACTAAACATACTCTCTTATTACATAGTCGAGTTCTCATTAAAAAAAAAGACCAAAGAGTTTTTATTTTGGTGGCACTTTAGTTAAAATGTGTTTAAATAAATAGCAGAAATAAGAACTGGTAAGAACAGTTTGCTGAACAAACAAAAAGAAAAAAGGTGTTTGCATAGTGACTTCAGATTTTCAAAAGTGGAATAATTCACTTTTAAAGTAATGTTAATCTTATGTGAGCATAAAACAAAAGAACTTGCTCATATCCTTTTGTTTTATTTATATGATGACTCACATAAAGTCTTACATGATGCAACCAAACACTTATATTTTTTTATTGGTAAAGGTTAATTTGTTAGCATTTTCTATATACATATAAAGCAGACATAACAGAAATGACAAATAAAGATAAATTACTTTGGCAATGAAGTTAGTTTTGGCTGTGTGAAATAATATATGTATATAAACATTCATAGATACCTACAAATAGGTAACAATAATTATGATGCAGTTTGATTTGCACAATGTTACAAAATTGAGCATACAATTTATATTTCATAACACACATAAAATAATTTTAATCAATTTAAAAAATACGTGCGCAATAATTATTTAAAAATGTTTTTTCTAGAGTAAATAGCAAAAATTATTGCAATAATAATCTAGATCAACAAACCAACGATAGTAAACATGAAACGACGCTGCCTAGCGATTTCATGGTCAAGATTAGCAATAAAAAAACAAACAACTCAGGGAAAACAAAGGTTCTTGCGACCGACATTTACTGGATAAAAAAATCAATGGCAGGCCAAGGGAACAAGGGGAACGACACCAATATAACTATTAATATGTGAGCTAATTATTGAAAGATCGAAAGACCGTTGCGTAAGACATATCCTGTAAAAATAAAGCGCAAATTATTGACGTAAAGCATAAACATATAGTCTCCGCTCACCCAATACGAATTCCCAGGCATCGCAGCCCAGAGAGCGCTCGGGGACAATTTCCAGATCCAACATTATGCACAATACACTAAACACTAACTAAATTAACTAACTTTCACTTTATTAAACAGTTTTTAACAGTTAAAATACGCAATTACGCTGCCTTTTCTTTGTTTGCCAACTTTAGTTTTCAACCATTTTGTATTTGTCAGAGGAACTGTCATTACAAACAGCTGATTGTATTTTGCCAGGGGCGTAATTAGGTTTACATGTTTTTTCACAATTCGAAAGAAATATTGTTTTATAACTTCGTTTTTTTTTTGTCATAGTAGGCCTCATCCAAATGCGATGCGATAGGAATTTCTTTTACTTCATCTGCATGGGATTATCAGCTTTCTCTTTTTCTTATCTGTGCGCTAAATATTGTGACATTGCATGTGGATTAGGCTAACCAAGAAAAAAAAAAAATTTTTATTAAAAATAAATGTACACTTACTATTTTTATACGAGATATTATGTGAGGGTGTGAAAAATGGGTTGTTTGACCAAAACGCGTGTTGGGTTAATTTTGCAGCGCACGTATGCTAAGCTATTCATTTTAGGTATTTTAAAAAAGTTCTTTTACATAACATATTAAAGGAAATTTTCTGTAGGTTAAACTATTTCTTCGTAAAATGAGTAGGAAAGGAGACATTGTGAAAAAAAATGTTTTAGGCTTTTTCCAATATAGGCAAATAAGACATTCGGAAGGAGAAAGTAGAAATATTTTTTAAGAGATGACACAATATTATGTTGTCAAACAAGCTGCATAATTATACCAAATAATAATTTGATCATTATAATTCGTCCCTGGTGTACCTCATGACGCATGCGCAACAATCTCAACGGAAAAAAATCGTACTGAGCAGCTGTTTTCTAGATATCTCTTTCACACTTAGGACATTTGCCGTAATGCTTTTTCACTCGCATCAACAGTTTACCTGCTGTCTTTCTCTCGCTTTACAACAAAGTATCGCCCCATCTCTTTCAGTTGAACTTGTTTATTGATAATTTTGATGCGATTGCGACATTTCTTCACAAGCTGTCTACTGATCGTGTTCAAGCAAGTTTTCATAGTAACTATCTAGTAAAAGCAGCAATGTATACCTAAAATTAAGCTGAAAATTTTGTCCTTCATCGTAGAATTCTAAATTTATCTGATTACAGGGAAACGGTCTAGAATACTAACTAGACAGCCCGTCTCCTGTTCAGCCCTGAAATAGCCTTCTAGAACCAGTCCTATACAAACGGCATTTGTTGCCAAGGTGTTTGTTTCCATGACGCCTCTTTCGCCTTTTTCCCGCCAATAACCTTGGCGCGGTTTCCCGCCCACACTTAACATGCGTAAGTATTGTGCAATATGATGTTTATTTACATCTAAATAGAATTCACGTATTGTATCGTAACCGGAGATTTTGAAGATCAAAACAAAAACAAGAGCAATGAACGGCTGGCTGGACTAGCAACTATAGAACTGAATAGAAAAAGTAAGGTCGAACAAAAAGCGCGCCAAAAGACTGAGAGGTGACATTTTGACCGAGGCGAGACTTCAAGGCAATGATTTTTTCGAAATTTTAAGTGGTTTGTTAGTAAGTTTGTATCGGATACCCACCTATATTTTTACCTACTACATTTCAAAGTGCGCCTTTAGGTATAAACATGATTAGTTTTATACCTAAGGCGCACTTCGAAATAAGGTTTGGTTTGGTGTGTATTGAACATAATACAAATACAATACAATATGTTTATAGTAGGTATTATAGATAGATACACCTACAAATAATGCCCACCAACATCTTTGATTTTAGTTACAATCTAAAACTAATATCTACATTACCATACAATTTGACAGTCTGTTGCCTCATTGGTAGTAGATATAGTGGCGGGGCAAGACCTTAATTTGATGTGGGCTAGTTAAATTTCGCGAGGCCCTTGTCTCTTCTTCGAACGTGTATGTTACTACTATTTCATTCATTGTTCGCTGTCCATTGCTTTTATTGTTGCAATAATATTGACATTGGGGTGGTATGAGGAGGTAACGTACAGCGAAAAAAGAATGGAGTAGTAAATATCAAAAATTGCCGTTGAGAAACGCGACGGTATCGTAAACCAACGGAATCGGAATCTCCAGCTCTTCGCCGCAACAGCCCTGTTGGTTCATTGGTAGTATGTCTGCTCCAAGAGCTGAAGGGCGTTGGTTCGATTCCCACCCAGGACAAACACTTTGTGGTATAAACAAATGTTTGTTCTGTGTCTGGGTGTTCTGTATTTATTATAAGTATACATTTACAAACAAAAAAATATTTAAGTATTCTATCAGTATTAATTCCATAGTACAAGCTCTGCTTAGTTTGGGGTCAAATGGCGCTGTGTGTAATGTCCTACGATATTTATTTATCAGCAGCAGATGTTGCTATACTAAATAAAAATAAATTTGATATGTCAATAGTAATATTTATCGTTTTATGACGAGTAAAAGGCTTTTTACTCTGGATTTAAAGACACCCAAATTTTACTTCACGGTAAAACAGACGCCGGCAATGTCGTCGCTTATTAGCCTCCAATCGCACCTCTTGATCAACTCCAGATCCTCAAGCCGATACTTACCAGAGCCGTCCCATAGGCGAGAGCAGTACTCCATACACGACCTTACTTGCGCTGCAAACTAAGCAGCTGTCGGACCTAAACCAAGAGGATGTCATGCTTTTTTACTGTTATTTCAGCCTTCTTTTTAGCCAAAATTTAGAGTCGCCAAAAGAGAGACACACCAAGAAGCTAGGGTTTATCAGTAATCGGCAGGAATACCTACATTTAGAAAAGAGGGAGACAGTAACTACAATTTTTTGACAAAAAATAAACACGCCGAGTCTTTGAAGTAAGATTACGTGTTAAAAATAATTTGGCCATATTTCATTTCATAATTTCAAGAGACGAAAACCATTTGAAACAATTTTTTTACTTTACATAGTAGTAGTAAAATTGAAAACAGAAGAAGACATAGACGTGGCGACTTTCTACGTGACAAATCTTATACAGGAAGCTGCATGGCGTGCTACACCGACACTGATGCACAATACTCAAAAAAATAACATACCACTGGAAATACGTAACAAGCTGGAAGAAAAACGCAAGAAGCGAAGACAATTGCACACAAGCAGATCCGATCGGGATAGGGCGGAATACAACAAAATCTCTAGAGAACTAAAACAGTTAATCAAAGATAACCAGAATACTGACTTTCAAGAAAAACTGTCTACACTCTCAGCCCATAAGAAGGACAATTACTCGTTGTGGAAAATAACTAAGAACTTTAAAAGACCACATAGTCATGTGCCTCCGATAAGAATATCTCCCAATGACTCTTGGGCTAGAAGTGGAAGTGAAAAAGCTGAACTCTTCGCTAAACACCTCAGTGAAGTATTCACTCCAAACTCATCGTCTATGACTGAGTTTGAAGAGGAGGTGGATAAATTAATCAATAGTGACCAGCAATTATCACCACCCCTGAAACCTGTTAGCCCAAGAGAACTAGCACGAACAATAAAGCACTTGGAAAATAAAAAAGCTCCTGGTTATGATCTTATAACTGGCGAGGTCCTCAAACAACTACCTAGAAAAGCAATCGTGTTTTTGACTACACTGTTTAATGCTATTTTTAGAGTACAGTACTACCCAAAGCTGTGGAAAATATCACAAATTATTATGATTGCAAAACCAGGGAAACCACCAACGGAACCAAGCTCATACAGACCTATAAGTCTCCTTCCCCTCTTATCCAAAGTGTTCGAAAAAACTTTTCTACAAAGACTAAAACCCTTTCTGAACGAAAACACAGTAATACCTGATCACCAGTTTGGGTTTCGGGAAAAACATTCAACTGTAGAACAAGTTCATAGAGTTGTCCACAAAATAAGACAATCGCTAGAGAAAAAAGAATACTGCTCTGCAGTATTCTTAGACATCCAGCAGGCATTCGACAAGGTCTGGCACAGGGGACTGTCGTATAAGTTGAAAACCCTCCTGCCTAACTCATTCTATATGATCTTAAAATCTTACCTTGATCAAAGAAGATTCCAGGTTAAATACGAAGAACAACTCTCGAAACTATACTATATCACAGCTTCAGTACCGCAAGGATCTGTGCTTGGCCCAGTCCTCTACTCAATATATACAGCAGATCTGCCTGAAACAGAAAATGTTGTAACTGCAACTTATGCAGACGATACTGCATGCCTTGCAAGCGATGCAAACCCAGAAAAAGCAACACTAAAGCTTCAGATACAGATCAACAAAGTAAACACATGGCTGCACAAGTGGAGAATAAAACCTAGCATAACCAAGTCGGTACAGGTGACATTCACGCTCCGCAAGGGCGACTGCCCACCTGTGCATATGGAAGACAAACCATTGCCAAGCAAGAGCTGTGTGAAATATCTTGGCCTTCATTTGGATAGGAGATTGACCTGGGCTGACCACATAAAAACCAAGAAAACAGAAGCTGCATTACGATTCAAAGAGTGGTCTTGGCTGCTGGGGCGACAATCCAGACTGTCCCTTTAACAAACTGCTTGTTTACAAGGCTATTTTGAAACCAATATGGACATATGGAGTGGAACTTTGGGGCAGTGCTAGTGACTCAAACCTGGAAATCCTCCAGAGGTTTCAGAACTCCACTCTAAGAACAATCTCAGGTGCACACTGGTTTGTGAGGAACAAAGAAATCCATGATTACCTTGAGATGCCGACCGTAAAGGAGGAAGTCTGCAGAAAAAATAAGAATTACAAAGGAAGGCTCATGAGACACACCAATGAATTGGCTAAGAACCTATTAACCCCACAAAATGAAATAACTCGCCTTAAAAGATGGCAAATTTTAAACTTAGACCAGAGAAAATAATTAATTTCTTGTAAACATATACGGTGCTGTTTAATGGAACTGCACCCACCCTAAATTATCGCAGATAAGATCTGATTATGGCTAATAGCCGATTGCAGATATTAAAAAAAAAAAAAAAAAAAAAAAAAAAAAAAAAAAAAAAACTTTACATAGTAATTCAGGATATGTATTATAGTATTTATTAATTTGTAACTTCCACATAATGTATAACGTCACATAAAGTAATGACAAAAACACATCGATTGCCTTATTTCACCAGACTAGTCTCTTAAATTCGACCAGGTTGGCTTCGCCCCAATCAGAGACTGCCTTAAAAGGGAACTCGCGTGAGTTTTTTCCATACAAACATAATCCCCTGTTTCCTCTCTGGAAAATGAAAATAATGCAATTATTTTTATAGATTAAACCTATATCTCCTAGAACGATGTCCCTCGCTCTTGAAATTTTGCATAAAATTATTATTTCAGAAGATATAAGCTGTCAAAAGTCCAAAATTTACAACTTTTCTAAGCATGATATTCAAAAAATCATATAAAAAAAACTTGGACTTAAAGGTTATAAAAAAATAAAGAGGGACATAGCCAAACTATTCAAAAAAGTATTTGTATTTCCGTGTTTTTTTTGTAATCTGTCTTGATAGGTGGAGAAAACTGGGGATTACTAGATGGCGATATGGTCTAATTTTTGTAGGTATATTCTGCCGGAGCTGCAGTTTCCCTATCGCTCTCTACGGGGAGCTGGGAGATAGCAATAGAATTTTCAAATTTGTTGCAGCCCGAGAGCGCTCTTAAGGGTCAAGTTCAAGCATGACCATCGCCTCTCTGTGACTGGATCGGCCTGCTGGCTCTTGCGTCGCTAGGTAGGTGTTATCGGTAAGTACTTACATACACGTGTACACAATATACATTATCATGCTACACGTGGAACACTCGTAACGGTAACTAGTTAGTTACCTGTAAACACCTCAATAGAAACATTACCTATATTTTGTATTTGCGTAGTTAGTAAACTGTAGTAAAATGTATGAAAAAGGCAGGCAGGCGTTTTCTCTTACCATCACGAGAGCGTCTCGTTCGTCTCATTACTATTTAAATTAAAAAAAAAAAAACAGTTTCCTTTTCACTATGTTCTGGGTTTCAATAGGGCACCAAAAATTGGGCAAATACAATAAAACAGTAACTAAAGATTTCCATGTCTCAAGACTTCACTCGAAGTAATTGCTAGTGATTTTTTTAATACGAAATAAGCTAGCATTTGACCATACTCTGCCTGATGCAAAGCAGGATGCAGTCTACGATGAAGCACGCTTACCTATTTATTCTGGATTTGAAGACAGAAAAACGCGGGAAAAACAGATGCCGGCAGAGAATTCCACATCCTTGCTGAACGAAGAATGTGGAAATCAAAGCGTTTATTCCGTACGTGGGAAATGTCCACCATGTATGGATGGCGCTTAGGGCGTGTCTGCCTAGCCGTCCGGTAATAGACAAAGGCTGGTGGAACCAAATTACGCAACTCAGAATACATTTTAGATTTAGGTCATGGATATGTAACTGCAACCAGTGGCATAGCTAGGTATCCATACATCCTGGTGCAAAATAAATATGGAATCTAAACTGGAAATATAGTTATTTTTTTTAGTTGTTTGACCACATCTCACCTGATGTTAAGAGAAGGCGTGGTCGAATATGGTAAAGCACACCTAGCCTGGAATGGAACTGGCTCTTAAGTGAGGCTGCCGGAACACACCGTTAGGTGCTTGGCGGCAGATATTCAACTTGAGGGTGGTAGCTAGCCAGCCGATTACTAGAACGTACCCTACCACCATACCGACATAGCTCAACGGATTAGCAAGTTGAAGTGGCAGTGGGCAGGGCACATAGCACGCAGAACTGATGGCCGATGGGGCAGCAAAGTTCTGGAGTGGAGACCACGGACCGGCAAGCGCAGCGTAGGACGTCCACTCACAAGGTGGACAGACGACCTAGTAAAGACCGCAGGAACGCGCTGGATGCGAGCCGCTTCCAACCGGTCTTTATGGAAGTCAATGGGGGAGGCCTATGTCCAGCAGTGGACGTCCTACGGCTGAAATGATGATGATGATGATGATGATGACCCTACCACCATGGAAATATACTAATAGAACTTTTCAATAAGTAAAGTTGCCCTACAACTTTGAATTATTTTTAACCGAGTTGCCATGAGACCTAATAGTCCACAGTAGGACATAGGTCTTTTTCTGCCCGATATAGTCTTACGTATATCGTCACTAATCTCAGAGCGTCCTGCACGTTTGTCAATTCGTTTCTAAAACACGTCTACCCCAGCGGTTGAGCAAATAAAGAAATGTCCATACTAACACACTCGATTCATTTATTTACAAAAACTATTAAAAAAAACAATCATCTATCTTTCTTTTTGTGTTTGGATTTTTTATGCTTAGACTTTTCTTTCTTGTGTTTACTTTTCTTCTTTTTCTTTTTATGTTTAACCTCTTTAGCATCCACCCAAGAATCCGAAGATGTAGAATCGACTTCTATCACGTCTCTATTTAATCGATCTTTCGAATCGATTTTGTCTTTTTCGACTGAATCGTTTGATTGTAATCTCTTTTGAATTGTTTCAGGAATTTTCGGTCCATAAACTTCGTCTGTATCCATGGTGCATTCTTTACTTGTTGCTGTTGAATCTGGTTTAACATTTATGTCCGGTTTATCTTGACTTGTTTTATCGATATTTCTTCGCCAGGAATTGAGCTCATCAAAGTCAATGTTAGCAAATATACCTCTCGGAGGCGAAGTGTTCCTATGAACGTTCTTGGGTGCTTCTACGAAATCATCTATAGTACTTGGAGGATTATTTTTATCCGCCAAATCATTTTCAGTCGATTCCTCTTCACTATCGCTTAGAAATATCGATTTATACAAGTCCATTTTGTCGAATTTGTCTATTGTTTCAGTCACCTCTTGACCTTTCTCTTTACTTTTCTCGGATTCTTTCAAAAACAGTTCGGCTACTGTCATTCTTTTCAAACTACCCTCATTTCCACCACTTGATGTGGAAGTACCCTCAATTTTCCTAAAGTTTATGGTATCAATATTGCTGACGTTACCGTCAGGTTTCCTGTCAATTTGATTAGGTTTTTGGCCAGATTTGGGGGTATCTCTAACAGACTTCGAGCCGCTGAACTTGCTCTGTTCTTTAGCGAAACTGTCTTTATCATGGACCGATGACTCCAGATAAGAGAAGACAGAGTATGACACTTTAGGTTTATCAGCTATCTTAGACTCCGTTCTGCGAACAAGAATTATATTTACTACCTTTTCTTTTCCATCCTCTGATTATGGCACAGCAAATATAATTATATTTTAAAAAATGTGCTGTCATTGTAATATAAATAGGCTTGCGTTTGACCGCCATCTTGATATTCAATTATGATTATGTATATATAATTTCGCCAATAATGTATGTTAAAATAATGAAAACAAACAAGACATTCGCAGGATGGTAAGAGGTAAAGGCTGTTGATGACCATTGCAGCAGTACCCAGAATTTATTAGCCCTTTGACTTTTTTTAATATACCTATATCACAATAATATTATAAAGGTGAAAGTTTGTAAGTGTGTGTGTTTTGTTTTTTAATTACTTTTTATCCCGAAAAAAATGCAGTGTTTACGTGGGAAAAGCGGGAAACACCGCGGGGCGGGGGCGCTTTTTATTTAAAATTATTATGATTTTAATATTGTTTAAATTTAATTTAATTTGTATTATTTAATTTTAATTAATTTGACTTGTTGAAAATTGACATATTTATTCATTGGCTATCTATTTAGCTGACATTTCCTAATTTTTGAAAATAATTGTTAACTTATTGCATGTTGTAGTCACCTATAATATGTGATTAAACGAACTTACAAAGTGAAGTTCTATCAATATTATATGAGTAAGCTTCATGCGAAGATATACTGCAGTGTTGCCTGTAGGATAAAAGTACTACCTGTTGTTTATATCTGAAGCATGAAGCTACGAATATATAATATAATTGCTGTAACATCTAGTTTTGTTTTTTTGTGTTGATGACCGCTGTGATTGTTGTGATTTGTAAATAAATAAATAAATAATGAGAATATTAAACAAGCGAGTAATAGCAAACGCATCGTTGAAACGACTTGTTATAGCTTTCTTACCTAACACCTCCTGGATCAGGTACATTGAAGCGCTTACAGACGACGCTGTCCGGCCGCCATGCAGTTTTCGTCCTTGTCATGACGCCGTAGACACCTTTTTCCGCCGCCGCGATTTGCTCGGGCGTCGCTAGACCATAATTGGACTTGCTTTTGGAGACAAGCGTGAGAGGGTTCGTGGAATCGTCCGGTTCCGAGCCGTGCGTGAATCTGAAACGTTGAAAAATTACGTTTTACATTATTAAATCAAAGAAACGGATTATCTATTTGTTTAATAGACAAAAAAATGACAATATTATCATTTTAAAAGACAAATTTAAAAAACCCCACGACAGGTGTATGGTATCATACTACTCCTAGTCAAGATACCCATATATTGAGGGAGTTAAGGAGAGAAAAAAGAGAGAGTTCAGGGAGAAAATCTTGGACCGAATTTTCATCAAACATAGCTAGGAACACTCCAGACTAATTTACCTTTCAAACAATAAAAAACAAAATCAAAATCGGTTCCTCCGTTCGGGAGCTACGATGACACAGACTGTCTATACTTCTATATTATAAAGAGGAAAGGTTTGTATTTTTGTATGTAACAAATAAACTTAAAAATTGCTGGACCAATTTAAAAAATTCTTTCACCTTTGGGAAGCTACACTATCCCCGGATGACATAGGCTACTTTTTATCCCTGTATTTCCACAGGAACGGGAACTAAGCGGGTGAGGCGTCCGCTAGTATAAAATATTTAAGACCAAAAATGTAACCACATCTTAAGCGAATAGAACATCCGAACTTTTAAATATCATAGAACATTACACACTGCGCCATCTGACCCCAAACTAAGCAAAGCTTGTGCTATGGAAATCAGATTTTTGTTAATTCCTTTTTTTTTTAATAGTTGACAGGCTAGGTGTTTGACCACAGCTCACCTGATGTTAAGTAACGGTGTGGTCGAAGATGGTAAAGCACACCTAGCCTGGAATGCAACTGGCTCTCAAGTGAGACTGCCGGAACACACCGTTAGATGCTTGGCGGCAGATTGTACATATTATAGTACACCCAGACACAGAATAAACATTTTTTTATATATCACAAAATGCTTGCCCTGTGTGGGAATCGAACCCACGACCTTCAGCTTTTGGAGCAGACATACTACCAATGAACCAACAGGCCTGTCAACCAACAACTTTGATTGCGCACTGTATTTTAAAAAAAACCTTAATATCTTTGTATCTTAAAAATTATATGGGACTTCTATAAAAACGTGTTTATTTCTTTTTGCTATAATAGTAATATAAACATACCTGTCTCCCATAATCCCGGTCAACGGTTTATATAGCTTAGCTGCCTGGTCAAACTCCACAAGCTCCCTCTCTCTTTCCCACTCGCTCAACCTATCTGTACCGTTATCCTTTTCTAGCAGACTATCTTTGTCCCTCAAGTAAGATTCGTATCTCGTTTGCTTAGCTGGATTAGAAGCAAACGGTTTGAAGACATTAACCAACTCTTTGCCGGAATCTTTTATCGATATAAAATCCGGAGTGCTCGTCATTGGTTTTGTTAAATCAATAATTTTTTCAACTGTTCTATTGTTTGGTGATATTGTTTCGTCTTGTGAAGTTGTGTTATTGTTTTGTGATGTTATGCTGTTGTTTGATGAAGTTGTGTTATTGTCTGAAGCTAATTCGTTTGTTTTATTTATATTGTTTGTTATATCTATCTCAGTAGTGCTTGTAGATATGAAATTGACATTTCGACCGACAATTTTGGCGATTAGATCCTCTTTCGTGTTTGTTTGTTTGCTATCTTCTGTTTTAGGTTTTGGAGGAGCTTCGCCCAGCAAGGCGCCACGGGCTTCAGCTGTTAGTTCGTGACGGCCTAAACCTGAAATTATTTTTTTACCTTCAGTTGACCATGAGATCAAAGATTTTGTTTCGTGAGTTAGTGAATAAAGAAATAAATGCGATAAACCTTAAACTCTTAAGCATTGCTCATAGATCAGTGGTTAGCGCGGTCGGTTCGCACATTGGATAGGTTCAAATTCCAACAATAAGCTTATGCTGCCAGTGTAGGAAAACATTGTAAGGAAACCAGTATACATTTAATTTTAACTATTTTCATCCCAAATGTAATGTGCAGTCAAATTCAAATTTTTTATTGATAACACAAAACTCACAAATCATTCAAAACCATTCATATTTTTTAAAAAAATATTAAAAATCATAACATTAAAAAATTATTTAATTTTTCTTTTTTTATGTTGGCGTCTCATTTTGTGCACTTGTTTTGACATTTTCAAGTTTCATAAGTTAACAAGTAGTCAAAGTCCAGTCTTGGTCAAGTCCTGTCTGTGCCAGTCAAATCCAATCCTGCTTTAATAAAGTAGCAACGTCTTTACAATAAGCATCGTTGACGTACAAAAAATTATAATTACTAGTAATTCAATAATCTCTTATTTTTACAATCATCATCATCATCATTTCAGCCGTAGGACGTCCACTGCTGGACATAGGCCTCCCCCATTGACTTCCATAAAGATCGGTTGGAAGCGGCTCGCATCCAGCGCGTTCCTGCGGTCTTTACTAGGTCGTCTGTCCACCTTGTGGGTGGACGTCCTACGCTGCGCTTGCCGGTCCGTGGTCTCCACTCCAGAACTTTGCAGCCCCATCGGCCATCAGTTCTGCGTGCTATGTGCCCTGCCCATTGCCACTTCAACTTGCTAATCCCTTGGGCTATGTCGGTAACTTTGGTTCGTCTACGGATCTCCTCATTCCTGATTCGATCTCGTAGGGAAACTCTGAGCATAGCCCTCTCCATAGCGCGTTGTGCTACTTTGAGCTTACCAAGAAGGCACACAGTCAGAGACCACGTTTCAGCGCCATAAGTCATCACTGGTAACACACACTGGTCGAAGACTTTCGACTTGAGGCACTGAGGTAATTCGGACGAGAAGACGTCGCGCAGTTTTCCGTATTTTTACAATAGGAGAGTCAAATTTGGCCTTCACAGGCCACAATCGAATCAAAAACCTGGCCTGCCAACAGTAAAAAAGAAATCAGTCAGTACCTTGGTCCCGGGGTGTTGCGTCGATAGCTTCGAAGCGACTTCGTCGCGCTCCGGCTGCTGCGGGGCTGTAGTCGCGGGGAAGCGCGGGGGGAGGGAATGCAGACACCGCGGGGAGGGGCTTTGACGCTCGGACAAATCCTTCCAACACCTGAAAAAGAGTACCGAAGAACACGACATTACATCACACACATCACATCACATCAATGTATGTCTATGCTGTGTTTGGTATTTTATTTACATATATACATTTTTAATGTATTCGAATGATATGATGGCTTGTTAAAGTTTTTTTAGAATAATGTCCAAAATTAAATAATTATAATTCAAATATTTATTCAACTGTCAGTTTTTTTAATGCATAAAAGTAATCGTAATCATATTTTATTGATAACAAAGTTAGAAAAATGTCCAAAATTAATTTGTTTGTCTTAATTTGTTTCGTTTTTAGTGATAATAATTTTGACATTGTGCATTTATAGATTTATTTTAGAATTTTTAATTTTTGATATAATCTATACTGATAAATCAATAAAAAAAAGAAAACATACGTTATTGCTTTTTTCTTTCGGCTTCTTCTTGGCCTCGTCTTTAGAAGGCCCCCCTATGGCAAAGTCGTAGTGTGACATGTCTTCTCTCGCGTAAATATCCTCGTCGTCCGCTTCGAATGCACCCACGCCGAATGCTTGGCCGCGAATCGAGACCTAGAAAGTAAAGACAACATTTCAATGTGAAAGTCTGCTTCGAACAGGCACATCTTTTTTGTTGACATCTGAATACCTCAAGCTTTATAAACCCTTGCAACCCTTTTCATTAGAGTATTAGCTTCGGTTTTAAAAGTAGCCTATGTCTTATTAACAAATGCACCATGGTACATCACAAATGACCGTATACATCGGGCCTTAAAGATACAGCAAGTTAAAGAAGAAATCCATTGACTATCTATTTAGCTGACATTTCTTAATTTTGTAAATAATTTGTAAACTTATTGCATGTTGTCGTCACCTGTAACTGCTATCACATCTAGTTTTTTTTTTTTTGTGTTAATGACCGCCATTACTGTTGTGATGTGTATAGTGTTGGTGATCTAATAAATAAATAAATAAATAAATTATACAGCGAATTACAAGAAAAAGATCCTGATGCATCCCAATAAATTGGCATCAAACCTATTGAAAGCAAAAACTTTCAGGAGGCTCAGAAGAGTAGCTCCCCACAAGACCTGCTATAATAGCAACATTGATGTGGATACGCCAATGGGTGTATACCAAGCGTGCCTAAACTTTATAATATGGCACAAACAATGCTAAATGTCAATAAGGACAGATTGCAATAAATATATAACTACAAAAAAAAAGTCTTATTTCAGGGTCTAAAATACCTACATGCTAAATTACACCAAGATCTGTTCAGTAGTATACGCGTGAAAACGTAACAAATAACTAATCAGAACCTCCAGATCAGAAGTCAGACATTAATTTCGATTCTAGTATATTGTCTGGTAACTCTTCAAGGGCATTGATTCCACTCACCTTCTTGCCTTTATCATTCATTTTCAAATGACTCTTCGAACTGCTGGCCCCATATTCTCCAACCAAGTTACCAAGAACCGAATGCCTGCTAAGACCCTGATAGCCCAGTCCAAAGCGGTCACTCTTACGATGAAGAAGATAGGGTTCATAATCGTCTGGGGCAAACATAGTGTCATATTCAAACTCTGAATCAGACGACTGGGAATCTTGATCTTCGGGTTGTGCCGGCTGGAATAAAGAATATTGATAATTTATTTTTATAAAACCTCCTCATCTTTTTGGTGCTTCACAACTGCTGGAGGCTTAGCAAACACATTTCTGTATAACATTATATGCATCTGAAGTTTATTTAGAAAGAAAATATGTAGTTTTTATTTTGTAACAAAACCGACACAGCAACAAACAGAGATGTCCTGCACTGACATCCCGCTTGGGGTGTATTGTGCATTTCCCCCTGCCAGCGTCTACCCGAGCCAACCCAGCTCCTTGAAGTACCGGAGCGAGGCTCTGGGCCGCTGGCATAGTAGCTCCAGTGCGTGAGACGAAGTTAAGCATGATAGTGAAAGAAAAGACAATTACAAAATAGAGGCTCATTTCAACATAATGCTGGTCATACTAAGTGGTATGACGAGCGCTGGTCTTCTGGTGAGCCCTTATAGTTGAAACAAAATACATAATACTACTTTCTCTAATCTAACTCGCCTTTCACGTTTTTGAATTGGCATAGAAAGGCATTCCACACTAATTGAACTTAAATTCTGAAGAATTATGTTTATGTTCTTTTTTGTGCATGTTTTTTAGAGTTATAGGTCAAACACCCCTATTAGAATTTCAATACAACAATAAACCTCTTTATGTAATTTTGCTGCCGCAAATTATTTTTGTCGAGTACCTCCTAATGATCAACTGGCGTACCTCAAGTGGTGTATAATTATGTGGTGTACTTTGAGAAATCTTGACCTAGCAAATGAGAGTCCAAATATCTACGATTTAAAATTTTGAACAATAATTATTAAAAAACTAACTGCGCCCTGCGGTATTACCCGCTTCATGTTTTCGCGATAAAAAGTAGCGTATGTGTTAATCAAGGGTCTCAGCTACCTCCATACCAAATTTCATCTAAATCCGTACAGTAGTTTTTCCGTGAATAAATAACAAACATCCATCCATCCCTCCAAACTTTCACATTAGTGGAATTTACCTCTCTCAATTCCTCGGGTATATAGCATCCAAACACTCTCTGCTGTTCTTTAGCCTTCTTCTTCTCTTGCCGTGTGACCCGGTCCCCAGTGCCTTGACCTGGCCTCCACCCCATGTCCCGGAGCATTCTCACTGCAGCCGTTTCATGGACAGCCTTGATCAACTGCCCTAGTACTGGTTCACCTGCAGTTTTGAACTAAATTATGAACACGAGGCTCTGTGTGGGGAGGTGCAAGTGGAAGGTGTCAAAGTACTAAAGTGCTGTATTAGTGACTGTTCACACATACTCATGACATATACGTTAAGAACACACAACAAAAGACATATGAGACAGTATCTTGTCATAGCCATAATAATATGAATAACTAGCTGCACCCCATGGTGTTACCCGCTACATGTTTTGGGGATAAAAAGTAGCCTATGTGTTAATCCATGGTCTCAGCTACTTCCATACCAAATTTCAACTAAATCCATGTAGTAGTTTTTGCATGAAAGAGTAACAAACATCCATCCAACCTTTCACATTTATAATATTAGTGGGATATATTTACTCAACTTACCAGGTATTGGTCCATCATGGAATGATGATCGTTGTCTTTTCTGTCCAGAGAACTCACTGTGTGTCTGCATAGACTTTGGGGCTATGCCAAACTCACTGCGATCCTCTTCGTCCATGAAGTCTTCTAGTCTCTGACTCTGTGGACACATAACTCATGTTAAAAATTAAACTGCACTTCAATTATCCATTCCTTCCACATTAAAATTAAAAGTGACTTTATAAACAATATTTTTAAGAAGACTGGGACACCATTTTTAGCATAATAGTAATACAATCTTGCAGTTGCTGTTTCTGTATATCTGTATAAGTGCACCTGCGTTAAAACTGGTTCCACAGCTGTAGTAGTTAGCAAGATAACTGATACAGATCCAGAATAAGGACACTTCATGTGACTTCACTTTGAATTTGATGTAGAATGCTATAAGTAGGTAGATTTATAATTTAATTTTATACTGCATGACTGTATGAACAGATACAAATTAAAATGGTTTCCCTGAACTTTAATAATGTAATATTTTCAAATAGATTACAATATTATAATCTGATAAATAAATTAAAAAAAAAGACTTTATTCAGATTTCTGAGTCAGTCAGTCAGTCAGCCTAAATAAGGCAAATAAGCAAGATCAATGCTTTTAACACAGTAGTACATTTTAAACTCACAGAACTCTGAGCTTTTTCAGTGCGAGAGCTCTTAAAAGTACTCGGCGTCCATCCTTCTTGGCTACCGACGGTATTCCCGAATCCAGCTGAGAACCCTCCAGTAAAGGCTCCATGGAATCTTCGTCTTCCATGAGCATCCACCGCATACTGGTCCGTAGGCTGCTGGTACTTTCTCTTCGAAGGGATTTCATCTGGATAAACATTAAAGTAACGAAACTATCATCCGTAAACCATCCGATTGTAAAATTACGACTGTGACTTAAACAAAAACTAACCTTCTTCATAAGGTTCAAGCGGAGTCCCATAGCGAATAGCAATATCTTCATCAGAGTCTGAACTGCTCATGATTCTAAGAGTTATTTACATCTGTAAGAAACCTTCAAAATTCTACGAAAATGAAACGATCAGATAATTTTTTTTTTTTTTCGTTAATTTGCCCTTTCGGGCAGGCTAAAGCTATAAAGCCATACTGCCTCGTCTTCAGTGTTATTTCTGCTGTATCTTATCTATGGTTATCGTCAAAGTCGTCTTAGTCAAATCCAGTTCATGTCAGTTCGTGCCAGTCATGCTTTAGTAAAGTAGTGGCAACTTTACTATAAAGCTTCGATGGAGTTTTGGAAGCAACACGAAAACTCATGTTTCACCACATTATATCATTTTCCCACACTCGCGCTTGTAATTCGGCACTTTATGAATAAAACACCACCATTTTTATGCATAAACACTCTTCACTCTTCCCGCGTTCCCGCCAAAACTCCCGATCAGATAACAATCCCAAAGGTTTTTTGGCGGGAACGCGGGAAGAGTCGTGTCGCTCCGTTGTATTTTTTTCCAAAACTAGTGTTTTGTCGAGTGTTTATGCATAAAAATGGTGGTGTTTTATTCATAAAGTGCCGAATTACAAGCGCGAGTGTGGGAAAATGATATAATGTGGTGAAACATGAGTTTTCGTGTTGCTTCCAAAACTCCATCGAAGCTTTGTAATAAAGTTGCCACTACTTTACTAAAGCATGACTGGAATTAACTGACACGAACTGGACTTGACAAAGACGACTTTGACTAAAACTAGCTACGATGGCACTTATTTAACTTTTGAAACTTGAAAATACATAATTACTTGACACTGGCAAATGCTAAAACGCGACGCCAAAACCAAAGAAAAAAAAAAAAAAAAAAAAAAAAAAAAACAATCCCAAACAATGTGTTTTTTTTTTTTTTTTTTTTCTTTGGTTTTGGCGTCGCGTTTTAGCATTTGCCAGTGTCAAGTAATTAACAATGTGTTTTGTTGATTTCTTCCAGTTTCCAATTCAATGGATTAAAATTTGATGTTTTTTTTTTCTTTGGTTTTGGCGTCGCGTTTTGAGCATTTGCCAGTGTCAAGTGTTTTATATTTTCAAGTTTCAAAAGTTAAATAAGTGTCCTCGTATCTAAAGTTATAGTTAAAGTCCAGTCTTGGTTAAGTCTAGTCCGCGTCAGTCAAGTCCACTCATGCTTTAGTAAAGTAGTGGCGACTTTACTATAAGCTTCGATGGAGTTTTGGAAGCAACAGAAAAGTCATGATTTACCACATTATATCACTTTCCCACACTCGCGCGCTTTTAATTCAACATTTCACAAATAAAACACCACAATTTTCATACGCGTAAAAACACTAGTTTTGGAAAGAATACAATGGCGCGACACGATTCTTTCCGCATTCCCGCCGGCAACTGAAAATTCCTGAAATTTGATCAAGTTTGGAATTTAATTAAATATACAGTTTTTTTTCTTTTTTTGGTATAGCTCTTTGTGCATTTGCTAGCATCAAATATTTCTATTTGATTGTACAACAAGATTATTTTCGATCATGTCCTTAAAATAAAAGTGACTACTGCAAGCTTTCACGGAGCAACACATATCGTTTCCTCATCTGTGTATAAAGGTTTAGATAGTATGATTGAATTACCCACGACGGAAAGGAAACGGTATGCCGTTTCCGTCGTGGGTATCATCATATCATCATGGGTCGCATAATTATACATAATTATGCGTTTGGGGTGAGAGGATGTTTGTTTGTGCAAATCAAATTCTTATAAAGTATTGTCTTCAATCGGTATTGAATGTACATTCTTGAATAAAGGGAATTTTACATTGATAAGATCAAAAGCTAAATTCATTCCAGGCAAGGTATACCATGTCGCTAAGCGTCACATAAGCTGTGGTCAAACACCCACCCTGCCAACTATAAAAAAAGCTAAAAACAAATTAGATACTTATGTTAGCATCTAATTTTAAATGAATAAAAAACTATTTATCTTTAACATAATCTTTTTTATTACTAGTTTGTATTGTACTTGCAATTTTGCAACTACTGAAATATCATACGTTATTATTTTGTGATTATTCTTAAAACTTGAGAGCATCTTAAATAATGGAAGCTTTTGAGCAAGTTTAACACATGAGATTTTATCAGGTTTTAATTTCATTGTAAAAAAGTGTCCTTACATGTATGTATGTCTTTACACAGATTTGTCATCCATTCACAAAATAATATCTGCTACTATAAAATCATGTTTACATCTGACAACATATCATTGATAACACGTTGCAATTTCACTACAGTATGAAACCTATCATCACCATTCAAACAATCACTTAATAATTTATCAAAAGTCTTATAGTTTTTTAATCGTTCCGGTAATGGATAGAGTAATGGTTTATCGTCACCAGCCAGTACGTAGCAAGCTGCCCAAATATTATGGTCACTTAAGTGGTGACGACAGATCTTGTCTATGGAAAATGAAAAGCCAGTGTGGTTTCCTCTCAAGTAACGCTTGTACCACAGAGGAAGGTCCTGAGGAGATATCTGCTTGTCAAGGATTATTACATCTTCTAAATCCACAAAGGCGATAGTATCTTGTGCGTTGGCTACAATGTTGTCGATTGACCAGTCCATTGGGTAGAAACGGAATCTGTAACAGGCAATAGTGATTTCTATAAGCCAAGAAATTCGTAAACTTATAATATTATGCTTCACAATTGCCTTTGCTTTAGGCCGCTCGAGCAAAAGTCTTACAGTGGAACTTTCCTTCACACGCACAAAATTTTGTTTCCAAAACATGTTCCTTGTAAGAACTGCTGATGTGTGGAACTCGTTGTTAGTGTCTGTGTTTTCAACAAAATACAATCCGGGGTTGTTCAAGAAGAACGTGTAGCGATGATAGCTCAGTGGTTAGCGCGGTAGGTTCGCATGCCGAAGGGCGTGGGTTCAAACCCCAACAATGAGCTTGAGCTGCCGGTGAAGGAAAACATCGTGAGGAAACCAAAGCATGGTGGTAGGGTACTTTAGTACTCGGCTGGCTAGCTACCACCCTCAAGTTGAAAATCTGCCGCCAAGCATCTAACGGTGTGTTCCGGCAGCCTCACTTGAGAGCCAGTTGCATTCCAGGCTAGGTGTGCTTTACCATCTTCGGCCACACCTTCACTTGACATCAGGTGAGCTGTGGTCAAACAACTAGCCTGTCAACCATTAAAAAAAAAAAGAAAAAAAAAAAAAAAAGAACGTGAATAGGTATTTTCTACAGGCAAACATGCTTCATTTTCAGCCACATCGTCACTTTCCACCAATGAGATTGTGGCCAAATGTTGACCTATTCGGATGTAAAAAAAAAAACAGGGGTCAGCAACATTTTGGCAGGAGCCACAAGGTGGCAAAAAGTATGTTGATCAATATTTATTTATATCTCGAGATGTAATTTATATTACAATATATCCCATAGTGAAAAGCCAGCTTTAAAATGCCCAGCAATGTGATGTTGAAAGATCAGCCTTGCCCAGTACTGTTAACTAGAAATACCAACCGATCATGTTTATAAGTGAAGTCCATTGCAGCATTGAGTATTCCTTTAGCAAATCTCAATTTCCTAATCCAATCTAAATGCATCAGCGAAGAGATCGGATCCCCTTCAAATGCCACAAGCTCGAGTCTTCCGCAGACCCCTCCATATGCAGGTACAGGCCAGCCACGTGACTTCGGCATCAACTAAAAAAAGTCAAATATATTTATTTACAAAGGTATCGTTTTGTCACCATTTATAATACAGTTTTATGTAATTTCATCAGATTTTATTTGGTTTGGACTTTGATATCATACTTTTAATTTACTGTTAGGCTTTCATTTCAGTACTGTCCCATCTGATACTAAGATACAGTCTAGAATAGAATTATTCTTGCCTACGCAGTCACATGTTTATTGAAAAAATTACCTGCAAAATAATTGGCTCAGGATTAATCATAAGCGTGGTCCAAATGTACATTAAATCAAATGCAGTATTGGGTGATTTAAAATTCACAACTGGCTGTATTAGATCACGAAAGCTGAATGAGTATGGGCACATCACCAGGCCTCTCCTGGGATCAGTGTTTGGCCATGTCAAGTTGTATGCAATAATTTTATCAATTTTCTTTAGTAGCTCAGGAACATTATAAGCTATGTCAGTTGGTTGACAGTTTCTATTCAGCTCAAATGTTTCACACAGGTTTGCATCGAGATTTCTTAACTCCCAGTCATGAGCTAGCTTTTTAAGAATAACTCTTCTGTTATACCGTGTATATCCATGGTAAATATTTTTAGCATTAAACATACTTGTCCAGTCAAGCTTCTCAAGTATTATTTGCTGGGAATATAGCTCTGGACATACAGAAACTCCGTAGCAGACAGGGCAGCGTTCTAAATTTGTTAATTTCATTACTCTTGGAAACTTTAGATCGCCGAAAAGTAGTACGGAACCGTAAAATGAAATAGCGAAAACTACGCCAGCGAGAATCATACGTTTGTAACATTTACGGCGTAATAGCCTCATTTTGTCAGTCATCATAGATTTTTATATTTTAAAATTGTCGAATAATTCAGTAAACATAATTTATTGACAAAAATCCGCCAAAATCGTAATTTACTTTCATCGGAAATATTAATTCAACAGTAGCTAACATTAATCAATATCACGGGGCCAGTAGTAAAACACTGGATAATTGAATATTGATTACATTCTAAGACTCGACATTTAATTGAATATAAGATATGACTAAATTTAATTTACATGCTATACAGAATAGTAAAATTTTAAAATTCGGGCAAATGGCATAAAATCCAAAATATAAGTAAACAATAAAATTTGACGTTGATTGCTAGAAAGAGTAGAAAGACAACATTTTTTTTTCTTATACTAACCGGAATTTCCTTGGATCATTTTTTTTTTCTTTGGTTTTGGCGTCGCGTTTTAGCATTTGCCAGTGTCAAGTAATTATATATTTTCAAGTTTCAAAAGTTAAATAAGTGCCATCGTAGCTAGTTTTAGTCAAAGTCGTCTTTGTCAAGTCCAGTTCGTGTCAGTTAATTGCAGTCATGCTTTAGTAAAGTAGTGGCAACTTTACTACAAAGCTTCGATGGAGTTTTGGAAGCAACACGAAAACTCATGTTTCACCACATTATATCATTTTCCCACACTCACGCTTGTAATTCGGCACTTTATGAATAAAACGCCACCATTTTTATGCATAAACACTTGACAAAACACTAGTTTTGGAAAAAAATACAACGGAGCGACACGACTCTTCCCGCGTTCCCGCCAAAACTCTTGGATCATTTATCATATTCAGCCATAGAAAGAAACAGGTTCGTGTATAAAAAAATAAGAGTTAGATTCCGTAGAATCTTCACAACAAAAGCAATTTAAATGACATGCGCTAAAATGTTAATGAAACAAAGTTCCTGCAATATTTGTCTGGTTCAATAAACGTTTGAGGCAGACGTACATTGAATGAGATATAGAAGTGGACGCGCTTAGATACACAGGGTATTTTTTGCGCTGGGCCGTCTACTCTAGCTACGTGGTTAATTGTATTACTTAGACTTGACTGCGACTTTTCAATATGAGTTTGATGCTTTTGTGATTTTCCTCCAAATATTACTTAACTTGATACTGGCAGAATCTACATAATGCGATGTCAGAAACGAAGAAGACAAAAATTTTCAAAGTTACTGTCATTTTGATTTAACTGTCTAAGTCACTATCAAAAAAACTAATTGTCAATAAAATCTAATCAATCATTCTTTTGTTGATCAATGGAATTAAAATCGCGGTCTTGTTGGTGATTTAAAATAATTAAATAAACAAAGATATCTGATGTAACTCAGAAAATTGATTTGATAATTCGCCATTGCTACACAGGCAATAGTCGTAACCATTATATTCAAGTCTTTTAAAGTTTATCTGATAGCTTTTTGCTTAAAGTTTTGATAAAATGAGTTATGTTTCGAATTTTATGGACAACTATTCTGCAAGCTTCTACGACATGCTCAGTAAGTGTTACTATACCTATTGACCTTCACTATAACTATAAACCCGTTTCAGATTTGGCAGTATAACTTAGTAATTCATAGATTTTTTGCTTAGTATATAACCTTAGAATTAAATTGAGAATCTGCTGTTACACACAATACTATTGTGTAAAATTCTTTTTCCAACTATTGTTCTTTCTGTATAGATATGTATATACTTTTATAATATAATATAATTACGTACTTAACAATAATATTTATTCTATAGATTAGGAACGATATGACAAAAAAAGAAATTGTTACTATTTACAAACAGCTTATTCATATTACTGGCGGCGATAAGTCCTGCACTAACATCTAGCTTGGGGTGTTTTGGGGCGATTTACAACCAGCTACGAAACTTGTTAATCTGGAAGCCCTAACCCCATAGATAAATAAACATCATGTAATTCAGCTAAATTCACAAGTAGTCTCTCTTACTGGCTTGGGTTAAGTAAGTTCTGAATTTGTGATTGGCTGAAATCATATTTATTGTTTGTGTCAAAATCTGTGATTGGCACGGACAATTTATTTTTTTATTTTTTTATTTAATGATTGACAGTCTGGGTGTTTGACCACAGCTCCCCTGATGTTAAGTGAGGTGTGGTCGAAGATGGTAAATCACACCTAGTCTGGAATGGAACTGGCTCTCAAGTGAGGCTGCCGGAACACACCGTTAGATGCTTGGCGGCAGATTTTCAACTTGAGGGTGGTAGCTAGCCAGCCGAGTACCAGAAAGTACCCTACCACCATGCTATGGTTTCCTCACGATGTTTTCCTTCACCGGCAGCTCAAGCTCATTGTTGGGGTTTGAACCCACGCCCTTCGGCATGCGAACCGACCGCGCTAACGACTGGGCTATCATCGCTACGAATTAAAATCCTTTGTCCAAATTTGAAATGTCAGGGCTGTAATAATAGCTTATGTAAAATAGTTAAAGTTTGAAATGACCCCTCCTATCCAATAGGAATCATCAGTCAGTAGGTTTTTTTTTTATAATTGGCCTGGTATTCTGTTAATCCAGAACACCAATGCAAATGTAATGATTCTAGTGTTTATGGTGGTGTTGGTGGTACTATTTTATGATCATAAAAATAAATAAATATAAACTAGTACAATTTAAGCATATTAAATATGTACCTGCATAGATAAAATCTTTATTGCTGCAGGGGCAATAGCATGTTGCCTACAAAGCATCTTGCATCTACAGCTTATCAATACTTTTTATCTCACTACTTATATATTGCGTTACTTTTCTTTGTATTTAACTATTAAAGGTTGTACTGAGCAGAAGGGTTATTGTGCTCAACAATAATATGTACAATTTGTACTATTGGCGTAATTCAGAAGAAAAAAACGAAGGACATTACACACAGCGCCAGCTGACCCCAAACTAAGCAAAGCTTGTGTGATGGAAATCAGATAACTGATAGAATACATAAATGCTTTTTTTTGTAAATGCATACTTATAATACATACAGAACACCCAGACACAGAACACACACTTGTTGATACATAAAATGTTTGTCCTGATTGGGAATCGAACCCACACCCTTCAGCTCTTAAGGCAGATATACGTATATAAAAAAAGAAACTGACAGATGGATTCACTAACTTATTGATCAACACACAGCTGACACCGCTGGGTCTAGAAGCATGAAATTTTGCACAAATGTTTCTTAGGTAACATAGGTGTGCACTAATAAATGATTTTTTTAAATTCCACCCCTATAGGTACAAAATAGGGGTTGGAAATTTATGTGAAACTTCTTTGTTTTTGACACATTGGTATCTATATTGAAACTATGCAAGAAGAGAAAAGAAAAAGAGTACAGAGTTAAAAAAAGGATCCTTGTAAAGAGTTATCAATCAATCTATGCAAAGCCAGAGTGGGTCGCTAGTACATTGTATATTTGGTCAAAAGTTCAAGAAACTTTTTGTATTAATCAATTTTTTTGATTTTTCTTGAAGATTTCAGAGTTTCTCAAAGTAAATTTATTTAGATGATAGAGTAGTAACCGGTTTTGGTTCTGGTCACATAAAGCTTCCAGATCAGCCCCATTTTTATAAATTAATCCACCATAGGCACAACCGGGTTTGGTTCTGGTCGCATAAAGCTTCCGGATCAGCCCCGTTTTTATAAATTGATCCACTGTTGGCTGCGTGCCTGTTCTGATTGTGAGAAGAGGGCCATAGTCCACCACACTGGCAGTTGCAAAGTCAGACTTCACAGATGTGACTACGTTTTTTGTCCGTACAACCAGGGGATAAAAGAAGCTGTCGCCTTCCTTCTATCCCGAGAGATATATACTGGATCTTATCAAGATTAGTATAAACTGGTATCTCCTAGTGCCTGTGTGTTCTGTATGTATTTCCAAAAAAAAAGTATTTTAAGTATTCTGTCAGCTGTCTGCAGCGGCGGCCTTAGCTGTTGCGAGGCCCCGGGGCGACAGACCATTTCTGAGGCCCTTTTTCTTTGTGTCCGTTTTAATAAAAAATTAGTTCGAGTGCTCGAGTGGCCGTAACATGCTTGCACGAATTATGAAACCGTATGTTCAAGTGGGGTTTGTGAAGTGCGCGAGATACACGTACGTATGTATACAAATTATGATAAAAACTTTTTTCTACTTGGGTATTTGAGGTCGCGAGGCCCCGGGCGGTTGTCCTGCTTGCCACCCCCTAAGGCCGCCACTGGCTGTCTGGTTCCCATAGTACACGCTTTGCTTAATTTGGGGCTAGATGGCGCTGTGTGAAATTTCCTCTTATATTTATTCAAAATCAGGCCAGTTGGTGATCAAAGCGGGCTTATACACGTTAACAAAATATGTTGGCGACGTGAAATGTCACGCGTAGAAATAAAATAAGCTAATTTAAGCATAAATAAAATTAAACTGAATGTTTAACGTCAGCAATGTCATATAAATTATGCTGATTGTTTATTTTCCCTTATGACTGGCACACTTCGTTTTCTACTTGTTTTTTTTTAATCCTCTCGATACTTAGGTTGCCTGAAGATATAGCTTTTAGCGATATGGCCGCTAGTTAAACCAATGTTTACGTAAGCGTAGGAAGAGGGAAGGCTTTGCTTACTTTTGCTGACAAGTAAGGGATGGGTTAATAATCACATTTTTTTTATTCTGCTTACGAAATACTCAAAGGTCCATTTACTGTAAATGAAAGTGTGGATTTCCGTATAAGCTCATTCAGTAGTAGCTCTGCTTCAAGAGTTTAGGGTGTGGGTTCGATTCCAGCTCAGTGGTGTTGGTTCACACGCCGAAGGGCTTGACTTCAAAGAATGAGCTTGAGCTGCAGTTGAAGGAAAAGATCGTGGTAAGGTATTTTCTAGTACTTGGCTGGCTAGCTACCGTCAAGTTGAATAACTGCCGCCAAGCATCTAACAGTGTGTTCCAGCAGCCTTACTTGATAGCCAGGCTAGGTTTCCATCTTCTATCATTTGTTACACTGTTACTTAACATCAGGTGAGCTGTGGTTAAACACAAGAGCTGAAGGGCGTGGGTTCGATTCCCACCCAGTACAAGCATTTTGTGATATGAACAAATGTTTATTCTGTGTCTGGGTGTACTGTATTATAAGTATGTATTTACAAAAAAAAAACTATTTAAGTATTCTATGGAGCGCAGCATACTGGGCGTAAGGTTATTAGACCGCATAAAAAACTCAGTACTGCGCTCCAAAACTCAGATCATTGATGTAACTCAAAAAGCTGCCATGCTAAAGTGGGATTAGGCTGGACACGTCTGCCGAATGCCAGCGGAGCTATGGGCGAAAACCACCACCGACTGGGTCCCGGAGGTTAAACGGCCACCAGGCCGGCCTAAAAGGCGGTGGAAAGATGAGCTCGATGCCCACAATAAAGAGTGGACCACAACAGCACACAACAGAGAGGTGTGGAAGGGGGGGAGAGAGGCCTTTGCCCAGCAGTGGGACAAAAAAGGGGTAAATAATAATAATAATAAGTATTCTATCAGTTATCTGTCTCCCATAGCACAAGCTTTGCTTAGTTTGGGGTCAGATGGCGCTGTGTGTAATGATATATTTTTTATTTTTATTTTATATTATAACGTCTATAAATGGTTTTAATCTAGTACAATTATTTCTGCCCCCGTAGTCCCACGATGATGGAAAAATCCTACCAAGTAAGAACCTAGTTATATTGCGTCATACGTACAGTCATATACAATACAATAACGTCAGCGCACCTTCATTTCTTTGTGGTCGACTTAATTTCAAAACAGTTAACCAACTTACACAAATGAAAGTGGCCAAGTAAACGAACTAACCTTTGGAACGGTTATATGCTTGCAGTTTAGTTTAGAAAAATCTATTGTGGCTCCATGACTTGCTCTACAATTAAGTAGGTGTATCTAATGTTATAGTACATACGTTCCCTAAACGGTTTGGGAATATCACCTATTGTTTTTCTAGTAGGTGTTAAGGACCTCTAAGCAAGGCGCTTGTTAAGAAGGACATAAATATTATCATTAATTGATCTGTAAATATTTTGTTTCAAAAATGACTTGTTGAATAAACTGTTTTTATTTTATTATACTTGGTGGTAGATCTCCTTAGCAGGAGGTCGTCTAGGTGGGTACCACAGCAGTATCAGATTTTCCGATCCCGACTAACCATCGAAAGTCTCAAAGTAATGACAGCCAACGCGGCGATGCCCAGGATTTTGTTTTATTCTGTGTATCGCTGCAATAGTTTTGGACAGGCGTTATCTCTTACCATCAGGAGAGCGTCTCGTTCATTTCATTTACTTAAAAAAGGCAGGGCGTGGTCAAACGCAAACGTATTTTGAATTTAAATAAAAAAAGACAAAAAACATTTTGTTTATATCACAAAATGCTTGTCCAGGGTGGGAATCGAACCCACACCCTTCAGCTCTTGGAGCAGACATACTACCAATGAACCAACAGGTCTGTCAAATCTCTGTATGTTGACTATCGCAATAGAAAAAGATTAATTAAAAATGTGTTTGAGATTACAAAAGATTCACAGAGCGGTTATATTATACACAAACGTCAGCACGTCCGCTGCTACCCGGAGCCGCTACCCGCTGAATACGAAAACGCGGTCTCAGTGTGATAAAGTTTTTATCTAAAAACACAAAGAATCATTAAAAAGTAACGCTCGAATGTAGTTCATTTATAGTCAGCATTTGCGCAAATAATGAACAGCTTGCAGAAAAGAATTTTATTCTGCTTGCACTTTAAAAATAGCTCACAGCCCAACCGAATTCTTATTGTTTACTGAAATGAAAGTCACATAGATAAACCGATAAATTAATTATGTAAACAAAAATGGTTATAACCATCTATCATTGACTTAGATAATTATTGAAATTAATTAATAATGTTATTGCTAGGGAGTGCGTACGTGCTTCAGTACTTTCCTGACGGTATCATTCTTGAGCGAGACTTCGCGCCATACGAACGCGGCAGTTTTTTTTTTAAATATATTTTTTTAGACATGCAGCTATCGTATGCATTTTAATATCGGTCGGTCGACGGGTTATCGGTGCATTCAAAAATATACAATTTTTTTTAAATTGATAAGCGATGGTTGAGACTCAGTGTGCTACTAGACCGGTAAAGAATTACATCATGAGTGATCTTTTGAAAAAACTCGATCAGGATACTACTAATGATTTCGTCAAGTTCGCGGTCGCCGTTGCTGGTTTCTACATGGGCATATATTTACGTATGTATTTTTTTTTGGCATAAAAATTACTATTTATTTCAAATTGCATGTCAACGTATAATAAGAAAAGAAATTAATTTAAGTTTAATTAATTAATTAATTTATAGAAGTTTATATTTTAGGCTTCTTTATTTTTTAATTATTATACCTATGTATAATTATGTAGTTAACTCAATGTTGTGTGTGTCACATGTCTATTTATTTATTGAATTAATTAAAACGGCTAAAATCAAGTTACATTTGTTAATAGTCATTTGCATAAAAAAAAGGTGAACATAAAAATATTAAAATAACAATTACAATTATAAATAATTTCAATTCAAGTACGTAATTGTAATAATAGTAAAATAATTAAATATCTCAGTCATAATAAAATAATGAATTAACAAAGTACAGTATAATTCAAAACATTTGAGTATTTTTGTCTACTACTATTTGTGACTAGAAACAGTGATTTCTATTTAATTTCCAAGCTTTCTAAATAAAATATAATTAAATAAATAAATATCGTAGGACATTACACACAGCGCCATCTGACCCCAAACTAAGCAAAGCTTGTACTATGGGAGTCAGATAACTGATAAAATACTTAAATACTTTTCTTTTTTTTTTAAATACATACTTATAATACATACAGTACACCCAGACACAGAACAACCATTTGTTTTATATCACAAAATGCTTGTCCTGGGTGGGAATCGAACCCACGAAATTTAAGTAATTATTTAGTTACTTCTGTTTTCTATGATGTGGTTTGGAAACTGTAACTTACTGTCATTATTTCTGGCTTAATTTTATTTTATACAAAGTTTTTTTAGAGTTTGATCATTCCAATTCCAACCCATGTAAAAAAAATTGAAACGCGGCCAAAATACGTTAGTGCAAATTAGTACGAAAAATGTTTTTAAAAAAATCTTAAAATTGGCAGCGCAGCGCACAAAGAAAGTAATCCTTTTTTGTGATTGCTTGTCTGCTCAAATTTTGTGTTAAAACACCGTAACTTTATTTTTATTTATACTCTTCGCGTTAAAAATAATTTATTTTTTCTGCTTCGACTGTAATTTTTAAGGCGAAGAACCTCGTATGACTTCGTTTGAAATACGTTTTTTCTTTGTTTTAGCACTGCACTTTGTTCATTTTGCCAGTGTTGAACATTTAGATATTTCCAAGTATTTGATGATAATCAAGTGAAATTTGTCTTAGTCATAGTCAAACTCATACAAAGTTAAGGACAATTTTAGTCAAGGCCTAGTAAAGTAGTGGTGACTTTACTAGAAGACTCGGCGGAGTTTCTACTTTCCATACTCATAGTAACTTAGCACTTACTAGCTGTTATCCACGACTTTGTGTGCATAGAATTTAACAAAACTGAATCTTTGGTGTCTTAACATTTTCCATTATGAAACGTCCTATATGTCAATCCAAATCCGTTCATCTGGTTTCCCAGACGTACAAACTGATACATTTATAATTTTATAAGTAGGACATTCTACAAAATTATGTAAACGCCCCCAAAAATAAAAGTTTTGGAAAATAATACAATCTGGTAATATGATTTTTCCGCATTTCTTCCAGAACCCCGAAATATATTTCAATGTATACGACCTACATGTAGTTTTTTTTAGGCACTGAACTTTTGTCATTGTTAACATTGGTGTGATACTGTTTTTTAATCGATACATATGAAATTAACTGAAATTAAATTAAATGAAATTTATTCATTAAAAATACGGTTTACATTGATGTTATTATTGAATTAGTTCTCCTTTTTTTCTGTGATTCGGCATGTGAATTTGGTCATGCAAAAATTACAGAAAATATCATAAATTAAAAAAAAAGCAATGTCAAGTTTGTTATAGATTATCGTCTAGCTAATAATTTAAAAATAAAAAATTATAATAATGAGTAGGTCCTATGTTTATGTCAAAGTATGCATATAATTTATGTTCGTTTTTTTATTGGTATTACTTTTTTCACTAACGCGTTGGAAAAAAGTAACAAATGGTAACTTTTCACGTCTGGTCATGATGATAAGACATGAACAATTATCATGTTGTATTACATAATGATTTTAGTAAATAAGGAAAGGTTCAATGATTTGATTCTTGTTAATTTTCCTTGGTTGTCTGTTGTAACGTAATGAAATCCATACGACCACAAACAACACACGTATTTACAGATTAAATACCGTTTTCCTGAGTCCTGCGGTTTTACCTCCAACTTCCCAGATTTACCATGTTTTCCGGCTTTAAAAACGCTTTATGTCTCAATACTATGTGCACTTTTCAAATATCACAATTGTAAATACTTAATAAGTAAAAATATTTTTTTAAGTTTTATTGTTATCAGAGCTAAAGATGTGTACCAAATATCAGATGAATCTGTCATTAGGAAGGGGGTTTAATTTAAATTATTAAATTTGACCTAATAACAACAACAAATAGGACCAATCTAAAAGTATGTGAATAAAAATATTTATATAATGCATATATATAAGACATTATGGGTCTCTATAAAATTTGAGATGTTGCCCTCGATTTCTCTGGGATCCCATCAGCAGATCTTGACTTCATGCCAAAGGGAAATATACCACCTGGGAAATATACCCTTTTAAACAAAAAAAATATTTAATTAATTAATCGGGGCACATAATGAAAAAAAAACCGGCCACGTGCGAGTCGGACTCGCGCAAGAAGGGTTCCGTACTATTATCTATAAAAACGGCAAAAAAACGTTTGTTGTGTGGGAGCACACTTAAATATTTTTTTTTTTGTTTTTTAGTATTTGTTGTTATAGCGGCAACAGAAATGCATCTACATGTTTTCGGAATAAAAAGTTGCCTATGTGTTAATCCAGGGTCTCAGCTACTTCCATACCAAATTTTATCCAAATTCGTTCAGTAATTTTTGCGTGAAAGAATAACAAACATCCATCCAAACTATCACTGTTTATGAGATACAGCCTGGTGACCGACGGGCAGACAGACAGACGGACAGCGGAGTCTTAGTAATAGGGTGTGGCTGATGAAATCGAGCTGTAGGAGGCGTACTTTAAAGCTTAATCGACCGAAAATTTTATCGTAATGTCATATGCAGTATGTTTGATACATTACGGAATTTGCTGACTGGCCGATATGGTTGCATTCGCTGTATTTGTAAAGTGACACTAAAAGGAATTCGTCACAAATTCAACAATTGAATGAAAAACGGAGCGCAAGAATGTTTTTTTTTTTATGTAAAAGCAATGATAGCTCAGATGATGATGATTGTTGTGATGATAGAAACAAGTTTTTTTTTATTGTGACAAGCTTAGTGTTTGATCACAACTTATGTGATATGTAGTCGAATATGGTAAAAACACCTGGCCTGGAATTAAAGGAACTGGCTCTAAAGTGGGACTGCCGGAACACATCGTTACGTGCTCGGCGACAGATTTTCAACTTGAGGGTGGTATGCTATGCTATGCTATGGTTTCCTCATGTTTTCCTTCACCGGAAGCTTAAACTCATTGTTGGGGGTTGAACCACGCCCTTTGGCGTGTGAATCGACCGCGCTAACCACTGAACTATCATCTCTATGTTGTTTGTTAGTTGTCACGGTAAACGGTCTTATAGCGAAGAGTCTCGACCAACATCTTAAGAGACTCGCTAGACGTAAGGCAGTGATCCTTGACACGGCGCGCATTGTGAGGAGGTTCCTCACTCTGCAGCCCTAACCATCGGCAGCTTGAGCCCAGCCCCGCTGCCGGTGGCGCCCTATTTTTTAAGTGTTTTAAATTATTTATGTTTTATATATAGGTATATTGTAATGTAAAAAAATTCATAAATTAATTAAAGGTAAAAAAATGACCATGAATATTAATAATTTTAATAGTTTTTCTTTTTTGTCGTAATATTATTAATAATTAATCATTAGTATTATTGCTTATTTTGCAATAAATAATTTATAGCTATTCATTAAGTAACTGACTGATGACTAACAAAATACTTATTGATAGCCTTTGAATGGCCGATATAAGTTATTTATAGAAGAAAAAAAAAGATGGATGAGGAGCAACGTCCTCAGAGCAGGTGATCAGTGCGTATCGAGAGCAAATGGCTTAACTTATAGTAACTTACCGTAGATATGTTATAGTTGTAACTTTATTCTGCGAAGCTAGACAATAAGCCTTAATACAATACAAAATTTTTCTAAATTATTGTTGACAGGCTAGGTGTTTGACCACAGCTCACCTGATGTTAAGTGAAGGTGTGGTCGAAGATGTTAAAGCACACCTAGCCTGGAATGAACTGGCTCTCAGGTGAGGCTGCCGGAACACACCGTTAGATGCTTGGCGGCAGATTTTCAACTTGAGCGTGGTAGCTAGCCAGCCGAGTACTAGACAGTACCCTACCGCCACGTTAAAGTTTCCACACGATGTTTTCCTTCACCGGCAGCTCAAGCTCATTGTTGGGGTTTGAACCGCCCTTCGGCATGTGAACTTACCGCGCTAACCACTGAGCTATCATCGCTACATAAGGTTTAAGAGCATCCTGTATAAATTATTACTCTAGAGTCTAGACACAGGACGTAGAGGCGAGACCTGGGAAGTGTACCATTTGAAACAAAAAAATATTTTTCCAAATCATTTCAGGCGTCTTGACTTGTAGGTACTTACATAAAAAAATGATTTCAACGAATTGAGAACCTCCGCTTTTTTAAAAGAGCTAATAACAAAAGATAAAAACAAAACAACATGGATTTCTATATACCTACAATCTACATAGTAGTAGGTACAACGGCGGCCTGAGCGCGCGGCGTATATAGTGTTTTATAAAACTAATCAGCTTTGCTTATCAGCAACTAGAACCTTGCACCTGGCGACAGGTGTAAAGCTCGCAGAATTACAATTCCCCGCATTTTTATAAAGATACCGAGTTCCATACCACCATAAGACGCAAAACACTAAACCAGACTTGGGATACAGGATGCTCTTGTAGACCAAGCTAAAAAGTTTAAAAACTATAAAGATTCAAGGTCCAAGATATTTATTGCTTCCATACAGTTCAAGATCTTTTAAATATAAAGTAGTATATGGTACACAGTCAAATATGGACCTTGTTGGAACCACACAGAACTTATACGAAAACCGATATATTCAGAAATAAATCTTTGTACAGCTTCATGTATATTTTGTATCTGACAAAATATATACCCATAACGGTCCCTATCTGCAGATACTGGACGATGGAATTTATATAATGGCGCCGTGTGTGATGTTCTATTGATTTTTATATGTATGATTCTATTGATTTGTTTGATATCTGAGCGCATATCTGTCAATATAGCTATATTGACAGATATGCGCTCAGATACAGATATCTTATATTATCTGTACTGTGTGCGACAGGCTTAACTCGACTACGGTAAACAAGCTTAATTAAGAAAATTAAAAAATTAAAAATGCCCAATAATGAATTACTTATATATTTTTTCAACTTGTGTCATGAAAAAAATATGTCTAGTGGATGATGTAAAGATTCTAACGACACATCCAAATCTGTTCAGTAATTTAAAAGTAACGTTGGAATAAAGAAACACACATACATCCGTACATACATAAACCCTAAAAATAATAGACGCTTTTGTTGGGCTGTCGTATAAAACTACTGTTTATTGTATTAACTACTATTTTTATTGCGCTAGTAACTGACATAGTTTTTGCGGTAACAAAGGTTTGCCAATGTTTAATTTAATACATACGTAAGTTTAAGAGCATCCTGTATAAATTATTACTCTAGACACAGGACGTAGAGGCGTTCTCATTATAGGTTCTTTGACCTATCACGCATCCCTCATACTTCTAGTAAAAACTAAATTTATTACTTTTTACAATGAGAAATGAGAAAAGAAACACATTTCGTCGCCTTAAAAGTAACGAATGGGAACGGTCAGTCATTTATAAAAGTTTTCGCTTCGCTGGCCAAAATAAATAAAATGAATATCGTAGGACATTACACACAGCGCCATCTGAGCCCAAACTAAGCAAAGCTTGTACTATGGCAGTCAGATAAGTGATAGAATACTTAAATAGTTTTTTTTTGTTGTAAATACTAACTTCACTACATAGTATAAAACAAAGTCGCTGTTGCTGTCTGTCCGTCCCTATATATGCTTAAATCTTTAAAACTACGCAACGGATCGCAAAATTTTTTTTTTTACACACAGCGCCATCTGACCCCAAACTAAGCAGAGCTTGTGTGATGGAAGTCAGATAACTGGTAGAATACATAAATACTTTTTTTTTTGTAAATACATACAGAACACCCAGACACAGAACAAACATTTGTTTATACCACAAACTGTTTGACCTGGGTGGGAATCGAACCCACGCCTTTCAGCTCTTGGAGCAGACATACTACCAATGAACCAACAGGGCTGTCAAATAAGGGTTAAGATTTACGTGCCAGGCATGCGGCCCAGCGTTCGTCAGTAAAAATGTACCATACCAAAAAAAACGAATAAATGTACATTCAATGCCCGATAACAGCGGTAGGCGTTCGATAACAACTCGACTATATCTCAATATATTTTCGAGAGATATCAGAAAATCGTTATCCATAACAAAACTATTCTTGAACTTGTGTTGCGAAAACATACCGGTCACTTTCAATGTCATATTTGGAGAATTTTTACATTTATTACAAATGTGAAGGTCTGTGTGTATCGCTCATTTTTGATAGATAACGCAAAGATGTACGTTTTTGAGTTCTATAACAAATAAAGAGGATGATTAGTGATTATAGTCAAATAAATAAATATCGTAGGACTATACACACAGCGCCATCTGGCCCCAAACTAGGCAGAGCTTGTGTGATGGAAGACAGATAACTGATAGAATAGGTACATAAATACTGTTTCTTGTGTAAATACATTTTATGAAAAAAAATAATGAGACGAACGAGACGCCCTCCTGATGGTAAGAGATAACGCCTGTCCATGACTATTGCAGCGATACACAGAACTCTGAGTTTCTTTAAATTATGTATTATATTGTTTAGTTATGTTCTCTATCTCTTTTGTTTTCATGTTTCATATTTGTATGTATACATATATTCTATTCTATTCTAACATCTTGGGTGCGAATCGAACCCACGCCCTTCAAGCTGACATTCTCTTGAAGCAGACATTCTACTAATGTCATTTATAAAAGTAGCATCCACAATCTCTTTATGTATAATATAAAAAACAAAATAAAAAATTTTGTAAAACCCATAACGGTTAAAAAGTAATTGTCAACTATCTAAGATAATGTACTAATCACACCCGAACCCATAACTGAAAACTGCATCAAAATCGGACAAGTAGTTTTGGAGAAAAATGGCAACATGGATTTGCACAAAGAATGTTTTCTGCAGCGCCTCCTGGTGGGTTGTTACCGTAACACCTATCTAAGAACATGTACCAATCAAACCCGAACCCATAACTGAAAACTGTATCAAAATCAGACTAGTAATTTGGAGAAAAAAGGCAACATGGATTTGCACAAACAAACATCCTCTCACCCCAAACGCATATACCGTCTCCGTTCCGTCGAGGGTAAAAACACATCAGAATCTACATTTGTCTGGAAGAAGGGAAGGGAGCTGAAAGTGCCTTCTCAATTTATGCGTGTGTCATGAGACAAGAAGGACGTAATGTAAAAATGACATTATACGTAGTTGTAACTTTTTAAATATGGTTTGCGACAAATTTAGCATCGGCGGAAGTAACTGATTTCGTACGTATTTATCTTGTTGAAATTAATTTTAAAATTATTTGTAAACATTTATAATTTTGTTTTAGGTATGGTTATATTTTCTATTAGGATACGAATTAAGGTGGTACGATTTCTATACAAATAAATTTTTGCCATATAAGGACAAATGGAGCATAATTTTACAGTGAAATCACAGCTACTGGCATTTATTTTGGTCTTTATTTGCGGTAAATCACAATTGCTTGAATGAAACTGTAGATTAAAGTACCCTAATAAATAATAAATAGTGGTCCCTGACTAGTCTGAAAATCGGTTCAGTGGTTTGATTTTTAACTAACTCAAAAAAGGAGGAGGTTCTCAATTCGACTGTATTTGTTACACGATAATTCCGGCAATTATTTATGAATCGATTTTGATGATTTTTGCTTGGTAGATCGTACTTCAGAGGTAGTTCCATATACGTTTTATCGAAATCAATAGAGCGGTTTTTAAAAAATCTAAAAAATTGTTTACATCGATGATGTTTTCGTTGACTCCGAAACCTCGCTGTTTCATTGGAGCAGTGCGTTTAGTTGGTCATGGAGTAGGTTTTTTAATTGTAATTTTTTTATTATTAAACCAAAATACTTAAAGCGTTTGTGTTTAGGATCGAAAAAGTCGGTTTTTTAAATTGTTAATTTATACATGATTTGTACTAAGAGTAATGAGACGAATGAAAGGTATTCTCTTAACGGCATTAGTAGCACGGTGAGATGGCGGTTAAAAACAAGCACGGTATCAATTTAAAAAAAAAACCTAAAGATGTTTGGTAATAAAGTTGACAACCCTGTTGGTTCATTGGTAGCATGTCTGCTTCGAGAGCTGAAGGGCGTGGGTTCGATTCCCACTCAGGACTAACATCGATGTTTGTTCTGTGTCTGGGTGTACTGTATGTATGTACAAAAAAAAAAAGTATTTAAGTATTCTATCAGTTATCTGTCTTCCATAGCACAAGCTCTGCTTAGTTTGGGGTCAGATGGCGCTGTGTGTAATGTCCTACGATATTTATTTATTTATTAAAGTGTAAATCGAATAAAACCGTAGGACGGAGCTAGTCATTTACAATATCATCGTTATTATCATATAAGTGTAAACACTAAGTTGAAGGTCGCGGACGATCGGCCTCTCACTGGGAATATCAATTCGGTGAAATATACATTCAGTAAATAGGTACAAATTCATATTATGTAACATCACTGACATACATAGATTTGTTTTATAAGCAAAAACAAGGTGCTGTACATAAAAATACCGGATTATACTTATTTTATTTGTACATAGTTATTCTGTCGCTAAGCAGTAGTGTGTAAGCATTACTGTATTCCGGTTTGAAGGGTACTGCAGCTAGCGAAATTACTGGGCTGTTGAGACTAACTCTAATAAAAGTCTCAAAGTAATGAGCGCCAAAGCAGTGATGCCCTGGACTTTGTTTTGTTACTTAAAGTTCTGTGTATCGCTGTGATGGTCATGGACAGGCGTTATCTCTTACCATCAGGAGAGCGTCTCGTACGTCTCATTACTTTTGACATAAAAAAAAAAACATACCTGCGTACGTGGTTTTATATGCAAATATTGACCCGTTGCCAGCCCCGTTGGCTCATTGTTAGTATATCTGCCTTGAGAGCTGTAGGGTGTGGGTTCGATTCCCACTCAGGGCAAACATTTTGTGAATAAACAAATGTTTGTTCTGTGTCTGGGTGTTCTGTATGTATTATAAGTATGTATTTACAAAAAAACAGTTTTTTTTTATGGTTGACAGTCTAGATGTTTGACCACAGCTGACCTGATGTTAAGTGAAGGGTGTGATCGAAGATGGTAAAGCACACCTAGTCTGGAATGGAACTGGCTCTCAAGTGAGGCTGCCGGAACACACCGTTAGATGCTTGGCGGCAGATTTTCAACTTGAGGGTGGTAGCTAGCCAGCCGAGTACTAGAAAGTACCCTACCACCATGCTATGGTTTCCTCACGATGTTGTCCTTCACCGGCAGCTCAAGCTCATTGTTGGGGTTTGAACCCACGCCCTTCGGAATGCGAACCTACCGCGCTAACCACTGAGCTATCATCGCTACAAAATTTATGTATTCTATCAGTTACTTGACTTCCATCACACAAGCTCTGCTTAGTTTGAGGCGAGATGGCGCTGTGTGTAATAACTCAATATAATTCTTATACAAGTATGTATATAAAATTCTCTTCCTTTAGTATTTAGTCGGAAACTAATCGAAGTTCAGCAGAAGTCGTTCCTCATGCATATTCAATATGTACAAATGACACATAGTGTTTGTCTCGGAAAGGCCAGTCGAAGTGAGTCAAGTTGGTGTAAAGCTGGTGAAATCGAGCAAAGTTCATTGTGATCAGAGTGGCCACTGGCCGCTGGCCTTGAACCGTGGGGCGTACTAATAGATCGCACGTTGACGCGGTCGCCAGTTCGCGCGAATTCACGATTAAATCGATACACACTGCTGTTGTAACAAGAAAGCTAGGAATGATGACTTAAGGCGCTCCTAGTTCAGGAGCACCTATAAATTACGTGAGCTGTTTTTCTTTTCATTTTTAAAAGCTTTTTTGTTTCGTTTCTCTTTGAGCTGGTTGTATCATGTAAATTTCTTTTTTATCTCGTCACTTCCAAACGGCCGAATGGATTACGACAATTTAGGTGTCGTTAGATTCGTCTCAATGACCCAAATGCCCTTAGAGGGTGATTTAAAAATCATGTGGTGGAATTTTGGCGCAAAATAGTAATATATGAATAAAAAAATCAAACATGGGTATCTAAACAAAGGAAATTAATAAATAAATAAATAAATATAAATATAAATATCGCAGGACATTACACACAGCGCCATCTGACCCCAAACTAAGCAAAGCTTGTACTATGGGAGTCAGATAACTGATAGAATACTTAAATACTTTTTTTTTTTTTGTAAATACATACTTATAATACATACAGTACACCCAGGCACAGAACAAACATTTGTTTTTGTATCACAAAATGCTTGTCCTGGGTGGGAATCGAACCCACGCCCCACAGCTCTTGAAGCAGACATGCTACCAAATGAGCCAACAGGGCTGTCTGATTAAAAGTGGAATACAAAAATAAATTGAAGTTATATGTTTAAATTTAATTAGGAATAAAAATAAATTCTTTAGCTTGTAGGTACCTGTAATAATGCTCCCTCCTTTCTTCTTAACGGTGTTTTGGTCCATATCCCAACGTTGGATTAAATTTTTTTTTTTTCAATAATTCTTCAAAAAAAGTAAACCTTTTTTTTAAATATAAAAACGTTTACTTTTAATTATACTAAACTTATTAATCTTTTTGTTTTGTTTAGTATTATAAAAACTAAAATTTGACATGAGTTTTCCAATTACGCCCCCTTCATCAGTTAAAATGAGATTTGACTAGATTTTATTGATACCCTAAATTCAGATTGATCTCACGTATTTATACCTAATAAATAAAAAAATAAACATCATAGGACATTACGCACAGCGCCATCTGACCCCAAACTAAGCAGAGCTTGTGCTATGGAAGACGGATAACTGATAGAATACTTAAATACTGTTTTTATTTTTGTAAATACATACTTATAATACATACAGTACACCCAGACAAAGAACAAACATCGATGTTAGTCACATAAATGTTAGTCCTGAGTGGGAATCGAACCCACGCCCTTCAGCTCTCGAAGCAGACATACTACCAATGAACCAACAGGGCTGTCACTTTTTATTTATTTTTTTTTGCTTGGGGGAAATGCCTTTACGCATTTCCGCCCGCCGGGCAGACGGGCGGGGTATGTCGGGCTCGGCACCAGAGTGGTGCCCCTACCGACTAAAACCCCCACGTGTTCCCTCGGCAGTGACCATGCGGCAGGGTTGCGGGACCGCTCTCGCATTCACCGCAACCCTGCACTGCCATGCATACGGCTCCAGCGACGCGCCGGGAACATGTGGCGCGTCGCCTACTCTCGAGGGCCTATCCCTGGTGTGGGGCGTCAGACAGCCCGTCATCTGACGCCCCAGGCCCTCCGATCGGAGACGGAGTATGACCCAAGTTGGCTCGTCTCCGTGTCCGCACACGCCGGCGGGGAGCAGCTAAGGGGTCCAGCTCTCTGTTCCGCAGGGCTGTCACCTAACCTAACGCGCCTTGACCACCTTCTTTTTAATGATTTTATCTGGCATCATAGAACATGGAAGAAAGATACGCTTTGCTTATGCGTAATCTCTAATCTGCACGACCTCGTGTTATCAAATTCTTAACTTTAACTCACGTCACTTTAGTTTAGACTGGTTTTCATCGACGTCACCGAGAACATAACAAGTTACGCAGTTGTCTAGCTAGTGTTCATCTCTGTTCCATAGTTCTCCAGTGACGTTTTGTCTTTCATTAACCTTCGACATTAAAAAAAACATAATACATGTTTTACCCAACATAAATTTTACAACCCTTGTTATGATAATATTAGACTTTTTCTCAAATATGCTACAACCTTCTTTGAGATAAATCGGAATTGCTGTACTGGCAAAATACATGCGAGTAGCGGCCGGCAAAAGTTGTATGAAAATCCATATCTGTCGTGGTTTTTTTTCTTTGGTTTTGGCGTCGCATTTTGAGCATTTGCCAGTGTCAAGTGTTCACATTTTCAAGTTTCATAAGTTAAATAAGTTACCTCGTAACAAAAGAGGCATTGACTTAAGTATGTGTGACCCCAAACTAAGCAAAGCTTGTGTTATGGAAGTCAGATAACTGATTGAATACATAAATAGTTTTTTTTTGTAAATACATACAGTACACCCAGACACAGAACAAACATTTGTTTATATCACAAAATGCTTGTCATGGGTGGGAATCGAACCCACGCCTACGGCTCTAATCTATCTGTCTCTTTGGATCTAATTCTAGTCGACTTTACTGACTACTTTTTTTCTCTATTATAATATATGTATAGTATAGGTGTATATACATATAGTTATAACATTTTAGTTCATTGTCCCAGATTGCTATTAAAATTATTTAAAAAAAAAGTTAAGTTTTTTTATTAAAAATATTTTTTGACTTTTAATTTATTCACAGGACCTTAGTAAATTGAAAATATATTCATTTAAGGAGGCTCATATACTCCTATGTAATAACACACACATACATTTTTTTTTTAAATTTCTAATCTGTATCACTCGGGATGATGTAAGGATTCTAACGATATCTCATGCATCCAAATCTGTTCAGACGTTTAAAAGTTATGGCGCAATAAAGAAATATAAAACATACTCTTTTGGACAGTCGTGTGAAAAAGAGTGAGTACAAAAATGTTTACTATTTATAGTCTAGTTATTAATGTTATTTGATTTGTAAGACATTGCATGTATCGATCATGCATTGGAGATAGCAAAGGCTATCTCATTATGAAAGACCTATCTAAAAACCGTTGTGTAATATGTTTGTCATTATCTAAATGGCTTTTATCATCCGTAATGGTTAACAACTAACCTACCGGTTTGTCCTTTGATATAAGTACAAGTGTTTTGATACGAAATGGCACCGCGTTATAAATATTAAATTGTGTTTTTTATATAATTATATTCCTTCTTTAGCACACTTTGAGTATGGCGGCCATAGAATAACAGTATTTAAATCCAGAATAGACGCTTCCTTCTTTAGAATGATCAATCCTAGACCATATTGTTACTGAGCCACGGGCTACTATCGACAAAAGTTCTATATAATTTTTACCTACACGCACATTTCATTTCCTTTATCTCTTCACGGAACTTAGTGTTGTCTACCGCATGATTTCGTCTATAAGAGATATGTCATGTAGCCTTTGACCATTAATAAATTCCGTCTTAAAAGCCTAATTAGTGAGATACGGCATAACCTTCGGTCTAAAATTGAGATAGATAGTTATAATGACCTGAGACGGGAAGACCTCGCAATCGATGCGTGCTGTCCGGCTGAGTAAATCGTGATGCATCTACGGCAGCGATCGGCAACCTTTTGGTAGGCAGGGGTCACAAGGTGGCAAAATACAGTAAAGGCGGGTCTCGCTTGTGATATTAACCCTAGAAGCTTAATGTACGTATAATTGTTCACATAAATACAAATACAAATCTAACACATAGAATAGATAGAAAAAACAAAATTGCCATTAAAAATTGTTAAAATGTACACTCTGGTATATTCATCACAAAGATTTTTTTCTAAAATTAGCCACGCTTGCGAAGCTGCGTAAAAGCTAATGTAAAAGTAATGCGACGAACAAGACACTCCTGATGGTAAGAGATAATATTTACCATTGTAGCGATACACAGAACTTTGAGTAACAAACAAAACCCAGGGCATCGCTGCTTTGGTGCTCATTACTTTGAGACTTTCGATGGTTAGTCTCAACAACCATGTAATTTCGCTAGCTGCAGTACCCTTCAAACCGGAACACAGTAATGTTTACATACTACTGCTTGGCGGGAAGAATATCTGGTACTGCGGTGGTACCTACCTAGACGACCTCCTGCTAAGGAGACCTAACACCATGTGTTTTGTTTATTTTTTTATAAAGCTAGAAATTCCGCATAAACATTTTTCACCATTGATTTGTTGATCCTCCCTTAATATTAAGGTGGTTCGATTTCCATACAAATAATTTTTCGCCATATGATTTATGAATTTATGATTATTGTGATTTACCGCAAATAAAGACCAAAATAAATGCCAGTAGCTGTGATGTCACTGTAAAATTATGCTCCATTTGTCCATAAATGGCAAAAATTTATTTGTATGGAAATCGAACCACCTTAACAAGTATTTACCCTACCTAATGTTTTTGCGCCGTTAACGCTTATTCTAGTGTGATATCACCGATTTCTCTCGTATAAGAAAAGGTTTTTATATGCTATATAGTAAAAAGTTATCAGTTGTCTTATACGATGAATATGTTTTTTCCAACCGTGATTTTTTCGCCTGTTTTTTAATGTGCGTACTTATTCAGTAAAAAAAGGTTTCCGATATATTTAATAACAAGAGTTTTTAATAACGAGGTCTTTTGTAGCGATTATAGCTGAGTGGTTAGCGCGGTCGGTCGCATGCCGAAGGAACAAAATTTTTTGTCAAATTATATTTTTAAGTTTATGTCAAATTAGTTTTATATTTTAAGTAAGATTAGGTAGGTAGGTAGGTAGGTAGGCATGCCGAAGGGAGTGGGTTCAAACCCCAACAATGAGCTTGAGCTGCCGGTGAAGGAAAACATCGTGAGGAAACCATAGCATGTTGGTAGGGTACTTTCTAGTACACGGCTGGCTAGCTACCACCCTCAAGTTGAAAATCTGCCGCCAAGCATCTAACGGTGTGTTCCGGCAGCCTCACTTGAGAGCCAGTTCCATTCCAGGCTAGGTGTGCTTTACCATCTTCGACCACACCTTCACTTAACATCAGGTGAGCTGTGGTCAAACACCTGGCCTGTCAACCATTAAAAAAAAAATAAAAAAATTGGGTTTTTAATTAATAAGCTGTGTCAAATTAGTTTAATTTAAGTCCTCATCACTGTTGGAACTGGAACGACTGTTAAGCGGAAATAAACTAGATATAAACATTGAACATTCAAAATAAACTTTCGCAAGGTAACGCCTGAATCAATCAATAATCATATCCTTATGTGCCATCTCATTATACTTTCGATGGTTAGTCTCAACAGCCCAGTAATTTCGCTAGATTAATATTGCGTGTAAAGGGATTAGGTCAGGATAGAATTAGACTCCACAGTTTCACAATTCACTCTTGATTTATCAATAATCCCCTCTTGCTTATTCCTCATCCTTTTATCACAATCCTTCCTATCATCACTCCCAGCTTCCCACCCATCTATCCGTCCGTCTGAACCTCGCCCGATCGCCGTCCCTACGTCAGTGGCCGTGATTGGGCGACGCTCGTCATTGGCCGGAGTCTCACAACTTCCGTAAAACTAAACAATTTACTAAACTTAAATAATCGTAGAAACATGTATTCTTACAACATAACTAATTTACTATATTCACATTTCTATTTGTAGAGAATCCGTATTTTAATAATAAAACTATAGCTGAAACCTAACACGTGGTATTTGCGTATACCGTTTTGTGAATGTACTTGTATTAAAGTGTACTTTGTACGGCGTGTGAGAGCAGACAGGCATTAGACGATACTGATGCCAGACGGATGCTGACTGATAGAGATTGTGATATCGGTCAATTGCAAGCGGTTTTAAATGTCCTTTGAACTGTAGCTAGTGTACTGACAATACAAACATAGTGTTGTAGTTTTTTTTAATGTAAAAGTAATGAGACGATCGAGGCGCTCTTCTGATGTTAAGAGATAACGCCTGTCCATGACCATTGCAGCGATACACAGAACTTTGAGTAACAAAACAACATCCAGGGTATCGCTGCTTTGGCACTCATTACTTTGAGACTAGATGGTTAGTCTCAACAGCCCAGTAATTTCGCTAGCTGCAGTACCATTCAAATCGGAATACAGTAATGTTTGTTTGTTTGTTTTTTTGTAGTACATATATAATTATGATACTTATTCAGTTTGTGTTTGGACGCTAAGATGCTAAAGCATCTTAGTTATTATTTTTAATGTCTTCATAGATGAATTTTTAACTGACTGAAAAAAAGGTTCTCATTTCGTATTCGTATTTTTTTTAAGAATTACGCGATTATTCCACCAATTATTTTTACATATATTTATACAATAATTTTTGGGATAAAAAATAGCCTATGTGTTAATCCAGGGTCTCAGCTACCTCAATACCAAATTTCATCCAAATCCGTTCCGTAGTTTTTGCGTGAAGGAGTAACAAACATCCATCCATCCAAACTTTCACATTTATAATATTGGTGGGATGGATTTATTTTGATGATTCTTATACAAATTTAATTTACCCACATTAACATTTACTTGGGGGTAGATTTCCTTAGCAGGAGCGCCAAAGCAGCGATGCCCCGGATTTTGTTTTGCAACTCAAAGTTCTGTGTATTGATGCAATGCTCATAGGCATGCGTTATCTCTTACCATCAGGAGATATTGTATCGTTCGTCGCATTATTTTTTAATTATAAAAATAAATAATTAAAGTCTTGCCTCGCCACTGCAGCTTGGCGGCAGAATACGACCACCGCAAAGCTAGTTATATCTTAGGATTTTTTTCATGTGATAAAACATACTTGGAACGTCGCCTTTCGTGAAATTTCCAAACGAAACAATTGTTATTCCACCGACATCTCTAAAATGAGTGAAGGTTTTATAAATCAGAAAACAATGTGATATTACTGTATCCTGTTGATAATATACCAAAGGTCACGATCGATTGTCCCTATCTGTGTTATATGGAAATTTTATGTTTGCTATCACTTTGTCGGTTTGTTTTGTTTGTATCTTGGGCTTCCTCCCTTGGCCTGATTAGATATTTAAAAAAAAATACTGGCAAAGTACGAGTCGGCCGCGTGTTTTGAGAGTTTTTTTTTAAATTCAAAATTAGGTTCGTGTTTGACCACACTCATCGCATCAGGAGAGCGTCTCGTTCGTCTCGTTACTTTTTACATTAAAAAAAAAATTTGAAGACACCTATATTGTACTTAACAGGGAACACAGACTCCGACAGAGTTTATCTCTGTGATGTATGTACATTGTACACCATGGAGTTTTATACTTTTTATTAGTGGCCTGTTATGTTTTGTGTTCTGATCGTCGGGTGTTTGAGAGCGTGTTTTGGAGGTTTTTGGCGGGAATACGGAAAGCGTCCTGTCGCGCCCTATTGTATTTTTTTTTCAAAACTGATTTTTTTTAATCATAAATTACCGAATTACGAGCGCCAGTGTGTTGCTTGTAATATATGTATGTATTATAAGTATGCATTTGCAACTTTTTTATGTTTGACAGGCTAGGTGTTTGACTATAGCTCACTTGATGTTAAGTGCCGGTGTGGTCAAAGATGGTGAACACATAGCCTGGAATAGAACTGGCTCTCAAGTAAGGCTGTCGGAATACATAATTAGAAAGAACACAGAATTATGCTAATAATCTACTGTTTTATTTAAGCAATTGTGATTTACCGCAAATAGAGACCAAAATAAATGCCAGTAGCTGTGATTTCACTGTAAAATTATGCTCCATTTGTCCATAAATGGAAAAAAAATATTTGCATGGAAATCAAACCACTTTAACTTGAGTCTTGTTTTGACAATAAATTCAAACAATATAACACATGCGTACTGACCTAGAAATTCATACTTTTGACGCTAAACATTTTTTTTTTCACCGTAAGTACATTGTATGCTAAATATTTGCCATCGTTTAGTCGTAAAGGTGAGGATACCGTTAATTGTACCTACGTTTAGCATCTTTGTTTGTTTGGTAATATTTGACACATTTTTAGAAACAAACAATATTTTTTCTTATTTCAATATTGAAAAGCTCCTTAAGTTTATGTCTCTATTTATCTGTACTAATATAATAAAGGAGGTGTATGTTTGTTTGAACGCGCTAATCTTTGGAAAAATAATTTTGCATTTTTTTTTTAATGTTTAACAGTCTAGGTGTTTGCCCACAGCTCACCTGATGTTAAGTGACGGTGTGGTCGAATATGGCACACCTAGCCTGGAATGGAACTGGCACAAGTGCCGCAACACACCGTTAGATGCTTGGCGGCAGATTTTCTACTTGAGGGTGGTAGCTAGCCAGCCGAGTAGGTACTAGAAAGTGTCCTACCACCATGCTAAGGTTTCCTCACGATGTTTTCCATCACTGGCAGCTCAAGCTCATTGTTGGGGTTTGAACCCACGCCCTTCGGCATGCGAACCAACCGCGCTAACCACTGAGCTATCATCGCTACAAAATCGCTGCAATTTATAAGTCATTTCTTGAGGAAGGTTATATAGGCTGTTTAATATCACGATGCGAACCTTAGAAACCGTTGGCGGGTGCAATCACCGGGCCTAGTACCATAATATATTTATTTATTTAATACTTTTTTGTACACTTATAAATTAATACGGTGTATAAATATACAAATTTTACAATTTAAAAAACTTTCGGTTTCGGAGTAAACGAAAATATCATCGATGTATACAATTTTTAGATTTTTGTTGATTTTTTTAAAAACCACTCTATCGATTTCGATAAAATTTATATGAGACTCTACCTCTGAAGTATGATCTACCGAACAAAAAAAGAATCATCAGAATCGATTCATAATTGGCGGAATGATCGCGTGATATACATCCAAAAAAAACATACTTACAGTCGAATTTAGAACTTACTCTTTTTTTGAGTCGCTCAAAAACTAGCTGTGCGCGGCGGATTCACCCACCATCGGCTTCTAAGGGTACTTTCGTTAATTAAATATTATAAAATTATATACGTATATACTCCCATCAAATTTCAGTAAACAAGCTTATAAGCTTGAAGTGTACCTATATCTACTCACTATATTAACAACTTTTATTATGGATACAACTTAAAAATGAAGAAAAAAACAACTGTTCCCTAGAAACAGTATTTAGGCATGTATGTATGGTACAGTTTATTTTTTCGCGACTTGAGATTTGTCTCTATAGTAAAAGTTGTTCCTAATAATGAATACAATGCAATCAGGCTTTGTAATAATCCGGTTAAAAATACATTTTACCTGTTTAATTATCCCTTCACCCTTTTCCTGTGTTATTTCCTTCTGCCAGTAATTATTGCTTCGTTTGAGATTATGAGTTTTCCCTGTAAAATAATTCTATAAATATAATAGCTCTTCTCTACATAGTAGCTTGCCGCCTTCTGTTGATCGACCTTATATCTTTTAAACTACGGGTTTCAATGCGGTTTCCATCAATAGACAGAGTGATTCATGAGGAAAATTTATATGTATAATACATGCATATGCACCACGTTAGTATCTACATTCCACCCGTGCGAAGCCGGGCCGCTTGTTACTCTTATAATGTTTTTTTTTTATGTAAAAAGTAATGAGACGAAAGAGACGCTCTCCTGATGGTAAGAGATAACGCCTGTCCATGACCATCGCAGCTATAAACAGAACTTTAAGTAACAAAACAAAGTCCAGGGCATCACTGCTTTGGCGCTCATTACTTTGAGACTTTTGATAGAGTTAGTCTCAACAGCCCAGTAATTTCGTTAGCTGCAGTACCCTTCAAACCGGAACACAGTAATGTTTACACACTACTGCTTAGCGGCAGAATAACTGGTACTGCGGTGGTACCTACCTAGACGACCTCCTGCTAAGGAGATCTACCACCAAGTAGATCCTTGTGTTTGTAGTTTCTTGTGTGTATTGTATTAATTAAAACTTGAATTCTTATACATATTATTATATATTAAAATTAAGTTATACATTAGCTTAAGAATATCTCAATTGCAATGCAGATCAGATTCACATCGCTGCTTTGACGCTGCGCCCCGCGGTGTTACCCGCTATATGTTTTCGGGATAAAAAGTAGCACATGTGTTAATCCAGGGTCTCAGCTACTCTATACCAAATTTCATACAAATCCGTCAAAGTAGTTTTTGCGTGAAAGAGTAACAAACACCCATCCATCCAAACTTTCACATGTATGATATTAGTGGGATTGCCGATGACTTACATCGTGAGGAAACCTGCATGTCCGAAAGTTTATAAAGTTCTCAAAGATGTGTGAAGTCGCAACCCGCACTTGGCCAGCGTGACGGACTATGGTTTTACCCTTCTCACAATGAAGAGCCCCTCGCCCAGCAGTGGGACAGGGCTGATTCTGATCTATCTATTATCTGTCAAACAGTCTAGATTTAAGAAAGGCAATAAACAGATAAATAAGCAATATTTTATTTGTTCCAGTGGAATACGTGGATACAGAATATAGTCTGTGGCTGACCTGGTTCCTGACACCTGTCATCGTGACCTTCCTACTGCCAGCTGTGCTCATCGTGCTTATATATATCAGCAGCATCATTTTCTACCTCTTCAGGTTATATAGGTACGTCAGTGCAGGTAATCAGTGGCAGCCTTAGGGGGGGCAAGCAGGGCAACCGCCCGGGTCCTCGCGTCCTCGTAGAAAAAGTCTTCACCATATATGTATGTGTATCTCGCGCCTCGTAACGGCCACTCTAGCACTCGAACAATTTTTTTATTAAAACGGACACAAAGAAAAAGGGCCTCACAATGATCTGTCGCCCCCGGGCCTCGCAACAGCTAAGGCCGCCGCTGCGACCATTCCAACCTACTAGTAGGTACTAGATTTATTTACAATATTTATCAGTCAACGACACGCTTTCCAAAATAAAGCTTGCATTTGACGTTTTCGATACAAAAGTAACCTTTTCATTATACAAACAGCAACAATCGAGCCGAAACAAAAATCAATATTTTGACTACATTGTTGACAATCATCAAGTTTCAATGCAAGAGTCACCGAGATCATATTTTAGTAAATCACTTTATCAGGTAAATAAATCACGCCAGAAACATATGCCAAGTGATTCGGTCTTCTTCATGTCATTTCAGTTGACGAGATAAAAATTATACCTATTTGAGTTACTTGTACCTATTTCTCTACATATTAAACTGTCTGATGTTTGTAAGCGTATTTTAACACTGATATTATGATTTGATTATTAAGACCCTATATTCCAACGTTTGTTCTTGGTTTTATTAATCTAATGTTGTGTTACATAAGGTCAAATTTAGCGGGGCAAAAATATCGTGCTTATGCAAGTGAGCAAGTTTTCACAATAGACAAACAGTACAAAATTATACTCGATTCTGTCTTACGAAATTAAAAAAAAAAAGACGTGTTTATTTATCTCTATAAAATTCGCATTTTTTACAATGGAATATTTTAGCTGATCTCGATATTATACACAGGTTTCAGTGTTATCTTTGTTTTACATTTATTGCTAAAAAAGAGAAGTGTCGATGGACGCATTCTTCGTTTATACTCTACTTAGCAATTTTAAGTTATATTAAAATTACTTTTTATTTTATTTTTTTATTTATTTTAAGGGCTTTGTCGCTTAGCGACCACATCGCCCTGTAAATACACTATACATACAAAAATCTTAATATACATACATATACATAAATGAACACTATGCTAGGTACTTATTTATTTATTTAGGCCGATTTCTGTTAACCTATATAGGTTCTTGGCCTCCTCGGATTCTGGGTTAGCCAATATAGAGTTACAGAATCCGACATCCATCATTTTGTTCCTATTGAATGATAGTCTTCTAAAGGATTCGTTCCGCACACATTCCCTCAAAATATGCATGGTGTCTTCAAAAACGCCACACTCAACGCAATTGGAAGATGGTGATTGTTTCATTAAAAACGCAAAGCTTCTTGATGGGATGTGTGCTGAACGAAGCCGGAGGGCTGTCACCATAACATTACGCTTTAGAAGACTATCACTAATCCATGGATGTCTGGGGATCTCGGGCTGGATAGTCTTGTACCAGATGCCCGCCTCTTTGGATCGCTCATCAAAATATTCTTGCCACAGTAATCTACACCGGCTTTTAATCCATCTGGTATAGTCTGAGGACAGAGGGGCCACAAACAATGGGATCCCATCCGTGATTGCCTGTTTAGCTAATAGATCAACTGCCTCGTTTTCACGTAACTGTATATGAGATGGTATCCATTGTATGCAGACTTCTCTGTCCTCCAACTGGAAGCTTAAGACTGACTCCAAAATGCGGTAGGCTAAAATTACTTATTAGCCTCAACTAGGCTAGATTGTAATAACAATGAGGTATCTAACAACAAACAGATACATCATTAGAAGGAAAAAAAAAACATTTATTGCGAGTCGATCATTCTAAATTACGTTTCTGTTTTAATAAAATATTTGAATATACATAAAAACCCAAACTAAAATTGCTAAATTTCTAATAAAAACTCAAACTAAAATTGCTATACATCGGACAATACCGCCTTAACATAAGTCGAGGCGACGGTAATAACTTGTCCACGATGTCTGCGAATTCTACTTTTCTTTCCAACCGTCCGGGTGTTTGACCCGTCCCATTAAAGCTAATTAATATTATAAATCACAGTTATCAGCGGTAGACAACCGTCAGACGGAATTTCACCCACATTATACGTTTTTAGGCCGACTGAGAACGTCTATATAACTTTGTATATTTATTATTGTAGATTTTTTAGAGGGCTATTATAGGCTAGTAGGTTCTTTCTACTATTTTCTTTTTTATTTAAAATCCTGCTACATCTCTCCCACTTTGCCTTTTGTCGTCTTCCTTCGTATAAAATAGCCGTAATTTAAGGAAAAAATCTTTTTAAACTAATTTATTATTCCTAATTAAATTTAAACATATAACTTAAATATATTTTGTAATCTTTTAATTTCCTATATTTAGATACTCTATTTAATAGATTTGTTTTTTTTTTTAAAAATTAACGTAATACTATTTTGCGCCAAAAATCCACCATCTTGATTTTTTTTCAAACACCTATCTAAGAACGTACCTTAATTGTCGTACTCCATTCGGCCGTTTGGATGATACGAGGTAATAAAGAAATTTTTACATACGTATAATTTACGCGCAAAAAAATAGTTATTCCTTGGCAGTCGGATAAAAACAAAAGTTGCGTTTTTATTAATTCGGTTGCGGGGTACTTACGATCTTTTTGTCCCTTTTAGGCCTCTTAAGGCGTTGCTCTACGCCGTTTGACTCTTTCATCATGTTCAATTATTTATTATTATATTTTTTAAAGATAATAACCAGATATTTAGTGAAATTAATAATAAATAAGCAAGGTGATGGAATACCTATAGGTGTTTATCAAAAAAGAATAATATTAAAACAATTGATAACACACTATAAATAGAGCTTATCAGAAAACAAAATTGGAAATTGGTTAAAAAATTACAAATTGAAGAAAAAAAACCAATTGCTCTTACCTTACCTTCCAGACTGAAAGTAGTGGATGGTGTGCAGAACGATTGGCGGCAAGCGGCGAGGGTCGCCGTCTGCGCTCTCTGGGACGCGCATGGATGGCTTTGGCATGGTAAAGTTATCTTTTAAATTATCTTTTATACTTTTATTTTATATGTAATTGTCGTGAGCCTAACGAGACGCTCTCCTGGTGGTAAGAGATAACGCATGTCCATGACCATTGCAGCGATACACAGAACTTTGTGTAGCAAAACAAAGTTCAAGTCATCGCTGCTTTGGCGCTCATTACTTTGAATCTTTCGATGGTTAGTCTCAACAGCACAGTAATTTCGCTAGCTGCAGTACCTACTCTACTGCTACCAGATATACTGCTCGGCGATAGAATATCTGGTACTGCGGTGGTACCTATTTAGACGACTTCCTGCTAAGGAGATCTACCGCCAAATACTGTTTTATAAATAACTATTTAACATGTTTAATCACACTAATATTATAAAGTTTGTGTGTGTAAGAGTAAATAAATAAATAAATAATAAATATCACAGGACATTACACACAGCGCCATCTGACCCCAAACTAAGCAAAGCTTGTGCTATGGCAGACAGATAACTGATAGAATACTTAAATACTTTTTTTTTTTTGTAAATACATACTTATAATACATACAGTACACCCAGACACAGAACAAACATCGATGTTAGTCACACAAATGTTAGTCCTGAGTGGGAATCGAACCCACGCCCTGAGTGTTTGTATGTTTGTTATTTAAACGGCTATACCAATTTTGATGAAAGTTGGTATGGAGGTAGCTGACACCCTGTATTGATAGGGTACTTGTATCCCGATAAAATGCAGTGTTCTCGTGGGAGCAGCGGGTGACGCCGCGGAGCGCAAAAAAAGTTATTTATAATGTTGAGTTTTTTTTTATGTGAATAATAATGAGACGAACCAGCCGCTCTCCTGATGGTAAGAGATAACGCCTGCCTATGACCATTGCAGCGATACACAGAATTTTGAGTAATAAAACAAAGTCCAGGGCATCACTACTTTGGCGCTCATTACTTTGAGACTTTCGATGGTTAGTCTCAACAGCCCAGTAATTTCGCTAGCTGCAGTACCCTTCGAACCGGAACACAGTAATGTTTAAACACTACTGCTTAGCGGCAGAATAACTGGCACTGCGGTGGTACCTACCTAGACGACCTCCTGCTAAGGAGATCTTCCACCAACCATCTTCCGCTGGGGGTTTACTAACATAAAGCTCATTCTTGTTATTTCTCTTCCAGGCTACGAGATCCGTGGTGTAGAACACATTCCGGAGGGCCCGTTCCTAGTGATCTACTACCACGGGGCGCTGCCGATAGATATGTATTATTTCATAGCGAGGATTATGCTCTTCAAACGTCTGCTTATACACACGGTCGCGGATAGAATACTCTTTAAAATACCCGGTAAGTGACGCGTCATCCGAAGTTTATTTTTTTAATTTTTTTTTATTTAAAAAAGTAATGAGACGAACGAGACGCTCTCCTGATGGTAAGAGATAACGCCTGTCCATGACCATTGCAGCGATATACAGAACTTTGAGTGACAAAACAAAGTCCAGGGCATCGCTGCTTTGGCGGTCATTACCTACTTTGAGACTGTCGATGGTTAATCTCAACAGCCCAGTAATTTCGCTAGCTGCAGTACCCTTCAAACCGGAACACAGTAATGTTTGCACACTACTGCTTAGCGGCAGTTTTAAGCAGTTAGTAGTAGTTAGCAAGTTTAACTTTGACGGGTTATCGTAATCATGGAGGTTTTGTAGATTTCCATTATGCACATGATAGCAAGATTGGATATAACAGAAACAAGATAAATTTAAAATACCTCCGACATGTGTATGTGTTTTGACAGCCCCGTTGGCTCATTGGTGGTATATCTGCCTTGAGAGCTGTAGGGCGTGGGTTCAATTCCCACTCAGGGCAGATATTTTGTGAATAAACAAATGTTTGTTCTGTGTCTGGGTGTTCTGTATTTATTGTAAGTATGTATTTACAAAAAAAAAGTATTTATGTATTCTATCAGTTATCTGATTAAATTTCCATCACACAAGCTCTGCTTAGTTTGGGGCCAGATGGCGCTGTGTGTATAGTCCTACAATATTTATTTATTTAGTATTCTACTAGTAAAGCACTTTCATTTGATACCCATATTGAGGGAGTTGAGTGAAAAAATATGCGATCCGCCATTTTGTGGCGGCGGCCATCTTGGACCGATTTTCATCTACAAAATTAAAATCGGTTCATCCGTTCGGGAGCTACGGTGCCCCACACACGTCAAACTTATAACACTCCGTCGTTTTTGCGTCGGAGGTTAAAAACAGAAAAAAGAACAGTAAATTTAAGAAACTTAGAAGCTAGTGCCATTAGTGGAACCAATTTGGATGAAATTTGGTATGGAGGTAACTGAAATCTTGGATTAACACATAGACTACTTTTTATCCCGAAAAAATCCGTTCACGTGGGCACAGCGGGTGACACCGCGGGGTGCAGCTAGTTTGTTATAATTTTATTAAATACTTTGTGGAAAGCTATCCTTAAAAGGTAGATATGGGTGGTTCTACGATAAGAGGTAACTTGTGCGGCAATCCGTTTATAACAGTTTTTTTATTCTATATGTTGCTATTTCTTACAATGAATCACATCATCATAATATACTTTATTAAATAACATCACAATTGAATGCCTAATTAAAACACATTTTTCTGAAATTCCTTACAAAGTCTAAAAAAGTATCTACCCTGGCCTGTCCCCTTGGTGGTTTCAATTTAACTTTCAAACAATACATATGTTTTTTGTATCAGTTATTTAACTAAAGCATTTTTAAATGGAATTTAAGTAATTATACTTAAACATTATTAAATAAAAAATAAAATACTTTTGTTAATTTCAAATAATTTTTAAAATTAACTTTTGTCCCGCTTTTTTTGTGTATCTACCCTGCCAAATTTTGTTCCGCTAATACAAACATAAATTTAAGGACAACCATATTGGAAGTAGCGCTCAAGCTCGTCTATCGGCGTGATGTTAGCATTACTAAACGCGCGAGCCGTCTAAGCGCCGCTATTTTCTAGTTGTTGCGACGCGACCGTGCGGTGTAGTGCTTTCGCAAGGTGAATGTGTCTCTCCACTGGTAAGTCATAAAACTTATAATATTCATTTAATGTATTTGCATTTACTGCCCTAATTAATCAATACAGTAATATGATAAGTGAGATATACAATTAACCCAAAAAAGAATTTATTCAGTAAAAATAATTGAATTTGTCATGAAAACGTCTCTCCCCTGGAGTATTTCCCCTGTCAAGATAACTTCCAGGGGAGAGAGTCCCTGACCAGGGGAGATAATATTCATCATAATATGTTATAACAAACGCAGATTTAACTAACTTCAATTTTAAAATAAGCTGTCTGACTGAGGCTTTAGAAAGCTGGAAAGCTGCTTGTCCAAGCCAGTCCGTACCCAAAGGTCCGAATTCTCAAAGGCAGTGGACGAGCCACTGTGTAAGTTAGAAAGTCAAGGCTTAGTTGACTCTGCGACTTCTTCTACAGAACGCGCTCGCCTACTTGCAGTATCTCGCTGGGAGTCAGGGCTTTGGTTACATGCACTTCCTTCAAAAAACGTTGGTAATCTATTAGATAACACTTTCCGGGTGGCCATATCTTTAAGATTAGGAGCAGTATGTCAGGCCCCTCATTGCAGTTCGTGCAGTGAAATAGCGGATCGCCACGGCCACCACGCGCTTTCATGCATTAAGAGTGCTGGGCGTATATCGCTGCACGCCAGCTTAATAGACGTCATCCGTCGGGCTTTTATCAGTGCCGGCGTCCCATCAGTTTTAGAACCAAACGGACTGATGCGTGACGACAAGAAGGCAAGAGACCCGACGGGATGACCCTTATCCCTTGGAAGATAGGACGGCCTCTTGTATGGGATGCCACTTGTGTCGACACCTTGGCGCCGTCTCATCTTCCTGTGACTTCGGGACAAGCTGGTGCCGGAAAACCTCAAACGGCACAAATATAGTTATTTGGATAGAATATATCTTTTTGTACCGTTTGGGGTTGAAACTTTAGGTTCGTGGGGGCCGGCCGCTCTCGAACTGTATCGGGACCTGGCCAAACGTTTAGAGGAAGCTTCAGGTGACCAGAATGCTGGTATCTACTTTGGACAAAAGCTAAGCATTGCTATCCAGCGTGGCAATGCTGCCAGCATTCTGACCACATATCCCTCCTGTCACAGATTTTTAGACAATTTTTTTTGTATACATTTTGTAAATAGGTAGTATTAATTTAAGGGTTTTTTATTTTGTTTCAATAAAAAAATCTTAAATTAAATGTTACTTCTTTCAACGTCAGTTTTAAATGACTTAAATAATTATGGCAAATGAAAATTTTTAGGATAAAAAAATATTGTTAATATATTACGGTCATTATTACAGATTATGGCACCAAGGAAAAAGTTAACACGTGAAGAAAGATTACAGAAGAAACGTGAAGTAGAGAAGCAGGCTACGATATCAAAAGATTAAAATAATGTATATAAAAAATGCATACAAAACCGGAAAATTATTTAAAGTTGATGATCAAGATATTTCATTCATTTCAGAAGATCAGGTTGTCCAGACACTCCCTATGCCAAATCTTATTTTGAAAGGGCAGAGGATGTTTTACTCCTTTAAAAAGTCGGTAAATGTGTTTGAGAAAGCTTAAGCATTTTAATTATATTTTTTATTCATGTAGGTAAGAAAGTGCCTTTAATTTTTTATGTTATTTTGATTTTATTTTTTGTTCATGTAAGCAAGAGAGTGCCTTTAAATATTTATGTTATTTTTCATTTTCTAATTTACATTTACTTCCTATCTTTCACTAAATGAGCCGTATACAGAATGTGACAGAACCGCATAGGTATAGGCAATATGAAAATTAACCTGATTATCCAAGTCTGATTAACACTTAAGAAGAGCTTTATTAGTATTAATTAGTATTAATATAAGAATATTTTATAATCGTTGAAGGTACAATGGCAAGATAATTTACATGTGTATTTTTGTAAGTGAAACACTATTGTTTTAGAAAAAAATGCTGTAATATGATAGTCTGATTAATGATTAATATAATAGTCTGATTATATGTTAAGAACAATATTTAATAAAAGTTGATTTAATTCATTTTATTGATTTTATTAAGTATGTTATTGTGTCAAATTCTCTCCCCTGGTGAAATAAGTATCTACCCTGGTCCTGATGTCTCTCCCCTGCTCGATGTATTTACCCTGGTCTTCGAAAAAGTAATGAAATATGTATAAAGTGACTTGCCCTTGTGTGAAAAGGTAAATAAACGGGTCAACAATCATAATATAAGGGTTTCAAGAAAAAACTCTAACTTTTCTTCTTGGCCGTATCCTCTATGAACTTGAAACCTCTTATCGTAGAATCACCCATATATAAATAAATATCGTAGGACTATACACACAGCGCCATCTGGCCCCAAACTAAGCAGAGCTTGTGTGATGGAAGTCAGATAACTGATAGAATACATAAATACTTTTTTTTTGTAAATACATACTTCTAATACATACAGAACACCCAGACAACACGCCAACACGGACTTTTTTGTAGATATATAAACGAGGAATATCCCACCATGCATGGTTTTGTTATATCTCAAAGAGATTAGGCAGCGTTTTTAATGAAAGCTCCCAGGTGGCTTGACTTTTTCCGACTCTTCCAACAATTATCATCATATTTCAATAAATTTACTCAAAACCTTGACAAATTATATACCATAACATTTCTCATGAATCACTCTATCTACTGGTGAAACTCGCATGATAATCCGTTTAGTAGTTTTTAAATTTATCGCGAACAGACAAACAGACAGACGCTGCAGACGACTTTGTTTTATAACATGTATTGATATATCGTAGTTTTCCCGTTATTAAAATTGACTTTTATTTCTTAGGCTGGGCGTCTTTACTGGAAGGGTTGTGCGTTATTCCTGGCACGGTGCAAACGTGCACAGGCGTGTTACGAGCCGGCAACCCGCTCGCCATCTCCCCTGGAGGCGTGTACGAAGCGCAGTTTGGAGACCACTACTACAAACTTAAGTGGAAGTCGAGAATCGGTTTCGCTAAGGTTGCCCAGGAAGCTAAAGTGGTGAGTAGATAGGCGATAATTAACTTTAGTGGTAACTCACAGACTTTTCGTGTTCGCTAAGGAGTATTAAGAAAAAGCTAGATTATAACCACATAGGATATTTGCAAAAACTTGTATTGGGTCTGCTTAGGTTGTTAGAGTTTGTGAGTATGGATGGATGTTTGTTACTCTTTCACACAAAAACTACACAATGGTTTTGGATGAAATTTGGTATGTAGGTAGCTGAGACCCTGGATTAACACATATGCTACTTTTTATCCCGAAACATGTAGTGTAGTAACACCGCGGGGCGCATCCATAATTTCGAGTGACACAGCGCAGTCGTGTTATTGTCTCATTCTATAGATTCTTGTTTCTTACATCTGATAATTTAACATGCTGGACTCACAGGAAAGATTAGTGTAGTTGCATAATGAAGTGATTTTGTAGCGATGATAGCTCAGTGGTAGCGCGGTAGGTTCGCATGCCGAAGGGCGCGGGTTCAAACCCCAACAATGAGCTTGAGCTGCCGGTTAAGGAAAACATCGTGAGGAAACCATAGCATGGTGGTAGGGTACTTACTAGTACTCGACTGGCTAGCTACCACCCTCAAGTTGGAAATCTGCCGCCAAGCATCTAACGGTGTGTTCCGGCAGCCTCACTTGAGAGCCAGTTCCATTCCAGGCTAAGTGTGCTTTACCATCTTCGACCACGCCTTCACTTAACATCAGGTGAGCTGTGGTCAAACAACTAGCCTGTTAACCATAAAAAAAAAAAAAAGGTCCACTCCCCCTATACAAATACGTCGATGCACTAATGTTGTTTCTCCCCCCTCCCACAGCCAATAGTGCCGATGTTCACACAGAACGTCCGAGAAGCGTTCCGCACAGTCGGCTGGCTGCGGGGTCTGTATCTAAGAATGTATGCAGCGGTGCGCGTGCCGCTCGCGCCCGTCTACGGGGGCTTCCCCGTCAAGCTGATCACGCATCTCGGCCCGCCCATCTACCCGGAAGACGGGGACACGCCGGAAATCATACAGACTAAGGTTGGATATTTTTTTTACTGAAATGGAATTGGGCAGGACATGATGCCAAGAGTGATGGCAGATGGACTAAAACTTTGACGAATTGGTACCCACAAACTGGGAAAGGAAGCTCGTTGGAGGATCGCAGTTGGAGGAAGGATCGCGGGTCGAATCTGGACAAGGTTAGCACAGGACCGGGATAAATGACGTGCAAGACGAGAGGCCTATGCTCAGTGCCCGATAACGGGCTGAAAATAATGTTGATGATGAAAACTTATGAGATGAACAAGACGCTCTCGTGTTGGTAAGAAATAACGCCTGTCCATGACCATTACATAGAACTTTGAGTAGCAAAACAAAGTCTAGGGCATCGCAACTTTGGCGCTCATTACTTTGAGACTTTTGATGGTTAGTCTCAAGAGCTCTGTAATTTCGCTAGCTGCAGTTTAAACCGTTTACACATTACAATAATGTTTACACACTACGGCTTGACGACCTCCTGCTAAGGAGGCCTACCACCAAGTATATTTATTGTTTTATAGTTTTCACTATATTCTGTGTTGTGTTAATCTAAGTTAATCAGCTTTCTAAATCTTAAATTAAACAAAGTTATATTTTTGTCAATAAATTCTTATCACCGCATTACCAGATATTCTGCCACCAATGCCACTAAAACCAGTAGTGTTAAAAAGTGTTAGTAGTGTACATGTCAAAACGTCAAAGCTCTGTGTATGGTTGCAATAGTCATGGACAATTGGACATGCGTTATCTCTTACAATCAGGAAAGAGTTTCGTTCGTCTCATTACTTTTACATATAAAAAACCCTTGCGTAGACAAAAAAAAACTGAGTTCGTCACATATTCGTTCTGGGTGGGCATCGAACCCACGCCCTATAACTAACGAAGGACAGCTACATGGCAAACAGAAATATCAGAAGTTTAAGCAGAAAAAGATCTTCGATAAATGTAAACGATTTTTTTTAAAGTTTTTTGGTAACAAAAGTCTTACAATTATTTTTTTTCTCAGGTTGCAGCCGCTATAGAAAAGTTAATAGAAGAACATCAAAGGGTGCCTGGGAACATTCTAACTGCCCTTATGGAGAGGGTCTACGAAATGCCAAAAAATAAATCGACAAAACAGGAGCTACTCGAAACACACACGAACGGCAAGTGTCACAACGGAACTGTCAAAGTGACAGATGACGCGCACAGTGAAAGTAGTCAGAATGACAAGGCGAAAGTGTCATAATATAAAGTGTGATGCGAGGGGACTTTTTATAGGTTGAATAGACCAGAGACTTATACCAAATTGAATGTTTTTTTATGAAATATGTTAGCTTTAGCTGTGCCAAGATGCAATAATTATGTAAAAGTTCTGAAGCCGTCGTTTCTATCTCTTTCACTCACATTGGAATAAAAGCAATACATTTGATGAAAGCGCATTTGTTTCAAATTGTCCTTCTTTTGTTACCAATCTATCCGAAACATTTAACAATTAAAAAAAAAAACCGTGAAAGATTAACAAAGATATTTGTTAAAATGCGTAATCGATTTAAAAAAAAATAAGAATTTTACGTCAGATACTGGGCGTTGTTTTAGTAATCTGTTTTTAAATTACGTTCTACGTATTTCTAAGAAACTTTACGTTCTTTCTCATTTTAATAAATAAATACGTCTCTCATCAACGTTTGCAATAAGCCCTTTTTTATGTCGAGCAGATGATAGCATGTTCATGAAATTTGCGAAAATATTTAATTATATAAAAATAGTGTTAGATAAGTATTTTTATAATTCACAAGAAAGCTTTGCAGCGCAATTACAAAACAAAAACGCTAGCTAAAATATACAACATGACTGGTGAGACACCACCATGCTCGAGGACGTGATATTTGGCGATCATATAAGAAGAAAAAAAATAACATAAAAATAAATATTAACTGACTACTAGGTAAACTTAATCGAAAGTTATGTGATCAATTACGCAAAGCTTGGACACCGCGCGGACGCACGAGTTGAACGTTGTGAGGACGCTCGCGCCGACGACGGGCGGGCGGGACAAGCATGTACTTGTCGCGTGATCAAAACATCGTTATCAGCGTCGGGAGTTTATCCATACTTCATTTATTTGTAGAAAAATTTGGCTAAAAATTAGATACCTAATTTTATTACATAATTATTACGAGCATCGAGTACCAAATACTCTGCTTCAGTAACGTAGGTCTCACCAGTCATGCTGTATATATTTTTCATTAAATAAATATCGTAGGACTATACACACAGCGCCATCTGGCCCCAAACTAAGCAGAGCTTGTGTGATGGAAGTCAGATAACTGATAGAATACATAAATACTTTTTTTTTTGTAAATAGACACAGAACAAACATTTGTTTATTCACAAAATGCTTGCCCTGAGTGGGAATCGAACCCACGCCCTACAGCTCTCAAGGCAGATATACTACCAATGAGCCAACGGGGCTGGCGGCATTTTTGGACTACAAAAAAAATATAGATAAATATGTATTGCGACGCACTTCTTCGCTTCGTTGCTCTTTCTCGTTTCTTAGCAAATATTTTATAAAAATTCGTTTATAACTAAATAAGGTATAATGATAAAAAAGTGTGCCAATGTGATTTAAAACTCTGAACAGTTCTAGTTCAGAATTTTGGTCTGGTTTACCCGATGAGGTATAAAAGAGGGTTATTAACAATTAAATCTAAATATATGGTAGAAAAATATATCATTATGTTCTTTTAATACTCGCGGATCCGTTTATCGTAGTAAATATGAAATGTCTTAAAATGTTGTATAACATATGAACAATATAAAAAAAAACTTGTCAACTTTCCAAATTTTTTTCATTGTTAATGGCAAGTATTGACCATTTGGTTTAAATGTACTGAGAAAAAAAAACTATAATTTAATTATACATGTAAGTTACGTAATTATTTAATTATGTATTATTTTTAGTTTTGGTTATAATTAATTTATATTTTGTCATATCGTACGCGTTACGAAATTTTGTACAAATATATTTACGTACTTTATTTATAATGTTTGAAGGAAGAAAGGATTTCGCAAAATTAATTTTATCGCGTCTCTCCAAAAACTCCGCCAAAACGCGCGAGTGCAGCAGTTTGCATTGATTTCGACGGCATACAGAGATTAGCATGATGATTAGCAAAAAACACGTCTGCATCAACTATTTTGTTCGTGCTAAGCTAAAAAACCTCGACCGTTAAGTTTTGCAAACTAAAGTTCGAAAAAGTTACATTGTTTTATGGTTAAGGGATTTAAGTGTATGTAAGTAGAATTTTAGTATTTTCAACCCCCTTCCCCCCCATGGTCAGCGAAAGTAAGCAAAGCTCTCACCCCTTTCGTAAGCATTAATTAAAAATCTGCACTAATATTACAAAGAGGAAAGATTTGTATTTTTGTAAGTTTGTAACGAACAACTACTGGACCGATTTCGAAAATTCTATCACCATTATGAATGCTACATTCTCCCTGCATAGGCTATATATATTGCTAGAATTTTATTAAAATATAAATGTCCACTCGTGCGAAGCCGGGACGGGCGGCTAGATTTCTATTTATCGAAACTTTTTTTGCAAATTGGTGGATCGGTGGATAGAGTGGATCCGACAGGCAGGGTTTAGAATGGTCTAAACCCTGCCTGTCGGATCTGGTCGAACAATCACGTTGTAAGCCCAACTTTAGTTAAAGTTGCTATTTGTTTGGAGTATGGATATTTTTGTATGTACCGTGTGCGATATCCTTTGTTTCTTTTATCAATATTTATAGTGCATGAACGCATAAGTTTTTTTAAAATAAAACTTTGTATTTATATATTTTGAGATGTTTTTCTTCACAGTTTTGTTAGAGGGCAATATGTATCCATGTTTTTTTGTTTGTACGCGTGTTTTTAATATAAAATATGATACATTTTGTAACGTTTTCGGCCATTCCTATGTTTTCCTAAATAAAAATATTTGTAAATGAATTTATATGTAAGAATTATCAGGTTAGACAAAATGTGATAGTTGATTTTAATAATTGTAATTTGTGATGATAAATATTATTAAAAAAAATATCCAGAATTGGATGAGAAATATTGTAGCGGTACTCTTAATATTCTATTTACTAACTAAACAGAAAAAACAGAGTTGTTCCTGTTTGTACTAAAAAAACGAAACGATTTTTAACTGTCTGATAAAAAAAAAACTTAAACTTGAAAAAAACATTCTGTGAGAAGTAAATAGGACATAAGTATCGAAAGTTAATTATCCAGCTTTCTTCCCTTCAACTTAGTTAATTTAGTAACGCGCTTTTTAGGGCCATATCAAAAGGAATCCAATTACTTTGAGACGCGCGGGATTGTCAAAATTATAGGGTAGTCTGGCTCATATGTAAAGGCGAATAGGTTTTGGCGGTAATGCAGAAAAATCACTGCATTGTATTATTTTATTATGGAAACTGACGTGGTTTTGACACATTTTGTTTTATTTATCGGAAGCTTCCGACTATAGTTTCGGCCACAACCGGTGCCCTTCATCATGGAGACAAAGCCGAGTACAACGCGCGCGCGGCCTCGTCTTGCTACGCTGCGGGCCGCCGCGTGCCTCGCGCGTGAAGTTATGCGCTAGTTACCGATAAAATCCCGCATAAGTAAAACTAAATTTTGCTCAAACCTTGTGTTTTTTCGACAGTTGTATCGAATTAACCGTGTACTTTTCTTACACAAGTGTAAGAAAATGTATTTAAACATAAAATTCATCAAAGTATCTAATGAAGTTGTCACAATTTTAAAAAAAGGAAGCTAAAATGTATTGCCATTTTCGCGCGCGCGTTTCACGCTATTTTTTGACAAAACTAACATTTTAAATTATATTTTACAAATGATAAACAAAATTGTGAATTGTATTAAACATGTTACAAAATATATGCATTTAGACAGTATAGTGAATAAAATGATTAAAATTTGTTGAACTGTATAAAATTGTTCAATCATAAAATTATTACTTATATTTAAAAATCGTCACAATATGCCCTGCCCCAAACAGATGCGGCCTATAGTGCGGTCAGGTATAACCGCGGCAAGCTGCACTGTCACGGCTTGCTGTGGCGCCCGCGGTAGCAAATAGAGATGTCTGTTCGACAGAAGCATAGCTTATACGATTATCTGAAATTATTGTACCTAGAATAAAAAATTCCGAATATAAAGACTAGTTGAAATTGACTTAACGTAAAGTATGATTGTATTAGATTTAAGATTTTCATATGATTAATGTTATTATTTTAACCACGTTATCTAATGTCAATTTCGTCAAAGAATTTATCAGCTTTTTTTCAAAGTTGTGTACGTACCTATTATCGCGTCGCATTCTTTAATTCAGTCAGAATAATTGGGGTTTTGTGGAATTAATAACGTTTATTTCAACTGATAAACATAAGGTCATATTCAACCAGGAATGAGTATGCTGTCTTATATCATGCCATGCCATGTCTGTCATTTCTGGTGTCATGAGATGCCTGATTAGCCGAATATAGCAAAAACATAGCTTGAAATGTAATTAGGAATCTTTCCTCCCTTAAATTCTTTGACGAATTACATTCTAATAGGTGTGTGCCAGATTTTGTAAAACCAAATGTAATTACATATTTTATGTTCATTTTAGAAGGCTAGTTATTTTATATGTAATCTACTTAATTTACAAACTGATACTTAACATAATTATGCAAGTAAATATTTTTGAACTAAATTGTGTTTTCTTTATTACTGTTTCTACATGGTATAAAATTAAGTCGCTTTCGCTTCCCGCCGTCTGTACTCTTAGATCTTTTAAACTACGCAAATCAATAGACAGAGTGATTCAAGAGGAAGGTTTATATGTATAATAATAATCATAATTTCAGCCCTAGGACGTCCACTACTGGACATAGGCCTCCCCCATTGACTTCCATAAAGACAGGTTGGAATCGGCTCGCATCCAGCGCGTTCCTGCGGTGTTTACTAGGTCGTCTGTGCACCTTGTGGGGGGACATCCTACGCTGCGCTTGCCGGTCCATGGCCTTCACTTCTGAACTTTGCAGCCCCATCGGCCATCAGTTCTGCGTGCTAGGTGCCCTGCTCACTGCCACTTACGGTTATGTCGGTAACTTTGGTTCGTCTACGGATCTCCTCATGTATAATAAATAATACATGCATATTATTATAGTAGATGAAATCGGAGAATTTAAAAGCTTTGTAATATGATGTTTTGTGCACTTAAATTGCACCCGTGCGAATCCGGGGCGGATTGCTAGTGTAGCTATAAAATACATATATTGCGGAGATAAAAACAACACATTTTACATTTGTCATTTTTTTTATTCGAACTTTCTTATAAAATACTAATTACAATACGAAATTCTACATAACTTACAAAATAAATATCTTGATCTAATTACAATTTTGGCATTTATAACTGTATAGTTATATTAAGGCGATTTTACATAATATTCAAATAATTATTATCAATATTTTTAATCACATTCTGTTCTGTACATAAAATAACAGTAAAGACAGCTTCCCGGTGGAAATCATCCCACGAATAGACGAAAAGACGACAGTTTTTGCGTTTGTTACATCTTCACGCTCAAACGGCTGGGCCAATTTTGATGAAATTTGGTATGGAGGTAGCTGACACCCTGGATTAACACATAAGCTATGTTTTATCCCGAAAAAATGTAGTGTTCAGCGGGTAAAGACACGGGGCGCAGCTTGTCAGAAAAAAAATGTGACCAGACTGAATTCTTTCCATTTATTGGAACAAAGATTGCAAAATAGCCAACCATTCTGCGTACCATCAATTTCATATCACGTCATGTTACAAAATGTCTTAATAAATAATTTTAATTAAAGTGGAATATCATACAAGGTATACACTGCTCTGCTGTTGAGCTCAACGAAATGATTATTCGGATCGCGTCATATGGTAGTAAATATACAGGGTTATAAGTTTGGGGTGTACTAAGCCGAAAGGGGCTTTTTTTAGGCTTAACCACACCTTCTTTTTTTTTTTTTTTTTTTTATGTGACAAATAATGAGACGAACGAGACGCTCTCTTGATGGTAAGAGATAACGCCTGTCCATGACCATTACAGCGATACCCAGAACTTTGAGTAACAAAACAAAGTCCAGGGCATCGCTGCTTTGGTGCTCATTACTTTGAGACTTTCGATGGTTAGTCTCAACAGCCCAGTAATTTCGCTAGCTGCAGTACCCTTCAAACCGGAACACATTAATGTTTACACACTACTGCTTGGCGGCAGAATATCTGGTACTGCGGTGGTACCTACCTAGATGACCTCCTGCTAAGGAGATCTACCACCAAGTAGATTTCAGCCGTTGTCACTTAACATCAGGTGAGCTGTGGTCAAACAAACCTAGCCTGTCAACCATTAAAAAAAAAGAGCGTCTCGTTTGCCTCAATACCTTTTACATAATAAAACGACATAATATGACTTCTCATTTGGTGTTATCGATAAAATATTCGTAACGAGGCGCATTGGACTCGATGCAAATATGCATCGAGTCCAATGCGCCTCGCTCGCAAATCGCCAGTGTAACTTTTTTTTAAAACGTAAAAGTAGTTTTATGTGTAATGAGACGAACGAGACGCTCTCCTGATGGTAAGAGATAACGCCTGTCCATGACCATTGCAGCGATACACAGAACTTTGAGTAGCAAAACAAAGTCCAGGGCATCACTGCTTTGGCGCTCATTACTTTGAAACTTTCGATGGTTAGTCCCAACAGCCAAGTAATTTCGCTAGCTGCAGTACCCTTTAAACCGAAACACAGTAATGTTTGATACACTACTGCCCCTTATATCTCGCATGAAACAGTAGCTAGTTATCAATAAGTAAATTAGAATAGTTTTAAAATAAATCGTTGTAGTTGTTGACGTCGTCGAATTGCTGAGACTGCGTGGCGGGTCGCGGCGCGGCGCCGCCCGGTCGGTATTGCTGAGGTTGCTGTGCATCGAATTAAAATTATTGAACCAAGTACGGCTTTTATTCAAAATGGTACTGTTGAACACAGGATAGGCAATGATACTCGTTCTTTACTAGTTGAACACGGCGACAATACACATCAAAACAAAGACAAAGGGGGTCGTAGAGAAAGTTGTTAACGATGATTAGTAGGTACATCGTTAACAACTTTCTCTATGGGTACAACTTTACAAAAAAACACAGCAGCTTTATACATTTTGTACATCAAGTAGCTTTAACTGAGGAACAGTTGTTTTTTTAACCACGATTTTTGTTCCGATCATAAAGTTGTTTTGAATGTGTACTCGTTATAGTTAACAACAATAATTATTGCTGTCAATTATAACATTGTGTTAATTATAAATTTATTATTACCACAGATAATATATCGTTTGTAGCTTCAATTTTTTTTCTGCCATTTATATTAAGTTTTTTATTTAAATACACAAAATTTTGCACCAATAATTTATTAATTATTAAAATTCTTCTGAGCATATACGTAGCGCTGAAGAATATTAGGTCTTTACTCTGGCTCGGTATAAAAGAGAATGAATTGATGAGTGAATGAATGAATGAACAAGAAACAAGAATGAAGTCTTAATGAAATTGATAGTCAAGCAAAAAGCATGCAAATTAAAATATAAAACACGCATTTCTATAGCCTTTGTGTAAGGTTTAATTATATCAAAGGAAAACTGCAAACAACAGAAGAACATAAGAACGAAACTTTCATTAAAATTAAGTTATTTATATTGTTTATTTCATGTTTAAACTTTCGCGATTTGGAGCTCACCTCATGTTAAGTGACTGTGTGGTCGAAGATAGTAAAAATCAAACTAGACCTTAAGTGAGGCTGCCAGAATATACTGTTAAGTGCTTGGCGGCAGATTTTAGACTTAAGAAAATACCCTACCACTATGCTATAGTTTCTCACAAACCATTTTAGTTATAAAAAATAATCACCGCAGTCCACCTAAATCATTTCAGCCGTTGTTACAACTTTCGAATTTAGAATTTCGATGTGATTGGTTGTTCGAAACGACTCATTTGGTTTTGGCGGGAACGCGGAAAGAGTCATGTCGCCCCGTTGTATTTATTTCCAAAACTAGTGTTTTATCGAGTGTTTATGCATTAAAATGGTGGTATTTTATTCATAAAGTGCCGAATTACAAGCGCGAGTGTGTGAAAATGATATAATGTGGTGAAACATGACTTTTCGCCACTACTTTACTAAAGCATGACTGGATTTGACTGACACGGACTGTACTTGACCAAGACTGGACATTGACTATAACTATAACTACGAGGCAACATATTTAACTTTTAAAACTTGAAAATATGAAACACTTGACACTGGCAAATGCTCAAGATGCGACGCCAAAACTAAAGAAAAAAAACCACTAATTTCGTTCATCCTTCTTTTAATTAAAATCTTAATGCAATTGAATGAATTCTTTCGATGTCGTTAGTGATTGTAGTTCTCTTTGAAAGAAGTCTTTAATAGAATTTGATGTGTGAAATGCGTGTTTTATAAAGTGTAGAAAGAGTGAATGAAAGCGAGTTACTTAGCGTGCGCGGGTGTGGAGGCGCGGTCACATGTGCGGGCGGCCGCCGCGTGGCGGCGCTTGTTGCTGCTAGAACATAGTGTGACCTCAGCCTTATATGTACAATGGGTTACCAATCTAAGGGTATACCTACTAACGTTGCTTAAAGTTCACTAATAGGTATTTAAACTTTTTGCCCACGTGAAGTGTTACGCGAGGAAACTTTATGTAAATTATGCTATACGAACTGACGTGGGTTTTACATTTTTTTTACATTAAATAGTAAATCTAAGGTGGTTCGATTTCCATACAAATATTTTTTTTCCATTTATAGACAAATGGAGCATAATTTTACAGTGAAATCACAGCTACAGGCATTTATTTTGGTCACAATTACTTTATCACAATCACAATTACTTGCATAAAACAGTAGATAATTAGCATAAAAACAAATTTAATGCCAAGACAACAAAATTAAAGACCAAAATAAATGCCAGTAGCTGTGATTCCACTGTAAAATTATGCTCCATTTGTCCATAAATGGAAAAAAAATATTTGTATGGAAATCGAACCACCTTAATGTAAAAAATTAATGGTAAGAGATAACGCATGCCCATGACAATGTGAAAAGAACAAATCAATTGTAAATCGCATTTTTGCTGATTCGCGCTGTTTGCCGAATCGAGTGTTACTTCTATTGAGTTCACATATATATTTATATAACACTTACTTTTTATATTTTATTATTAAATATAAAAGAACAAACTAACTGGGAATCGTTTAAAAATCCAATAGGAATTCATATTATGTTCTATTGCAGAATTTCTGTGTATAACCCTTGGAAGCCTGTATCATACACGAAAGAGGAAAATAAAGTCGATTAAGATGAGAAATATGTTAATGAAATAATAACAAAAGCAAGCTAGAAATGATTTCTCAAAGACGCTGATAAACCTGAGCAATCACTCTATATTCAAATATTAAATTATGAACACTGAAAACTTATAAATAAATGTTTTTTTTTTATGTTTGACCACAGCTCACCTGATGTTAAGTGACGGTGTGGTCGAAGATGGTAAACACACCTAGCCTGGAATGGCACTGGCTCTCAAGTGAGGCTGCCGGAACACACCGTTAGGTGCTTGGCGACAGATTTCCAACTTGAGGGTGGTAGCTAGCCAGCCGAGTACTAGAAAGTACCCTACCACCATGCTATGGTTTCCTCACGATGTTTTCCTTCACCGGTAGCTCAAGCTGATTGTTGGGGTTTGAACCCACGCCCTTCAGCATGCGAATCAACCGCGCTAACCACTCAGCTATCATCGCTACAAAATTCTTCTAATCGCTTCGGCACCAGGGCGAAGACATCGTCCGTACGGTACGGGATTTCCGGATTTTTTTTATTTTATTTTGTATTGTAAAAAGTAATGAGACGAACGAGACGCTGTACGACACGCGATGATAGCTCAGTGGTTAGCGCGGTCGGTTCGCATGGGTTCCCCAACAATGAGCTTGAGCTGCCGGTGAAGGAAAACATCGTGAGGAAACCATAGCATGGTGGTAGGGGACTTTCTAGTCCACGACTAGCTAGCTACCACCCTCAAGTTGAAAATCTGCCGCTAAGCATCTAAAAGTGTGTACGCCAGCCTAACTTGAGAGCCAGTTCCAATCTAGGCTAGGTGTGCTTTACCATCTTCAAACACACCGTCACTTAACATTACGTGAGCTGTGGTCAAACACTTAATCTGTCAACTATAAAAAGTATGTATATACAACATTATATAACTATTCTATTTGAATTTTGAATTTATTTTGAAGTGGATGTACTGAGGTGTATTAGCGCTTTTAGTTTAAATCGAATTGTAAAATTCCTGGGTATGATATCTTAATTGGTAAAACACAATAAATGTAAATCAATAAATTTGTAATGTAACAAATTCATAAAATTTTAAGCAAAAATGTAACCAGAAATAATACAACTCAAGGTTTTTTAGAACAATAATGGTGTATTAGGGGAAAAATGGCATTTACAGTGCAATGATTATATTAAAGAAAGAAAGGACTTTCTAATCTGAGCTGTTGCTGTTACAACTTTAATTGCTGTTACAGTTCAAGTTGCTGTTACAACTCAAGTTGCTGTTGCAACTTCTGTTGCTACTGCGGTTGCTATAACTGCAGTTATCTCGAGTTGTGTGATGGCAGAGTGTGTGAAGATGTGAAACGACCGAATTTTACTTGTGCAACTCTTTTTACGGGTAATGAAACAGTGTTCTGGTTAATCTCTAATTAGGAGAAGCCAGAATACTGTTTGGCGTTGCTTATGAAGAAGTTTAAAAGTAGGCTGTGGATAATAGTATTAGTCAATGAGGGAAGCAGTCATGATTGACTAAATTCCACTGAAAAACAGATTAGGAAAAAAGACAGTTGGTGTTGCAACCACTGTTGCTGTTGCAACTTGCAATTTGATGTGTTACCTGCTGCAACAGATGCCTCAGGCCAGGGTTGGCGGGGTGCATGGGCCGCATAATGCGCGGGTGGCCAGGCCCGGCGTGACCGGGCCCCGCGGCGCGCAGTTGTTGCTGCAATTGTTGTTGCAGTTGATGTTTGCGTTGCTCCTGTAATATTGTGCAATGCGATTACGTTTTTTTCCTATACGTGTGGAAAGAGCTACGAACAAGTAGAATTCCTAAAAAAGTAGGAAATAGGAGCACGGTTCGCGTTATGGTAAGCGAACAGCCGCCTGTTTATACACGATATCGTCGTTCATTGTGAGCTCGGAAATATATTTATAGAAAACTAGCGGACGCCTCGCGGTTTCACCCGTGTAGTTTCCGTTCCCGTGGGAATATAGGGATAAAAAGTAGTATATGTCACCAGGGGATAGTGTAGCTTTCCAATGGTAAAAGAATTTTTGAAATCAGTTCAGCGGTTTTTGAGTTTATTCAAAAATACAAATCTTTCCACTTTATAATATTAGTGTAAATAAGAGTTCATTTATTTCACGGCATCTGATATCGCGTCTGTGAAGAGTTTATTATTATTATAAGAAAAATTAAATTTCATAATTTATTTAACAGCGTTCGACGTCGCGTAAAGAGATATAGATAAACCCATGGAGTGTTCATTCATTCATCGTTAAAATTGGGAAGGTTCACTCACTTCTAGTTGCTTGTAATGTTGTTCTTGCTGCTGCGCAGCGTGAAGGTGCGACATTATGTCCATTTGAGATTTAAACTGTAAAGAAAATAGAGAAAATTTAAAAGGAATGTACATCTAAAATTAGTTTACAAATATGAACTGCAATTTTTGGTGACAACAAAAGATACATTATTTGTGGTCCAGAACGTTTTTAATGTCTAGCGATTACCGTCCCGGGCGTCCAGTAAGTTTTGGCGGCATCCAAAGTACTATTAAAAATAATATAAAGTGATCTAACATGATTTTACGTGCAGCTACTAAAACTCCGCCGAAACTTGTACTAAAATTACCCCTACTCCATTAGAACATAATCTCTCTCTCTCTCGACTCGACTTTGACTTAGTGTGACTTTGACTATGATTCAGTATGAGACTAACCATCGAATGTCTCAAAGTGAGCACCAAAACAGAGATGGCTTGGACTTTATTTTGTTTTTAAACATTCTGGGTACCGTTGCAATGGTCATGACCAGGTCAGGCGTTATCTCTTACCATAAGGAGAGCTTTTTTAACCGACAACCGCGAAGCAAAAGGGAGGGTTATGTCTTTGACCGGTATGTGTGTATGTATGTTCATCTGTTCCCTCATAACTTCGAAACTGCTTATCATAATTGGTTGGTTGTTGTTGATTGCCCTGTTGATTCATTGGTAGTATCTCCAAGAGCTGAAGGGCGTAGGTTCCATTCCCACCCAGGATAAACAAAAAGTTTGTTCTGTATCTGATTTCTGTATTCTGTATCAGTTATCTGACTTCCATAGTACAAGCTTTGCTTAGTTTTGGGTCAGATGGCGCTGTGTGTAATGTCCTACGATATTTATTTATAATTTGACAAATGAGGTGTCGTTGGAAGCGGCTTGTTACCGTTATATTTAAAAAAATACGTCATGTATTTTGAGTGTGGCATATGTCACCGAAATCAAACGCAACTGACCATTGAGACCGTTACCTGCGCTTCTTGCTGGTGTGCCGCCTCCAAAGTTTGCTGCAGGTTCTGTATTCGTTCCAAGTTCTGCTGTCGCGCCGCCTCTAGCCCGTCCAGCTGATTGGGCCGCGGACCCTTCCCGCCAACTTGTCCTGGCATACCGCCTGATATCATCATACCCTGGAATCAGAAGAACTAAAATAGCAAATAACATTTGTTCCATCCAAGCAAGCAAATGAGGGTAGCTGGAAATTTTGGTTCTATCGCACTTACACTATACGTGGTCGAATCATACGCTGGAGAAAATATAGGCTAACACACCAACTTTTGTGAATTTTGACATTTATTATAATTATTATAGATTTGACATTTTGAAATTTTTTTTTAATAATTTTTAATACTTTTACTGACATTTCTTATTTTTGTTTATGATTATTATTAAAAATTGACCTGAAACACCTCGTTATCGATAAATTAGATTATAATTATGATTATACTTTTAAGTGCTGATTAAACTTTGTCTCCTCGCTCGCTACACCCTCGCCATCTACGCTACTCGCCACTCGCACTCTATCGCCACTAGCCATCTCTGAAGCGGATAAGCGACCTTCTGACGTATTTTTTTTTTTTTATGGTTGACAGACTAGTTGTTTGACCACAGCTCACCTGATGTTAAGTGAAGGTGTGGTCGAAGATGGTAAAGCACACCTAGCCTGGAATGGAACTGGCTCTCAAGTGAGGCTGCCGGAACACACCGTTAGATGCTTGGCGGCGTTTCTCCGTTTGACGTTGTTTTTGTATAAATTGTTGTTGTACATAATCAGTTGTAGATAATCAGTGTCATGTGTCTCACCTGATTGTGTTGCTGCATCTGCGGTTGCACCATACCCTGGGTGGGCGCGCCCAGCTGTGGGACTCCCACTTGCCCCACCTGTCCCACCTGCCCCATGCCGGAGGACATCGCTCCTCCCATCGACCCACCCGCCGACATCCCCGGCTGAGACATACCGGATGGACCTGCGACAAATATACAAAATAACTAATATCACCCGAAGAATACATTCGAATTCACCATTGATTTTTTTATTCGATTTTTCATAATCGGATAATAAATTTCGGAGGACAATATACAGCTGTTTTTTATAAATGTAAATGTAAATTAATGTCTGTAAATTATTTTTTTTCTTTGGTTTTGGCGTCGCGTTTTAGCATTTGCCAGTGTCAAGTAATTATATATTTTCAAGTTTCAAAAGTTAAATAAGTGCCATCGTAGCTAGTTTTAGTCAAAGTCATCTTTGTCAAGTCCAGTTCGTGTCAGTTAATTCCAGTCATGCTTTAGTAAAGTAGTGGCAACTTTACTACAAAGCTTCGATGAAGTTTTGGAAGCAACACGAAAACTCATGTTTCACCACATTATATCATTTTCCCACACTCGCGCTTGTAATTCGGCACTTTATGAATAAAACACCACCATTTTTATGCATAAACACTCGACAAAACACTAGTTTTGGAAAAAAATACAACGGAGCGACACGACTCTTCCCGCGTTCCCGCCAAAACCGTCTATTGTAATTGATTATGAATTTGATTTTTTTTTTTTTTTGTTTATGGTTGACAGGCTAGTTGTTTGACCACAGCTCACCTGATGTTAAGTGAAGGTGTGGTCGAAGATGGTAAAGCACACCTAGCCTGGAATGGAATTGGCTCTCAAGTGAGGCTGCCGGAACACACCGTAATAACCACCGATTTTAATTTAATTCAATTTTGATTATGGTTTTTATTAATTTAATTTTGATTATGGTTTTTATTTTGTTTTTAATTATTATGACAATACAAGCTAAAACAAAAGGTATCTAAATAAAAATAAAAATTCAGTCAACAGATAAATAACACTATATATGAAAGAAGTACATTTATTTATGCCATTAAAGTTTTCAACCATCTACCCATAGAATTAAAAAAATTAAGTGGTTTCAAATTCAAACGCAACTTGAAAGACTGGCTAATTTCCAAAACATTTTATGACCTAAAAGAATATTTTAATGATAATTTTTAATTTTAATTTAATTTTGTTTATTTTCATTTGTGCCATTTAATGTAAGATTGTATAATATTTAGATAATTATTTTAGGGTAGTATAATTCATAAAATTGTTAATGTATGTAAATATAATTAAAATAGTGATAAATGATATTGTATGTCCGTGATGGATATCGCTGTTGATACTTAAGTATAATTTTGTAACACCTTTGTACACAGTGATACAATAACTGACTGAACTGATTCTGAACAAATACCCCGCCCCTGACTGAACCTGGTGCAAAGGAACCCATGAGGCTGGCAGCATTACCGCGCTGTATAGCAATAGCCAGACTTTGCACCAAGTACGAGCCGGAGCGAGGGTCACCACACTGGTCTCTTATGCGTTGCCCCAAATCACGCACCAATAATTTTAATTTGATATTAAATTTATTGATTTTGGTTTCGATTTTAATTTAATTAATTGTATTGTTACATTTAAATGCATGTTGTGCTTCTTTAAATAAGCAACGCAATTAGCTAGACAATTACTTGAGTTATGTAAAATTATAATAATAATCATTGTAGTTGTTAATATGAAGCCTCAATAAATAAATTTAAAAAAAAATACAACTCATATCCGCAAAACATGTAGACTATAGAGTCTACAGTATATTATAATAATCTATAGTCTATAGTATAGACTAGATAACTAATAGGATACTTACATCCTTTTTTAATAAAATCAAGGTTCTTTCAAGGTTGGTTCTCAGAATCCTCATTTATGTGCAGTACATAAACGGAGCCTCCGCTGTAGTGTGTTCGTTGTTAATTACTCGTATAGGTATAGATTCATTCATTAAAGTGTAATCGTAAGGTATTTTTTTTGTACATGTGACTTGCCTTTAACATTATTGTTATTTATGGCCAATAAATATTACTGATTTACTGATTTACAAGAGTTTATTTTGTAGCTCAGTGGTTAGCGCCGTCGGTTCGCACGCCGACGGGCGTGGGTTAAAACCCAACAATGAGCTAGAGCTGCCTATAGTTTCATAAAAAAGACAAACAATGCTAAATGTCAATGAGGATAGATCGCAATAAACAAACAAAAAGTTGGTACCTGCCATTGCAGCTTGCGGCATGTTGGGCGCCATGCTGCCAGCCGCGCTCACCGCTGGCGGCAACTGCTTGTTGATCATCTGCGAAATCTTCTGCTGCTGGATAACCTGCGACAGTACATGTCACTTATCAACACGCAATCCGTACGGTATTTCACTTGGTGGTAGCTCTCCCTAGCAGGAGGTCGTCTAGGTAGGTACCACCGCAGTACCAGTTATTCTGCCGCTAAGCAGTAGTGTGTAAACATTACTGTGTTCCGGTTCGTAGGGTATTGCAGCTAGCGAAATTACTGGGCTGTTGAGACTAACCATCGAAAGTCTCAAAAGTAATGAGCGCCAAAGCAGTGATGCCCTGGACTTTAGTTTTGTTACTCAAAGTTCTGTGTATCGCTGCAATGGTCGTGGACAGGCGCTATCTCTTACCATCAGGAGAGCGTTTCGTTCGTCTCATTACTTTTTACATAAAAAAAAAAAAAAAAAATGTTTTCGCCCTGGTGCCAAAGCGATTAGAAGAATTTTGCAACGACGATAGCTGAGTGGTTAGCGCGGTCGGTTTTTTTATGGTTGACAGGCTAGGTGTTTGACCACAGCTCAGCTGTTGTTAAGTGAAAGTGTGGTCGAAGATGGTAAAGCACACCTAGCCTGGAATGGAACTGGTTCTCAAGTGAGGCTGCCGGAACACACCGTTAGATGCTTGGCGGCAGATTTTCAACTTGAGGGTGGTAGCTAGCCAACCGAGTACTAGAAAGTACCCTACCACCATGCTATGGTTTCCTCACGATGTTTTCCTTCACCGGCAGCTCAAGCTTATTGTTGGGGTTTGAACCCACGACCTTCAACATACGAACCTACTACGCTAACACCTGAGCTATCATCGCTACATATTGGTATAGTTAAGAAACTCTCACAAATGTTTTACAACGCTATTAGAATGTGTTAAGGTTCATTATTAAAATAATACAATATCCGCTTGTGGACTATTTTTGCATTAGCTGGAGAGGCGATATCGCTCGCTTACAAATACAAAGATATAACTCAAAAATCACCACTTGTGGGAATTAGCTTTATAGTTTATGCACTTTTTCCGAATTGTCTTTGATTGAAAACTAACGGTTATTTATAATGCTATTCATAAGTTTAAACTACAGAAATTTAAAAGATTAAAAAAAAAAATCGTACTAATATCTATTATAGTTCGAAAATATCGATGAAAAATAAAGTTCTGAATTTAATATCTTTACTCAAAAAATATCTCATTATTAGAACAATTATTCATGCAGCAAGTCGAAAAAAATCTCTTGGATTTTAAAATGTAATAAATAGTTGTGAATCGTTTTATACAAAAAAAACAGGGTTATGGGGCTGTACCAAACAAAGCAATACACAGATGATACAAAGATTTCAGAACAAAGTACTCAGAGGCATATTGAACGCACCTTGGTACATAAGAAACGTCGAAATCCATCGGGACCTCAAAGTGGACATGGTCGCAACCGTCATTAAAAAATACGCTGAAGCTCATGAAAATAGACTTCAACAACATGTGAATGTCGAGGCTATCCAGCTCCTCGACAACACGGATATAGTAAGAAGACTAAAAAGGACAAAACCTTTTGAGTTAGTAATGTCAGTGCAGTGAGCGAGTGTGCATATTATAGAACACATGAACAAAGTGTCTTCCCCTTAACAGAGACAGTAAGAAAAGTGTCGATGGACGCATTCTTCGATTATACTCTACTTAGCAATTTAAGTTATATTAAAATTACTTATTAGTCTCAACTAGGCTAAATTGTAATAACGATGAGGTATCTAACAACAAATAGATACATCATTAGAAGGGGGAAAAAAACATTATCACTAAATTAGTTTTCTAAGAAACTAAAGTATCACAAAAATCATACTTTTTGTTATTAAATAATGGGATGTTCCATAGTTACGTTTTAAACAAAAACAGTTTTTTTGCCATGTCATTTTATTTTATTGACAATTTTTTTTTTGGTTGACATGTATATATGTTGACATACCTCATTTTGTCATTTTTATGTTGACATGTAATCAGTGTTTTAAAATTTATTTAATGACATATTTAAAAATTTTGAAGTGACTTGCGACATTGGTGTTATCAATAAAATATTTTTATTTGCATTTGATTAATTTAGTGATGCACCAAACGACAAAAATAGAGTTGTAAGTTCTTGCCACTTGAAAAGACAAGAACGATCGCGCATCTCGCTCATTTTTATCGTAACGGCGTGGCTGTTAAATTCTACGTATTCTTTACGTGATGATGACGCGTTTTATAAGAAAATCTAACTTTCTAGTACTCGGCTGGCTAGCTACCACCCTCGAGTTGAAAATCTGCCGCCAAGCATCTAACGGTGTGTTCCGGCAGCCTCACTTGAGAGCCAGTTCCATTCCAGGCTAGGTGTGCTTTACCATCTTCGACCACGCCTTCACTTAACATCAGGTGAGCTGTGGTCAAAACACCTGGCCTGTTAAACATTAAAAAAAAAAAAAACTTCAACTTCACATGTTTTGAATTACATCATTTTTTTATTAAGCGAGCGATATGTCTGCACATTATAATTAAAAGCATTGGCGCGTGGACACTTTTAAGGTTTGATTTGCGTAGGGACTATGTATCCAATATACTATTTGATTTAAGATTTCGAAAGATGAAAAGAATGTAAAAAGATTTTTTTTTTAAGTGAAAAATAATGAGACGAACCAGACGCTCTCCTGATGGTAAGAGATAACGCCTGCCCATGCCCATTGCAGCGATACACAGAACTTTAAGTAATAAAACAAAGTCAAGGGCATCGCCGCATTGGCGCTCATTACTTTGAGACTTTCGATGGTTAGTCTCAACAGCCCAGTAATTTCGTTAGCTGCAGTACCCTTCAAACCGTAACACAGTAATGTTTACACACTACTGCTTGGCGGCAGAATAACTGGTACTGCGGTGGTACCTACCTAAACGACCTCCTGCTAAGGAGATCTACCAGCAAGTAAAAGAGAGAGAGAGAGAGTTTATTTAACATACCTTTCTGAGTCTATCGACGAACGTTGCTTGGTTGTTAGGAATGAAACCGAGGTAGGCCTTCTTGTCCGGCGTGTAGAGTAATATAAGCACTTTGATATCACACTGGGGGGGCGACGACATCGGGGAGAAATGTACACAGCCAGCCTGAGAACAAAGTTCAGAATTGCGATGAAGCTTGGACAACTTATCGCTTGCACTTGCGAGGTTATAGTACGATTGTGTTATTTTTGGCGGCAGCAACGCGTCGGGCACCAGCTTTTCCTTTTTTTTTTTTTTTAATTGTTGACAGGCTAGTTGTTTGACCACAGCTCACAGATGTTAAGTGACGGTGTGGTCGAAGATGGTAAAGCACACCTGGAATGGAACTGGCTCTCAAGTGAGGCTGCCGGAACACACCGTTAGATGCTTGGCGGCAGATTTTCAACTTGAGGGTGGTAGCTAGCCAGCCGAGTACTAGAAAGTACCCTACCGCCATGCTATGGTTTCCTCACGATGTTTTCCTTCACCGGCAGCTCAAGCTCATCGTTGGGGTTTGAACCCACGCCCTTCGGCATTTACAATTATATATCTATTATATATCTTTTACCTTCATAAATACAATCAGAAAATCGAAGGACCATCTTTTTTTTTTTAAGTAATAAATAATGAGACGAACGAGACGCTCTCTTGATGGTAAGAGATAACGTCTGTCCACGACCATTGCAGCGATACACAGAACTCTGAGTAACAAAACAAAGTCCAGGGCATCGCTGCTTTGGTGCTCATTACTTTGGAGACTAGCCATCCTTTGGAGGCTGGCCATCTAGCTAAAGCTTAACTTCACATAACATCATCTAACCCTAAACTAAGTATCTTAGTTGTCAGCCCTGTTGGTTCATTGGTAGAATGTCTGAAGGGCGTGGGTTCGATTACCACCCAGGACAAACTTTGTGGTTTAAACAATGTTTGTTCTGTGTCTGGGTGTTATGTATGTATTTACAACAACAAAAAAGTATTTAAGTATTCTATCAGTTGTCTGACTCCCATAGCACAAGCTCTGCTTAGTTTGGGGCCAGATGGCGCTGTGTGTATAGTCCTACGATATTTATTTATTTCTTTATTAAAACTATTAAATGGGTCATAAAGGGGCAGTATGAAAAATCAGAATTAAGTCTGGGAAACACTGGTCTAAAATTAGGGATTGCAATCCGGAAAAACGGATCCGGTAATCCGGCGGATCCGGCATCATTTAATGGTTACCGGATCCGGTACCAATATACCGGATCCGAAGACCGGATCCGGTGCTAGCAGTTTGTGGGAAAATAATATAGCTGTTGCATGAGTAGGTACTTTAAATGCGTTATGCGTAGTGTTCATGCGTGCGAGTCGTAAAAAAAAGAATTTTCAGTCCGGCCGGATCCGGCCGGATTGATGGGAATCCGGTCGTATCCGGCCGGACTGAAAATGACGCCGGATTGCAATCCCTAGGTCTATTGCATTGAATACTTACAAATCCATTGACCATGACTTTAGTCAACGCATCTAAAGCCTCGCTGGGCTGCAGGTGAAATAACACAGACTTGCTGTCCTTCAGGTACTGACCACCGATGCTGCTGATCAGCTGCTTCGGCATCAGCTGCATGAGGAGTTTGTTCGGCCACGTGTCCACCTTCAGCTCAGGTTCAATGTCTTTTGTACTAGCCGATACCTGAAACACAATTTTATACAAATATAAAGACAAATAAAAGATGGTATGTTTACCATCTTCGACTACACCGTTGCCCTGTTGGTTCATTGGTAGAATGTCTGCTTCAAGAGCTGAAGGGCGTGGGTTCGATGCCCATCCAGAACAAACTTTGTGGTTCAAACAAATGTTTTTTTTTTTTATTCATAATAGGTTCGTTTTTGACCACACTCTGCCTGATGTTAAGCAGTAGTGTGGTCTAAGATGGAGCACGCTTACCTAGAAGAAACCTATTTACTCTGGATTTGACGACGCCGATATTGTACCTAACAGGGAACACAGACTCCGGCAGAGAGTTCCACAACCTCGCTGTGCAAATGAAAAACGTGGAATCAAAACGCTTGTTTTTTTTTTTTTTTTTTTTTTTATTATACGCTCCACAGACTCTGAATCAAAACGCTTGTTAAAATGTTTGCTCTGTGTCTGGGTATTCTGTATTTATTTACAAAAAAAAAAGTATTTAAGTATTCCATCAGTTACCTGACTTCCATAGTACAAGCTTTGCTTAGTTTGGGGTCAGATGGCGCTGTGTGAAATATCCTGCGACATTTTTTTTTTTTTTTTTTCTTTTTTTTATGGTTGACAGGCTAGTTGTTTGACCACAGCTCACCAGATGTTAAGTGAAGGTGTGGTCGAAGATGGTAAAGCACACCTAGCCTGGAATGGAACTGGCTCTCAAGTGAGGCTGCCAGAACACACTGTTAGATGCTTGGCGGCAGATTTTCAACTTGAGGGTGGTAGCTAGCCAGCCGAGTACTAGAAAGTACCCTACCACCATGCTATGGTTTCCTCACGATGTTTTCCTTCACCGGCAGCTCAAGCTCATTGTTGGGGTTTGAACCCACGCCTTTCGGCATGCGAACCTACCGCGCTAACCACTGAGCTATGATCGCTACAAATCGCTATTTCTTACTTGGCAGGGCAAATGTTTAGTGGTTTTTTGCTGATCTCCCGGCGATTTTCCCTTCTCCATCCACTCGATGACTCCGCTCCAAATGTAGCTGCGTTGTAGGGCCGCTTGGGGAGCCCCGGGGGCTGTGCTGGGGCCAGCGGCCGATGTGGAAGCGGCGGTCACCATACCGGGCATACGTTGGAGATTGCTCTAAGAAAGTAGACAAGGTAAAATTTAAATAAATAAACAGTAGGTGATTTAATGACCAGCAAATTGTTTATGTCAATGAAAGTGATATAATACAATACAACTTTATTATACATACAATACATACATCCTACTAATATTGTAAATGCGAAAGTAGTAAATGAGTTTTTGAGTACGGATGAATTAAAATGAATTTATTCCAATTTTCAGTATTCTACATTGACCAATGTTTAAACAATAATGTACTTAATTTGTATCGACGAAATTATACGAAATTTTTATTTTTATTTAACAATACCTATATTGATAAATCTAAAGTCCAAAAGGAATCCAAACTTAAATATTAGAAGTATATTAAAATTTGCGTGTATAATTTAATCGATTTTTTCACATTACAATTTTGGCTCAAGAATATCATAATCATCATCATCATCATCAGCCTACACTAGTCCACTGCTGCACATAGGCCTCTCCCAAGACACGCCACTCAGCCCGATCTTCGGCTTTTCGCTTCCATCCACCGCCAGCTGTCCTACGTATATCGTCACTCCATCGAGTCTCAGGGCGTCCTACGCTAATATCATAATATAAGTTTGTTATTTTTTTACAGTAGATAGGCTTGCGTTTGACCGCCATCCCGCCTGATGTTAAGCGAAGATGCGGTCTACGGTGGAGCACGCTCGCCTAGAAGAAACCGATTCACTCGCGACTTGAAGGTACCAAGACTATATACATCAAGTAATATCAAGTTCAAGTAATATCAGTTTAGACTTTCATTGGCAGCTGTACTAACTAGGTAACCCTGTGTTACAGATGGATGGATTTTTGTTACTCTTTCACGCAAAAACTACTGAACAGATTTGGATGAAATTTGGTATGGAGGTAGCTGAGACATCGGCAAGTTACCTGCGCAGGGTGGGAAGGTGGGGGGTATGAAGGTTGGGCCAGCTGCGTGAGTAGAGCAGAGTTGGTCGCGTACAGCGGCTGCCGGGGCGGCGGCAGCCACGCCCCGCCACGGGCCGCACGAGGAAATGCACCGGCGGGAGCGCGCGGGCCCGCGGTTGTACCGCGACCTTGGCTGGAAATAAAAAAGTAAACAAGCTTTTAATCACTTCTTTGACGTCCATAGTACAAGCATTGCTTAGTTTGCGCTCAGATGGCGCTGTGTGTAATGTCCTGCGATATTTATTATTATTTCAGTTATTTATTTACTTTCTTAAGATTTTTTTTTTACATTAAATATACAAAAAACAAAAAAACTTAGAAACTAGCGTGCCGCCGGCTTAGCGGCGCGGGGCAGGGCTCGAGCTGCCGGTGGTTAGGGCTGCAGAGTGAGGAACCTCCTCTCAATGCGCGCCGTGTCAAGGATCACTGTCTTTTGAAGCTGACCCTTCACCCAACCGTCTAGCGAATCTCTTAAGATATTTTTTATGCGGGCTTTTGGCCAAGCAACAACAGGGTATTAATTAAAAAAGTAAACAAGCGTATGGTAGCGATGATAGCTCAGTGGTTAGTGAGGTAGGTTCGCATGCCGAAGGGCGTGGGTTCAAACCCCAACAATGAGCTTGAGCTGCCGGTGAAGGAAAACATCGTGAGGAAACCATAGCATGGTGGTAGGGTACTTTCTAGTACTCGGTTGGCTAGCTACCACCCTCAAGTTGAAAATCTGCCGCCAAGCATCTAACGGTGTGTTCCGGCAGCCTCACTTGAGAGCCAGTTCCATTCCAGGCTAGGTGTGCTTTACCATCTTCGACCACACCTTCACTTAACATCAGGTGAGCTGTGGTCAAAACAACTAGCCTGTCAATCATTAAAAAAAAAAAAAGTTATTATTATTCTGACAGCCCAGTTGGTTCATTGGTAGTATGTCTGCTCCAAGTGCCGAAGGGCGTGGGTTCGACTCCCACCCAGGACAAGTATTTTGTGATATAAACAAATGTTTGTTCTGTGTCTGGGTGTACTGTATGTATTTACAAAAAAAAACTATTTAAGTATTCTATCAGTTATCTGACTTCCATAGTTCAAGCTTTGCTTAGTTTGCGGTCAGATGGCGCTATGTGTAATGTCCTGCAATATTTGTTATTATTATTTTATAGATCGTAACGCCACACTAACGTGGCAGTGTGCAGGTCGCGTCAATGTGGGGAAGGCTTAACGAGTTTTTTGGCGGGAACGCGGAAAGAGTCGTGTTGCTCCGTTGTACTTTTTTCCAAAACTATTGTTTTGTCGTGTGTTTATGCATAAAAATGGCGGTGTTTTATTTAGCCGAATCACAAGCGCGAGTGTGGGAAAATGATATAACGTGTGGGAAACATTACTTTTTGTGTTGCTTCTAAAACTGCATCGAAGCTTTACAGTAAAGTCGCCACTACTTTCCGGCATGACCGGACTTGACTGACGCGGACTGTACTTGACCAAGACTAGACTTTGACTATAATTATAGCTACGACGCAACTTATTTGACTTATTAAACTTATTAAAAATATAAAACACTTGACACTGGCAAATGCTCAGAATGTGACGCCAAAACAAAAGAAAAAAAATCGTTATACATACCCGTAAACGTCAGGTTGCACGATGTCAGGCGCGGGCGGCGGCGCCGGGCTGGGCGGGCGCTCCTTCAGGCTGTAGCCTTGAAGAAGCACCATATGCCGCGGATCCTACACATTAAAAGATAAATTTACGTAACCATAGATAATATTTTGACATTTAAATAAATAAAGTACTAGGTATAATGAATTAGTTTGACAAGTTGTTTTCCATTAATTTATAGCTACTTTATTCGCAGTCGGTTAACTCTTCAGCTTGTTTACCTTAGCGTAGCATCGCGGAGGTGCCGCGTGCGGTTCTCCGCCGGCGAGCTCCCAGATAGCGTGGAGCGCGGGCGCTCGACGCGCGGACGCTATCGACACTTGGACCCCGCGCTCGCCTAGCAAGCGGGCCGCTTGCTCCACTGTCGCCGGAGCCCCTGGAAATAACATGTCATGTCATGGTTTTAATCACTTGAGGTGGTTCCATTTCCATACAAATAAATTTTTGCCATTTATGGACAAATGGAGCATAGTTTTACAGTGAAATCACAGCTACTGGCATTTATTTTGGTCTTTATTTGCGGTAAATCACAATAATCATAAATCATTCATAAATTAATATTGCTTAACATCAGGCAGAGTATGGTCAAACGCGAATTTATTCTCAATAAAAAAAAAAAAATGGTTTTTGCTATGTCAACCATAAAAAAATTTAGTTTCCAGTTTTTCACCAGTTTATTATATCTACCTGGTGGTACCAGTCCCCCAGCATATGCTGAATATGGTGGAGAGCAGCAAATCAATAATACATGAGTTGGCGTGTCTGTCCGTCCCAGTTCGTCAAAACACGCCAGAGCAGTTGTTAGGGCTTCCGTTATACAAGCTTTGCTCTCTGCATGGCCACCAACAAATCTGTAAAGAATTTTAATTAATTTCTTTGTGTTGGTGTATTGTAATAATGTTTGTAATTTACGGTGGTTCTTTTTAGGTTATTTTTTTTCGATTTATGATCAAATGGAGCATAATTTCATTGTAAAATTATGTTCCATTTGTCCATAAATGGAAAAAAAATATTTGTATGGAAATTGAACCACCGTAAAAGTAATAAGAAATGTAACCAAAAGTGCCCATGATACTCGCGGCGTTGTCACGCTGTATAGCCAGCGACAGATGCTGTACTAAATAGGATCTGGGGGTCACAATCTTTCTCACTGAGAAGCCACCCCAATTCTGATACAGACATCTTCACCTCTGAGCATCCTCGTCCCACCGTCTCAAGGGCAAGCGAAGTCATACACCGACTCCAGGCAGACATATTTGAGGAGTTTGCTTTTAGCCGCTGCCTCGGTTCCTGCACCATCATAATTAAAAATGCAAACTTAACAGCAACTAATGTTACTAATCACTTACTGTATTTTGTCTAAAGCTTCTAAAACACCTTGGGGAGTATTGAAAGGGCCACTGGTAGCGACTGGCACCCCAGGGTGACAGTCAGCAGCTCGGTATGTGACTATACAGTACACAGACCCACTACCCCCTCCTTCTTCAAGTGCTCCACCATGGAAATATCTATAAAATTAAAATAGTAGTCACAATGAATGTAAAGCAGACTTAATTTTGTACCTACAAGTTAGTACTTGTAGGTACTGTAGTCAGTATGAACCATATTATTAGTCTTTACTTTCTTAGCTGTTATTGCATGCTAACCTGTCTAAGACAGACATAGTTGTATGCAAATATCAACTAGGTACACATATTTCAAATGGAATATTTTTGAGCTGAAAGAAGGAAGGTTTGTAAAGAGTGTCAATTTGGCAGCAATCTATTTACATAAAAATTAATTGTCGTGGGGTAGTCTCGTAAAAAGTTTATAAAAAGCTCGACCGATGTTGATTTTAAATTAGGTTTATTACTGGAGTAGGTCAACTAGTTTGACATAACACGAAATAATGTATTTTGATTTGGAGTGTAGTAGTTCGACGAATGGAGTGATCTCTAGAAATTTTACTGAAGTAGTATAGTTAAGTATTTATGAGGAAAAACTCACTCGAGAGTAGGTATAATATAGTTAGTCTTCAACTCGTTGATGTATGCCCCATTAGCTGCTGTGGCTTCTACCACAAATATTACTTCGGCCTGCACAGGAGAGTCAGGGGCGTTGACAACCATTTTCAACGATAATTTTGTTGTGAGAGTCTAAGATGCTAGCATTTTCTTACAGTAAATAGTAAATACAACTAGGTTAACTTTAAAGTCTTCAAACAAAACAAAGTGTACATCGTACAAAGTTACAAACGCCAACAATTTTTATACCACAGAATGTTAAATTAAACGGAAAGATAGAGAACAAAAACACTTATAAGTATTTACATACTACGTCGTGCTAACAAAAGTCTTTATTAAACAATTTGAGGGTTCCCTTTTTTTCTATCTTTTTGACATCACGTTTTGCTTTTGTGCATTTGCCATTATTTTAACAGTTCCAAACAAGTTTTGAAAATATTTTATGTATATTTTTGTACAATACAATAGCAGGTTTTTTTTTGGTATTTCCACTAAAACACTACACTAATCCTAGTACCATAGAAAAAGTTCCGGAATTAATATAATATTTTTTAATCGTTCATCAGGTTTACGGGTGTTTTAGTCATGTAAAATTATGCATTGAAACTGGCAGAATAAACAGAGTGAGATGCTAAAAAGAAGAAAAACAAAAGTATAGTCCGAATTACGATAGTAGTACAATGCTGTGCGGAAGTTACGTTTGACTAAGTAATCAAAGCCAGCTTCATTTCCTTGTTCGGGGTTAAGATTATGATAGACTTTACGATATTATGATTCAAGTAATAATAACTTTTTATTTGGTTTCTAAATGGATTCTCAGATGCGTGTCAGATTACAATTTAATTGTCAGTTATTTAATACCACTGTTGAGTGCGTATATCATTTTCAACTTTTCGGACTGCACTCTATGGACTCTATTTAATGCAAGTTAAATTAAAGTTGGAGTTTTGGCGGGAACGCGGGAAGAGTCGTGTCGCTCCGTTGTATTTTTTTCCAAAACTTGTGTTTTGTTGAGTGTTTATGCATAAAAATGGTGGTGTTTTATTCATAAAGTGCCGAATTACATGCGTGAGTGTGGGAAAATGATATAATGTGGTGAAACATGACTTTTCGTGGTGCTTCCAAAACTCCCTCGAAGCTTTATAGTAAAGTCGCCACTACTTTACTAAAGCATGACTGGACTTGACTGACACGGGCTGGACTTGACTAAGACTGGACTTTGACTATAACTAGCTACGAGGACACTTTTTTAACTCTTGAAACTTGAAAATATATAAATACTTGACACTGGCAATGCTAAAACGCGACGCCAAAACCAAAGAAAAAAAAATAATTAAAGTTGACATGGGGCAAACTCAAAAAAAAAAGTTGTCTAACTTGTCTCTAATCAGCAGCGTTGGATTTCGTACTATAATTATAGTATTTGTACTACTATTTCATGCTCCGTACTAGATAATATCCATACCTAAGGATAGTACGGAAAAATACTACAATTTCGTTACTTCTCTTAGAAAAGACCAAAATAGGTAAATATGACACCCGTTTATAGCCAAACCATCTGTAAAAAAAAAATCATTGAGTATTGTGTGACAGCTTACCTCAGCACATTGTGGTAAGCTGTCAAACAATAGTTCTTCTTCATTTTTTTTGATTTTGGCTTCGCATTTTGTCTTAAAATTGTACCACTGGCAAATGCCTGGGGTGCGACGCCAAAATCTAAGAAAAAAAATGCCGCGAAAGTGGCAACTGTACCGATTTTATTCTTTCGTATACTCGCAGTTTAGAAGAGATGTTTTTATGATTACATGCTAAGGCTGAAGAAAATAATAGTCAAGAACTTACATAATTTAGAAGAGGAGTAAATTTTGTATAAACATGTTGATTTCTATCTATTTTATTGATTAATAGCTTTTTTTTAAACACTGTAAGATTTTAAAAAAAAGTGTACTATCGGCGTACTACTATTTTGATGGTCTTGTACTATATTTTTCAACGTACCCGAATCCAACCCTGCTAATCAGCTGTGCAAGCTGTAAAAAAAAGCCAAGGAGAGCATTTAGCAAAGCAAAGATCTCAGCGACGATTCAATCTTATCAATTATTTTCACAATTCTTATCGTTTTCCTTTGAAGTTATTTATTCAAATAAACACTTTAATCAGTCGGTCAAGTAATTTTTACGTGTGAAATTCTCTGCAATCTGTAATTCAAATTTAACTATGGAACTTGGTTTCCGCTCTGTGAGAATTTTGAACCGGCTTCTTCGTAGGCCAGTTGGTGTTTTAGCTTACAGAAATGTTACGGGCACAGCCGTGAAGGAAGAGATGAATACAGAGCTTCTCAATTCATTCAATCAAGACATAAACCTCGGTAAGTTGTTTAAAGTATGAGGTAACTCTATGGTGCAATAAATCAATGCCTTTGTTAAAATAATATTTTTATCACATCAACTAAGGTTTAAGTTTGAGGAGATGTGGTATGCTATTACTATGCTAAGTATTTTAATGCATTTTTAATCAAATTTATAAAGCTATTTCGTTGAAGCGAATGTCACTCTGGTGACGTTACTTCAATATAATTAAGTTTATATAAATCACGCACAATTTAAATAGCTATAGGCTTAGAACATAAAACATTCTGGTTGCGTCCGAGAGAGGCTCAGCCAGAATGCTGTTGCAGTAACCAACAAGTCCTGTTAATCATTTGCTTCTGAGCACACAACATGATAATTTCACTTGGTGGTAGATCTCCTTAGCAGGATGTCGTCTAGGTAGGTACCACCGCAGTACCAGATTTCTGCCGACAAGCAGTAGTGTCTAAACATTACTATGTTCCGGTTTGAAGGGTACTGTAGCTAGCGAAATTACTGGGCTGTTGAGACTAACCATCGAAAGTCTCAGAGTAATGAGCACCAAAGCAGTGATGCCTTGAACTTTGTCTTACTACACAAAGTTATGTCATACCACCTACCTAACTATAATACCACCAGGGGAGTGTCTCGTTCGGCTCATTACAATTACATTTAAAAAAAAAGTGGTATACATCAGCCATAGTGATACAGACTAGGTAGAAAAGGAAAATATTTTTTTTTACATGGAATGTGCCCGGTTAGAAATCTTAATGCTACTACTGGATCATGCCTGCCTAAAATATTGTTATTTATCCATGGGTATATTAAACAGTGGGGCTGGTTCAATACCGAATACCGTTTGACCTGGACTAAATGTTAAAACATTCCTTAAATACCAAGTTCTAAAATAACGCTTTGTATTTGTGATCATTTATCAAATCTATTCAAGTCAATTAGACAACAGAGAGATTACTCCATGTGAATATGTGGAAACCTGTACAGGTTTTGCTTGACCCTCTTCTTCTTCTTCTTTCTTTCTTCTGTTTTCTGTATTCTGTGTGTACAATAAAGATTTATCAATCAATCAATCATATGTACCGCTAGACATCGGAATCTGCTGCCCGAGTGGGTGTTCCCTGATGAATACAGTCTGTGTACCTTCAAGTCGAGAGTGAATTGGTTTCTTCTAGGCAAGCGTGCTCCATCATAGACGGTGTGCAAATGCAAACTTATCTAACCTAACCGAGTCTACAATCAATTACATAGATTTTTAATGAAGTTTGAAACCAGAGAACAACCTAATATACTTAACATTTTATAATAACCATTTTGCATTATTTTTAGGTGGAGTTGTGCCTGTGTTTCGAAGAGCTCACCTGTTCCCCACGCGGATAGCATTGCAAGATGAAATTGGAATATACACTTACGCTGGCCTGTACCAAGCTGCATCGGTGCTTTGCTCTGAAATTTCTGCACAATTGGGTGAGAATTTGTTATATTATATGACAAGTAAACATTTATAATTGGAAAAAACGGACTCCATGCTCCTAAGCTGGAACACAGCTAGGTTTTAGGTATAATGGTTTAAAAATCAACAATCAACAACTATTCAACTGATATTTCATGTAACTTCTTTGGGACCAATCTGAAAGTAAATCCTTTGAAATAAAAATATGTAAAACACATTTTCTCAAATATTATTTGATTTTGACAACTTTCTTTGAGATGAATCGAAATTGCTGTACTGGACAAATACATGCGAGCTGCGGCCGGCAAAAGTTGTATGAAAATCCATATCTGTCATGGTTTAGCGGCCAAATAACATTACATAGTAAACTCATATCTTTATTCTGTTGTGTAACTTAAAACTGGATTTTTTTTTTTTCTTTGGTTTTGGCGTCGCGTTTTAGCATTTGCCAGTGTCAAGTAATTATATATTTTCAAGTTAAATAAGTGCCATCGTAGCTAGTTTTAGTCAAAGTCGTCTTTGTCAAGTCCAGTTCGTGTCAGTTAATTCCAGTCATGCTTTAGTAAAGTAGTGGCAACCCCACTACAAAGCTTCGATGGAGTTTTGGAAGCAACACGAAAACTCATGTTTCACCACATTATATCATTTTCCACACACTCGCGCTTGTAATTCGGCACTTTATGAACAAAACACCACCATTTCTATGCATAAACACTCGACAAAACACTAGTTTTGGAAAAAAATACAACGGAGCGACACGACTCTTCCCGCGTTCCCGCCAAAACCCATCTAAAACTGGATTGATCTTTTACTTCGAAACATGGCAACCAAGGAGGTAAATTATCAAAGGTTTCATTTAAATTTAGAACTGGCTTGCAAATCTTCGAGCACACAGGGCTGGTTTATTTATTGCCTAGGTACTTAGTTACAATTTTCGCGCAATATTTGAGTAAAGTACTATACAAGCCTTGGCCACAACTAGGCATTGATGGGTAAGTCGTACCTAAGTCATACGTAAGCCCATCAATTTATACGTTCGTCCATCAATGCCTCTTTTGCTGGCTGTTGCAGTAATGTAGGACCTATAAATACCTATAAAATTTCAACCCAAATATACATATAAAATTGCATAAAAAATCGTTCGAGCCGTTTCAGAGGAGTGTGACCACAAACTCAGTGATTATATATAGAGTAATCTTTATAAAGCATTGTATATGATTATATAATGCTTTATAAAGATTATCAGATACTAGCGGCCCGCCCCGGCTTCGCATGGGTAGATTTAATAAATAATTTATTATTGTGACATAACTGTAACAGTTGGACATATGACATCACGGTCTTTTTTGTAGATATCAATTCGCTCTATAAAAATGTAGAAAATCACTTTGTTCTATTGTCTATATTCGCAGCGCACGCGAAATAAGTTTTTTTTCGGTAAATTTTTCACAGCTTGAGTTACATAATTAAAGTTTCCATACGGGTCCCTTATTGGGTTTTAAATAAAATATAGCTTATGTTAATCACGGATAATGTAGCATTCTAATGATGATTTTTTTTTTTTATGTAAAAAAAGTAATGATTCGAACGAGACTCTCCTGATGGTAACAGATAAGACCCGATAAATGGTCATGCCATTGCAGCGATACACAGAACTTCACTTCACTTTTTCTTCTGAAATTCTATTACAATCATTGTTACAATAATTACAACACACACCATTCAGACAGTAGGCGGGTTATCGCAGCAGTGATCAGAGCATTACCAAGAAAATAAGTCGCTACATACTTTAGAAGTTAGAAGAATTAAACGAACAAACACAACGCAAAATACTACTTCATTCTATACCTTTAAATGATAACAGATTTGATAGGTATTGTTGTTACGCATGTATTCATTAAAAAAATATTGTATCATCAGATAAACACTCATAAATAATCTAGTGAAATATTTTAAATTCTAAAGATGTTACATAAGATAAGCTGTGACATAAGATAGGTGAGTTGACAAGATTAGAATATGACGCATGTAGATTTTTATGTAAAACAACAATAAAATCTACTTGCGTCATATTGCTGCCAATTTTGCAGATTTAATTTCTGTCTGTCCTTATCATGCACAATATTCCAAAGCTGAGTTTCATCATTTTCGTTTAGTAATTTAACTTTTTTTTTACTTGGTGGTAGATCTCCTTAGCAGGAGGTCGTCTAGGTAGGTACCACCGCAGTACCAAATATTCTGCCGCCAAGCAGTAGTGTGCAAACATTACTGTGTTCCGGTTTGAAGGGTACTGCAGCTAGCGAAATTACTGGGCTGTTTAGACTAACCATCGAAAGTCTCAAAGTAATGAGCGCCAAAGCAGTGATACCCTCGACTTTTGTTTTGTTACTCAAAGTTCTGTGTATCGCTGCAAAGGTCATGGACATGCGTCATCTCTTACCATCAGGAGAGCGTATCGTTCGTCAAACTAAATTCACACAAAAAAAAAAACCTACGAAACCGGATGTAAGGCTTTTGAAAGAATCAAACTAAGGACACTATCTACACTAAGCTACGCTATCCCCGGGTGACATAGGCTACTTTTGATCCCTGTATTTCAACGGGAACGGGAACTACGCGGGTAAAACCGCGAGACGTCCGCTAGTCTTATAATATATCGATTTGCAAAGAAGAAGAATGAGGTTATGAGCATTTCGTTGCGAATACAGAATTATTAACTTTCCCTAAATTATGCGAACTGAACAAACATTTTTTGTTAAATTCTACGCGGACGAAGTCGCGGGTAACAGCTTGTAATATTATATAGCAATATATTTTTAATTAAATATAGTGTAATAAAAATAAATGTCATAATTATTTTTATTTATTTTTTTAATGGTTGACAGGCTAGTTGTTTGACCACAGCTCACCTGATGTTAAGTGACGGTGTGGTCGAAGATGGTAAAGCACACCTAGCCTGGAATGGAACTGGCTCTCAAGTGAGGCTGCCGGAACACACCGTTAGATGCTTGATTAGATACATAATTATGTCAAAATTAAAATAACATGCCAAAATTACAATTAAATATCAAAATAATTTTTTTTGACATCTGTGATTTATAATCACAGATGTCAAACAAAAATAATAATTAATTGTAAAATATCATTGTCATGTCATTTGTATTTGTATATTTGTTGTTAATTAGTTGGCGACACCGAGCGTACGATAGCGTACATGTGCAGCAACGACGCGTCGCACGTCATCGTGCAGTGGGCAATATGGATGTCTGGCAACATCGGTATGTACTTGGTGGTAGATCTTCTTAGCAGGAGGACGTCTAAGTAGGTACCACCGCAGTACCAGTTATTCTGCCGCCAAGCTGTAGTGTGCAAACATTACTGTGTTCCGGTTTGAAGGGTACTGCAGCTAGCGAAATTACTGGGCTGTTGAGACTAACCATCTAGTCTCAAAGTAATGAGTGCCAAAGCAGCGATGCCCTGGACGTTGTTTTGTTACTCAAAGTTCTGTGTATCGCTGCAATGGTCGTGGACAGGCGTTATCTCTTAACATCAGGAGAGCGCCTCGATCGTCTCATTACTTTAACATAAAAAAAAAAATGTACACTAACAACACCGAAATCTATTTATTTATATAAAAGTAATGAGACGAACGAGACGCTCTCCCAGGGATGTTAGATGACCACTCTGAAATCCTTGTACCAGCTGGCTAAAAAGCTGGTATTAAAGACGGAAAACTGGTACCAGGGTAGCCAGATGTCAAAATTAAAAAAAAAAGGTTAAAAATCGCTTAAAAACTTTGTTTCACACATATATTAAAATAAGTATAGGTTTATATTTTCATTCCTTGAGGTTGGAGCTAGTTTTTTAAAAGTACTTTGGATTGGAATGTTTTTATATATGCATCGCAAAAATTTGTCGGTTATATTATACGTATTTTCAGTGTATTTTTGTCGGTCAACGGCTAATCTTGACATTTTTCGGTCTACGGCTAATCTTGGTATTTTTGCGTACCAGGATCGAGTAACTTTGGTACATGGTACATGATGCTAAAACCTAGTATGATTACCAAGAAGCAAGTACGTCTAACATCACTGCGCTCTCCTGAAAATAAGCGGTAACGCCTGTCCATGACCATTGCAGCGATACACAGAACTTTGAGTGTAAAACAAAGTCAAGAGCATCGCTTCTTTGCCGCTCATTACTTTGAGACTGACAATGGTTAGTCTCAAGTCTCAACAGTTTTGCAGGAACGCGGAAAGAGTCGTGTTGCCCCATTGTATGGAATTCGAAGGTGCGTCGGTACTTTAGGTCGGCACGGTTGTTTACATTGTATTCAAGCACAAGTCGAGAATGAATATCCCCGGGTGACATAGGCTACTTTTAATCCCTGTATTCCCACGGGAACGGGAACTACGCGGGTGAAACCGCGAGGCGTCCGCTAGTACTATTATAAAGAGGAAAAATTTGATTGTTTGTTTATTTGTATTAAATAAAACTACTGGACCGATTTCAAAAATTCTTTCACCGTTGGGAAGCTACACTATCCCCGGGTGACATAGGCTACTTTTTATCTCTGTATTCCGACGGGAACGGGAACTACGCGGTTGAAACCGCGAGGCGTCCGCTAGTTTGTTATATAAAAAAACATCAAGGTTGTAAACGACAAACATTGATTAACATAGGCAGCCCGTACACGTAGCGCGCGATCCGCGATCCGCGATCCGCGATCAATGATCGCGATCCAGACTGATCGTGTACGAAGCGGATTGACGGACTGATGCTCCGGATCGCAAAATATCTAGAAATTTTGAAATCATGATCGCGGATCGCGGATCGCGGATCGTGATCATGATTGAACGTGTAAGGCGGCCCATACAGATGTCACTTTTGTATTCTCTTAGCAAGTTCATCTTAATGACAATCATTGCTTGAATATTTTTTTTCAAGCTTGACAAGCTAGGTGTTTGACCGTAGCTCACCTAATGTTGTTTGTTTCAGCTGTGCCATTATCGTCTATTCACCCGCCGGAGATGCTGAAATACTTTCTTACAGACAGTATGGCCGACCTTGCCATTTGCACACAAGAATATGAAAAGGTACACAGCTCACAGTTTTTACACAACTGTCTAAAAAAAAGGAATGATATACATATATGAATACTTAATGATTGTATGTTTTTCTGTAGGTGCTTCGCCCCATCACGTTAGAAATCTCGAAACCTCTCCTAATCACAGGCCGGGACAAAGAGATAGCGGCTCAGCTCTACCAACCAACCAACGACTTCCTCAAACCCAAGGTACATGGAATGAGACGAAATTTCTCAGCACGCAATATAGGTCGTACTGTTGCGAGATCGATGTCTCCATTGATTCGCGCCCGCCGCCACTTCAATGCGCTCCTTGCTGTCAACACTGATTTCGATATTCTATCTGATACTTGGAAAACTGTTACTGGAAATTTCTTATTTTATTGTGAAAATCTGACTGATCAGTGGGACAGGTGCAAGAGGCACGACACCACTGACGATGTTTTTTCTGACATATAACTGATATATTTTTATTTGACATTGTATCCAGTTTTGACATTTTATTTGTATTTTGACATTGTATTTAAACTTGACTTTATATTTTAACCTGACATTATATTTTAATTTGACATTTTATTTTGAATTTAGTTGTTTTATAATTTTGTGACATAAATGTAATTGTTTAATCGTTTTTGTGTCAATAATAAATAATTTGAATAATTTGAATTTGAATTTGAATATATATATATATTAGGGTGTCCCAAGACATAAGGGAAATTTTTTTTTTCGCGAAATCAAATACGCATACCCTCTATTTTTTTCGTATTGACCTCATTGACTCAAATAACAAATATTATTACGATTGGACAACGATAACCCGTGCCGACTTGATGCCAAACTTTTGACATGAAAATTTGTACTGACTTACTGTAGGAGGAATTAAGAAATCAATTTTTATTATTTAATTTAAACTTCAATACACCCAAATAGTATATTATTTATTCATTTACATTAAAAAATATTATTACTGTTCAAATTTTCTTTTTAACGTTTGTTTTTTAGAGTCAGGATAAATTTTCTGGTGGTCTTGTACGCAACGTTAAAAAAATTGTGTTTGTTTCTCCTCAACAGTGATTAATCCATGAAACTCCCCCTCTCTCTCTCTTAATCGTTCTTTCGGCTACATCGTTTACTACCCTCAGTGCCGAAACTTCTTTTCTGGCTTCTTGAAATGAAGCATTATTTGACCACAAAGTAGGACGTTCTTGTAGAAAACTGTCTTCAATTTTAAGGCAATTAGCAATAGGTTGTTCTATGTTTTCATAAGAAATAACTATAGGAAGACGTTCTTCTTTTGATTTCCGAGCATATATAGCAGGCAAAAGCTTGCCGTCCCAATGAACAGTCACAACTTCTGGTACCTTATTTTGGAAATCAATTTTCATGGTGTCAGCGCGTTCTTTCCGTTTTTCTGTGCGAATTCTTTGGATGGAAGACTTACTATCGGAAATTCATCAATATTATATCCAAGTGCTTAAATGGTAGCTTGAACACAGAACCTCTCATACTCAATCGACACCTATCTAGCGCTGCCACTAATTTTGGAGTATAAAATCTCTCCGCAGAAGGGTTTTGCTGGGTTGCGTGTTCTCGACAAGCTTCGGTACGTCCTCTTGTAAATCGTAAGTTTTCATTAGATTCAGATGATGAGTCGTCTTGTAACGGTACATGAGATGATGTCGAAGGAGAAGGAGGAGTGAGGAGGAGGCTCAGACAAACATTTAGCACGTCGTTTTTCTTCTTCGAAAGTTCTGAGGCGCACTCTTTCCTCTCCATCAGTCAATTTTTTATCCACTCCTGCTAAGTGCCAAGTTAGGCCTAGTTCTCTCTGACGCTATACAAAGCTTTTATCCTCATTTATTTTTATTAATTGAAGCGCATCGGCGTGTGCAATGTTAAAAAATTATCTAAATTGTTGAGAAAGTCTTGACGGCGCTGCTTAAACACGTCTTGTGCCTTTTGTGAATGTTTTTGCAAGTCCCTCCAAACTTGATAAGTTTAAAAGTTTTTTCATACAATTAAGCAAAGATTTAGTGCCTTTTCCCAATAGATAATACACTCGCGAATAGTGAGATTCGCGCTTTCAATGACAATTAAACTCACTTCAGGGATATTGTAAAATAAAACTGCTAGAACTTGTCCATTAGACGGATGTTTTGAACCCGTTATTTGATGTTTTACGATTTATATTAAAAATATACCCCTTTTAGAACTGTGTAATTGCACTGACATGTTGACTGATTGAAAAAAATGCGAGTTCTATAACTAAATAACAAGTAATCACAAGCACATCGACACGTTAGGTCGCGTCAGCTTTAGAGAGAAAGTACTGAGATGTATTGATGTAAGTCGGCACGGGTTCCCGAGGTCCTACCTTCTTAAAATTTTATTTATAATTGTTTTGACTTAAAAGTAAAAAATTGAGAGGGTATGCGTTAAAAAAAACGACTTTAATTTTTTTGGGACACCCTAATATATATATATATATATATGCAAAAAGTATTGAGACGAACGAGATGCTCTCCTGATGGTAAAATATAACGCCTGTCCATGACCTTTGCAGCGATACACAGAACTTTGAGTAACAAAACAAAAGTCGAGGGTATCACTGCTTTGGCGCTCATTACTTTGAGACTTTCGATGGTTAGTCTCAACAGCCCAGTAATTTCGTTAGCTGCAGTACCCTTCAAACCGTAACACAGTAATGTTTACATTTCGCTGCAATCAACGCGGAAATAAACTAAATTTATACCTTGAACGCTTGAAATGAACTTCCGCGAATTAACTTCTGAATCAATAATCCTACTAATCCCATCCTACTAATATTATAAATGTGAAAGTTTGGATGGAAGTATGTTTGACTCTTTCACGCAAAAACTACTAAACGGATTTGGATGAAATTTGGTATGGAGGTAGCTGAGAACCTGGATTAATACATAGGCTACTTTTTATCCCGAAAACATGTAGCGGGTAACACCGCGGGGAGCAGCTAGTACTTTACTAAACTTGTCCAAAGGTGGAGGACGGTTTGCCCGACGTGGGTCGCTCTAACGCCTGGTACGGGAATGCGGACGCTCTCCTCATTTATACTAGCGGTAACTATATATCATTGATCACAAATATTATTTTAATATGCAATTTACAACAATTTTTCAATTCGGTATGTAAAGAAAAAAAATACTTAAGGTGGTTCGATTTCCATACAAATAAAATGTTTGCCATTTATGGACAAATGGAGCATAATTTTACAGTGAAATCACAGCTACTGGCATTTATTTGCGGTTAATCACAATTGCTTGAATAAAACAGTAGATTATTAGTGTAATATAAACCATTAATAAAACCAATATACATAATAAACCATTTCTAAATATTACATTCCTGTACACTGAAAGTACACTTTTTTTTTAAATTCAAAATAGGTTCGCGTTTGACCACACTCTGCCACACTACCACCATGCTAGTTTTTTTGCTATTTCAGATGATGTGACCATAATAAAAGTAATTCATAATGTTAAGGAAAATGTACCTTTCGGCTTTGTATACCCCTATATATAGGTATATGTCGGCGTGAAGCTTTAATGTTGATTTAGTTTAGCGCCATCTTGCGTAATTTTGGTGGACTAGAGGTTGAATGGCGACACCTCTGACGTAACACTGGTTCTGTGCTCTGCTTGTCGTTATTCGTGTAAAGTATTTTGACTTCAACCAATGAGAGAAGGTGAAGTTGCGGATGTTGGCCGGTAGGGGCGCTGTGTGAAGCGAGCCGGCCGTGCGTTGAATGTTGAGGTGGAGAGACCAATCTTGCTTGGGTTGAGGAGAGATTAACATTGCTTCTTGCGATTGAGTTGGATGGTTGCAGAGTGCGAAGCTAAGCGGAACGTCTTGTCGCCAAGCTATGTAATAGTGACTATACTGTTCTAATCATTCTTTAACTAAAGTCGTTGTGAAGTGCTGATTAAACTTTGTACAAGAGAACAGAATTGTGTGGTTTGTCTCCTCGCCCGCTACACCATCGCCCACCCGTTGTCGTTTCTTCTTTCTATATCTCAGACATATAGATATAAATTGATAAAATTTGGAACGCAGATTGTTATAGCTTTTTTTTTTGTTTGACAGACTAGGTGCTTGACCACAGCTCAAATACAAATTACATTTAAAAATTCATTTAAAATTTCGAACTCATAACATATGTCAATACAATGAAATACTATGATCATCATGATCATCAGCCTATATTAGTCCACTGCTGGACATAGGCCTCTCCCAAGACACGCCACTCAGCCCGATCTTCGGCTTTTCGCTTCCATCCACCGCCAGCTGTTCTACGTATCATATGTCACATATAAAATAATTATGTCAATATGATGTTAAGTGACGGTGTGGTCGAAGATGGTAAAGCACACCTAGCCTGGAACGGACACGCCGAATAGCGGCCAGTATATCTTAGACTAACACATATGGTACTTTTTATTCTGAAAAACTCGGGCGAAACCACAGGCTTCAGCTAGCTATACACAAAATGTATCCATCTTTTGGTATTCAGTGCCAATGTTATGTTAAGATAAATTATTTCCAACTTCAATGCATTCTAGGTACAACAAGTAAGCCTAAAGGCGTGGTCTGGACACACAGTATGCTGGCAGCACAGATTGCGTCGCTTCACTCCGCGTGGCAGTATAGCGCTAACGACGTAGTGCTGCACGCATTACCGCTGCACCATATCCACGGACAGCTCAACTCCATGCTCGCTTCACTGGCGGCGGGTTCCAGGTAAATACCTCGTTCCGTGTACAGAAAGTAAGACGCAGTTACTGACAACACAGGTATCGTGAAAACAAAATAAATATATGTTTTGTTTTCATTCTTTCTTTTCGTTCTTTTTGTTAAATTTTTATCTATTATGATTACTTATATATTTATTTCAGAGTGTGTCCATAGAATTACATTGAAATTACTAAGTAAATAAATAAAATCAATTCAAATGTCAAAATTAAAAATAATTATATCAAAATGAAGATTCAAGATTCAAGATTCAAAATTTTATTGTCAAATGTAGGTAGTAAAGATCTTATGTAATAATTAATACAGTTCCATACAAATTATCTCTTTTAGAGGTGTACAATAATGCAAGTTATATTTTATTACATGTTTTTATCATTAATGTATTCTAGAATTGTGTACATTTATACAATAACCAAGAATTTAATTTACGTTTAAATTTGCTGTTAGGTAGCATTTTCATTTCGGCCGGCAGTTTATTATAAATTGTGATTGCCATTATGTAAGCGTTTCTCTTATACAACTCAAGCTTACATTTTGGAAAATATAGTTTTTTATAGTGTATTTTTCTGACAGTATTTTTTGGTACCTTATCTGACTGATAGTCAAAATATTCGGGATGTTCTTGAACATACTTACATACTTGCTTAATATATATACAGGGTAATGGCAAAATATTAAACTTTTGGAAACAAAAAAACAAAAAGAAAGATATTTTTATATTAACCTAAACTTAGGCTTGGATCCGGAATAATCAATGTAAATAAATAAATATCATAGGACATTACACACAGCGCCATCTGGCCCCAAACTAAGCAAAGCTTGTACTATGGAAGTCAGATAACTGATTGAATACTTAGATACTTTTTTTTTAAATACATACTTATGATACATACAGGACACCCAGACACAGAACAAACATTAGTTTATATCACAAAATGCTTGTCATGGGTGGGAATCGAACCCACGCCCTTCAGCTCTTGGAGCAGACACACTACCAATGAACCAACAGGGCAAAAAAATAATTGTTTTACGTCACAAGTAAAGTATTGTCTATTGTCTTATATCGTTTCAGAATCCGCATGCTACCATCGTTTGTATCGCACGCAGTCTGGGCTCGACTGCTAGGCATGGGGGAGCGAGAGGAAGCGCGTGTCTCTGTCTTTCACGGAGTGCCGTCCATGTACGCGCGCCTGTGTGCCGACCACGGCACCATGTTCGGAGACGACCGCACCGCGGAGTACGTGAGGGAGTCCTTGCAATCCAGAATGAGGCTCATGTGCGCCGGGTCCGCGCCCCTACCGGAGACTCTGGCTAAGAAGTGGGAAAATGTCAGTGGCGAATGATATTGCTCTATTTTTTTTTTCTTTGGTTTTGGCGTCGCGTTTTAGCATTTGCCAGTGTCAAGTAGGTTTAGGTTTAGGTTTAAAGAAACTTTATTACCAGTAAGACATTGCTGTCCCTTATGTGATAACATGATTGGACTAAAAAAAAATATAATTACATTCAGTCTTAAATTTAATGAAAATAATATAAATAAATAAACTATCATGGCTTTACAAGATTTGAGGCAAAATATTAGAATGAATGAATGAAGTATTTATATATTGTCAATTTTCAAAAGTAATAATAAATAATAATAATAAAATCTTTATTGACTAATAATATTAGATAACAATTTATTATGCTACGTTAGAATTACATATTGTGGTTGTCTCTCGAAGAAAAAAAAAATTGTTTAGCTTAGTGGAACTGGCTGGCACCCATACTAGTAATTAAACTGTGCTACAGGCGCCAAAGTTAAATAAGTGTCCTCATAGCTATAGTTATAGTCAAAGTCTAGTCTCATCTCATCAGCCTATGGAGTTTTGGAAGCAGCACGAAAAGTCATGTTTCACCACATTATATCATTTTCCCACACTCGCGCTTGTGATTCGACACTTTGTAAATAAAACACCACCTTTTTTATGCATAGACAGGCTGGGTGTTTGACCACAGCTCACCTGATGTTAAGTGACGGTGTGGTCGAAGATGGTAAAGCACAACTAGCCTGGAATTGAACTGGCTCAAGTGAGGTAGCCGGAACACACCGTTAGGTGCTTAGCGGTAGATTTTTCAACTTAAGGGTGATAGCTAGCCAACCCCTATCGGGTGGACCGCTAGTTGTATAATATGTGTATTTTGACATAAATGACATTTTCAGATATCTGGCATTAAACTGCTTGAGCGGTACGGCATGTCGGAAGCGGGTATGGCTCTTAGCAACCCCTATCGGCCGGTGGAGGGGCGGACTGTCGGCTGCGTGGGGCTGCCCCTGCCAGGGATGGCGGCTCGGATAGCTGTGTCTACCGACAAAGGACTGGAGCCCAGCATCACTGTCGAGACCGATCCGTCTAGCACACAGGTTACAAATACATATCTTGTATTGATATTTTTTTTTTAATTTCCAGCTTCCTCGGACTTTGGATGTCAGAGACTTTTGTTATCTTTTAAAAATATCAAAATCCCACATATATTATAAACTGGCTGCGCCCCGCGGTTTCACCCGCGTGGTGATGGATGATAGATAGATAGATAGATAGATATAACTCTTTATTGTGCACATCATTATACAGTAAATAGTACAGAGAACAAAAAACCTTATTATCTAGTGACACAAGTGGCGGCCTTATCGCTAACAGCGATCTCTTCCAGGCAACCAAGAAAAGAAAAATACGATAGAAAGCTTAAGAAACAGACGGGAGATGTAACACTAATAAGAAATAAAAATAAAATAAAAATTAAACATAATATAGTAAGTAGGTATATAAAAAATAATCATTTGATTAAAACGAAATATCTACATATATAAACACGTATACACTCATAATACATATACAGTATACAATATATATAGGCTATAATATACACATACATATACATATATACATTAAGATAAAATCAAAAGTAAAATAAAAACCAACATCAGCAGCGACGTACATAAACATACGTAATCCGACTTACAGCAATGACGACTCAGCATTGTGACAAGTAATGCGACTTTACTCTGTCCTTAAAAATGTTTAAAGACTGTGACTGTCTGATAGAGACAGGCAAAGCATTCCATAACCTAATGGCCTTTACAGTAAAGGCACCACTATAAAAAGAAGTTGAGTGTTTAGGTGTATACAGATAAAGGGATGTAGACTGTCTTAAAGAACGAGGCTGAGAAGATTCATGAAAAAATTTAAAGTGTTCTTTGAGATAGCCAGGAGTGATAGGGTTGAACAGAACGTTGTAAAGAAGTGAGAGGATATGAGCATTTCTACGAAGGCGAATAGGGAGCCACTTGAGCTTAGTGCGAAACTGGGAGACATGGTCATACTTGCGCAAGCCAAATATAAACCTTATACAGAAATTTTGAAGGCGCTCAAGCTTGTTAAGTTGGTCCTCAGTGAGGTCCAAGTAACAGACATCTGCATAATCTAGAATAGGGAGGAGTAATGACTGGGCTAATGCGATTTTAGTGGAAGTAGGGAGGAAATTGCGCAACCTTCTCAATGATCCAGCCGCAGCATACAGTTTCCTACTGGTAGCTTGTAGCTGCGGTGCCCAGCTCAAACAGCGATCCATAGTAATGCCTAAATTTTTAACCGTGTCGCTATAAGGTATATTAAGACCATCAAATACCACTTGAGGAACCGTTGACCAATCTATTTTAGAAAGCTGCCGAGAACTACCGATAATAATAACCTGAGTTTTGGAGGGGTTTACTTTTAGGCCGTACGCCTGACTCCATTCCAGAACACGTGCAAGGTCGTTATTTATAGCGCTAATTGCTGCTGGAAGATTGTCAAGCAGCGCATGGGAGTATACTTGTAGATCATCGGCATACAAATGGTATGAGGAAGAAAAGTTATGCGTAATGGTGTTAATAAAGAAAGAGAAAAGAGGAGGGGACAACACTCCACCTTGTGGGACACCAGCTGACGTGGAACACCAAGTTGAGAATTTCTCATCAAGGCGAACCCGCTGCCTGCGACCATGGAGATAACTGCTAAACCACTCTACTGCCAAAGGAGAAACGTTAGAAGAGCGCAATAGAGCAAGTAGAATGTCGTAATCAACTGTATTAAACGCATTGATGATGATGATGATGAAAAGTATCCTATGTCTTATTCTAGGGCCTAAAGTATATACGTGCAAAATTTCACCCAGATCCGTTGAGTAGTTTTTGCGTGAAAGAGTAACAAACGTCCATCCATTCATCCAAACTTTCACATTTATAATATTAGTGGGATGTGAAAGTTTCAATGGATGGATGGATGTTTGTTACTGTTTCACGCAAAAACTACTGAACGGATTTGGATGAAATTTGGTATATAGACAGCTGTGACCTGGACCCTGGATTAACACGAAGGCTACGTTTTATCGCGAAAACATGTAGAGCGTAACACCGCGGGGCGCAGCTCACCTGATGCTAAGTGATGGTGATCGAAGATGATACACACCTAGCCTGAAATGGAACTGGCTCTCAAGTGAGACTGCCGGAACACACCGTTAGATGCTTGGCGGCAGATTTTCAACTTAAGGGTGGTAGCTAGCCAGCCGAGTACTAGAAAATACCCTGCCACCATGCTATGGTTTCCTCACGATGTTTTCCTTCACCAGCAGCTCAATTTCATTGCCCTTCGGCATGCGAACCAACCGTGCTAACCACTGAGCTATCATCGCTACAAAATCGATCGGGTTGGGTTACGTGTCTTGGGAGAGGGTGTGTTCAGCAGTGGAGTATGAAGTGCAGATAATGGGCTGATACACAATTACTGTTTAATAAAATAAACCCTTTTCCACAGATATCGCTAGAGCGTCTGGGATTAGCGTCAAAAGGTGATGAGAGTTCGGAAGGGCACGATTGGCGATCACCGCGCGTAACGGAGCACGCGACGCCCGACGCCGGTGTGCACCAGGGAGAACTGCTGCTGAAGGGACCTGGTGTCTTCACCAGGTATTTCTCTGTTCTGTACTTAGATATCGCTAGAGCAACTCGTATAGGTGTCAAAAGGTGTATACATACGGATATTGCTAGAGTAACTAAGATCAGTGTCAATTTTTTTCAGAATAGGTTTGCGATTTTCCACACTGCCTGATGTTAAGTAGTAGTGTGGCTTAAGATGGGGTACGCTTGCCTAGAAGAAACCTATTTACTCTAGATTTGAAGACACCCATATTGTACCTAACAGGGAACACGGACTCCGGCAGAGAGTTCCACAACCTCGCTGTGCGAATGAAAAATGTGGAATCAAAACGCTTTGTGCGTACATGGGGAACATCCACCATGTACGGATGGCGTTTTGGTCGCGTTTGTCTGGCCGTCCGGCAGAAGAAAGGTGCAAGGAGAACCAAATTGTACAGTTTAAGTGCACTCTCTCCGAAATGTATCCGGTAGAAAACTGACAACTAGCAACCCTACGACGATGATTTTAGCGCGGTAGGTTCGCATGCCGAAGGGCGTGGGTTCAAACCCCAACCATGAGCTTAAGCTGCCGGTGAAGGAAAACATCGTGAGGAAACCATAGCATGGTGGTAGGGTACTTTCTAGTACTCGGCTGGCTAGCTACCACCCTTAAGTTGAAAATCTGCCGCCAAGCATCTAACGGTGTGTTCCGGCAGCCTCACTTGAGAGCCAGTTCCATTTCAGGCTAGGTGTGCTTTACCATCTTCGACCACACCTTCACTTAACATCAGGTGAGCTGTGGTCAAACAACTAGCCTGTTAACCATTAAAAAAAAAAAAAAAAAAAAAAAAAAAATGCTCAAGGCTTTGAAGCCGAGACTCCAGTAAAGTGTTGTTCCCAATGAGTCTCCTGGCGCGTCTTTTTTTTTTTTTTTAATAGTAGATAGGCTTGCGTTTGCCCGTAATCCCGCCTGTTGTTAAGCGAAGATGCGGTCTACGGTGGAGCACGCTTGCCTAGAAGAAACCGATTCACTCGCGACTTGAAGGTACCCAGACTATATTCATTGGGGAACACCCACTCGGGCAGCTGATTCCAATGTCTAGCGGTACGCATGAAAAAGGTGGAATCAAACCGCTTAGTTCGAGCTTTTGGAACATCAACCATGAAGCGGTGACGCTTTTTAAAGCTCCTGGCTGGTCTCTCGATCGACTTCAATGCCTCAAGTTGGTACCTGACAGAGTCATCCCGTAGGTGCGAACACCGAACAGTACTCCATACACGATCTTACTTGGGCTTTGTATAAGCTGAGTAGCTGTTCTGGTGTGAAGTACTGTCTCACCTTAGAGAGGATGCCAAGCTTCTTCTTTATTATATTTATTATTATAGATGTAGCCTTGGCGTAAGACGTAATTTCTGGATGACCTATAGGCTAATTATAACACAACCCACCTTTTTGCTGGCTTGCCATAACCACTGGACCTGCTAAACCAGTAGCTTACGGCGTCGCTCGGATACTTCAAGGAGTTGCGTTGGCTCGTGTAAACTCTGACAAGGGGAATGCGCCGAAACATCAAGTGGGACGTCAGTGTAAAAATCGTCCTATTTTCGTAGGTATAAAGATTTTCGTTTCGTTGTACCAGGTACTGGAACCGAGCCCCGAAACTTGACACGTCAGACTTCACGGAAGACGGATGGTTCCGTACGGGAGACACCGCTTCCTACGCCGACGGGAAGTTCAAGATCCTCGGACGAACTTCCATAGATATCATCAAATCGGGTAAATTATTTTGTACAAGTACAAATCTTTTAATGATAACCCCAAAGTTGGTAATTTTTCCATTCATATTTAAAAATATCAAAATCATAACATAATATAAAATAAATAAATAAATATCGTAGGACATTACACACAGCGCCATCTGACCCCAAACTAAGCAAAGCTTGTACTGTGGAAGTCAGATAACTGATAGAATACTTAAATATATTTTTTTTTGTAAATTCATACTTATAATACATACAGTACACCCAGACACAGAATATGTCAATACAATGAAAATGTTTGCGGCGGGCTCGACCGGTGGACCGAGTTTTTAATTAATTAGTTTTTTTTTTACTTGTATTGTCATAATATGTATTTTAGACAGTTATTGCATCTAGTGTTTTATAAATGTTTTTTTTTATTTTTTCGTTAATTTGCCCTTTCGGGCAGGCTAAAGCTATAAAGCCATACTGCCTCGTCTTCAGTGTTATTTCTGCTGTATCTTAACTATGGTTATCGTCAAAGTCGTCTTAGTCAAGTCCAGTTCGTGTCAGTTCGTGCCAGTCATGCTTTAGTAAAGTAGTGGCAACTTTACTATAAAGCTTCGATGGAGTTTTGGAAGCAACACGAAAAGTCATGTTTCACCACATTATATGATTTTCCCACACTCGCGCTTGTAATTCGGCACTTTATGAATAAACACCACCATTTTTATGCATAAACACTCGACAAAACACTAGTTTTATAAATGAATGTTTTTATTATTTTTTTTTTAATTTCTTTCTGTCATGTATGATTCATGTTTGTATTAAATAAAAGTATCTTAGATAGTGATATGTCAATGAAGTAATATATCAAATATAAAAATAATAGCTTAATATATACAAATAGTAAATACCTAATTAAACTTTTTTTGGTGGTAGATTTCTTTAGCAGGAAGTCATCTGGGTAGGTACCACCGCTGTACCAGATATTCTGCCGTTAAGCAGTAGTGTGTAAACATTACTGTGTTCCCGTTTGAAGGGTACTGCAGCTAGCGAAATTACTGGGCTGTTGAGACTAACCATCAAAGTCTCAAAGTAATTAACACCAAAGCAGCGATGCCCCGGACTTTGTTTTGTTATTTAAAGTTCTGTGTATCGCTGCAATGGTCATGGACGTGTGTATGTCTTACCATCAGGAGAGCGTCGTTCATCTCATTACCTCTACATAAAAAAAACTTTTCCCAGCATACGGGGCAGTCAAAAACAAAAAAAAAAACAAATTTGTATTTTTTTTTATGGTTAACAGACAAGGTGTTTGACCACAGCTCACCTGATGGTAAATGACGGTATGGTCGAAGATGGTGAAGCACACCTAGCCTGGAATGGAACTGGCTCTCAAGTGAGGCTGCCGGAACAAACCGTTAGGTGCTTGGCGGCAGATTTTCAACTTGAAAGTGGTAGCTAGCCAGCCGAGTACTAAAGTACCCTACCACCATGCTATGGTTTCCTCACGATGTTTTCCTTCACCGGCAGCTCAAGCTCATTGTTGCGGTTTGAACCCACGCCCTTCGGCATGCGAACGAACCGCGCTAACCACTGAGCTATCATCGCTACAAATTACAAATACATATTGTATAAAGGAAAATGTTTATTCCAGGTGGTTACAAAATCAGCGCTCTGCAAGTCGAATCGGCCATTCTAGAACATCCGTCAGTCGCCGACGCGGCCGTCCTTGGTGTGCCACACGAATCAATGGGAGAAATCGTTTCTGCCCTCGTTGTGTTGAAGGAAAATACAACTCTAACGCTCAGAGAATTAAAGCCAGAATTGGACAAGAAGCTGGCCCCGTACCAGCTACCCAGGAAGTTGTTAGTGATAGATGTCATGCCGAGAAATGCTATGGGGAAACTTGATAAAAAGGAGATCAAGAAATTGTATGGGAAAAAGTTGGGTATGGAAAAGAATCAAGCCAAGTAATGATGGTAAGTGTATAGTCTGAAGTCATCGTACATTATCACAGAAACAATAACAATGTACGATTTTCATTTGCTAGGAATACGTATAGTGATTACGGCTCAGTTGTTAGCGTGGGTTCAAATCCCTACAGTAAAATAAATAAATATCGTAGGACATTTCACACAGCGCCATCTGACACCAAACTAAGCCAAGCTTGTACTATGGAAGTCAGATAACTGATAGAATACTTAAATAGCTTTTTTTTTGTAAATACATACTTATAATAAATACAGAACACCCAGACACAGAACAAACATTTTGTTTATCCCACAAAATGTTTATCCTGGGTGGGAATCGAACCCACGCTCTTCAGCTCTTAAGGTAGACATTCTACCAATGAACCAACAGGGCAAAAAAATAGCATTTACTTACTTTAATAATGTTACTAGAGATAAATATGTGCTTATTTGCTTTTAAACGTATTTAAAATTATTTTAATGCATTTAAACAATAAAGAGGGCTTATAAGACTAATTTTATTGTCGAATGTCGCAAAGTAATGAGCGCTAAAGCAACGATGTCATAATCTGTAGATGCCATAAGCTGTAGCGATGATAGCTCAGTGGTTAGCGCGGTAGGTTCGCATGCCGAAGGGCGTGGGTTCAAACCCCAACAATGAGCTTGAGCTGCCGGTGAAGGAAAACATCGTGAGGAAACTATAGCATGGTGGTAGGGTACTTTCTAGTACTCGCCTGGCTAGCTACCACCCTCAAGTTGAAAATCTGCCGGCAAGCATCTAACGGTGTGTTCCGGCAGCCTCACTTGAGAGCCAGTTCCATTCCAGGCTAGGTGTGCTTTACCATCTTCGACCACACCTTCACTTAACATCAGGTGAGCTATGGTCAAACAACTAGCCTGTCAACCATAAAAAAAAAAAAACTGATTTGCTACTTTTTTCTTTATATGGTTGACAAACTAAATGTTTGACCATATCACCTGATTTGAAATTACGGTGACTCAGAATTAAGGGTACCTTTGCAAATAAGTAAGTGTTACTTACCATCACGAGAGCGTTTTACTCGTCGTCTCATTATTATTTGTTAAGTAAAAAAAGTTCGTAATACCGATATCCGGCGACGAACGAAAGTTCGAGACGTCGGTATCGCAATTATGAACCTCAAGTGGAGCTGGGCAGGGCACGTTTCTAGGCGAAGTGATGACAGGCGGAGTAAGGTTGCAACAGAGTGGTGGCCTAGGCAAGGGAAGCGGAGCGTCGGTCGTCCAGCCGCAAGATGGGTCGACGATATCGTCACCGTCGCGGGTCGAACCTGGACCAGATTGGCACAGGACCGAGGCAGATGGCATGCAAAGAGAGAAGCCTATACCCAGCAGTGGGATAAAGAAGGCTGTGGATGATGATGAAGTAAAAAAAAAAATTATAGAGATGAAGCATCTTAACGTTGTGCTCCGCCAGCCTCACTGGAAGGCCATTTCTCACTACACCGTCGACATACAGCTGTGGTCAAACACCTAGCCTGTCAACTATACAAAAATATGTATGTTACTTTACCGCTCATTCCAAAAAAAAATACTGTGGTTAGTTGATCATCTCTATTTAAGAAAAATATATATTTTTTTTACGCATTATTTTTGTTGTCTTGTCTATTCATATTACTATAATATAAACCTTATGTTAAAAAGCCACCTTGCTCCGATAGTCCGGCCGCTGTATACGGCGGTGTTAATGTATAAAAAATTAACAAGCTTATAATAATTATCGCAACCAGTAATAATATTATATTTATATATAAAACGACTGATCTTGTTGTTGATTGTTAAATAAAAGACATGTTAAAACAAAGGTGTTTTACTTCTATTCTCTGTAACATTTTATGTCGATTTCATCAATGAGTATTAGTAGGTTAAATTAAGACTAATTTTTAAGTTTTAATTACCATTTATCTAAATTTAATAAAATAAGTTTAAACACATCACGCTTTAAAAAGTATTAAAAATGAAAATATTAATTTAATTTTATCGGAAACACCGGCTAGTTTTGGGCGCATTCGGTGGCCTTCATCAAGGAGACCAAGCGGCCCGCAGCGTGTAGCAAGTCAAGCCCGCGCGCGCGTTGTACTCAGCTTTACCTCCATGATAAAGGCCATCGGATACGGCCGGAGTTTTCGATAAAATTAAATTAATATTTTCTTCTTTATTATAAGTAGAACAAAAATGTGTCAAAACGTGAAAAAAGTTTCCATAATAAGAAAAATATATTCTCATCTGAAATTGTTATGTACAAACTGTTGTAGTGTATTAAATAAACAACTTACATGTAATAGATATTTTATTGTATTTTATACATATTAATAGTAGTGTTCAGAGGATAACCGTGGTCGTATGCCACCTCGGCTTATTTGACAAATTATGATAAGTAGTTTAGAAGTTATAAGGGAACAGATGATCAGAATTACAGACAAACATATCTCCCTTTTGCTTCGCCGTAGTCGGGTTATAAAAACTTGCATTTTCATTACAGACGAAGACAGCTTGATGCAAATTGTAATAAGTGTTTAAATTAGCTTCTACTAAACTACTGTACCTATTTTGATGAAATTTCTATGGGACTAATCTGAAAGTAACTAGTCACATTCCATTATTGATCTATTAAAAAATATAAATGAGGAAAGAATTTTCTAAATCACACTAATATCATAAATGTGAAAGTTTGTGTTCGTATGTTTGTTACTCAAGCACACAAAAACGTCCGATCAGATTTGGATGGAATTTGGCATACATATAGTTCATTACCTAGATTAACATATAGGATACTTTTTGTTTCGGGAAAATGATAGGTTCGTGTAGGATTATCAAAAAATTATCTACAGGATGCATTCACTTGAAATTTGGTATAGATGTGTCTTACGGAACATTATTCCAGAATCCTTTATATTATTGTAATCATCTAGGCAATTAATGCTCTTGCTCTTTTCTTACACATATATAATTTCTCTCTGAACCCAATTCTTAACTCAACGCGGACAAAGTTTCGGGCGTAAGTTAGTCTTCAATATTCAAAGAATACTTTAAATTTAATTCCAGACTAAGTGTGCTTTACCATCTTCGACCACACCTTCACTTAACATCAGGTGAGCTGTGGTCAAACAACTAGCCTGTCAACCATAAAAAAAAAATTGAGCTAATTACAATTTCGATACTTGCGTCGTTCATTTTAGAATGCGTTCTAAATAAATGCATAAAACTCATTGTTCTGAGGCTCTAGCATATTAATTTGTTAAAACGTACTTAAACGAAGTCGTGTGGGAAAAAAAGCCGTTTACATATACTCCCGCCAGAGGCGCTGTCCGGCTGTCTCACTTCTCATAAATTTTTCTATCTTATACTCAGTACATACGTAAATAATGCAAATTTGCAAATTGATTTGCCACTAAAAAAAAATGTTTTTGCTCTACAAAAACACTAGTTTATTCAGAGATAACTTTTTTTTTTTATGTTAAAAGTTATGATACGAACTAGACCCTCTCCTGATGGTATGAGATAACGCCTGCCCATGACCATTACAGCGATACACAGAACTTTGAGTGACGAAACAAAGTCCAGGGCATCACTGCTTTGGCGCTCATTACTGAAACTAATTGAATTTACTTGGTGGTAGCTCTCCTTAGCAGGAGGTCATCTAGGTCCGCAGTACCAGTTATTCTGCCGCTAAGCAGTAGTGTGTAAACATTACTGTGTTCCGGTTTGAAGGGTACTGAAGCTAGCGAAATTACTGGGCTGTTGAGACTAACCATCGAAAGTCTCAAAGTAATGAGCGCCAAAGCAGTGATGCCCTGGACTTTTTGGGCTGGTTTTGTTACTCAAAATTCTGTGTATCGCTGCAATGGTCATGGACAGGCGTTATCTCTTATTACAGGAGAGCGTCTCGTTCGTCTCATTAATTTTTACATAAATAAAAAAAACGTATTTTACAATCTAATCAGACAATATTAACTAAGTATTTATTCAATATCACGTTTGCTTTATAGGAAACTGTTGAAGGAAACTCCTTGCGGCAACGCTGGCGTTCAGCAAGCAAGGCGGCGAGTAACTCGCGTATTCTATTGAATTAGCCCAACTTGAATAAGTCGCCACGACAGTAGCGCATATACCCAAAGACATTACTAACAAAGCTAACATAACATCGTACCATTTTATTGTATATTCATCTTCTATTTCTTGCGACTTCTTATATTTACTGTCAAATGTCTTGTATTTAGTTCGGAAACGCTCCGACAGAATGAGCGGGAGTTTCGTCGTATCCGTATCGTCGTGTCTGATCGAACCGTTACATTTGACATTTTGATCTCCGTATATCGCGTTGCTGCGTCTCAGCCAATCGGAAGGCAGCGTGATCTGTTTGCTTTCCAATTTCGAATATTTCAACGGATTTTTTACTGCCATTTTGGACTTTATGTAGCAGAGTTTTAGGAAGAAAATCGGTGGGAATATGAACATGAGAGGGCCGGTGAGGGTAGAACCGACGAGTCCCATGACAAGGTCGAATCGTGGGACGGATTCTGCTAGAAATATGGCAAATACTACGATTCCCGATCGGACAAGGCAGCGTTTGAGGCAGAAATCTGAAAAAGAAAGAATTTTATTTCTATTATTATCTTCTTACATTAATTTTCTATATAAAAACATTTTATGTTCGTTGATAAGAGTAGTATATAACTTGAAAATGGCTGATCCGATTCAGTTGATTTATAATCGACTCAAAAAAGGAGGAGTTCTCGATTCGATTATTTTTTATGTTTGTTACGCGATAATTCCGCCAATTATGAATGATTTTGATGATTCTTTTTTTGCTTGGTGGATCATACTTCAGAGGTGGTCCCATATAAATTTTACTGAAATCGATCAGGCGGTTTTTAAAAAATCAACAAAAATCTGAAAATTTTGTACATTGATGATACATATTTTCGTTTACTCCGAAACCTCGTTGTTTCATTGGAGCAGTGCGTTTAGTTGGCCTAAGAATCATGGAGCCGCTTTTTTAATTGGAAATTTGTATATTATTTTTACTTCGAAAGAGGTTTATATTTAATTTTATGACAGGGCAAAGGCCGAGTTCTACCGCGTCGGGTACGAAGTACCGGGCATTCAGTTTATAGTTAATAAAATAAAGCTTATTGACTATGGACCTTGACTGACATTGGCTTCGATTTAGTAAAATACCTACTTGAAAATATTGACACAAAGTACGATGCCAAAAACAAGCAGGAAAATACTGAATACTTACGTCTAGGGACATGTAAGAAATCTTCGACTTGTTGGAAGAGAACAGAGTTGCCGACTGCACTTGAGAGGCACAGCTGCAGTGTTACCAGCAGAGCTACCAGGTACAGCGGGACCGACGCCGGAATGCCTGCAAGGAGACGAAGTTACCTCATACCACATTCTCAGTATCCAATATAGATATACAATCTATGTATATCAAGCATTTGTGACCAATTATTTTTATAATTTTACTAGTTGCACCCGCTACATGTTTTCGGGATAAAAAGTAGCCTATGTGTTAATCCAGGGTCCATACCAAATTTCATCCAAATCCGTTTTGTAGTTTTTGCGTGAAATAGTAACAAACATCCATCCAAAATTTCACGTTTATAATATTAGTGGGATTTAGTGGGCATGTTCTGAAATAAATATAATAATAGCGTACTTAGTTTTTTTATATTGTTGGCAGGCTGGGTGTTTGACCACAGCTCAGTGACGGTCTGGTCGAGACGGTAAATCACACCTAGCCTGTAATGAACTGGCTCTCGGATGAGGCTGCTGGAACACACTGTTAAGTGGTAGCTAGTCAGCCGAGTACACATTCGGTATACATTCTGGGGCCCGCGGTCTACAATCGCGTACCCGCTTCCATCCGGGATGCACCTTCCATCGCGTGCTTCAGAAGCAAACTAAGATCTTGGCTTCAAGAGACCTTGTTCTATGACTTTGACGATTATTTAAAACTAAGAGATTATTGAATTACTAGTAAGTAATTATAATATTTTTGTTTTTATGGACATTTAATTATATTGACATAATTTTATTGACATTTTATACGAGACATATTACTTTATTGACATTTTCATTTTCATTGTTTTAACATATGTAATGATTTTGATAATAATTTTTAAATATGAATGGAAATATGACCTGTAACTTTGGTGTTATTAATAAATGATTTGTATTTGTATTTGTACTGAAAAGTACCCTACCCTACCACCATGCGTCGTTTTCGCATATCTTCGTATAATTGTGAGTCTGTTATTTCTACTATTTTCTACTAGCACAATGGTGGAAGTAGGTATATTTATGTAAAGTTGTCTTTTCATAGAACGATTTTGATATCTTATCTCAGAAGAGTTTTCACTCTGAGAGACAGAATTTTGGAATCTCTTCGCTACCGCGATTTAATTTGCCTACTAACGCCATCTACAAATAGCACAGAGTTCGTAGTTTGTAGAACAAAGCTTCTCTCTTTCCCAAGTGCTTTCTCCCTCGGGCTCGGGTTACTGAGGCTTCACATCCCACTAATATTATAAATGTGAAAGTTTGGATGGATGTATGTTTGTTACTCTTTCACGCAAAAACTACTAAACGAATTTGGGGTTTTTTTTTAAATTTAATTTTGGCTTTGTCGCTGAGCGACCATATCGCCACACAAAAAAGAAATCATCAAAATCACAAATTATTCTTATTTATATTACTAATGCACGATAAAACTATTTAATTTCTATAATTTAGCTAGCACCGCTGTCACCATGTTGTGAATCAAAGACAAGTTCGACCAAGCTAAAGTTTTTATTGTACCCTCTATACAAATAACATAAATACATGACAATCATCATCATCATCAGCCTTTTGTAGTCCACTGCTGGACTACATTGGTAGGGATGTGCGCGGAGCGAATTCTCAGGGCTGTCACCAAAACATTGCGACTTAAAGGGCAATTGCTAAACCATGGATATTTAAGAATTTCTGGTTGGAATGAAATTAGGTATGGAGGTAGCTGAGACCCTGGATTAACATACAGGCTACTTTTTATCCCGAAAACATGTACCGGGTAACACCGCGGGGCGCAGCTATTAATCAATGTGATTGTTTTTACCCCTCCCCGTCCTTATCACTGCTGGTCACATTTGTAAGACTCCCCAGCTTACCTAGTGTGATGTCACATTTTGAAATTTTACATTTACTAATTTATGAAATTCGATTTAAAATATTACGTGTTTTGAAAAAATATGACGTCACAAAAGTTGGGATCCCCTCGCCGCCCCTTGTCACACAAGGTCACACTTCGTCGACCCCCCTCCCTCCCCCTTAACGTTTGACGTAATTTATGGATGGCCGTCTTTACGTCTGTGAAGTTAGCATCTCAAAAAAAAACAGAATCTTTAATCAGCATAGTTCTACAGTTCTTCATAAGTTTAAATAGAAGCAATTGTGAGGAGGGCACTGAAGCCGAAATACAGGTGTTATAACTTAGTTCAGCGTAAGAAACCGGATCTATTTTTGTAAACAAAAGAGTTAATAGTTAAGTAATATGTATTAGGTATATATATGTTTTACGCAATAAAAGTGTAAATAAAAGTTATTATTAAAGTTATTATTAGCGATGATAGCTCAGTGGTTAGCGCGGTAGGATCGCATGCCGAAGGGCGTGGGTTCAAACCCCGACAATGAGCTTGAGCTGCCGGTGAAGGAAAACATCGTGAGGAAACCATAGCATGGTGGTAGGGTACTTTCTAGTACTCGGCTGGCTAGCTACCACCCTCAAGTTGAAAATCTGCCGCCAAGCATCTAACGGTGTGTTCCGGCAGCCTCACTTGAGAGCCAGTTCCATTCCAGGCTAGGTGTGCTTTACCATCTTCGACCACACCTTCACTTAACATCAGGTGAGCTGTGGTCAAACAACTAGCCTGTCAACCATAAAAAAAAAAAAATTTATTATACCTTGTAGTATATTGTTCTCAACGTCGACGCCGTACCGGTTGACTGCTAGAATAGCAGTTACGACGAACATGCCGCCCGTGAACGCGAACCCGCCAATCACAGCCTTGTTGATCTGCCGGCTGTCGCGCATGTCCACCTGTATGGTCAGCAGCATCGGGTGGATGTCGAACTGTAACGTGCCAAAAAAAACCTTTATTAGACTATCTATACTATTACTATAGATTTGATTGATTTTGAATTATTATTATTTTAATTCAATTTAACTTACATTATTTAATTGTAACACCGTCACTTAACATCAGGTAAGCTGTCAAACATTATCAACTATAAAAAAAAAAGAGTTCGTGGTCAAACGTATGCCAGATGTGAAAAAAAGTTAATCAATCGATGTCGATGATCAGAAATCGATGAGTACTACCCACTTTTAGTAGATAAATCCGTATAAAACAATCCATCGAGTAACTCGATCCGAGATATACCTACCCTACCTTTATTATGTAGGTAACTATAGTAGGTATTGATTGGGCGCGGGAATCTCTCTTTGTTCTTCTTTGTTTCGATGGCAGTTTCCTACGGGTATCAAATCTCTGACAGTCAGATACGCTGTCATACTGACACATTGATATCTATCTATATACTATTATAAAGAGGAAAGATTTGATTGTTAGTTTGTATTGAATAGGCACCGAAACTACTGGACCGATTTCAAAAATTCTTTCACCGTTGGGAAGCTACACTATCCCCGGGTGACATAGGCTACGTTTTATCCCTGTATTCCCACGGGAACGGAAACGCGGGTGAAACCGCGAGGCGTCCGCTAGTATTTAGTATCGATATGTTTTATTATGTAGGTACCTACTAGCGGGCCGTCCTGGCTTTGCACGGGAAAACAAAACTCGATTAACAACGTAAATATAGCCTATGTCACTCAGTGATAATGTAGCATTCTAATGATGAAAGAATTATTCAGATCGGTCCAGTAGTTTCAAAGCTTATTCAATACAAACACACAAAATCAAATCTTTCCTCTTTTCAATTAGTGTGGATTAGCGACCCGCCCCTTGAAGGTTTTAGCGGGAACGCGGAAAGAGTCGTGTCGCCCCGTTGTATTTTATTCCAAAACTAGTGTTTTTTTCGAGTGTTTATGCGTAAAAATGGTGGTGTTTTATTCATAAAGTGCCGAATTAGAAGCACGAGTGCTTCTGAGAATTTCCCTTATGTGGTAAAATAATATAAGGTGAAACATGATTGTTATTTCTGTGACTTTAATGTGTTTTAATTAATTTGTTGTTTTTGTATGGAAGCCAATTTAAATTCACGTCAAAAAATATAACGTGATTGGAATCTTTAAGGACCTGGAAAGCGAGCACGCCGTACGCGCTGAGAAAGTGCTTGAGCTGTGGCGTGTAGTCGAGGACGGTACCAGTACTCGCCGGAGACTCGTCGTCCGTGGCGATACACGTCCACGTCGAAATCGCCACTGTGCTTACTATGCAAACTGACACCAGAGCTATTGTCCTGCAAATAAAAAAAAAACAATTATAGGTAAAGAGCCATTGAATATCTTCAGGGTTGTAAGCTTCGGCTGTCATAATTTTGAGTACAATAAGCTGAAAGCGAAACAACTTTTCCAATAGGCAAAATTCTGAAATCATGATCGATAATAAATAAATAATAATAAATATCGTAGGACATTACACACAGCGCCATCTGACCCCAAACTAAGCAAAGCTTGTACTATGGAATCAGATAAAGTCAGATAGAATACCTACTTATATACTATTTTTTTTGTAAATTCATACCTTATAAAAAATACAGGCCCAGACAGAACAAACATTTATTTATACCACAAAATGTTTATCCTGGGTGGGAATCGAACCCACGCACTTTAGCTCTTGGAGCAGACATACTACCAATGAACCAACAGGGCTGTTAAATAATAATAGATGAGAATAGTGATTAATCAGGGCTGATAGATAAATAGATAAGTATCGTACACACAGCCCCATCAACACACCTAGCCAGGAATGGAATTGGCTCTCAAGTGAGGCTGCCGGAACACACCTTTAGATGCTTGGCGGCAGATTTTCAACTTGAGGGTGGTAGCTTGCCAGCCGAGTACTAGAAAGTGTTGGTCTTCCCGGATAGATACAATCTGGGTACGTTGAAGTCGCTAAGTTCAGTTTCATAGACCGCATTATAGCCAAGATGACGGTTATACACATAGGTACCTATTTGTTAATGTATGTATATATTTAAAAAACTTAAAGTTCATATTCGCATTTTAGCGATTTTTTTAATACTCAGTTAATTTTAAACAGTTAATTAACATGTGATATTTAAAAAGCCGACGGATGGGCTTTTTTATTTTAAAAATGTGCTAATTATACTGACGAATTAAGTGCTCTAACCGGACAATTGAAAACCAGCCTTTTATTTAAAATTCTATGCTAAAATTATGTTAAAAAAATTTTATGGTACCAATAAATTTCCATATTAAATATTTCGCAGATATTAGGCCTATGAACCATTATTATCGTAACAATTATTATTTATACATAAATAGGTATATATATTTTGTAGATCACGTTATTATTTAGATTTATCTGATAACAAAAACTAGTTTATTTTCTCACAGTAAGTAGACATTGATTTAACTTATGATTTAACCCTTCACCTATATAATAGCCTGGAGCATTTTATCCCTAACTTTATTACTTTTGTTTTTATACCCCAATCATAGTTCCGGCCACATGCGGTGGCCTGCTTCAAGAAGTCAAAGCAGAGTACATAGTACAACGTGCGACCTCGTCTTACTTTGCACATAACCACTTCAGTTTCTATTGTGAAACTTTTTAGGTACATTGTATTGTAAGTAGGAAAGGAGGAATTTTGGCGGGAACGCGGAAAAAGTTGTGTCGCGCAGTTGTATTTTTTACCAAAACCAATGTTTTTCGGATGTTTATAAATGCATAAAAATGGTGGTGTTTTATTCATAAAGTGCCGAATTACAAGCGCGAGTGTGGGAAAATTATATAATGTGGTGAAACATGATTTTTTGTGCTGCTTCCAAAACTCCATCGAAGCTTATAGTAAAGTCGCCACTACTTTACTAAAGCATGACTGAACTTGACTGACACGGACTGGACTTGATCGAGACTGGGCTTCTACTATAACTATAGCAATGCCACTTATTTAAACTTGAAAATATAAATCACTTGACACTGGCAAATGCTCAAAATGCGACGCCAAAATCTAAGAAGAAGAACTATTCCCGAAGATTCGGCGGGAACGCAGAAATTCATATCGCCGCGCGCCGCATTGTATTCTATTCCAAAACTTGTATTTTTTTAATGGTTAATTTACAATTGTAATTTTTCGTAACGTAATTACGAATTCTTTGGTCTACATTTTTTAATTACACGAAATACTTTTGTTGAGTTGAGTTACTAAATAAATTACTAGGCCCCCCTAACGTGTGTAGCCAAAAATTAGTAAAATGTAATCCACAATGTCACTTAATCTCGTGCTTCGCGGGAAAAAAATATGTAAAAAATTTGGGCCCCCAACAAATTTTGATACAGGGCCCTGCTGTTAGGCCGCCACTGCTAAAAGCGCAATTTTTTTGACTCATGTTTTAAGTGTATATTTATACTCAAGCAGCATACAGTAGGGTTAAATAATTTATCATTTTGTTTGACACGCCAATAAACTTTTTATGATAGTTTTGTTTCAAGTTTAATGTTATTATAGGCCTACGAGTTCATATACATATGTCATGTAAGTACTAAGTATCTAATGATGATTTACGATAGGAATTAATTAAATGTTTTTCGTATTAATAATCTGTAGTGGACCTTGAAATCATTGATTTTTATGTATAAGGAAATTCATTTCGAGAAATTCAAACCCCAATATGAGCTTTAGCTGTCTGTGAAGGAAGAGATCGTGAGCAAACCATAGCGATGACTCGACTCGTGTTTTCTTACTTCATGTCTTTGGGAGAGCCAAGCCACATGATGGGGCAGAGTAGTAGTGCAAGAAGCAGCATCCACACGCAGTAGGTCACGCTGATGGCACCGCCAGAGATCTTCCACCAGAATATCTGCAAGCTCTGCGACGCTGCACACAGAGAAAACAGTTCACAGATTATGTTAGGAGCAGTAAAGCTTATTTTTGGCAGACCCTGTAGAATCAAAATTTGTGGAGGGGGTAGTTCTACCTAATTTTAATTTTATAGTTCCGCTGGGGTAATTTCTATAGTAGCTTGGGGGCTGATACGGCGGTAGCTACGCCCCTGATTAAGAGTTCATTTTTACAAGTTTTTTTTTTTAACTAGCCGTGTTTGTTTAAGTCAAATTTTGCATAAAGCAAAGAATAATATTACTCACAAAGAGCTCTAAAGTCTCTTATTTTTCTTTTTTTGTTTTTGGCGTCGCACTTTGTTCATGCCAGTGTCGAGAGTTTCGATAACTTTCAAGTATTAAAATTAATCTTGTGTTATTTTATGTGACTTCGTGTGAGGTTAATAAGACTTAGTTTAATTGACTTGTAAATGTGACATCTTGTCATTGGCACAATGCACAAAGTACGATGCCCAGAACAGAGAAAAATAAGTCAATTTTAGATAAGCTTTGCGTCTGGAGAGCCCCATTTATATTGATGTTGATTAGACGCTTCCTGGATGACTATCGCCAATTCTGCGATGTCACGTACTTATTACCTACCAATTCTACCATTCAAACAGATAATTTACTTCTGTTACCTAAATGCATTAGCGTCAGGTCGCTTGTACAATTGGAAATAAATACAATTTAATAACGCCTAGCTAGACAAATCCTACATAGTATAAAACAAGGTCGCTTCCCGCCATCTGTACGCTTAGATCTTTCAAACTACGCAACGGATTTTAATGCAGTTTCCATCAATAGACAGAGTGATTCAATAGGAAGGTTTATATGTACAGTACATGCATTTCACTACATTAGTATCGACACCCGTGCAAAGCCGGGGCGGGCCGCAAGTGAATTATAAATTAAAGTTTCATCGCAAGGAAATAATAGTAGGTAATAAACAGACAGACGTTCGTTTTTATCATAACTATATAGGTTAGTAATGTGCAAAATATTAAACAATATTAATCAACATAATGTAGGAAGGCTGGTTTTTTTACAAATTAGCAGTGCCTATTTATTTCGTACAAGGTTGTCTGTCAAATGTGTTCCGTCTAAAAAGCAGGTTTTGCAATATAATTTTTTTTCTTGAAATAGAAAAAATTTATTAATGATGTAACATATTTGACAAAAAATGTTAATTTCAGCACAGATTTGGTAACGGTTCTCAAAATGGATTTTATTTTCATTGTGCGAACCGCTAAACAGTAGAATTTGTCGCCCGAGTCGACTCGAGTTCCTCACGGAGATGTAACTGTTTTTTTTTCTTTGGTTTTGGCGTCGCGTTTTAGCATTTGCCAGTGTCAAGTATAGTCCTCGTAGCTAGTTATAGTCAAAGTCCAGTCTTAGTCAAGTCCAGTCTTGCTTTAGTAAAGTAGTGGCGACTTTACTATAAAGCTTCGATGGAGTTTTGGAAGCACCACAAAGACATGTTTCACCACATTATATTATTTTCCCACCCTCACGCTTGTAATTCGGCACTTTATGAATAAAACACTACCATTTTTATGCATAAACAATCGACAAAACACAAGTTTTGGAAAAAAATACAACGGAGCGACACGACTCTTCCCGCCAAAACTCATGTAACTGTTTATTGTTTCCCATTTGAACTTTACTACTATGTGGTTATCTCCAAAACGTGAATAGGTAGATACATCATTTTTTAGTATTTAATCAGATTTTTAACTTGAGGGTGGTAGCTAACCAGCCGAGTACTAGAAACTATCCTACCACCACACTATGGTTCCTTCACAATGTTGTTCTTCACCGGCAGCTCAAGCTCATTGATGAGGTTCGAACTTACGGCGTGTGAAGCAACCGCGCTAACCACTAAGCCATCATCGCAACAACCGCTGCTATCACTATTATTGACTACAATTTTTACTCGACAACGCTAAAACGAGGGTTAATTATACACGCATTCATGAATAGTGTTATATAACACTCGGAATTTCTAAATAAATGAGGTGTTTATGAATGCATATAAATGCTTTAATTCAGTTTAAATCCTAATTTTGTACGAGCCTATCTTAGGTAGGTACCACCGCACCAGATATTCTGCAACTAAGCAGTAGTGTGTACACATTACTGCTTATTACTATTACAGGCCTGTTGAGACTACCCATCTAACAAATTTCTCAAAGTAATGAGCGCTAAAGCGGCGATGCCCTGGACTTTGTTTAGTTACTCAAGGTTCTGCATATCGCTGCAATAAATAAATAAATATATATCGTAGGACTATACACACAGCGTCATCTGGCCCCAAACTAAGCAGAGCTTGTGTGATGGAAGTCAGATAACTGATAGAATACATAAATACTTTTTTTTTGTAAATGCATACTTATAATACATACAGAACACCCAGACACAGAACAAACATTTGTTTATTCACAAAATGTTTGCCCTGAGTGGGAATCGAACCCACGCCCTACAGCTGTTAAGGTAGATATACTACCAATGAGCCAACGGGGCTGTCAAGGCATGCCCATTTATTTATATTGGGTCTTATCTCTTACCATCAGGACAACGTCTCGTTCGTCTAATTACTTTTACATTAAAAAAAGCCGCTTTTAGGGTTTCATATCAGAATGGTGTTCAACGGGACACCGTGTCGTAGTACGGAACCCATACTGCTCAGTTATCAATTCACACCTGACAAATTTTTTATGCAAGAGAGCGAAACTCGTTTGTAATAAAATATCAAAAGCCTAGCAAAAAAAATTTTCCTATTGTAATAATTTATTCATAAATTCAATAGGCACATTATGATATGTACATAAAAAAACCTGCATAAATATCACTAGTTCAGACTTGTAGGTACCTACGCACTTTGCCAGAAAAAAACGTTAAAAAAATAATGTATGCTAATTTTAGTTTTTGTTAACAAGTCCGTGTTCCTGGTTGCATTTTGAGTTACATAATGACTCAGAAACCTAAAATAAGCTAGTTTTTAGGGTTCCGTACCCAAAGGGTAAAAACGGGACCCAACAGCCAGCGCCGGCTGGCTTCAGTCGGCATTATGCTGAGTCGAGGCCGGTTTGTGACATAAAATATATTTCAAACTTTTTGTTTTTTTTTTTTTTTTTGTTTAATTTTTATTTATTGTATATACCTTTAAGTTTTTTTTCTATGTTTTCTATGTTTCTATGTTTTATGTTTATTGTTTATTTTATTTTTTTGTATGTATGTATTGTAAATTATGTTGAAATGTGTTTTATGTCATAAATAAAGTGTTGTCTATTGTCTATTGTCTATTGTCAACAATGAGCATGAGCTGTCGGTAAAGGAAAACATCGTAACGGAACCTGATGTTTTGACATAGAGCTTTCAATATATTTATTTAATATGCGTCGCTTACCGAGTATGAAGTTAGGTATTCCGGAGCCAAAGACGGTAGCATTCAGCAGCATGGTGACCAGCCGCCTGCCGGCTGGACCGAAGGCGAGTTCAGCTACCGCTGCGTAAGGATACCTTGAAACAATAACGTCTCGTTTACAACGTGTATATTAATAAACTTGAGAAATCATTCCCTATGATTACTTGACACGTAACGCGGTTTGCATAACGACAGAATACACGTGGAATATAATTCTTAAGGTGGTACGATTTCCATACAAATAAATTTTTGCCATTTTTAGACAAATGGAGCATAATTTTACCGTGAAATGCTGCTACTGGGATTTATTTTAGTCTTTATTTGCGGTAAATTACAATACCGAACCAAACAGCATACCGACCGATTCTTCTGCCGAATAAGCGGCGTGATCTCTTGCGCCAGCAGCCAACTTCGACCGAGCAGGACAGCGGTGTAAAGTTGCAGGCCAATCACCGCTAGCACCAAGGGGATTCCGTATATACCTGGACAAAGATATTTTTAATTATTAAGACCCGATCAAAAGACTTGTAATCCCGTCTAGTCGACGCCACACACACGTGAACAAAACGTTGGCCTTTATTTTGTCCAGTGTTTCAGTATTGCCGTACAACGCAACAATGGGGCCAGCATTTTGGGAACTATTCCCATTGATGGCTGCCTTTTAAATTAGTTAGGTATTAGAAAGAAAGACAGAAAAAGATTTTTTATTTTGTAACACAGAACACAACAAAAATGACAACAAACAGTTACAAAATAGGGGCTCACCTCAGCATACTAAGTGGTATGATCAGCGCTGGTCTACTATTCCTAGTTGTTATTATTAGTTATATTGCTTGTTTTATTTACTTTGATTATGTATATGAATTAAATATTTTATCAGTCTAAACCGCGAATGTTTAAAAATTACAAATACTTAGTCCTAAGTCTAAATCACAAAAAAGTAAAAAAAAACCGGCCAAGTGCGAGTGGGACTCGCGCACGAAGGTTTCCGTCCGTTCCGCACGAAGGGGACCGTTGTATGGGAGCCCCCCTTAAATATATGTTTTATCTTATTTTTAGTATTTGTTGTTATAGCGGCAATAGAAATACTATCTACTATCTGTGAAAATTTCAACTGTCTAGCTATTACCGTTCTTGAGATACAGCCTGGTGACAGACGGACGGACGGACGGGCGGACAGCGAAGTCTCAGTAATAGGGTCCTGTTTTTACCCTTTGGGTACGGAACCCTAAAAAAGAGTCACTTTCCTACATTCGTACACGTAATGCGACACGCCATTAATAAAATCCAACTATTTTTACACTTAATACACAAATGGAAAATAAAACAGCAGCGATAATTTTTTTCTGTGTACCAGCAAAATCTCTACTAGGTAAGTACTCACCACAAGCGATGACGTTAGCTGGCAAAGCAATAATGGGGAACACTCCGAAGAGATCCACAATGCACATGATTGTGAACAGCACACTGAGTCCGGCCTTGGGAGGGGCAGGAGTATCCTCGTGACACAGCGTCACTGCTCTCCCGTCCACCGCGTTGATATACGTTTCTCGGACTGTCATGATGCATCTAAAACTTCTGAAACCATAAATATTTCAATGGCATACTTATTAAATGAATAGGCTAGAATAGAATATAATATAATGAAATGGAATGGAATGAAGCGGAGCGGAGTGGAGCGGAGTAGAGTGGAGCGGAGTGGAGTGGAGCGGAGTGGAGTGGAGCTGAGTGGAGCGGAGCGGAGTGGAGTGGAGTAGCGTAGAGTTGAGTAGAGTAAAGTAGAATACATATTTATTATACATCAAACATACAAAAAAAGAGATAAACAATATGATAAAAACAAAAACAACATATATTATGTTATTAAATACATGACGCATAATCGCCTAGAGCGTCGTCACTACTTTATTGAAGCTTGACTGGACTTGACTGACACAAACTGTACTTGACCAAGACTGGATTTTGACTATGATTATAGATAGCTACGAGGCAACATAATTAACTTACGACACTTGAAAATATAAAACACTTGACACTGGCAAATGCTCAAAATGCGACGCCAAAACCAAAGAAAAAGACCGTAAATTCCCGATAGATTTTTTTAAAATAAAAAAGGCATATTTTTTTATAACTTGTATATTTTTCACTTGTCACAGTAAAAAGGGCCCGCACCTGTAGGACAGCTTAGAAAAACAGAACTGATTGTAACAGAAAAAGCGGCAAATAAACAGACGACTGGCTGGCTTGATTGTAAATTCATGACCACCGGCAACATTAGCGATGTTGTCGACGCGTGACCAATTTGAGTAGAATAAAATTATTTCGAAAAAACTTACTATGTATATTGTATCTATATTAAAAAACCAGACGACATGACAGGATTCGAAGGCAAAAAAACGAGTACTAAATAAAATTGCATTTACATGCCTAAAAATATTCAGGAAATCTGCCTAGGAGATTGATTCCAGTTTTCTAATAATCATAATTGAATAACTTGATTTGAAAACCGATTCGCTCGTTTATATTAAACTACCAGCTGCGCCCCGCGGTGTTACCCGCTATATGTTTTCGGGATAAAAAGTTGCCTATGTGTTAATACAGGGTCTCAGCTACCTCCATACCAAATTTCATCCAAATCCGTTCTGTAGTTTTTGTGTGAAAGAGTAACAAACATCCATCCATCCATCCATCTATCCACTATCTACTTTTGTCTGTCTGTTTGTTTGTTTTTGTTTTTATGCTTGTTACAAAATGAAACGTTATTCTTTCTTTCTTTCTATCCATCCATCTATCTATCCAAACTTTGACATTCATAATATTAGATAGATAGATATAACTCTTTATTGTGCACACCTTATACAGAAAAAAGTACAGAGAGCAAAAGAACCTTATGAACTAGTCCCACAAGTGGCGACCTTATCGCTAACAGCGATCTCTTCCAGGCAACTAAGATTATAGATAGATAGTTATTATTGGGATGTTCTATGGTTTTACACATTTTTTACATTTGCCACGGCACCGTTTTTATACTTTTCAATATTTTTTTCAAATCCAGATCATTTTAAGATGACAAATGAAATAATTGCAAATATTTACGTGTCACAAAAAATTTATGCAAATCGACAATGGCATGTTGTTTAATAAAATATCAAATTAATGCAGATTTAAAAGATAATTATAATTAAATTAGATTTATTAACAAAATAACTATTAATATTTTGCACCAAAAATAACACGCTAGGAATTAAATATTAACAAATAACTGTTGCATATTTTAACCAATTTTTTTAGAATAGCTTCCAAGAATTTAAATATAATGTAAAACAAGTCACTGTGCGTGTCTGTTTGTTTATTTACTTACTTCTAAACCAAATTATTTATTATAAATTATTATTGATGTCGTCTCTTTATTATTATAAATATACAATTTGGTCAAAAGCTAAGCATTACCATCCAGCGTGAGTAGTAGAGATTCACCGGTTCTGCCTCACCCCTAAAATCGAGACCCGGCAAACTTCGCCGCCTAAAAAAAAAAAAAAAAAAAAAAAAAGTTTGGTGTCTTTTTAGGGGTTTTCGGGGATGCCCGATCGTTTGCCGCCATCAGTTTTCTTATATCTCTTCAGGATCGCGAGATAGGTTTCAGGATCTAGGACCTCATTATCGCACGCTTCCTTATCTACTCGTATTGTTACGTTCGTCTATTGTTATTAATCACCTGCTACGAATGAGGCCATTAGTAAAAATATTTTAATGATAATTACATCCTTAGTTTCTAGTTATTTGTCAATCTTATTCGTCTATTGTTATTAATCACCTGCTACGAATGAGGGGGGTATTGTTCTTGACGTTCATGTTATCGGGGTCAATAACAATAACAACACGATCTTTATTCTGTATACAGCTTTATTTAAAATTGTATTGGAACATTGCGTTAACCATTACATCATTCAAGATACTACTACTACTCTCCAATGCATCCGTGAAATCTTGCATACTCTTCCCATGATATTTGTACCATAAATACAACACACAGTACTCGCCACATACTGAAGTCCACTCGTTTTGTAGTCTCTTACTATTGAAGCTCCATTGCCTACTATTCCTGTTCAGAAAACTCTTGTGAAACCCCGTCGGTGCTCGACCGAACGAATCAAAATACTGTCCCATGCCGCCTTTCTCTATGTGTATGGCTACCCAATGAGAACCTGGCCGTGTATCTGGATCCAGATTGCTAACTAAAAACGTGGGTGCTTCAACACGCACTGGTAATCTGTTAGCTGCATACACGTTATTGTATAAGGATGGGTGAATTTTTTTTAAACATTCCTGGATCTTGATCGTGTTCATATTCTATGTAAGGTATACCTACTCGTGCAAATCACTATTGTGAATGCGCCACTTGGCAGCATGAGCTAGCTATTTAAAGGTGGTACATAAAAAAATCAAAAAAATGTTTCATGTTATGTTTAAACTTTTATTGATCACAAATTCTTAAAAATAAACGTTATTATAATATACATACAATCATTTTGTCTTAGCTACTATAGTCTACGATAACATTGCGATTCTTGTCTATTTCGATTACATTATCAAACTCAGCATAAACAATACAATTTATAGTTTGGGAAAGAGAAGATTCAAAACGAACTTCTAATCTTACGCTACCATTCCTTATCAAATTCCAATGGCTCGATGAGTTGGCTGATAAGTCGGGGGTTAAATCAAAAGCTAATAAACAATATCCATTAGAATACTGATCCCTAGATATTCCATTGCCTTCGTTAAGAAAATGTATGCCTGTTCCAGAAAATAAGGTGTGATAGGCTGCTGTGAAAATATTACTCTTAAATGATGGTTGTAACGCTTTAGAAGGTATTTGCTGACCATCGATATATAAGCAAAATGAACTCATATCGTAGTTCTCAAAGTTGAACGGATTTTTAGTGAGACTACCGTTAAACGCCATGTTATTAACAAACCCGACTATGCATCTTTTAGGTATTTGCCCAAGGAAAATGTTATCAAGAGTTTTTCCTTGAATCCCTGCTGGTATTGTTAAAACTTTAACTTCAGCTCTAGTAATAGGATACTTTGCCGTAGTAGTGGCTAACACTTTTTGATGTGCAAGTAAAACTGTTGGGTTTATTCGAGCTCTACGCACAATGAGAGTTGCGTCTACAATGCATGCTTTTATCTTTAAATCATTAGAAGAAGCCATCAAGTTAAACGTTTCTCTAGATCGTACTAATTTTACAGACATATCAACACCATTGATTAAAAATTTTTCTTGATTGAAAAGATCACCATGCAAGTGTCCAATCATTTCTATTTCCTTACTTTCACCTGCAAATTCTTGTCGCTTTGTGAACCCTTTATTACTCTCATCAACTGAATCCATCTTTCCATGGGTGTCTTCATACCAAAGTCCACATGTTAGGTGAGAGTCTTTAGCTGCTGGTGCATAATTCAACAGAGTTTCAATGTATGCACGATAAGCGTATGTATTGTTTGGTGGTGAAATAAGTTTTTGATTCAAATAAACATCAAGTTGGTTGAAAAGGGAATGTAGCCAGTTATTAACAGGGGCAACTACTGCCGATGTAGCTAGTTTTGTTGAGTCTTGATTCAGTACTTTCGCTTTTATATGTAGCAACGTATTAGATAAATCAACGTAGTCATCGCCTGCTCCTGGCACTTGGAATTCTATAGGTCCATCATCAGCGAGAGATGAAATTGGCTTGTAATGTATCCACGTTCCGTTTTCTATACTAGTTTGTGTAGAAGGTAAAGCAAATAAATCTAATTCGGACTTGATGCACTCACATGAATGACTATGTAAAAAAGACATTTTTAAAAAATATTTTAAGAAAATATGTCCTTAATTTTTTTCTTGTCAAGTTTTATTTTTTTTGTTGCTTTCACCTTCGCAGTTGATGGTAAAATGAATGAAGACTGACGTTTTCTCTTTGTTATATATCCTGAACCGAACATGTTAATTCGATCAATTTTGGCATCTGCTTTTCTTTTCAAGTTTGAGCTTGCCTCTTTAAGCCGGGATTTAACTGACTCTTCCATAGGACGTGAACTAACCATATCAGATAAGAGACCCACACCAGCATTTAAAGCCTCTTTACCAATTACTCGAGCTCCACTAGAAAGTAACGGTAAAACTGATCTAAACAATCCTCCCAAAAAGCTACCAATTCCATGCCCACGCTGATATGGGACTCCTTTGTAAATTACTCCAATGCCGGATCCAGCTTGATGTGAATAGTAATGTTCATAGGGACAACTTATTTTATCAGTTTGAGAATACATTATTGTAATTTTCTAAAATGAAGTTTAATACACACCGTTCCAAACTGGAATGGTATTTTTTGTCCAGTGCTTGTTCTTATATCTATTTCAATAGTATCGAATTCCCTCCGCATTACTGGCAAGTAGTGAGGTGGTGAAAATACATGCATTTTATTAGCTCCATAAATGTACTTGGACGGATCTAATGGTATTATTCTCAGTAACGGAGTCATAACATCTCCGACAATTTGTGGTTCAATTATATCACAGTATACAAATAATTGCGGTGGCAATCCTAAATGTAAATTAGCCGGACATTTTCCAAATCCTTTTTCAATTAGATTTCTATTTGGTTCGAAACCAAGTTGTAGTGATAATTGAGGCGATAACGAAATTGACTTTATATTTTCATCCATTACAGTCACATTAACAAATTTCGATAGTTCATCATAGCGAAATCTCACTTTTTCTCTTATATTATTTAGTGCAGTTAATATATGATTAATATTATCATAATTTGTCGCTGGAATATGAGTCTTGTAGTAAACTGTAGAATGTTTATCTTCATGAGGCATTTTCATTATTTTAGTTACATAAACAATGTTTTCGTGTTCTTGAACAGTAAACATTGTACATGGATACTGAAACTCTACTACACCGACGTGCCATGTTCCTTCAAGTATTATAGGCTTTGGAAGTTTAGTTGAAAATCGGGTTGTTTTATTGTCAGGAAAATATTCCATTGAACTATTGCTGAGCAATGTTAAATAAAAACTTTCTTTTATCATATTTGATTTAAATTAGACGCTAACACCCAACTGTTAAACTTATTTGGGTAACCTTTCCACTTGACTAATACTTCTTTTCTGTCACCTTTCCCGCGAGAGCGAATGATTTTATCTATTTTATAACTAGAAGTGGGGTCGTAAGTTACTTTCTGTAGTTCTCTTTCATAAAATGTTCCTATGATTGGTTCATTTTTTAGATCTACTAATGTATAAACTACCCATGGAGATCTGTCTATTACTGATGATACAATGAATATCTCATCACTCCAGTTAGATTCATATCCTTTTTGAAATATATGCTTGAATTTCGTTATTCTTACATGATCCCCTACATTAAATTTTGGTAATAAAGTTTCTGAACCTTTTTTGGTAGTCTTTTTATCATATAAATTTTCCCATACAGTCATTATATTACTAGATTTGACATCACTTGGACACATTTTTATACTAGAGTGATAGCCATGGTTATACGCATACATCAAATCTTGAAGAATATCTATGTATTTATAAGTGTTTCTGTGGGTAAAGTATCGCCACATTTTCATTTTTAATGTTCTTTGAAATCTTTCCACAATACTTGCTTTAATATCCGGATTATTTGTCGTATAGTAATTGATACCTTTACCTTTAAAATATTTTTGTACATCTTTTGAAACAAACTCTGTGCCTTTATCAGATTGTATGTGAGTAGGGGTTGCATTAGCTTCACTAAATATACTTTCAAAACATTGTTTGATTGTTTCCGAATTTTTATGTTTCATTGGTCTAGCATATGCATACTTAGAAAACACATCAATTACGCAAAGTATATAGTTATAACCATCATTAAATTTGGAATAAGTCCTCATGTCGCTTAAATCAGCTTGCCAAAGTTCGTTAAAATTAGATAAAATATATTTATTTCTAGGGAATCTCTTACGCACAGGTTTATGAAGTGTGTAAGTTTCTTGCAACTGTAACCATTTTTTAACATCATCTTTGTTCATTTCGCCTTTCATTGCTTTAGTTAATTTGTCTATGCTACTGTAACCAGCAGGATTAGAAACATCATAATATATTTCATTAATTCGTTCTAATGGATTCATAACATTATCAGTATTTAGTAAGGAGTCCATTTCTCCCAATCCAGCTTCTTACGAATCTTATTTTTGTGTATTATGATGGAAGGAGTAGAAAATTCTTCATCTGATGTAGTATCACCAAGGTTTTGCCGTGTTAATTTTTGTATATACTTGACTCGTTTTGGATTGCCTAGGTAAGTGAGTGGTATTTTAATATCTTTTAATGCCTTAGCAAAACTCTCCCAACCAATGGGGTCATCTCTTTTTAGAGGTCTAAGTAAATCATTAATCAAATCCACTATGTTGCTTCCTGGCACTTTGTCATTGTCTATGAGTACTGTGCCGTCATCGCTCCATGAAATTTTGTTTTTACTTAAAGAAATCGAGTTTAATAATGATTCACCTTTCTTAACGTATGTTTTAGGTATCAAACTTAGTATGTGACTCGTTGTGTATAGAGTATTACTATCACTAGCGGCGGTGACTTGCCTTTCTTCTCCAGTCAATTTCTGAGTTGAGACTGAATCTGAAGCTTGAGATTCATTTTTTATATTTGTTTCAATGGAATCAGTCTGTTGCGATATAATGGGTAGTTCAATAGGGCGTCGATTTTCTTCATTGAAATGTAAATATCGTTGTAAAACTTGTAAATATAAAATACTTTTTTTTCTGTCATCCATTTTGCTGTTTAAGATATTTTTCATTTCATTGTCTAATCTAGATGTTGGATTATCAGAATTGTTGTGTTGATTTATTTTTTCTATCAGACTAGGTTCAATGAGTAACATCTTTTTAGCATGTTCCATTGTGATTAATTATTATGTTAGAGATCCAAGTAATGTACTCAATAATGAACCTAATATTAAAGGTAAAAATGCACCGCCAGTTTGTATGATAATATTTTTTCTCACTTTATCACTCCCTTTTCGTACTAACTTACGAAGAACCGATTTATATTTCTTCAATTTTTTCTTATTATTCTCTTCAATTGGAATTTTACCTTGCAGAACGTTGTGAATGCATTCACAAATACAATCAATTTCTTCCTTATCACAAGATTTTAATAGGGCTTTTCTATATTTTGGTTTAAGTTTGTGAAGCGCTGACAGTAAGTCTATATGCGTGCTAAGACTTCGCGACATTATTTATAAATGATGGAAATTTGCTGGTTCTTGCCATATTTAAACCCCTTTGTTGGTACATACACAGTGCAATATCCATTTGAAGGAAAAACATTTGTTTTAATGCGACACATGTCATCGGTATTTTGTTTTAGATCGATCATTAAGTACCCATGTGCATCCTTAGTCGCATCTCGGTAAGCATCTTCAATAAATTTTGGATTTTCTGGTGATACTTGACGTGCCAAGTATCTAATTTGTGTTTTATCTCGAGGGTTTTTGAAATATACAATATAGCTTGTATTTAAGGAAATATCTCTTTGTCCTTTACCCTGATGGAATAAATTTTGTGTAATATAGAATACACTTAAATTTCGATGATGACTACCTTTTGTAAAAATATCAACGATTCGACCATCAGATTCTCTCATAAGATCATCAATAATTATAAGGTTTGCATCCTTTCCATCAAACATGTTAACATCTGGTAAACCTTGATAGTAGTTTACATTTGCTAAGTTGTATAAGGGTTGCATTTCATCAAAGCACCAAATAATTTGACTAATATTTTTAGAGCATACCTCTTTTATGTATTTAATAAAGTTTGTAACGAATATGGATTTTCCACAACCACTTGGTCCCGCAACTATAGCGGTGAAAGGATGAATAAATTGAAACATTTTTATTTACGTGTAGATGCTTGAAAGGTTTAGAAAGGAATAAAACATGTAGTTGGCAAAATACGTTTTTATTTGGTACACACTAAGTAAAACATTGCACAGAAATGAAATCATTTACAATAAATCTTACATACATCAATAAGTTCCTAAACAAAAATACATCAGTTCTTAATTTAATAAGCACAAACACAACTTTTAAACATTATTATAATATTCATAGATTTTAAACATGGTAAACGATAATTAAGAGTAACTAAATTTAATTCTATACCTACTTTACAACTTAAAAGTATTTATTATCTTAATTTATAATGTCCCCACGCTAATGTATCAATTTGATTTGATAGGATAAATCGTTTTGTGTCGTTATATGACAAGCAGGTTTTATTAATTTTCTGTGTAAATGTATACGAATAAACCCAACAGTTTTACTTGCACATCAAAAAGTGTTAGCCACTACTACGGCAAAGTATCCTATTACTAGAGCTGAAGTTAAAGTTTTAACAATACCAGCAGGGATTCAAGGAAAAACTCTTGATAACATTTTCCTTGGGCAAATACCTAAAAGATGCATAGTCGGGTTTGTTAATAACATGGCGTTTAACGGTAGTCTCACTAAAAATCCGTTCAACTTTGAGAACTACGATATGAGTTCATTTTGCTTATATATCGATGGTCAGCAAATACCTTCTAAAGCGTTACAACCATCATTTAAGAGTAATATTTTCACAGCAGCCTATCACACCTTATTTTCTGGAACAGGCATACATTTTCTTAACGAAGGCAATGGAATATCTAGGGATCAGTATTCTAATGGATATTGTTTATTAGCTTTTGATTTAACCCCCGACTTATCAGCCAACTCATCGAGCCATTGGAATTTGATAAGGAATGGTAGCGTAAGATTAGAAGTTCGTTTTGAATCTTCTCTTTCCCAAACTATAAATTGTATTGTTTATGCTGAGTTTGATAATGTAATCGAAATAGACAAGAATCGCAATGTTATCGTAGACTATAGTAGCTAAGACAAAATGATTGTATGTATATTATAATAACGTTTATTTTTAAGAATTTGTGATCAATAAAAGTTTAAACATAACATGAAACATTTTTTTGATTTTTTTATGTACCACCTTTAAATAGCTAGCTCATGCTGCCAAGTGGCGCATTCACAATAGTGATTTGCACGAGTAGGTATACCTTACATAGAATATGAACACGATCAAGATCCAGGAATGTTTAAAAAAAATTCACCCATCCTTATACAATAACGTGTATGCAGCTAACAGATTACCAGTGCGTGTTGAAGCACCCACGTTTTTAGTTAGCAATCTGGATCCAGATACACGGCCAGGTTCTCATTGGGTAGCCATACACATAGAGAAAGGCGGCATGGGACAGTATTTTGATTCGTTCGGTCGAGCACCGACGGGGTTTCACAAGAGTTTTCTGAACAGGAATAGTAGGCAATGGAGCTTCAATAGTAAGAGACTACAAAACGAGTGGACTTCAGTATGTGGCGAGTACTGTGTGTTGTATTTATGGTACAAATATCATGGGAAGAGTATGCAAGATTTCACGGATGCATTGGAGAGTAGTAGTAGTATCTTGAATGATGTAATGGTTAACGCAATGTTCCAATACAATTTTAAATAAAGCTGTATACAGAATAAAGATCGTGTTGTTATTGTTATTGACCCCGATAACATGAACGTCAAGAACAATACCCCCCTCATTCGTAGCAGGTGATTAATAACAATAGACGAATAAGATTGACAAATAACTAGAAACTAAGGATGTAATTATCATTAAAATATTTTTACTAATGGCCTCATTCGTAGCAGGTGATTAATAACAATAGACGAACGTAACAATACGAGTAGATAAGGAAGCGTGCGATAATGAGGTCCTAGATCCTGAAACCTATCTCGCGATCCTGAAGAGATATAAGAAAACTGATGGCGGCAAACGATCGGGCATCCCCGAAAACCCCTAAAAAGACACCAAACTTTTTTTTTTTTTTTTTTTTTTTTTTAGGCGGCGAAGTTTGCCGGGTCTCGATTTTAGGGGTGAGGCAGAACGGATTTTGCCGTGAGGCAGAACCGGTGAATCTCTACTACTAGCGTGGCAATGCTGCCGGCTTTCTGGCCACATATCCCTCCTCTGACGAACTTTTAGACTAAGTTTTTTATATACATTTTGTTAATAGTATTAATTTAAGGTTTTTTTATTTTGTTTAATACAAACCATTTAGCATTGTAATGGTGAGAGCAATGTCAAATTAATTATATATTCAATTACAAAATTAATATAATTGCCCATAAGAACAGTAAACATTTAATAATTAAATTATACTATTAGTTTTTTTAGCTAGAAAGATAATATTTATATGAAGGTACATATCACAATCATATTATTATATAAGGTACATTTTATTATATACACTAATATTATAAAGAGGAAAGATTTTCATTTTTGGATTTTTGTATGTTTGTAAAGAATAAAAGCAATAACAACTGGATCGATTTCTAAAATTCTTTCACCGTTAGAATGCTATATATAAAAGAATTTCATTAAAAAGTAAACATCTACCCGTATCCATGGCCAAGAATAAATTAAAAAAAACAATTGTAACCAGAGACATCCACATAGGATATTGGTGAGAATTTCAATTTTGGCGGAAACTCGGAAAAGTCATGTCGCCGACTTTTTGTTTTTTCTTTAGTTTTAGCGTCGCGTTTTAGCATTTGCCAGTGTCAAGTATTTATATATTTTCAAGTTAAATAAGTGCCCTCGTAGCTAGTTATAGTCAAAGTCCAGTCTGTGTCAGTCAAGTCCAGTCATGCTTTAGTAAAGTAGTGGCGACTTTACTATAAAGCTTCGATGGAGTTTTGGAAGCAACACGAAAACTCATGTTTCACCACATTATATCATTTTCCCACACTCGCGCTTGTAATTCGGCACTTTATGAATAAAACACCACCATTTTTATGCATAAACACTCGACAAAACACTAGTTTTGGAAAAAAATACAACGGAGCGACACGACTCTCCCTGCGTTCCCGCCAAAACTCCTGTCGCCGACTTAGCTACTTTGTGCGACTTAGACTTTAGTTGACTTGAGTTTTGGCAAGTGAATAAAGTACGACGCTGTTGTTCTCAAGGTGCAAACTAGCTATGTTTTACTCGATCAGTTTATCTTTATTTATTTTTTTATTGAATACTTCATAATGTTACAAACAGACAGTATAACACAGTTATTGTTACTTCCGCATTTAAAAAATTATGCATGAGCGTGAATCGCAAAATATTGTTGAGAGGGAAAATAACCTAGCCAAGTGCAAGTCGGACTCACATACTGAGGGTTCCGAACAAGAGCTATATTTATATACCTACAGGTACATAAATAAATATAGCACTTGCTGCTGGCTAGCTTATAGCTATATTTATATACCTACAGTCCTACAGGTATATAAATATAGCTCTTTCATCACGGGAAATATGCAAGCATCGAACATTGTTCTAACGCAAACGATAATACTAGATTGGGGGACAAGCTTAGCTTTGCCGTTAGAAAACAGTTGTCCCGAAGCATCAATATAGGTCACTGTCTGTTTACCAACTGCAAACAAGATTATAATCGTAAAAAAATAAAATAAAAAACCTGTTTTAGCTTGTGCTAATGAAGCTCTTTCATATGATTTTGCAACATAAACGGCTGAACTTTTTTTTACGACAACTGAGAAGATTGATTTTTTCACAGCTGCAAGAGATCTACGTATATTGTTGTAATTTCAACTCGATGCCTCCACGTGTTCCCGAAGTAGAAGGTCTTGACAGACGGACAAACGGACAACAGAGTGCTCCTACAAGGGTTCCGTTTTTTTCCTTTTGAGGTGCGTAACCCTAAAAAGCAGGTTTAGATAGGCTAGTACTGCATTATAAAAATCTATTAAAACTAGCTAAGGTCACGCGATCGTCACGTCGTCAGTCTGGTTTCGTTGCATAATTAGGCTTTACACATGTTAAATATGCATTATTTTATAGACGTTTTGTCGTCATTTTCTGCTTTACTTATAAACGTTGGTCAAATTTAATCAATGCTTAAAGAGAACTCTTTTGACGCATACCATTTAAAGCAAGAATTTAGCACAAATGGAAAGTATAAAATACATTTATTATCTTTTGCACCGTCTAAAAAAACGAAAGAGGTTCGCAATTCGACTGTTTGTTTTTTGTATAATTCTGCCAATTATGAATCGATTTTGATGATTGTTTTTTTTATCGGTAGATTATACTTCAAAGGTGGTCCCATACAAGTTTTATCGAAATCGATGGAGCGGTTTTTAAAAAAACTACAAAAATCTAAATTTCGTTTAGTCCGAAACCACGCTGTTTCATTAGAGCAGTGCGTTTAGTTGGCCTAAGGGTCATGGAGTCGGTTTTTTTAAATGTAAATTTGTATAATTATTATTGCAGCTTATAATTATAAATAAGTAATAATATCAAGACACAGTGATACAGTGACACAGTGTAAGTCAGTGTTAGCACATTTTGTAAATAAACAAATGTTTGTTCTGTATGTATTTAAAAAAAATAAAAAGAAGTATTTATGTATTGTATCAGTTATCTGACTTCCATCACACAAGCTCTGCTTAGTTTGGGGCCAGATGGCGCTGTGTGTATAGTCCTACGATATTTATTTATTCTTCTCAGAATTAGAAGAGGTCTGTGGGCAGTTTATTTAAATAATGTCAGATTTCTGATTCGGAACTCGAAACAATAATGGGAGCGAAAAAAATATTCAAATAAGTAGCTGTCATCTTGTTTGGTTAACCCCACACGTGACCAAAACATTGGCCTCTATTATGCACTATTTTATCATTAATCGGCAAATGGATATATGTATATATATGTATAGATCTTTGATGCCAAATCTTATTTACATTTAACATATTTAGATAGATAGATAGATAGATAGATATAACTCTTTATTGTGCACATCATAAATAGAAAACAGTACAGAGAACAAAAAACCTTATTAACTAGTGCCACAAGTGGCGGCCTTATCGCTAACAGCAATCTCTTCCAGGCAACCAAGAAAAGAAAAATACGATAGAAAACATAAGAAACAGACGGGAGATGTAACACTAATAAGAAAAAAATAAAATAAAAATTAAACATATAGTAAGTATATAAAAATAATCAAATAATAATGTATTTAAATAAAACGAAATATTTACATATATAAATATGAATACACACATCATTATTACATGTATGTATGTATTGTATTTAGTTACAGTTAAAGTCCAGTCTTGCTCAAGTCCAGTCCGTGCCAGTCCAGTTATATCTTAGTAAACTTGTAGCGACTTTACTATAAGCTTCGATGGAGTTTTGGAAGCAACAGGAAAAATCATGTTTCGCCACATTATATCACTTTCCCACACTCGCGCTTGTAATTCTTTGTAGCGATGATAGCTCGATAGATATGTTCGCATGCTGAAGGGCGTGGGTTCAAACCCCAACAATGAGCTTGAGCTACCGGTGAAGGAAAACATCTGTGTCGTGAGGAAACTATAGCGTGGTGGTAGGGTACTTTTTTGCACTCGGCTGGTTCGCTGCCACCCTCAAGTTGAAAATCTGCCGCCAAGCATCTAACGGCGTGTTCCGGCAGCCTCACTTGAGAGATGGAACTGCCCATTTTAGGTTAGCTGTGCTTTACCATCTTCGACCACACCGTCACTTAACAGGTGAGCTGTGGTCAATAAAATATCCTGTCAAACATTCATGGATAAATCACCACATTTTTTTTGAGTAAACACTCAAAAACGCAAGTTTTGAAAAAAATATAACATTATATCGCACAGAACCATAAACTAATTTGACATAATACGCCTTTTAAAAAGAAAAAAGGTCCCATTCTGACAGTAATCTAGTCCAATTAATAAACATCGCAAAAACAATATTTTTACTAAGTATAAGATCTAGTAGCTACTGCACGAATGTTAATGAGATTTTAGACAGAACTTGCAATCGGTATATAAAAAACTTCCTCTACAAAACAAACAGGAAGTAAATAAAGTGATTGGAATGTTTCTGATTAATCGTTTGTAAATAAATACAAATTGTATTGAAATATTTTTTATAAACTGGTTAAAATCATACTTCAAATTACGTCCATTGTACATTTTTACTGAAGCTTTGTATTAACTGCGCTATCTGCCGTAATAAAGCGATGCCCTACACAGAAACCAACATAGAATTATATACCAATCAACTAGCGGACTCCTCGCGGTTTCACTCACGTAGTTCCCGTGGGAATACAGGGATAAAAAGTAGCCTATGTCACCCGGGGATAGTGTAGCTTCCCAACGGTGAAAGAATTTTTGAAAACGGTCCAGTAGTTTCGGAGCCTATTCAATACAAACAAATCTTTCCTCTTTATAATAGTTGAGATATAGATAATTATAGATAGAGAAAGAAACAAAAACAATAATAAAAGTAAAAAAATAAAATATTAATTTTATAAATATTAATTAGGTACTTCAAATTGTATCGCCCAAAAATTGGTAATTTTATAATAGCCTTTTTCCATAAGTATTTTTTCATAAGTCAAGCCAAGTGTTGTATGTTTTCTATATTATGTTAAGTTATAATAAAAACTGGCCTTAGTCATTATGAGCCCACCCCTCAGTCCCACCATATTTCCCCCCTCCCACACAAAGTACGTACCTGCCACTTTCTTTCACATGAACACCAATATACACAACACTAAAACCGCGCGAGATAAACAAAGTTAAACTTTAAAAAAAATGTTTTAAATTCAGGCCTTGTGAGTGCATCGCATATTATTATGATTGGACAACCGTCCGCCGGCTGCCGGTTAGCAAACTGAGTACCGAGTACTGACCTATGCGGATTAGAGTAGGGTACAGCTTAAAGTATTAGGGCTCATTTATCGACGTACTGGACTACAGAATGTACTGTCGCGTACAGTAATGTTTTCCACTAAAGAATTTTTTGATGTGATTACTTCGGCAATTCGTTCACAAAATAAATCGTTATAGTTTTTTTTTATAATAGTTAGGCTTGCGTTTGACCGCCATCTCGCCTGATATGCGGTCTACGACATAGCACGCTTGCCTAGAAGAAACCGATTCACTCGCGACTTGAATGCCTTCAAGTCACCACCATGTACATTAGTTTTGTTACAGATTTATACCGTGGTCTGTGAAAAAAATTATATCTATCAAAGTCATATCTCATTCCCCCGTTTTTACTATGGACATTGGGCACAACACTATCAGTTGCTCCTTATTTATTGTCAACAAACTTTTCTATAAAACAGCTGGCTTTTTTCACGATTTCATTAAAAGGTTACAAGTTTACAATTATCGTAAGCTTATAACTCCTTTATTTTATTTTTTTAATAGGGATAACAAAATGGGGAATTTTGAACTCTGTTACTAAACTTTTGAATTTTTGAAAACTTTTGAACTCAATTATGAACTCCAAAAGGCTTCAAAGCCTTGAGATGAGCAAAAAAATCGTCGTAAAGTTGCTTGTCTGTCTGTTTTCTACCGGATACACACTAGAGAGTGCCGCTTCTGATCTGTATGACCTAATTCCACCCTGCCCATTCTACAATTCGACAGCCAGGCGCTCTAAGAAGCGACACCGCTTCATGGTCGATATTCCAAAAACTCGAGTGGTTCGAATCTATTTTCATTGTACGAACAGCTAAACAATGTAAATTGCTGCCCGAGTGGGTGTTCTCAAATAGATACAATCAAAATACGGTCAAACGAAAACTATTTGAAATTTATAAAAATAAATAGAGCAAAACGGAGTTTTGGCGGGAACGCGGAAAAAGTCGTGTCGCTCCGTTGTATTTTGTTCCAAAACTAGTGTTTTTTGGAGTGTTTATGTATAAAAATGGCGGTGTTTTGTTCATAAAGTGCCGAATCACAAACGCGAGTGTGGGAAAAGTATATAATGTAGTGAAACATGATTTTTCATGTTGCTTCCAAATCTCCATCGAAGCTTTATAATAAAGTCGCCACTACTTTACCAAAGCATGACTGCACTTGACTGACACGGACTGTACTTGACCAAGACGGAACGTTGACTACAACTTTAGCAACGAGGACACTTATTTAACTTTTGAAACTTGAAAACATAAAAATACTTGACACTGGCAAATGCTTAAAACGCGACGCCAAAACCAAAGAAAAAAAAGAGCAAAACGAAATGCTTCTTGTGCTCGCCGGTACGAGGGCACGGGCCGTATGATATTATGTCTGTACACTTACTTACACCAGTCATTCTATACTGGCGTAATTCAATACGGCTGGTCGCCAACCGCGGCTTGGCGACGCCGACGTTGACTTACCGTTCATACCAATACAATAATGGTATCTAATTTCACTGTTATATTCCGGTATGCAATAAATAGAAAATCGATTTTATACGTACTTTCTTTTTGTAGCTTAGTTAATTTCTTAGCGATTATGAGTTTTAGCTATAACCAACGAACTTTATGTACCTACCTACGTAGTTTATATAAATATTATATATATAACTAGCTATGCCATGATTCATATGCATTTTCCGGGATAAAAATACCAATTTTTCGACTTTTCCCGTGGATTTTCAGTAATTTCTGACAATTACGAACACGACAAAAAAGGGCTCAGCAAAATCGGTCGCGCCTTTCTCAAATTGTTTATTTTTAATTATTGATGCTAAATTTTGATATAATGTAGACTTCTTGTGTGTGTAGTGTACTACGATATTTATTTAGTAATGCTCTACCATACATTTTATACGTGGCAATCATTAATTTAAACAATAACTGTCTTGTTTGTAAAAATTAAATATCATGTGTTCCATATTTTTAGACGTCAATGAAATACCTATCTCTTTCTTTTTGTAAATATTTGTTTTAGATCTGTAAGATTGTCTATGTTTTTTTTTTAAGTGGCTCAAGCTACAGTCCGTTCGATGGTAAGTGGTCACCGCCGCCTATGGGCATTTACAATTTCTGGGATTTTGGCAGTGCATTGCCTACCTATTCATCTTTTGTGTGAAGCGAAGTAGATCAAAATTCGGTAGAAAACACGAAGGTGGTGGTGGCATGAAAAGCTGTAGAAACAAACGCTTTCCTTGCTATTCAAATGTTAGAAGGCGTTTCTCAGGCTAATGAAAACGAGAAACGCTATAGGACCTTTCTGAGGAGAAACGCCTACAGCTAACGCCATCTAGTTACTATACAGTGCAGTGTGCTCCAATATGGACACACTTCCTGAAAACGTTCCATTACACGCATCAAAATAAACTAACATCATTGTATGCATTATTGTTAATATTATAAAATTAATTATTTTAACGGAATTTAGTTCATTTTATAATTCTATTTGATGAAATATATTCCTATGAAAACGACTCGTTTCGGGATATTGTGCAATCTGAAGGTAATTTTCATATTTTCACAATACGCATGCTCCATTTCACCGATCGAAGCGCATTGCGAAAATTATTTCAAGAGTGAAAATGGCAAAGTAGAGGGCGTACCGCGCGTTATTCGGATATTCGTTCATCATTTCCTGATTTCTGTCCTTTTGTGACATTTTTGCGAATCGCAAAGTGCTTTTTGTGAAAACTTCCAACTAAAATCACATTAGGGCATGGTCGCTGCAGTTTCCAACGTAATAATTCGCAAAACCAACGTTTTAGGCGCTACATAAATTTTGTGTGAAGTGCTAGTGAAACTATCAAGATTCCGTCGATAAATAGAAGCCAACCCAGTGGGTGGCTGAATTTGGTAAGTGCCGATCATATTTCACAATATTTTCAGTTAATTCTCATACTCAATTGCACAGTAACTCCCAATAAGCTCAGTTTTAGTTCAAGCAACACCTGCCACGTTATTATTATCTACTCAACATTCTTAATATATCCTGAAAAGGTTAGTTTTCGTTAGTTTTTTGTTCACCTTGAATTTACAATTATCTACGTTTTCACCAGCTGCTTCTAGCATACAAAATGTCAGCCACCATATTTCATCATGACTATAATTTTATGTGAATTATTTACACTGTAACTGAGCCTACATACTTTAAAGATAAAATCTTACACATTTTCTACACTTACTGGGTTACTTCTAACATAGTACCAACTAATTTTGAACTTAATAAATACTATAATGATATTTTATACACATACACCTGATAAGAAATTCATATGGTAAAAGCTGTCATTATAAAATGACTTTGTACAAATTTGAATAGAACCAGTTGCTTGAATACAAAGTACATTTACAATCTTCCAAAACAAAACACTCTCCTGTTAAGTAACCCTTAAAAATCATTGACACATATGTACTTTTCTCTCATATTAAATATGCATATTTTTTTATACATGGCTTAGCATCACTATCAACTCAAATATGTCTGGTTTATGGTTATAATACAAAGGTCATTTTTGTGTAGACATAAGGCACATTTGCCATTAAAATTAAATGCAGTTGTAATAAGCCTGGTAGTCAAAGATCGAAATGGAATGGAAAAGCGTGTTTTTTATTATTATTATTATATTGATTGCTTTACTTATCATCAGAACTCTTCAGTAGTTATCATACAAATCTAAAAAAAAAGGCTAAGATGAACCTATTCTGCTGTCAAAAACCCAAATGTGGTATCTAGAAAATAAAATGGATTTCTGTTGTATGTATGTATCTAATAGCTTGACTTACTATGTACCTTACGGAAAAATCAAAATAACCTTATCTACATTGGAACATAATAGATATGCATCTAAGTGTAGGTCAATTTCGAGAAAATTTAAACATTTTAAAAATATACTTTTCATATTTATGACTACAAAAAAAATTAACTTTCATACAGGTACCTATGTTGTATTTTTGACATTATATACCTATTGAAGTTATTTAAAGTATAAATTTCTTATTAATGTAATGTAAAAATGAGATGTGCAAATCTTTTTTAGTAATTTATTTTAATGTTCGAATGTAGAAATGGTTATTTTGATTGATCCGTAAGGTGCATAATTTGTCACACTATCAGATGCACAAAACAATATAAATCTCAATTATTTTATTGTACCACTCATGGATGTATGAAGGCAGTATAGCTTGTCTTGAATTATTGCTTTTTTAAGTAAAGGTAATATTTCTCATTCAGATTCATTTAGAGCTATGAAAATGGACTGAACAATTTCCAAACTAAATCCATTTTTACCAAAATGTATGAATTCATTTTAATGGGTACTATTGCTTTTTAATTTTTGTGAAATAAGTGTTAATATCATTCTTAAAATGATTTAACATGGGTTTATATTGATTTTATAGTTCTGCAATAGACCCTGATTATGAATGGTATATTCTTAATAATAATAGTCTATTGCATGAGTATGTTTCTTTATTTTCCGTGACCCAACACGCTTTTTCATTTCATTATAGGTCTGAAGAAATCTTATAACCATGGAAAAGAAACGGGACTCCTTTTTCTTGAATAAGAAACAGAATAAGCCTGAAAACAAAGGCAAACCTCAAATCAAGAGACAGGAACAGTTTGACAAAAACCGAAATGTGGATCCTAAATCAACTAGTAATCAAAACGAAGGAATAGAAAATAAAGAGAATGGTGTAGGCGAAAAGAAACCTTTTGACAAGAAGACTTATCGTTTAAAAAAGTACAGCAAGAAGTACAAACTAGACCAGTGGGAAGAACAACGTAAAAAGCGGCTCATACACAACTATCAGAAAGAATTGAAAGATGACAATGTTTCTGGATCATACAAACCGATATCCTTCGATGAAGACATGGTAGATGGTAGTCTCGGAAAATATGTTAGACACCCAGATATAATTGAGAAAGAAAACTTAACGAAAGCTAAAAGAGATCCGTATAAGAAAGCAAAAGAACAATACAATAAAATTAAGGAGAACAAAGAGCAGAAGGTGTTAGAAATGGAGAGAATTAAACAAGAAAGGGATCAGAAGTTGCAAGAGTATAAAAAAAAGAAACATGACAGATTTAAGAAATTAAGCAAAAAGACTAAGAAAGGTCAGCCTGTAATGACTGGTCGACTAGAATTACTGCTAGAAAAAATACAGTCTAAATAGCTGTAGTTTTTTTTTATCTACACTAATAATAATATAATAATTATAATAATAATATAATAATAATATTATAAAGAGGAAAACTTTGTTTGTTTGTTTGTTTGTTTGGTTGTAATGAATAGGCTCAAAAACTACTGGACCGATTTTAAAAATTCTTTCACCATTCGAAAGCTACATTATCCACGAGTAACATAGACTATATTTTATTTTGGAAAAAAATAGGGTTCCGTAAGATATTTGGATTTTTCGGACACAAACTGAAAAAAATCAACCAAAGAAGTTACTTATTTTGCGTACGCTGCCTAAACTACAAAAGATAGAACCATAAAATGTTATAATTAATTGTAGATCTTATAAATATCTACAAAAAAGTCCGCGACACACTATACCTATCTATGTCGAGTGAGGCACAACAACCACATTTTTATTTAAAAATCTTGAATTTTTTTTTGGACTACATTTTAACGCGTTTATTTTACTCATGCTATTAATCCTTATCAAAATAAATTATTTTATCAATAAGTACAGTTTATGTTGATAATATTTGGTCTTTAAATGATTAAAATTGGACGTTTGGTTTTGAAGTTGTGGTGAAATTAAAATATTACGATTTCTGCTGCACGGCCCGTTGCGAAGTGGGCGTCACCAAGGGGTGCGCGTGCGGGAGAGGGGTGTTTAGATCTATGAGTAAGGTACCCGCGCGGCTCAGACGCGAGCAGATATTATGAAGGCATGTTTAAAATCATCTCACCTTTGGACATCTGTACAACATTTGAATTTGCGCACCAATATGAGAGCTCATCTACATGGAAATATGCATAGCAACTTTCCACAACAGCTGCTGAAACTTGGAGAAGGAATTTTTCCATCTTTAAATTTGGGCACCGATTATGCGGTTACTTTGGATGAGTCTCTAGGCCAAATAGTCCATAATTTAGATAGTCTGATAGATGCTATATATCCTGACAGCGAAAACTTAGATCAAAATGATTTTCGTTTGGTAGAGCAATAGTTTCTCCCAGGAATGAAACAGTCAACGAAATAAACAATTTAATTATGCAGAAAGTACCGGGTGAAGTTAAGTGCTATAAATCCATAGACACCGTCACTAACATCGAGGACGCAGTGCACTACCCCCAGGAATTTTTAAATTCCCTGAACCCCGCTGGGCTACCACCTCATGAACTATCGTTAAAAGTTGGCACACCGATAATGCTTCTCAGAAATTTGAGCCCCCCCAACATGTGCAATGGTACGAGACTTCTTATCAAGGAGCTAAAAGATAATTTAATAGTAGCGAAGATTATCACCGGCCCTGCAGCTGGTGAATTAGCTGCAGGGCCGGTGCTACCAAGAATACCCATGATCCCTACTGATTTGCCAATACCTTTCAAAAGGCTCCAATTTCCAGTAAAAATTTCTTTCGCAATAACGATAAACAAATCACAAGGCCAAACATTCAAATTAGTAGGAATTGATTTACGAAAATAATGTTTTACGCATGGGCAACTTTACGTTGCCCTATCACGGGTCGGGGCTCCCGACCATCAGTATATTTTGTTAGCTGAAAATAATTTAACGTCAAATGTTGTTTATAGAGAAGCTCTATAATAATTTAGTTATGTATCCTAAAACAACAGGTTGCACTGCGGGACTGCAGGCAGAAGTGAACACTTTTGCCGGGAGCAAGACTTAGTTAGCGCTTTGCGGGCGCGGTCCTTTAGTTAGTTCTAATAGAGATATATTTAGTATCGGCTGTGCACCCGTGCGAAGCCGGGGCGGGTCGCTAGTACCTATTATAGTAAATTATTACTCTGGTGACACACTTTGAATTACATACAGATGGTACAGATACTATTTGAGAAAAACAAAATCCTGTATGTATTGAATATGCATATTTAATAATTAATGTATTACTAGCAAACCATCCTGACTATGCTCAACTTTTAATGAGAACCATAATACAATTATTTTTTAATCATTTAATGAATAAACTGGTTTTTTTTTATATGAATTGATTCACATTTGACTCATGTTAAGCAATAGTGTAATCTAAGATAGCATGCTTACCTAAATGCAACTTATATACTCTGGAATTGAAAACATATTGTACTTTTTTTATGAAAAATATTGTAGATTCTAAACAGTCCATTTTTTTTTTTGACTATACACACAGCGCCATCTGGCCCCAAACTAAGCAGAGCTTGTGTGATGGAAGTCAGATAACTGATAGAATACATAAATACTTTTTTTTTTGTAAATACATACTTATAATACATACAAAACACCCAGACACAGAACAAACATTTGTTTATTCACAAAATGTTTGCCCTGAGTGGGAATCGAACCCACACCCTACAGCTCTCAAAGCAGATATACTACCAATGAGCCAACAGGGATGTCAAATATATAGGTAATGTGCACTGTCTATGGACAAATTTGTGGTTTCATTTATGTGACCATATGGTAGCAAAAAGCCACAGCAAATTGTGTAAAATAGGAGTTTGTATGGTTCTATCAGAACTTTGATAAATAAAAACAAAAAGGTGATGAATGTAGAGTGTTTGTTTATATAACTGGTGAACGAGTTACGTGATAAGTCACTGAAATGATGAGAAATCTCATTTTTAGTTACTCAAATAATTTTCTCATTCTTCAGTGACATACAAAGTTATACATACTAACAGGTTAATGATCTTTAATTCTAAATTACACAGTGACACTGGATTTTTAGGCTGTTACATTTTTATTTACACTGCAAATGATGTGGAATTCTTTGCCAGAGTTTGTGTTGCAAAAAGTACAAAGGCATCTTCAAATCCAGAGTAAACAAGTTCCTTCTAGGTAAGTGTGCTTTATCCTAGACTATATTATTATAAAAAAATGTACCACACTGTGCTTATCCTTTTATTTAAATCAATTGAAAATTATTAAGTATTGATTCGCTTTACAGTTTACATTTTATCTTGATAACCATAATAAGGTATGAAAAATAATTTGAAAACAATTTAGATATGCATGTTAAACGACATGGATGGAAACGCAAATTATTCCTTGTTCTGTTGTACGCAATAAGTTAAACTAATCTGTGTTTGTGTTGTGGGGTACAAAGAAGTAAAATTATTTTTCTTCGAGTGTTCAAGGTGTGTATTTAGTTCATTTCCGCTTAACAGTCGTTTCGGTTACAACAGTGATGAGGATTTAATTAACTTGACGACAATTAAAAAAAAATTGACATGAACTTAAAATCTAAAACAAATGAAGACAAAGAACTAATTAAAATAACCACAAGACTTCTTTCTTGCTGCAGGACGTGTTGACTCTTCGAGCGCTTGGGCGAGACAGTTTGAACGTTTCAAAACTTGTTACTACTTGTTTCTGGTGCAAAGCCGCCGATAACTCTGGCCGCATGACGCTAGATGGCAATTTTTGTACCAGAAACAAGTATGTACTAAAAAGTTTCGAAACGTTCAAACAGTCTCGCCCAAATGCTCGAAGAGTCAACACGTCCTGCAGCAATAAAGAAGACTGGTGGTTATTTTAATTAGTTTTTTATCTTCATTTGTTTTGAAATGTTTATTATTCTTTTGAAATGATAGAAAACAAATAATTTTACTTCTTTCTACTTACTTATTTTACTTGTTGACTTTTAGGGATGGGCTTCTTAGTTGACGAACTATTTAATGCAATAATTATGTTATACATTTTATAAATCTCTAAAATTTTACCTTAAGTATAAAACAGAGTTATTGCAGATGTACTCTGTACACCATATTGTGCCATCTTCTCTAGGCATATACCAGTGTGTATTTATATTTACTAGCTAGCGGCCCTGCTTTAATTAAATTCTAGTAATAAATATAGCCTATGTTACTCAGGGAGAATGTAGCATCCTAATGGTAAAAGATTTTTTTGAAATCGGCCCATTAGTTTTTGAGTTAATTTTTTTTACAAACATACAAAAATACAAATCTTTCCTCTTTAAAATATTAGTGTAGATGCTTTTTTTTCATCGGCCATGGCACATTCGTGCATTGTGCCAATTCTCAAGTGTAGATACTACTATTACTGATATCAATACTTTTACGTAAAAAAAAATATGGGTTGTCTCCCACCTGATGTAAAGAAAATGTTGTTTTTTTTCTGAAGATAGCCTTAGCAAGTGCCACGTTATTCCAGTAAACAGTAATCAATGTGATCATTTTCTTTGTTCTTGTATATTATTTTGCAATCAGTCATTTTCGACTATAAGCAGATGGGATGTGTACTTTTTGGCGCGTAGGGCGCTGTCCCAGTGGAGCTGGCCCTGTATGTTATCCTTTACTGGTCAAAGATATCTCGCCGTTTGTTAAGCCGACATATGGTTTCAGCCTGATGTAAAGACAATGTTTTTTTTTTCTGAAGATAGCCTTGGCAAGTGCCACGTTATTCCAGTAAACAGTTATCAATGTGAATGTAAACAGAAATCAATGTACCTATATGCATCATTCCCTACTTTCTATGTTATCAGTTTACAATTGTATTTTTCCACTCTATTCCTTTGTATTTCTCAAATGGCCAGAACCGCATTTTGATAGTTACGTTAATGAACATGAACCTTATGGAGTAGCCATGAATATGTTAGTCTTAAGATTTGCTTCTTGCTCAATATGTGTATTTGAATATTTTGACTAGAAATAAAGTGGAGTTTAAAGTCCATCATTCATCTATTTGTGAGTATTTCTTATTTTTTTACAGTTGTCAGGCTTGGTGTTTTGACCACAGCTCATCTGATGTGAAGGTGGTTCGATTTCCATACAAATAAATTTTTGCCATTTATGGACAAATGTAGCATAACTTTAAAGTGAAATCGCAGCAACTGGCATTTATTTTGGTCTCTATTTGCGGTAAATTACAATTGCTTGAATAAAACAGTAGATCATTATTGGCATAAAATCAAATTTATGACTGATTTATGAATTTATGATTTTTGACTAAAACAGTAGATTATGCTAATAAATCTACTGTTTTATTCAAGCAATTGTGATTTACCGCAAATAAAGACCAAAATAAATGCCAGTAGCTGTGATTTCACTGTAAAATTATGCTCAATTTGCCCATAAATGGCAAATACCTTTGTAAGCGGTGTTGTCAACCGTCAGCTAGCCAGCTCCAAACTTTAGATGATTTAGCACGGAGCATTAAAAAAACTACTTAATACTATTAAAACTTTCACTAGCTAGTTTCGAGTACGATACTACGAAAACGTAACTTTTTTTCTTTCCCCAATGCTATTCGACTAGGCGACAGCGCTAAATCCGGAACGCACACGCCAAATTGTTGCCAACTGGAGATAAGTAGTTAACTAGCTATTAGATAACAAATGTCGCGACCCCAGGTTTGGATGGCAACTTGACCTTAAGCTACAACTTTGTATGGCAACCTTCAGACTATGCTATAATCATATTTTTCCAGGATAAAAGGAGCTTCTGTAGTTCATTTTCATTTATTTCATAAGCGTTATTTACATGTCAAATTGATTACGAATAACTAGCGGATGCCTCACGGTTTCACCCGCGTAGTTCCCGTTCCCGTAGGATTTTTTGAAATCGATCTAGTAGTTCCGGAGCCTGATCAATACAAACAATCAAATCTTTCCTCTTTATAATAGTATAGATAATAATACATTTGAAAATAATTTTTTGAAGAGTCTGAGATTCACACATAATATGATTTATTTAGCGTGAAAAGGTCACACACAAATTATATGTATTCCAGTTACTCACAATCACATACTTTGGTATAATAATATTTTGCGTATTATCAGACGCCAAAAAACCGTGGCCTGGTGGAGTCATGAACTGCGTAAAGCAGCGCAAAAACTGAAAGCTTTTGTAGCGATGATAGCTCCATTCCAGGCTAGGTATTCTTCTGGTGCACTTCCTTCTTCATTTTTGGGGGAGGTAGGGAGTCTGCCTCGAGGCGAACCTCTTTGCCGAGGCGGGGCTCCGGGGGCTCACCGTCCCCTGCGGGGGTGTTGTGCGACCTCGACGCCTAGGTATAAGGTACCCGGCGGAGCTCAAGCACCCTCAGGCCCAGGCTAGGCGTGTGTTTACCATCTTTGACCATACCGTCACTTAACATCAGCTGAGCTGTGGCCAAAGACACAGCCTCTCGGTCTTAAAAAACCCAAAATCGCCGACTAAACTTAAAGCGTTCATTAAGAGTGGCCTACATCCAGCATTAGGTAGTAAAATACTGATGTTTTTGTGTCGTTACACGAAGTCTATAGATTTTGGAAATGTTTCAATTGGCTGAATCATCTCCGATGCACGAAGATATATTATTATTTGTATAACAGTGATGATTGCAGAGTGACGTAGTATGAAAGCTCTGTAACACTACGCACACGGCGCGGCGCCAACTTAGATAAAGTGACCGATACACCTATAAGGAGAAGTGACCCCAAAAAGTGATAAAACACATGTAAACTGGTGAGGAACCACTGGGCTCAGTCGTGATTTTCGTGCGTCATTGAACGATTACATTTTATTTCAATTAAAAAAAAAGGTATAAAGATTATTCTCATACGACACCAGTAATATAACATTTAGCGGGTAACACCGCGGGGCGCAGCTAGTTTTTAATACGTATTACACTTTTGACCTGACAAATCGTCTTCGATTTGTTTATGGGATCGCCCCATATCGGCTTGCTTTCTTGCACTAGCCTTTTTCAACCATCCTCTGTATATGCCTACAGAGTAGGTAAACTACGCATTGCAGAATGTCTTAGAAGCGTATCTCAATATAATTATGTCATTATCTTAATTAGTTACACGTGAATCCGTTGCTCTTGTATATTGCCGGATGGTAAAAGATTATGTGATTTACGAGTTTTACAACCGTCTGTGTGGATTTAACTGAATACATTAATTATCCTAGATCTTAGATTATAATTTCATTGTGATTTCTGCTGTTTAGTGCGAGTTATGTTAGCATTGATGATCTCAGACAAAAATTTGAATTGAGTATGTTGCTATCGACTTCTTATCATAAGATGCTGTAGGTGACAGATCACAATACAATTGTTTTAGCAAAATGTTTGCATTTTAACAAAAATAAGTGTCAAACTGGTCGATTTTTTAGAGGGATCGCTGTTTTTATCCGACTAAGTCAAAGCCAAAAGGAAGGGTTATGAATAGAATAATCTTTATAAATAGTTACATTAAAAAAAACTGAATTAAATATATGTTCTCGTCAAAAACTTTGTGTAATTATTATTATTAAGAGTCGGCTGTACATAAATCTTTAAAAGTAAAAAAAAATTGTATAAAATGAATTCATGATGTCAGAAAAAAGTAATTAAAAGTTTCGCGTTTGACCACACTCCGCCTGATGTTAAGTAGTAGTGTGGTCTAAGATGTACGCACGCTTACATATTTACTCTAGAATTGAAGGCCATATTGTAATGAGTGTATTCGTACGGTACACACAATACACTACTAAAAAACATTACCCTCTTTCGGCAGTCGGGTAAAAATGCCCGGGCTACGTTCTGATATCGTCGACCTCATTTTTCTAAACAGGGCCAGCTTCCCATTGGGCCAATAAACAATCAACAACCGATTAAGCTTCCAATAAACTTATCAAACGATTATGACCTCAATCAACTTCATGAGCTCTTGTACGTTTGTAAATAAACGTGATTAATTATTATACTTATTCAAACGATAATTAAAACTTTAATTATATTATAGGTAACGGTAAATAAATGAACTTTAGTCCTGTGGTTATCGCACTTACAGCTTGTTACAGGCCGCAATCTCGTGACAGCGGGCTTTTGATAAAAACAAATCTCTTCTCTATGTGTGTATGTCTGTGGTATCGTAGCTCCCAAACGGATGAGCCGATTTTGATTTGTTTTTTTTTTGTTGAAAGGTGTATTAGTCGGGAGTTTTCTTAGTTAAGTTTGATGAAAATCGGTCCAAGACGGTGGCTGCCACAAAATGGCGGATGACAAATTTTTTCACAACTCCCTCAATATATGGGTATGGTGATAGGTACTGTTGAGTTATGGCGCGAACGCGGAAAGAGTCGTGTCACCCCATTGTATTTTTTTTTTCAAAACTAGCCTCTTTGAATGTGGTTGTTTTTCATTCATAGACTAACGAATTACAAGCACGAGTGTGGGAAAGTGATTTAATGTGGTCAAATATGTTTTTTCGTGTTACTTCTAAAACTCCATCGAAGCTTATAGTAAAGTCGCCTCTACTTTACTAAAGCATGACTGAATTTGACTAGCATGTACTAGACTTGACTAAGACTGGATTTTGACTACTTATTTAACTTGTGAAACTTGATATCAAAACACATGAGACTGGCAAATGCACAAAATGCGACGCCAAAATCAAAGAAGAAAAATAGATACTGTTGACACTTATTTAAGGGCATTCTCTCTTTCTAATAAGCACAATTGTATGGATAAAAGGAATAAAAAATAAAATACAAATATCTAAAAATATTTTATTAAGAACACAAATGTTACATGTCAATTATAAAAAAAAAAAAAACACTAAAGGTCGTCTGTCCACTTTGTGAGCGAACGTCCTACGCTGCGCTTGCCGGTCCGTGGTCTCCACTCCAGAACTTTGCAGCCCCATCAGCCATCAGTTCTGCGTGCTATGTGCCCTGCCCACTGCAACTTGGTAATCCGTTGGGCTAAATACAAAAATATGTCAATGTAAAAATATTGGTCAAATAAGAACAGGATGGGATCATCAAAGTGTTGCTTAGGAAATAAAATTTTCACGCACAATTACGAATGCCATCAAGAGATAGCAAATTCTTGGAATCTTACTTTGTCTTCATATGCAGCTAATTATCTACAAATATGTATAGACAAAGTAATATTGCCAGCTGTATGTGTAATCTTTTCGTTGCATCAGAATTTACAACTCTGCCACTTGTTATCTCTAAAGCTTTTTAATGATAATGCAAATAAATGAGGCACGTTCAGCCTGTATGTCTGTGCAAAAATATTACCATTTTTAGGGTTCCGTGCAAACTCAAAAGGGAAAAAACGGAACCCTGATAGGATTACTTTGTTGTCCGTTTGTCAAGACCTTCTATCTCGGGACTGTGTGGAGGTATCGAGTTGAAATTAAAACCATATACGCAGATCTGTAGTCACATGCAGCTGTGAAAAAATCAAACTTTTCAGTTATCGTAAAGAATAGTTACAGCCGTTGATGTCGTAAAAAGCCGCATATTATTATGGGTTCATTAAAATGTGTCCAAAATGTATGCCAAATAAATTCATTTTGATTTGTTTTATTTTAGATATTCTGCCGCCAAACAGTAGTGTTAATATGTATACATGTATTACTGTGTTCTTGTTTAACACCTTCATTGCCACCACTATTTTCGAGTAGTTCCCAGCGATGCCGCGCTATATAAAACGCGAGCACGCCAGGCGTGCTCTCGGCACTGCAAGATGAAATTACATGGGCACGCTAGGTGTGTTCACTGGCACTGTATAAAGGTGAAATCATATAGAGCCGTATTTCGGCTTCAGATAGAAAATATGCCAAAATCCATGAAAAATTGAGAGCACGCCTGGCGCACTCGCGGTATCGCGATAGGGATTAAAAAAGACACGCTAGGCGTGACGGCCTTTATTATGGTCTTTATTTGCGGTAAATCACAATTGATTGAATAAAACTATTAAAAAACCATAAATTCATAAATCATTAATAAATTTTTATTTTATGCTAATAATCTACTGTTTTGTTCAAGCAATTGTGATTTACCGAAAATAAATGCCAGTACCTATGATTTCACTGTAAAATTAAGCTCCATTTGCCCATAAATGGTAAAAATTTATTTGTATGGAAATCGTACCACCTTAAATCTAATGCCCCATAGTAATGAGCGCCATGCAGCGATGCTCTGGACTTTAGTTTGCTATTCAAAGTTCTATTTATTGCGGCAATGATCATGGGCATGCGTCAGGGGCGTAGCTACCGCCGTATCAGCCGTATCAATGATACGGGGCACCCGGGCTACAGGGGCCCCTAACGTGTGTAAGCGAAATTTATTAAAATGTTATCCACAATGTCACTTAATCTCGTGCTTCCCGGGTAAAAACTATCATACAATCAACTGTCCATATAATCAATAAATATTTTTTTTTTTTAGTGTTGACAGGCTAGCTGTTTGACCACAGCTCACCTGATGTTAAGTGAAGGTGTGGTCGAAGATGGTAAAGCACATCTAGCCTGGAATGGAACTGGCTCTCAAGTGAGGCTGCCGGAACACACCGTTAGATGCTTGGCGGCAGATTTTCAACTTGAGGGTGGTAGCTAGCCAGCCGAGTACTAGAAAGTACCCTACCACCATGCTATGGTTTCCTCACGATGTTTTTCCTTCACCGGCAGCTCAAGCTCATTGTTGGGGTTTGAACCCACGCCCTTTGGCATGCGAACTTACCGCGCTAACCACTGAGCTATCATCGCTATTTTAATCTAATACAAGCATTTTTGTTTCTTTTGTGAAAAATCTTTACCTACCCTCATTAGGGCTACTAATTCTGATACCCCTTACCATAAAAAAAATATAACCAAATTGAGGGCGATGGCTAAGGCAGCGAGTACTGGGAAGTACGCTATCACCAATACCACCATGCTATCGTTTCCCCTCAATGTTCTTACATTACCGGTAGCTCCAGTCCATTGTAACCAATTATTTCGATCCTCGCCTTTCGAATTGCAATCTGATCGCACTAACCACTGAGCTATTATCGCCACATAACTGTTTCCTTATTATTTATCAAATGCGTTATTAAACCTTATCTAAACTAAACAGCGAATAAATAATAATTACTTTGACTAAACCTCCATGAGTTATCTGTTACAGTGAAGCGTATCACATTTGTATTTACTGTACCAAATAAATATTGAGCACGTGCCACCACAAATATTAATACGTACATCTTTATTATATACAGGCGGGTTTACAATATAATGTAAAAAGAAAAATTAAAAATTTTATATAACCCACAACGTTTAAAAAGTAATTGTCGCCTATCTAAGATAATGTACCAATCAAACCCGAACCCATAACTGAAAACTGCATCAATATCGGACTAGTGGTTTTGGAGAAAAATGGCAACATGGTTTTTTTTTTTTTTTATGTTTGACAGGCTGGGCGTTTTGACCACAGCTCACCTGATGTTAAGTGAAGGCGTGGTCGAAGATGGTAAAGCACACAAAGTGAGGCAGCCGGAACACACCGTTAGATGCTTGGCGGCAGATTTTCTACTTGAGAGTGGTAGCTAGCCAGCCGAGTACTAGAAAGTACCCTACCACCATGCTATGGTTTCCTCACGATGTTTTCCTTCACCGGCAGCTCGAGCTCATTGTTGGGGTTTGAACCCACGCCCTTCGGCATGCGAACCTACCGCACTAACCACTGAGCTATCATCGCTACAAACAATGTTTTCTGCAGCGCCCACTGGTGGGTTGTCACCATAACACCTATCTAAGAACATGCAGCAATCAAACCCGAACCCATAACTGAAAATTGCATCAAAATCGGACTAGTGGTTTTGAGAAAAATGGCAACATGTATTTGCACAAACAAACATCCTCTCACCCCAAACGCATATACCGTCTCCGTTCCGTCGAGGGTAAAAAAGCATTTCATTTATTTTATTGAAATATTTTTTACAAACACACTCCTTGATCGTTAATTTTGAATTTGTGTAAAGAACAATGAGGTAGCAGCCAAAAAAAAACAAAATTCGCCATGTTAATTATTTTTCCTTGGAGAGTTTTGGCGGGAACGCGGGAAGAGTCGTGTCGCTCCATTGTATTTTTTTTCCAAAACTAGTGTTTTGTCGAGTGTTTATGTATAAAAATGGTGGTGTTTTATTCATAAAGTGCCGAATTACAAGCGCGAGTGTGGGAAAATGATATAATGTGGTGAAACATGAGTTTTCGTGTTGCTTCCATAACTCCATCGAAGCTTTATAGTAAAGTTGCCACTACTTTACTGGACTGGACTGGAATTAACTGACACGAACTGGACTTGACAAAGACGACTTTGACGATAACTATAGCTAAGATACAGCAGAAATAACACTTAAGACAAGGCAGTATGGCTCTATAGCTTTAGCCTGCCCGAAGGGGCAAATTAATAAAAAAAAATATTTTTCCTTTTTTTATTGCGTTGTTGGCATCACACTATAATGTGCATTCTACTAGTGCCAAAGTAGCGACTGTAGGTACTGAAGCTTCTATCATCATCATTTCAGCTGTAGGACGTCCAGTGCTGGACATCCCAAGGCCCGAGGCCATTCCCGGTAATTTCCATAAATACCGGTTAGAAGCGGCTCGCATCCAGCGCGTTCCTACGGTATTTATTATGTCGTTTGTCCACCTTGTGTACGTAGCGCTTGCCGGTCCGTGGTCACCATTCGAGAACTAAACATCCCCATCGGTCATCAGTTCTGCGTGCTATGTGCCCTGCCCACTGCCACTTCAACTTACTAATCCACTGGGCTATGTCAATAACCTTAGTTCGTCTACGGATCTCTTTTCATTCGGTGTTATGAATTTTCATGTGATGCTTTACAATCAGGTAAACTTGCTAATTTTATCACTCAGACATAAAAAAAACAAAAAAACGACTTAAATCTCAAAGGAATGCGAAGATTGCGACGGCGTAATTTCAAAGTCAATAAATAAATAATTTTCTAGGAACACTGATTCCGCCGCTATAAGGCAAAATAAACATGAGACGGTTACGAAAACTGCCGATAGGGGGCGAACCGTCGAGGCCCGTGTAGTGTGACGTCACGAGAAGCGGTTCGGGCCAGTCGGGACAAGACTAAAGTGTACAGTCGCCTTGAAAAGTAAAACATATTATACATAATTGATGTATTTTTTTTAAGCTAAGTGTTTGACCACATCTTAACTGATGTTAAGTAATGGTGTGTTCGAAGTAAAGCACACCTAGCCTGAAATGGGACTGGCTCACAAGCGAGTCCACCTGAACACACCGTTAGATACTTGTCGCTAGCCAGCCGAGTACTAGAAAGTACTTGAAGAAGTGTGTTCCGGCAGCCTCACTTAAGAGCCAGTTTCATTCCAGGCTACAATCATTGACCACATCGTCACTTAACATCAGGTAAGCTATGATTGTCAACTATAAAAAAAATCTAAGTTAAGTATAATTTTCAAATATTCAATCAAAATTTGAACCCACAACTTCAACGACGTAGCGTTGTACCAATTAATAATAATAATAAAATTTATTTCACCATAATCATAGGCATGAAGGTATAAAGGAAAGTTAGCATAAAGCAGTTAGATTACTAGAAATACACAAATCACAAACACACATTACATTTTAATACTTGCTCATTAGTTAGTACATGAACCATACAGCAATGGTTCATGTACTGACAGTCAAACCTATTAGCAAACACATTTAGGATGCTGTTACGGCTGCCCCGGACCCGACGATACAGGAATGTGCGCCGTTTTCGCATTGTCGAGTAAAAACAGTCGACTCGCGACTCGACGACTATAGTCAAGCAAGAAAAATTAAAATATCTTTAGTGTCCACTTGTGGCGTCGACTGTCCGCCCCATTACTTAACGTAGTACTACAAATGATAAGAGTGTCATCCCGCGGACTGATAACGGCACACATAAATATCTCTCTCGCCTCGATTTCAATCAGTTCATTTCGAGCTGTCCTACGAAACGGTCGTCTTTCGACGTCTGCATGTACCCCAACTTCAGTAAGGAGTTTTCTGTTCGCGTCCGCGTTTCAAATTTCTTCATCTTAATTTAGCAACAACCTCAGGTTGTTGCTTAAAAGCTAATTAAAGCTTCGAGAATTACGCTGTTAAAGGTGAGTTTTTATGTATAAAGTTTTGTTGTGTTAAATGGACTACGGTCAAAGGCTGAAAGTCAGTGAATCGGGCGTGTCTTGAGATTTAATTGAGGCTAATAATTAAAAAAAAAGATGTAGTTATAGTTGTTTCTAGTGTACTAGCGACCCGGTCCGGCTTCTCACGGGTGTTATGTAGATACTAATGTGGTGTCAGTGTGGAGGGTGGAGTGATTAATAATATTATTACTATTATAATATGAATTGTTATACATATAAACCTTCCTCTTGAATCACTCGTGTCTATTGATGGAAACTGAATTATAATAATAATAATAATTTCGACATCACCATCCCACATGACGAGAATCTCGTGAAGGCCGAGAAGGACAAGCTTAGCAAGTACCTTGACTTGGCTCACGAGATAACCGCCATGTGGGATGTTGATTCGACGATCATTGTCCCGATAGTCGTCACGGTAAACGGTCTTATAGCGAAGAGTCTCGACCACCAACCATAAACCATAGGCTCCCGAACTAGTCAAAGACTGTGTGTCAGGAGCCAGTGGCTTCTCCTTTTAGATTAAGATACAATAATAATATAACAATAAATCAAGTTACATTAAATTAAATAATTTTGAATTTTGAGTATAAATGCATTGCGTAGTTTAAAAGATCAAAGCGTACAGATGGCGGGAAGCGACTTTGTTTTATACTATCTAAAGATTTGATAATACGTGGAATAGTTTTCAAACTTTTCATAAGTGTGTTTTTTTTTAAACAATCTTTTTTAACAGATGTAGTATACATGGTGTAGTTATGTGAAGCATACGTTTTGCTAGTCTAGTGTGTATTTTAAACAATTAATTAACTAACCAAACTTTTAAACAAAATAATATCTGCAAATAAAAGTAAAGTTAAGGTGGTAGGGATTGCTTAAAAATTTTACACTTAAATCTATGCCCTCTACAATAAACTTTAATTCAGGTTTTTTATATAATGTTACTAAATACGCAGTTATTAAAATTATTGTAATTATTGTATTAATACTGCGTACAAAAACGCGTTTCTGATGGTACAAAAACGTTGGTAAAAATTAAAAAAAAAACAAAACTTGCTTGCTCAGCTGGTATGAATTGATGATTAATAAATAAATAAATAATTGCTTGCATTTATTTTGGGACACTTTCCGATTAAATCCTTTATATAATATTTTATACTATATCCATAGCGTGTAACCAACATATATACTGAATTTGTCCTGTTTAGTGTGCCTTAGAAATAAAATAAAGATTTATTTTATGTAAAAGTAATGAGACCAACGAGACGCTCTCCTGATGGTAAGATATAACGCCTGTCCATGACTATTATATACAGTGATACACAGAAATATGAGTGAATAGCGGACGCCTCGCGGTTTCACCCGCGTAGATCCCGTTCCCGTGGGAATACAGGGATAAAGAGTAGCCTATGTCATCCGGGGATAGAGTAAACGGTGAAAGAATTTTTGAAATCGGTCCAGTAGTTTCGGAGCCTATTCATTACTAACAATCAAATCTTTCCTCTTTATAATTGTGTAGATAAAACAAAGTCCAGGTTATCGTTGCTTTGGCGCTCATTACTTTGAGACTTACGATGGTTTATCTCTACTGGCCTGTAATTTCGCTAGCAGTAAATACCCTTCAAACCGGAACGCAGTAATGATTATAAGCTATAAGCTAATGTTTATGGTAGAATATCTGGTACTGCAGTGGTAGCAATTTGCGTGGTGGCAAACGACCTCCAGCTAAGGAAATCTACCACCAAGTAAAAAGTGCTGAAATTTACAAGTTTAAAAAGCGTTTTCCATATCCAAATATGCGTGTTTGTATTATGTCATGGTTATCAATTAATACCTATAAAAATAAATCCATTAAAGGGAAAATAACTGAACACATTTCCAACTGCGGAAACTTTTCGCCATTGACCTTGTGCGCGCGCGCAACCTGAGTCAATATGGCCCCCGATTACGTCACACGTCCCGACCAATGATTGATCTATTTGTCACGAATTCTGAATAAATTCTTCGAGTGCTCTCGAAACTTGACATGTGATAAAATTTTAAATTGGTTTTCGTTTCGTATCTACCGTAGACGCTTCAAAGATATCTACAACTCTAAGAGGAGCTATTTTAAGATACATAGATCTAGATATGTCAAATTTTGAAGGATTTAATATATCATCATGCCTTCACATACATATATTATCTTATGTAGGTATGATACATGAAATCCTCACGTTTCCCAGACTTTATTCTGCCATGGCCCGTTAATTTTTCATACTGCCCCATCGTGATCCTGACAATTGTTTTACACTTAACTTCATCATCCAAAGCCTTCTTTATGCCATTGCTGGGTATAGGCCTCTCTCTTGTTATGCCATCTGTCTCGGTCCAATCTGGTTTCAATCTGCCAGGTTCGACCCCCGACGGTAACAATATCGTCGACCCATCTTGCGGCTGGACGACCAACGCTCTTAACTTTTTACTCTACTAGTGGACGCCTCGCTTAGTTCCCGTTCCCGTGGGAATACAGGGATAAAAAGTAGCCTATGTCACCCGGGGATAGCGTAGCTTCCCAACGGTGAAAGAATTTTTGAAATCGGTCCAGTAGTTTCGGATCAATACAAACAAACAAACAATCAAATCTTTCTTCTTTATAATAGTGCGAAATCGTTTACGATGCATCGATCGATAGGTATTATTTTAAAGCAAGGCGAGAATGCTGCGACCCGGTATTTGATTTTGATGGCCTGGTACCGGGTCGCGACCCGCCAAATGAGAAACTGACATAAACAATAAAGTATGTATAACGACTTTGTCGTTTATGCTAAAACCACTAAATTACCAACATATTTAGTAAGTAGGTATTATTTAAGGCTAGAGTGAATAGATTTCTTCTGGATCAGCGTGCTCCATCTTCGGCCACACCGTCGCTTTGCATTAGGCGAGTTGGTGGTCAAACGTAGATCTATTAAAAGTAAAAAAAAAAAAATAATTAATGAGAATACGCTAAAATTTAAATGCAATAGTAAATGATAAAGCTTTTGACATTAAATTAAAATGATTACGTATAATTACCCTTCAGACTTATAGACATATGTTATATGACTTATATATATGTCATATAGACTTATATGTTATTAGACATGACAAAAGCACTAAAACTATGTTCGCAAACGTGTACTTATGCCTCATTATGCCATTAGCTATTCACTTGAATCCAAGGCTTTCCTTTATAGTATCAAATTACGTAAATAAGGGTTGAATCAGTCAAATATGTATAGTGTAGGACGTTTATAGTATTTGTTGAAGGTTAAGTAGAGGCGTGGAGTAACGGTGGTCAGTGAGTAATGTAATTTTATGTGATCAACATTATTGTAAACAACCAAAAAATATAAAGACGCCAGCGGCTCGTCCCGGCTTCGAACGGATAAACAAAACTCGACCATTCTACCAGGTACCAGGTTAAGGTGCCCCAGCAATACCAGATATTCTGCTGGTAAGCAGTAATAGACAATAGACAACACTTTATTTATGACATAAAACACATTTCAACATAATTTACAATACATACATACAAAAAAATAAACAATAAACATAAAACATAGAAAAAAACTTAAAGGTATATAGTATAGTATACAATAAATAAAAATTAAACAAAAAAACAAAAAGTTTGAAATATATTTTATGTCACAAACCGGCCTCGACTCAGCATAATGCCGACTGAAGCCAGGCGGCGCTGGTCTTCCGTCGAAGCCGGCAGGTAATGTGTAAACATAACTGTGTTCCGGTTTGAAGGGTACTGCAGCTAGCAAAATTACTGGGCTGTTGATTGATTCTTTATTGCACACACTAAAAAAAGAAACAATACAGAAGAAATAAAATTAATTAATAGGTGTAACAACTGGCGACCTTATCGCTAAAAGCGATCTCTTCCAGGCAGCCTTAGGACGGACAGGATCAGAGGAAGAAAAATACGGGGTGTGTCAATAACGAGGGTATGCACAAAGGATAATACATAAGGCTGTTGAGACTAACCATCGAAAGTCTCAGTAATGAGCGCCAAAGCAGTGGTGCCTTAAACTTTGTTTTACTACACAAAGTTCTGTGTATCGCTGCAATGGTCATGCACAGGCGTTGTCTCTTACCATAAGGAGAGCGTCTCGTTCGTCTCATTACTATTACGTTAAAAAAAAGACTAACAATAAGTACTTATAGCCTATGTTACTCAGTGATAATGTACCACTCTCAGGATGGAATAATTATACAGATCGGTCCAGTAGTTTCGGAGCCTATTCAATACAAACAAACAAAAACCGGCCAAATGCGAGTCTGACTCGCGCACGAAGGGTACCGTACCGTATTATCTATAAAAACGGCCCCTTCAATATTTATTTTATTCTATTTTTTAGTATTTGTTGTTATAGCGGCAACAGAAATCTGTGAAAATTTTAACTGTATAACTATCACGGTTTATGAGATACAGCCTGGTGACAGATGGACAGCGGAGTCTTAGTAAAAGGGTCCCGTTTTACCCTTTGGGTACTGACCCCTAAAACTGTAGTTCAACACTTATTTATTTACTGCATGTTGTAACATCACTCATCATCACACTCGCACATCATCAGTGAGTTTCGATAATTTGTCATCTCTATAGATATGATGTCGACGACCCATCTTGCAAGTGACCGAAGTCTGAACTTTATTTATTTATGTTTAAAGTTTAAGAGTCGTTCCATTATTTAATGTATGTTAATGATAAGGGTGTTTAACAATATAGGCATAATAAAATTAATTATTATTAATATGCACAGTAATAAAATATATACGTCTTACTTAACACGCTAGCTGCGACTTACGGTTTCACCCGCTTATACAGCATAAAAACTATATTTATGTTAATTTTAGTAATAAACAATTTGTATTCTATATTTTATTATTACACCTACGTCGTGTTTCTGTCAGTCCTGTCCTATCTTGTTAGTAATTCGTTAGTAAATCTTGATAAGCGACTGGTTGATATTTCCACATTGTAAACGTTACTAAAAAGCTAATCCTGGTTTAATCCAGAACATAAACTATCTTAAATACTAATTTCATATAAATCCATTGAGGCGCGCTCATGCGCACACACACACACACATATATACGTGCGCGCGCACACACCCGCACATACATACATTCACACGTGTGTAATGTGCCACACACGTAATGGTATGAAGTGTAAAGCGTGATGTATGGGCATTTCTCTACTAAATGGAAAATCGCTGTCCCAAGTAAATTTTATATAATTAATTCCATCTTATCCATTTTTTTTGGGACTAATATGGACAAAAATGTGGTATTCTTGGTTCACCATAGCTCATTAAGTAATTTATTATAATTGATTTCGAGAAAAAAAACGTTAAACACCTCAAAACACAGTCCCCTGGTATGTCCCTTTTCCAGAATTACAAGCATTGATACCTATATATTTAATACTTTGCCATTTATAACTGAATAATAAATCATATATTGTTTAAGAAGATTGTAAGCATCTTTTAAAATTATAAATTAAATGTCTATAATATAAATTTATTAAAAAAAATATGTACGAAGGCTGTCCTTAAATTATTATAACAGTCCCCTGGTAAACTTTCAAAACGGCGCGTAATTCACTTTCGGTATTGGTCCGAAACATTACGATCGTGAAATGGAACGCAACCGGTGTGAAATTCGTTCGGATGTATAGGTAACAGACAACCGCCATTTTCTCAGTTGGCACCACTGCGTTTCGTAGTGAACCACGCGTCTCGGCCGTTAGTAGAAACAGTCCACTGGTGAGTATTTGTTTTCCTATTTCAAGAGTTTTAATTAATATCATTTGTTTAAAATAGTTTATTTACGAGTATGTCTTCACATCTGTTTTACAAATGTGATATGTTTTAAAGATTTTGTGTTATTTAGTTTTCAAGCAAAAAAAACAGTTCCCTGGTCAACAGTCCCCTGTCATTCAGTCAGTCTAGACTTCAGATGAGCCTTCACACTGTTGTTGTTTACAGTAAAAATGCCATAAAATCTTATTGTACTGTTTCCCAAAATACTACACACTCATTTGGGAACACTTGAAGCCTATTTTCAAAACTTTACCGATGCATATTACCGGCATTCATTTTGTGAGCGACGGACCCGTTACACAGTATCGGAATAAAAGGATGTTCCATATTCTAGCGTCGAGGCTTCATGTGGAGGTTCCAAATGTAGAAAAGTTCTCCTGGAACTTTTCAGAGAGTGGTCATGGCAAGAGTGCAGCAGATGGTATTGGCGCCACGTGCAAAAGATCTGCTGATGCTGTTGTCGCTGCAGGAGGAGATATCGATAGTTTGCAATCTTTTATAGACTCTGTGAGTCAAAGATGTCCTTCAATCACATTATTTACAGTTGACGAGGATGCAATTAAAAAAATGACTAAAAATATTCTGAAAGACTCCAAAACATTGAAAAGTTTCAATGGGACTCTTAAAATACATCAGATTAAGGGGATAATATCACGAAGCCCTTTGGGGTTGCCACAAGGCACTGCCAAACTTATAATGAAAAGCTTAAGCTGCCCTTGTGAAGAAGAATGCCAGCATTTTAACCTAGGAGTTATGAACTACGAAGTGGCAAAACTTCGCGTCGAGGATCTCTACACAGACTCCGATTCCGAAGACGAAATCCCGCTAGCTCATATCACACGTAATAATGACTGCATTACAGAAACTGGCCTTTCAAGACCATTTGAAAATTCTAAGACTGATTTTGAGAATACTGCGGAACCTAGTACAAGTGGCCAACAGCAATCATATTATAATAATGGTGATTATGTTTTAGTTAAGTTTATTGTCAGAAACAGGAAATATCGTTATGCTGCTGTTGTTAATAAAGTAGATAATGAGGACGGCGAATTAACAGTGACTTTTATGAAAATTTGTGATAGCAAGGGCTACAAGTTCTGAATTGATGAGAATGATATGTCTGATGTCGGTTTTGACCAAATATTGGAAAAGTTGCCTGATCCGAAGGTAACCGTACAAGGAAGTAGATTATTTTATAGTTTTCCAAAATCAGTATCGGTCTTTGAGAAATAAGAGATATTTCGCTGGATAGTAAGATTGATTTTTAGTAATATACTGTGCCATTGATGATTACTTTAAGTTACTTGAAAAGTACAAGTGTTTCCTAGTTGTAATCCAAAATGTTTATTGTGATAATTAGTTAAAAGAGGTAATGTTTATATTGTTTATTTTTAATAACATTCTAAAAGCTGACTTATGTCATACAATCTGTATTTTAGAAAGACTGTTAAAGTAAGTTGATTTTAGTTAGTTTATCACAAATGTTATCAAAATGTCTTTATTTATAATAAGTGTTCTTCGTTATGATCTCGTTCATTATTTAAGTAATAATTACACATTGTAAGTGGTAATAAAAATAAAGCTTTTATTATTTAAACTAATAAAAATACAAGTTTTTGTTCTTAAAATCATTCCCCTGGTTGGTCACAACAGTCCCCTGTCTGAATAATGCACAAAACTGTCCATAACTCAAAAACCAAGTGGAAAATGTGTAGGCTTCTTTAATATATATATTTGATATACTATTGCCTTTCTTTGTATTGACAGACATTCTCAACATTTAATAAAATTTGCTTAGGACAGTCTTGTATGGATGAGTTTCCAAATAGCAGAGAAACACCCGTATACATCGTTAAGAGGTGATAAACACACTCATGCGCTAGCTCACACACATACGCGCGCACGCACACACACACACACACACACACACACACACACACGCGCGCGCGCGCACGTGTGTATTTGTGTAACGGCATGTATGTACGCATGCACAAACTTTGTAATATTGCTATAAAGTGTAAAACGTGATGTTCTAGCAACAGTTTAATCTATTAACATCATGTACGTGTAGTTTAATTATTATATACATAATATTATTAAAACTGCCAAAAGCCTAAACCATATCTCGGTTCAAGGCTCGTGATAACAGACTCGTTAATATTTATTGTTGTAAAACCTCGCATACTTAGTTTCCCTGAGACTCTTTGTTATCTCTTTCACTATCTGTCTGTAAATATTAACATATTTACTAAGTATTGCTGGGCGCGATAACTCATGTCATCATGAGTAATTAGTTTGTGATTAGACATAAGAAAGAATCAAAAAAACTTGCTCTTTTAACAGTCGGTCAACTAAATGTCACACCAAATATCATGTAATTTTTTTACACGACTGCACAAAAAAAGGAAGTATGTACAGTGGACACTGTAAGCCGTTGCGAAGCTACACTATCCCCGGGTGTCATAAGCTACTTTTTATCCCTGTATTCCCACGGTGTTAAAGAATAACGAACGCCACTATCAAACTTTTGTCCCGACTGGAAAAAAATACAATTTTTACCTACATACCTACCTACCTACGGCTGCGTTTACGTTTACATACATATGATAAACCTATATATCTATTATTATTTTGATACTTGTTTTCGAAGCATTGTTGACTAATGAAATGTGTTTGTTTGTTTAGGGAGCACCGGACGAGTCCGGCGCGTCATACAGTGCCGGGCACGAGAGGCGAGTTCGCCCGTTCTCCGTACGGCTTTGCCCCACGAGCTGCTGGCGCCGCGCCCTCAACGTAGACCCGCCCTGGCGCCGCGCGACGGCCCGCTGACGCCACACCACGCCCGACACGTCAGTACTTACCTTGACTACCTCTTCCCCTCATCGACAAATTTACTTTCTTTTACGTAAAAATTAATGGGAAATAAAAAGGACTACCCGTGACCATTTCAGCGATACTTGTGTCATTGACATATATTTTTATAATTGACAGGATTGGTGTTTGTTCCCAGCTCATCTGATGTTCAGTGTAGGTGTGATCGAAGATGATAATGGAACGGAACACGCCGTTATAGATGCTTGGCGGCAGATTTTCGACTTGAGGGTGATAGGTCGCTAGCCGAGTACTGGAAAACACCCTACCACTATGCTATGGTTTCCTCACGATGTTTTCCTCCACAGGCAGCTCAAACTCATTGTCGGGGCTTAAACCCACGTTCTTCGGCGTGTGAAGCGACCATGCTACCCCCTGAGCTATCATTGCTAGAAATGCTAAGAATCAAAAAGAATATATTTACAAAATCAATAAATAAATGAATATCTTGAAATTTACTAAATAAAAAATAAAAATAAAATATACATATATATTACAACATATTATACATACATATATGTAATTTTTTTTTTTATAGAGACTATCCATTGAATGTGTCAAAGTAATGAGCGTTAAGCCATGCCCCAAAATCTGACATAAAAATACATACATGGACCCCATATACATTACACACCATTTTTGGGCAGTCGTCTAAATCACAAAGGTCATGTAATCAAGTTTACATGTCTTTCCAGCTGACACCAGTGGACTAGCGCTAGTGGGCCTTCCACGGGCTCCGCCACCTGACTCCGGCCGCCCCTCGACCCGGACCGTTGAACCCATCCACGGCATAGCGCCCAACCGCCTCGGCACCGCCGGGGCTTCGGGCCTCCGAAAGGAAACACCCACGCGTCCGCTGAGAACTAAACCACTCGGACTCGGAAGAATCTGCTCACTGAACGGACTCACTCGGAAAATTGATCTGACTTAATAATCTGCTGACTCGGACAAGTTTGGAAGAAAAGGAATTGACAAACACGATGAAGGTAAGCTTTACTCTAGAATTTCCCATTTCGAAATGAAAAATGTATAATTGCCTGTTCATTGATTGATTCAGGCGTTATTTTGCGGAAATTCATTTTGAGTTAAGCGGAAATAAAGAAAAAAAATGTTTTCTATTTTTTTTTAAATAGTAGTCTCCTGATGGTAAGAGATTACGTCTGTCGTGAGCATTGCAGCAATAAACAAAATTTTGTGTAGTAAAAAAAAAGCCCAGGGCGTCACTGCTTTGGCGCTCATTACTTTGACACATTCGATGGTAAGTCGCAAAAGCTCTGTAGTTTCGTTAGCTGCAGTACCCTTCAAACCGGAACACAGTAATGTTTACACGCTACTGCTTGGCGGCAGAATATCTGGTGTTACGGTGGTACCTACCTAGACGACGAAATCTACCACCAAGTAAAATATAGTCTAGTATATATTTTGAACATTCGAAGTCTAATTGCTTGTGGTCAAGTAATGAATACTAAAGAAACCAAAGCATGGTTTTGTTTTGTACTGTGTAAGCATAGTATCTACATATTGTATTTCTATCTTTAATTTTAAATTTAGTGTGGCCGCCACAAAATGGCGGATCACGTATTTTTTATATATATATATTTTTTTTTTTAATGGTTTTTTAATGGTTGACAGGCTAGTTGTTTGACCACAGCTCACCTGATGTTAAGTGAAGGTGTGGTCTAAGATGGTAAAGCACACCTAGCCTGGAATGGAACTGGCTCTCAAGTGAGGCTGCCGGAACACACCGTTAGATGCTTGGCGGCAGATTTTCAACTTGAGGGTGGTAGCTAGCCAGCCGAGTACTAGAAAGTACCCTACCACCATGCTTTGGTTTCCTCACGATGTTTTCCTTCACCGGCAGCTCAAGCTCATTGTTGGGGTTTGAACCCACGCCCTTCGGCATGCGAACCTACCGCGCTAACCACTGAGCTATCATCGCTACTATTTTTCGTAACTCCCTCAATATGGGTATCAACCTTAATAAACGGGTAAAATATAAAATAAATAATAAAACCTTATGTCAAATCATCATCTAGGTAACTTTATAATAACAAACTTGTCACTTATTTTAATAATTTTGCTCTTGACATTGTATATTTTTGACGTATTTCGTTTTTTTTTTTAATTTACCTGTTTTATAAAACGAATATTAGCATGCGGAAAGGCGGGATATGGCGTGCTATGATTTTATTCCTACCAATTGTACTTTACCCATAGACGCAAATAAAGGTTATGAAAAAAAAATTAAAGGGTTTGACTAGTAGAATACTACACTATGACAAATTTCAAATCATAAAAGGACGTGAGCATCTTTCACAGGCTGATCAACTCGAAATTCGTTATGCTGTTATATGTCTAGTTATCACAGTATGGTCGTCTCTTCCCTTCAGGTACCGGAGACTGAACGCGCGCTGGTGCAAGTGATCGACGGGGAATGGTCTCCCACGAGCGTAATCCGCGACATGGTCGCCAGCGGAGTCCAGGAAGACCCTTTCTACGTGATGAACATCGACGAGGTGGTCGCGAGGTACAACCGCTGGAAGGAACTGATGCCGCGTGTCGACCCGTTCTACGGTAAGTTCTACCCTAGTGAATAGGAAAAAAAAAACATTTTTGATTGTTCAGGCGTCACTTTGCGGAAGTTCATTTTGAGTGTTCAAGGTTTATTTCCTACTGCAGCGAGAAGAGGATATAAAGACTTGTGGTTATTTTATTTTCATTTATTTTTTTGTTTAATTTGTTTTAGTTTTTTAAATTGTTGTCAAGTTAGTTAAATTTAAATCCTCATCACTGTTAGAACTAAAAGTGTTAAATTATTAAGCGGAAATCGACTAAATATACCTTGAACACTCCAAAACATTTTTGTTTATCGTGAGGAAACCATAGCGTGGTGGTAGGGTACTTTATTTATTTAATACTTTATTGCACACTTACAAAATAACATGTACAAAAGGAGGACTTAATGCTAAAGCATTTTCTGCCAGCCATCCCCACAGTAAATAAAATATGGTAACTTTTTGGTACTCGATTTTTTTCTTTTTTTTAATGAGACGAACGTGATGCTCTTCTGATGGTAAGAGATAACGTCTGTCCATGACCAATGTACAGAACTTTGAGTAGCAAAACAAAGTCCAGAGCATCGTCTTTCGATAGTTAGTCTCAATAAACCTGTAATTTCGCTAGCTGTAGTACCTACTCTATAGTGTAGTGGTGATCTTGAAGAAATCTATTTACTCTAGCCTTAAAAACGTCCGAATTGTAGTTTATAGGAAACAGAGAAGCCGGCAATGATTTTCATTCATGGTCTGTATGCATCAAGAAAGTAGAGCGGAATCGCTGCGTACGAATACAGGGATCGTCCACGAGGAACGGATGGTAGTGTGCCGTTGTTCTGCTTGTCCTGTGGTGGAACGGAGAGGGTGGGACAAGCTCCTGCGAACACTCCCCGAAATGTATCCGGTAAAAAATAGACAGACATGTTACTCTGCGGCGGTAATCAAGACTTAGCATTTAGCGATGTGTGAAATGTCCTATGACAGTGTTTCCCAGACTTTATCCTGCTATGATAGGTAGTAGGTAGGTTTTCATACTGCCCCTTAGTGATCCACTCAATAGTTTTAACAGCCGTTAGATTAAGTAAAATAATACACATATTCTTATTAAATGTTTGTATATATTAAATACGTTGTAATATACAACTTTTTACATAATATTTCGGTATCGGCTATTTAGTGCGAAATCGTTTACGATGCGTCGATCAATAGGTATTATGTGATTATGTGAATTATGACATTTATTATAATTATTATTGATTTGACATTTTTGCATATATTTTTATAATTTTTAATACTTTTACTGACATTTCTTATTTTTTGATTATTATTGAAAATTGACCTGTAACATTACGTTATTAATAAACATGATTATGATTATTATTTTAAAACAAGGCGGGAATGCTGTGACCCGGTATTTTATTTTCATGGCCCGGTACCTGGTCGCGACCCACCAAATGGGAAACGCTGTCCTATGATATTTATCGTTGGAATCCTTACATCATCCCGAGTGACTTAAAAAACCCCCTATTCGGGTTTTTTTTTAATTTTCTTAATCGAATTGGTTTGTTTTAATGTTCTTATTTGTTTATTTTTTTCAATTTCCAGTTTTAGAATAGTTACTGTCTGTATTTGCAGCGGTGAAGTGCAACGATGACCGCGTGCTGGTGAACACGTTGGCCGCGCTCGGCGCGGGCTTCGACTGCGCCTCCAAAGCCGAGATGGATCTCGTCACTGGACTCGGAGTGAGCCCCGAGTGAGTACACCTACTTAGGTTTTCAACAACCTTTTATTTAACTTGCAATGTGTGTTTGGTTTTTTTAATGGTCAACAGGCTAACTGTTTGACGACAGCTCATCTGATGTTAAGTGACGGCAGCGGTGGCTTTAGCTGTTGCGAGGCCCGGGGCGACAGATCATTGTGAGGCCCTTTTTCTTTGAGTCCGTTTTACTAAAAAATTAGTTCGAGTGCTCGAGTGACCGTAACATGCTTGCACTAATAATGAAACCGTTCAGGGGGGTTTTGTTAAGTGCGAGGCGCGAGATACACATACATATAATATGGTAAAGACTTTTTTCTACAAGGTCGCGAGGCCCCGGGCCGTTGCCCTGCTTGCCACCCCCTAAGGCCGCCACTGAGTGACGGTGTGGTCGAAGATGGTAAAGCACACCTAGCCTGGAATGGAACTGGCTCTGACAACAATAAAAAAAACTTATCCGAAACTTTACTTAATATCTTAATCTTTAACAAAATAAAAAGTTTAAAGCTTCTGTTCTGTGTCTGGGTGAACTATATCTACACTATTATTAATAGGAAAGATTTGATTTTTTGTTTGTTTGTTTGTATTGAATAGGCTCCGAAACTACTGGACCGATCTTAATAATTCTTTCATCATTAGAATGCTACATTACCACTGACTGACATAATAATAAAAAAAAAATTAATAATTTATTGCCAAAAGAAAAACAAAACATTTACAAGGTTTCGTTGACCCCCAAAGTAGGCAACGTGGCCTGTGCTATGGGGTTCAGAGCACGAGTTGCTAAAAAATACAGTAAATGTATTTATACTATGCAAAATATGTATATAGGAACACAATAAACAAATTATACAATAACATATATTTTTTTGTTTATAGTTAAGGAAGTTAAACCTAGAAATATATATATATATATATATATATATTTCTACATTTACTGTATATTTCTACATCTACATTTACTGTATTTTTTAGCAACTCGTGCTCTGAACCCCATAGCACAGGCCACGTTGCCTACTTTGGGGGTCAACGAAACCTTGTAAATGTTTTGTTTTTCTTTTGGCAATAAATTATTATTTTTTTTTTTATTATTATGTCAGTCAGTGGTAATGTAGCATTTTAATGATGAAAGAATTATTAAGATCGGTCCAGTAGTTTCAGAGCCTATTCAATACAAACAAACAAACAAAAAATCAAATCTTTCCTATTAATAATAGTATAGATATAGTTCACCCAGACACAGAACAGAAGCTTTAAACTTTTTATTTTGTTAAAGATTAAGATATTAAGTAAAGTTTCGGATAAGTTTTTTTAGATAGATAGTGGATGCTCCTCTTTTCATACATTATATTACAAATAAGGACACATAGGCTATATTTATATTGTTAATCGAGTTTTGTTATCCCGTGCGAAGCCGGGGCGAGCGGCTAGTGAATTATAAGTATGTATTTAGAAGTCTGTACTGTATGTATTTACAAAAAATATATATTTATGTATTCTATCAGTTATCTGACTGCCATAGTACAAGCTTTGCTTAGTTTGGGGTCAGATGGCGCTGTGTTTAATGTCCTACGATATTTATGTATTTCTTCGGTCTTTCTTTCGGTTTCATGTGTGTTTGTGTGTATTTATGAATGTTCTTATCCACAGCCGCATTATCTTTGCGAACCCGGCCAAGATGAGTTCGCACATCCGCCGCGCGGACTCGCTGGGCGTCCTCACGATGACCTTCGACTCGGAGGTGGAGCTGCTGAAGATCAAGCGCCTCATGCCGCATGCTCAGTGAGTTTTTCTTCGATTTCGAGCATTTGCCAGTGTCAAGTGTTTTCATAAGTTAAATAAGTTGCCTTGGTATAGTTATAGTCGAAGTCCAGTATTGACAGCCCCGTTGGCTCATTGGTAGTATATCTGCCTTGAGAGCTGTAGGGCGTGGGTTCGATTCCCACTCAGGGCAAACATTTTGTGAATAAACAAATGTTTGTTCTGTGTCTGGGTGTTCTGTATGTATTATAAGTATGCATTTACAAAAAAAAAGTATTTATGTATTCTATCAGTTATCTGACTTCCATTACACAAGCTCTGCTTAGTTTGGGGCCAGATGGCGCTGTGTGTAATGTCCTACGATATATTAAATATTATATTGAATATTACTAGTATTGGTCAAGTCCAGTTCGTGTCAGTCAAGTCCTTCTTCTTCTTTCTTTGGTTTTGGCGTCGCGTTTTAGCATTTGCCAGTGTCAAGTAATTATATATTTTCAAGTTTCAAAAGTTAAATAAGTGCCATCGTAGCTAGTTTTAGTCAAAGTCGTCTTTGTCAAGTCCAGTTCGTGTCAGTTAATTCCAGTCATGCTTTAGTAAAGTAGTGGCAACTTTACTACAAAGCTTCGATGGAGTTTTGGAAGCAACACGAAAACTCATGTTTCACCACATTATATCATTTTCCCACACTCGCGCTTGTAATTCGGCACTTTATGAATAAAACACCACCATTTTTATGCATAAACACTCGACAAAACACTAGTTTTGGAAAAAAATACAACGGAGCGACACGACTCTTCCCGCGTTCCCGCCAAAACTCCCCTAGTCAAGTCCTGTCATGCTTTAGTAAAGTAGTGGCAACTTTACTATACACTTTTTTTTTTTAAATACCAAATAGGTTTGCATTTGATCACGCCTTGCCTGATGTTAAGCAGGATGTAATCTAAGATGAAGCACGCTTACCTAGAATGAAACCTGTTTACTCTGGACTTGAAGACGCCCAAGGCTTCGATGGAGTTTTGGAAGCAACACGAAAAGTCATGTTTCACCGCATTATGAACTAAAACTAATTAATTTGTTGTATTTTGTGTTTTAAATTTCGAAAGTAAGTTTCATAGACAGCCCCGTTGGTTCATTGGTAGTATATCTGCTCCAAGAGCTGAAGGGCGTGGGTTCGATTCCCACTCAGGACAAGCATTTTGTGATATAAACAATGTTTGTCCTGTGTCTGGGTTTACTGTATCTATTATAAGTATTTTACAAATAAGGTATTTAAGTCGGAGCAGAGGTGTACATCGTCCCAGAATATACGGAAGTGTTGACAAAATACAGATATAAAATATATGAGAAATGGAAAACTGACTACATCAACATATCTGGTACTTTGCAAGCCGAACCTCCTCGAATACCTTGGTGCACAAACAGCAATCTGCAAAGAGGTTTTATAGTCTTAGCACATAGACTTCGGTCTGGCGACATTCCACTTAATAGGTTTGAATATCTAATGGGCAGAGTTGAATCCCCCGCCTGCTCTCTCTGCGGGAGCCCTGAAGACGTTTTTCACCTTCTGGTGGAATGTGGCCGGACCAAGACTGTGAGGAGAAATATGTCGCTAAAATATGGTGTTAACCCCCGAGATGTTGGCATGTTTCAAGGTATCCTGGCCGCACCCACATGTGATGCGGCGAGGGCCTTATATGCCGGCATCTCGGAAGTACTAGCCAATCGAAGTACAGATGACATATGTACAAATATGTAAATACATATTTATAATATGTCATCATATGATTTGTTTTGTAATACGGGGCTGGAATTATCGCATTGCGATAAAAGCCCCCAATAAAAATAAGAATAAAAAAAAAAGGTATTTAAGTATTCTATCAGTTATCTGACTTCCATAGTACAAGCTTTGCTTAGTTTGGGGTCAGATGGCGCTGTGTGTAATGTCATATGTTTATTTTATTTATTTACAGGTTGGTGGTTCGTATCCGTTGCGACGCGACGTCGGCGCAGTGCCCGCTGGGAATGAAGTTTGGCTGCGATCCCGTCACCGAAGCGCCGCGACTTCTTAAACTGGCGGCATTGCATCGACTTAACGTAAGTATATAACATGATTGTTTCTATGATTTTTTTGAACAGCGTCAGGAGTTTTATCTTCGGCTGTCCCTTTTTACCCGACTACGGCGAAGCAAAAGTGAAGATTATGTTTTTACCCGACTGCCAAAGAAGGGTTATGTTTTTCGCGCGTATGTATGTATGTAAATTTCTTTACGAACCCGAATTTTCCAAGCGGCCGAATGGATTAGATTCATTTGATTCGTCTCGATAACCCAACCCAAGTGAGTGTAAAATCAATATGGTGGATTTTTGGCGCGAAATAGTAAAACGTTAAGGTGGTTTGATTTCCATACAAACAATAAATCACAATTACCTGAATGACCAGTATTATGCTGAGGTGAGCCCCTATTTTGTAACTGTTTGTTGTTATGTTTGTGTATTATGTGTTACAAAATAAAAAATCATTTCCTTTCTTTCTTTCAAACCTATCTAATACACGATACCAATCCGAATAGTATGTTTGTTTGTGAGAATATTCTCTTGTGTCATACTTTTTAGAACGTGACTTTTCAGTAGTTTGAAATGGTCCAGGCTTAACGCCTTCCTAAATAGGCTGGCAAGGTGCTGCGACGTAATTTCAACGCAACGTCTATCAGGCGGACCAACGCCTGACCGGGAATAAAAGTAACAATAAATCATTCACGAACCGACCTTCATAGTGAAAACATATTATTAATAAGTCATCAGTTATGGTTACAATAAAAATATTTTGTATTTTTGTATTTTGTATCTATCTACTATTTTGAAATATAACACATGTACCTAAATTAGAAACTGTGGTTTTTATCAAACTTCGCCTCCATCATCACAAACTCCAAAGACGTGACAGAAATTATTTTGTAAATTGTCGATTCGTTATGGTAACCATATGTGGTATCACAGGTAATCGGCATTTCGTTTCACGTCGGATCGGGCGCGGGCGAGACGGCGGTGTACTCGCGCGCCATCGCGCTCTGCCGCGGCCTGTTCCACGAGGCGCGCAAGCTCGGCCTCCGCGACATGGCGCTGTTGGACATCGGCGGCGGCTTCCCGGGCGACTCGCATCACGACATACTGGCTGTAAGTATACCTTTATTCTTTTACCATTACAACTCCCAACGCAAAAACGTCGGGGTGTTATAATTATGTCTGACGTGTCTGTGTCTGTGTGTGTGTGTTTGTGGCATCGTAGCTCCCAAACGGATGAATCGGTTTTTTTTAGTTTAGCGCCATTTTGCGTAATTTTGGTGCACTAGAGGTGGAATGGCGCCACCTCTGACGTAGCACTGGTTCCGTTCACTGCCTGTTAGTCGTGTGATGTATTTCGACTTCAACCAATGAGAGAAGGTAGAAGTTGCGTTGCGTTTACTTGGTGGTAGATTTCCTTAGCAGGAGGTCATCTAGGTAGGTACCACCGCAGTATCAGATATTCTGCCGCCAAGCAGTAGTGTGTAAACATTAATGTGTTCCGGTTTGAAGGGTACTGCAGCTAGCGAAATTACTGGGCTATTGACACTAACCATCGAAAGTCTCAAAGTAATGAGCACCAAAGCAGCGATGCCCTGGACTTTGTTTTGTTACTCAAAGTTCTGTGTATCGCTGTAATGGTCATGGACAGGCGTTATCTCTTAACATCAGGAGAGCGTCTCGTTCGTCTCATTATTTGTCACATAAAAAAAAAAATGTCGGCCGGTAGAGGCGCCGTGGGAAGCGAGCCGGCCGTGCGTTGAATGTCGAGGTGGAGAGATAGTATTCTTGGAGAAGAGATTGAGTTGGTCGGTTGCAGAGTGCGAAGCTAAGCGGAACGTCTTGTCCCCAAGCTATGTAATAGTGTCTATACTGTTCTAATCATTCTTTAACTAAAGTCGTTGTGAAGTGCTGATTAAACTTTGTATAAGAGAACTGAATTGTGTGGTTTGTCTCCTCGCTCGCTACACCCTCGCCTACTAACCATGTATGATGCAAATATCGGCCACCCTGGCGTTCGTTCTCTCCAACATATATATCTTCGACAGCCCCGTTGGCTCATTGGTAGTATATCTGCCTTGAGAGCTGTAGGGCGTGGGTTCGATTCCCACTCAGAGCAAACATTTTGTGAATAAACAAATGTTTGTTCTGTGTCTGGGTGTTCTGTATGTATTATAAGTATGTATTTACAAAAAAAAAGTATTTATGTATTCTATCAGTTATCTGACTTCCATCACACAAGCTCTGCTTAGTTTCGGGCCAGATGGCGCTGTGTGTATAGTAAAAAAATATATGTATATATATAGATAACACTTGAGTTTTGGTAACAAAACGTGTGCTTATTTGAATGTTATGTGCAGGTTTCGCAAGTGATCAACGCGGCGCTGGAGACCCACTTCCCGGGGGACTCCGTGCGCGTGATCGCGGAGCCCGGCCGGTACTTCGCCGCCGCCGCCTACACTCTCGCTACGCTCATACATTCCATTAGAGAGGTGAATATACACCGTGAACGTTTCAACATCAGCAATTTTAATACAGGGGGTTCAGTAATCAATTTAACCCTTGACATGTGTATAGTATTCTAATAAGCCCTTTCATTTCACACCCATATCGAGGGAGTTGTGTGTTTTTTAAATCCGCCATTTTGAGGCGGCGGACATCTTGGACCGATTTTAATCAAACATAGCTAAGAACACTCCCAACTGATTCACCTTTCAAACAAAATCAAAATCGGTTCATCTTCATCCGTTCAGGAGCTAACTGGTGGTAGATCTCCTTAGCAGGAGGTCGTCTTGGTAGGTACCACCGCAGTACCAGATATTCTGCCGTTAAGCAGTAGTGTGTAAACATTACTGTGTTCCGGTTTGAAGGGTACTGCAGCTAGCGAAATTACTGGGCTGTTGAGACTAACCATCGAAAGTCTCAAAGTAATGAGCGCCAAAGCAGTGATGCCCTGGACTTTGTTTCGTCACTCAAAGTTCTGTGTATCGCTGCAATGGTCATGGACAGGCGTTATCTCTTACCATCGGGAGAGCGTCTCGTTCGTCTCATTACTTTTTAAATAAATAAAAAAAAAAAAATTTTTATTTATTTCTTTTTACGTTTCATATGACCACTAAACTAAATTGCTTTTGAATATTGCTAATGTTTAAACTAAACTGTCAGTCCGTATATATCTATCTATCTATACTATTATAAAGAGTCCGCTAGTACTATTATAAAGAGGAAAGATTTGTTTGTTTGTATTGAATAGGCTCCGAAACTACTGGACCGATTTAAAAAATTATTTCACCTTTGGGAAGCTACACTGTCCCCGGGTAAAGTAGGCTACTTTTTATCCCTGTATTCCCACGGGAACGGGAACTGCGCGGGTGAAACCGCGAGGCGTCCGCTAGTATACAAATAAAGTGCGCTATACTGAGGATATATATACTATACTGGACCAGATTGGCACAGGACCGAGGCAGATGGCATGAAAAGAGAGAGGCCTGTACACAGCAGTGGGATAAAGTAGGCTGTGGATGATGATGATGATACTGGGGATAGTAATAGCAATTTTTTTAGAAGCTGTAAATTGACAAAATATACATCGCATTTTAAAGCAGAAAAAAAGATTTTTTATTTTAAAAAAAATTGTTTCAGGTGCCGACAGCGGAGGGCGAGGAGAATCACACAATGTATTTCATCAACGACGGGGTGTATGGCTCTTTCAACTGCATCCTCTACGATCACCAGCACGTCACCGCTTTCCCGCTACAGGTAAACACACACACAAACTGTAGACAAGATAAATTAAATATTTAAAGAATCCCCGATAGGTGTATAGTATTCTACTAGTCAAGCCCTTTCATTTGATACCCATATTGAGGGAGTTGTGAAAAAATATGTAATCCGCCATTTTGTGGCGGCGGCCATCTTGGACCGATTTTCATCTAACATAGCTAAGAACACTCCCAGGTTTTGGCGGGAACGCGGAAAGAGTTGTGTCGCCCCGTTGTATTGTTTTCCAAAACTAGTATTTTTCAGAATGTTTATGCATAAAAATGGTGGTGTTTTATTCATAAAGTGCCGAATTAGAAGCGCGAGTGTGGGAAAATGATATAATGTGGTGAAACATGATTTTTCGCGTTGCTTCCAAAACTCCATCGAAGCTACACAGTCACATTACAGTCGCCATTACTTTACTAAGGCACAACTGGACTTGACTAGACTTGAACAAGACTGGACTTTGAATGTAGCTCTATAGCTACGAGGCAACTTATTTAATTTATGAAACTTGAAAATATAAAACAGTTGACACTGGCAAATGCACAAAATGCGACGCCGAAGTCAAAGAAGAAGACACTTCAGACTAATTCACCTTTCAAACAAAAAAAAAACACATTCAAAATCGGTTCATACGTCCAGAAGCTACGATGCCAGAAAGAGACAGTCCTGCAACATTTTTTTTAATAAATAAAATAAAATAAATTTATTTCAGGCAACAAGACCCATATAAAAACACAAATACATACAATTAAATTTACTACAATAAAAAACTAAAATTTTAACGTAAACGTCAGGTGAGCTGTGGTCAAACACCTAGCCTGCCTGTCAACCATAAAAAAAAAAGTTAGATAGTTTAGTACAAGTTACAAGGCAAATAAAAACTTGAACAATATTTATATAATTTTTTTTTTGTATATTAAAATAATAATATTGGTAGAAATAAATAAATATATAGATGTCGTAGTAATAATGTATTTTAGCTCTTTTTAAGCTATTGCATAGCTTCTATCGCGGGCCTTGAGCGTGGAGACCGAATCCAGAAATTCCGTAATGAAAATAACCTAACACCCCCCACTCCCACCGGCACAGCGGTGATACTTTTTAGTTTTGCCATCTATCGATGAATAGCAGAACTTTTAATGACTTTTTTGAAATATCACGCTTGTCTCTTTAGTTCAGCAACTCGCCTCTAGGTGGCATTGGTTGTATCGGCGTAAAAATGCTATGCAATAGCTTTACCGCGGCAGTCCCCGAGTGCCACACGTCTTTTTTATTTATTTATTTATTCAAACACACAAAACAAATTATAATCGATAAAAAACTAGAGTAGAGAAAAGTTGGATCAGAGCGGGATTGCAACTCAGACCATGTGTCCAATGTTGGTTTAGCTTTCTCATCTCATCTCAGAATCTCTTGAATAGGAAGTACTTGTTAAAAATAAAATGAGTGAGGATCGTGTGGTATTTCCAGGAGTGTTCTGGCAAGCCGAGCGCGTGCTCGGTGTGGGGCCCGTCGTGCGACGGGCTGGACTGCGTGCTGCCGGCGACGCGGCTGCCCCCGCAGCCGGTGGGGGCGTGGCTCTACTTCCCCGACATGGGCGCGTACACGCTGCCCGTCGCTTCGCCCTTCAACGGCTTCCCCACGCCCACCGTGCGCTACGTCTGCGACAGAGAGATCTGGTGAGTGCCCCATTTTTAGTTATTTTTTTAATGTGAAATACTTTTACATTAACATCGCGAGGAAACCATAGCATGGTGGTAGAGTACTTTCTAGTACTCGGCTGGCTAGCTACCATCCTCAAGTTGAAAATCTGCCGCCAAACACCTAACGTTTATTCATCTATCATTTGTTCTCTGTACTCTTTTCTATTTATGATGTGCACAATAAAGAGTTATACCTATCTATCTATCTAACGGTGTGTTCCGGTAGCCTCACTTGAGAGCCAGTTCTATCCCAGGCTTAGTGTGCTTTACCATCTTCGACCACACGATCACTTAATGTCAGGTGAGCTGTGGTCAGTGTCAAATCACACTTAACATTTTTTTTTATAATTGCCAAAGTATGTCTGTATTATTGTTGTTTCAAAATAATGTTGTCTTATTTGGTAATAGTTCTGGTTCGCGAGCTTGGTTTCAATTCCCTTCCGGGATAATGTATTTAATTGCACAGCTATTGAGACTAACCATAGTTTTTTTTAAATTACCGATTAATAAATAGATTAATTTATTTGGTTTACAGGCTGATGATCAAAGACCTGCCGCTGACATCGGACGTGTTCACTCACGAGCCGTACTCGACGGCGTGCTGTTCCACGCCCCCGTCCCCGGACGTCACGCCCCCTCTCACGCCCCCGGCCACGCCCCTTCATCACGGCGTGTTCATCGAGTGCGCCCTCAAGTGAGGCGCGTTCGAGACACGACGCTGGCGTAGTGTAGGTGATACATGGTATATTTCTCATTTTGTGATCAAGTATTTTGTAATTAGGTTCAGTTTTATTTGTCAATATAGGTAGAAGTCGGCCGCTGACTATGAAATATAAGTTATTGACTATACCAACGTCTGTAATTTCAAGGTTAAAACCAGCGCCTTTTACCTGTGACAATCGGCAGCCATACTAAGGACTCATTCGGGATAAGTTTTTTTTTCACATATGAAATATGCTGCAAAGAAACAAAGTATGATCGAGCTCTACTTAAAAATGTGCGTATATAAACACACAATCATCCGCTGAAATTTTGAAAAGTGTATGATTGCACAATATTGCAAACAAATCGATACATTCGACATTAATTATATTGACTAACACCGTTATTGTTAAAGGAGGTCGTACACTAATCTTCACCCGATTGAAATTATATTATACGTTACTGACTTCCCAAATTTTCCTATTTAACTAATGTAATGCTCAGAAAAAAACGTGGTACTTAATAATTTGTGGTCCTTATCTAAACTTCACGCTGAAACGATAGAATGTTGACGCATATGAATAAAGTTGAATAATTTTCGATAAAATATTGAACGAAATCTATTCATATATTTCGTAGTCAGCGGCCGATATATACATAGACTATCTTTATTGTAAAACGGAACACAAAATATCGTTGAAATATGTGTTTATGGATAGAAACATTTTCCATTTTGAGCCTAATGGCAGAAGCGTACGTAAAAACGTACTGAGATTTGAGTAAAATTTCAAACGTTTTGAAACTGCACAAATATTCCGCAATCATCACCGAACACGACGTTTTGTGCTCCGTTTTGTATTTTAAGCAATATTGTTTGTTATTAGCTTGTTTAAGAACTTATCCTCCTATTCATAAACATATAATAATCTATGTTGCCCTCTGATTCATTTAATTATATGAGATTTCTTGCAGAAAAAGCGTCTTAATGCTGTACTTTTAAAATCAAAAATTTTGATATTGACATTTTGACTAAATTTCTGTTTTTTTTGCGTATTTATGCTAAGAGCCAGTTTCTATTCCAGGCCATTTACCATCTTCGACCACACCGCCACATAACATCCGGTGAGCTGTGGTCAGACACCTAGCTATCAGTAATATTAAGCTAATATGGATTCTGTACTATAAAACTACTACGACTTTTTTTTTTTTTTTAAGTTTTGACACATAACTCGATTGTTGATTAGCGCTTTGCTGAACATTTATGAATAGAAGGATTACACTGTAATCGATGTATATTTTATAGAAAATTATACTTTTGTCATGAAATCGTGTATCACCTTTACTACGTTGATGTCAAAATACCGAAAATGGCACTTTCGAAATATGGACACTGGCAGCACTCGATTTAATATTAAAAAAAAAGTGTTTGAACTGTGGATTAGTGTAAAATTTTAAAGTTCTTTTGGTGTTAAAAGGTTTTTTTTCTTCTTGACATAAGTGAACCAAGTTTAAATTCAAGTAAACATTGTGAATTTTGTGCAAATATCGTTTTGGCGTTATCCACAGTAAATTTGGTAGATGTGTTAAAAAAAAAAAGTAAAAAAAAAAATATTATTAATTTCTCAGTTGACAAGATGGACTTCAAATTGACTTGTTGTGAAAAACTCGAGTCCTAAGTTTTACAAAAGTGAGACTTGAATTATTAACAGAGACCCGAGTCGAGCTTAAAAAAATTCTCAAAAAGTCCTTTCGAATTTTGTGTCGTTAAAAGATTTTCAAATAAACAGAATGGAGTTCTCCTAGTTAGCTGAGAATTATAAGTAAACATAAAGTAATCAATTATGCATTTATTTGACATGTTATTGTGACCATGATGTGTGAACTCAAAGGACTTAAAAGCGATATCTGTTAGGCGCTTAGAAAAAAAACTATGCTAATACGAACCTTATTGCTCAGGCATAAGTTATTTGGTCGCGTTGCTATTTTCTGATTGCTTAACAGAAATCGTAGTAAGTAACTCGGAGTATGAGAACAGGACAGAAATCGGGACTCGCGAAACATATTAGACTCGAAAAGCCTAGTCTCGAATTTAAGACTTGAGTCTTTTACAACACTAGCACTTGTTTGAAACTTGATGCAAGACTCAAGTGCCTATGTCTGAAAAGTGACTACTTGCCATCATATAAAAGTGTTGTTTAATTTCGGATTAAATTTAAAACCGAAAATATATTATAGAATTTTGATTCTATATTTTTTACATCTATAAGATTTTAGTATGAAACAAAATCGGTTTGTTTTGTCGAAGTTTTGTACGATGCATTTGATCAGCTGAACTAATATGGTGGTGACGGGAAGTCCGTGGTAGTTTTTTTTTATCATTATGATTCTATTTTTTGTCTCTATTGTGGTTAGTAATCATAAATGTAATAAAATTATTTTGAATAATAAATAATTGTATTCGATAATATTGACGTGTATTGTGAATTAAATTGTAACTAATTTTTATTTTTTATTTTGACGATTAAACGAATTAATATTTTCATAATGAATTTGTCTCTGATATGTATGTTGATATAGGTGGGAAATTAGTGCATCTGTTGGCCTTCGGGTGGTCAACTAATTCTGACATTAAGGCTGGTCACTCATTGATACGAACTTACTATATGTATATGGCAGCGATGCCATGGACTTTGTTTTGTTACTCAAAGTTCTGTGTATCGCTGCGATGGTCATGGACAGGCGTTATCTCTTACCATCAGGAGAGCGTCTCGTTCGTTTCATTATTTTTCACATAAAAAAAATGTAACTCGTTATTCATGTTTTGTATGTTCTCAGAAATAACCTTTTAAAAACTGTTTTTAGTTGAAATTTGTCAATGAGTATAAAAAGAGTTGTTTTGTCTAATTTTTTACTGAAAAAGAATTAAAAAAGAGAAACATCCGGAGGTTAAAAAAATACGTTATTACATTAGAAACAATAATACAGGTATATTAACATTTAAAGGACAACCTTTTGTGTGACAGGATAATAATGTGTAAGTGCACTTTTTCCCCCAAACATTGGCTTAGAAATGTAGTACCGTTGCAAAATGTAGAGAACATTGTAAGTAGCATTTTGTAATGTTTGATTTTGCGAATACTAACCTTTGCTAAAGTAATCTTGTGTTTCATTTTTCCCACTTGAAACGCATTTCAGGGTTTCGGCGAAAGTTTTACTGATAACTAAATAGGTCGCTCGAGTTTTGGTGGGAACGCAGGAAGAGTCGTGTCGCTCCATGTATTTTTTTTTTCAAAACTTGTGTTTTGTCGAGTGTTTATGCATAAAAATGGTGGTGTTTTATTCATAAAGTGCCGAATCACAAGCGCGAGTGTGGGAAAATGATATAATGTGTAACATGACTTTTCGTGTTGTTTCCAAAACTCCATCGAAGCTTTCTAGTAAAGTCACCACTACTTTACTAAAGCATGACTGGACTTGACTGACACGGACTGTACTTGACCTAGACTGGACTTTGACTATATCTTTAGCTACGAGGACACTTATTTAACTTTTGAAACTTGAAAATATATAAAAACTTGACACTGGCAAATGCTAAAACGCGACGCCAACACCAAAGAAAAAAAAATAGGTGCTCTATACTCGTACGGCGACTAATCTCGACTATTTACCCATGAGCGTTCTTTGTATATTACATACAGTAGCAGACGCCTCCCGTGGGAATTCAGGGATAAAAGGTATACTAGTATACCTATGTCACCCGGGGATAGTGTATCTTCCCAACGGTGAAAGAATTTTTGTAATCGGTTCAGTAGTTTTTGAGTTTATTCATTACAAAAATACAAATCTTTCCTCTTTATACGTTTTTTTTTATAGCCAACAGGCAAGGTGTTTGACCACAGCTCACCTGATGTTAAGTGACAGTGTGGTCGATGATGTTAAAGCACGCATAGCCTGGAATGGAATTGGCTCTCAGGTGAGGCTGCCGGAACACACCGTTAAGATGCTTGGCGGCAGATTTTCAACTTGAGGGTGGTAGCTAGCCAGCCGAGTACTAGAAAGTACCCTACCACCATGCTATGGTTTCCTCACGATGTTTTCCTTCACCGGCAGCTCAAGCACATTGTTGGGGTTTGAACCTACGCCCTTCGGCATGCGAACCGACCGCGCAAACCATAAGTAAAGAGTGGTCGTCGATGGTAAAGCACACCTAGCCGGGAATGGAACTCATAAATGAAAGAAAACAACATTTCTCATACAAAAACATTTATTCATATCACTATCAAACAATGTATGTTCATTAACGTTCATATTTTACCAATTAAGACCAAATACAAGTATTCCGTCATTAAATAGGCCGACAATAACATTAACAGCGCTTTGAAGGCACTTTCACACATTCGTCATCAACTTACGTCCAGCGTTTCAAAACAATCCAAACGTAACACGATAAAAACACATGAGTCATTAAAATGTTATCAATCTTTTAACAAGGAACACTTTACATTTGTTGATCTAAGTTTTAGAGAATAAAAACACAAGTCGTATTTACTAAGTAGAACTTTAGTGTTTATTTTAATTCCTACCCGACAGCGGCGAAGACAAAAAAGGTTATGCGTTTGACCTGTGTGTATGTCCTATGTTGCCTGGAAGAGATCGCGCTAAGCGATAAGGCCGATTGTTTAACTTCATTTAAATGTTTGCATTATTTCTGTTTCTGTAATTTTAGTGTGAACAATAAAGAGTTATATATCTATCCTAGTACTAAACGGCTCAACCGATTTTGATCAGTGATGTAGATTCGTCTTTATTGCGCGAGTGTCGCTGGGTATATTATTTTTTTATAATGTGTATTTTTGGCACCAAAATGTATGCTTTTCCCGTAGTCGGGTCATAGTTTTTAAAGTTTTCAGCTTGTCAAACATTAATAACAATTTCAAGCGTAGATTAATTAAAGAGACGTTTATGAGTAAAACTAAATAAAGTGTCCTAAGTGCTTCATCTTCGACCAGATCATCGCTTACCATCAGACGAGTTGGTGATCAAACGCGGAAAAACAAAGTTTTTTTTCATAAAAGTCACAACAATGTTTACAAGAACATTTTACAATTATAGAACATTATTATGAATACAGTGTAACCTGGATACAACGAACCTCAATAGAATAACGATTACTTCAATTTAACAAATTTTTCGAAATCCCCTAAAACTGCCCATATGAAAAATATACGTTACCAATACTTTATGTCAAAAACTACATTATAACGAATTTACAAATCAACAGAATATAAAAAGAAAGTTAATTAAAATTTAATTTAATTAATATTGTATGGCAGAAATAAATAAGAATTATTTATCAACAGTAGTAGAACAAAAGTTGTTTAATTTAATGTAACGAACATTGAACATGCCATTAAAAGGATTCTGACTGATTACAAATGACCCTGTATAACAAACTTCATTTTAACAAATTGTATAAAGATGATTTTGTAATTCAGCTTTGTTGTATCGAGGTTGCACTGTATTAATACAAATTCCAGTATTCATTTTCAAATCATACAAAATGATTTATACAATAAAAATACCATTCGAAATTCATTCATTCACTTTTTACAAATAAGTACGCACTTTCGTTCACTCATCATCTTTCATACACATTAACTACATTAATAACCTAATTTCATACATTAAACATGTTGAGTTTATGAAATATAAGAACAAAAAATAACAAGTAACTATTTATTAATATAATTCACAGACAAGAAAAAAGATCAGATATAATGTTGCATAGAAAATTAGTGAAAACTAATTGGTGCTACAATTTTAGCTTGTCATATCAAGATGATAGTGTGCGTAAATTTTCTGTAAGTCCAACGAAATTGTACGAGCAAAGAATCTTTGTTCAATTTTTACGTTGTTATTATCTGTTAGTACTTTTAAAAAAATCTGTGATATAACGATTAATAAAATAAATAAATAAATAAATATTGGAGGACATTTAACACAGCGCCATCTAGCCCCAAACTAAGCAAAGCTTGTACTATGGGAACCAGATAGCTGACAGAATACTTAAATACTTTTTCTTTTTTTTTTGTAAATACATACTTATAATACATACAGTACACCCAGACACAGAACAAACATCGATGTTAGTCACACAAATGTTTGTCCTGTGTGGGAATCGAACCCACGCCCTTCAGCTCTCGAAGCAGGCATACTACCAATGAACCAACAGGGCTGATTAATGAATAAAGTGAAGCGAATGAACTAAGTGCACGACTCTGAACTGAACTTGTATGGCCTTGGAGTACTTTGTTTGTTTTAATACGTAAAAGTAATGAGATGAACGAGACGCTCTCCTGATAGTAAGAGATAGCGCATGACCATGACCATGGCAGCGATACACAGAACCTTGAGTAGCAAAACTAAGTTCAGGGCATCGCTGCTTTAGGGCTTAATACTTTGAGACTTTCGATGGTTAGTCTCAACAGCTAGCTGCAGTACCCTTCAAACCTGGACACAGTAATTTACACACTACTGTATTGCAGTAGAATAGCGGTGATACCTAGATGACCTCCTGCAAAGGAGATCTACCATCAAGTAAAACGTGTGTCATGCCATGCGTACGTGAAAATAAGCAGAAATCGTAGGGCAATGGAGTCATCACTCATCATTCTTTACGCAACATTCTATCTGTTTTTATGTTCTAATCTGTGTTGTGTATGTGTTATTATTGTGTGTTAGTATAAACAGATAACAGGCTGTTATAATGACTGAAGTTTAAAATAAATTTGAATTTTACAAAACATGATTTATTGTGTTGGTTGCGAGATTTCGATTCGATTATACAGGATTACATGCTTGGGATGTAACTAAGCCGAAAGGGGGTCGTAGTACACATCATTACGAAAACTCTTAAAAATCGTGAAAAAATAATCACTTATTCTATAGTTAGGTTTAGGAGTTTCAGGTTTTTTTTTAACACGTTGGTATTATTTGAGTTCTATTAACACGTTAGTATCAAAGATGGTATTGTTTGAGTTTTCAACACGTTGATATCGAAGATGGTATTGTTTGGGTTAGGGTGGTCAGCAGATCTGGACGGCGGCGGCGGCCAGGTAGCCGTGGAGCGCCCCGCGGTGGGCGTCGGGCAGCGCGGCCAGCCGCGACGGGAGCAACCCTGGCGCCGCACGCGACACCTGCCCGAGGGACTCCGCCAGATAGCGCTTCGGGTCCTCCACACCTGTAAACATCAGTCAATTCATACATCGTTCTTGTATATACAGCGACTTCAGCGATGATAGCTCAGTGGTTACCGCTGTCGGTTCAAATCCCAACAATAAGCTTGATTTGCGGTGAAGGAATTCATAGCATGGTGGTATTTTTAACCGACTCAAAAAAGGAGGTTTTCAAAGAGAGGAGGAATTTTCAACTTGAGAGTGGTAGCCAGCCAGTTGAGTACTAGATAAAATACAAACTTACAATTTAAAAAAAACCCACTCCTTGACCCGTGGGCCAACTAAACGCACTGCTCCAATGAAACAGCGAGGTTTCGGAGCAAACGAAAATATCATCGATGTATACAATTTTTAGATTTTTGTTGATCTTTTAAAAACCGATCGATTAATTTCGAAAAAAAAATTATGGGGCCACCTCTAACCTCTACCTTTTTTATGATCTACCAGGCAAAAACGCGCTACGAAACTAACTATCGTAAAAACTCATTTTAAATTCGTACATTGCTTAATTTTAACTATAACTATTCAAAGGACGTCGATTTGTTTGTGATGAGGCAAAACATTTTTAAGAACGCAAGGCAATTTTTTGAGCACACTAAAGTTAAATACGACAATACTAAAAATTTGATCGCAAAAAAAACCAAAAAGAAAAAGTTGTGTAAGAAAACTGTAAAACTTGTATGAGGCTCGCACGTACCTAGTGTCAATCTATTTATTTATTTATTTGTTTTTAGTTTATTATTATTTTGTCTAAATTTTGAAATTGTATTTATTGTATATATTATAATTCTTGCATCAGTCCCCGGCCGGTGTGGGCTCGGGGCACTTTAACTTAGATTACTTATTTAACATAAGTGAAAACTTTTAAGGCTTTTGTATGTAAATTTAACTTCTATTTATTTATTAAGTTAGCAGCTGTTTGTTTTCCATGTAAAATAAAAATAAAAAAAAATAAAAAAAATAGTCATCAAATTGGCGGAATTATCGCGTAAAAAACATTTTAAAAAAAAATACAGTCGAATTGAGAACCTCCTCCTTTTTGCCAATGGCCAAAGTGCCAATTCATAAAGTCTAGGACATGTGTCGACGAGGTTGTGATACTGACTGGCGAGGGGGTCGGTGGCGGCGCCGCGTGCGCACGCCAGGCTGGCGTACTGCGCCTGGTAGCCGGGTGTCTCGTCCACCTCGATGAAATGGTCGTCCGGGTGCGTGCTCTCGTCTGGCGGCAACTCGTACAGAGTTATCAACGCCTGGAAATACCATTAAATTTACCACAAGCGTATAATTATGGTTAGGACGTCCACCCACAAGGTGGACAGACGACCTAATGAAGACCGCGGGAACGCGCTGGATGCGAGCCGCTTCCAACTGGTCTTTATGGAAGTATTTTAATTTGACATATTATTTTATTGTTTTTTTTTTTATGTATAAGTAATGAGACGGTCGAGGCGCTCTCCTGATGTTAAGAGATAACGCCTCCCCATGACCATTGCAGCGATACACAGAACTTTGAGTAACAAAACAACGTCCAGGGCATCACTGCTTTGGCACTCATTACTTTGAGACTAGATGGTTAGTCTCAACAGCCCAGTAATTTCGCTAGCTGAACCGTAACACAGTAATGTTTGCACACTACTGCTTGGCGGCAGAATATCTGGTACTGCGGTGGTACCTACCTAGACGACCTCCTGCTAAGGAGATCTACCACCAAGTTGTATTGACATATTATGTTATAATTTTGATATTTTTAAACACTTATACTTTTTATTTCTTCAACAACAGAGTATTAGGTACAATTTAAATTAACAATTACAATAAACATAAGACAAGTGAGTATTACAATCAATAGGTACATTTCCAACTCAATACCTAGTATTGTGTACCTGGGTGGAAGCTCTGTTCCTCAGACTAGGAGTACCTGTGTTCTGAGGTCTTTTTTTTTATGGTTGACAGGCTAGGTGTTTGACCACAGCTCACCTGATGTTAAGTGAAGGTGTGGTCGAAGATGGTAAACACACCTAGCCTGGAATGGAACTGGCTCTCAAGTGAGGCTGCCGGAACACACCGTTAGATGCTTGGCGACAGATTTTCAACTAGAGCGTGGTAGCTAGCCAGCCGAGTACTATGAAGTATATAGCGATGATAGCTCAGTGGTTAGTGCGGTAGGTTCGCATGCCGAAGGGCGTGGGTTCAAACGCCAACAATGAGCTTGAGCTGTCGGTGAAGGAAAACATCGTGAGGAAACCAAAGCATGGTGGTAGGGTACTTTAGTACTCAGCTGGCTAGCTACCACCCTCCAGTTGAAAATCTGCCGCCAAGCATCTAACGGTGTGTTCCGGCAGCCTCACTTGAGAGCCAGTTGCACTCCAGGCTAGGTGTGCTTTACCATCTTTGGCCACACCTTCACTTGACATCAGGTGAGCTGTGGTCAAACACCTAGCCTGTCAACCATTAAAAAAAAAAAAAAAAGTACCTTACCACCATGCTATGGTTCCCTCACGATGTTTTCCTTCACCGGCAGCTCAAGCTCATTGTTAGGGTTTGAACCCACGCCCTTCGGCATGCGAACTGACCGCGCTAACCACTGAGCTATCATCGCTACTGAACTGAGGTCACAGTGGTTCATTCCTGGGCTTGTTAGTTGAACCTATTATTGTTACATGTGTGTGTGTGTTTGTGTATTATAAGTTGATAATAACGGCATAATGGATTTGATTACATTTGGTAATTTGAAAGGAGCATGAAATTATAACAAAGAGATACAGTAGCGAGTAAAGTATTACAGCAATGCTTAATTAGTCAATTATTTTAAGAAGATAACTTACTTTGAAAAAATACAATTGTTACAATTCTGAAATCTTTTTTTAAAATAAATATATGAATTTTGTTTCTTTGTTCCGAGTGTTCTTATGTTTGACCGACAAGCGCTCACCGGAAGACCAGCGCTGGTCATACCACTTAGTATGACCAGTATTATGCTGAGGTGAAGCTCTATTTTGTAACTGTTTGTCTCTGTTTGTTATTATTTTTGTTGTGTTCTGTTACAAAATAAAATTATTTTCTTTCTTTCAAAATCGGTCCAAGATGGCCGCCGCCACAAAATGGCGGATTACATATTTTGTCACAACTCCCTCAATATGGGTATCAAATGAAAGTGCTTGACTAGTAGAATACTATACACCTGTCGGGTTTTTTTTTAAATTTAAAATTTATCTTAATAAATAATCGTCAAAGTCATATAACAAGGTCTCTTGAAGTCACGATCTTTGCTTGCTTTTGAAGTACGCGATGGAAGGTGCGTCCCGAATGGAAGCGTGTACGTGTATACTTTTTGCAGGTCAACACGCGATCCACGTGTATCGCGAACATATTGCTATTGACTATATACCTCCATAAGGCGCGGCCAGAGCGGCGCGAGCGCTCCTTCTGTGAAGTGACGCGACTCGCAGAGCAACTTGACGCACCCGACGGCGGCCGCCTTGCGCTCCAGCGCGCCCGTCACCTTCTGCAGGTCTGGGATCAGCACGCGGTCCACGTACATCGCGAACATACTGTACGAGCAGAATGATTCAGGTGATGATGATGATTTATTTTCAAATTCAGAGAACAAATCAGCAGAATATAAATTTAAAATTAAAAAAAACTCCCAATACTAGTATTACACATAATACCAAATTTCGAATCGATCAGTGGTAAATGCTGTTTATCTTCAAACAGCTGAACAGACTTTCTTGAATCATAGTTAATATCAGTTTCGATCAAGTCACACAAAAAATAATGTAATTCGCCATTTTTGGCGGCGGCCATCTTGGATTTGAAATCTATCATAGTATATAGTATACTACTAGTCAAGCCCTTACACATTTTCACACACGCAGATACGTCAAATTTGACGTGTTTGGCTGTATGTGTGTGTGTGTGTGGCATCCAAACGGATAAACCCATTTTGATTTTGTTTTTTTTTGTTTGAAAGGTGAATTAATCAGGAGTGTTCTTAGCTATTTTTGATGAAAATCGGTCCAAGATGGCCGCCACCACAAAATGGCGGATTAGGTACATATTTTTTCACAACTCCCTCAATATGGGTATCAAAAAAAAGGGCTAGACTAGTAGAATACTATACACCTATCGGGGAGTTTTTTAATTATTAATTTATCTTGTTACTAGCAATGCTGGTAGTTTCAAGCGGGCTATCCGCAATATTGACTTAGCTGAAGATATTTTAATTATTTTTAGATAGTTAACGATATCGTTTAAAAATACTATATGATAATATACTGACTTAGCTTGCACGGAGTCTATAACTTCAATGAGTGCGTCTGCAGTAAAGTGCGCCGCGTAAAAGCCCAGGAAGGCGATAAGACCGCGCACGTATTTTGTCGTTTTCGAGGATGAGAGCCGCTGGAAGAGGAGCGTCATTATCTGCTTCGTATACTCTTGCATCACTGGCCTGGGAACAAACAAACATTTTTAAGTAATAACAATACCATGCAGGGCATTTCACACAGCGCCATCTATTGTTACTTTATCAAGTCATTTCTTAAATTGTGCTTAATGAGAAATAAAAAGTGAGTTGTTTATTTCATTAATTTCATTAATTTTGTAGCGATGATAGCTCAGTGGTTAGCGCGGTAGGTTCGCATGCCGAAGGGCGTGGGTTCAAACCCCAACAATGAGCTTGAGCTGTCGGTGAAGGAAAACATCGTGAGGTAACCAAAGCATGGTGGTAGGGTACTTTAGTACTCGGCTGGCTAGCTACCACCCTCAAGTTGAAAATCTGCCGCCAAGCATCTAACGGTGTGTTCTGGCAGCCTCACTTGAGAGCCAGTTGCATTCCAGGCTAGGTGTGCTTTACCATCTTCGGCCACACCTTCACTTGACATCATGTGAGCTGTGGTCAAAACACCTAGCCTGTCAAACATTTAAAAAAAAAAAAAATAAAAAAAATACTTGTATAAATACTCGAGCCAGATTGTATGTGAAATTATGATATTCTATAAACTATACAGGGGCTAAGCTTATGCTATGGGATGGGGACTAGATAATTTGATAGAATACTTATTTTCACGCCGAAGGGAGTGGGATCAAACCCCAAGAAAAGCTTGAGCTACCGATGAAGGAAAACATCATGAGAAAACAGTAGCATGGTGGTAACGTCTCATTTTCCATTAATTTATGGTATGCAGAGAAAAGGAAATACAAATCTTTTATTGATAACACAAATTTTGTAATATCATTTGAAATATATCATTAAAAGAGTTTTAAAACACAGATTACATGTCAATTAATAACATGTATACATTTAAAATTTAAAAAACCCCCGATAGGTTGTAGCGATGATAGCTCAGTGGTTAGCACGGTAGGATCGCATGCCGAAGGGCGTGGGTTCAAACCCCAACAATGAGCTTGAGCTGCCGGTGAAGGAAAACATCGTGAGGAATCATAGCATGGTGGTAGGGTACTTTCTAGTACTCGGCTGGCTAGCTACCACCCTCAAGTTGAAAATCTGCCGCCAAGCATCTAACGGTGTGTTCCGGCAGCCTCACTTGAGAGCCAGTTCCATTCCAGGCTAGGTGTGCTTTACCATCTACGACCACACCTTCACTTAACATCAGGTGAGCTGTGGTCAAACAACTAGCCTGTCAACCATAAAAAAAAGGTGTATATTATTCTACTAGTCATTTGATACCCATACTGAGGGAGTTGTGAAAAAATATGTAATCCGCCATTTTATGGCGGCAGCCATCTTGGACTGATTTTCATCTTACATAGCTAAGAACACTCCCAACTAATTCACCTTTCAAACAAAATAAAAATCGGTTCGTCCGTTCGCGAGCTGCGATGCCACAGACAGACACACAGACACGTCAAACTTATAACACCCCGTTGTTTTTGCGTCGGTGGTTAAAAAAGTCAAAATATAGTATGTCAATATAAAAAATATTGTCATTATAATAAAATAACATGACAACTATAGTTACTTACTGATGATTTAATATTCTTTTAGTTTGAGTAGTAAATGATATAGAAAACAACTTACATGCCAAATTTGAATAGCATCGTCTGAATCAGATAGAACCCCTCGTGGTCGTTGGTTTTAGACGCGATCAACTTTTGAAACACACCCAGCATTGCGTTCTGTAAACAATAAAACACGAATAAACATTTCACTGCATTAACGTTTTATAAGTAACCGAGTGGGGTTTTGACGGGAACGCGGAAAGAGTCGTGTCGCACCGTAGTATTTTTTTCCATAACCAGTGTTTTTTCGAGTGTTTATGCATAAAAATGGTGGTGTTTTATTCATAAAATGCCGAATTACAAGCGCGAGTGTGGGAAAATGATGTAATGTGGTGAAACATGACTTTTCGTGTTGTTTCCAAAACTCCATCGAACCTTTATAGTAAAGTCACCACTACTTCAGTAAAGCATGACCGGACTTGACTGACACGGACTGTACTTTGACTATAACTATAGCTACGAGGCAACTTACTTAACTTTGGAAACTTGAAAATATAAGACACTGGTAAATGCTTAAAATACGACGCTAAAACAAAAAAAAAGTAACCGAGTTACAAGTCGCTGGCAGTCACTTGACACTGGCAAATGCACAGAAAGTGTGACGGCAAGTCCTCCTCGTAGGAAAAAGAAACAAAAAGTCGCTCGCATGTTTTAACGCGGATGGGTTAGCGTTCTAAGACATCGTCCGATAACTTTCAAAGTTTAGAGCCGCACGGGTCTCTCGCCGAGGTGTAGGGCTCCAGTGACTCACCACACGTCCCGAGTGCAGCACGAGCGACGCCCGCGTGGCCACAAGCGCGCAGAGCAAGCGCACGAGCGGGCGCACGTTGGCGGAACGCTCCCACAGCGTCGGCGCCACAACGCACGGCAGCAACGCGCCGTACGGGTCCGTCGCAGAGTCCCCGGCCTCCGCCCCGCGGAGCTCCAACATCAGGGACAGCATTTGGAACACGTATGGCATAAACTCTGGAAACAACATACAGATATTTTTTTGACAACCCACGTTTCAGTATATATATATATGTACTAGCGGCTCCCAGTTTAATAAAAAACTCAGTAAATATTTAAATATCGTAGGACTTTATACACAGCGCCATCTGACCCCAAACTAAGCAAGGTTGTACTATGGAAGTCAGATAACCGATAGTACACAAAACAAAAACAACAAAATTTTGTGTATACCACAAACTGTTTATCCTGGGTGGGAATCAAACCCACGCCCTCTTAAAGCTAGCATACTACCAATGAACCAACAGGGCTACGCCCGGGTGACATAGGCTACTTTATATCCCTGTATTCCCTGGGAACGGGAACTACGCGGGTGAAACCGCAAGACGTCCGCTAGCGCTAGTAAGTACATAAAAAGGAAAGTAAATAAATAACTGAAAAACCTAGTCCAGCGCATTTCTCTAGCGATCCAGCGAGGAAATGCCGCCAGTTTCATGGGTACGTTTGCGGCGGGCTCGACCGGTGGACCGAGTTTTTGATTAATAAAATTTGTTTTTCCTTGACTTGTATTATAAATTAGTTGGTAGTATTAAGTAGTATGTATATTATTAAGTGACTGTAAAAATATCACTATTACAATAAAAATTATAAAGTCTATAGCCTAAAAAAAAAATAAAAAAAAAAACTGAAAAATAATATTATATTAAATATAATGTCACCTTGTACGTCGTTCTGCAAAATGTCCTGGAATATCGGAAAGAGTGCGTCTTCGAAAGCCGATATCGCGACCGGATTGGCCTTTGTCACCAATCTGTGGAATTGAATGGAAAACGTCAGACGGCCGATACGCATCAGAGATGGTTAGTAGGCGAGGGTGTAGCGAGCGAGGAGACAAACTACACAATTCAGTTCTCTTATACAAAGTTTAATCAGCACTTCACAACGACTTTAGTTAAAGAATGATTAGAACAGTATAGTCACTATTACATAGCTTGGCGACAAGACGTTCCGCTTAGCTTCGCACTCTGCAACCGACCAACTCAATCTCTTCTCCAAGAATACTATCTCTCCACCTCGACATTCAACGCACGGCCGGCTCGCTTCCCACAGCGCCCCTACCGGCCGATATCCGCAACTTCTACCTTCTCTCATTGGTTGAAGTCGAAATACATCACACGGCTAACGACAAGCAGTGCACGGAACCAGTGTTACAGAGGTGGAGTCATTATAAAATACGGCCAAAATAAAAAGTTTATAATAGTACTCACGAGACAGCCAAAGACAAGGTTTCGAACAGGTAATGGTTAAAATGCGGCATCGATGGGTTCTTGGCGATCACGGAGAGAATATGCGCTAGTTTGGGCAACGCCTCGCCCAGGTACGGCAGTGCCGCCTCGCGCAAACACGATAAAGTTCGCAAGACCGCTGTAACAATACATTTATATTAAAAATTGTGTGTATATTGGTAATGTACCTGGTGATAGATCTCCTTAGCAGGAGGTCGTCTTGGTAGGTACCACCGCAGTACCAGTTATTCTGCCGCTAAGCAGTAGTGTGTTCCGGTTCGAAGGGTACTGCAGCTTGCGAAATTACTGGGCTGTTAAGACTAACCATCGAAAGTCTCAAAGTAATGAGCGCCAAAGCAGTGATGCCCTGGGCTTTGTTTTGTTACTCAAAGTTCTGTGTATCGCTGTAATGGTCATGGACAGGCGTTACCTCTTACCATCAGGAGAGCGTCTCGTTCGTATCATTACTTCTTACATAAAAAAAATTAGACGAACGAGACGCTCTCCTGATGGTAAGAGATAACGCCTGTCCATGATCATTGCAGCGATTCACAGAACTTTGAGTAACAAAACAAAGTCCAGGGCACCTTTTTAAACTGGGAGGCCCAGAGCCTCGCTCCGGTACTTCAAGGAGCTGGGTTGGCTCGGGTAGAAGCTGGTAGGGGAAAAGGACAACACACCCCAAGCGAGACGTCAGTGCAGGACTCATCGCCCCCACTTTGAATAAGAATAAGAAAGTCCAGGGCATCGCTACTTTGGCGCTCATTAAGTATGAATTAAGAAAAACTTCTGGACCGATTTAAAAAAATTCTTTGACCATTAAAATGCTACATTCTCCCTGAAAAACATACGCTATATTTATTACAAAATTTAATCCACCCGTGCGAAGCCGGAACGGGCTGCCAGTCTATGATAACTAGGTGGCAGCACAATAGACACAAGAGTCAATGCGGATGAAATAAGAAACTTTTCAGACCTGAAAGATTCTGAATCTCGCCACTAGATGGCAGTTTCCTCCGTGCACATTCGCTATCGGTTACGTACGTACCTTTCATGACGTATTCGTTATGTTCTCCCGCAGTGTGCTGCTCGGCCAGCACCTGGTAAAGGGCGGCTAGCAGCGCGGGCGCGTGCGGGGTAAGCGCGGGGGCAGGGAGCATGCCGCCTGCTATCAGCTTCTCGATGCAGCACGCCGCGTACGTTACGACCACGCCGCGACCACGGATGTGCTGGATCTGTGGGGAGGAGGGGGAAATATAATAATAACTGCCCGTACAACATAAAAGAAGCGTTGGTCGTCCAGCCGCAAGATGGGTCGACGATATTGTCACCGTCGCGGGTCGAACGTGGACAAGATTGGCACAGGACCGAGGCAGATGGCATGAAACGAAAGAGGCCTATACCCAGCAGTGGGATAAAGAAGGCTGTGGATGATGATGACAACATAAAATATCTTAATTAGTACGACTGGCTGTCCAAAAAAAATCGCTAAATGATATGCTAGTATCAACAAATTAATTAAAATTTGTTTATTAATTGACGTAGAAACATACATAGTAATATAAATGGAATAAACCGTTACAGTGGATGTTAACTTTAAAATAAGAAGTAAAATAAATCCTGTGGAAATTGACCTCTCAATTCTTCTGAGAAGAAAAAACTAACTTTGACGTACAAAATGAGAAACAGCATGATAAGAAAGAGTAGAAGTGTCATATACTATATATGACACTTCAGAAAGAAAGAAAACACTTGTTTTGACACACACACCACTACAACAACAACACAAAAGCTTAGATTCGTAAATGAATTTCAACAAAGTGTCACAAGGAGAAAGCTTAGATTTGTAAATTAATTTTAATTTTAAATAAAGTGTCACAAGGAACAAGCTTAGATTTGTAATGTAATTTCAATAAAGTGTCACAAAGAGAAAGCTAAGATTTGTAAATTAATTTCAATAAAGTGTCACAAAGAGAAAGCTAAGATTTGTAAATTAATTTCAAATAAAGTATCTCAAGGAGAAAGTTTAGATTTGTAAATTAATTTTAATAAAGTGTCACAGAGAGAAAGCTAAGATTTGTAAATTAATTTCAACAAAGTGTCACAAGGAGAAAGCTTAGATTTGTAAATTAATTTTAATTTTAAATAAAGTGTCACAAGGAACAAGCTTAGATTTGTAATGTAATTTCAATAAAGTGTCACAAAGAGAAAGCTAAGATTTGTAAATTAATTTCAATAAAGTGTCACTTACAATTAAGGGCACAGCGGTGAGTATCAGTTCCTTGGGCAGCAACGAGCGGAATGTCATTATATATTTGATGGAGTCAGCTTTCAGTACCGGCAGCTCGTTCACTGAAAATAAACATTTATTTTTATTTATTAACATAATAATGTAGTTTCATACAATAAATGAGACATTATTTACATTGTAAGCGATAACTGTTGCCAAGTACATGAATGAAAGGGGTAACATAACCTAGTTAATTTCTTTGACATCAATAAAAAGTACATCTACCATTCAAGCTCTTAGATATTGAGCCTCTTTGTATACTTCAAGTACTTTGCCGATAGTTTTAAAGATTTGGTAGGTACCTATATGAGAGAGAAGAAAGATACAAGATACAAGGAGAAAGAGAGAGAGAGCTATACTTTTATATTTCAAATGTTTGTTTTTATATGAAAGCAGTTTCACTCTAAAATCTGATACCATACAAGTTTAATTTTTTTAGTTGGTAGATTTCCTAAGAAATCTTATAGGTACGTATCATTGCAGTATCAGATATTACTTGGTGGTAGATCTCCTTAGCAGGAGGTCGTCTAGGTAGGTACCACCGCAGTACCAGATATTCTGCCGCTAAGCAGTAGTGTACACATTACGTGGTTCCGGTTCGAAGGATACTGCAGCTAGCGAAATTACTGGGTTGTTGAGACTAACCATCGAAAGTCTCAAAGCAATGAGCGCCAAATCAGTGATGCACTGGACTTGGTTTTGTTACTCAAAGTTTTGTGTATCGCTTCAATTTGAAATTTATTTATTTTTGTTCAAAAAACATATAACATGTAGGTAGGGACACAAAAAGAGATACTATACATATTATAACAAAACAAAAATACGAAGTTTAATTCTAGCAATTGTGATTTACCGCAAATAGAGACCAAAATAAATGCCACTAGCTGTGATTTCACTGTAAAAATATGCTCCATTTGTCCATAAATGGCAAAAATTTATTTGTATGGAAATCGAACCACCTTAACGACTTCCACGTGGGCCATGGGAAGGCGCTACCTGCTGGAAGTTCTGGAAGTTGCAACAAAGTGGTGTCAGTTACCGTCGGGGCGAGTGAGTTCGGGCAGCACGTGGTTGGCGCCGAACTGCACGAGGTCGACGAGCGGCGAGGCGCGCGTCACGCCCGCCGCCTGCGTGCCTCCGCGCGCCGCCAGTGACGTCACTAAGTACATAGCCGCGTCCTTCCCGCGCCACGCGCCGCTCCCCCCTTCACCATACTTTTGGAGCATCAGCTGTTCACAAAACAATAACGGTGTAGATTCAGTAGTTCTGCTACCTGAACTGAAAAGCGTAGATTCAATTCCCACTCAGAAGACCTAGCATTTGTGTTTTTCTGTACGTATTTAAGTAAAAAAAATAAAAGTACGTAAGTATTCTATCAACTTTAAGATTCCCATAGAACAAGCTTTGCTTAGTTTTCGAAGGGCGTGCGTTCGATTCCCATCCATGATAAACATTTTGCGGTTTAAATAAATGTTAAATAAATAAATATCGTAGGACTATACACACAGCGCCATCTGGCCCCAAACTAAGCAGAGCTTGTGTGATGGAAGTCAGATAACTGGTAGAATGTATAAATACTTTTTTTTTGTAAATAGATACTCACAATAAATACAGAACAAACATTTGTTTATTCACAAAATGTTTGCCCTGAGTGGTAATCGTACCCACGCCCTACAGCTCTCAAGGCAGATATACTACCAATGAGCCAACGGGGCTGTCAATGTATATTATTTTTACCTGTACATATTGTCCGAATATGTTCATCATTTTCTCGTCGTAGTGAATTGCAAGAGTTTTGACGAGGTCGCAAGCGGCGCGACGCCTCGTGTCCACGTCCGAGCCCTCGATGTCTCTCCGGACATATTCCTCGGGATTGTCTTCAAACAACTCCATATCAGACTCTGGAAATAATGGTGTATACATGGATTACTGGATATACTGGATTTACAATATTATTTCCAAAGTTAACACGACGATCCTAGCCAGTTAATTTCATCCGGCTCGAAGGACCATATGGTGTGTGTATAAGGCTGATTTTGGTTTGCAGGTTGAATTGAAATAAAATGACGTGATATCAATTGCAAGTTGTATTGACGACTGACTTGTAAACGGGATGTATAAACATTAGTAAAAAGTAACACCAATAATAGTTACTCAACTGACTCAACTTGCCTTGTGTGCCTAAAGCATGTGCTACACGGTTCAAAACCGTGTAGATAGTTGTTCTAAACCAAATTTCATCAAATGAAATGAGATTTATTCCCAAAAAATAGGGTTTACATTGGTGTTATTATTATTCCCATAGTCATTTATTTTTTACATTAAATATTTACAAAACACATATAATACAAAAAAACTTAAAAACTAGGGTGCCGCCGGCAGCGGGGCAGGGCTCAAGCTGCCGGTGGTTAGGGCTGCAGAGTGAGGAACCTCCTCACAATGCGCGCCGTGTCCAGGATCACTGCCTTTTGAAGCTGACCCTAGACCCAACCGTCTAGTGAGAGTCTCTTAAGATGTTGGTCGAGACTCTTCGCTATAACACCGTTTACCGTTACTACTATCGGGACAATGATAAATTTATATTTTTACATAAAAAACAACTTCGGCATAAAAACCATTTGATGATGATTTCTTTTTTGCAAATACACTAGCTAGTTGACTATAGAACAAGAAAGGCGATGTTGTCTCGATACAATATAAATCGATATATACGCATGACGCACACACTGTGGGATATCTCTAATGTTTTCTCACCTCTAAATTCCATATTAGGTATGACGACCTTCTCGCAGATGCTACTGAGCGTGGCCGGGTCTTCAAACAGACTTTTATAACTATTCTTTTGAGCCACGTTTGCGAGAAATGACAGCGCATTCGACACCAACTGTAAATATAACCGGGCATGAATATCTTAGAAAGAAAGATGTGGTATATCTCCTTAGACGGAGATCGTCTAGGTAGGTACCACCGCAGTTCCAGATATTCTGCCGCCAAGCAGTAGCGTTTCAAACATTACTGTGTTCCGGTTTGAAGGGTACTGCAGCTAGCATAATTACTGGGCTGTTGAGACTAACTATCGAAAGTCTCAAAGTAATGAGCGCCAAAGCAGCGATGCCCTGGACTTTGTTTTGTTACTCAGAGTTCTGTGTATCGCTGCAATGGTCATGGACAATACAAACAAAAAGAACAAAAAATCAAATCTTTCCTCTTTATAATAGTATAGATACACATTAAAGAATAATCCATCTTACCGCGTCGTATTTGGGGGCATGTGTGGTATCGAGCAATAGGCGCCACACGGCGGCTACGAAAGCGGGGGCGTGGGGCGCGAACTCCTCTTCGTATTTGAGGGCGTAAAGCGCTGCGCACTCACACACTTCCACTCGTAGTTGTTCCATCACTCCCGGCTTATCATCGCCATCCTGTAAAATACAAAAATACAAAATATTTTTATCTGTCTCCCTCTTTCCGAGATGTTAAGTTTCGAGTTGCTGGAAGTTTCTTTCTCGACGACTTTTAATTTTGGGTCATTTACAGAGCCGAAGGCTAGCTGCAAAGAAGCTTGGCATCCTCTCTAAGGTGAGACAGTACTTTACACCAGAACAACTACTCAGAAGCACCCCAAGCGGGCATCAGTGCAGGACTTATTCTTATTCAAAGTGGGGGCGATAAATTCTGCACTGACATCCCGCTTGGTGTATATTGTGCATTTCTCCCTACCAGCGTCTACCCAAGACAACCCAGCTCCTTGAAGTATCGGAGCAAGGCTCTGGGCCGCTGGCATAGTAGCTCCAGTGAGATGGGTGGAATGTTCAATGATGATGACATGAATGATAGCGAAGCAGCTTCATGCAGCCTAGTAGCAGTTCTAGTACCTTCTGTGGCTTTGCAATGAAAATCACATCTTCTACAGTTTCATTATCTTGCAAGCAGCCATGGCATAGCGTTTCCGTGGCTCCTAGTTTAAATAGGTGACTATTCAAATTGCAATGACCGGTTATGAGGCCTGCTAAGAGACGAAGGTCCTGTCGTTGCAGCTTCAATAGATTGTTGGTGATCTTCCTGTAGTTTTTACCGGCCGGCACACTCGTGCGTGACGTCACCTGCCGGCCTTGATGGAAGACCAGCGCCGGCTGGCTGCCTGAGTGGCTGCAGTAGGCAATATGCTGAGTCGAGGCCGGTATGTGACGTAAAATATATTTCTTCTTTTTGTTTAATTTATATATACTATATACCTATAAGTCTTTTCTTTATTTTATGTCTCAGTGTTGTCTATTGTCTAAGAATTGGATAGGCAGTCTTACCATGTGTAGGACTTATCGCCCCCACTTTAAATAAGAATAAGAATCAAGGCATATCATTGTAAGTTATTAGTTAAAACTATACTTACATCAGCCTCCAAACACGGCACATGCACTTGAAGCAATGCCAGTAAGTTAGGCATCCATATGTTCATGTTATCTTCAAAGAACTCCGGCAAATCCTGGTAATTGAGAGAGTAGAACACTTTGCAACTCAGGACCAGTGACCCGTATATGACTTGAAGAGCTTCTTTGTTGTCTGCATGCTTTTTAGTTAACTCAAGCATGGCCTGTGGAAATAAAAAATATTAAGCAGCCTGCCCCGGCTTCGCACAGGATTACAAAGCTCGATTAACAATATAAATATAGCATTTATGTTTATCACGGATAATGTAGCATTCTAATAATGAAAGAATTATTCAGATCGGTCCAGTAGTTTCCGAGCCTATTCAATACAAACAAAAAAATCAAATCTTTCCTGTTTATTATTAGGGTAGATAAATAATAATAATAAATAAATATCGTAGGATGTTCCACAGAGCGCCATCTGACCCCAAACTAAACAAAGCTTGTACTATGGAAGTCAGATAACTGATAAAATATATACTTTTTTTGTAGATACATAATTATTTATAATAGACTAGCGGACGCCTCGCGGTTTTTGCATGGTGGTAGGGTACTAGGGCTAGCTACCACTCTCAAGTATTATTAGTATATATTCTCAAGTATTATACATATTTATTTCATATGATGATTATATATTTATTTATTTTGTTTTATTTTATGAATTGGTCAGTGCTGAAAATCAGCGCTGTGGAGCAATCCCCAGCACAATTGCTGAGCACTGACCTTTTTTTCTCCTAGTTGATGCACCAGCCACTGCAGCGATAACCCACTTATTATCTTGTGAAATTTGTTGTCTTTTTGTTAACATGTATCTTTTTTTTTTATTGTATTGAAAAAAATAAATGTTTTTCTTTCTTTCTTTCTTTCTTTCTTTAAGTTGAAAAATCTGCCGCCAAGTACCTAACGGTGTGTTCCGGCAGCCTCACTTGAGAGCCAGTTCCATTCCAGGCTAGGTGTGCTTTACCACCTTCGACCACACCGTCACTTAACATCAGGTGAGCTGTAGTCAAAAACCTAGCCTGTTAGCTATAAAAAAAAACACCTAGCCTGTTAAGTATAAAAAGTTTACATTCCCGTGGGAATACAGGGATAAAAAGTAGGCTATGTCACCTGGAGATAGAGTAGCTTCCCAACAGTGAAAGAATTTTTGAAATCGGTCCAGTAGTTTCGGAGCTTATTCAATACAAACAAACAAACAGTCAAACCTTTCTTTGTTATAATAGTATAAATACAGAACACTCAAACACAGAGAAGAAACATTTGTTTATACCTCAAAATATTTTTCTTGGTGGGGAACGAAACCACTCCCTTCAGATCTTGAAGCAGACATACTACCAATGGACCAACGAGGCTGTAGTTGTTGGGGTTTGAACCTACGCCCTTTGGCAAGCTAACCGACCACGCCAACCACTAGTTAGCATCGCTACATAACAATTTTTTTTTTTTTAATGTAAAACGTAATGAGACGAACGAGACGCTCTCCTGATGGTAAGAGATAACGCCTGTCCATGACCATTGCGACGATACATATTACTACCAATGAACCAACAGATTCAATTAATTATTACGCTTTGAATGTTTAATAAAACAACATCTACAAATACTGTACAAAGTTACAAACCTGAAATAGATCCGTAAGTGGTTTGGCAAAGTTCTCTAGCACCATTTTAATTTCCTCCCACAGTTTCTGTGATTTGAAGTCATACCGGTATCTTTTGAAAAGAGAGTGTGCTGTGCTCAATAGACCATTGATCATGCGATAATCCCCTGGAAAAATAGATAAACAGCATTAACACTTTCATTGTCCTGTCATATATACTATAAATGTCCTAAGAGTACTAAAGAAGCGACACCCTAGACTTCATTTTAATTGTTTTTTTTAACTAAAAAGTAATGTCTCTTACCATCAGGAGAGCGACTTGTGGCGAACGAGACGCTCTCCTGATGGTATAAAGATAACGCATGTCCATGAGCATTGCAGCGATACACAGAACTTTGAGTAACAAAACAAAGTCCAGGGTATCACTGCTTTGGCGCTCATAACTTTGAGAATTTCGATGGTTAGTCTCAACAGCCCAGTAATAATTTATTGATTCAAGCGTTACTTTGCAGAAGTTCATTTTGAATGTTCGAGGTATATATCTAGTTTATTTCCGCTTAAGCGAGTAATTTCGCTAGCTACAATACCCTTCAAACGGGAACACAGTAATGTTTACACACTTGTGCTTAGAGGCTGCATATCTGGTACTGCAATGGTACCTACCAAGACAACCTCCTGCTAAGGAGATCTACCAAGAAGTAAAATAGTTGAATGTTAAATCATCTTCATTCTAAGATAAACTCGAAAGTGCCTATATCTATGCAAAAACTACTATACATTACTAATCTACTATTAAAATTAAAGTAATCGTAACAGATTCATATACCAATAGCAAACTGCTCAATCATCTGTGTCCGTAAATCTGTGATCAAATTAGGCCACTTGTCTGGAAAGTCATTTTTAGCTATCAGAGCCACTGCATCGCTGAACTGTCGTCTGATTGCTTCCGGAGACTTGGGCATTAGAGACACTATAATCGTCTTGATGGTTCCTCTGTCTGATGCGTGGATTCTATCTATTCCATCTTCTTCCTGTAAATTTTATAACTTATCTTCAAACAGGGAAGGAAAAACTTGCAAGGAAACCCCAAACTAAGCATAGCTTGTACTATGGAAGACAGATAACTGATAGAATACTTAAATAGATTTTTTAAAAATACATACAGAGCCTCGATTATGAACGACTTGCGAAAAAGTATTTGTATCAACAACAACAACACAGAACAAACTTTTTGATTATACCATAAAATATTTGCCCTGGGTGGTAATCGAACCCACCCCCTTTAGCTCTTAAATCAGATATACTACAATGAGCCAATCTGTCAAATCTATCTTTATTCTCTCTTAGATTACCTATCATTAGGTAATAGGTAGCTTCGACAGAAATACAAAAATTAAATGTGAGAGCCCTAATATAACCTACCACAGCCCAGTTCCTCTTGATATAATTCTTGAAAGCAATAGCTCCCGCTATCCTAATGGTCATGTCGACTGCATCTTTGTCTATCAGGTGCAGGAGCAATATAGCAAAGTTTTGGTTTACCTCTACACCTTCCAGAAACTTCTCGGCTGAAACATAACATATGTACTAAATATAATTTTGTTTTCTTCTATAAAAGTATCATAACATTGGATTAATGCACATTGTTTAAGGGTGTGAAAGGTGCAGTAGCTTTCAGCTCTTATTTTTGTTACCAACAAACACTTTTTAAAATTAAAGAGTCAATACAGTTGTTTTTTTTTTTAATTAAACATAATAGGAATGTTTTAGGAATAGAAATTTTGAGTGTGTATGTGTGTTTTAGCTACTTCTTAAATGGCTAGAATAATCTTGAGGAAATTTGGTAGAGGTAGCTAACACCCTAGATGAACACATCAGAATCAGAATCAGAATAAGTTTTATTGTATCACTGTGTACAGAGATGTTACAAAATTATACTTAAGTATGAACAGTGATATCCACCACGGACATACAATATAATTTATCACTATTTTAATTAATATAACACACACCTGGTAATACCCCGGGGCGCAGCTAGTATTATAATAAAAGACTCATTACTCTTACCCTTATACAGCATTTATTAAGAAAGGAATCCTTAAGTTGATGATCAGTTAGTCATAATATAAAAGAACAAAGAAAATGAAACCTTTTCTTTCATATGAAAAAAGAAAACCAATTTATTTGAATTTGACTAGAACAACTTCTAAGAGATTAAGAAGGACCCAATAAACGTTTATTTATTTATTTTTTAAATAGAAACACAATTAAAGATATTTTGTACTAATCCAGTGCTTATTGCTTGTATATATGTATGTACAAAATAATCTATACCTTTTGTAGGATTCTGTTTGAACTTACCTGTATCGCTTGAACTTACCTATAGCGATTCTATCATCGTGGATATATAGGCAGGATAATCTTCTTTAGCTAATCTTGGTATAATATAACAATGAAAAGCCATGAGGGCATACTTAAAATACTTTAATATGGAAAATACGAAAAACTAAAGCACACCAGATGCAGCTAGCAGTATAATACAAAATTGTACAACCACGCAACTGTTTTAATGATGTAAATACAACGAAAATAACTAAAACAGTGTAACTTACCGGGCCTTCTTATGTTTGGGTCAGGGCTCAATGTTTGTTGCAAGTAATTGGCTAAAGTAGCCAAATTATCTTCGGTTACTTCCATTGTAGACACTTGTAACTTATATTACTGAACTAGAGAAATCTTTTATGAGACAGCTATAAGTTTATTTTATACGCGACCAGCGACCACATTACTCGTCCATTCATCCGTTAGAATTAGATACCTAAATGTCACATTAAGTCTGATAATGACAAAGCAACTGACACTAACTTTTTTTTCTTTGTTTTGACGTCACATTTTAAGTATTTGTTAGTGTCGAGTGTTTTATATTTTTAAGTTTCATAAGTTAAATAAGTCGCCTCGTAGCAAAATTCATCTTTTTAACACGACGGCACAAAAATATAATAGATTTTTTGTATTTTCTCGTTCTCTTTTGGTAGATTGCAGTAGCTTTTAACCACCACAATCAGTAGATTCGTCAAATGAAATCTGGTCACACTGACAGTCACACTGCTTGCTTGCTTAGGTTAGGTCCTATAAGCTTCATCGTTCATCCAGTCCAAATTCCAATATAATGTCCTTTGTGATCTATCCAGCCCAGAGTCTACTGGACAAGTGGACACAAAAGTATACTGGTTTAATAATAATTGTTCAGTCAGCAAATATTATTCTATGTTTGAAACTCACTGTAAAATATACGGAAAACGCACTATAGATTTTTCACTGTTTACTGTAATGATAAAATAGAGTGTAGTGTGTTGTTTAGGACTTTCTGGTTTAATAATACTATTTAGGTTTAAGTTTTGTGCCAGTATTTCTGGCGTGTCATAAGAAAATACATTTTATTTTGAGGTTAACCCTAGATTGCTAACGTTCCTTAAATAATTACTGTGGTAAGCTAACCCTTCGACCTTTATTTATTTGTTGAATCTTCATCACATTCCTCGAGGTTCAAGCCTAATATATTTCTTATATTGTTTTTTACTCCTCGAAGTATTATTGGTGTATCAAGTCGGTGTTTTAGCCATGGTTCAGCAAGTTGTTCAAGCAGTTGCTTTCATATAGCTTTTTCATGATAGAGTATTGCCATAATATCTTTAAACCTCTTATTTTATTTTTTATTTAATGCTGGGCTTACAGTTCCTTTTTTGTCACATTAGGACAGCAAATGAGTAGACCATTTTGCTTGGCATGAACGATAGGAGAGTAAGTTTCCCACCATAACAAGACATGGATGTACTCTACCTCTGTATATCTTTATTTTTCATTTCCTCTGGTATTTCACTTTTATTGACTTGCTGAGTCCTGAACATTATCAACTTGTAAGGCTATTGAGAAAGTTATTTAACTAATGGAATTGATCTGAACTAATTACATTTCTGTTTGACCCTTGAATACTTCATGTCAGCTTTTTCAGAACATGTTCACAAAGAGGAACACCACTAGTAAGAGTTCCTTTTCCAAGATAAAGCATGGAGTTAACCATGTACTTAGTTCCTCTGTTACACATTCAATTTTCAAACAATACTTTGGCTTGTTCGGAATGTAGTTTGAATTTATACCACAGAATGCCAATAATTGCTCATCAATGGTGGGGTATGACGGTAATGATGGTTTTAGTAATGTTTTTTTCTTGACACGTGACATGTTGCTGTCGTGTGTGGCTAATATGTTGCTCTGGTAATGTAGCTTATATATATGTATTATAATTATGAATGGCACACAATTTAAATTCTAAGGCTTAGATTATTATAAAGCATTCTGGCCGCATCTGAGAAAGCCGCAGTTACAACCGCAACAAGTAAATAAATAATAATCATTAGTATAAATAAGTTATTTTGAACTGTTTTGTATGTAATGTTGACTCTCTGTGCGCTTTGGAGTAATCTGTAAGCACAGGGAGTATCTGTTGTACAATAAATAAATAAATAAATAAAGGCTCTGCCAGAATGCTGTTACAGTAACCAACATGAAGTTCTGATAGTTGTTTGTTTAATATTCACATTTGAATTTGTATTTGCTTTGGTGGGTTCACTTTTGTTTTTCAGTGACATAAAACATAATAAATAAACTATTCTAGATTTAATATGAGCAAATCTAGAGACTCGGAGAAAAAACTAAACGACGCGCTGCTAACGGCTGGTCTCCAAATCATCTTTGTAAGCACTGACCAGTATTGAGATTTTTTTCAAAATCTCTTTTGTTGTAAGGGATTTTAGCCGTTGAAATACATATTCCAAAAACACTAGTAATTTTATGTTATGCTTTCATACGTTTAGATAACGCAGTACGTTATTAATAATGACAATAAACACCTGAACTTCAAAACATTGTCCAGATGTTTGATTTTCGACAAAGTCGTCGAGTGTAGTAGAGTCGCTGAAACGGTCGTGCTTTGTATTTCGCTTGATTCATCTTGATGTCTGTTGCTGGTATTTTTCACAGCTGGTCAGATCTTTTGACTCTTGCCTCGATATCTGAAAATGTGGATCGCATTGCTTAGACAACTGAATTCTATATAATTTAAACTATGGGCTTCAATTATGGATTATTGAAGATCGCTTATAATTTTTTACCCGCTTAAAGCAAGAAAAGCTTCTCTCACCAGAACAATTGGTGGCTGGTGTGCATAATGCCATTCGAAGAGCTATATCTAAGTTCGGGTAAACATTCTACCCGACAGGTGTTTTAAACATTCTAAACGGCATGGCATGCCATTTTCTCGAAAAATGTATAGCATCTATTGTGCCGTAGCTCTCGTGATTGTCAAGTATCCCTTCAATCAATTGTTGAGTGACTTCAGTTGTTGTTTTATTGATTTGGCAGGAGAACAATTTAAAATGCTTATTTTTTCTAAAGAAATGCAATTGGTTCCTGTGCTAGATATTGATAATTCTTTATGAACTTAGTATAAAGTTGAAAAACCACCATGACTTCGAATTTTCGAAAACAATATTTCGATGTGGTCTTGACTTATTTTATGAAATGAAAGATATCTAAGTAGTCCTCTATTAGGGTATAAAATTAAGTCTTTAAAGTTTAAAGAATTAATTTATTGAATTAAATTGATATGAATATTAAAATGAAATTGAAAATGCCAAATCTTTGTTTAAAGTTTAACCCTTATTCAAACGCGAGCCTATGGAAGGGTAAATGGAAAACTAAGATCGGTTTTAGGGTAAGTTTGGGTCATAGATTTCAAAAATCCATAAAAAAAGGGGGGAAATGGGGGGGAAGTGACTTTGTTTTGGTGGGAAGTAGAGCTCCCGTTGTCTGTTAATGCGCTCACCTAAATTGTGTAAGTGGGAACTATAACTCCCATTGTCTGGTATAGCATGGTGATATATTTTTTACTAGCTAGTTGCCCTGGCTTTACTTCTGATTTAATTTGTACGCAAAATTTAAAGTAAATAAAACAACTTTTCGTGTAACTAGAGTTTTATTTTAAGAAATTATGAAATCTTTTTAATCATACTATACTTATTTATTTCCTATATTATAATGTTTATTCATCACAATTCCAACATAATATTTGGTAACTTACGAGTATGTAGCTACATAAATTATACTTATTTATTCATCACAATTTTTGGACTCTTTCATATCGCTGAGTGTGATTCTAGTTTGTTTTTGCTTTATGGAAGTTTTTGAAACAGCCCCTAATACACAGGGGTACATTGCAATAGGAGCATTTCATTCTCGTTCTCTTCTCTTCTTTTTTTGTACTGCAGAACCTGCATCTCTTATATGTGCTAGATTCTTCTGGCAGATGTTCACCAACATTTATCAGACGTACCTCGTCTGGTACGCCAAACACTCCACCTTTCTTACTTTTAAAAGGCACATTTATGGGCGCTTTTTTTTCAGAGTAATTGTCAATCAGCGCACGCGCCAGGCGCAACCTAAATTCCCGGTGTGAATGTGGTGTTACAGTATGAGTTTGGTTGTATGTGATGTATGCATTAATTATGGATGCGTCAAACATAAAAAAGAAAAGACGCATCCAAAATTTACGCGATTTTCTGCTGATTGGGTAAGAGGATCTATAGTGGTCAAATAGATCCACGCCACCCATGCTCAGTGTATATGAAGCGATCGCTTTTGGGCACAGAATTTCGGCTCTTGATCCATCACGTTGAGTTCTTTTTACATACATGATGTCAAGTGGTTGATGTGCTGTGGTGAGCAGTGTGACGTCTTTTGTATCAAGCCATTTAATTGCTGTGATTGGTTCGGCTGTCATAGCTGAAAATTCGTGCTTTTGTAATCTTAAATTTTTGGGTTGCTTTTTCATCATTTCTGGGAGATCTTTTCGGTTTGATCTTACTGTTCCTACGGCATATATTGCTTTATCATATAGATCCTCTAGTAAGTTGCAACTTGTGAAGAAATTGTCGAAGGCAACCAGTGTGTTTATGGGCAGACTATTACAAAGTTTCATTACCACGTTATACCCAAGGCCTTCATTTTCGATACTATCTCCTTTTCCGGTATAGATTTCAAACTGGTATAAGTAGCCAGTCTTGGCGTCACATCTTGCCCATACTTTAAATCCCCTTTTAATAGGCTTTTGTGGCATATACTGCTTAAGAGAGCACCGCCCCTTAAATTTCACCATACATTCATCGATTGACTGTACACTTGAATTGTATACTTCTTCTTGATATACCTCATTCAATGTTGTTATCAAAGGTCTCAATTTGTATAACTTATCGTAATCTGGAGAATCTCTTGATGGTTCCATGGTATTGTCATTGAGGTGGAGATTTTCTGTTATTTTCTTGAATCTCTTTATAGGAAACACTCTGGAAATTTCTGAATTATTGTAGAAAGAATCGCTAGACCAGTAAAGTTCCATATCCGGTAGGGGATTTAATCCCATCATTATCAATATTCCTAAATAAGCTCTGATTCCATCATCAGTGACTGGAACCCAGTCTTTACTGTTTTTGTATATGGCGTATCTATTTGTTTGTGCGACAATCAATTGTACTAAATATTCCGGGAAGAACTTTTCGAAAATAGTTATCGGTTGTGTTTTGTGGTTGTATTCATTTTTAGGTTGTAAGCCTTTGTCGAAACTAGGAATGTCATGAGTCGTTCTCGACATTTTCCATTCCCTTGGTTTGGATCGGTCTCTGTGCATGACTAAATTCTGTGTCGTTTGATAGTCTTCTTCACCAGCAGGATATACTTGTATATTGTCCAATGGTTGCTCATCATGTTCACAAATTATTTCTTGCAGAAGTGGATTATCAGAAGTGGATACATTTAAATCTGCATCTTGCTCAATAAATTCTCGTATATATGGATTATTATCAAAATTGGCATTTTGGTCACCACTCTGCTCATCATAGATATCATCCGTTGCCATTGGTGTACTGCAAGCTGCCTCTTCTGTCGTGATACAATCAGAACCCAAAATATCTTGTACGGACTCTCTCGTTTGTAATGTGATGGTGGCTTCCTGTGCCTCTTCTTCTCTATCATTAATGTTGTCAATGCCAAACATCATTTCAAGTTTCCTTTCGATTCTATCATCTTCATTTTGGTGTAAGTAAGAGCTTGAGGGACTTATTACAGAATCACCATAAAAAAAATCATCTTCTGAATCATTTTCAGACAAATCGTCCAAATTCTCGATAATTTTTTCTAACGCTTTTGTATTTAGCTTCTTAGGTGGCATTTTTTTCTAAAACAACGGAAAAAAATACATAAATAAACGAAAAAATTAAATGTAAACCGATGAGTAAGGTTTCTTTGATCTACAAACACCAAGTAGGTATTAGTATTAGGAAATGCTATACAAAAATTGCTCTGAACGCCCCTTAGACAATAGTTTTCTTTCCTTTATGTTCAAAGACAAACACTCATAATTTTATATAGATAAATTCACCCGTAATTTATGTTCCACGGACATTGGGATCATATATTCCCACTTAGAAGACCCAACTTTAGGCAAGACTACCAGGCTACATACCAACGATTCTATGTAAACTTTTAGGTCAAAACAACAGAAATATAGTCTACTTTCCATTTCTGGGACTTGCTTCTACGTACCTGATTTTTTTCGCAGCATAACACAAAAAACAAAACGTAAACACCGGCTTTTGAACAAAAAATCGCTTCATCAACCTTTGACGTTGACTTATGATGACAAATGACATTTCATAGAAGAGTGTTGCCATTAGAAATATTGCCTTGTATTTATTGTCTGCGTTCAGAAACAAGTGGATTAATTTGGTGTTACCGTATAAAAATAAATGACGATTTGAGAGGTGGGAAGTCTTCCTCCCAATGCTTTAATAAGGGTTAAACAAAGATTTGGCACTTTCAATACACACGCAGAATCCCAAAAACCCAGTATAGCGTGGACTTCGTAGTATATTCTTCCTAGTTATTTCGGCGTGGTACATCAGCACTTATTTATAAATTCTTTTGCATTATCAAGCTTTGTAAAACATTCTTGATAATTACTCAGATTCATTGCTCACTTATAGCCGAGACCATGCGTTTTGGAGTCCAAGATATCAAATACATCATTTAGGTATGATTTTCAAAAACTCTGCTGTTGGGTGAACATTTACAAAACCGGGCAATTTAAGAAGATCTTTATAACACGTAATAGCGTCGGCTACACTTTCACTGAAGAGTTGAGCTGCTAGACGAATATTAATAATTTTTGATTTGAAATAAATGGGATTTGACCTCAATTTATTCGCCAAAAAAAATAATTCCTCTTCTTGTACTTCATGTAATTTTAGTATGAATTGTTTATGAAATATTTGTAATGCTCAAGCGTGTTTCGTATGAATTTTAACATATGACAAGGATCTAAAAAGAAATGAACTTGTTGGCCTGAAGTAGGGTCTAGTATTTTTGTCTGTAAATTATCAGGGTCCATGCAGCAGCCCAATTCTTCAGCCATAGCAATATTGGATAGTTCCATCACAGGTCAGTGCTTTAATTTCAACTCCTGTATTACCAACGAGCTCTAACGCTTTAGTTACCAAACGGGCTTCAAGAGCAGCAGGTGTTCCTTTGACTAAAAAGTAACCTATTCGTAATTTCCATGTAGTATTTATACCTACCAATAAAAATACTAATGCATCTGTAGCTTCTTCGTTATTTTCAGTAAGGTTATCAAAACCATAATCACAACGTAACCGTAATACCGTTCAGATTTAGGATGACATTCAGGACTATGTTTGATTTTCATCTCATCAATGACAAGTGAACAGTAATTTTTTTTATCCGGGCTGCTTTCCTGCACACGTTTTAAAGCGTTTAATGATACTTGGAGTAAATCCAGGTCTCCCATCTACAGTAGCATACCACTTCGTTAATGTTCGTTCGTTCGTTCGTTCGTTACATAATTTTTTATAATGCGAAGTTCCTGGAAGAGTTCACATTGCGAAGTTCCTGGAAGAGTTGACTTTCCTCAAGCGTTTCACTTTCCTGGAAAATTGAATTGATGAAAATTACGTATTTGCGAAAATTCCACGTAACCTACCTAATCAAAATTACTTACGGTATCTGATAACATCAATGTCGGTACTGTATTATCTACTAATTTTCGTGAATTAATTTTTAAAAAAATTAGGGTTTCAGGATCCGTCTCGAGGTTTCTTGTAAGGTGAGAAGTCGCTGCTACTGCATCTAAATCCATCATTCTATTCTGTTAGTTCATTTGATTATGTGGCGTAAATAACTTAATGTGTTGAGTTATTTAAATAAATAACATTAATATATTTAGATATCTCCAAACGTCATAATGTTCTCGTTGGAAACAGAGTTGTTTAATAATTCACAAGTGCGATGTCCCAAAAATAAGTGATAGAATCGAGTTACTCATTTATTCCCCATATAAAGGGCCGACAATTTTGCTATATATTAAAATTTTATATTAGTCTACTTGTCAAGTTATTCACGCCGTGTACGGAAATGTACAAGTGTATTATATAAACCGTCACCCATAGACGTTTTTCATGGTAGCAGTCCTTGGTTCCGAAATACGGACAATTGAAAAAAGGTGAGCAGGCGGTGCATGTGCATAATGGCGGCAAGCCATAATATGAAACGTAGCGATATACTTATTCCAATGTTTGATGGAGCGGATCACAACAATTGAAAGCTGAGAATACTTAAATTCTTACAATTTAAAAAGTGTTAAAATGTCGCATGTCGCATTACATTGAAAGCCATATTGACTTTCGGGCCGGAAACCCAACACCAAAAATGCCTCTCAATCTTAGCAAAACCGGGCATAACCCAAAGCCAAACGACGTGGTCGATTTGAGAACTGGCTTTTTTAAACTTTTTTATCTATTTATTTTTCACTTTGTTTACTTGTTTCATTAAATTGCTGACGCATATTGCTTATAATTATGTGGTTTTATTTTAGTACTTGGGTTTACAGCGCTGCGTTTTTCCACTAAGCCGTCATATTTATACCAAAACTCACCTGATAATCCGTACGCGACATAGTGTTTATTTTCTATGCTGCTATCTAACAGCAGCAACTATGCAAGTCTTCCCACCTACTTTATGGTTTTTTTATTGAGCTTAACATAGCAGCATCTTGTCTCTGCTAGGGTAGCCAGCATCGCTTATGGCAGTGGTGTCGATGATCAAATATGATCCATATTCGTTTAGACGTGGTACTTTTTTTTGCAGTCGAAGCACGACCTTTCGAGCTAGAGCTCGAAAGGTCGTGCTTAAAAGATAAGGTCGTGATAAAAGATGCCATCCATGAATGCATAGATGCATTCATGGATGGCATCTTTTATCATCTGGAGACCGTCGCAGAGAATTGTGTTAATATTCACATTCAAAAAGCTGTATTTTTTTTGGCTTGTGTATCTACAGGTACACTCCACTCGGCTCTTTTTCTAAAAGATACTGTGCTTAGAGCAGCGTTGCACTCAACATTTAGACGTTTGATTTTTCTAGTACCTATATGCTACGACAGTTCCTTTAAAAAAATTTTATTATTTTGTATAATATTTTTATTTCATGTTATTGTGGGCTGGATTTTTGTCGACTAAAGACGTCGTTGGCGCACAGAACCCGCAAGCAGAGCCGTCTTAGACTGTGCTGGGGCCCTTGGGCACACAAGAATTTGGGGCCCTTTTGGAATGTAAAGAAAGTGAAATACATTTTTTTACTGTGATCTGCTTTATTATGGGTAATCTAATCTAATATAATTAATGATATTAGTATGATGCGAAATTACGGTAATAGTTTCTTTCGAGATTTCTGTTGAGCAAAATCTTCTATTAAATCCTCGAACTCAGTTTCCTGAAGAATATCACTTTCTATGCTCATAATTGACAAATTATTTAGTCGTTCTTGTAGCATTGATGTTCGCAATTCATTTTTAATTCTCTTAAGCTGCGAAAATGAGCGCTCCCCACTACAATTGGTAACCATTAGGCAAAGGAATATTCTTGTAGCAACTTCAACATTTGGAAAAGTTTCTTCTAATTTATCAGTCTTTATTAAGTTAAGTAAGACTGAGATATTTAAATCCGCTGATGGCTTTGCTATATTTTTTAAATATTGGCTTAAATGAAAACATTCTGTTTTGAGCTCATATGCATTAATGTCTTCGTGATAAAATTCTGCAAATTCGTTGCATTTTTTGGTCAATTCGTCAGATTCGATTGTTGTTAACTGACAAAGAAAACTAAATCGATTATCAATTTCTTTGTATGCTGCCGAACGTTTTTTTAAATGTGTAATTAATGTGTCAATTACGGGAATGAAAGTATCTACACGAAACTTTTCCTTGCCTCTCAATTGGAGAGTCTCTGATGATGATGGTCCTTCAAAAAAAGTGAGGCGTGAGCTGAGAATTCTTTTTCTTTCAAATTTATCTTTGTAATCAGCACCTGGATTTTTTTCTTTAGCAGCCGTTTCATAATGATCAAAATTATTGCGTGCGTTATTAACATAACTGATCAGAGATTCGTAAAGTTTTGTCACAACGTCCATAGTCATAGTGCTATTCTGTAAACTTAGACTTGTTTTATTCATAATTCCCAAAATATCATTCCATATTTCCGTCAGTAGAGCAGTCTCAAATTTTTCCATTTTTTTTACTAAGCTTTGGGCTTCGTTTCTAGTGTCTCCTGGTTGATTGATGTCACTTGCGATGAAGGATAATGCTTCAGAAATATTTAAATAACCATTTTGCAAAGCATTAATAGCATTGGCATGTGCGGACCATCTGGTTTGCGAAAGGGACTTCAGGACTCTATTTACACCTAAATGCTCTGTCAAAATTTGCCAGCGTTTGGTCGAAGCTGAGAAAAAATTATACAATTTTTGAACAAATTGGAAGAATGCTACTACTTCAGTAATGCATTCAACAGCTTGAACACCCACTAAATTAAGCGAATGTGCCGCACATGGAACGTAAATTGCATATTCGCATACTTCTTTTATTCTAGACTGGACACCAGAGTACTTTCCAGACATATTTGACGCATTGTCGTAGCTCTGTCCGCGGCAATCTTTTATGGGGATATCAAGGCTTTCAAAAAAGTTTAAAATGGTATCTGCTATATATTGCGCATCATGTCCATCCATAGGCAAAAATTGCAAAAATCTCTCAATAGGCTGTCCATCTTTTACGTATCTAACGATGAAAGTGAGCTGGTCAACATGGGACAGATCAGGCGTAGAATCTACGCTAATAGAGTAATATTTCGCTGATTTCAGTTCGTTGACTATTGTTTTTAAAACTCGCTGTCCCATTAAATTAATAAATTCGTTACAAATATTTGCAGATAAATATGATACACTTCCTTTTCCACGATTTCCGCAGTTTTGTATGTGATTAGCAAGAAAAGGATCAAATTCACTAATCAGTTCTAAGCATCCCAAATAATTTCCATTATTTTGCGATCTAAGTATCTCATTATCACCACGAAAAGCAAGACCTCTTGAAGCTAAAAATTTTACTACTGCAACAACCCTCCTAAGGACATTTTTCCAATAGCTAATTTCTGTATTATATTGGGACAACAACTCACTATCAATTCGTCCAGTAATTTTCATTCTTGTCACATAATTCATCATAGATTGCCTGTGTTGCAAACTGTTCTCATGCTCCATCAATAAGTTACTTATATGCTTCCAATCCTTATATCCATTTGGAGAACTCAAATTATTACCAATAGTGGTATTAAAGAGACGGCAGCAATAACAGTACACAGATTTCTTTGTTGGAGAATAAAGAAGCCATTTTCTGTCCAAAGACTCACCATTCTTCAATTTACGAGTAAAAACATTTTTTGTCAAGTATCTAGTTTTGGTTTTACCGCTTGAATCTGGAAAACTTGTAGAAGTTTCGGAGAAATCGTAATGTTTATTTTGGAAAAACTCTGGCCCTTTTCGAATCCAAATATTACGGACTTCTTCCGTTAAAATGTCATCACAGTACTGACCAGGGTCATTAGATACAGATACATTCTCCAAGTTTGCAATTATTAACTCACAGTTGCTCGAAGTCGAGAGTTCAGCGATTGATGTGTGTTTGTCATTTTCGTTACACGTAATAACCTCTTTTTCCTGGTTATTCTCAGAGGTATTTTTATCTTGAGGTGATGATGATGAACAACTCCCCGACTTATTTGTTTCTTCCACCGTAAAAAATGACGTAAGCTTTGGAAGTTTTTCCGTGATTTCTTTTTGAGCTAAAACTTTTTTTCTCTTTTGTGAACCACTTAGATATGTTCTTTTCGACATAATGAAATAATATTTAAACGAACAAATCAATAGTTCTATTAATTTTACCCAAATTACATTAAACAAAATTAAATCACGACACTTCTGTGAAAATAAGTGATATAATAAGTAATAACTTTAGGTAAAAAGTTCCGACTGAAAGTTTTTCATAATTTATCCGGGGATTCCCCCAAGCCCCAACCATAGACAAAGTCGACATTTTTTATGGTCGCTTGAATTTGGCATTGGAGCGGTTTGCATGGATGATCGCTAGATGGTGTTCTTAGTAAATTAGGTAGGATGCGTTCAGAAATACTTTTAAATTACTGAATAACTGAATAAAAAATCAAATGATATGTAACTTGAAAATAGACATTATAGACTCTAGATTATAAAATTTATAAACTCAAGTAAATGTCTGGTAAGTTATATCAGACCAAAAACAGCCCTTTAGTACAGCCAAAAAGCGCACTAAGTTTAAATTAAGCAAGAAGCTACCGTGTCTATATACCGCACACAACCGAGACCCTGTAGGCTTGATGTCACTCAAATTCATATAAATATATTGATTCGAATAAATCTGAATATAATCGATATTCGGGCATTGAGAAAAGTGTAATGAGTATTTTGAGATTAAATGTGAGAGAAATTGTCGGCCCTTCGGGGCCCTCTGAGGATGGGGGCCCTGGGCACTGGCCCCTTGTGCCCTTATGGTAAAGACGGTACTGCCCGCAAGTGCAAGTCAAGTATAGACGACTGGCGTTCAAAAGGTAACAAATGTGGATATAATTATGTGACGTCTGCTTGCCTACCACTTTATAGGATCTTTTTTCTGTCAATGTACTCCTCGGTAATATATTTGTCAAACTCTCGTATTCCCGCTGACACACATTCATGGCAATGCAGTGTCTAGTTTTGAAAGGCCCATATACTGTGACATCGAGTGGTTGCAGTTTATGACTGCAGTGCGGTGGGTATATAACTATAATTATTAGGGAGGGTAATATTTTAATAAAAGAAAACGTCTATGATCAGTTTCAGTATTGTATTTCAATAAAATAATCAATTCCCGCTATTTACACAGCACTAGGTCTAGAGGTTTTCAAACACACATACAGGGTTTATTAATTTTAATTCACGAGAAAGCGACCCGTAATACCCATCACTAAAAGTATCAACTATTGGTTCACGACTTTTCGAAATTTATTTTTCTGTTTTTCATACAAGACTTATTCAAAAGTACATTGCCCTCAAATGATACTTTGTCAAACCGAAGTCAGCAAAATATGGCAGATAAGTAATGAAAATTAAAAGTTGGATTCAAATTTTAAATCTTTAATATTACGGTTACGAACAACATCCTGTTTAGACAAAAATCGTAGAAAAAATGTTGTTGCTTTCAGTGATTAGAAAAATCGACGTAAAATTTTTATATAGGTAAGTACAATAATTTATATATCTATCCAGGCTCAGACAAGGTGTAGTAAAAAAGTGTAACATACGCACCTGTTTTAGTAAAATAGTACGCGAAGTATGTGGGACGTTGGGCCTTGCTGACATCAGTGTTGCTGGCGTGCTTGATGTTTTCGTAGGTAGCTAAAATAAATGTGTAATACTTATGATCAGTTTTTTTGTATGTATGTATATATGTAATGAATATACATTTTAGCAGAAAACTTACCTGTGTAAAATAACTAAGCATTGTTGCTTTCTTCTTTGTTCACCTTGAACTCTTGTATAACATCGTTTATATGTTCTACAAACTTTTCTTTGTTTTTTAGTTTTTCTTTAGCCGTTTTCCAAATTTCGTTGGCATTTTTTTGGCACAATTGTGCTGGCAAGTTAGTATGACAGCTTTTATATGCCAAGAACAGCTGATGATGCAAATCTCCCGCTTTCGAGAACATTACGATATTTACTCACTCTTTAACAACACTGACAACAGCAATGTGCTTTTGTATAAACTCTAATGAATACTGACATCGATAATAAAATAAAAATCACGTACACACAGTTGAGGGATTCCCCGAAACATAAACGAAACGTTTGCCAACTTAGGAAACAAAAATAAAAGTAACGTACAATACAATCGAGGGATTCCCTGTAAAACATAAACGAAAAGGGTTGCCGATTTGGAAGATTCTAATTCCCTAGCTTTTTTATTAAAATAAAAAAATGTTACGTAACGCGTTGTTTAAATACTCCCCCTCCCGCCCTTGTAACGCACCGTAACGTTTTACAAGACCCCCCCTCCCCCCAAATTGTGTTACGTATTACTTGAATGCTCCCTATTCTGCCGCCAAGCAGTAGTGTGCAAACATTAGGGTTACTAAACTGGCTAGAAAATCAGCGTCTGTAAATAAGTCTCGATTGAAGGGGCTTATTCCTCCTACTCCTTTCCTCCTTTCGGATTGAATCCTGTAGAAGGATTCAATCCTTCTACAGCATTTGAAATATTGGCTGTCCTCATGTAAGCAGCATTGAACAAAGTAGCTACCTGATAAATAGTTATAGCCCTTGCCGGGTGGTTTAACATCCACTTTTCACACTCATTGGCATACTATTTTTTCAGCGGTGAAAAGAAACACCTATCAAGGGGTTGCATTTTATGCGTGCTGTGAGGTAGGATAGTCAGCACATGGATATTATTTTGTCTAAAAAATTTCACAGCTGCCGAAGATGTATGTGCTAAGTAATTATCTAAAACCAGAAGAACTGGATATGCATCTGTGGGCTTGACATGATATTTAAAATGATTTAGCCAATCCAAAAATAAATCTGTATTCATTCTACCACTCTCTGTTACGAAGCCTATTGAGTTGGCTGGAGCTCCATCTAATAATTCGGTCTTCATTCTCTTTCGCGGGAAAATAAAAGCAGGTGGTACATAATTTCCTGATGCACTCATTGCGCATACAACTGTAACATTGGTGCCTCTCTCTGCGCTACTTATTTTAATAACACAACGTTTCCCTTTAGAGCTTAATACTTTTGGGGCTTTATTTGGAACAGTTGTAAATCCGGATTCGTCCATATTGTAGATGTGACATGGCTCAAATTTATACTTTTCTTGCAGAGTTTCTAGTTGATCATAAAATCTATTTACTTGTGGCCTATTGAAGCCCATAGCTCGGGCAATACTTGTCGATGTAGGTTGCCGAAGGGAAATTCTATTAGCATGTCTCTTCATAAAATCTCGTACCCAATGTTTTCCAGCCATTTTTGTTTCGCGATTGAATTGGTGGGTATAATTATTTCTTTCGGCGTATTCGTAAACAGTTGACCTCATCTTTTTCATTGTCATACCATAAAACATTTCATCTAATTCTTTATGTGATAAATCAAGTTTTCTTCTACTTCCGGTGTGAAGGTGGCTCTATATCTACCTAAAGATGTTGCGACATCATCTCGCTTTAGTCTTTTTCTCAATGTAGACTCCGGCACTTCTAAAAGCTCAGCTACTTTTCTTTTACTTTTTCCCTCTTCAAATACCATCTTTTTAGCTAGATCTAATGTCTCTTGTGACCAATTAATTCTGTTTGTTTTCCGTTTATTCAACGCCATCTGAAAAAAAAACAGTTCACAAGAATGCGCAGTATCCCCAAGAGTACGAGTGCGCACTCATGCTGTGCGCGCTCTTGAGGAAATGTCAATACAAAAGTGAAATAGAACTAGTTACGCCATCTATGGAAATATAGTCGCAACAATCTCGTTGCTAGTAGGTAGTGAACAGTTTTAGACGTTTTATTATTAATTAACACATTCCCAACTGAAACTAATGTGCTACACAACATTCATAATACGAAATTACTTTAGCAAATTAGTACAAAATCAATAATCTTACTTTTTTCCACCACAATCCGTTTATTTTGCTCGAAACTTGTTATGGTTATCTCTTAACATCAGGAGAGCGTCTCGATCGTCTCATTACTTTTACATAAAAAAAAAAAATCACTTTATTAGAATTTATTTGCTTAAAATGCCAGCTATACTAAGCTTTGAAGCATCCGTATGCAATTCAGTTTTTAATTTGGGGTCCTTCTCAAGCTATGCCGCACGCTTCAGAGCCACCAGCTGCTGCCGCGCTTCCGCCGGCAACCCCACAATGATTCGCCGGGTAGCTTGTCGCTCCACCTTGTCCAATTTGACATCGCTTCTCTAAAAAAAATAACTAAATATATGTACTTAAGAAATATTCTATTTTTTTAATATACCTGCCATAATTAATAGTGTATACACAATATCTCTATAGTATGTGTGTAGTATTTGGTGTATTAGTATATACAAAAGTATAATTTTTTATTAAAATAATGTATATGTAAATAAACAGTACAATATTTTGTAAATTTTATCGTAAAAAAGTTTTTTTTTTAAATTGAAAAATTCTAATTAGATTTAAAAAATAAAGTTAGAAGCCCATGCGCTAAAAGGGTCCACACCAATTAAAATCAGATAACTAACAACAAAAAATCATATCTAATCATCGTAATGTTTGTGTGCACCATTATTTGATGACGTGAAACAGACGTTACGAGTAACTAATGGCGGCCCTTGCAAAAAATGTAAAATACGCAGTTGTTTCGTAACATCCAAGTAGCGGGAATGTATTAAAATGATTGTTTTGATGTGTTTGACCTATTTCAATAAATTAATAATAAAGAATTGAGCAAATAACTCGTAAAACTGGCTTTAAAATAACGATGTTTATAAAAAATATGGTGTTGATTTTTTATAGCATTTTTTATTTCGCTATATATTCTCATTTCACACTCTAAACTAGGGTTTCTCATTTCTCGACCTTTTTTATTTCCCGGAGCACGAGAATTCTCGACCACTATTTCCCGGGAATTCCCGGGTTGTCGAGAAATATGGAAATTTTCAAAAATATGTGTGATTTAACAATAAAACTACACTTTTTATGCAATATCCAACAACATTTATTAATCAATAACGTAAATAAACTCTTGCAAGATATTTTTATCATTATTTCTACAAACAATTATACAATAAGTAATAAAAAGTCTTTTTCTTAAGAAAAAATAAATAAAATATCTTCTAAAAACAATGTCATCATGTCACCACAATAAAACTTAGTACCACATACTAAATAATTTACTTTAGTCTCCGTCTGTACTACAAACTTTTCAATTACTTAACATAAAACGACAGTTTTTCAATTACTTATAAAAATAACAATCAGACTAGCTTAATAATTACGAGTAATAGTAAGGCACAGGTAGTTTAGTCTTTGTATCAACTTTTCAATATTTGTTATACATGGACAGTCTTTTCGTTACGTAAGTAAACATAAGAATCTAATAAATAATCAAAAATCTTAAGACTAATTACAATCACAATTATTTAAATGTAAAATTATACAATCACAATCACAATTAAGCGGAAACTGCTTCAAAAGCTAGCCCACTGTCTTTTTATTATTAAGAAAATAAGCCTTTAAAAATACGAGGGCATTTATAGCATCATCTGACAATCGGTTTCGTATTTTTGTCACAAAGTTTCCAGACAAGGAGAAAACCCGTTCATTTTCTGTCGTCGTAGGCTTTACTGACATAACAGCTTTATACAAGTTTTCTAGATTTGGTGTTCTTTTGCCAGTTGATTCATATAACTGAAATTCTTTTCTAATCAAGCTTTTTGTTAAAACAGTTTCAATATTGCTCGTAGTGTCTGTGGCTGCCATTTCTATAGCCTGTTTTAGTTTCTGCTCAAAGGATGTGGCTTGCTCGAGTTGTTCGTTTTCTGATGTCTGTATTAGAGTGTCATTTTCATCTGAATTAGAGCTGCTAGGAAATAATCTATTGTACAGTTCTTCTGTAAATCGTATCAAAGCTGTTTTATTGCAAATGCGTGTACTATTTTCATTATAGTTCTGAAATATTGTTGGGTTGTGAAGATATTTAATTAATGTAATCAAGTTAATATTGCGCCTATTTTCAATTTTACTCATCAAATGGTTCACGAACGTTGCGGCTAAATTGTTTTCCATAGTCTTTAACTTATTTATCAGCACGTCTATTATTGCCTCCGATGTCAAAATAGTAGCATCTTTCCTCGATAACGCTTCAACAGACAACTTAACCGGGTGTAAAACTACCAACAATGACTCTAAAACATCAATGTTGTCGTCTCGCCACATTGAGGACATATTTAAATCGATCAATGCCTTTTTAACTGCATTTTTCAGTTTAAGAAATCGTTCCACCATCTGCATCATCGAGTTCCATCTTGTACGGATATCTAATAATAAATTCAACTCATGGCCGATTTCTTCTTTGACGTATTTTTGCAGCGTGATGTTTTTCAAAGGACTCTTCCGAAATAATTTGACCAAGGCTCGTGTCTCTTTCAAAACTTTGTTGATATTTTGGGTATATTGTGGTGCATTATTTGTTATATCGGGATTTAACTCGCCATCGTCGAATAAAAAAATCTCATCATCATCATCACTGTCACTGTCTTGTCCAGAAATGTTTTGTTCTAAAGCTTGATTTGTTGGTTCAGTAACATCAACTTCGCTCGTATCGTTTTTGTTGCAAAATGTGGCCAACACAGATAAATGGATAGCGTGATTTAAGCATAGGACCATTTCAGCTGGGCTTTCGCGTCCGAACTTCACCATGACGTTTGGTCCATCACTAGTCACAGCTACGACGTCTTGTTCAAAGCACAATCCAAACTCTTTTAAGCGATCTTCTACGATTTGCCTCGTCTCCGTTGCTCTACATTGACCAGGTATGAAAACAAGTCCTAAATTATGAACCGATCCGTCTGCGTGATGGAGACAAAGGTTGAAATACCTTCGATTTCTCAAACTTGTCCACTCATTGATACTCAGACTGAATCGAGCTGATTGGTCGTTACGTTGTTTGCGCAAAAAAGTAATGGTTTCTTTCTTTTTCTCTTCATAAAATTGAAGTATTAACTTCATGACTCCAGACTCATTTTTAGGTAGCCTGAAACCTCTTTGCTCTAAAGATTCTCTTATGAAATCACTCCTTGCAATTTGGCGAATTGTGAGGCCATCTTTTGCTGCTAATATGGAAATTATTTCCCCGAGAGACTGTTTATGTTTCGGTTGAAATGAAAGGGTCTGTTGAACTGACGTCTTGGGTTTTTTTGGAGCCGACGGCTGCGCGTCTTCAGCACCAGTAGTTCCAGTGTCACAGCTGGCTGAAGTAGATGGCATTGGTTCCTCTGTTTCACTTTGAGATTTTATCGAAATCTTATGTATATGTTCAAGATGCCTCACTAGCCCGCTTGTATTTGAACCTTTAATTGAAATCTTTTTGGGACATTTGAGGCATTGTGCGGCTTGTATGGACGGCGACCTATCATCTTTAATTTTGTTGAAATATTTCCACACTTTAGATTTCTCCATCTTCGAACTGTTAAACAAAAAATAATACAGGTAAATAGTTACTCATTTTACTTTTAGGGAGAAATACGAAACGCACCAAAACATAAAAGTAAAAATAGGAGAGCCAAGTTCAAGTACTGTAACTAATAGTGCTCAGCTACTTTTTTTACTGGCTGTACCAACTACGTAACATATTCAATTACCCAAAATTACAGTAGACTTATTTTGTAGCTATTTTGGATGTATAAAACGAAATTCATTTGTTATATAATTCAGATTTAGTAAATAATATACTTTATATGTCATTCTTGAACTTGGCTCTTTGACACGCTCGTGTATTTAAACTGAACTCAAACGATCATGTATTTTGTTCAATACTACAAATAACCATATAAGAATTGGAATAAAACGGACGAAGCAATATAATTATACTAGTCTATAAAAAGAAAGTAAATTACTTACTTTAGAGAAGACGTCTGCTAAATTTTACACTAACTCGCTCCGAGAGCGACGCACACACGCTCCGCCGCCGACTTCAAAATGGCGTGTACTAAACTACAAACGAACAATACGGGGTGGGGGAGGGGCAGTGCCGATCACTCACACACTGCGCGGCAGAGCCGCGCGCGAGCGCAAGCGCGTTATTAAGTTTTTAAATTTTTGACTGAATTTCTCGACTTCTCGATTTCTCGGCCACTTTTTTCTCGTCTCGAGTAAGGCAAAATTTCCCGGGAATTCTCGATTCGAGAACTCTCGAAGAGAAACCCTACTCTAAACGAAAGAAATGTATGGATATTCGTAAAGTATTAATCCTAAGGATAATTTTGATATATAACAATAATACAAAGGGATAGTAATTAAACAATACTAACATTGTAAACATCTTGACACTTCACATAAACAAAGACTCCATGAACGTCACTGAGAATATTTTTTATAGGTGTTAGGGTCGTACTTATCTACAGGTATTACATTTCTATTGAAAGGATGAATGCCACCTTTTTTGAAGCCATTTATTATGATTCGCCTTGAGCAGTTGTGCCATATTTCGGCGAACATTTCTGCGAATTCTTTTTTTTTGTAATTTGCGGCCAACATTTTCTCGCTGCCACCACACTAACTTGGCATCCCATGAAATTTTTACCGATTTAAATACAGCCAGATCTAAAGGCTGTAGAAGATGCGAAGTGTGTGGAGGCAACTTTAATATTGTCACATCGTTTTTAATAGCCAATTCCACTACGTTTACGTCCACATGAGTACTATGCCCATCATAGATGAGTAATGCAGGCCTTTCGTCACCCAAGCTCGGTATAAAAATGTCTTTTATATAGTTGTAAAATATTTGGCTCTCCATCCATCCTCTTTTACTAGCTGCGTATGATATATCAAAGTCATAATCATCTTTTTTTTCGGCCATCCATTGATCCCATATGTGTTTGCCCTTATACACGACCAACGGTGTCAGTTTTTTGCCATCGGCATTAACAGCTGTTAATACCGTAATGTTTTCTTTACCAGAACCATAAGTGGTTCTAGAGCATGGCAATCCAATACCGCCTACAACTTTAGTCTTGGACGGATCGAGTGAAACTGATGTTTCATCTAAATTCCATATTTTATTGGGGCTGTCCCGTATATCTAGTTCGCTAAGAGTTTGATCTAACAAATCAAAGTATTCATTGATTAAAAACGGGTCAGTGTTTTTTTTTTGGTACGTACTCGACTGACTGCGGCTTTTTTATTGACAGTCTGTGGCGATTTCGGAAACCAATGAACCAGTCTGGACCTGGTCTGTTGCTATTAAATGGAGTTTTTATTTTGCTGAGTCTCACGTACTCTGCAACAATATCAAGGACTTCTTCTCTCGAAAGACCAAACCCCCACTTTTCTAAAGCTCTTAAACTACTTGCCAGCTTTTGCTCGTCTTGGAATGGGATAGCCGTAGATCTACCCAAAGTCTTGCTATTCAAGCCAGTTTTTTTTTTCGCACGGTCATGAAGGGTAGATATCGGTATCTCATATTTCTTAGCTGCTGCATAAATTAAAAGTTTATTACTTTCTATTTCTTCTACTGCTGATATTAAATCACTTGGCGTGTAACATGTGGCACGAAGGGATTTTCTCACATATAATCGCGGCATTGTAATCCTGAAAATATAAAGATAAGATTTTGTTTCGATATTTTATAGGCATACCAACCTACATAATTTTATTTGCACATGAATATTGAAAAATAGAAATACTCACGAACATAATCGAACAGACTCTTCAATGAATACTTTGATATTAATGTTTCTTTTCTGTAAATCATCCAAATATGATCTGGTGGTGCTGGAAAAAGTCAATAAAAAACAATGTTTATCATCATATCAGCCTGTAGCTGTCCACTGCTGAACTGAGGGCCTAGACAAATGGCATTCGCTACATAACGATTCCATTTCTACATTTCCTATCGCATTAACGATAACGCAATTTTATTGGTAGACAAAGCAACATTCGTTCAGTGATCGCTAATGCGATTCGTTTATTAGACAACTCTACCTTTTGTCTATGGTCTATCGTTACTTGAACGAATTAAACGTCAGATTTAGTGATGTGCCGATTCGATTATTTTAGTAATCGATATATCGATTATGCGCCCGAACATAATCGATTATTAATCGATTACTAATCGATTATGCCTATTTTTATTTATTTTTAAATTTAGCAATATAACATGATGATTAATGAGATAACTATGATCAACTTGACCTATACTTAGTACGAGTAAAAAATAAAAATTAGCACTAGTATTTTATAATTTTATTTAGTAACTTAGTTTTACAGCAATGACCAATTTGCGTTTAAAAATATTATGTAATCGAGATGTTTGGGCAGTAGCCGGTTTCTCCTTAAATTTGTCACTTGTCCGGTTTTAGAGAATATCCTTTCCGATGGAACTGACGTAGCTGGAATACAGGAGTATTTTAAGTGTAGTTTGTATAAATTGTCATTATTCGTTTTCATGCCTTTCCAATATATTAAAGGATTGCTTTTTCTATCAAGTAACGGCAACTCTAGGTACTGACGTAAAGTTATTATATTCTCCGTTGAAGCAGTTGTGACTAAGTTTGATTTTTTTGTCTCAAAATGGTCCCAAATGGATTGTTTTCTTGTTTGTTCCTGATGTACTTCCTCTTCTATTGCTGGTTCACTGGTTTCTTCAGCTTTGTTTCTAAGAAAGGTGAGTTCATCTAAGCAGCGTTGTTGAGCACTGGTGGCATTACTATCTAAGCCGAACCCGACCTTCTTGAAACGGGGATCCAAAAGACAAGCAATTCCAACATGTTTATTGCTTTCTAAGGAACCAAGTCGTCTCTGTATCACATCGTGCAATGTTTCTTTTAGTTGCGTTCCAATTGATGTTTCGACGTTAGGCAAATTCAAATTATATTGTAGTCCTCGTATCAGTGGAATCACCAATGCCATTGTGGGATATTTTTCTCCGGATAATTGTTCTGTGATTTCTTCAACATTTTTTAACAGAATTACACAATCTGCTAATACCTTCCATTCATTGTAGTCAAGATTTTCAGGAGCGTTGTTAATTTCACTCAAAGTAACTGTGAGTGCTGCCTTAACTTCACATAACCTTGCGAACATAATACTAACACTATTCCATCTTGTTTCTACGTCTTGTTTCAATTTCAGCAGTTTCATATTCATATTTTCTTGTATTTTGGACAGATGTGCAGTACTTTTGGCACTATGACGAAAGTGACCGACTATTCGTCTGCATTTCTGAATGATATTCTGAAGACTATGATTTTCATTCAAAGCTTCTTTAACGCTTAAATTCAGAGTGTGTGCAATACACGGATGATGGTGTTTTCGAAGCACTTGATTTATAGCTTTTTTCATGTTGGCACCGTTATCGGACACAATGGTTACAATTTTTTCTTGAACACCAAAATCTTCAAATATTTCTTGTAGAATTTCTGCAATGTTTTCGCCAGTATTCGGATTTAAAAGTTCTCTTGTAGCAAGGACTAATGACTGCAATTCATCATTGTAGATGCAATGGCAAGTGACCGTGATATAAGACTTATTTGAATCAGATGTCCATATGTCTGTTGTGATAGCCAAGAATTCTATAGAACTTAAAATTTCTTTTATTCGTGTACATCCTTTTTCATAATATTTACACAAGATAGATTGAGTCAAACATTTTCTGCTTGGAGGTTCGTAAATTGTATCAACTCCAGTAATTTCTTTTTGCAATGTCTTTATAAATTTTAAAAATCCTGTATTTTCTACTATCTGCAGTGGTTGGAAATCTTCACAAATCATTTGCAAAAGAGCAGTGTCAATATTATTTCTCTGATTCTGACTAAGTTGCCTTGTGACTATTGTTGTAGACAATGTACATTGTTTAAACTTTTTGGTCCTAGGCTCGACTTCGTCTTTCGTCGTCGTTTCAGGTTGGTCGGTATTTTTGCTTGTGGAAGGCCTCTCATCTTCAAGTAAATGAATGCGTTTCAGGTGTTCACGAAGATTTGTCGTGTTCCCGCAGAATTTGAGAGTCTTATTACACAGATTACATGATGCTTCTTGATTCGATTTCGTAAAATGTGCCCACACGTAACTAGAACTCTCACGTCGCTTCATTCCAAAATAAACGTTAAGCACTTTAAATAAATTTTAATATTACGCACGTCTAACACTCTCGAGGACTTTCTTATGTTTGGCGGTAAATAAACTTGTAAAATTTGAATTTGTCTACTCAAAAGTAGATTGGGAAAACCCCTAATAGAAATGAAACATTTATATAAGAAAGTCCCTATAGTAAAAAAGAAAAATGCAGGCATTTTATATGGGGAATCCCCAGTTTTACCACTGAACGTTTTGAATGTAAATATAAACCGTATAGCGTATGGTATTTTACTTGGGAAGTCCCTCTCACAGATTTATTATTTAAGGTTGGGATAGATTGAACGATAAAAGCTAATTTTTAATGTCACTGTCAGAAAAAATCGATAACTATCGATCATTCCAATGATAATCGATTACGGTCGATTAACTAAATAGTCGATTAATCGATTATTAGTAATCGATTTAGCACATCACTAGTCAGATTCCGCGCGCCATTGTTCGTTGTCAACACCGCACACGAAATTTTTTAAAGTTTTTAAAAGTTTGTTAAATTTTGTTTTGTGACTGAATCGTCAATAAAATATTTGGTAAGTTATAAAAAAATAATACTGTGAATACGCAAAGTTAAATAAATATGATTTCGCATGAGAGTCGCACAAAATATGAAAATCTCTTTTTGCGCGTTTTTACAGATGGACTCAAGAGTACGCACTAGCGGACAACAGTTCGCAACTCTTTTGGAATACATGGAAAGGTAAAATATTTATTTATTCCTGAAATACCTGGACCAGTCACCATCCAGTCACTGGACTACTAATAATAGTATTCATTCATATTATTTATTTGCGTATATAAAGTAGTTGGAAGATGTACATTAATTGAACACCATATTCTGCCTTTCGGCATGCAATATCTTTGACTTATTACCTATTGTTAAGTTAGTAAATAATTTAATAGTTGCGCGCAGTTTTAAGAGTTGCACAATGTCTTCTTAACGTGATACAATGATTCTTTAGTTTACATTTACCTAATGAGGTCAATGAGGGATCTAATGTGTTTACTTTACATAAAATAAAAGCGCTCTTTGTTCTTTTACATTCCAGTCACGGTGATCTTGCTAAGCCACAGCTTGGTGTTCAAGGGCGCTTAAAGACTGATCGCTTATGGCTCCAATTAGCCAACGCCTTCAAATTCTGTCGGTGATGGTGTAAATAGGATTCCCGACAAATGGAAAAAGGTATAAACTTTTTATGTATCACATTTATTTCTAATAATAATACTACATTATATGAAGTTAATATACTATTTATTAGCAGATACAGAACAAAGAAAAAGCGAATTACCATTAATAGTGAAATAAAATAACAAATGCTATAATAGCTTAAAACTAATTAAATAATCCACCCCTGACCGTTTCCGGTACAAATTTGCCCAAAATAATACTTATTTTTTCACTAACTATAATTATGTCTATTTAAGGTGTGGGCTGATTGGAAGTCCAAAACGAAAAACACAGCATGCTAGTGTTATCTTGCTAGCAACACTTGGATGTTTGTGAAGCCTGAGAAGAACTCTGCCTTTCAGCAAACATCTCCAGCGTGATTTCAGCAAACCAAAGCAACACTCAATCAAGTTCCTGGCTAGTTACATGGCGCGATGTATATATCTCTGCTTGAGATCCAGGTGCAGCATCTAACACGGGCGTCATCAGTCAGGGCCGCAGTTGATAGCCAGAGTCACCTGAAACAAATACATAACATTATAACATTCAATTATGTCAATCTGATTTAAAATAAACTAACACAAAATATCCTAAAGTTTCATTTGCAATCCAGTGGTAAACTATTTCGAGGATAAAAATAGTAGATGTCTTTATTTATGGTAAGTAGAAGCTATTTCCAATAAGGTTTAATTTTATTTCATGAATTTTAATTTAGTGAACAGTATTGGTTGTGCTATTGTTGAGTTAAAGTTACAAAATTCTAATATTAATGATTAAGAAATTTATTATTGAACTGTTTTTTGTTAAATATTAAAATAAACTAAATCTGTAGAGTTGTGATGGTATGATAAAGCTACAAAAATACATATAACTATCATCATAGGTAATGTTAAGATATAAATTTCACTAACAAAATCTTAAGCACAACTAACTATTACATTACTTGATTCTGATTAGCTTTTTTAGTGAAGTTCTGGTTTGAGAGCTGAAGGGTGTGGGTTTGACTCAGGACTGACATTTGTGTGATAAACATCAATAAATCATTGATTGTTCGGTATATTTTAGAAGTATTTACAATTGCAAAAAGGCTTATATGTATCCTATCAACTATCTGATTCCCATAGAGCAAGTTTTCTTGGTTTGGGGATAGATGATGCTGTGTGAATGTCCTCATTTTATTTTTGGTGTTCAAAAACAAATATTTTATTAATGACACCAAAGTTACAAGACATATTGCCATTAATTTTTAAAGATAACATTTAATTTAACAAAATGTCAGTAGAAACATAATAATAGTATGTAATAGTGCAAAAATTGTTAACTGTAATAATAAAATAGATGTCTCACCTAGTAACCAAACATGTTATCTACTCTGGTGAAGTCTACGCATGTATGCCTCTAGTTCACTAGCAGACCATGTGTATGAATCATGTGTATCTCCACCAAACTTAGAATTGACATTTATTATTTCTAGGTTGTGATTGCAAACCTGTAAACAGAAAACTTAGTTATATTGTGAACAAAATACAAGTTTATTTTAAATAAATAATTTAGGTGATGTTTTACTTTCTTCACATGATCAAATAATTTTCTAAACATACCTACCTATTAGAACTACATTTTTCTTTCCAATGAATACCTAAATACTACAAACTCACCATCTGAACATTTAATGAGTGATACCCTTTTCTGTTATAATATAATTTATAATATATTTATTTATTTATTCATCAGTAACAGGCTTCACAATTGCTATATGAGTGCAATCAATGCAGCCTATGATTTCAGGTAAATTATACCTCCTTTGAAATCTGGAAAAAACATACAAATCCTTATCGTGCATCAGGAAGAGTGTATTAAACATAGGATATTTTTTTTATTATTAAACACAGAATATTTTCTTTTACTTCATCATCAGGTTAGGTAATATTGTGAAATAAAATGCATGATCCCTAACTTAACATGAAATCCACTTACTCTTCTTTAATACGGCACCTTTCTCTCTGGGTTTGACGAAAAACAATCCACTTTTTTATCATGTTTGGGTGGTTGAGAGCTTGCACGACCTCGCTGATACGACGACTTGTTGTCCTTTGAGTTAAGTGCTGTATTATACCAACTACTCTTTGAACCTGTAGCAAAGAAGCTAAGGGCACAAAGCACCTGAAACATAATAAATAATGCTATGACCTAGATATGTACATACTTAATTAAAACTGTATTTATTAGTGAAACAAAAACATTCATAACTTTACAGACTGCTTACCTTTGTTTCTACGGAGATCTCTGTAGACCCTTTCAATGGGGTCAAAGCTTTTAATGATCGGCAAAGCATTTTAAATACAGCTTTGCTAAGCCTAAAATGCTCAATGAACAAAGATTCCGGCATCTCATCAACACTTTCCATTTGTTGCCGAGAGCGGAATCTTCTCTGGCGTCTAAGCCAGACACTTTCGTTTTGGGCTGCCCAAAGTAATCGCAGCGTATGCATTTTATATTGTTTTTAATTTAAAAAATCAACACAGCACAAATCAATAACCGAACACTGCCTACAAAAATCGCTATTTTGTTTTGATACGATTCGATTTCTACAGGGTCTTGGCAGTCGTTAGTGGTTCCACCAATCAAGTCGCAAACTAGCAATAACGATTGTCAAAAGTGCCACTTGGCTACGCATTTCTATGAAACTAAAGGTACAGTTACACATGCTCATTACTAGCACGAAAGCATGCCACTATTGAGCAATTGCTACTTAGTGGTATGTGTGTCGAAACATTGCTAATAATTAGCATGCTAATTACGAGTATGCTCAAAAATCGACGGCCGTGCGATTTTTGGGCATGCTACCTGCGGCGCGGGTGGAAGGGGGCGTGCTTTTAGCGCGTGTGAACAGGTTTGCTTATTGAGCATGCTAGTAGCGATCAGTCGTTTGCGCGTGCACAATTTCGCGCCAAAAATGTCTCGCTGGGGCGATGAAAAAACGTTGAAATTTGTAATTTTATATCGGAACAACGAGTGCCTATGGAATCCGCATATACCACAGTACAAAAACAATATTGCAAGAAATAATGCATATCAAGATTTATTAACCAACATGGACGATCCTACTTTGACTGTGAAAATTATAAAATCAAAAATCAAGAACTTGAGGTCCGTTTACCACAGCGAATTAAAAAAAATTGAGAATTCCAAGCGATCCGGTTCTGGTGCCGCTACTGTGTACAACCCATCCATGTCTTGGTTTCACGAAATGCATTCTTTCCTTGGGGACACTGGCGATTACAGGGACCCTATTTCTATGGAATTGGTGAGTTTTGGTTTACAATACTTAAATAAAAATGCACGTAACTGTTAGTAACACACAATTATTTAATATCATAGAATAAGTAGTACAGCATTTTCTATGTATTAATTTAAATCATATGGCCTTGCCACGGTACCGCCTCTGTAGTTTCAAAGAGCTGCGCATAGGTGTCTCTTATCGCTCCTGCCTGTCGAGAAGCGTGGTTAGCGTAGCGTGTAGGTGGTAAGCCTTCCAAAGCAGTCCGTAGTTGTGCCCTCCATGATCCTGGTACCACAACACGTTGTTGTGTATCTTCAAAGTCGACGCATCTTTGCGTGATGTACATATCAGATGTTTTCCGAAGCCAATTGTGTAAAGAGCAGGCAGCTAATGTAATTCTATCGACATTTTTGGGGGCCATATCTATGGCATCCATAAAAACTCGAAATCGTGTCACTAAAATACCAAACGCATTTTCAACGATTCGTCTGGCTCTCGATAAACGGTAGTTAAATATCTTTTCTTTACGCGTTGGAGTTGTTCGATAGGGCTTCATAAGGTATAACTTTAGAGGAAAAGCAGCGTCTGCCACAATAACTGATTGGTCCGGAAAATTGAGAGTATTATTTTCCAAAGCTTGTGCTAAATTAGATTTTTGATAAACACCTCCATCAGAAGCTCTACCATTAGTCCCAACATTTACGTATGAAAAACAATAGTCATCATCAACTAATGCCAGAAGTATGATGCTATGAGCGCCCTTGTAGTTATAGTAGTCAGAAGTATCATCAGGGGCGAATATATTTATATGTTTGCCATCCAACGCTCCAACACAACCTGGAAAGTTCCATTTAGTTCTAAATCCATGTTCAATGCGTTTCCAATCTTCAGAACCAGGAATCTGTAAAAAAAACAAATAAGTATTTTATAAACTTAATAGATTTTTTTTACAGAGAGACGAGCCATCGCAAGATTCACAACCAAGTGACGCTGTTTCATATTCAAACTCGTTGACGCCGCAATCGATGAATGTGTTATCACCCTCTCCTAGTCCAACTACAGAAGATCGATCACAATCGCGTTCATCTAATAACTCATCAACACGACGTAGAAAAAGAAGCTTACAAGAAGAACCCATTACATATGCTCTCGATCGTTTACAAAATATTAGTTCTGCGATAAATGCACCGCCTAATTACGACGAATTCCATTATTTTGCTCAAAATGTTGCAGCTCAATTGCGAACTCTACCATTGTACGACGCATTAGATGTACAACATGAGATCCAAACAATTCTGACTGCAGCAAGACGTCGACGCCAGTACCCAAATTTGTCTCCCTTTACACAAACAATGACTTTCATACCTCCCAGTACAAACACAAATACAGTCACTTACACACCTCCTACTACAAACACACAGACAATGACTTTCATACCTCCCAGTACAAACACAAATACAGTCACTTACACACTTCCTTACGCGTTATCCCAATCAGATTCTACTGTCCCTGAAGAAGATTTGTTGAACAAAGCATGGAAAATGTGTTAAAGTTAAATTTAGTTTAGTAAGTTTTTAATCTAGATTTTAAACAATAAATACTTGATCTAAACTAATAATCACTGGTTTACTTTACTTACCCGCATATAATCCTTCAGAGCATTGTATATTGCATCACACACTTCAGGTATAAATAGAGATATAGTAGACCTTGCAACTCTGTGAAGTGCTTCTAATGTGTATAACGAATCTCCAGTTGCTAGATACCTCAATGTCACTTCCAGTTTCACTTTTGGTGGAATAGCATTTCGCATGTGTGTATCTTGTTTCTTTATAGCGCTTTCAACTTTAGATAGTAACTCGTCAAACTGATGCGGTAACATGCGCAAATGATTTTTGTAACCATCAATATCTTCTTCTCGCATTTCTACTAGCAATCGAGTACTTGCTCCAAGTTGTTCCCTTCTACTTAGCCAATCACGGACCCAAATCTTCCTATTCCTTTTACATTGGTTTTTTCTCTTTCTACCTGAGAGAAGTCTTCGGATGCATTGCAACGATAGCAAAAGAATAACTTTATACTTTAAGAGAATACACCAAGGGCTAGAGAAATGAAAAATAGGTATTTGTAAAATCTATTGCTGTCGCGCGGTGCCCGACCAAGCAGCTATCAATGTGTGAGTGTGACTGTCAATGTTTGCGTGGCATACCGCGCTGCGCCGCCGCCGCCCCGCCCCACCGTCCACGCTCCCAGATTGCTTGCAGATGCAGTCGGCAAGTTGATTTCGGCGTTTGCGGAACATTTGTTCGTGTTATTATTATATTACCTACCTGCACTTTATTTGACTCAGGCTTGTTTACTGGACTTGCTTGTTTCTTTACTTGACTGTTTTGACTCGGCTTGTGTATTGAATTTTGAGAGATCGAACGGAGATAAACCGTAGGTAAGGAATTTTTGAATTATATAATTTGGTAGCTAGCTTTCTGTGTTTACATACCTACGCTATTGTTTACGTATCCACTTTTACTTTATTGAGATGAATAAAACTTCACGTAGGCTAAAAAGATACTTGCAATCAATCAATCTGTTCAGGACGACTATAGCTAGACATAGGGATAGCGATATATAATAGTTACATAGTCATATAGCATAGTTCCAGTTGTAATACAACACATAGAATTGTATAGAACTAACTTTTCGATAGATATAGAATAGTATGGAATATTCTAGAACAATATAGAACTTTCGGGAAAGTTCTAGAATAATAGTATAGTCAACCGAAAAAACTAGAAACTGCCAGAAAGATGTAGAACATTCTAGAAAGTTAAGTAGAACTTTCTGGAAAACTCATTGTATTATAGTACGGCAGTTCGAACACTCTGGAAAAGTTAGAGAATGCAATAAATAAAGATCGCAGATAGAACATTCGTTATAGGTGGATGGAGAATATTCCAGAAAATTATAGATTATCTCGCTCGGGATATAAATAGGGTCAGACCCGCCGACCGAGTCAGTTATCTACTAACTATCGAACAGTGAACATTGCGAATACAAGGGAAAATAGAAGAAGTACTCCTCCACCTCTGGCGTTATAGTGTTCTCTCTAAGAAGTTTCTGGTGTTTTATTGTCAGAAGCACTGACCAATCCAGCAATCGGTACGCACGTGGCCATCATCATAGTTTATACAGTCCACTTCGCTTAAGCCACACATACCGCGTACACAATCGGTCATTTATTTTGTGAAAATAGGTTACAGAGAAGGTGTTATTATTATTACATGTAGGTAATATTGTAACATGTAATGGGATCGTCGGATTGGGATCAAACCTGTAATGACGATGTCAGATGTGTTTAATTGAAATTATTATCACCACATAGTCTAAATCTAATCTAATCTAATAAGTACTCAATATTTTTGTTACAGATAAACCCTCACTTTGTTTAAAATGGGCAAAAGAAAAGGGAATAAAAAGCGTTTATATTTATCAGCTAAAAGAAAAAAACATCACTTTAGTATAAAGCGTCAGATACATTTCGCACCGCGTACAATCACCAGGTTGGTATTTTTTTTTGAGTTCCCTACTACCTACCCTTATAAGATCACTTTATGATCTGTCTGTCTGGCAGTCTGCTGCTGAATATTTTTTTATGTTTGCAAAGTAATAAGACCACCTCTTACCTACTATTTACGCTAGGCCCAATGTTTAGTTAAAATAATGAATTCTGTTTTTATATTTTTTACAGTGATGAAAATAAGGAAAACTCAGGTACTTCATCGCAAATACGTGAAACTTTCAAGGAGAATCGTGACGTATTTGAAGGAAATGCAAGCTCTTCCTCAGAGTCTACACTTTCTGATTTGAATCTTGATGCTGATGATAACAATTTAGATGAAACTGTTCAGGATGAAGAATTAGAAGGACGTAGAATCGTAGATATCAAATATTTATTTTCCGAGCTTTCAAAAATCAAGCACGAACACACAGACTGCACGTTTGCTGATTTAAAGTTCTTAGGAGAACTGCGAACTGGATTTGTTAGCAAATATACATTTGAATGCAAAATGTGTAAAACGAAAGAAATGGTGTACAGCGAAGATCCAAAATTGAAACTATCTGTAAATGACGCTGTTGTAGAAGGAATAGTCTGTTCTGGAAATGGGTATGGACAATTGAACGAAATATGTAGTGTGTTAAATATGCCTAACATGAGTAATTCAACATACACGAAGATCGAACAACGTCTAACACCAAAAATTGAAGAATGTGCCCTCGACGAGATGATCGCAGCCGGCCAAGAAGAAAAAAGGCTAGCTGTCTTGAATGGCGATGTAGACAACGATGGTTGCCCCCTAATATCAGTAGTTGCAGATGGATCTTGGGCAAAAAGGTCATACAAAAGCGGATTTAGCTCGGCGTCTGGTGCTGCGTGCATAGTTGGACTGAAGACCAAAAAGGTACTATTTCTTGGAGTTCGAAACTCATACTGCTGTATATGTGCTAGAAGTGCAAAATTGAATATAGATGTCCCTGAACACAGATGCTTTAAAAACTGGAATGACAGCGCCAACGCCATGGAAGCGGATATAATAGCAGAAGGGTTTGCAAAAAGTATGGAGATGCATGGAGTTAAGTATAATAAACTAATCGGAGATGGCGACTCCAGTGTAATGAAAAAATTGCTATTGAATAAGCCATATGGGCACGACTTCACTATAACTAAAATTGAGTGTAAAAACCATTTGCTCCGCAACTTTTGTAATAAAATAAAAGCATTAGGGAAAAAAACTAATAACCACAAAGGCTTTGTTCCAGTCCTTCTAAGAAAAAAAGTTGAATCCAACGTATTGCGCATGAGGAAAGCAGTGGTTGGAGCTATAAACTATAGAAAAGATCAAGATAATGTTAATCACGGCGATAAAATAAGAAACCTTAAAATTGACATAAAAAATGCCGCCAACCATGTATTCGGAGACCATAAAAATTGCGCGTCTTATTATTGTAAGCCGGAAAAATATACGAATGACACAAATTTGGTACCAGATCTCCAAGCTTGTGGAATATGGACGGATATTCAGCAGTACCTGTTGATGTTGTTGTCTAATGCAGAAAGCCTTATTTTAGACATTACCAATAACACCGTGGAGCAATTTAATAATGTTATTGCCAAATTTATTGGCGGCAAAAGGGTGAACTATACTGCTAGAGGTTCATATCAGGCACGGTGTTTTGGTGCAGTAACATCATGGAATAGTGAAACGGCTATCCACGCACGTCTATCAAAAAAAATTCAAGATTGTAGCCCTGGCAAATACACCAAACAATTCATAGATAAGAAACGGCGCTCCAAAATAAATAGAGAAAGGAGTCGAAAGAAAAAAATTGATTTCGGTGAAGATGTACCGAACAAAAGAAGAAAAGTTACTGGACCCGATGAGAATTATGGTCGGTTAGATTTAGAACCAGATATCCCACCTGAGATATATGAGCAAAAGAAAAGTGAATTTATATTACAGTTAAATAACACCAAATTTGATGAGCTTCAACAAAACACTGTTGGTCAGAGCGAGAATAAGTTGTGGGCAGTTGAAAGGCGTAAACGCCTAACAGCATCCAACTTCGGTCAAATTTGTAAACTACGAAAAACAACATCAGTTGCAGGACTATTAAAATCTTTGCTGTATTCTCAATTTAAAGGCACTCTTGCCACAAATTATGGTAGAGAAAAAGAAGATGAAGCAATACAACAATTCATTGAAGAAACCGGACTACAGGTGTCAAAATGTGGATTATTCGTCGACAAGCATAAACCGTTTTTGGCAGCAAGTCCTGATGGTCTTGTTGAAGAAGATTCGGTAGTGGAAGTTAAATGTCCTTACAAAATTGTTGATTTAACACCTAAAGAAGGAATAGAACAAAAGAAAATAGACTTCTGCGTATTTAAAAATGACACCCTACAATTAAAGAGGAATCATAATTACTACTTTCAAGTGCAGGGGCAACTACACATAACCGGTCGAAATTTCTGTTATTTTATTTTGTGGAGCCCTAAAGGCTTACTTTACGAAAAAATTAAGAGAGACGATGTATTTTGGCAGAAAATGGAACATATATTAGAAACCTTTTACTTCGAGTGCCTATTACCAGAAATAATCGACGGTCGTATACCACGACATTTAGCAGTAAGAGAGAGAAAAGGATTGGCCACGGAATAGTGACGTAATAATTTATCTACAAAATTATGAATATTAGTGTGATTTTAACATTTTAATAAAGAAACTGTAGAGAAAATGGTTATTACTTTTGTTTATTAGTTTATTACCTTTCAACAATCGAACCTGACAATCAGCTAAAAACACTTCTCGCAAAATATTCAACTAAAAATATCGATATCGATAAACAACACTAGGTTATCGATAAAATGATCGACTACATGCACGTCACAAGTGTATACGTATTAGTCCGCGTCTCCCGAACTTCAAGCCTCCCCCCGCAGAGCGCGATAGAGACAACTGCAGATTGGACTGAAAATACCTATGTAAAGAACAGAAAATCAACGATTCGTTGTCCCCTGATTTCTTCTCCAAAACTTAACCGATTTTTAAATAGTTTTCATTCAAAATTAAAGAAAGGCTTGAGCTGTGTTTCTATGTTTTATTTTTTTTATATAATGTAGCCAATTTTTTTTCTGGATGTTTGAACACAGCGGAAAATCTGGCCATTTTTTTAGGTTTTTGAACGTTCATATCTCTTATAATAATTTATTTATAAAAAAAAGGAAAACATAGGGACATCATAATAGTGGCCATAGATATTCAGGAAAAAAAGTATAACTCTACCGGCATTATCCAGGGAGGAAACAGGGGACAGCGTTTGTATGGAAAAACGGCTCTAGTGATTCCTCTTAAGCTCCGTACGGATGGTTGTTTCATCGTCCATGTTTGAACTAAGAGCATGCTAAAATCGCATTTGTGTTTGGAGTGTTTGCTTTGAGCATGCTTATTAAGTAGCATACTTAAAACTAGCATGCTTATTGCTAGCAAATGTAAACAGTTCATAAGCATACTCATATTAAGCATACTTATAGCACGTTTTTTAGCATGCTATTCTAGAGCATGTGTAACTGTACCTTAAGCGATTTATTCGGTCGTTGAAAACGATTCGTTCTATGGAATCGCACCAAAGATACATTTGTCTAGCAAATTTTATATCGTTAATGATAGACCACGTGACTTATCGGCCCCTTATGTCAATCCCATACATTTTCGGTCTTTTCTAATAGCGTCGCAGTTAATCGAATGCCATTTGTCTAGGCCCTCTGCAATGTTTATTGAATATCTACTTATGTTTTTTGTAAAATATCTATATTATTAGATATTAAATTGATCGCCGAGTTTAAATTGATTCGAAAAGATTAACATGTTATAAAACTAAATACTAGTAGCTAATTTTCAGGTAACCAAGAAAAGTTTTAAAATCACTGACATTTACAATCGAATTTAAGATGGGGCAAGTTCGAAACATTTACTAGTCCGATCTTAGACTGTGAATTATGTCAGGGAGAAGATCGAAATAAATACATAACTTCAAAATGATCCAGTTTTTTACATGTCTAAGTGATAATTACAGGCTTGGAAATGATTTTATGTCGATTAAACTAATTAAATGTTAAAAAAATCACTTGGATTCCGATATAATGTCACTGGGGTAAGTCCGGATTTCCAAAAAACAAGCTAAAAAGTAGTTCTTTTTCAAAACACACCATAAATCACGTCACCACCGACTGACGCATTCCGACTAATTACACGTAGATGCACAACAAGATGGCGTCACGAGAAATGTTGCCAGGAATAAAATATATCATAGGGTTTGGTAGAAATTAGAGGACAACGGTCTTTCCCCATTTTCGATCTTACCCCAAGTCACCTTACAGAGATTGTTCCAACTTGTTCTTTTTTGTTCAGCAATGGTTCTTTTCTTTAGTGCATTCAATCTCTTGTAATTTATGTAATTATCAATAGTAGGGTTGCTTCTATAAAGTTTTAAAGCATCATAAGATGCGATAACACTTTGCGCACATATCTCATTCCACCAGGGAGTTGGGGATCTGCTTCTAAAGTTACTGGTTCTGGTGAATTTTGGTATTACCATTTGTTTAAGAACATTAAGGCGATTACAAAAATCTGAATAAGATGACATAAGGTCCTCATAGTTTATAATCATATCATTAAAAACTGTTGTAGAGAGTTCATGATATTTCTTCCAATCAGCTTTATGGTATAGGAATTTATCAACAGGAGGATTTATTTGGTATTTATCTACACTCAGCGCTATTTCAGTAATGAATAGAATAGAATAATGTTTATTGCCCAAAAAGTCACACACATAAAAAATAAATTTAATTAAACATTAATAATAGGATAGGTAGGTAGGATAATGATAACTACCCATGGTAATATCATGGACTGACCATTCACATAAGGGTGCCAGGTATGGACTAAAGGTGGATTTATATTTGTCTGACGTGACCTGATGTGTCATGTCGTGACGTGATGGCTAGTGTTCACATTTATATGTCATGTTCTGACGCCTTCTGACGATATTTTGAATCAATACAGCCGTAGCTCTAGGAAAGGTGACACGTTTTCAATGTTCTCCCATGAGTTATCCGATTCTGATTCAGATTATGAAGAAGATATCAAATTTATGATACTGGCAACTTTTTTAAAAAAAGAAAGAAAGAGAAGAAGACATTGGGTTCATCCACTCAATAGAAAAAGAGAAATAAAAGGCGAGTTTCATTGTCTCATTAAAGAGCTTGAAAACGATGATGAAAAATTTCATCAGTATTTCAGATTGTCGAAAGCACAGTTTGAACAAGTACATTCTTTAATTGAAGACGATATAAAGAAAATACATACAAGATTTCGTAAACCTATAGGAACAAGAGAAAGATTTGCAGTATGTTTAAGGTAAGCATTTATTTATTTATTATTTTTTATCTTTTTATTACAATATTTTGATGGCAAAGATAGTCAATTATCATTTGTAAAGTTTACATTGCTATAATATGATGAGATATTTACTTCGTCCAAATTATATAGTGAGACCGGTTGTACCATTTGTGATGTGGATGTAAGCATGGTGGCAGTTGATGTGGGTGGCAATATTGTGGATGTGGATGGTTGAACGGGTGGCTGGAGTTCTTGTTGCGGCTGAGAAATAATCTGATGAGCCATGTTCATTGGTGTAATCATTTGTTCTTTTCTTTGAAGATTACGTATTTCGGCTTGTGATATAGCAGTATGCAAATCTAACTTGATTTTGGTCTGATCGAGTTTGGGAAGGTTTTTAAGAGCTTTACTCATACTCAAAAAAAATAAGTCTGTTTCATCCATGTCCTGCTGCTTGGAATAGTGCTTTTGGAGTCGTAAATCATGTGAAGACTTCATTAAATTATATAGATCCTCTATGTTTGTTTTGTTGCGAGTAGACCTTTGGGCATGTGAAGACGTACCAGATTGTGGTGTTTCTGGGCGGTGTTCTGATTGGTAACTTTGCGGGCTTTCAGGTTCTGGTGACTCTTCATACAAATTGGGTGGTTCGAAACATTCTGGTGACTCTGGAGGCGACATTAGATTTGTTGTTGATGATCTTGATTTTATAAATGGCTGTAAAAAACTCATTTGTTCTTCATATTTCCACGGCACGACAGAAACAGCGGCTTGCCCACTTTTTTTATTTTTACGACGCTTTAATGCGTTAATATAGGCATTTCGTAATCTATCCCAGTCATCTTTGCATTTTTCAGCTGAAACAGAATTAAATTAGGCGTTTTTATATTTACAGATTTTTGGCAACAGGCAACTCTTTTCGGTCTTTGGGGTTCAGTTATTGCATGGGATTTGCTACAGTAAAGATGATAGTAGAAGAAGTATGTAACGCAATTTGGAAGAAATTAGCCCCTATTGTAATGCCTCAACCTACAGAAGAAATGTGGAGAGAAATTGCGAAAGGATTCGAAAATATATGGCATTTTCCGAACTGTATTGGAGCATTGGATGGGAAACATATAACTATAACATGTCCCATAAATGCAGGCTCAACCTTTTATAATTATAAAAACGAGCATTCTATTGTACTGCTTGCACTGGTTGACGCTCATTACAGATTTATTGCGATAGATGTAGGAGCGTATGGTCGCAATAGTGATGGTGGCATATACCAAGAGTCGTTAATGGGAAAAATGTTTCAAAACAGTCAATTAAACGTACCACCGAATAAACCATTACATCAAAATACAGAGCCTTTACCCTACGTTATTGTGGCAGATGCAGCATTCCCCTTAAAAACGTATTTGTTAAAACCGTACAGTAAAGCTAAATTAGTCAACAATAATCCAAATAAAATATTTAATTATCGTTTATCACGTGCTCGCCGCACAGTAGAAAATGCATTTGGAATATTACGAGCAAGATTTAGAGTGTTTCAAGGACCTTTACTAGTGCAACCAAATATGGTAGACAAGATCGTACTTGCTGCTTGCTGCCTTCATAACCTTCTAACCCAAAATACACAGGAAAGACAAGAAAATTCTATAGATGAAAGCGAAATTGGCGACAGTAACGGCTTAATAGATATTGGACCGTTAAATAGAAATCCGACTCAGGAAGCTATTCAAGTTCGTGAAGCATTTAAAAATTATTTTGTAAGTCCAGAAGGACAAGTTCCATGGCAAATGCAAACTATTATACAACTTAGAACTAGCTATAATTAAATAAAGCAGTGAATATACTTACGAGGTTGTTTTAATTTTTCTCCTATCTTCTCCCAAACAGCTGTCCTAATAAATTGATCTTTATATTGTTTAGATTTTGTATCATAAATTACATTATGTTGTCGCACAATTTCAATTAAGTCGTCCATTGTCGAAGTCCATAAGTGAATAGGAACAGAGGACTCTGACGCGTCACAACACAACACTGGCCCTTGCACATTTGTCTGACGTCGCCGTTCCCCCACCCCGCCGCTCTGACGCAACCGGGATCGTTTCTGATGCGACACGACAGAAGCCATCACAACACATTACGCATTACCAGTGTGAACGTTACCATACTAAATGTATGAAACCGATACCGTTCTGACGCGTCACGTCACGACACGTCAGACAAATATAAATCCACCTTTACAAAGCTGACATCAATAGCAGATGGATCCCGTCCAGGGTAACTTATTGTTGTGACATTGCCATTGTTTAAAATACAGAGTTCGGCATCATCAATTATCTCATATAAATCTCGACCCCGACCCTTCGTCCTTAGACAGCCAAACGCAATGTGATGAGCATTAAAATCACCACTCATAAAAAGTGGTTTGGGAAGATCTCTAATGATATTTTGCAGTCTATCCATTGTTATGTGCCTGCCAGGGGGGCAATATATACACAGAATGGTCAAATTACCATTTGCTGTGGATAACAAAATCGCTACGGTTTGAATATCTTCATAAAAAGTGGTATTTAAAACTTTATATTTAAAATGTGGTTTAATTAAAATTGCAACTCCATTATGGGAATTTTTAGAATTTCTGTTGTGAATGTTGTATTCTTAAACCAGGTTTCGTTTAATAAGCAAACATCAATATTTTTTGCCTGTAGAAAATTTATTAATTCAGGTTTTTTGCTATTGGCACTTTGAATATTAAAGTGTGCAATATGTAAAGATGATCTGGGAGGAGGACTTAGATCCATAATTTAAACAGTGAGATTTTTAATCAACATATCCTTTATAGTTAATGTGGTAATGGGTGATGAATCACCCTTATTGCCCAATTCCACCAAGGTCTGTACTAGGGCCATTAGTATTTCCTTGTTGGAAACGGTTTGGTTTCTGATATCTACTTCTTTGATGCAGTGAAGCCGGACATTTCTATTAACAAATTTATTAACATTTTGATGTGACGATGGTAATGCAGGGTAGGGTATCAATTAGGGTGGTCCTTATTTTTCAACTTTCGAATTATCCTCCGGGCACTTTCTTATTTGATTATATACCTCTAAATACGAAATAAATGTTTTTTTGTTTTTGATTTTGTTAAGATTTAGAGGTCGCTACCAGCTGTCAATTTTTTACAAAAAGTGTTCAAATACAGCTTAAATGGTGATTCCATTAATTTAAAATTTAGGTACATAACATGTTACGTGCGAGTGAAACTAGCATAGACTATACCTTCTAATCCCCCTCCCCCCTCTCCGTTCCTCGACCCCCTCATTTGTACTACGATCGCCCCGCACTTCAGTTCTGTTAAGCAACAAGAGCGCACGTGTTGTTTTTGTAAAAGTTACAGTGAAGTGTTTCAATTTGCAATGGCGTCTACTAGTAGCGGATTCAGTATAACTACTAGAAATCAAAGTGAGATTTGGCTTATCGGTCAATTATTATCTGAATTAAGCCAATCAACCTTACCATCCATTGGCGAAGTGTTGCGATATTTTTTCTACTACAAAAATGAAGAAAAGAAAAGTATTCGTGAATCTGCGACTTTGACGGCTTGTGGGGTTATTAATTTGTGGGAAAAAGCTGGCATACCTATTCAATTAAAAAAACATGTCATCAGCAAAATTGAAAAGCTGTTCAAAGAATGGCAGAATCTAAAAAAAAATAAAGAAAACAAGAAAAAACGTTCAGAAGCATTGAAAACAAAAGAACAAAACTGGCAACAAAAGTTAGAAGATTTATTTGACATCGCTCATCGTGATGCTTTAAATATTATGACTTTAGAAGAAGATAAACAGTTTTTGTTAGCAGTGCGGCAAAATCGACGCCAATTTTTGATTGGTTCAGTCGACAGAAAAAGTTTAAACAAATGTAAGAAAATAAAAGAGAAAAAAGAACGGCTTGATAAATTGCGCGAGCGTGAAAACAAAGATATCTCGTCTATAACAGAAAAATGCTCATTGTCTTCATTATCATTTATTTCGTCATCGTCTGCCACAATAAGTGGGGAAGAAACTCCATCTGACTCCGAATTTATATCAAAATTGACGAAGATGCAACCACCTCAAAAACGAGCTCGAAAAGATATTATTAACAGTCAATTAGCTTCCAGTCTTGATGTTTCTAAATTGAGTGACAGAAAAGCAACTATGGTCGTGACATCTACTTTGAAAAGCGCAGGCTGTGATCCATCAGAATTTAATGTCAATAGATCTTCTATTCGTCGGCAGCGTGTCAAAAATCGCAAAGCTGTTGCAGAGTCGCTCAAAAGCGAGTTTAAACCTAGTTCGTCTTTAACAATTCATTGGGACGGTAAACTTATAGAAGATATTACTGGACACAAAACTGTAGATCGGCTGCCAATTTTGGTATCAGGACATGGAGTCGATCAATTACTCGCCGTCCCAAAATTAGAACGTGGAACAAGCGAAGCTTGTGCGTCGGCTGTCTACGACGCTATAAATTCATGGAATTTGAGCGATAAAGTAAAATGTTTGTGTTTTGACACTACTGCTGTAAATACCGGCTTAAGAAGTGGAGTATGCGTTCTCTTGGAGCGCAAAATGGATAAAAATATGCTTTGGTTTGCTTGTCGTCACCACATAATGGAAATTATGTTGTCAGGTGTAGTGGATCAATCGCTTGCCCCATCTAGTGGTCCTGATATACAATTATTCAAAAGATTTAAGAACAGTTGGGACTCTATTGACCAAAGCGACTTCAAAACAATAACAGATGACGCTGAGGCAAATATTCTTGCAGAAGTGGCCGCAGACAGGATTTCTTTTGCCAAAAAGCAACTTCAAGTACATCAACCTCGAGATGACTACAAAGAAATGTTAAATCTTACAATCATATTCTTAGGAGGTGTTCCTGAAAAAGGCGTTTCATTTCGGAGACCTGCTGGTCTACATCGAGCTAGATGGATGGCAAGAGCCTTGTACTGTTTAAAAATTTATTTATTTAAGCATCAGTTAAAGCTAACGAAAAAGGACGAAAAGGCTGTGAGAGAAATATGTATTTTCACGGTGATGATTTATATCAAATATTGGTTTCAAGCCTCTACCAGTCAGTCAGCACCAAGAAACGACTTACAATTATTAAAAGACCTTAAAGCTTTTGAAAGTGTTAACAAAAATCTAGCTACTATTGCGCTGAAAAAGATTTTAAATCACTTGTGGTATTTGTCGGAAGAGCTGGTTTCGCTTGCATTTTTCGATGACGAACTTTCAGTCCAAGAGAAGAAAAAAATGGTAGAAGCACTCAAAATTGAAGGCACACATGATTGCTTAAAACGAATAAACCTTGACATGGCGACCATCCACGAAAAAAATATAGAAAACTTTGTGAGCAGTAATTCTTTAAAATTCTTCCAGGTCCTAGGTATCTCATCAGATTTTTTTTATAAAGACGTTGAAACCTGGAACGAAGACCCTGATTATATAGCTGCCAAAAATATTGTTCATTCATTGCGTGTAGTGAATGATATAGCTGAGCGTGGTGTTGCTTTAATGGAAGAATACAATAAATTAATTACCACAAATGAAGAACAAAAGCAATATTTGCTTTTGTTGGTAAAAGAGTATAGAAAAAAGTATCCCAATACTAACAAGTCAACCCTTGCATCTTAAAAGTAAATCATTCAGATTATTTTATTTCATAGCATCAACAAAAATTGTGTAATATTTTTAAGACCTGGTTAAAAAAAATAAAGGATTCTGAGAAAAACAAATTTTGGCTTTTTATTTAAAATTTAAACCTTGGTAGCGACCTCTAAATGTTATTAAAAAAATTCAAAAAAATTACTGTAATATTTTCTTAAGGTATATAACCAAATTACGTGGTGCCCCCCGAAATTAAAGAAAAAAAATATTTTCCTTAAGAATAAGGACCACCCTAGTATCAATGTCTGATTTTTTGCTTTGAGCAACACTTGCATAAGTCATTTTGTCTTTCTTTTCAGTAATTTTCTTAATTTTAATAGGGCACATCTTTGAAATTGCAAGATGAGGGCCACTGCAATTAATACAGCAGATCTCGTTTGGCTTGTCGCATTCTTTATACAAGTGTTCTCCTGAGCAGATTGAGCATCGTTGCTTTCCATTACATACTTTCGCTGAATGATTGAACTTAAAACACTTAAAGCATTGCTGCAGAGGTGCGATGTAATCGAATACTCTGTATGAGAATGAGAATAGGTCATAGGTAGGTATTGGACATTGTCAGGTAGCACATTTGAAAGAAATGTTATGCTGACCGTCTGTAGAGGGATGCGCTCTTGACCTACTTTTTTAGTAAAACGCCTAATAGCAATAATTTCATAAGTGGATGACAACTTGGAATATAAATCTTTGTTGGACATATTCGCCGGGACAAATCGTATTACTCCTGTCTTCTCAATTTGAGCAGCTGGTATGTATGCCTTCATATTGTTTCTTTCAAGAAATGTTGTGTTATTTAAAAAGTTGTTAGCCGTATTATATTGTTTAAATACCAATGCTATTTTGTTAGCATTGACTCGTTGTATTGTCGTTACACCCTTGATTCCAGTAGTAAACGCGTGGTTTAAATATGTGGGACTCTTGTTCCCTAGTCTTTCTTTGGGATTCGTGCTTTCTACAAACACTTTAAATGCACTATTGGAGGAGTTCTCCGGATATAGTCTTTTATAGTTCGGTTTAAAATATGGTAAGTACATACAGGAGTCAGTAATCTCACCGCCACCGCCTCCGCAATTCAAGAATTTAGGATCGACGCCCCCGCCTTCGGGTATTCGAGAGCGCTTCCTTTCCATGTTGAGGTTGGGCGTGTTATCCCCGCCCCCCTCGTTTTCCTCCATTTTTCAGCAACAGCTATACTTCGGGTTTTATTTAACCCTTAAATGCATGATTTTATGCATGATTTTATTTTTAGACCGAGAAAAAATATATTTTGGAGCCATGAATATGCTGATTTAGGGAAAAATAATAAAAAAAATAGTTTTTTTTATTTTCATAGCTATTTTTATTAAAAACCATTTGTTGCAGAACTACAACACTATGCACTCACTAGACAATAACTACATATGAAAATTTTTAAAAGATACGAAGATACCACTTTCGGCTTCTCATTGCAATTCGGTACCTCCCAATAAAGCTATCCATTAGGTCCACTCCGCCCATATGGGCATTATATTCCTTTATTGTATGTGGGCATGAAATTTTAATTCTAGTCTTATTTGCCTTGTCAAATCTTTCTACTTGGCCCACAGGTTCAGCTCCAACATATGAAGATAGAAAAGTTACAACTTTATTGTCCTTCCAAGTAACTGCTGTCAAATCAATACCGTCAAATTCAGTCATCTGCTCTTCATAAGTTCCACGAGGAACAGATTTCTTCATCATTGTTTTTTTGTCCGGCAGTTTGCAGTTCACTAGCCTGTTAGATTGCACAGTACCTAGGCTATAGATTCCTTATTTGGCAAGATAGGTAACTAAAGGTACAGAGGTGTAAAAATTATCAAAATAAATTATATGATTTATATGCCTTGGGACACCTCTAGCAAGCCGGACTACAACATTTCCCACTGGCCCAAAATCTGGTTCATCTGGAAGCCGTTCATTCTCTTGGCCAGTATATATTTCAAATTTATGAGCATAACCTTTCACGCTGCACATCACATATAATTTAAACCCCCACTTATGGGGCTTATTAGGTAAATACTGCTTCATGAAGTGTGCCACTTTTGTGGCACACATCTGTTCATCAATTGAGAGTTTTTGTTCCATAGGAACTAAAGCTAATTTCTCATTTAGATGGCTAATTATAGGCCTTATCTTATGGAGCCTATCATGTTGTGGGTGTTCCTTGGGTAAATGTTTCTCGTTATTGTTGAAATGTAGAAATCTACGAATAGTCTCAAATCGGTTGACAGTCATTATGTCCTTGATTGGTTGAAAACCTACAGTATTTGACCAGTATAGCCGTACATTGGGATATTTTATAACAGACATGTATATCAGTATCGCCATAAACTTTCTTAGCTCAGTTTCAGATAAATTTAATGGTTTAGTCACATTTTTTTGAACGGAATACAAATTAGACTCTTCCACAATCCTTTGAACTATTTCTGATGTAATAAAATGTGAAAAAATACTATAGGGAGTACCAGTAGTAGCCTCATCCTTCAGTTCAGGTGGGTATGTAGTGTCTCCATGAAAAGCTGTCTGGTCAGAATTCAAAACAATTTTTTTTACCTTCCATACGAGTCCTGTCATAGTTGCTCGGCGACTAGCTTGACTTGTTGAGGGGAATGGAACCTGTGGCACTTGATCATTTGCTGTAGCTTCATTTATCAATGGCGGGTCTCCTGCCATGAATGGATCATTATCGGGGTCATCATTTTCCTCTTCTAATGGACTCTCAAGATCGTGAAGCAAATCGTCTCCATTTTCATAAAAATTCTCATTACCTTCTGTATCCGAGTCCTCAAGATCATCTTCCGAAATCTCTCCATCATTTATTAGAGCTAAATACTCTTCTATTTGCTTTTGATTCAAGTATGGCATCTGAAAACCAATAAAAGTGATAGTTAGTAACTAAACAGGGACATTTTCTAGTAAATGCATATTGTTGCAGATTTACAACAACAAAATAAACAAAATTTCCGAACACACCAAAAGTTTTTTTTATAACTTATAAATTGTACTGAAAAGAAGATGAATTATTACGTAAAATAACTAATTTTGTTTGAACGTACCTTCGAAAACCAAATAATTACACTGCAAAGCAAATACACAATTTTCATCCGCTCCAAAATTACGATCGGCTTTGATTTAGGCATGGCGATCTGAAATCGATTAATCGAAGAATCGATTTTTGGAGCCAACAAGATCGATTTTTTAAATCGATATGTAGTACTGAATCGATATTTCACCCTTGAAAATCGACATTTGATTTTTTTTGGTATAAACCATAAAACTATTTACAATTAATTGAATGTATCCGTATTATAAGAGTGCTGCCGGTTAAAGAATTAATTATTCAAAAACTCGCGAGATGGCTGTATGTTTAGATTTCGTCGCATCTCTTGAATAAAAAAGGTTACGTTTGTAGTCTTTGACTTTTTGTTTTTGTTTGTATCTGTGACTGGACTGAGTTGAGTCATGCCAGCCATAATTTATTTGTGGTATTTATTTCATTTGTTTATTGTTGATTGATTGAGTGATTCTCGTAAAGCGATATAAATACTAATTTTTATGTAGTGTTTGTTGCGGAATAATAACTAATTGAGACTAAGTAGGTAAGTAAAGCGCTTTATTTTGTTTTTTACTTTCGTGCTATTATTTTTAGTTTAATCTATTAGTTGTGATCATTAAATCTAACCATGTATGTAATTCATTTACGTTTAGATACGAATAATCAATATTGGATATTGAAATAACTAATAAGTACAGTACTCCCAAAGTGATAATGCGCATAGCAATCTTCGCCAGTGGTCGTGTTTCCGGAAACAACCGAATAATTTAATAGTAAGTGCCCTAACTAATGCACTTCAATTTAGCATCTAGTGCGATAGAAATAGGAGTCAATATCAATCAATAACAAGTTTGAACGGTCCGCGGCGGTTGACGGGTGCCGCCGATGAGTTGAAGGTCAGTCAGTTGTCTTTAAGTATTGGAAGTGCCCGCACGTGTTCTTTTCATGTGGAAATATATAGAGCTGATATTACACACCCTTCTTGGTTTTATTTCGTTGGTAAGTTTAAAATTTTCAACTTTAATTATGTTAGCTGCATAATCATAACTCATGAGTGTGTATCGATCATATCAGTCATTCTTTATTATTTTCTTATCTAAATTTAAATTCGAAAATTTGAATACTTTATTTGTATAAATTTGAATACTTAATTTTAATTGATTTTGAATATTTTTTTTGCTCATTTGACATATTCATTAGACATTTTGGAACCATATAATATGTAACTAGTATTTTGGGTGGTGCGCGGGCCGCAAGCGGCCCGCGAGGGGGGGTTTGTAGCGAGGGGTTATTTGTAGCGAGGTTATTTATTTAATTTTGAAGAAAGCTGTAGAATAAATAGGTAAAGAATCGCAATACAGTTGACTTAAGGCTGATGATGATGATGATGATGATGCTTATGATTAATTTTATGACCGGCAGGCACCCTAAGACTAATTCCATCAAAAAATAACTTAAAAACAAAATTAAGGATAACTAATTTCCCGAGAAAAAAATCCCATCCGGTGAGATGTGAGAGTATAAGTTAGCATAATTGATGAGTGAATCTACTATCATTGTAGGCCTACGGGGTGTGCAGCCCCTCGTAACATCTTTAATTTTCTTTCTGGCGCTTCGCCGGCCGCTGCCGCGGCACGCTCGCTTCGCTCGCTCGGCTCGCGCAAGTTGTCTATGTTCAAACATAACCTAACCTAAAACTAACCGGTTGAAATTTTTACTTACACTGATTGTAACTCTCCGAAAATTCTCGAGCAATAAATAGGTAGGTATTTTAACCGTCGATCACACAAACTGGGAAAACGGAAATTTAGTATCCATGTGTTTATGCATGTATGTATTTATGTATGGGACGAATATTACATAAAAATATAAATGTATTTTTTTTTTTTTAAGAGCACCACAAAATGGCTGAGCAATTCCGACCCTTATGGCCCAGACATACGATATTGTGATGTAACCGCCTGTATTCTATGTGTCGAACAGATAACGGCGAACAGTTTTTTTTCCTACCTATTATGAATTCAAGTGGCAAAAGTTAAGAAATTTGATATAATTACGAACCTACCTATTACATCGATTTAAAAAACAATAATTTTAGCACGCCACAGGAACAATAGACAAACCGAACCATTAAAAAACCGACCTTATTTTAGAGGCCATAATGTAGGTATATCGACGCCAGAGATAAGATGCAGTGTATCCTTTTGTTCGGTGCGAACTACACACCTACCTTTACTACTCATAATATTCGTTAGGCGCTCACGAAATGGCTGATCGATTCCGAACCTTATGACCCAGACATACGATATGCGTAACTATTTTCCTTGTGTTTAACAATGCTATAAAAAAACCTCGAGAAAGAAATCTAAAATGCATATCGATGCCAAAGTTAATTAAGTTCATACTTCCTGTGATATAGACGAACTATTTTTCAAAATGCTGTCGGTGATACCTGTAGTAGGTAGAAAAGATCACGCCACATATTCAAGCGCCGGCCGCGAAACGCGCAAGCAAATCGCGCCTTGAAAAATCGCGGCGGAACATAAAAACAATAGATAGTGCAACATAAAACATCTGGCATTAAGTAGATAATTATAATGGGATAGATATATTTATAATGCATACATAGACCACTAATATCACCTCTTTTAAGCTTAGACGGGTAAAAATCGTCTTCATACTTACTTACATATAAACACGAAAAGTTGTAAACAACACACATCCAAAAAAAGGGCTGGCATTGTCATTGAAGCGCGCGACGCCATTACAGATTTGTACCTAATACATCGATTTTTAAAATACGGAAAAAAAGTAAGCAACATTCACCTTAAACCACTTTACAACATAGGAAGTACATCTTTAAAAACACAAACTCTATATAATAACTCTGTATATTGGCCGAAATTAAATAAAATTACTCCCTACATACTACAACAATCTTACAAATAGAACCTTATGCCCCAGACATACGATATGCGTAACATTTTCTGTGTGTCAACAGGTAGCGGTATATAGTTTTGTTTATTTACCTCGAGATTTCGGCAATGTAGCAACAGCCGTGGTACTATTAAATAATAACTCATAAGTAAATAGACACCAAGACCAAACCATATTTACGAAAAAAAAAGTCTATTTTCACCGAAGCGCGACCCATTATAAGTATCTAATTTAAAACACGAAAAGTAATTGAAATTATTGCACTTCAAGATTAGTTTTTACATATCTAAATAATAACTTGCAATTCAAATAACAAAATGTCTACCTACCTACGTTTGCATCACATCGAACTTTAAAACACGAAAAGTAATTAAAATTAAACAACACTCACCTCATCTCACTCTCGAACAATTGAAAAACACTGTAAACCACAAATATAGCACAAGATAAGTAAGTTTAAACAAATTTGTAATTTAATTTCGAAAAACACTCCGTGCTTACGAAAAGTTAGTGAGCGAGTAAATAAGACATCGGTCACAGGATCTTAAAAAAAAAAATCTTTCGCCAAGAATTCCCGAGCAATAGATAACGGAAATTTTACGACTTCAATAACGGACCTTATTTCAAAGGCTACAAAGTAAGTATATCGATGCCAAAGATAAGATGCAGTTTATCCTGTTGTTTACATACCTTTACTACTCATAATTGCAAATAATAGCAATTCCGAACCTTATGGCCCAGACATACGATATGCGTAACTATTTTCCTTGAAACAAACCGACAAAGTACTTTTTACCACGTTAAAGGAACAATAGACAAACCGAACCGTTTAGGAAAACCCGACCTTATCATGCAAGTAATAAAGTGGCGGCGACGTTTATCGAGAACAAAGTTAAGTTTGTCGCTTCACTGGCGTTGAACGAAACGCGTAAGCGCCTATGAAAACTCGCGGCGGTTGTGACCTTTTGGTCGCGAGACCTACACACAAATTATTTTGTATGGGACCTATGTTTTTTTTAATTGCATCTGAAAGATCTCGACGTCCTCTATGACGTTTGTTCGAGCGACATCCCGAAAAAGTTTACCGTTTCGGAGATATCAGAGGTTACATTTCGTATGGTGATCATGTTTTTTTTGTGTGAAACACATGTTTTTTTTTGACGAACCTAAAAGTAACCAAGGTTTTGAGTATATTTAGTTAAAGTGCAATAATAAAAATGTCTCTAGTTTCCAAGATCCGATGGGGTACCACGTCGAGGAGTCGACTTCCGGAAGGTCCGACATTTTATTCGGGCCCTCTGAGCGATTCTCTATACGACCATATATTTAGTTTTTTCCTATGACTTCTCCTTATATGAGTTCTATTTCTCTAAGTCAGTCAGTCAGTCAGTCAGTGGTTATTTAGCTTTATATTATAGTAACTAGTATTTGCGTGGGTGCGCGGGCCGCATGCGGCCCGCGACGTAGCGCCCGCGGCGGGTTTGTGTGCTAAGACTTTTAACTTAAAAAAAAAGAAAGCAGTAGGATAAATGGGGCAGGAATGGCAATACAGTGACGATTTGTTGAATCACTACTCTTATTTTCCCTATGATGATGATGATGATGATGTTGAACTTTTACAAAATTTTGTATTTTAAATAAACAATAATATAATTTAAACTGTTTTATAAAAATGCCAGAGGTTAATCAAAATTAATGCAACGACAACAATGATGATGATGTTATTTGAATTTAACTTGGAGAGAGCATGAAATTATAATTTCTTAATTAATTCTTAAAATATACATATGTAGCTGATAATATTAATAATGTTCTCAAAATTTGTAATCAGAAACCTACAGATTCAATTTTTCAAGATTCCAAAATATATCTGGTCTTTGCATGTATGTATATCAACTGTTATTATTATGTTACTTGTAAAATAAAAATACAATATTAAAATGATAATTTTATTTTCATTATCTCTTTCCTTATTCACATTATTTATTTACATATATTTGTGTATAAACACATTTTGATGACACTGCGCGGCTGGTTTTATTCATGCTGTCGCTGTGATGCAGTTTGGTAGTGAGTGGTTTCCATTCTGTGAAAAAAAGAAATGGTGTTGTTATGCTATACCAGGTTAATATCTTTAGTTTGGTTCCTGTAAATCAAGTAAACAGACGATTTGCTTAGTTTGAAGTTAGATGGCGTTGTGTATAATTTTATAATTATTGTTTAAAATTATTATTGATAAATAACTGTTATCCATTGATGTTGTTGTTAATTTTTTTTTTTCTAATATAAAATTAAAAATAATAGATTTTACAATACAAGACACACAGCGCCATCTATTTTAATTTTTTTAGCAAAGTGCTATTTTTGTTCATCATATAAATGTTTGTTTTGGGTGGGAATCGAACCCACAGTTTACATTTGTTGAAGCAAATATTTGTGGATAAAGTCAAAATAACATATCATTTTATTATTTGTTATATAGAGTAATGAAAAAGTACAAATAATGACATGTGTTATGAATAATTATTATTTACCTAAAAATCAAAATGCATTGAAGTTCAGCACTTTCTTTTGAAAGACGACATGCAGACCAGACGATGAGGCAGTGCAGTAATAGATGTATATCCATCACCATTCTGTAAAAAAATAACCAATGTTTATGTGAGGTCAAATTTATAATTTTTTGGTACAATGTTTATAAAAATTTCAGTAAGGGGTTTTATTTGTTTTAAATACTAATATATATATATATATATGTATATTTTGTTTACTTAAAAAATATAATAGTTTTACGTTTGACCATAATATACACCTGTTGTTAAGCGGTAATGTATGGAGTTCCATATTCTTGCTGTGCATAGTTAGGAAATGTATGAAACTGGCTCATATTCTTATTTCCTGCCTAACTGAATTTGATAATGATGGATACTTTACTTACAATAATAAAAATGAAACTGATGAGTGAATCCCATTAATGTTAATGTGAAAGTTTGGATGGATGGATAGATGTTTGTTACTCTTTCACGCACAAACTACTGAACGGATTTGGATGAAATTTGGTATGGAGGTAGCTGACATCTTATATTAACACATATGCTACTTTTTATCCCGAAAACATGTAGCGGGTAACATCGTGGGTTACAGTCAGTCTACGGGATGTGAAATTCTTCATAATATTATCTTCAATTTTCTTTCTGGCGCTTCGCCGGCCGCTGCCGCGGCACGCTCGCTACGCTCGCTCGGCTTGCGCGTGTGGTTTATATACAAACATAACCTAACCCACCTGAGATATTGTGATTTTCTGTTGACTGCAACATCGGTATAGTTGTCCCTTTCTGCATAGAAATTAGGCGGGATATGCGAGATGATGATGTAGTAGTGCAGTGATTGAAGACTCCATCAGATGTTTCGGTATGCTGTAATATAATAAATATTTGTTTATTTTTTAAAATAAATTAGGCTGTATTAATTATTGTGTGGAACTTGACTTGGGTGTCAGTATAACAGTTACATTTTTATCTTCTGCTCAAATTGAGTTTGATTATGATGGACATCTACTTTATTTGCAACGATTATTAAGGAGTTGTAGTGATGCAGTTTTTTTGCTGAAGTGCACCAATCAATTTTTTAACCCGAAAACATGTAGCCGGTTAACATCGTGGGTCACAGTCAGTCTACGGGATGTGAAACCCTTCATAATATTATCTTCAATTTTCTTTCTGGCGCTTCGCCGGCCGCTGCCGCGGCACGCTCGCTACGCTCGCTCGGCTTGCGCGTGTGGTTTATATACAAACATAACCTAACCCACCTGAGATAATGTGATTTTCTGTTGACTGCAACATCGGTATAGTTGTTCCTTTCTGCATAGAAATTAGGCGGGATATGCGAGATGATGATGTAGTAGTGCAGTGATTGAAGACTCCATCAGATGTTTCGGTATGCTGTAATATAATAAATATTTGTTTATTTTTTAAAATAAATTAGGCTGTATTAATTATTGTGTGGAACTTGACTTGGGTGTCAGTATAACAGTTACATTTTTATCTTCTGCTCAAATTGAGTTTGATTATGATGGACATCTACTTTATTTGCAACGATTATTAAGGAGTTGTAGTGATGCAGTTTTTTTGCTGAAGTGCACCAATCAATTTTTTAACCCGAAAACATGTAGCCGGTTAACATCGTGGGTCACAGTCAGTCTACGGGATGTGAAACCCTTCATAATATTATCTTCAATTTTCTTTCTGGCGCTTCGCCGGCCGCTGCCGCGGCACGCTCGCTACGCTCGCTCGGCTTGCGCGTGTGGTTTATATACAAACATAACCTAACCCACCTGAGATAATGTGATTTTCTGTTGACTGCAACATCGGTATAGTTGTTCCTTTCTGCATAGAAATTAGGCGGGATATGCGAGATGATGATGTAGTAGTGCAGTGATTGAAGACTCCATCAGATGTTTCGGTATGCTGTAATATAATAAATATTTGTTTATTTTTTAAAATAAATTAGGCTGTATTAATTATTGTGTGGAACTTGACTTGGGTGTCAGTATAACAGTTACATTTTTATCTTCTGCTCAAATTGAGTTTGATTATGATGGACATCTACTTTATTTGCAACGATTATTAAGGAGTTGTAGTGATGCAGTTTTTTTGCTGAAGTGCACCAATCAATTTTTTAACCCGAAAACATGTAGCCGGTTAACATCGTGGGTCACAGTCAGTCTACGGGATGTGAAACCCTTCATAATATTATCTTCAATTTTCTTTCTGGCGCTTCGCCGGCCGCTGCCGCGGCACGCTCGCTACGCTCGCTCGGCTTGCGCGTGTGGTTTATATACAAACATAACCTAACCCACCTGAGATAATGTGATTTTCTGTTGACTGCAACATCGGTATAGTTGTCCCTTTCTGCGTAGAAATTAGGCAGGATATGCGAGATGATGATGTAGTAGTGCAGTGATTGAAGACTCCATCAGATGTTTCGGTATGCTGTAATATAATAAATATTTGTTTATTTTTTAAAATAAATTAGGCTGTATTAATTATTGTGTGGAACTTGACTTGGGTGTCAGTATAACAGTTATTTTTTTATCTTCTGCTCAAATTGAGTTTGATTATGATGGATATCTACTTTATTTGCAACGATTGTTAAGGAGTTGTAGTGATGCCGTTTTTTTGCTGTAGTCCACCAATCAATTTTTTATCCCGAAAACATGTAGCGGGTAACATCGTGGGTCACAGTCAGTCTACGGGATGTGAAATTCTTCATAATATTATCTTCAATATTCTTTCTGGCGCTTCGCCGGCCGCTGCCGCGGCACGCTCGCTATGCTCGCTCGGCTTGCGCGTGTGGTTTATATACAAACATAACCTAACCCACCTGAGATAATGTGATTTTCTGTTGACTGCAACATCGGTATAGTTGTTCCTTTCTGCGTAGAAATAAGGCGGGATATGCGAGATGATGATGTAGTAGTGCAGTGATTGAAGACTCCCATCAGATGTTTCGATATGCTGTAATATAATAAGTATTTGTTTATTTTTTAAAATAAATTAGGCTGTATTAATTATTGTCTGGAACTTTGACTTGGGCGTCAGTATAAGAGTTATAATTATTTTTATCTTCTGCTCAAATTGAGTTTGATTATGATGGATATCTACTTTATTTGCAACGATTATTAAGGAGTTGTAGTGATGCAGATTTTTTGCTGCAGTGCAATAATATTTTTTTTTTCAAGCCATCTTCCAGACCACCCGAGAGGTGTGGCTTTAGGACCGTTTTTTTTAACGTGGTTTCCCCAGTAGGCCTAATCCACGCTTTACCCATATAATATTTATTCCTTTAAAAAAAAAGGGTGTGTATATTAATATTTACAATATTTACAAAATTTACAATATTTACAATTGTGACAATAAATAAATTGATTTATGTGATGCTTGTATAGTTTTGTTGTAAAGTTTTATCTAGTGCTGTTAGTTGTGTGAATTTACCTACTATTTTCAAAAAATTTAAATTTAGATTATTTGCACATGGGGTGTTTGATATCTCTTACCATCAGAAGGGTATCTATTTTTTTTGCTTTATAAAAAAACGACACATGAATCGAACATGTGTGACAGTGATTCCCAGGTATTTTTGTCCCTATGCAGCGGTTATGGGTAGATTGGTAGGTAAGTGTTGTATCTCTCTTACCGTCAAAAATTGAAGGCCCTATTATTGAAAAAAAAAACCAAACACGTGTGTTGTGAGTGTGAGTATAAAAGTGCATGTATAGTGGTGTATTGAGATGCATTACAATTCATTGTGTAGCAATTTCAAGTACAAATTTCTTCGGAATGAGTGATCCTATAAAACACCTAAGAAAGTGGAATATGTTCATAGGCAACATAATAATTAAAGTATCAGTAATCAAAAATATATATTATTCACACTACGGAATGAGGGAAACTGTAGATAATTAATGGTACACGAGGTAATGGCTTAAAAAATAGATAAACTAAAGATGTAAACCGATCTGGAATCGATGGCGACAATCAAACACTATGCAAATGATAGTGAATAATCAATTTCAATGACACAATGCATGTCTGCAGTTCAACACAATTACATTGAATGATGTCATACGATACACATCAATTGATGCGAGGTAAGAGTGTCTAGGCTGTTGTTTGAATTATAGGTAGCGAATCATTTGACAGTAGACGTTTCTGTCGTCGAGATTGTCTTGAGGTATGGGTCAGAACCAAATGTACGAATGAAAGCGTAGTTAGTGCACGCCGGCGAGCCAACCGCTAGACGTAACATACAAATCATATTGATGTGAAGTAACCGAGGATTCGACGAAGTTAGTTCTTACGTTACCGACTGATGATTGTCATGAGAAATGTTCGCACCATTCATTCACAAACGTAATATTTAAAAATTAGTTATTTATTAAAAAAAAATAGAATAATCGGTACATTTATGTAAATAATAACTTAAAAAAATTATAATAACAATTGAGGTTGCTCTTTTCCTCTAAGAGGTTATTCTTTTCCTCTAATATGTTGATATAAGCAGTATATATATTTTAATTTGAGGTTGCTCTTTTCCTCTGAGAGGTTACTCTTTTCCTCTAATTTTATGAGGGTAATTTTTTTCCCTCATATAGCTGAATACAAAGTTGGTACGATGATGAGTCCGCTTTTCTTTGTCGTTCACGGGGATGATGCTGCTTGCCAAGAATAATAATCCCATTAAAGTCCATCCATATTGTCGAGAAATATTTATGGAAGTGCAACAATATTAAAATTTCTTTAAATTTAATAACAGTGACACAATCTTTGTAACACTTGTCAGTTTGTTTGGGATTGGGTTGCTTCTTTGTTGTTAGACGTTACGTAGCTTAGTACTGGGTTGTTACTGGCGTTTACAGTTTACTATGTACTGGTTGCGTCGTCTATCCCTTTTTTGGTTCACCAAATTAATGTTCGCTCGTTTTTATCAAGTGTTCATAATGGATTTTTTCATCCTTGAACGAATTCATCTTATGTTTTTTTCGTTTGTATAATTTTCATAAAAACGTATTATTTGGTTTGGTCCATTTTCGTTTTTATAACATAAGATTGTTTGGGATTGGGCTACTCCCTTGTCGTTGTAAGACGTCAGGATGCTTAGTTGTCACTGGCAAGTATTCGTTGTGTTGTCCTCTCCCTTTTTTGGTTTATTAAATTAATGTTTCGCTCGTTTTTATCAAGTGCTCATAATCGTCGTTGATTTATACATCCTTGAACGAACTCATCTTATGTTCGTTTATATAGTTTTATAAAAATATTCATAAAAAACGTGTCCATTTTCGTTTTTACAACATAAGAGTTGACATTTCATGTTGTTTCATCGTTTTGACCCATCATATTATTATGAAGAAATATTCATAGTTGCAATTAAAATTTTCGATGATTGTAATGAACTTGTTTCAAATTTTCTTTTGTCGTAATTGAATATGTTCACACGTTTATATTTTGATGAAATGTGATTATGGATGGTATAAAATGGTATTATAAATCGAGCAATTTTGACATATTTCTTTTTTCAGGTATTATTAAATAGTGTTGAATAAAGTTGCACTTCACATTGTGTCCATTTGTTGTTTATTCAGTTCTAACGGTTTTCACTGTCACGTAGAGGACTCTTTTGGGGGTTTTTTTTTCTTCTTATTGTACATATCCGTGTGAATCCAAGGCGAGTTGTTAATTATTATTAAACTATAAACAATTTCAAGTAAAAGAAACAAATGTAAACAGAATTATTTAAATAGGTTTACTTGACATTCATATATAAATAATAATGTTATTATATAATTATACAACAATATTCATTACATTTCAAAACAAATTTATAAGAAAGGTAAAAGATAATTTCTCAGTTTTCTTTGGTTATTAAACAGTAATTAATTTAAAAGAGTTTAATTCAAAATTAACTGATTATTTTATAACAATGTTGTTTTCATTTATCAAAAATGTTATTATATATTTCTCTGTAATTTCAAACAAATAGTATAAAAGTTTATTTCAGTCAGTATTTACTCAAAATAAGGTAATCGAATTTATAACAATATAATATACTGTTTTCTATAATGGGCAAATTATATGAATTGAATGTTAATTAAATATTAATATTAAAATTAAAATAAAGTTATCAATATATAATATTATTACATTATTATAGATGAATTTATTTGACAAATTATTACAGTAAATTTACTATAATTTTAATTTTTCTATTGTACATAAATTATGATGATAAAATACAATGTGTATGAATATGCTGTATTTATTTTCCGATCATATATTACTTGCCAAAATTTAAATCTAATGTGTAAAACAAAATGCAGTGAACGTAATGAAATTTATTAGGCATTCGTCGAAACCCAAAAATTGTGTAAAATTTAATTCAACTTTAGAAATGATTGTAAAGATGACGGCAAAAATTTGTGAAAAACAACAAAAATATGTATTTTGAATTTAAAATTTGCTTTAATTTTTTTTTTAAACTTTCAACAGACAATATTGTAATTTTACTTTGAGATCTAATAGCACTGATAAATAAGGGAGGTTCCCTTTACATAGACACAGACATAGTAGTAGTAGGTATACAGCCTATTTCTCTAGACGACGGACATATTTCATGACGTTATAATTTAGGTTTATACAGTACGGAAAAAAAATAATAAAAAAAAATAATTACGCCAGCATTAAAAAGATATTGGTGTTCAAATTTTGTCCCGGGACTACAAGATTCACGGTCACCAAAAACAGCTGATCAGCTGGCGGCGTAACGCACCTTTCGTTTGAGTAGGCAAGTACAGCGGTCGTCGCCCCGCCCGCCCCGCACTCGCTCGAGCAGACGCGATATTTGTATGTATTTATCGGTTAGTTTAGTACAAGTGTAATACGTACCTTTCTCCTAAATTTTCCCATTTTCCCTAATACTTCTAAGTATAACGTCAAAAAAGGAAAACTCAACGTCAAGTAGAGTTCATTGAACTTGTTGAGTTAGTACCAACCAAGCTTAGAACAGGCAAAAACATCTAATATCAGTTGTGGCTGTAGGTATTTTTTGAGACAGTCCAATAGTTCGACTAAACGAAGTACACGTATTTGTAAAATGACCCGATAATAAAAATAATATCTTGTCCTGAGTAGGGTAGGTATTCGCGCGGGATGGAATTTTGTCAAAGTACTCTTGTACATACACACACAACTTAATTATCCCAATACTCTTCGTTGGTGTATTGTTAAGGAATCGTCACGATGAGTGATAAATAATAATAATAATCATCATTCGACGCGAGAGTGGCATGCGGCGCGGCGACGGCGTGGCGTTGTAATCGCGCTGTACGCAGGTGGCGAACTGATTGCGTGACCTGTTGACCCGAGAATCGCACGCACCCCCGCCCGTAATCCCTCAGACGCCGCCGCAGCTTTGCGCCCACGCCGCGCGACGTGGTGTATGCACAGATAGCTTACGCCTGGATTTTGTTTATGCCTACTTGGATTTGTTGTGTCTGATTACATTAGTTTGTGGGACAATTTGGTATATCATTTGCAAAAAATTGTAAAATAAAAATCTGTAAATGTAATGTATTGTCTGTAAAATATTATTCTATAAAAATATATTGTTTATAAAGAAATTAATGACTGTTGTTAAATAAAAAAAAAAAAAAAAATTTGGTCATATTGTAAGGTATTGTTTTTATGACGTATTTGAGTCCAGTATCGCTTTCTGAAATATGTCTGTCGTCTAGAGAAACACCCTATATAGATAACAGATATAATTAATCGGAACAATTATTGTAGGTGATATAGCTGGTAAAATATCAAAGTTGTAAATAATGCATTGTTATTGAAATCTGAAATGGTAAATAATTATAAAAATGTAATAATACGATAGATATTAAATATATATTACAGTTTTATTTACATATATACACACACACATTCACACACCATTCATACAATCTTTCATTCACTCTTGAACATTTCTCATGACAATCCTTACAGTCAGTAACGCAAGAACTTTTCCATCTTCGTCGAATCACTCGGCCTTATTCTTCACATCAATATGATATGTACGTTACGTCTTTCTACTCACCGACCAACTTATGCACACTACGCTTTCATCCGTACATTCGGTTCTGATCCATACCTCAAGACAATCTCGACGACAGAAACGTCTACTGTCAAATGATTCGCTACCTATAATTCAAACAACAGCCTAGACACTCTTACCTCGCATCAATTGATGTGTATCGTATGACATCATTCAATGTAATTGTGTTGAACTGCAGACACGCATTGTGTCATTGAAATTGATCATCCATTATCAGTTACATAATGTTTGCTTGAAGCCGTACAACTCCAGTGGCTTACACTTTATTTTATCTATTTTAAAAGGTTACCCAGTACCATCAGTAACACTCATTACGGTTTGCTTCCAATATACATATTTGGCAAACTGACAAATCAATTTATTTGCTGGTATGAACATTCCCAAATTCTTTTGGTGTTTTATATTATCAAACATTCCTAGGAAATAGGTACTGAAATGCTACGCAATGAAATGTAAGTACACTCATATGTTGATATATGTGTGATGCATGTAAAAATAACAAAAAAGGGACTGAATACAGCCATAGCAACATGATTAAAAATTGATTGATAACGAAATAAAACCCAACCGAAATAAAGAGGTGAACATGTTTTATTACAATTTCCAAGAAGTTTAGCCATATGTATATTTAATTTGAAATTTGATTTAATTTAAAAGATCCGGTATAATTTTATTGTTTGCACAGGCAATGCCATTTATTACGCGATTTTTTTGAACCAAAATTTTAATAGACTCTTTTTCCTGCACCCGACCTAACGCTACATATAATTGCCCGTGACTGAATACGTCTGATCTTAAATCTACCCCCACGCGAGTAATAGTTTGACCCTGACTTTTGTGAATGGTCATCGCGTAGCACACCTGAAGGGGGAACTGGCGACGACTCATTTCGTATGGACTGTTACGCTCTATGGGCGCTTTAAATAAAATACGCGGTATCAAATAGGGAATGTTATCGTAGCAACCTCGTTTGCGGACTGTAATTAATAGCGGTGAGGTTGCTTCTATGATCACTTTTGTGCCATTCACTAAGCCGTCTGCAAAACTTAGATTTCTTGTGATCATACAGACGCATCCTACTTTTAATTTCAAATCAAATTCTGGCACACCGGTCGGTTGTAATCTATTTAATGCATCAGGCCCCAGGTATAGTTCGTCAGCATCGTCGCTTACAATTTTGTCATTTGAATAAAAGTGAAGCGTATCACCCGACACTCGGTCTAATATGATTGAATTTATTTCGCGAACGGCATCATTCCGGGTACATAAAATGGCCCTAAGTGCACAAACATCAGGTTCGTCTATAATAGCCTCTGAGAACACGAAGTCGATCAAATCACTCAATTCGGTTACGTGTTCTATTAACTCTAAAGAGACGATCTTTTGAACATTCCTACCTACTTGCAGAGGTAAGGACGCCAATTGATTTGAACCTAACCTGAGCAAAAAATCTGCATATTCAGGATCGTCTCTACATCTCTGAGATGATATCAGTGAGAATTTTTTCAAATTTGGCCAGAGCGGGGATTTTTTCAGAGAACTATTCAAAATGTCCGAATCGGATTTGGCGTTTACTACTACTGGTGGAATTTGTCTAAAATCACCCGCAAAGATAATAATTTTGCCACCAAACATTTTATTACAACGCATCAGGTCGCGCAATGACCTATCTAATATATGTATTAGATATTTGTGGGCCATCGGCGCTTCGTCGTATATCAGTACCGCAGCGTGAGAGATCAATTCTGCACGCTGAGATCGGTTCGTAATCTGCCAAACGGAACCGATGTCTTCCTCGTCTTCAATTTGTAAGGGAAATTTAAAAGCACTATGAGCTGTGGAGGCATTTTCAAGATTTTGTGCGGCAATCGCCGAGGAAGCGGTACATATCGCTATAGACTCTAAAGTACCACGGACGTGAGCCGTTATAGTGTTTAACAGCGTAGTTTTACCCGTACCTGCAGGGCCGTCTATGAAAATAGCACATGGATTATTTTCGCGGAAATTTTGATCTGTACAAAGATTATCGATATATTGAAATATGGCCCGTTGTTCCGACGACAACTTCGGTAACCATTCGTCTACGATCGCAATCTGTTCATTTGTATTGTATTGATTGCATTCTCTGCGTAATTCAGTCGAATCATCTTGGACTTCCGGTAGTCCCATCAACGAAAGTGACGACCCGTGTTTGCGTAAGAGTCTACCGATTTCTATTAAACATGTATTGTACGCATTGTCATGTTGGTCTGGCATCCTATGCAAAATATCTTCAGACAAAAGATTTTTAAATGTGTCCCACAGCGTCGCGACTGGGGCACCGTTAACAGCCAACATTACGAAAAATCTACGCAGGCGGTAGCCGGTGAAAAACGTTGATGCTTCCTGCATAGCTCTTTCGTACTCGACTTCATCGTCCGCGAGCCCTACAGCTTTGGCGGCTTCTTGAAAAGTTGTGCAATCTGGGCCACCGAGATTTAAAAGGTCGCTGTAGCCGCGACACGCGAATGAATTTAATAGTATCCTAAGATAAAACTGTTCACCTCTGTTAGGCGAGACCCAAAATAAACGCGCCACCATTCTACCCCTTTGCCTTTCGGTCACGAATTTGCCGTTACTCGTTTCGCGTACTTCGACTTTCGTATTTGGACGTTTCGCGTGTACTAAATAATTTTCGTAAAAATCTACATATTTCAATGAATCGAATTCTACACCCTGCGGCCTATTGAAGTATGTCAGTAAGTCGGAAGATTCATGATTGACATCGTTCTCATGGCCCGGTTTGAAATAGACAGTTTGTCTATTTTCTAAATGTACACCTAACTGCTTTACGTTCGGTTCGCGAGCGGTGACATCGAATTCTAATACGCGCCAAGCCGCGTCGCTCGATCCTATATATCGTTTAGTAACGTAATCCTCAATTTCATTTTGTTCCTCGTTAACAATGGCAACGCGCGCTTCGTCTAGCCCTTTAGTCATGTATTTGAACAGATACTTTACTACACTACGATGCGAGGAAATTTCAACGTTAATGTGGGCATCATATTTCAAAAGCAAACTGGCGTTGTACGGCACGACCCACAGGTCGTTTACTTTTATCTCTCTATTGCGAAATTTAATAATGCCTTCATTCCTGCTGTTGCGTTGCAAATGAATGAAGCCTCTTTCGTCACAGAAGGTGACGTCAGTTTCGCGTTTCGGGAAGCGTCTGCTACATTTTTGTTTTTCATTGTCGTAGCACGGCAGATTGTCTCTTTCATGCCCACACGGCCCGTGAATCATATGATTCAGGACAGCTGTACGCAATCTGCCTTCAGCTTCAGATTCATCAGGTATGTCGGCACGACATACCTTGTCTATGTCTGAATTCTCTACTGGACCTCCTCCCTGTACTCTAAAACAAATGTGGGCATGAGGTAGTCCTCGTTTTTGAAATTCGATCACGTACGTTAAATAATCTATCGTTCCGAACCATGCGCCGGAACGTAGATCGTGTATCAGCTCGAATAATCTCAAGTTGAATACACGTGCACATATTAATGGATTGGGGCGTTGGCCTTCAGGTGTTGAATGTTTAATTTCAGGCCAATTGGGATTACACGTAAACGTGACGAAATAAGAGGGAGGTCCCAATCTATTGACTAAAGCGATACAATCTAAATATTTGAGTTTCATGTATCGCGGGCCCCCAGTAAAAGTATTCGGCAAGTAGATACGTCCCGGTACAACGCCTTCACCGGCAATCGTTTCGTCATTTAACAGTTCGAGGAGTGGTGCGGCTCTAATTTCGACCACATTAGGATTCGTTTGCATGTGTAATATATAGCGCAAACGTTCCTCGCTTATTCTGCAATACATATCGACTAACCACTCCTCGGATAGACGTCCAAGGTGACTGAATCTATCTTCTGAAAGCAAAAGACATCTGACATATCGGGCCTGAGTTAGCTTTTTGCCATTGTTGTCGAGTTTGCCGGGATACCATCCTGGATTTCCGTGAGGATACAGAAGTGGATATTGGAAACTCTCATACAGAGGATCCATGATATCCACTGTATGAGGCCTTTCTCCAATTTTCCATATAGCTATAGATCGAGGCACATATTGCTCTCGATCTGTACTAATTATCGCGGAAACCTCTCTGCCCACGGGCTGATCGCCTAAAATGTTTCCGTGAGTAGCTCGAGAGGTTTTTTCGAACATTAAAAACGCTTCGTCGGAAGCTTCTAAGCTTAACCTTCTGAAACAAGTTATGTACGGATTGACATTTTCTAAATATGTCCTAATCGCGACAGTTACTTGGACATCTAAACTCTGATTACGTGCCAAACTTTCGCGTTCTGATGAATCACTAATATATAAACCAATATTATTAGTGGATTCTTTATAGGCTAAATCAAAAACGCGATGGTATACCCGGCCTTGAATTTTGATAAATGATAAACCTGGCAAATGTTGGAAGCCGTGCGAAACGCCCAAAGCCGAAAAGGCGAAAAGATTGTTATATGCGCGCGGTCTACTTTCGAAACTGGGATGCGTATAAAAATCTTCCGTCGTCAATGGTGGCAATACTTGAACATTATTTGCCCCTGACCCGCAACACCATTGAGTCCTAGTTTTTTCCTCGTCGAATAGAGGCGCCTGACAATGTCGACATTTATGTATTTCCGATGATTTTAAAGATTGTTTTTTTAAAGTAAACGATCTAACGGCATTTAATTCGTCATCCCGTTTCTCGCCTATTAAATTATGCGACCTACGTAACGGAACGTCTACGTTCCGACTAACCTCATTATAATGCTGAGTTGCTTGTTGATTTATCGCGGGATTGTTTTCACTATATCTTTTAACGGCCTCGCGATTAATTTCCGGATTTACTTCATTGTATTTTTGAACGGCTTCGCGATGCACTTCTGGATTTTGTTCTGTGTATGTTTTTACTGATTCGCGATGAATTTCCGGATTTTTTTGCGTGTATCTTTTAACAGATTCCCTATTAACATCCGGGTTTTTTTTATTATATTTTTTGACTGCGTCCAGTTGTGCATTTTCAGTTGTCTTTTTGCGCCCCCTTTTATTTTTAATGGGTCTGCCCCTTTTCGTAGTTGTCGTTGGCTTGACTTTATCTGATTCTAATCTATTGAGAACAACAACTGGTTTTAGATGTGTGAGTTTAAAGTCATCTACGCGTTCAATTACTACCACTGGTTTTTTATTTGTAACGGTTTTTGTTTTAGTTTGCGCGTTTGTTATTTTAACAGTTTTTTTAGTAGTGGTAATAACTGGTTTTTGCAAATTTTTTTTAACCACCTCTGCATATGACGGAGCAGAGGTAAGTATTGAGGCAGAGATGCTACTGATTTGACTAATATTAATTTGACTCGGACTGTGAGAAGACGGCACAGATACATCGTTCGTCAATAACATCAGGTCATTTAAGACAGAGGGAGAGGGGTGTGTTTTCTCGATTGTAGTGACCGAACTTTGACTACATTCGGTACGGTCGGAAATAGTATTCAATACCACGTCAGAAGGAGCCGATTGAATACTGTTCACCTCAAATGCAGACACTGAACTGTTGCTACATTGAGTTTGGTTTGGACTAACTTGTGTGGCAGGATACCGCGCATCGTCAAGTTCGATAACGTTTTTTACTTTTATTTTATTTAATTCGTATTGTTGACTATTTGACGCGTGACGATTATATTGCAATAAAACGTTCGCTAATGATTTTATATTATCTAATTGAAAAATCCTTGCCACACCGTAACCCGAGTGTTCGTTGTTTTCGTTTACCGCGTGACTATTAAATACGAAGTATTTCGTCATACGTTTATTGTCTGCAATAAACGTGTGACGCCAAAACGAAATGGAATAATGCCTGCCCGTAAATACTACACCATCCTTGTCATCATCCCAGTCCGGTGTAAATACTTCATTATTTAAAATGATCTCTAACATTACTAATTTTGTATTGTACTCTAGTGCCTCATCGCTACTCGGATAGAAACCATTAGTTATCCAGTTGTTTTCTATTACAACTTTTTTTTGTCCTACAATTATTTCGGTGGGTATTTCATCACAATTTAAATGGCTAGAATTGGCTTGAGCCGGAATAAACTTTTTGAGTTGAATGTATAGTTTATCCCCTCTTTTTAAAACGGTATCTATATCGTGTAAAGAAATAGTTGATCTATGGTTATCCACAGATGAAACTATTAGGGACATTGCTGCTATGGCAGTGCATTGATTCCCTCTACCTTCGAATTGCATCGCGCCTTGATGCGTAGTACCTATGTAACAATAATATTTTGTTATGAAATATCTACTATAACGAAATTTTAAAAATATCGAGCTATTTATTGGAAATTCGGTATAACGCTCACCCACAGGAGTCTTTAATTAATTTAATTTATATCATACCTATCAAACCTACCAATAAAAAAAAAACATTACACAACACAATGTTACTCCAAAATTAAATAAAACTTTTATTGTTATAGGAATTCTTGTAAATACATAATTATAATTATAATACCTATATGCAGAACAACCATTAATCGTCATTTAAATGTTTGTCGTGGCGGGAATCGAACCCGTACTCTATAGTGCTAACAGAGTAGTCAAGATAAGAGATAAACGGAATAATATTAAAATCAGCACTATTTATTCAAATTACATTTTTAAATTGTGGTATTATTGTATTTTTACTATTGATCCAATCCTGTAATTGTGAAATATATCAGCAATATTTTTTTTTTATTTAAATTTATAAAATGCTAACTAAAACTAATAAAATCACTACTCATCTATGTAAACTACTTTTATTATGAAATAATAGGTACCTATACATCATGTAAAAATAAAAAGGTAATTTTATGTAAAAATAATTATATCATTCACAAATAAATATTCTGGAAATAAAAACACAGATAGATTGAGCATTTATGAGCGTTGATGAAATTTTCAAAAAATTGTAATAATAAGTTAAAAGGAAAAGGATGACTTACCAAACGCGACGCAGACTGGCCGAGACAATCTCGCTTGCTTGGACGTTGAAGCTGCTGGCTCGTCAAATTCTCCGGAATGGCGTTTCATCTGAAATTTTATTTCTATTAGTTTTCTAATTAAAGTAAATTTTATTTGATTGAGTTCGGATTTTAATAGAGTAGTTAATGTATTACATGGATTCTGTTATTTATGTAGGTACGTTATTTTTCAAATTTTTATGTAAGGATTGATGAATGTAATCGATTAGCGTCACTCACTAATATCGTATTTAGCCCAAGTTGGATTGGAAGTTTGTCTATAAATAGATATTTATTTTTGTTAAATAAATAGGCAATTAAAATATTTTTACCTTAGCTGAAAACGGTTACCACAAGTTATGAAATGAAAAAAAGAATCAGGACATGAATGATTTTTGTAGTTGTGTTATTAGTTATTATGCAAAGTATTTAATGGTGTAGGTGTACTTTGAAATCAATATTAATTTACAAAAAAATGCTATAAAATTAAAAAAAATAACATCAGGTATAAATAAATAGCAAGCTTAATAAGTTTTAGATACTAATTTTAGAAAATAATTCACAATTACGAAGAAATAAAGTACTTTCACTTAGCGTCTGACGCCATTATAGGTGTGGTCCTTTAAAATGAGAAAAAATAAATAGGCAATTAAAATATTTTTACCTTAGCTGAAAACGGTTACCACAAGTTATGAAATGAAAAAAAGAATCAGCACATGAATGATTTTTGTAGCTGTGTTATTATGCAAAGTATTTAATGGTGTAGGTATACTTTGAAATCAATGTTAATTTATAAAAAAAATGCTATAAAATTCAAAAAAATAACATCAGGTATAAATAAATAGCAAGCTTAATAAGTTTTAGATACTAATTTTAGAAAATAATTCACAATTACGAAGAAATAAAGTACTTTCACTTAGCGTCTGACGCCATTATAGGTGTGGTCCTTCAAAATAAGAAAAATTAAACAATTCTTACCTTTGTTCACTCTGTAATCACAAAAACACACTGCAAACAACAATTATTAGTTAAATTACACGTTATATATAGAAAATAATCACATTTACAACATTTTTAATTTTGGTTAGAAAAACGCTCCGTACGTACCAAAATGTTAGTGCGCGGGAGTGAGAATGAGGTGCATTCGGGAAGATATAGGTCAGTAGAAAAAAGGAACCGTTTACTTTTTAGCGGGAAATGTTAGATTGCGATTTCCGGTTTTGTTTTCAATATAAAAATACTATTTGAAAGTAATATAAATGACATATTTGAATTAAAATTAGAGTTTAATAAATTATTTTTTATATTATGCTGTATAAAAAGCTGTTTTGCTATTTTAATGTATATTAAAGTATTTAATTGCAAAATAATTAGAAATTCATAAATTTTGAACAGAGTTGCCAAATATTTTTTTGTCTAAATTAAACAAAAATAGTAATTTTATAATACCCAAAAAATTGTATGTAATATTTCATACAATTCTCTTTATTTACTATAGAAAAAAAAACATATAACTGATTATGTGTTTGATTACAGCTATAATATAAATGTAAATAGAGTTATTTTTGCAGACGCGTTAATAGAATTTTAAAAGTTTAGCAATGTTTTTGTAATGCTCTTGATATTTTACTTATGTGACGATGGTTGCTTACCATCAGGAAACTTATTTGCTTGTATTTCTAGTAGCCTAAAATAATACATTCAATTTTGATTGAGTTGGAAGATTAAATAATTACATACAGGTATGTCATTAATTGAGTAGAAAATTTAAATTTCACCAATTTCAAAAGTTGTTTTGGGAGCTGTTTAAATTAAAGTATGTTTTTGGTAGGTGCCTATGTCTTTTGAATATTCAATTTATAAAAAAAAAACAACATTGAAAAAGTTAAAAATACTTCAGTAATAATCTATTTACATGACACAATACAATTTTAACAAAATGTGTTTTTATATTGTTGAAAAATATTTATAAATCATTTAGAAAATAACATTCGTGTCTATTAAATATATTAATACTAATGGTAATGATATTTTCAGATACTTGTCATAAAATAAAATTTAAGCTCATTTATTTTGGAATAATTGTCTTTTTTCGGTATGGTGGTTCATTGAATTTTCTTAATTATTATTTTGAAGAGCAAATTAATTCAAAACAGCCATAATATTATTTATCAGATAATATATTACTTATTTTAAATTATTTGTATGTACAATAAATATACATAATTATACTATATTGCTTTCTTAGAAGTAGATGCAGATCGTTAGAATACAATATTATTCTTATATTAATCTCATTAGATTTGATTACTCAAATCAGTATATTTTACTTGAACTTTTCTCATTGAATGTCGTTTTTATCTAACATACATAATTAACATCTTAAAACAGTTCTTTTTTTATTAATTATTATAATTTAACACATTAAGATAGGAAATGAACATTACAAAGTGAGTGTTTGTATTTGTAAATTACATATAAAATACAAACTACGGAAAGAAATAAACTGATTCAAAAAGTTGCTATCAATGAATGGATATAGTTTCAAATACTACTACTTCGTTGCCACATTGTAGGATCATACTTTAAACATTGGGCAAAATGGCGGCAAATTAAAATAGTTGTTTTTGTCATTTAATATATGGTAACATTGGTAACTCACGCAAACAATCACTTTCAGCCAATAAAACAAATCTCGTATTTGATTGGTTCTAATAAGACAAAACAATTTGGTCAAAATGTATATTGATAATTCTTATTAGTTAAAACATTGTATTCATATTATTAATTGAAAAACATTTAATGTTTATTAGAATTTTAATTAAACATATCATGTGATACAAAGAGTTTTAAATCTGTAATAAATTGTAAGTATGATAAGTGTTACATTATTTATGTTCGCCAAGATTTAAAAATTATCGTTGTGATGCGATTATTCTATAAAGGTTGGTATGTTACGTCTATAAGTGTGACGCGGGGTAATGTTGGTAGCATTGCTTAGCTCTATCTGACAGCTCGCGAACTCTCGATTCAAATTCAAAATGATAAACACTGTGTATAAGTTTCGCTTGCTAGGTTAATAAATATTTTAAATAAAACAAAGTGATGCTTTATAAAATGACAATTTGTGAATTGGATTGCGTGACGCCTCATACTTAATATGAAATAGCACTTCGGAAAGTGCACGGAATATCTGTAACTAAATATAGTTTACGGTAAGTAGTAGGTATATTGCCTTTTTGACTAATATTTTGATTTCATTCATTTGTAATACTATTATAATAATTGTTCTATCTATCCACTAAAAATACATGCAAACAATGGGTAGTTTAGTTTTAGGTTAAACTATCATTGTTTTTATTGCATGGTAAATAGAAATCATTTTACGTAGGGGTATAATATGTATACTTCCCTAGATACCTTTTAGATTGTCCGTATTGCATACATTTATCTAATTTAAATGTTGTTATTTACAGTTATGAAACATGCAGAATGAATCTTACTACATACCTAATTAATAGGTCAACAAGCCCGCAAAATAATAGATCGCAGCTATTCATATCTCATTTGATCTCTGTTATCCTTGGATCAAGGGCATTTTGAACAATGAATATGAAAATGGTAAGTGTAAACTCTCCTACGCTTTATTAAATAGAGATTAGTTGTATTTTTGAAACAAGACAGGATCTTTCATTAAAACATTATCAATTCTGTTTGGCTCTATTCAATCCTAAATACTGAATTTTCATAATAGACAAACGGTAAAACTTGTCAATATTTCATTGTATTACTCAGCAGATCATCATACATTTATAGGAATAGGAGCAGCCTCTACAGTGCCTAAAATTTTCAATGCAACTTTAGAAATTCTTTTAAATATGTACTGATTCTCACTTTCACTGTTCAAACCTTAAACAATAGTCTGTTTTGAATATTCTTTTCAGCGATTATTTTTCACATTCTTGGCAGACAGAGGTCACAATATCCATGCTCTTTTGATATTAGTTTCAAGAGTCATTTTAGTCATCATTTTATGTATTAGAAATAAAAGTGAGCAATACAAAGTATGATTTTTCAGTAAAATCTATTAAAACACCTTATAAGGTATAAAGTACTTAAAGAATAATAAAGCAAGGATGGGATGGGCATGGGTATGGTGAACATTAATGTTTATGCAAATCAAAGGAGGTTTCTTTCACTTGTATCTAGGCTATTATTATCACTTACCTATATCTTTTGTTTTCTTAGGTTACCTAAGTAGATACCATTGCAGTAATAAATGTTATATCTGTAAACTAAACAGTACTTTGTACACATCATCATATTTTGGTTTAAAGGGTTCAGTTGAACCAAGTTATAGGACTTTTAAGATAAATTGTTTACTATCTCAAAAATAATAAATGCTAAAACAATGATGGTAAATAAAACACTTTAAGATGTAGGTTTAATACCAATTATTTATTTATTTGTATATATATTTTGTTTTAAATCTAACTATGAATAATTATAATAAAAGAAGAAGACCAATATAATGCTACAGAATTGAATGTTTAATTTTTCAGTACTACAAAAGTTGCTGCAACAATAGATGTCTGACAAGCTAAACGTAATGCCACCAAATAATACAAGAGAAGAACAATAATATGTCACAAGAATTTCTGCACTACGAAGAAAGCTACCTGGTTGAAGCTTGAACAAAACCAACCAATGGAACTGTAACCATGGAACCAGACTTCATCAAGCCCCCTACTTTGTTATGCTAAAATAATAATTTAATATTTGATCTGAGCAACATGAAAAATACATCAATCAATAGTAGTATACATAAGCATTTATATAGTTTGTATAATATAGGTACTTTTATAAATAGCACTGATATTATTTATAACATGTCAAAGATAATAATGTATACATACATGAATATATATACTACTTGTGTGGGTGTATAAAGTTTAAGAGGGTCATTGTGCTCATCATTATGAATAAATTGTTTCTTACATATACACAACTTTAAAGTCATAATAAAATACAGCCTACATTTTAACCCTTGGTCAAGGGTCAACATAGCATGTATTCTGTAAAGAAAACATACAATATTTATTTTAGTTAACAGTCAATGTATTTGTGAATGTATAAACATGATATTTTAGCAAAATATTGTGGATTAATAGAATATTTAAAATAACACAAATCATTGATTACATATTTGAAGGAAATGACTTTTCAATAACTTTTTTTTTAATATTATAAGAACAATCAAAATCAAATATTTGTATTTGAAATTGTAAAGAAATTGTGTATGTAAATCATATATCAAACATGGTTATTGTACTCAACATTATGAATGACTTGTTGCATTATAGAATTACAAGATTTTTTTTTAATGGGCATCATATGAATATATCTTGTACTCTAAGATATTCATAATGTTGAAATACAACAACCCTTCTCAGTTTTATTTTGATTTACTCTCGATTTTATTTTGATTATTACTATATTATAGTGATGCATTTACTAATAGTAATTTTATATACATTAATAAAAATAAAATATATAAGCGCATAAAAAATTTGTTATTATTTCATCATATTCACATAGTCAAAGTCATCATCTGTAATAAAAATAAAATCTTGTCTCAGCAGGATAGTTTAAACTTAGTAAAATACTTAAAATACTACATTGGTACTCGGCCTTGTAAAAGTGATGCTCGACCTATGGGCTCGTCGTGAGGGCATTGTCACTCTATACGTAACGTAAAGCTTTAAAAAAGAAGAAGCAGTAGGATAAATGAGTAAAGAATCACAATCAGTTGAATACTGGCTAATCATGATGATGATTTTGACTTTTTCGTGAGTGTAACTTTCGTTGCTCAATAAAACTTTCAAAATGAAATTCATAACGAATGGTAGGTAAGTAAATGCAAGACATTTGATTATCGGATGATTACGATTCGTGTGTCCTGTGATAAGCCATACTTCAAGGCCGAAGGCCAAGAAGTGTGGGGCTCGGCCTCCGGCCTCGCCGCCGTACGCTCGGCCTGCGGTTTCGCAAGTGTGGGGCTCGTCCTACAGCTTCGCCGGGATAATTTGTATTCTGACAAAATGTCATATGTAGCGAGTTGCCAAACTTCTCGGCCTTCGGCCTGTATTCGCTCAGCCTGCGGCCTCTCGCCGGGATGATTTGTATTTTGGCAAAATATGATACGTAGCCAGTTGCCAAACTTCTCGGCCTTCGGCCTGGAACTGCTCGGCCTGCGGCCTCGCCAGGAAGATTTCGGTTCTGGCAAAATATTATACGTAGCGAGTTGCCAAACATCTCGGCCTTCGGCTTGGATTCGCTCGGCCTGCGGCCTCGCGCCGGGATGATTTGTATTCTGGCAAAATGTCATACGTAGCGAGTTGCCACATTTCTCGGCCTTCCGCCTGCGGCCTCGCCTCCGTACTCTCGGCCTCCGGCCTCGCAAGTGTGTAGCTCGGCCTTCGGCCTCGCCGATTCAGAGCTCGGCCTTCGGCCTCGCGAAAGCATTCAGTTGGGTATTGGCTGATTATGATGATGATTTTGGCTTTTCCGTGAGCTAAACTCTCGTTGCTTAGTTGAACTTTCCAAACGAAATTCAAACTGAATGAAAGGTAAGAAAACGCGACGCAGTTGAATATTGGCTAATTATGATGATGAGTTTGGCTTTTCCGTGAGCTAAACTCCTGTCGCTTAGTTGAACTTAGCAAACGAAATTCAAATTGAACGAAAGGTAAGGAAACGCGAGGCAGTAGAATATCGGTTGATTATGATGATGACTACGACTTGGGTGTCTCGTGATTGCCACACTTCTCGGCCTTTGGCCTCGAAGTGTGGGGCTCAGCCTGCGGCTTCGCGAGTTGGTAGCTCGGCCTTCGGCCTCGCACCTTCGTAGCTCGGCCTTCGGCCTCGCCGGTCTGAAGCTCGGCCTTCGGCCTCGCCGATTCAGAGCTCGGCCTTCGGCCTCGCGGTTTCGAGCCTCGGCCTTCGGCCTCGCAAGTGTGTAGCTCGGCCTGCGGCCTCGCACCTCCAAAGCTCGGCCTTCGGCCTCGCGGGGTCGAAGCTCGGCCTTCGGCCTCGCCGGTTCGAAGCTCGGCCTTCGGCCTCGCGGGTTCAGAGCTCGGCCTTCGGCCTCGCGGTTTCGTAGCTCGACCTCCGGCCTCGCAGGTCGCTTTACCTCTGTCGTGAGCTCCATACTTAGCGAGTTGGCACACTTCTCGGCCTTCGGCCTCAAAGTGTGACGCTCGGCCTTCGGCCTCGCCTCCGTACGCTCGGCCTTCGGCCTCGCGAGTGTGTGGCTCGGCCTCCGGCCTCGCCGGGAGGATTTAGATTCTGGCAAAATATCATACGTAGCGAGTTGCCGCACTTCTCGGCCTTCGGCCTCGAAGTGGGCGGCTCGGCCTTCGGCCTCGCCTCCGTACGCTCGGCCTCCGGCCTCGCCAGCTACCTGCTCGGCCTTCGGCCTCGCGGGGGTGACTCCAGGCCCACCGAAGTACCACCGTTTCGCCCCTACAGTCCGACCCGCAAATCACGTTGTATGACAGCTATATTAAAAAAAAGAAACTTTCAAAAAATTTTTACATATTTACAATCAGAGGTCCCATAAACCCCCGGAGCCAAAATTTCAGACCTCTAGGACCCGTTTGAAATTTCGAGGCAAAAAAAGGCCTCCGGAGGCCTTCGAGGCCGCTTTCCCCTGAAAGATCTCGCGGTTCCCTATGACATTCGGTCGAGCACCCCCCGTCCATCTCGAGCCGTTTTCGAAATACGAGAGGTCCAAGTTTGTATGGCGGGGACGTTTTTTTCTTCGGGGGGTGTGTTTTTTTTCATCCCCCCTGAAAGTTCCCAGGGTTTTGGGAAGATTCAGTTCGAGAGCGACCCCCTTAGCTATCACCCTTTCCGAGATACCATGGGGTCCCATCGCGAAGACCTGGTTTCCTGGTGATTTCGGATTTTTCCTGGGCCCTCTGAACTCATCCCTGTACGAGTCTATACTCTTTTTCCCCCCCCCATATCTCCGTATATGACTTCTATTTATCTAAGTGAGTCAGTCAGTGAGTGGTAATTTAACTTTATATAATATAATAATAATTATTCGTAATTATTTACAATAATATTGAATTTTTCTTTACTTTTAAATCAAATAACTGTTCCTATCTATATCACATGGAACATTTTTATACATAAATTTAATAGAATGTTACAACTCCGCCAATTTCATCTTCTTTCAGATCGAATCCTTCCAGAATGGATAAATTTAAACGTGGGAAGCCGCTAAACTCACAAGCACGGCAAATGGTATTTAATGTGTACCTTTATTTCTTAAATGAAGCTAATGTATTCAAAAAAGACCATGACGGTTATTTTAAAAAAGTTCAGGAGCGTGTGACAAAATCTACAGGAATTTCACGCTAATATATTGAACTTTGACTAATATATTGAACGAAAAAAGGCAAAATCAATCAATGAAATTGTCCACACCGAAAAAAGGAAAACCTAAAAGTAGGTTTCGGCTAGGACTTGATGATTTCGACTATTGTGTAATTCGAAATATGATATACAATTTTCAGTTGACGCTCAAAGAACTCCCAACTGTAAATAATTTGAGAAATGAGTTAATCGAAGCTATTAATTTCAAAGGCTGTGTAGAAACTTTAAGGCTTATCTTGAAAGACATGGGGTTTAGGTTTCTGAAAACTGATACCAATCGACGGTTACTTATGGAAAAGACAGATATACGTTTAAAAAGGATCAAATATCTCCGAGAAATACAGAAGCTGAGAAATGCTGGTAGAAACATAGTATTTATGGACGAGTCATACGTGCATACATCGCATACTAAAGGTAAAACTTGGCAAGACAGCAGCAAAAAAGGTATTAAACAACCCATTTCTAAAGGAGAGCGAATTATTATTGTACATGCAGGCAATGAAAAAGGCTTCGTCTCAGGGGCTTTAATGTTACATAAATGTGTCGACTCAGAAGGTGACTATCATAAAGAAATAAACGCCGAACGTTATCAAACTTGGCTACGCAATCAGTTGATTCCCAACTTGCCTCCTAATAGTGTGTTGGTAATTGATAACGCCCCATATCATAATAAGCTGTGCGTGAAACCACCAAACTCAAATACACCCAAACCACAAATGATTGCGTGGTTACAACAACACAATGTTCCTCATGACCCAAATAAACTCAAACCTGAATTGTACAAAATTATAAAAATCCACAAAGAACAATACACAGAATTTGCCATTGACCGTATAATGGAGGAGCATGGGCATAAAATTGTACGATTGCCACCATATCATCCCGATTTCAACCCCATCGAAAACATTTGGGCGCAAATAAAACAACACGTTGCCAAACGAAATATTGCAATGAACGTTACGTCAGTTAAAGAAGCTATTTTAGAAAAAATCAACAATATAAGTTCGGAAGAATGGAAAAAAGTTCGTGATCATGCCCTTAAATGCGAAGATGAGTATAGGAAATATGACCCAAGAATCGATAGTTATTCAGATGAAATTATTATTTACACAGGAGATAGCAGTGATACAAGTGAAATTGAAGACCTTGATGAAAATTCCGATGACTCTATGATGTCAGGAATAGAGAATCTCCCCGATTCTGATTAAATAAAACTTTTTTTTCGTAATATAAATCTTCTTTTCATTTAAACCTCCTTTTTTCCATCGTTAAACCAGCTCCCAGCTTTCATTACATATTATATATATAAGAAATACGACCGATGCCGACCACTGGCGAAGAATTGTCTGCGCATTATAACTTTGGTTGTAACCACTCTATATACATATCGTCTTCCGACGCTCGGGGAATACGACCGTTGCCGAACAGTGACGAAGATTTCTATGCGCATTATCACTTTGGGAGTACTGTAAGTCATATGTGGAATTCCTTAAGGAAGTGTGCATACTTACTTCTACTATTATGTCCATTTATCTATATAACCTCAAATTGTTTATTTTGTTTACATAGAAAGTAATAGTAAAGCCCTGATTATCTTTTTAAAAATAAACTACCGAAATTACTTTAATCTTATTTTTATCAAGTAAAATCGGTCTGCGGTCACCTACAATACATACATATTTGGTAGGTAAGAACGCCAGGCTAGGGATGGGTGGTGGGCAATTCTTTCCGAAAAAGATCGATTTTTAAATCAAATCGAATTATAACCTGATAAACCTATAAAGGTTTTTTTTTACAAAAAAAACTATTATTTCTATTTAATTGTTTTACTATTTAAATGTTTTACTAATCTTTCATATAAAGTCTTCTTTTAAATTGTTTAGGAATTGATGCTAATAGGATTTTGAATATTACTTAAAACTAGTAGATAACTAATTACTAAAAATTTCGTTGTTTATCAAATTTAATGAGGAAAAAATGTATTTTTTCAGCATGTCGGGTAAAAGTGATATTTGGAATCATTTCATAAAAAAAGACTCAGGAGGCAAATGCAAATATTGTCACCAGGAAGTAAAAACTAAGGGAAACACAACAAACTTGCGTAATCATTTATTAAGACGTCATCCAACAATTCAGACCGTAAGTCTCAAAAAGAAGAGTGAAAGTGGTGGTGGCAATTGTGGTAATGCACGAAATGGTGATGGACAAGTGAGTGGAGTGGAGCCTGTATTTCTTATATTACATCCTTTGTTTTCCAATGTACTGAGTTTGAACAAAATAAGAATTAATGTTCAATAAATCAAAGTAATATATTTCTTATTTTAGGTTTTTGATGACATGGCTTTAGGCATCGTGCCAGTTCCAGATTCTCAAAATGTTGATAATTCGGATACTGAAAGCGTGGCTTCTTCTTCTGTCTCTGTATCAGGCTTAAAACAGCCAACATTGACATCTTGCTTAACAAATATAAAATCATTTCGAGGTAAGACAAGAAACTGAAATATTTTTTTTAATAAATTTTCATGAAAGTGAGATGTATAGATACAGGATTGAAAATTATAACTTTTTTTTTTAATTTTCAGATAATGGTGTTAAAAGTGGTCAACTAGCCAATGCAATAGTCTTCATGATAGCAAAGGATGGCTTGCCTCTAAATACTGTGGAAAAAACAGGATTTCAATATTTGATGAAAGTAGTGGCACCGCTATATAAAGTTCCAGCCAGAAAAACAATTACCCACATGATTGATGATAAATATAACGTTCTTTCAGCACAACTGAAATTAAAAATACAAGAAGTAGAAGCACTATCTTTGACTGCAGATGTTTGGACCGACACGCATAATAGTCAAAGCTACTTAGGCTTAACTGGTCATTGTATTTATGAAAATAAATTAATGAGCATAATTTTCGGTGTAACTGCTCTAACAGAACCACACAATGCTGACTACTTAGCACAAGTAATTATTAATATGACAGAAAAATGGGACATCACGAAGGACAAAGTGGTAGCGTTTATCACGGACAATGGCGCTAATATCGTTAAAGCAGTCACAAATGTTTATGGCAAAAATAAACACATGCCATGCTTTGCTCATACATTAAACCTAGTAGCATCAAAACCATTTGACAATAAGGATGGACTAGACGAAGCCAAGAATTTATTAACAGCTGTTAAAGATATTACTACATATTTTAAGCAAAATACAAATGCTGCTGACTCTTTAAAGAAAGCTCAGGATCACCAAACAAAGCCTTTGGGGCTTATTCAATCTGTGTGTACCAGATGGAATTCTATTTTTTATCAATTAGAACGATTTGTTGAGTTATCCGAAATAATTGCACCAATATTACTCAAGTATCCTAAAGCTCCAACAATGCTTACTGCACAGCAGTTAGAATTCATAAAAGATCTTATAAATATATTGAGACCATTAGAAGTAATAACTAAGGAAATATCTGGAGAAAACTATGTTACAGCCAGTAAAATTATACCAATCGTATCTTGTCTGACTGAAACATATAATACAATGGAAAATTCAACCGATATTGGTGCTAAAACACGAACTTTAATAGTGGACGGCCTTAAAAAATGATTTGGAATGGTCGAACAAGTTCATTTGTTAGCTGCTGCGACCATTTTAGATCCTAGATTTAAAAAAATTCATTTTACTGACCATGTCGCCTGTTCTCGAGCAATAAATAGAATAAACACTTCAATTTTAGATATTACGCGGCAACAACTTCCACAAAATAATAGCGAAGAAGTCGACGCCATTGAAGAGACTGGTAATGATATGAAAAAAGGAATTTGGGATTTTCATAAGTTGCTTGTGAAAAAGCAACTCTCTTTATATGTATACTGCACATGGACAGGAAAGTGAAGGCTTAAATGAAGAATTTAAACACTATTTATCGCAGGCAGTTGTGCACCTAAATTATGATCCTATACTCTACTGGCAAGAACAAAAAAACTCTATTTATCACCAAGTTCACTCAATAGCCGTGATGTATATGAGTATCGTAGGATCATCTGTTCCTTGTGAGCGCCTTTTCTCAATTGCCGGAAACATCGCAACAGATGAGCGAAACCGCTTGGATCCCTGTAGACTTGATAGACTGTTGTTTTTAAAAAGTTTAGATATTAAGCATTGGGAACTATAAGCTACATTATCTATTAACTTTGTAAACGATTTTTCTTAACCATTTTCTTAACTCTGTAAAATTTCTAAATCTAGAAAATAAATGTCTTATTCTATACATTATCTGTTAGTTTGACATGGTAATGAAAATATTTTTTATTATCGAATTACCTGATTTTACTGATAAGAGATCGTTAAATTATAATATGTACCTTGTTTTTAATAAAATATTACATTATAAACGAAAACTTGAAAAAAAGATCGATTTTTCGGAAATCGATCTTATAGACCTCGATTTTTTTGTGAATCGATTCATTAGGTCACGATTCGAATCGATTTAAAAATCGATCTTTTTCGAAAAGAATCGCCATCTCTACTTTGATTTGTCAAAATCAATTTAAATTTGACAGTCGTGAAGAAAAAAAGTGTGTTGCCACTCGATTAAATATATCACCATGATAGTAATAATCCTGCAACAGCATGCATTGAACTCATGCTAATAATTTTATGGTCGTTTGAATGGTATGTTGCAGTTTTACTACTTTATGCATTTAAGGGTTAAGGGCACTTTCCAGTAAGAAATTCATGTAAAAACTATGAAAAAAGTTTTCAAATTTTTTTAAAAGAACCGCTCTTATTTTAGTTCCCGCCAAAAAAAACTGCTTCCCTGACATTTTATTCAGAGTTGCCATTTTAGAAAAATAAATGCTAGTTTATGGTTATTACAATAATCGAGTTAAGTATTATCTGTGCTTGAATAATATTGATACGAAATCGATATACATACATATACAATTGACAATAATAGTAGTATAATGACACAGGATTAATCAGTAATCTAACGAATGTTTATAATTATATGGTGACAAGTCTTAACAATACTGCTCTTCCAATTTTTGTAGTTCAATAGTTTCATAATATTCTTCGTCATCGTTTGATTTTCTTCTTGTACTTTTTATATCTCATTTTATTTTGAAATATATTTTTGTATTCCTTATATTTTGTACGCTACAATAAAAGTAATTGAAGCGTACATCTCTTGAAACTATAAATTGATCAAAATTTACATCCCATAATGTGTATCTGTTAGTTGAATAGCCAACCATTCTGCATTCTCTTCTACGGCTTGTAAGTTTGTCTCTCTTTGGCAATATGTGTGCCTATGCTTTACATAGAAATATTTTTATTTTTCCAAACCATTTCTTTAGTGGAAGCTTGTATGATAGGTGTAACATGCTTTCAAAAAGCCGTATCCTGGCGTGTAACATCGATAATCCAAAAGAAAACGCATCCACATCTACATAAATGTTTTAGATGTCGCACCTCATTGTTGACGTAGTTTGTGTCACAGCATTACATACTTTTGCATCTACCATAGTAAACGCCATTGTGTGTTTTACTGAGTATGATTTTCCTTGAACTAAACATTTTGTAAGTTGTAAAGAACTGATGGCATTTTCCACTTTCATTGTGGTGGAAAAACCAGTTCTAATTTTTCCACAGTTCTGGCCTCACGACGATTGACGGCAGCCCTCAGACGTTTCAGTACTTCAATGTAGTACATCTGGTTGACTGTGGAGCCTTCGGGAAGGTATTCGTGGTGAACAACACCCTTCGAATCAACAAAAACTGTCAGCATCACCTTGACATTCGATCGAAATTGGCGAGCTTTTTTGGGTCTTGGTGACGTTTGACACACCCATTGGAGATGATTGGACCTTCGTTTCAATGTCATAACCATAAACCCATTATTAACAATGTGGAGCGGGAGTAATTGGTATCCCAAATTGGATGAACTCCGAATTGGGAATTTTGGGGTCATCATGCCCTACAATCGGTTTTTGGCAATCAAACGTTATGACCTGGGTCCAAGTCGTGCGTCATGGAAGAGGCGCGACGCGAATTACAAGATAAAGACTGGTATATTAGACGATGGGAGAATTGGAGGCATTTATTGCTGTACTTTACATACGTGGTACAATTGGTGCACATAACTTAGACCTAGATTCATTATGGTCGATAAAATGGGGTAATCCTATAGTAAAGGCAATTATGTCTCCAAATCGTTTTCGTGAAATAATGAAGTACCTGCGATTCGATCATAAATCCAGTAGACGCCGAAGACTCAATGAAGATAAGTTTGCTATGATTTCGGAAATTTGGTATGAATTTATTGCGAATGCACAAGCTTGTGTGATCTTGTTTGAGACATATGTCGTGATGCCGAATCAGCGGTGAGGACTACCGTTGGCGACTCAAGACTATTTCCAGTAACCGCTGGAGTACACCGGGACTCTGCTCTCAGTCCTTTTCGTTTATTATTTTATTGTTATACTTGATATTGTAACGGCCAAAGTCCAAATGCCAGCACCATGATGTTTGCTGACGATATCGCACTAGTGGACAAGGACAGGGCCATTTTGAAGCATGCTGTTAACCGGTGGAAGGCAGGCCCGCTGTAAGCGGGCGTGCAAGGCGTGCACCGCACGCGGGCGGCATGTCCTAGGGGGCGGCAAATCGAGCGACTATCACGTAATATTAAAAAAAAAAAAAAAAACCCGACTGGCGCGTGGCGCAATCTTTACGTTAACATCGCCATCTATTGGCAACCGTTAAGACTAAGATGTAATGCTTACCGTCGTCTCTTGGTGGCGCCCCAAAATCGATAGAAGTACCCATTCATAGAGATAGTGTCACTCTATGAACTCTATGAAAGACAAGACTGGTAAAGTTAAGGGAATCCCCTGAAAACTTATTTCTCCGTTGGGCGTTGGTAGGTTTAGGTTAGTAAGGTACTAGTACGTAATTCGCATGCTGGATAAACAGTCACGATCGCACATTAAATTGCAATTAAGTTGTTAATAGTTCTTCTGAAGTGTGTTTAGGAATAATTCATGTTAATTAAACTTTTTAAGTGTAAGTATAATAAAAAGTATCACCTGTCAGCGCAAAACAGACGTGCAAAGGAATTGTCATTATGGTGAGTACTTTTTTAACAATTACTATTACTAACAAGATATGTGCGCAAATACTTTGCCGCAAAGTACATAATTATTTTAATAATATTCGTCGGTCAAATCACGAAGGGGCGTAACTCTGTATTTTATATTTTACAATAGAGTGAATAGAGAAAAATATATGGATGAAAATATAATGATGATGCTATAGTGACTACCCATTTATTATTATTTTAAGTACCTACTATGAAAAAAAAAATATTACATACAATTAACTTGTTCTTTTCGCATTTTTTTGCTCAATATTAAATAGATGATAGTACGAAACCCATCGTGCGCGAGTCCGACTCGCATTTGGCTGGGTTTTTTTGTCTAATATTATTGCAACAAAAAACTTAAATTAAAAATATATACTTAATATATGTATAAATTTCAGGAAGCGCAGAAAAGGAAAAAACTTTCAGGAGCGCAATTTAGACAGCAAAAACGAGAAAAAGAGGAACAGAAAGAAAAATTGGCGGGTTCTATAATTAAATTTTTAAGCAAACCAGAAAATAAGGAAACGGAATGTCAAGAAAATGTTAACGTAGCTTTAACAAGAACAGATTTAAATCAAGAAGCTATGGACGTATCTGAACAAAAAGATGTATGTTCTTCAGAAGGAGAGTCCAGTAAAACAAGAAAAAGACCTACTGAAGAACCTGTAAGCAGTTTATCGTCATCATCAGTAATATGTAGCAATTTAGATTGTGGTGATGATCCCGGTTTGTGGCCTGCCAGTATGACTAATGATCTTGTTAATATTTTGGTTAGTCGTGGTTCCATACAGGTGTCAAACTGTAACTTTCCTATAAATGACGATGGAAGAAAATTTTCAGACAATTATTATTATAGAAATCTTCCCAATGGAGAAAAAATTAAAAGAGAATGGCTTGTTTACTCCACTTCAAAAGATTCAGTCTATTGTTTTTGTTGTAAAATATTTGGTAAATCTGTGAGTAATTTGTCTGCTTTGAACGGTTTTTCTGATTGGCAGCATTTATCATTAACCTTGAAAAGACATGAAACAAGCGCTTACCATAGTGAAAATGTGAAATCGTGGGTACAGTTGAATAATATGTTAAAAAATAAGACTACTGTAAATCAAATGCAACTGCGACTATTAGAATCGGAAAAAAAGCAATGGTGTGATGTACTAGAAAGAATCATAGCTGTTATCAAGTTTTTATCTAGTCAGTGTCTGGCATTCCGGGGGTCGTCAAAAATATTATATGAACATGATAATGGTAATTTTCTAAAAGCAATCGAAATGATAGCATCCTTTGATACAGTCATGCGGGAACATATTCACAGAATTCAATCCTCAAAATCAGATTCAAGTCGTGTGACTCATTATTTAGGAGATCAAATTCAAAATGAAATAATTGACATGCTCGGTACAACTATAAAAAAATATATATTGAACAAAGTGAGAGAATCGAAATATTTCTCCATAATATTGGATTGCACACCAGATGTAAGTCACACAGAACAAATTACAGTTGTACTCAGGCATGTTCTTTTAAATAACAAATCCAAAAATGTTGAGATATGTGAAAATTTTGTTGGTTTCTGTCCGATCACCAGCTCTACAGGTGAAGGTCTATTAAATTTTGTTTTAGATTTATTTTCACAATTAAATCTCAACATTCAAAACTTACGCGGTCAAGGCTATGATAACGGTTCTAATATGCGTGGAAAACACAATGGACTACAAAAAAAAATTTTAGACATCAATAACCGCGCATTTTACGTTCCGTGCTCGGCTCATAGTCTTAATTTGGTAGTGAACGATGCAGCAAATATTACGCACGAAACTGTAAATTTCTTTAATATAATTCAAGAAATTTACGTTTTCTTTTCATCATCCACAAAAAGGTGGTCTATAATTTGTAAACATTTGCCAGATTTAAAATTAAAAGCTTTAAGTGCCACGCGATGGTCTAGCAGAATCGATGCAGTTAAGCCATTACGATATCACCTCGAAAAAATATTTGACGCTTTGCTGGAAATATCTGTTAATTCGTCGGAATGGGATTGTACTACATCTCACAAAGCTCATTCGCTTGCTTTGAATATTCAAAATTTTAGATTTATTTGCTCGGTAGTAATTTGGTTCGATATTTTGAACGAAATTAACGCTTTGAGCAAAATGATGCAGAGCCCCACGATGAATACTCAAATCTGCATAAATTTAATAAATAAATTGATCGAAAAGTTTACAGAATATCGCACGGATGAACACTTTGAAATTGTGATAGCAGAAGCGACCAAAGTGGCTCACGAAGTCAATGTTGAAACAAATTTCCCACCAATAAATACCGTTCGTCCAAGAAAAAAACCAACTCAATTTCAATATGAACACCATGATGAAGTTTTAGTAGACCCCAAAATCAAATATAGAGTAGAGTTTTATTTTAGAATTTTAGATCAGACTATAACTTCTTTAAAGGATAGATTCGAAGAGTTACAAACATTTACCGACGTATTTGGCTTTTTTAGCGATAATTTATTTAATTACTCTAATGATGACTTAATGAAACATTGTAAAGATTTAAATCTGAAGCTTAAAGATGATTCAAGTAATGATTCAGACATTGACGGTATTGATTTGTTTAATGAAATCATTGCATTAAAGTTGCATTTTTCAGCAAACCAGTCTAAGGATCCACGAACCATATTACAATATATTTTTACCAATGACTTAATTTCAACATTTCCGAACATAGCAATAGCGCTAAGAATATTACTTACACTGCCGGTTTCAGTTGCATCTGGTGAAAGATCATTTTCAAAATTAAAAATTATTAAAAACTATTTAAGGTCAACAATGCTCCAGCAGAGACTAAGTAATTTAGCTATAGTTTCAATTGAACATGAAATTTTAGACAGCTTGGATACAAGAAAGTTGATTGAAGATTTCGCAAATATAAAGGCAAGAAGAGTTAAGTTTTTGTAATGATTGTATGGCTTAGTTTTACACTTCAGTAAACAAATATAATTAATGTACCTACTTAAAATAAATATTTTATTATCATTACGAATTTTTCTTTTACTTTCCATGACGAAAAAGCCTTTTTTTGACAAAACTCAGCATAATATATAGTCGTAGGGCGGCATAATCGGTTTTGCACGCGGGCGAACAAACAGCTAGCGGCGGGCCTGGTGGAAGGCTTCGCTTGAAGCCGGAGGGCTTAAGGTAAATGTGGTGAAGACAGTATTTTTGTGCCATTTAGGGCCTTTGTTATTTTTTTGTGTTTGTATAAAGTGCGGCAGTGTCTCATGTCTTTACTTTCTATAGTAATTATTTGTTTACTTAATCAGCACTAATGGCAACTGGCATCTGGCAACCCAGACAAAAAGCTCAAAATGTCAATTATCAGAGAGGTAATTCGGGTAAACTTGTGCATACATTTCACTTTGGCTATAACTAAAATGGGCATTTGGAATTTATTACAATGTTCATACTTCTGGTGCTTTTTTTGTTATTATTGTGTTAATGACCACGTGTTGTTGTCTTACGTAATAAATTAATTGCCCCCTTTTGCCTTTGGGAAATTTCTTCAAAAGCAAAATTTCAATGGATTGTAAATGGTAGCTTAAAAAAAATTGTCGAAACCAAATATCCCTTGCTTTCACACGCTTTGATTAAGCCAACGACTTCCTAAACCATCATAGCTTCAAAAAGATTAACTAGAAGGCATTCATACCCACTTCTAATGTTACACGCATGGGTCTTGTTAGGGGAGTACCTGCAGAGTGGTATCCGGAAGAAGTGTTAGGCAATATAAATGTACCTTTTGAATGCGGTAAGATTAAGATTCCAAAAATGAGACTTAAATTTTAAGTCCTTTATAGACGGCTCCCAATATGGAAACCATCTCAAACTGTGGTACTAACATTTGACGGACAAGTTTGCCTAAAATAATTTATATGTTACAATGCTCTTTTGGTTGAATTATACACCTTCCTAACTCTTCAGTGCTACTCGTGTTCAAGGTTTTGACACACAAAGGTACTATGCAGATCAAAGCCCCGTTGCTATTAATGTGGAGAAGTACACGCAGGTGAAAACTATCGGGTACATGAAGAATGTGGCAGGATACATACGAAAACAAAATCGAAAATAATACTGTTGGTAGACCCAGTTAACTATGTCCATGTTCAGACTACAACAGCGAAACAAGTTTATACCATGTACATTTATACTTCGGTTAATTCGGTAAATTAATACATGGTAAATTTGAAAGGTACCATTGAACATCCAAAGAACTGTTTCATATTTCATGTAAATTCTCAAGTTCATCAGGCGTCGTATTCAGACATTTTCTCGTCCTTGATACGCTGCAAACATTTTGTACATTCGACCATAATTTCAAATAAACGGTCATCAATATAATAACAAAAGTACTCTTAAGAACTCTTAAGAAATGGGTAAGTATACAAAACTTAGGGCACACTTGCCTATCTGATTACTAACAACACTGGTTAGAACTGAGATCTTACAATATTACATATTTTGTAGTAATGAACAAATAGCAGATGTTATGACCAAAGCATTGCCAAGTAGTAAATTCAGTTATTTCAGACAGTATAATTAGAAAACCATGAAACGTAAAATCAAAAAAATAAAACCTCTAAGGATAAAGTAAAATCAGCTGTGTAATATTTGTGTGAAAGTAGATAACAATGAATATAGTCTGGGTACCTTCAAGTCGCGAGTGAATCGGTTTCTTCTAGGCAAGCGTGCTCCACCGTAGACCGCATCTTCGCTTAACATCAGGCGGGATGGCGGTCAAACGCAAGCCTATCTACTATAAAAAAAAAAAAAAAAAAATAACAGCTGATCATGTCACGTAAACATAATGTAATTTAACTCAATAAGCTTTTCTTCATATTTTTCTTTGATGAAATTATACTTACTTAACATGTTTATAGTTAGATGCAGCGACGCTCCAGAGTCGTAAGTACCATCCCGTTTCATGGTTGCTTGAACTTGAGGCGGAGAAAACAGCAACAAACGTGTCAGCTTTCTAGTTTTTCGATTTGCAATTTTTGGAAATATGACCATATTTATTACATACAAAGCATCTCCTTTCTTAAATGATTGTTTATTCTTATTAGCATAAAATGCTCCAAACTGTGTTTTGACTTCATGTAAAAGTTTATTCTTTACTGAGTCAGCGTTTATGACCACCCTGGTGCTCTCAATTGCCATTACCATTGGTTTATATTGTTCAGGTAATCCAGCTAATAATAATGTACCGAGGTATTCATCATCTATGCATGAGTACGCCACGTATATCTATATACATCTCTAGTGTGCATATTATGACGATAACAACTTTTATAACTTTTTGAATCGTTATATCTCAGAAACGGTGGCTCGTAGGAAAAAAAGTATTGATACATGCCAGCAAAAAAAAAACTCAGGCTAGCGTTCTGGAGCATGCAGCGTACCTTCTTCATAATTGTTCTATTCACTCCCTCGCTGACCCCATTCTGAACTGCCGAATATGGTATAGTTGTTTGATGTACAATGCCATTCCAGATAAGCCTGAAATAAGTTATTAACATACTCACGACCATTGTCACTGCAAAGGATTTTTATCTTTTTGCCTGTTTGATTCTCTACAAGAGACTTGAATATTTTAAACTTGGCTCATGCTTCACTTTTAGCTGTCAAAAAATATACAAAGGCTTTACGAGCATAATAATATCTATAAAAGAAATATAATACTTCTTTCCCCCGAGAGAATTTTCAGACATTGGTCCACACAAATCACTGTGTATTAATCCCAGGGTTGGATTCAGGTACGTTGAAAAATATGATTGATTGATTGATATGGTACGCCGATAGTGCAGTTTTATTTTTAATCTAAATACTTAACAAATAATATTTCCTCTTCTAAATTAATGAGTTCTTGTATATTATTTTCTTCATCCTTAGCATCTAATCTTAATAACATGTCTTGTGTTGGAAATGTTGGAATAAAATCAGTAGTTGCCACTTATGCTGCCGTCTTTGATGGCGTCCAACTCAACAAAATGGCGTCTATGGATTGTGTTGCCAGTTTATTTCTTATTTTAGTTTTAGCGAGGTTCACTTTACTAAATACTCTCTCGCATTCATGTTAGTGAACTTAGCGGATCATGGTCCAGCAGATCAAAATAAATTTATTTATTTATTGACAAAGAAGACGGTTAAACCAATTACATCCAATCTCACAAAATTTTGACATACCAATAAAACAAAAATCTAAAATACAATTATAAAAATTAAAAAAAAACAAAGAGAAAAAAAAATGTAATGAAGATGTTAAAGTACAAAACAAGAAACAAAGTAATAATAATATTAAAAAAAAAAACTAATTACAAAATGTCATAAAATTTAAAAACTAAATACTTAAATGGGTTCTCTTCGCATGCAGGGGAGTTCTACAGTTCCTGATACTTTTTGGAAATAGTTATTGTCAACAAAAGTTGACTAAATGATCTGACAATACTAGCCTCTCTAGCGCCCCGCCATCGTTTCACGGTGGACGGCAGAGTCCTAAGGTCCCTCGCCCACCGCGACTTTTTGTCGCGCGATTACGAAACGCGCGACTGCATCACTACTAACGCGCGTTAGTCGCATTTGCAGCGCGATACAGTAGTGATGCTAACGCGCTACAGTATCGCGACTGCATCGATACAAACGCGCGACCGTTTCGGATGACATCGGGGAGAGAGTGGAGGGAGGGTAGCACGTGTGGAGAACCGAACATCAGTGCAACACAGACAGGTCGAGAGTGTCATCATCCGTCACGTGCGCAAAATGGAGGCGTTCGACACAGAATCATATATTACAGCAATTCAAAACCGTCCTGTAATATGGGACTCGCGCCTTCCTGAGTATTCACATAAGGTTGCAAAAAGGAAGGCATGGGACGAGATAAATGAAATGTTTGATCCAGAATTTACAGAAAAAGCAAATAAAGAAAAGAATGCTTGCGGTAAGTTATTTATTTAAAATGAAATAAACATATTAATTACACAATCATGTAGTAAATGTTCCAGAATGAATGAATCAAGTTACCTTTACAGGTATTTCTAGTCACTTATAGCATTTTAAGCATTATTATGAAATTCGTTAGATTTTTGAATCTTGCCACGGTACAGAACCTTCACCGGTGAAATAATCAGTATAAATGTTTCGGATAGCAATACCACTTAGTTCTGATCTTCGTCTTTCAATTAAACGTAAATGATCACTGGCAGGTAGATTTTCGAACCCAACTATACTCAAAGTGTGATCATACTTGTACCCGTCTCGCTTACGTATGAAATTGTGCAATACGCAACACGCTTTAACAATATTCGTAGCAAAATCAATATTAACGTATATCGGCCGGTTGAAGATTTTAAATTTGTTACTCAATATACCAAACGTACATTCAATAAAACGCCTTGCACGCGTCAACCGGTAATTGTATATTCTCTTATTTCGTGATAAATGTTGACCGGCGTATGGTCTCTGCAAGTGTTGTGATAAGGCAAATCCTTCATCACCAATAAACGAAAATGGTATAGGTATTCCATTGTTAGATATAGGTCTTGGTTGAGGTATATTATATTTTCCTTGTCGTATCTTTTTTATCCATTCGCTGCAGTCATGTATTGTTGAATCTGAGCTCTTTCCATAGCATCCGACATCTATATCTATGAAATTGTAATTAGCGTCACATATTGCTAACAACATGATAGAAAAAAAATGCTTATAATTGTAATATTCTGAACCGGTATGACAAGGTTTAATAATCCTTATATGTTTTCCGTCTATTGCTCCAATTATGTTAGGAAAATTAGCATGTTTCATAAAACCTTCAGCGGTTTTTAAATGTGATTCTTCCGTAGGTTCTGGCATGCAGATGTGCTTTAATTTATTCCATATTATTTCCACAGTTTCCTTGACAATCCTACGTGCAGTAGTATGTCCACATTTTAAATCCAAATGAAGATCTGTGAAATTACATCCAGTTGCTAAGTATCTGTAAAAAAAACGGAAAAATATAAGATAAAAATAAATTATAAATAACTAAATGTGAACTTTCAACAAACGGGATTAATTCCACGATCTTGTGGATAGTCCGTGCCGAAATCCGACAAGAGTCAAAATGGCGGGTGGCAAGTAATTCAAACAAACAGTATATTAATAATATTACCTTATTTGTACTATTTAGCATATTACATTATGTCTAATCGCCACTGAATGGCCTATCGACGAATTAGAAACACCCGCCATTATGACGTTAATGAGGCGGGTGTATAATGAACATTTTACTTTACTATGAGAGTTTTTTTAAACGTAGGTAAGTCCTAATAGTACAACTTACGTGCATTTTTTTATGTATTATTTGTTTGGATTCATTATGATACACCCGCCATTTTGACTCTCACTTATGTTCATTTTTCAATAGCATAAAAATTATAGACTTGTATCTTTTTTTTCAGCTATTGAACTCCAGAAAAAATGGAAAAGTTTAAAGATAAAGATAAAGATATTTATTTGTCATAACATGAGTAGTATGTATGATGTCCGTAACTTAGTTTAATGATCATCATGTTATACCTGAAAAGGTGTACAAGTAATTGATGGCAACAAAATAATTAATCTAATAATATGGATTGAAATGTATACAATGTCAAGGAAAAATAATAATTGAAATATAAAAAATAAATGATAAAATTAGAATGTCAATGAAATAACAATGTCAAAAGTTAAAAGATTGCTATAACAGAGAACGGGTAAAGGAAAAAAACTGTACCAGTGGGTCCGGTGCTTAACCAAGGAAACAATGTTTATTATAAACTACTGTCATTTTTAAATCCTTTGAGCGAAATCAGGCCGCCAAGTCGATCTACAGATACTGAGGACAACGACACCGAGAGCTGTTTGGAATCTTATGTTATTCCTAAATCAAAGAAGCTTAAAAAAAGTGATAGCGTTGATGATGCGCAAAACAAATTATACGAAGTTCTTATTGATAAATTAAACAACGTTACGACTACCATCCAACATCCAGATCAACATTTTTTACTTTCGCTATTTCCACATTTTAATTATATAAAGGAAGAATATAAACTCGAAGCAAAAGCTGAAATCATAAATTTGCTTCGCAAATATAACAGTATGCCACAAACTTCTGCATATGCCAGTCACTATGGATATCAGTCTGGATACCAAAGCTACAACTCAACACCTGCTGGTACAAGTACTGAAACTAGCGTGTCGCAACTACTTAGTTACCACACACCGCGTACACCTGCTGGTGCCAATGCCAATACTGCAAGTAGTTTATCACAACAAAATAATAATGAATATAATTTTACTAATGATGATTCTACACAAGATTCTGATATTATCGCCGACCTTTATTCGCCGTAAAATAAAAAAAACTAAGATTACAAACATGACAATGATTAATTAGACTATTAGTCTATATTATTCTTGAATTAATACTGCTGATTTTAGTTTAAAAAATTATCTAAGTTTTTTATGTGATTATAATAGTCACCACTTAACATATCGTCACATCCACGGCAAACTTACGAATCTGCAGTTTTAGTAAAATCGATATTTAGATGAAAAACTGTACTAAATGTGCCACTACACACCGTGGCAAAAATACGTATTTCTGGCTCGGACGGTTACAGAATTCAAATTGTTCGATTCTGCGTTTTATTTTATTACACCCATAGTAAACTTACGAAATTCATATAAGATGTTTTAGCGTAGTAGAATTTATAAAGTTCGTGTAAAATGTGCCACTGTCAACTTACGAATCTGGTATATTCGTGAATTTACCTCGGTAGCAAACATTAAAACGGGTCAAGTAACTCAAGGCAAACATACGAATGTGGCATATTCGTGAATTTACTATGTTAGCAAACATTATTAAAATGGGTCAAGTAACCCAAGGCAAACATACGAATGTGGCATATTCGTGAATTTACCATGTTAGCAAACATTATTAAAATGGGTCAAGTAACCCAAGGCAAACATACGAATGTGGCATATTCGTGAATTTACCATGTTAGCAAACATTATTAAAATGGGTCAATTAACCCAAGGCAAACATACGAATGTGGCATATTCGTGAATTTACTATTGTATCGAATACTATTTGTTGAGGAAATAACTTTTATCAAATTATGCGAATGTGTTTTATTCATTAAATAATGGCTTGTTTATTAAACTTACAGACAACTTTATGAATTCGAGGTTTTCAAACGTGGCGCGAATTATAAAATTCGTTGGTGTATGGAGTTTGCACATTATGCCTAAAAGATTTTATCGAATTATAATTTTATATAACAATCTAAAATAAATAATCGATTTTTGTACTAGATTTAATAATAAGTAATATCGATTATATTGCACAATATCACTAATATTTAGTTACATCACTTTTTTACTCTCGTAGTTAACTGTGCTCTCTTTGTTTTGATTATTATTTACGTGAGTTGTTTTTCAACATGAAGAGAAGTGAGAAGATGCTACGTAAAGTGTTCGAAGCTGAAAAAAATAATAGTATACCAAGTAAGTTTATTATAATTATTATTTTAGGTTATTAGGTACATACTTTACTTAATTCAAATGATTTCAGAACAGAAAGTTCACAAATCTGTCTTGGCTAGTTCCATTTTATTGATAAAGAAGTTGTGGGTAGGTGGTAGGTACCTATTATGTAAATCTACCTACTTGCAACTTCGTTTTTATTTTATACTCGCGTCGCGTCGCACGTAAGTAAGATAGGTATGTAACGTAAGTAAAATACTTTCAATCTAAAACTGAACGCCCCTCCACTGCTTGTTACATACACATTTCAATTATTTGTATCGAAAAACCAATGAAAGGGCGTTCAGTTTTAGATGGGAGACAAGCAATTTTACCAGAGCGTCATTTGTTTACTTACTTATATACGTTTGTGGTTCGGTATTCAATTTCAATGTGGTTTTATACGCGCTGACATAGAATGCAACATATTAAACTTGGACTCCTTTTTAAACCAAGCAATTGGACTTAATTGAGGTTAATGCTCCACCACAGAGCGGGAAGTTTAAAAATTTAAGTATGATTCTTTTTGGTTTAAATAAAGTAGATAGCTAAGTTTGTTTAAGCGTGGTAAATCGTGGCATTGCATGATAAGTGAATTTTATTCATTCTTACATAGCTAATTGCACTACCTATTAACCTTACTTTACCCGTACGCAAAATAAGCGCTTTGATGTGGAGTGACGGACACCAGCCCGTGTTACCTATTAACTTACCTTACTTACTTTACTTTACTTACCTTACTTACCTAACTTACCTTACTTGCCTTACTTACCTTACTTACTAACCCGGGATCTCGTGATCCGCAATCACATACACTACCACTGGACCAATGAAACAGTCACTTTTTAAAACTTACTTAAAAATAATATTACTTTCAGGAGCAGCAGAAGTGGAAAAAAAAATTAGTAGAAGAAACAATACATCAAACAAAACTCAACAACCACAAAATATAATTAAAGAAAATGTTACGCTTGATATATCTATGGGAGATGGGACTATTGAAGAATGCCTTCCTGTATCACTATCAATAGCTAACGATGTATCTTTACAGACCCTTGTTTCCATAGACTCCGAAACAGTTGCAACGCCAGAGGCACCATTATACTCACCGATAACTCCAATAGACCGAAACATTTTTCTATCTGGAGGTAATACAACAATTCCCGAAAGTCCCGAAAATTCTTCACCAATTCGTAATATGTCACCAGATACTCTTAAAATGTTCGAAACATTGAATCACATTGATTTTAGTGATGATGACAGTGTTAAAGACCCCGATTTCATTGCTGATAAAGACTTCCATAATTATTCATCTGAAGAATCTACTTCACATACAAACATGGCAGCATTAGTTCATGCAGAAAATTCTTTGAATTCAGAATACTATCATACATCAGATACAACTCAACATTCAGAAATAATTCACGATAATGATGTTTCAACTGCTATACTCGGGGGTGATGACGTCCAGGAATCTCAAAGAGTAGCCGAAAGCACTTCGCGACCACATTTTCAAGTGGTTGTCTCCAAGCCATTAAAGAGACGATACTCTGAAAATGACTTGCAACAGTTTCATCAGACACATCAACTAATAAAAAAGTTAAGAAGTGCTTCCTTATCTATTACGTGTGAGGACAGAGTGCAGAAAAAACCAAAGAACAAGTCACCAAAGAAAAAACATATTTCTGACCCTTCTAAATGGAAGAGACATATTGAGAGGAAGAAACGTTTAAAAGGTGAAGCTTACAAAACTATCAAAGGTAAATTTGTTTCAGCTATGCCTTTGAAGCAACCTAAGTGTCTGGCAATCCCAAAACATAAATGCAATGCTAATGTACCTCAAGAAGCGAGAAAGAAAATTTATGAGTCTTTTCGAACTCTGGAAACTTTAGAAGCACAGCGTCAATTTATAATCCAACATGTTAAAAAAGAGAAGAAGAAAAGATCAACAACAAATGGCCCTTCACGCAAAGATTTTACACACCATTATTCTTTTACAATAGGACACGAAAAAGTCATTGTATGCAGAGATTTCTTTTTAGACACCTTAAATATAAAAGAAGGGATTATAAGGGGAGCTTTGAAGAAAGTTTCTTCAGAAGGTGTTCTTTTAGCAGATGCTAGAGGCAAGAAACCACCATCGAACAAACTTTCTAATGATAGATTTAATCGAATTAAAGAACATATATTTTCATTTCCTGCCATGGAATCACATTATTGTAGGAAGAACACAGAGTATAAATACCTTGATTCTGGACTGAATGTAAGAATAATGTATTCGCTATATAAGGAAAAGTGTGAAGAAGAAGGAACAAAGCCAGCGGGTATAGAAACATACCGAAAAGTTTTTAGATCGTATAAATTAAGATTCCATGTGCCAAAAAAAGATCTGTGCAAAAAGTGCGTAGCTCACAAAGAATCAAAAACTAATGACATGACTAACTCTGAAGACGACAGTCATTCCAAACATCTTAAGCGACGGGACGATGCTTATCTACGCCGAGACGCTGATAAAGCAGCAGCAAAGAATGACCCAAAAACTTTGGCGTTCAATTTTGATCTAGAAGCTGTCCTTCAAACCCCTAAAGGTGCTTCTGGACCATTCTTTTATGTTCGAAAGCTAGCTGTTTACAATTTGACGTTTTATAAATTTAGGGATCAAGATGTCGATTGTTTTACTTGGGACGAAACTGAAGGCAAACGAGGAAGTATCGAGATAGCGACTTGCGTTTATAATTATATTTCGAGCAAGCAAGATATAAGTCATGTCAGAATGATGTCTGACAATTGCGGAGGCCAGCAAAAAAATTTTAACTTTTCTTGTATGTTGCTATATTTGGTTACAGACCACCCCACAATACACACAATAGATCACGTTTTTTATGAGTCTGGACACAGCCACATGGAATGTGACTCTATACACTCCAAAATTGAACAAAAGTGTAAAAACTCTGCTGTATACACTCCGGATGGATGGATTCAAGTAATGAGACTAGCTAGAACGAATCCCCGCCCATTTAATGTAAATGTGTTAGTTCACGAGGAGTTTTTAGATTTCAATCCAAATCAGTGTCAGTTTGCCGAAGAAGTTGAAAGAAAACCAAACCAAAGAAAGAAAGGTTCTAAGAAAGAAAAAAGAAACAATGAACAGGAAAGCAGTGAACAACAACTCGAAGTGAGAGGAAAGGAAAAGACGAACTTCCAAGATGCTGTGTGGATTCAATATCGTAAAGACAGTCCTAAGTCAATTTTTATTAAAACTGATTATAATGACGACAGCTTCAGAGAGCTGAAGATAAAGCCAAAAAGGGGCAAAACTGCATTATTAGTACCTGTACCTGTTTATACTGAACGTATTCCTATTTCGAAGCTAAAAAAAAAAGATTTATTAAAATTATGTGCCGATAACCAAATCCCAAAATACTATCATTCTTTTTATCAAAATCTTCCAGACTCGGAAACAGCTGAAGACCGTTTGCCACAACCCGATGCTGAAGAGGCAGAGGACCTGTAAACGTACTTATAATACCAGTGTTTCTTTTTGTTTACAACTTAAATGCTCTTTTTTAAATATAATAATATAAATGAATGTACTAGTTTTTTATTGGTATACCTATTTTTCTTATTCGCAATACCAATTATTGTAATAGCTTTAAATTTACAGTATCTGCTTTACCTTGAATATTTTTTCTTACCCTATTATTAGAATAATAACCTTACTTTTGTTATTACCTTTAATAATTTACCTTACTCGACCTAACTTACCTTACTTTATTTACTTACCTAACTTACTTTTGATAATTAGATAGTTTTATACCTCTGGCAAGCTTACGAAAGTGGTACTTTCGTAAGTTCACCGAAGTCTCCATTGGATTTTTTATTATGTTAGTAACGAAAGTACCACTTTCGTAAGTTTGCCGGGGTACGAATAAATATTTATTCACTTCTATGTATGATGATGTAAAGTTACGAATGTGTATTTATTTCTGATCCTTGTAAAATATTGACAATCCTTTGATAATGTCTTAAAAAATGAACTATTTTGAAAACCAAATGTACCACGGTACCTTTACACCTGTTAGTAAAAAAAAGTTATCATTGATGTTTGCTTTCAAAATGCTCCCCTATAAAATGCATTGTCTGCAGATTCGTAAGTTTGCCGCGGATGTGACGATATTATCAGGTTTGTCGTTCAATCGATCGGGGTCAGTACCACTATGTAAAAACTATTAAAAGATAATTAACATGAATATTTTGGTTTTTCTTACCTTAAAGTTAGTGTTAATCGTTCTTCAGCTGATATACATTGTCTCATCACTGTATTTCTGCGTGTCAACTCTGGTTTTACGATGGAAAGCAATTCACAAAACGTCGAATATGACATTCTATAACAACTTCTGAATTTACTCTCATAGTTTTTTAGTATTTTAAACGTTGTAACATAATGTCCACCAAGTAATCTCTCCTTATTAAATGGATGCGTCCAATATTGACGTTGCTTCCGTTGCCCACGCTTCGGCTGTCTACTCTTCGTCTGCTTACGTAAAAGCAGCACCAAAGATAACGTGACTAATGTTGCCTCAACGGAGTCCATCTTGCAAATGTGACGATGACGCATTTTTCTGTCGCGCGTTTGCATCGCGACAGAAGCGCGACAGTATCGCGACTGCATCATGTTTAGGTGGGCGAGGGTACACAGCTAGCGACTGCATCGATGCAAATACGCGACAGTATCGCGTTTGCATCGCGACAAAAAGTCGCGGTGGGCGAGGGGCCTTAGACTTAGAACAAGATTTACTTGAAAATGCAGAGAACAACGATAATTGTGATGGTGATGAGTTAATGGAATACGACGCTGTACTATCGACTGAAATGACAAATGAAACGGACTTCACAGAAGATAACCCTGTTATAACTGCGCTATTAAATGATGTAACTAATGTAAAGAAAAAACAAAACCTTGTTCCTTGGACCACAGAACAGAAAAATATAGTTAAAAAGTTTTTCAGCAAACATACAACAACAACAACATACATATTAAAAATAAACAACCGCCAAAACGCCATGAATGCGAGGAAATTCGTAGTTGTCATCCTGAAGTTTTACACAATAAGGATTGGTTAAAAATCAAAGTCTTCGTCCAAAATGCTTATACAAAAAATAAATAGCTATGTCAGGTGGTTATTTAACGCATATGCTGACGTAAGATTAACCTAAAATATTAACACTCTATTTGGGGTTGGCTGTCTTCATTTTCTTTAACAGGTATAGTCAACAAAAACGTCACGTTTAGATCACTTTTGTCTGGTGGTCGCTTCTAACAATATTGCTGACTTTCTCTGTAAATAAAACGCAATAATCAATAACGATATTGAATTTCAGATAACCAAGATATGGTCGTCAAATAATACTTAGTATGAATATTTTTGGTAATATTACGTCCGTATAATGAAAACAGAGACACCAGTTTTCATTATACGGACGCCAGATTGTTGTGATATTGTCATATCTTACTAACCTAACGGTTACTTATTTATCATTATCGTGTTTCGTTTATTTTAGTGTTTTTCCTTACCTACATAATATAGACGACCGCATATCATAAAACATAATTTTGTATGAATAACTTTCATACTGAATAAGATTTGACATAATAATATGTTATATTTTTATTCATGTATATGTGGAAGTGAGATTATCCGTTTATATCATAGCAATAAATCCGTGTGTGTATAAATTACCTTTAAATTGAGTGTAAGAAGATGGAGTCAATTGTTAATATTGACAGGTTTTTAAATAGAGGTTTGTTTTATCATATTCTGACCAACAACCTAACATGGCCTTGGATAGAAACTCATTTCATTAAGAGATTTTACTGCGTGTAACGTACGGGCATCGATGCGCGTCACCGACCGTTGCCAAGGAGCCACTACTCCAACGTTCGGGAACGCGCGCGACGAGAGTCGAAGGGGCGAGGCGCGCGGGGAGGACAAGTGACGCCGGCCGCGATACACGCGCGAACTTGTTGCTAACCCATCGTAGCTGCGCGCGCGCTGTTACACACTCCCCCTTTAGTTTGAACATGGCGACCTCGCGTTCAAACTAGGATGTCGTAAGTTTACGCGGACGTCCACGGCGCCTTTTCTCCTTTAAAGGTGGCGTAACGGGGCCTATATACGGAGTAATGTGCGAGACGTGGTACTTCCCAATACACTTCCCTGTCGCTAGGTTTTCCTACTCGAAAGAGGTGGGACTCACGATCTTCATTACCCTGTAAGGACCGTCTCGGCGTGGGATAAACTTCGCAGTTTGCCCTCGGTCAACATCGTTCAACCCTTGTGTCTTTAGAAGTACGTGATCACCTACGTTGTAATCGGGGTCCGGTCTTCGTCCCTCGTCGGCGTATAGCTTAGAACGCGCTTGCGTCTTCTCATGAATCTCGCGCGCTTCGACGAGTTTCGTCGAAAGCGCGCGAGATTTAAAAGACTCCATATTTAAAGATTTAAATATGGAGTCAACGTGGTTGGTACAGTTTCGCTGTCCATTATAACCTTCATGTCAGCAAGGACGTCAGCTGGGGCGCGAAGTTCTCGTCCAAACGTCAGATAAGCCGGCGAAAATCCGGTGCTCGCCGTCTCAGCCGAGTTCATGGCGAATCTGATAGCTGCTAGATGTATATCCCAGGCTGCGTGATCTTGACCTACGAGTATCGCGAGCTGAGGTTTTAGGTCCCGATTTTTCCGTTCTATAGGGTTCGCTTCTGGGTGGTACAAGGGCGTAAGATTTTGCCTAATGCCCAGCGCGTGACACGCTTGCTGCATCACTGCACCCACGAACTGTACTCCATTGTCACTAATAAGGCGGCGCGGAACGCCGTATCTTAAGAAAACTTCTTCAGTAAGAATTTTAGCGCACTCACCGCTTGTAGCGGCCTCTAGTGCGAAGAGTTCAACCCAACGAGAACAAAAATCTTCTACAATCAAAATCCAGCGGTTGTTGTAATAGCGGTCTTGGGAAGCGGGCTGTAACGTGGTGAAAATGGAAAGGTGTGGAAAAATTAAATGTTGGGAAACGTTACGAATAAGTTAAGTAATGACTAAATTAAAAGTGTCCGGATACTGCAAAGTCAACAGAACAAAGAACTTTTGTTGAAGGACCGTACCGTTATTGTGAGATTGTAGTTGTTCTATGAAATAAAAGATTTAGTTAAATATTAAGGGCCAAGTCCTCGACCGTGGGAACTTCTGCTTGAACATCTACATTGATATTTTCTACTCACACAGACGTACATACGTCTGACGTTAGATTTGAATACATTGACGTCACGCTAAAATAGATAAGGAGAGTTAAATTACTATAGCCACGAGCAAGAAGGAGACAGAATGTTTATTCCTATTGCCGAAAGCGGATTTTACATTGATTATCTATTACATTATGACAGAAGTTTTTTTTTTTTGTTTTGGCATCGCGTTTTGAATATTTGACAGTGTCAAGTGTTTTATATTTTCAAGTTTCATAAAGCAACCGTGGGAACTTATGATTACATTGAAATTTTCGCTCTGGAAACGAATAAATCTACCTTCGGTGTTTCGTACAAATTAAATGTTCATCACGACTTCGTATTCGTATGACGTTTGATGAAAGTCACAGAGAACACGAATGTATTTAGTAATAGTTAGTTGCATCGCGTAGCCTGCGGGCACGTAGCAAGTAGGCAGCATAGGGTGGGGCGTAGATGGAGAAAGCAATGGGGCCGATGGGTTTTTGAGATATTAAATGAAAACCGTTTTAATATCGGGCACCATCTTTATTCACCGTTCAGAACCGACGCCTTCCCATAGACCACACGATTCAACATTTTCCATAGAGTAAGGTGGACCGCACACGGATAAGGCTTACTACATACATTACAATATATTTAACATGGGTTAGCTAGTCTACACTAATAATATTGTTATAATCATCGAATTATCGATGAATATAATATTGTAAAGGTTCTGTCATTTTTTGTTTATCTACGTTAGTATTGCATGTACATGAACATGATTATTTTTGCACGGCGCAATGCAGAATATGGCGCTCTTTGAGTTTTTTAATATCCATTTATCCATTTTATACCCATTTACGCAATAGGTATGAATTATGAAAAACTTCTGGACCCATTTTAAAAAAGTAGTTTAGAGTAATTACTATGAGGCTATATTTATTACTAGAATTTAATTAAAAAATAAATGTCCACCCGTGCGAAGCCGGGACGGGCCACTAGTTAATTATAAATACAAACAAAAAGATAATAATTAAACTACTGAAGCGTGTAGAGGTAACAAACAAACACAGACATTTTCTTTTCCGTCCTTGCTTGTTTCCCATTTTTATAATATTATGTACACAAGATGAATAATAAAAAATAAACAAAAAAGCGTCTGTGCACTAATCACTGATTCACTCCACTAAATTACATAAAAGCGTCAATATCGCGGTAACGTATCATTTACTCAAACTAAAGAGGTAAGACAACAAAATAATACGACCGAGCGCGGTCGGTCGGTATTTAGTTGCACACTAGAAGAATCAAAATACAAAACGGCCGGGAAGCATGCGCGCGGTGCTCGGTACCGCCGCCGCCGCGCGCCCACCTCTTGCGGCCTCTCGCGACATGCTATAGGTACACGTGCCTCGTGACGTCAGATTCGTCAGAGAGATTGATTCTTCGAAGAGAGAGATGGTTTGTAGCGCCTACCAAAATAAAACAGCAACAGACGTAACGCAGAAAAGAGGTTTTCAGCAGGCACTATCAGAAATTTTCATCAAACTATCCGTACTTATCTGCTAATAGAATAAACAAAACGTACAATAAAAGGTCTAAGCCTTAAATGTATCTGCATCAAAGTTAGCATCTATAAAATTGCGCCTTTCCTATAATTTTTTTGATATCAAGATTACGGTTTAAAAATAATTTGGCCATATTCTATTTCATAATTTCAAGAAACGAAAAGCGTTTGAAACTATTTTTTCTCCAAGCATAATAATTCAGGATATGTATTATAGTATTCATTAATTTCAAACTTCCACATGATGTATAACGTCACAAAAAGATTGACAAAAACACATCGATTGCCTTATTTCACAAGACTTGCCCGTTAACACATAGGTATTATTTAATTCTTATTGCTTATTACTAAGTTAATACAAAGTGGTAGTGTAGTTTCTAGAACGCGAAACTACCTACATACAAAAGTTATCGTGGACTAATTGATAAATATTTTACACGAAACTACCTACATACAAAAAAAACTAAAAGGCTTCATACTGTGATGAAGAATATTGAAATTGATATTAAACTGAAAATAACGAGAGCGGTACAGATTGCTAGCTAGACAATCTGTCCGTCTTTATGCTAACTATTGTTACAATATAAATCAAGTAAAGTGTAGAAGTTTTTTTTTTTTTTTTTTTTACATTGAATAGGTTCGCGCTTGACCACATCTTGCCTGATGTGAAGCATCGATGCGGTCTAAGATGGAACACGCTTACCTAGAAGGAACCTGTTTACTCTTGACTTGAAGACACTCATATTGTACCTTTCGGGAAACACAGACTCCGGCAAAGAGTTCCACATCCTCGCTGTGCGAATAAAGAATGTGGACTCAAAGCGTTTAGTGCGCACATGGGGAACATTTACCATGTACGGGTGTCGCCTCGGTCGCGTTTGTCTGGCCGTCCGGTAGTAAAAAGGGGCAGGGGGAACCAAGTCGTGCAACTCCAAGGCACAATCTCCGAAATGTATCCGGTAGAAAGCCGATAGACAGGCGACCTTACGTCGATGCTCGAGGCTTTGCAGCCGAGACTTGACCAAAGTGTCATTGCCTATCAACCTCTTAGCGCGCCTCTCGACTGACTCCAGAGCCTCAAGCTGAAACTTGGCAGAGCCGTCCCACAGGTGTGAACAGTACTCCATACACGACCTAACCTGTGCTTTGTATAAACAAAGCAACTGTTCTGGTGTGAAGTACCGTCTTACCTTGGCGAGGATGCCTAGCTTTTTTGCAGCTGTTTGAGCTTTCGCCTCAATAAATGAGCCGAAATTGAGAGTTGTCGATAGACTGACACCAAGAAGTTCAAGGCTGTCTGTTGAAGTAGAAGTTTCTCTCTTCAACTCGGAAGTTACGGTTGAAAAACTGACGTGGAAGAAAAACCGTAGAACATAATTATGATCCACACAAAATGTTAAATATTAAAAGAAAAAGGATACTGCAGTGTTGTAGGCCGATGCCGGACTGCGTTCTCAGCCGGCACGCCGAACATCCAGATCACAGAAATGCTTGCAGGAAACCGTGGGCGTTGCAGCGGTCCGTCAAGTTGTGTATCGGTTTATGCGTAAGCCAAAAAAACCCACTGCAAAAAACATACAGTGTTAGATCGCCGGTCGGGAACGAAAACGGCCCGAGAAACGGAGAAAAAGGAAATCTAAAACAGACTCACCTTCTTGCGGGTTTTGAAATTTAATTTGAATGTCTTGTGGCGACTGGGTCGCTGCGCGTGCGCGCAGGATCGCTTGCAAAATCTTAATAGTCTTCTCCTCGTGGACGAGACAAAAATCATCGGCGGCTCCGATCGGAAAAATGCCAAATCACGACCATAAACTAGATCAAGTCACCGATGAGAAGCGTTCCGGTTCACACAGACGGTTCGAGTATCGCCAACAGACAGCAATAAATTAAAATGAAAATGGAGTAATTTCATACCTTTTTCAATGTGAAATTTAAGTTAGTTTTTACTGTTAAACAAATTATTTTAATTAATTAATTTTATTTTATTTCTAAATGCAAAAGAAGATCGAAACAAATTCTACGATAACCATAAACAATTTGTTTCGTTTCGATTATCAAAAGCGAGTATTGTATTCATGACAGTCTACGACGTATGTCACTGTCATTGTCTAGTTTAGACCTCTGTCATCTTTACATGACAATTTAACGTAAACAAATTAGTTTTGTTTACCTTTGTGGAAATTGGAATAAAATAATGATATTGTATTCAAGTTAATTGATAAATATCATAAATGAATGACAAAATACGATGAAATGAGTGCCAGTATGTGTTTCTTGTGTTTTTATAAGTAGCTACGCTACAGGGCCGAACAAGTCTACCGATACTACTTCGAATCGACGAGCAGGAGCTGGAGTTTGAAGCAATCCAGCGGGTTTCCTGTTGTCGACCTTATATCGCTGACAATCTGCACAGCTTTTTACATGTTGAGCTATGGACGCTTTCATCCCAGGCCAATAGTACCGCATACTTAAACGCTGGTAAGTCCGGTCAACACCTAGATGTCCTGCAGTAGGAGAGTTGTGGAAATCTGATAGCACTTGTTGGCGCTCGTGCTGCGGAACGACCAGGCATGCTGAGTCGACACCGTCTGCTTCAGATCCGTAGCGATATAATACTCCATCGGACAGAATGAAGCCGCGGTCAGACCAGTTTCTTCCCCTAAAGTCAACATTATCCGCCTCCATGTCGTCGATTATTTTCCGAATATCGGGGTCCTTCAGCTGGTTGTTGCGGGTATCAACAGCGTCTCTATGTGGCATGTCAACTATGACCTCACACACTTCGCACGCGGTGGAATCTTCCTCGCAACAGGCTGGACGGCTCAGTGTATCGGCTATGACGTTTGACTTTCCTGGTGTGTATTCTATCTTTAAGTTGTAAACCTGCAGAGTTAACGCCCATCTTGCTAGGCGGCCGCTCGGGCTTTTCAGACTCATCAGCCAGCGTAGAGGTTGGTGATCGCTCTTGACGATTACTTCAGAGCCCTCGATATAACCTCGAAACTTTGTTACCGCCCAGACAACCGCTAAAGCTTCGCGTTCGGTCGTGGTATAGTTTCGTTCGGCTGGCTCTAGTAGTCGACTTGCGTACTCGACTCGCCTTTCGTCCGGTCCCTCTCCCTGCATCAGAACAGCCCCGAGACAGTAGCCACTGCTATCTGTTCTGAGCGTGAAGGGTTTTGTTTCATCAGCTTGTCGGAGAATTGGCGCGGCCACGAGCAGTCTCTTGATCTCTTCGAATGCTGTGTTCTGTTCATCGCGCCATTCCCAAGTACTGTTCTTCTTAAAAAGCAGATTGGTCAAGGGTTTCGCTACGGAAGCAAAGTTGGGAATAAATCGACGGAACCAACTTGTCATCGCTACAAAACTCTTAAGCTGCTTGACATTCTTCGGAGATACCATATCCGCAATGGCAGCGGTCTTCTCTGGATCTACTCGGAGCCCACCTGGAACGATGACGTGGCCAAGGAACTTCACGGCATTGCAAGCAAAGCAACTCTTCTTACGATTGACACGTAGATTAAACAATGCTAACCTGTCCAGCACCGCTTCCAGGTCTTCCAGGTAGTGCTCGTAGGTCTCGGATAGCACGATCAAATCACCGAGATACGCAAGAATGGAGACTGGTCTGCCACTTTGGAGGATAGATGGCGCTCCGGTCTCGGCTTCCATTCCTGTTACCGATTTTCCAACGAATAAATTCGATTTAAACCTGTCGATCAACCTTTGAAACGTTGCCCCTGCGTTTCTGAGTCCCATAGGCATCCGTTTAAAACGGAACGTCCCAGAGGGTGTAATGAAAGATGTTTTGTCTCTGTCCTCTTCCACGACAGCCACCTGAAAATACCCTGACTGAAGATCTAGAGTAGACATGTAGTTAGTGGTTTTAGCGGCGTGAAGGACGTCTTCTATCCTAGGTAGAGGATACCGGTCTGGTTCCATGACCGAGTTTAACTTCCGGTAATCCACGCAGAGCCGTAAGCCACCATCTCTTTTCGGCACGAGAACTACATTAGAGGCCCAGGGAGACTCACACTCTTCAATAACGTCAGCTTGCAGCAGTTTTTGTAGCTCCAGGTCCAGGACTAACTTTCTGTTCTGCGAAAGCCGGTAAGGCGGTGAGGCGATGGGTTCTTGAGCATCATCGACTCGAATCCGGTGAGTGGCATATGTGGTAGGAGGTCCTTCTGGGCTAAACCGATCTGGTCTACTTATAATCAGTTCGTTTAATTCGATCTTCTTAGCCGGTGTCAGTGTATATCCTTCATCTTCCCGCAGTTTTAGACCTTCGACATCGATATGCGTTAACTCTGCATCGACGGTGGGTGATAATGCGGGTGGTTGAAGGTCGTATGAGTCCACGAAAGAGAATTTCACATCGCGAGTATCAGCGAAACACCATGTGCCCTGCGGGAGGTCTAGCATAACGTCCGCGCACACAATGAAGTCGCGTCCAAGGAGCGTTCTGTTGTTAGCCCCTGGTAAAACTAAAAAGGTTGTAGGAATGCTACGTTCCTGTAAAATGACCGTAACCTCGCAGGTCAATGCCCTTCTTATTTGTTGAGTTGCGTCGGCGAGAACTATAGCGCGGCGCGTTTCATTGAAATTTACGCCGGTAGCCCTAAGTATGGCGTAGAGACCAGGACTGGCGATGCTGTGAGTTGCACCGGTATCTAACACGGCGACACCCTTACGACCAGCCACTTCAATACGTACTATCGGTCGTGCCCGATCGGAACCATCTACTTCAACGTTTTGAAACTCAGTTTTACTATTAGTGTCCCTACTTCTAGAGTTGGGATTACACGTCTCGCACTTAGAACGCACCGTACCGTTACCACATCCGTAACACTGCAATGAATTACTTCTATCGGTAGTATAAGCATCGGCGCGATCAGAATTTTTATTCGACACCGCTTTGGAGGCGGACCTGCAATTTTCCGCTATATGGCCAAAACGGCGGCATACTACACAACGTGGTCGGTCGCGTTTTTTCGTAACATTCGACGGAGGGCCGCTAACAGGACGCGTGTCGGTAACACTACGCATGTTCAAACTCGAGGGGTTAACTGTACGCACACTGGTACTAGATGGGTTAACATTATTTACGTCGGGAATCAAGGGGTTAACTTTACTATTACTATAATTTACGGAAAAATTACTACACATCGCCGTAGCGGGCGTATTAAAATGATCAGAATGGTTCACCTCGCTCAATGATTCCTCCACGTACCTCGCCCGTTCGAGAAGCTGATCCGGGTCCGTCACAGTATTACGCGGCAACCTTTTCCTTATTTTACGGTATAACAGTCCATAAATCATGTCCGTTTGCATAACCACTGGCACTGGATAGGGTAGTAGCGCGAACTTAGCACGTATTAGTGAGATAAACGACTCGGCACGATCTTCGACGGTTTGCTCCTGAGCGAATATGTCCCTAAACACTTTATGGGCGGGACGCGGCGCACCGTACATAGCACGTAGGCGCAGGATGGCATCTTCCCACGACGTCACCGATGATTTCACTCCGCGCCAGAACACGGCGGCTTGGTCAGTGAGTAGCAGTGCCAACCCCCGTAGCGCGTGCTCATCGCTTATTGTGGTGCATTCCTTATATACGGTGATGGCGTCCACGAAGGCCTCGAAGTCTTCGGCGGACCGGGAAATGCCGTCGAAACGCGCCGTACACCGGGAGAAATTCCCGGCCGGCGCCGGCGGAAACATACGGCTGGGCGTCGGAGACGATCCGTTGCCGTCACTGCACGGTGTGGGTGAAGCGGCGGCGGCGTTCCTCATCACGCTGGTGATAATCCTGGCTAGCTGTTTCTCGGTGATGGAAATAACGTCGCGGCGCGCCTCCCCGGGAGAGGCTGCTGTCGCGTTACAGCTGGTTCCCACTTGTCGGGTGTCGGATCCGTTTATTAATCGGAGGCTGTAGTGGCAGAACATTATATATGAAGCTATTCACACTTATCGGAAACCGATTTTGTGTCGGCTCCGACAAGAAATGTCGGGTGTTTTGCCAGCCCTCTACACCCGGAAAAAAATCGTGTCGGATCTCGCTCGCATATGATTAAGCCCGCTCTACACTCGCGGCGCGAAAGGCCGCGAAAGCCGCGAAACGCGTGTGTAGATGGTTTCGCGCGTTCACGTTCACGCTTCGCGCCGTTCCCCGTTCGTTGTCGGTTTTTTGTCCCGCGACAAAGGGTTCGCGCTTGGTTCACGGCGCGCGAACGCGAACGCAACTACACTCGCAGTTTTTCGCAGTAACTGAGAAGACGCCGTCGCAAGTGGTTGTGGTTGTGCATTATTGCGTACTTAACAGCGTTTTATTTAAAAAAAAATGAGTACTACATGGAATAATGAACTTGAGTTAAAACTTATTGAGTGCTATCAATCTGAACCAATACTTTGGCAGTCTAAACACAAGGAACATAAAAATAAAAATAAGATCCACGATGCCTGGACGCGGATAAGTGACATTTTGAATATTCCTGTAGGTGAATTGAAAAAAAAGAAGGATTCACTTATGTCCAGTTATAGAACCTATAGAAAGAAAGTTAAGGATTCCACACACAGTGGGGCAAGCTCAAGTGAAATATATAAACCCATCTGGTTTGCGTACGAAACTATGGACTCGTTTCTGGGAGAAGGTGTTCAATGTAAACAAACAATAAATACTGTAAGTATTAATTTTATTTCAACATAATTTAATTAATTAATTATTTTGAAAATAGTTCGTGAACTCGTCTCTAATTTCACGAGCGTTCAGAGCGGCTCGGCGTGGTAAGTGTGGTATATCACGAATGGCGCAATTTCTTTCGATTTCATTCCTCCATAAACCAGGCGTAATTAAGGTGTTGTTCTCATCATAAGCGTCCACTGTTCCGTGTGGTGAATAAATGTTTAAAGAGGAACTTTTTCTTAAGAAATTATGTAATAATATACACGTTAATGTCAAAAGTTTTACTTTTTCAGGATTTAATTGGATCGGTTTTTTAAATATTCTAAATCTTGTTACAAGTATTCCAAACGTATTCTCCACTACAACTCTAGCACTAGATAACCTTTGATTAAATTTACGTTTTGGGGATCCCCAATCATGATTACCAGGATAAGGTTTCATTATATGTTCTGTGAGTGCAAAAGCACCATCTCCCAAAAAAACGTAGGGTATATCTTTATATGAATTTGGCAATGGATGTGGTGTAGGTAAATTTAATTCATTAAGACAAATTTTATTCCATAATAAACTATTTCTAAATACACCACCATCGCTTATTCTACCTTGGCATCCTATGTCTGCGAAAATAAAATTATAATTACTGTCCACTAAAGCTAACAATACAATACTAAATGTTTTCTTGTAATTAATATATTCCGATCCTGAATCGATTGGACATTCAATAACGATATGTTTTCCATCAATAGATCCTATAGCACGCGGAAATTTAGGTGCAAATCCTTTTTCAATTTCCTTCCACTCTTCCGGACTCGTCGGCAACTGTAAAATAAAAATAAATACATTATTATTATTTTATTTCAGGAAGAATCACCTTCTGTGTGTGCCAATGAAGGGGGCGAGGAAAGTTTGGATAGTAATGTAGATAGTCAACCTTTGAGACCGCCAACTGTACGTCGTCGTAAAAACCCTGCAGAAGTGTTAGCTGCTGGAGAGACAGTCAAAGATGCTCTGTCTACACTAAAAGAAACTATGAACAATCGACGAATTCAAGAAGATGATGAATGTGATTTACATGGAAAAATTATAGCCAAAAAGTTAAGAAAATTACCCGATAATGAACGAATGCGGTTTGTGTGTGACATATATAACATGTTTTTGCACCATGAACAAGTTACTACAGTATTATCTTCGTCATCTGTTGGATCACCGTCTCCGGCACATACTACGGCGTACTCGGAACCATCTACATCATACCAGAGAACAGGAACTTCACATAGCAGTTACTCTGAGCCACCAATTTATTATTCGCCACCATCACAAATTCACATTCACGATGAAACCTCTACCCCTGCGGCTTCAAGGGTTATCATAACTTCAAATGCACTTATCCAGCCAGCTACTCAAGAATCCACAAACTATGTTCAAAATATGATTGATGATGCTTTCAATAGCGCTTGATTAATAAATGATGTTTGGCGTATGATTAATAAACACTTATTATAATAAATTGTTTTATTACTTACTTTGATTTCCTCCTTTAATGCTTCATTCAAAGCTTGGCATACCTCTGGAATAATCTTCGATATCAGTTGAGGTGAGATTTTAAATAAAAAGTGGAGACTTTCAAAACTATCTCCAGTAGCCAAATATCGCAATGTAATAGCAAGGCGTATTCTAGCTGGGATGGCTTTTCTTAATTGAGTATCTTGCTTAGCTATCGCTGGTAAAACTATGTTCAATAAGTTATCAAAATCCGTTTGAGACATTCTCGTAAACTTTTGAAATTCTCCTGATGGTTCAGCAACTAATTCGCTCAACTGTCTATCCATAGTAGCACTGGAAAAAAGCAAAGTAAATAAAAATTAGTTAGTGACCCTGACTGCTACGCCGGAGGTCGCGGGTTCGATTCCCGCCCAGGATAAATCTTTGTGTGATGAGCACGATGATTTATTCTGTGTCTGGGTGTTATTTATCTATAATGTGTATGTATATAGAATTATATAAGTATGTCTATCAGTTGTCTGGTTACCATAACACAAGTTAATTATTAACTTACTTTGGAATCAGATAATGCTGTGTGAATTGTCCTGGAATATTTATTATTTATTTATTTATTACATTTAAATGAAGAAAAAATATTCAAATATCTCTATATCCAATAAGTTAAATAAATGATTATTTTACCTGGTTCTCCCGCGATGGATTTGAGTCATCCACCATCGTCTTTTTCTCCATCTCTTTTTTATTTGATTCTTATTTTTAATACATAGGTAATTGTAATACGATATAGCACAGATCGTCACCGCAGCAGCGACAATCACTTCGTCATCCATTTTCTTTGAGGTCGCGAACGAGACTGCGAAGCTTTGCGAGTGTGGAGGGACACATTGAAACGCGAAGTTCACGGCGCGAATCGCGGCGTGAATTCACAGCAAGAATCGCGGGCGAGTGTAGAGGGCCTTTTAAGAATGGCGCTGTTCACATTTGTCGGATGTCGGGGCCGATAACCCTCTCCCCGCTTCCCCTCATTCCGTTCGTGCGTACGTCGTCGCTGCGATCGCGCACACAAACACTTCGCGGCGCGCAAGCAGAGTTGTTGTGTTTTTATTGTACGCACGTTTGGTGATTCGTAGGTAGTAATGGAAAGAAATATCGACCCCGAACAATTGATCACGCTAGTTCAGGAAAGAGGTGTCCTTTGGGACAAAACTCTAAATGATTATAGAGATAAGCATCTGAAAATAGCTGCTTGGCGGGAAGTTTGCTGCGTACTCATACCTGAGTTTGACAATTTGGACGAAAAAGAAAGACAATCATGTGGTAAGTGTTTGAAATTATTTATTTAATAATATAGGTAGGTACTATATACGTAAAATTCTAAATATAAATACTAAACATGCGCTTCTGGTTGCCAAGGCACCGAGCCTATTGTTGAAACGAAGTAGTTTGCAAATTCAGACCGTATATCATTGGCAATAGGACCACCACGTGGATTACAGTTTGGCAGTTGTACATGTTCTTGCATCGGATTTTCTGCCGCATAGTGAATATCTTCAAAGTTCAGACCGTCCTTTTCTCTTACAAAATTGTGTAATACTGTACACGCTTTTACAATTTCGATAGCCGTGTCTGGGTGGACATCTAGTGGTCGATGTAATATTCTCCATTTATTGGCTAAAATGCCGAATGCGCATTCAACGTACCTTCTTGCCCGACTTAAACGATAGTTAAATATTTTTTTCTTGTAGTCCAAATGAGTGCCTCCAAAAGGTCTTAACAAATTTGTTGACAGAGGGAAAGCCTCATCGCCCACGAGAACATAAGGCATATCATTTTGAAGTGTTGCATGTAGAGGCCTTGGTTTTGGTATATTTAAACTGCCATCATTCAGTTTCTTCCACATGGTCGACTCCTTGAATATTGAAGAATCGCATTCTTTTCCATACGAGCCAACACTTATAAAAATAAAACGATATTCTGAATCAACAACGGCTAGTAAAACAAATGAAAAATAATCTTTGTAATTAAAATACATCGAGCCACTATTATTTGGTTTCACCACTCTTATGTGCTTACCATCAACTGCTCCAAGACAGTGCGGAAAGTTGGCTTTCATATCAAAACTTTTTGCAATTTCCAACCATTTACTCTCATTATCAGGAATTTTCATGAACTCGTCTCTTAATACATCCCAGATAGTGGAACTAATTTCTTTGCAGATTTTACTAATAGTTGACACCCCAACTCTGTAACTGTAGTGCAATTCTCTGAAGGAACAACCCGATGCGCAATATCTGTAAAATAATAAATTTGGTAAGATAATTAACATTTCTATATGTACCTATACCTATTGTAATTGCAGGTAAACTAGTATCTACAAAGTGGTCGAATCTACGAGATGCCTGGACTCGATCAAATAAAAATGAAGTCAAAAAATCCGGAGCAGGGGCTAAGCTTTCAAAGCCATATATATATAAAGAACAGATGAGTTTTTTGCAAAAAGTGGCTGAGCCTAATCGCACTCATGATTCTGTCAAGAAGCGTCCAACAGATACATCGCCAGAAGCATCAGCGGCCAATTCAACAGATATAAATTCAGAGCTGCTATTACCAAGCACTTCCAAAAAGCCCAAAACCCTCGATGACAAAATGAGCCAGTTTTTAGATAGCAGGCTACAGTCAGACAGAAGTAACGAACATCCAATGCTCTCTTTTTTTAAAGGTGTCTTGCCAAACATCGCGTCTTTTGACGATAATGAAACTTTAGAGTTTCAATCAGGCGTGCTGTCACTGATTCAAAACATTAAAAAGCAGCGTGAAAGTCGTTTATACTCATCAAACTATGGTTAGCATTCACAGTCGAGAAATCACGAGCAACAATCTGTATATTCGTCACAAAACCAGAATATCTTCCCTTCAAGTGGATATGGATATTCGACACGCCAACTCGTTGAACCAACATCACCTACTATGTCACAACATTCAAGTATTACTCAAGATTCGGACTTAGATTTTAGTAATATTTAACTACCTAACTACACTAATTTGTTTACGAAATTATTAAAAAAATTAAAGTTATTTCTTTCAATAAATATACTTATGTGAACTAAAAGTGACTGTTTTATCTCTTCCTTTATACAAATGAATAGGTAGGTAGGTATGTATAATTATATTACCTTAGAAATATCGCCAACCTTTCTTCAGTACAAATGCAGTCTCTAAATCTTGTATTTTGGTAGTTTATGCTCACTGATATTTGAGCCAATAGATGGTTGAATGTAGTTATCGACATTCTAAAATAATTGAAAAACTTAATTTCGTCACTCCTCAATTCTGTTATTAAATTCTGAAATGTTCCCAAACTAAATCTTTCTTTCAGGATTGGGTGCACCCAATATTTTCTTTTCTTTGCTGTCTTTTCTCGTTTTCTTCTTAAATAATAATACATCACAACAAGAGCTTCGTCGACGTCCATCGTGCAAATCGCTTCGCGTAGACTGATTAAAATTGGCACTAGCTTCGACCGTGGCCGACAACCGATTATTAATCGTGTATGTGAACAAAGACGCCGACACCCGATAAATAATCGGCTTTGACACCCGACAAGTGGGAACGGGCTCTTAGTCGAGTGCGCGGCCGCGGGGTCATCGACCTCTTCGCGGACCTGCTGCTCGTAGTCGTCGTTTTCAGCATTGTGGCCTTCTCTTTTATTGTTCCTTGTGGTCGGTGGCATGTTGGGAGTGGGCACGTCGCGGAATATCGGCACGCGACGGAGAAAATATTCACAACCCAACAAACTTTACGTAAAACCCGATGTTTTTTGTTAGGGCGAGTCCATTAAAGTCGGGCGAGTCCGACTCTAGCCGCTAGTTGGGCGCAATTGTAACGTACGGGCATCGATGCGCGTCACCGACCGTTGCCAAGGAGCCACTACTCCAACGTTCGGGAACGCGCGCGACGAGAGTCGAAGGGGCGAGGCGCGCGGGGAGGACAAGTGACGCCGGCCGCGATAGGCAGCCCGTACACGTAGCGCGCGATCCGCGATCCGCGATCAATGATCGCGATCCAGACTGATCGTGTACGAAGCGGATTGACGGACTGATGCTCCGGATCGCAAAATATTTAGAAATTTTGAAATCATGATCGCGGATCGCGGATCGTGATCAAGATTGAACGTGTAAGCGCAGGATCGCGTCAGTCCACGCTGTGCGCTCTACGAGAATGGACGACTATGATATGTGCTCCTCGTTGCCGCCGATTGAATTAGAAAATTCGCCTTCACTTGCAAAATTTGAAGAAGATTTTGTTATCGTTCTAGAAACATTGCCCGAATTATGGAATGCCCAACACAAAAACTATACCAACAAGTATAAAAGACAGGTTGGGTACGAAAAATTACTCAATGTTTTTAGGAAAATCAAACCTGAGGCGAATGTAAATGATGTTCGTAAAAAAATAAACAGCCTCAGGTCAAATTATAGAAGAGAACTAAAAAAAATCATTTCATCAAAGAGATCTGGAGCCGGCGTAGATGAATTGTACACACCAAAAGCAAAAACTTTTAATCTGCTAAGTTTTTTATTTAATACCGAGAAGCCAAACTACAGTCTAAAGGTAAGAATTTAAAATTTTCGTCTATAACTTTTAAGCTAATCCTCCTCACAAACGTGATGGGAGACCCGTGCTCAGCAGTGGGCGGATATGGGATGTTGATATTGATGAATAAAGAGGTAAAATTTGTATTTATTTGTGTGTTTGAACAGGCTAGTCTTGTGAAATAAGGCAAAGTGTAAAGTTTTTGTCATATCTTTTTGTGACGTTATACATTATGTGGAAGTTTGAAATTAATAAATACTATAATACATAATCATCCTGAATTAATATGCTTTATGAGAGTAGTTGGCGACTGTGGGAATTTATGCTTAAACACCTACATTGATATCTCTACCACTCTTTCCGCGTTCCCGCCAAAACTCACATTGATATTTTCCACTCCCACAGACCTACATACGTCTGACGCTCAGTATTGGTATATCTTCTTTGTTAGGTTTTGGCATCGCGTTTTAGCATTTGCCAGTGTCAAGTATTTACATATTTTCAACTTTCAAAAGTTAAATAAGTGTCCTCGTAGATAAAGTTATAGTTAAAGTCCAGTCTTTGCCAAGAACAGTTCGTGTCAGTCAAGTCCAGTCATGTTATAGTAAAGTAGTGGTGACTTTATTATAAAGCTTCGATGGAGTTTTGGAAGCAACACGAAAAGTCATGTTTCACCACATTACCTATATATCATTTTCCCACACTCGCGCTTGAGATTCGGCACTTTATGAATAAGACACCACCATTTTTATGCATAAACACTCGACAACACACTAGTTTTGGAAAAAAATACAACGGGGCGACACGACTTTTTCCGCGTTCCAGTTTCCCGCCAAAACTCCCGTGACAGAATTTAGAGTTAGCCAAACAAACTGGCGTTCGGCGCAATTATTGTTGATTTAATTAATTTTACGTTTTGTTATTTGTGTGTTGTGTTTGTTTGAGATAGAGAGTAAAAAAATTGCCATAAAATGTCTTACTCCGTATGCGCTGCGAAAACTATTGATGATAGAACAAAAAATGTTCTACATTGTTAAAGAACTAATATCTACTTACTTGGTGGTAGATCTCCTTAGCAGGAGGTCATCTAGGTAGGTACCACCGCAGTACCAGATATTCTGCCGCCAAGCAGTAGTGTGTAAACTTTACTGTGTTCCGGTTTGAAGGGTACTGCAGCTAGCGAAATTACTGGGCTGTTGAGACTAACCATCGAAAGTCTCAAAGTAATGAGCACCAAAGCAGTGATGCCCTGGTTAACTTATGAAACTTGAAAATATGGAACACTGTCATTGTCAAGACAAATATTCAAAACGCGATGCCAAAACAAAAAAAAAACTTCTGTCATAATATGATCGGTTGTCAATGTAAAATCCGGGTTCGGCGATAGGGACAAAAATAAACATTCTGAAGACAGAATTCTTGCTCGTGGCAATAGTAATTTAACTCTCCTTATCTATTTTAGTGGGACGTCAATGTATTCAAATCTAGTAGTGTTTACGCCTTAACGTATACCAATACTGAGCGTTACACGTATGTACGTCTGTTCGAGTGGAAAATATCAATGTAGGTGTTCAAGCATAAGTTCCCACGGTCGCCAACTACACTCTTACTATGTATTTAATGTCCTGTATTGTGTTTACAATAAAAAGTCTTCTAATCTAATCTATAAATTAATATCGTAGGACATTACACACAGCGCCATCTGACCCCAAACTAAGCAAAGTACTATGTACTATGCTTGTACTATGGAAGTCGGATAACTGATAGAATACTTAAATAGTTTTTTTTTGTAAATACATACTTATAATACATACAGTACACTCAGACAGAACAAACATTTGTTTATACAACACAATGTTTATCCTGTGTGGGCATTGAACCCACCATTTACAGGTCTTGAAGCAGAAATTCTACCAATGAACCATCAGGGCTGTAGAGAGAACTGAATATGTAAATTCTAAATAATAATTATTTAACTGTTAGGAAGCTACATTGTTCCCTACTGGCATAGGCTATGAATTATATTCATATCGACTGTTACAATTTTAAATGTTGTAAGGGTCATTTTACATAGGTACACTGAATAATATACATACTATTGAACGGCATTTTTATAAAAAATACCACTTATAAATTATTTGTGTGTGCTACGTGCTACGTATATATAGGTGAAATCAATAAAACTAAATAAATATGAGTTAGAAAGTCACTTTATTGCTAAGTATACCTAAAATAGACTACAAGATGGCATTATCTACATTACAAAAATAATTACAAAAATTGTCTCTAATAGTTTTTGCTTCACAAGTGGAGTTACGATTGTGCGTTTTTTGCAGGTTTTCTAATCTATTTGTATTTTTCTGATTTTCAACACTTTCATTTGAAAAACTATAAGAGTTTCCTTTTTTCCTCAAATAATTATGTAAGTAGCAACATGTTGCTACTATCAATGAAGCAGTCTTGGGTTCAAAAGATATATCTTTTTGGAAAACACCAAACTTTGAATTCAGTATTCCAAAAGCACATTCAACTACGGAACGTGCTCGTGAAAGACGCTGATTGAAAATGTGGCGATTTTCGTTTAGCCTATTTTGAGGATAGGGCTTCATTAAATTGGGACCCAATGCAAATGCTTCATCAGATATAAACACATATGGAAATTTTTCTGTTGTATTTGGTAGTGCTGATGGTTCTGGCAAATTGAGAGTATTTTCTTGATACATCTCCCAGAACTTGGTATAGAATAATACACCACCATCTGATACCCGCCCATTAGTTCCTACATCTATCATTATAAATTCTTTTTTGGCATTTACAAGTGCCATAAGTACTATGCTATGAAATCCTTTATAATTATAGAACATAGATCCTGATGCAGCAGGTTTCTTTATGCCAACATGTTTCCCGTCTAATGCTCCACAGCAGTTCCAAAATTGGTATATTGTTCCAAAATCATTTGAAATTGTTTTCCATTCTTCAGTTAGTGTTGGCATCTGAAACGTAAAAAAATATTATAAGAAATTTTAAATATTTCAGAATCAAGATTCTACAGACATAACTAACAGCCCCGGAAGTAGTCAAGGAAATGTAAAGGAACTGGTAAACCCATCACAAGCAACTTCATTTTCTTCAATCAACCAAGTTGTTCATCCCCCTAAAAATATACAAAAACCAAAGACATTGTTAGCTAAACAAAACGAGCTGATAGATCGAGCAAACCTGTTTTTGTCACATACGGAAAATACAACTAGTCATTCACTGGCATTGGTTTGGGCTGAAAAGCTAGACAAATTACAACCACAGCAGAGATTCTTCGCAGAAAAAGCTATTCACGACATTTTATTTGAAGCGGGGTTGGGAAACCTTCACAGATTTTCTGTGAAAATCAATGAACCTATGAATGTGATGTCACCACGTTACAACGCGTCTCCTTTGCATTCACAAAACTCTAACTCCTTAACACACTGCCCATCACCAGCCACCTCAGTTACTAATCCACCTACTCCCTCAGATATGCAGTACTATCCAGTGGTGCAATCTCCTTCACTCTCTTCATTGCAGACATCTACAGTGAATCGTCCACTAACATCCACACCTAAGCCCTCACAAGTATACAATGAAGATGCCCTCTCACGAACAGAATATTCTTTATCGACATCTTCCACTCCAATACATGCCTCTAATGTGCCTCCCCCAATATCTTCTCCGTTACAACTTGGAATAAATTTGCCACCCTCTCATGTAAACTCACAACCAGGTCCAGTTTGCCAAAAAGGTTTTGCATCACAAATAATAATAAACCCAAATACGAATGCTACTATGCTACATATTCTATCGCCATCTCATTCAGATACTGAAGAATACACAGTGAGCTCTTTATTTAAACATTTTAATCCACAAAATCTCATATAAATGCCGTTGTTTCAACAAGGAGCTTGATTTACTAAATAATTTATATTTGAATCAAATAATTTGTATTACATTGTGTTGAATTTGTCCTTATTCTAAATAAGGGACTTGATTTATTAGTTGATTTTATTGTAATTTGCCAAATACTTTTTATTACATTGTGTTGAATTTGTCCTTATACTAAATAAGGGAGGACTTGATTTACTAGTTGATTTTATTGTAATTTGCCAAATAATTTGTATTACATTGTGTTGAATTTGTACTTATTCTAAATAAGGAACTTGATTTACTAAATAATTTAAATTTTAACCAAATAATTTGTATTCCATTGTGTTGAATTTTCCGTTATTCTAAATAAGGGACTTGATTTAGTTGATTTTATTGTAATTTGCCAAATAATTTGTATTACATTGTGTTGAATTTGTACTTATTCTACTTTAAATAAACCTACTAAAACAGAAATAAAAATATCTTTTACTTACTTTCATATAGTCCTTAAGCACATAAATTAGAGTTTGGCATGTAACCTTGATTGATTCTGTAATAGCAGCAGGAGACATTAAAGCAGAATATTTTAGATCTTCAATATTTCTTCCAGTAGCAAGATAACGTAATGTTACTGCAAGTTTTTCTTCAGGTGTTATACTCTTCCTCATACAAGTATCTTGTTTGCTTATATAGGGAGTTATCATTTGTAGTAATTCATCGAAACATTTTTTTCCCATCCTGAAGTAGTTTTTATAATCGTCAACTTCAGTAGTTAGTTGGATTTCATTTAATAAATTTAAATGAGTGTACAATTCTCTTTTGAGTAACCACTGTTTAACCCAGCGCTTTCTTCGAATTCTTTTCTTTAATGTTAAGGCCAAAACAAGGGACACCACCGCTTTAACTTTAGGTAAATCCATGACGACACGTGTTAACGCGGCGGTTACGATACACGGACTGATGAAATCAAGATTGACCGTGTAATGTTGTGACGAGATCCTGCGATCCGCGATCCGCGATCCGCGATCATGATCGCGATCCAAATTGAACGTGTACGGGCTGCCATACACGCGCGAACTTGTTGCTAACCCATCGTAGCTGCGCGCGCGCTGTTACATGCGTGAAATTGTTGTTGATTCCTATTGTAGGACGTGTTGTTCATTTTTCTTGTTTTGTCTACAGATTTCAATCCGTTAACTTAAAGATATATTACTTTGACCATGATGCGATAGTACCTAACAAAGAAAGCGGTATGTATCTTGTTTTTCACATTAAAATAAAACTTCGTTGAAATTTGTGCTGTGACGACGTTTACTAATGTAAGCAATTTTGGTTATTTTCAGTGTTTCCACGCTTTTTTTTCCATTTTCTTTATCTTTGAATTTACAATTTAATTTTCACAACTTAATTTCCTGGAATTTTCCTTGGAGTTTATTTCAACATACCATGATCCTTTAACATGTGGTCAATTGGATTCTCATTAGAAGAAAGATCTACTTGGATTAGTTCTTATCAACTGGTTCCTGACTTCACTTCTCGGGACTACAGCTAAGCCAACACTTTTTCTTCCTTTAAAAAATTTAAACTTGATGTTTTTGTTCTAAAATTATAGTGCAAAAATGACAAAAAGACCGTAACTTTTAGCTAACTAAATTTAACCTAGAAATAAATATATTTGGAACTAACGAAATTGCCCAATAAGATTCAAAAATTAATAAATAAAGTCATTACAAAAGTATAAACATTTCATTTTAGGCTATCTCCCCCCCTAGATTAAAAGCCAGCGTTCTCCGATTTGCTTTGAGTATCCGAGTAATTTTTTTATTCATCTTTAATGTTGGTAACAGGCGCTCGATAACATTTTATAAATATGTGCCAACGTAATGTCACTTTTCTTTACTCTCAACTTTAAAAATATTTTTTTTTTTTTTTATTACAATTGGCGCCCGAACAGGGACTTGAAATTGGGTACTTTACTTGTCATTTTTGCACATTTTGTTATTTTGATATTTTGTCACAATACAATATTTTTGTGTACATGTTTTCAGCATTTTAGAAACATTACATTACTTTATGTTTGTTCTTTTTGCAAACTTTTCTTTATTTTAGCAAAGCTAAATAACATACAATGTTTTTATAGGTCTTACTTTTAGAACTGGATTTGAGTGTAATAGCAGTGTTTATATAAGTTTATAACGGTAAAAGTGATGTATCATAAGAATATTAGGAGTAATTAACTAGACATTTACTTAGTGTTTAAAACTATAATTGTGAGTCATTGTTGCACTATATCTACAGTAATTTTCATTGATAAAGCAAATAATTCACTTAACTATTGAGTTTAAACAAATAACTTTGCTTAAAACATTATTTCTTTTAAAACAAATAGCTTTACTATTTTCATTCGGATTTGCTTACAACATTATTCTTTTAAAGAGATAACTTCTTTAGTAATTTCACTAGGCTTTGTCTGAAACATTATTTAATATTAAAACTTTATCATTTTAATTCAACTTTGTTTTCAATACTATATTGAAACTAGCTTTTTCATATGGTTTTGCTTGAAACTTAATTGGACATAAATTTATTTTACAACTTTAGTAATTTCACTTCACTTTGCTTGCAATTCAATTGAATATTTTTTAATTTTGACTTCGCTTTGACTTTCCTTTGAGAAAACTTTTGTTTGGTTATTGCTATTGTTTTGTATTCTTTTTATAATGAATGATAAAGAAGTTCAGTTTCCACCGTTGCCTGAGTTTGCAGAAACTTCAGCGAGTGTTATTCCTAAACCATCTAATACTGAATCTAGTAGGCAAAATGTTAGTGAAGATATTGGTTCTTTCTTACCTGAGCACATAGCTTGCAATAGTACTCATGCTACTACTGTATTACCTTCTTTTAATACAATGAATGTTCAACTTAATGAACAGTTGAAAAAACATTTCCCATCAACTCATAAACTACCTGATTTAAAAAGGAGTAAAATCACTTTTGATGGAAGTACTTGTGTTAGAGAATTTATTACTCAAGTAGAGGAATATTTTCTATTTAAAAATTTTGATGAAAACTTTTTAGTTGGTTCTTTTTCTGATTTACTTTCCGGCGTTGCTGTGAAATGGTTTCGGAGTGTTCGTGCAAAGATTTCATCTTGGTCAACACTTAGGCTTGCTTTATTGAATCGTTTCGATAAACCAGAATTTGATTATCACCTTGAATATGATATGCGCACGCGCAAACAAAAACTTAAGGAACCTCTTCCAGATTTTATTACTGAAATTATGGACATGTCTAGTCGCTTAGTGAATCCAATTTCAGAAAATACTTTGATAACAATTATTGAAAATAATATGCTTTCTGCATATACACCTTTCCTCTTTGGGAAATGTATTGACTCAATCGACCAGTTTATAAATACTTATTGGAAAAGAGTTGGAAATTTTGGTTAACCGTCGTTCTGACAAACCACGTGTTCATGCAGTGGAGGTTAAAAACAAACTTTCTTGTTTGAAGTGTCATTCAACCGACCATACTTATAAAACTTGTACCACAATACCTGGTCCTGTTTGTTTTAAATGCCATAAGGTAGGCGTTATTACAAAAAATTGTGATGTCTGTTTGTCAGATGTTAACAAGATTAGTTCAAAAAACGTGTAAGGCATCGGGCCCAATTTTTTGATAAAAATTTAGGTGACCCGATAAAGAATGTAAGAAGTTATAAACCGGATATCATTACCTGTAGGAAAGAGTTTTCGGAATGGCTCGATTACTTAAAATCTTTCTTTACCATTTATAGGGCTGCTCCTGTTTTATTTGTTAAAAATAGACACCCGACCTTTTTTAAAATTTTCAATTAATAATAAAAACTTTTTTGGACTTTTAAATAGTGGTTCTAGTAGTTGTGTTTTGGGTGCGAATCAACATTTACATTTTACTAATTTGGGATTTCCTATTGTTTCTAAAAATATCTCAGCTTATACTGCTGATGGCTCTTCAAGAAAAGTTATTGGAGTTGATTGATGAGTGGATTACCTGTTACTATTGACAACGTTTGTAAAGTTATTAACTTTTTGATAATTCCTTCTTTTGATTTACCATTTATATTAGGCTTTGACTTTTGGTTGGAATTTAACTTAGCTAAAAATTTATGGAAAAATATTGAGTATATTCATGATGATACAACTCAAGTTTGTGCGATTACTTCTGCAGTCGAACTTAGTCCATCTGATAAAAAGAAATTAGATAAAACTATTGCCTTATTTGAAGATATTTCTTATGAGAAAAAAGGTTTAGGTCTTACAACACTTGTTGAACATAAAATTAATGTTAATGGTGAACCATTTAAATGTAGGTATGTAATATCGGCCTTTAAGTCCCGCTAAACAAAAAGAACTTTATGATGAAGTTGAAGTTCTACTAAAAGAAAATATTATACAACCTTCTAAGTCTCCTTGGTGTTCTCCTGTTTTGGCTGTCGATAAAAAAGATGGTAGCACTAGATTATGTTTAGATTCGAGACGTTTAAATTCTATGACCGTCAAAGATTCTTATCCTTTACCTTATCCTTCTAGGATATTAGATAACCTTCGTGGAGCTAAGTACATTAGTACAATTGATCTTTCTAAAGCTTTTAATCAAATATTATTGGAAAAATCTTCGCGAGAGAAGACTGCTTTTGTCATTCCCGGAAAAGGTTTGTTCGAATTCGTTAGAATGCCGTTTGGTTTAACAAATGCACCTGCTGAGTTGCAAAGATTAGTAGATAAATTGTTTGGACCTGAATTTGATAGTGTTTTATATAAATTCCTTGACGATCTTATAAATAATGATCTAAACTCTCATTTAGAAAACCTATATAAACTCTATAATATACTTAAAGATGCTGGTTTGACAGTTAATCTTAAAAAATGTGAATTTTGTAAAGAAAGACTACGTTATCTTGGTTATGTCGTAGATAATAAAGGATTACATACTGATCCTACTAAATTAGAAGCTATTGAGAATTTTCCTCGTCCAGAAACAGTGAAACAAGTAAGAAGTTTCATTGGACTTTGTTCATATTACCGTAGATTCATTGATAGATTTGCAGATATTGCATCCCCTTTAACTAAATTAACTTCTGGTAGTAAGAAAATTAAGAATATATTTGCTTGGAATGAAGAAGCTGAACAAGCATTTCATAATTTAAAACAATCATTAATGACTGCACCTGTGTTAGTGTCCTAATTTTGAAAAACCTTTCTTTTTACATTGCGATGCAAGCGGAGTAGGAATTGGAAGTTTATTATGTCAAGAAGATGAAAATAACGAACAACATCCTGTTGCTTATTATTCTAGATCACTTAATAAATGTGAACGCAATTACAGTACTACTGAGCGTGAACTATTAGCCGTTTTAGATTCAATTGAACATTTTGGACCTTATATTGAAGGAATGAAATTTACAGTAATTACTGACCATTCTAGCTTGAAGTGGCTTTTAAAACTTAATAATCCTAGTGGACGTTTAGCACGTTGGGCTGCGCGAATTTCCCAATTTACTTTTGATATAATTCATAAAAAAGGTTGATTACACCTAGTTCCAGACGCTTTGTCTAGAATTTATGTAAATTCAATTTTCATTTCCCCAATTAATTTTGTGAATCCCGATGAAGAGATAGAAGATCCTTGGTATAGAAAAATATTTATTAATTGTCAGAAATTTCCTTCTAGAATGAAAAACTTTAGAGTTGAAAATAATACTTTGTATAGATATTGCAAAAATAAATTTGATACAAACAGTCGTTTGAACTGGAAAATTATCATACCTAAAGAACATATATTAGATACAATTCGTTCTAATCATGATGATATTAATTCTGGACATTTAGGAATCCATAAAACTTTAGAAAAAATAAAACAACATCATTATTGGAAAGGAATGTTTGGCGACGTTCAAAAATATATTTCATCTTGTAATATTTGTAAAACTTATAAACATTCAACAAATGCTCCTCATGGTAACATGATTAACCCTAAAAAAGTTGATCAACCTATGGTTATGTTATCTATAGATATTATTGGAATTTTACCTAAGGCTTATTCTGGTCATAAATATATACTTGCTATAGTAGACGTTTTTACTAAATATTGTTGGATATTTCCCATGATAAATGCTACAACTAAAATCATTTGCAGACTTTTAGAAAAAGAGATTTTTCTTAAATTTGGTGTACCTAAGATATTAATTGCTCACAATGGAAGTCAATTCATTTCTAAGAATTTTGTAGATTTTCTTAAAAGCTTTAATGTTACTAAAATATTTTATAATACGCTCTACACTCCACAAAATAATCCCATCGAAAGGTATAATAAGACAATTGAAACATGTATTTCTTGTTTTGATAAAAATGATCATAGAACTTGGTCAAAGTTTTTACCCAATGTTCAATTAGCTTTGAATAGTAGTGTGAATCTTGCTACAGAATACACACCTAACTTTTTAATGTTCGGGAGAGAACTAATTCTAGATGCATCTTTACATCGTTTTAGTAATTCTCTTGACAATTTAGATCAACTTGAGTTTGGCACTCGTGAGTCTTTCGCTCAATCGTTGAATTTACTTAGTGAAACTTTTGTTAAAGTTCAAGCTTATCTTTTGAAAGCTTATAAGCGTAATGCTTTATATTATAATAAAGGGCAGAAAGACATTTCTTTTGATGTTGGCGATGTAGTATGGCGTAGAAGCTTTGTTCAATCAAATGCACCTGCATATTTTTCGGCTAAACTTGCACCTAAGTTTATTAAATGCGAAATTATAGAGAAAATTTCACCTAATGTTTACGTTCTGAAAGAAATAAATAAAACAAACACAGGGCGATATCATATAAAATACATAAATATTAAAATCTTATATTTTGTTAAATTATTAAAAATTGAAACCTTGTTTACAAATTGTTTAGTTTGGTTTTGATATTTTGTATGGGCATAACTGGTTGACTGGGAAGAATGAGGTATGATGAATGAAAGAATTCCAGTTAGTGAAAGATGAACTTGAAAGGAAACTCATAACAATTATTAAATTTCAATTCTAAATATTTTAAAGTTCTACTTAGGTCAATTCATTTCAATACAATTCAATTAATTTAAACTAATGTGACTTAGTACATTTTGGAAACTTTCTTAGTTAATTTTGATACAATTTGTTTAAAATAGTTATTGCCATATTACAATCACTGTTATTTGAAATATCAAAAGATCTTATTGTATATTTTGTATATTTTTCAACTTTTTGGAAAGCTTTAACTTTTCAATAAAGTTAATTTAACAGTTTTCTCTGTTAACCTTTTAAGATTTTTTTACAAATTGGTATGCATTTCACATAACCATTTGCAATTTTCTGACAAATTGGTATGTTATTTTTTGCATTATCATTTTGATACTTGTGCATATGTTGTATTTAGTGTAAATAAATGTTTACATAGCGTTAGTGTAACATTTATGTTTTGTGTTATGTTCAGTATAGATTAAGAACTCGGACGTGACTAATTTACCTCTCGGATTTGATATTTTGAGCTTTTTGTCTCAAACAAACTTTTTAGGATTTTACCTATTCTTTTACATAAGGATATGGACAACTTTGTTCCATAACTTATTTGTTTGTTTTTGTGTTCGGAAAATCGGTGGTGTTAGGCCGGTCACAAAATACAATTTAGTAGTTGTTTTACAACAAAAATTTGTTTAACTTGATAGCGCTCGGAAAGTCGGTAGGGTTGAGCCGATCACTATACAAGGTTATTATTCTTCACTTTTGAGAGAATACATTTTCAGTTTTGGAAAGAACTTAAACTTTAAACCTTTGTTCATACGCTTTATAAGGGCGAATTTAAATCACTTTAAGTGAGTTAATTGTTAGTAGTCAATAAGTCAGTGGCTGTTGCCTAACTGTACTTCAGTATATATTGAGTAAGCTTTAAGAATGAGTATTACCGTTGGATTTGTTTAAGATTATAACATTTAGATTGAGTTAAGAAGTAGTTGTCTTAGTTGAAGACAGTGGCAATATGGCCTAACTGTTCTCTATAGATTCGTTTTCTAAACTTAGATTTGAGTTAAGTAGTAGTTGTCTTAGTTGAAGACAGTGGCGATATGACCTAACTGTTCTCTGTACATTTGTTTTCTAAGTTTTGTTTTATCAAAACAATTTAAGGTTTTGGGTATTTTTGTAAGTAAACATTACTGTTTAGTAATTTTGGTTTTGAGTTTTGTCTCTGACTTTATTTCTTAGTAGTTATTTTGGTCTTTTAACTATTTTTGGGTTTCATCTCAAAAATAAAAGAAAGTATCTTTCTTTTATTTTTTTTTGGGAAAGTATGTATTGTAACGTTTCGTTTAGAACGTCACACTTTTTTAAATTCAATACAATTTTGCAACATTTTTGGCCGAATAATTAAGTTGTGATGCCAAAAATATTTTTTTAATTTCTCGAGTTTCAAATGACATTGACAATGCTTGACGTCTGTCAAGATTTGACGCTGGTTACTTGGAATACTTTTTTTTTGACTCACTTTCCGTCCATCTTTACCACGAAGCGCTATGCGATAATAAAATATTTGACAAGATTTTTCATCGATAGGGATCCTTGCCCTAGTAAGGCCCTAAAAACATATTTTTGCTTTAAAATGGATTAATTTTCGATAAGTATTCAATCCATGCAATATTTTTGCTAAAAAATCAAATTTTGAATGCCTCCACATGGACGTGTTGTTCATTTTTCTTGTTTTGTCTACAGATTTCAATCCGTTAACTTAAAGATATATTACTTTGACCATGATGCGATAGTACCTAACAAAGAAAGCGGTATGTATCTTGTTTTTCACATTAAAATAAAACTTCGTTGAAATTTGTGCTGTGACGACGTTTACTAATGTAAGCAATTTTGGTTATTTTCAGTGTTTCCACGCTTTTTTTCCATTTTCTTTATCTTTGAATTTACAATTTAATTTTCACAACTTAATTTCCTGGAATTTTCCTTGGAGTTTATTTCAACATACCATGATCCTTTAACATGTGGTCAATTGGATTCTCATTAGAAGAAAGATCTACTTGGATTAGTTCTTATCAACTGGTTCCTGACTTCACTTCTCGGGACTACAGCTAAGCCAACACTTTTTCTTCCTTTAAAAAATTTAAACTTGATGTTTTTGTTCTAAAATTATAGTGCAAAAATGACAAAAAGACCGTAACTTTTAGCTAACTAAATTTAACCTAGAAATAAATATATTTGGAAGTAACGAAATTGCCCAATAAGATTCAAAAATTAATAAATAAAGTCATTACAAAAGTATAAACATTTCATTTTAGGCTATCTAGATCTAGCCCCCCCCCCCCCCCCTAGATTAAAAGCCAGCGTTCTCCGATTTGCTTTGAGTATCCGAGTAATTTTTTTATTCATCTTTAATGTTGGTAACAGGCGCTCGATAACATTTTATAAATATGTGCCAACGTAATGTCACTTTTCTTTACTCTCAACTTTAATAATATAATTTTTTTTATTACAATAGGTATCTACCTCACTGAATGAAGGATTGATAGGAATATGTATGATTAATAAAGGTGTCTAACCTAAGTTTTTTTGTAAGAGTCTATTTTTGTTAAATTTTGTGTGAAGTTTCATTTTGTTTTAAACTTAATTAAAATATTTTTTTTTTTAACATGGACGCTGTTTAACTATATGAATTTATAACGTGCGTTATTTGACGTCCGCATATTAAGAACTGTTTCTGCTTATGGTCGATTATATTTAAGATTTTAAGTAAAATTGTATAATTAAGTTTCTTAGCTAAAACTGTTTATGTTGATTTACGAGTATATACATGATAAGAATCTTGAACATTAGTATTCTTAGGTCCGTTGGGAATTCACCCTTCTACGGATGCCAGATTACCCAATAATATTAACACTAAGTATTAATTGACGTCCGAATCTTTGATACCTACCTGTTCGTATGAATATTTTTGGGAAATCTGGCGTCCGTATTATTGTTTTTTTTTTTTTAAATTACTACCGGTCATTTGAAATACCTTATTGTGTTAGTTATGTTTCTTTTTATTACATAATTATAAATATCTACCTCACTAAATGAAGAACAAGGTGCATGTTTAATAAACGTTTAATTTGATCCCAATATTGGTTTCATTACCATCAATAGTTTTAATATTGTTTATTAAAACAGTCCATACTTATAGCGTTAGCAAGGCTGTGCAATCCATGACCGCAATGTAAGGTCATTCGGTAAGGTCATCATCATCAGCCTAAAGTTGTCCACTGATAAACATAGGCATCTTCAATAGATTTCCTACGTCATCGGTACATTGCCATCTGCATCCAACGAGATCCAGCGAACTTCGCCAAGTCATAAGTGCATCTTAAATACTATCACAATTTTATGCATAGAGACAACTCGCGAAATGAAATTTGGGTCAGAATTCAATTTATCGTTGCGATTTTTAAGCAAAAATTATTTTCATACAAAACAATTTCGAAAAACAAAAACAAAACAAAAGAATGAAGCGAATGAATCGGTTCATTCTAGGCAAGCGCGCTACGTCTTAGACCGTATCTTCGCTCAACATCAGGCGAGTTACGGCCAAGCGCAAACCTATTTTGAATTTAAAATAAAAGAATTTAGCAATGTCTCAAGTTATTTTACACGTTTCTATGGATATTATGGGTCCCAAATAAATGAATTTTATTTTGATGACCAATTCTCATATAAACTTATCATCCCCTATTCCAACCCCTTACAGGTTTTTTTTTACAATAAAACGTAGAATAAATAAATAAATAAATGTATTAGAATTTAAAATTATAACATGCGAACTTTACTTGACGAGAGCTGACACCACAAACTTTGTATGAAAAGCTATGCCTCCAGTTCCACCTTAAAATATGGACGCTGTTTTACTAAAAATATGTAGGTATATCGTGCGTTATTTGGCGTCCATATATGTAGTAAGTATTTTTCCCGCTTATGTTCGATTGTATTTAACTTTTAAAGTAACATTTTATAACTAGGACTATAAAATAAACCTATTAATGTTGATTAATGTACATGACAAGGATTTTGGATGGAAGTATTCTTAGGTCGGTTAGGCATGTGCCCTCATACGGACGCCAGATTACCCTAAAATATGAACACTTAGTATTATTTGACGTCCAAATCTTTGATACCTACCTGATAACGGAAATATATGGAAGTCAAATTATAGTTAGTATGATTATTTTTCCGACCCAAATATCGACCAATAGAATTGCACCATTCGACGTCACGTGGTACAACCTACATGGTATTATACTGATAATTTTTTGAAAATTTTCTCTGGTAGTTGCTATATATAAAAAACAAAACATGATCCAGTCAAATTAACCACACGTCAAACTGACAGGTTGAATTCAATTGTGAAAATTGGAGATTTTGCATGAAAATGAGTCGATTTGGAGTTTGTTCTCTGTCCACCATCGATAAAAAAGTCAAAGGAAATGTTCCCATTAATACGGAGAAGTCAAAAAAAACAGTTTGGAACCAATTTACTACTTTTTGTACTGAGAGGGAATACACATTGAGTGCTGAAACGAGTGAAGCGCAATTGGCAAACATTATGAAAGATTACGCTTACAATATGAAGAAAATGGATGGAGAAGACTATAAGGAAGGTACAATAAAAACAATGTGGAATCAGACTGCCAAATTACTTCAAGAAAACTATTTGAACGATTTCGACATCAAAATCAACCCATTTTCGGATGCTGCATTCAAGACCGCTCGAGGAGCTCGTGATGCCAAGCGTAAGGCTTTACAATCTATTCCGGAAAAACGGAGGGCAAGTGCAGCAGCGTTGGAGGAAAAAGATTGGGATGCAATGACCACTGTTTGGGACGAGGAAACTCCTGATGGCCTCCAGAAAAAATTATTCATGATAATATCAGTGGAATTGGCTTGGAGAGGTGGTGAGGGCAGCATGGCGTCAATACATCACTTCAAGGCAGAACAGCGAAATGACGGGGAAACAACTGGGAGAATTGAATACAATCCAATTTTCAGCAAGACCACACAAGGTGGTGATAAAAAATTATCAGACAGCAAGTGGCTGGTGGAGAATCGGGAAATCCCTGACAAGTGCCCAGTGAGACTGTTTCAGAAATTGAGAGAGAAGAGAGATGCCAATATTAAGAGCGACAGACTATTCCTGACCCAAAATCCATTCTGGAATAAAGTTCCAGGCGCTAGGTGGTACAAGGATTCCCCAGTAGGCCAAAACACGATTTCAAAGTGGGTTAAGGAGTCAGCACAAAAAGCTGGGCTTGACCTTGGTAACAAAAAAATCACCAATCACTCCAGTCGTGCAACAGCCGTCTCCAATCTAGCGAAATCGGGCCTGGGAGAGCAGCAGATAATCAAAATAACTGGACATGCCAACAGTAACTCCATCAAGCCGTATCTCCAACTCGACCAGGAACACCACGAATTAATTGTCAAGAAACTGCGAAGGAGTGAGCCTACTGCAGAAAATGCCATCAACAGCATAAACCTCATGCCATCTACCTCTTCTGGGACCATTACCGATAACTCTGACTTGAAGAAAACATGCACCAATGTTTACAACAATTGTATTTTTAATTGCACTAGCCTGAATCTTAATTAAATGTTGTTTTATTCATTATGAAATTCTTATTTGTTAACTGTACATTTCGTCTCATGGTGCAATTCTATTGGCCGACATTTGGGACGGAAAAATAATCCCCCGAATACCACACGAGCTTCAAAATTATCTGGCATTTCCCTCAAGGTTCCCTGCAAACAAATAAAGTCGTCAAGTTTTGAAAAACTTGACTCCTTCATTTGTTTGCAACGAACCTATCGGGAAATACCCGATAATTTTGAAGCTCTTGTGGTATTATAAGTGAATATTTTTGGGTAATCTGGCGTCCGTATTATTGTCATAGATATTGTTATTTTAAATTACTACCTGTCATTTCAAATACCAAATTGTGTTGATTCTATTACATACTAAAAATCTTTTTACATAATTACTGATTGAAGCATTGATACAAGATATATGTTTAATAAACCTTTCATTTGATCCCAGTATTAGTTACATGTACATTAATATTTTTAATCAGTCTATACTATAGGGCGGAAAATCTATGACCTTGAGGCTTTTTGAAAAACCTTCAGAGCCGCAAAATTTGCTGTCATCAGGGATTATTTCTACAACCGCGAGTCCGATAAGCGTTCGTGCATGATAAAAAATAGGTAATAAGAATGGCAACGTCGCATTTTACAAAGGAATTGTAATAAGCAGTAGTATGAATTAATAGTCTTGTATATCATAGGAGTTCTGATGAAAGCTAATGTGGATGGGAGTCCTTATTGGTTTCCATCCGTCAGGCAATATACGAATATTTGTATATCAACATATCATAAATATTTAAGAAAATAAGTTTTAGGGGAGCACGGGGCTGAAAGTTCCCGGGGTAAGTTGTTCCGATACGAATAGACGCGAGAGGAAAAGAGATAGTAATACGCGTGAAGTTCGTTATGAAAGGCCACGATGTTGCGCCGTCATGGCCGACATTTTAGTAGCTCCAGTGGCGACAGATGAGTGAGTGTGTGCGTAGAGCTCCTAACCTGTCACGTAAGTAAATATTTTCGACAAAAAAAAAGTTTAAAAACTAATCGAGGAACTACCTCCGAAGAATTATTACGTCGGGCAGCAGACGCTGTCATTAAAGAAGGCAGAAAAATTAAGACTGTTGCGAGAGAGCTGAATATATGCCATATGACGTTGCTTCGCTTCATTAAAAAATTGAAAGCTAATGAGACACCTTCGGTTGGCTATAAACCCAGATTAGTATTCAAAATAGAAGAAGAACAAGAATTAGTCAAGTACATACTAAAATGTTCGTCCATTTATTTTGGCCTCTTGCCTGAAGACGTTAAAAAGTTAGCATACGAATGTGCAGTCAAGTTTAATTTGGAAAATATTCCAGTTTCATGGCACAAACACCAACAAGCTGGAGCTGACTGGTTTACAGGATTTATGAAAAGAAACTCTTCCCTGTCAATAAGAACTCCAGAAGCGACTAGTGCTGGTCGTGCATCTGCATTTAACCGACACAATGTGAATGAGTTCTTCAAGAAATTTGGTGATGTTTTAAATAAATATAATTTTCCACCATCCAGAATCTGGAACCTAGATGAGACAGGCGTAACTACTGTCTTAAAACCAAAGAAAATAGTTGCTAAAAAGGGGATAAAACAAGTTGGCGCTACAGTTTCTACGGAGCGTGGTACCCTGGTGACTATTGAACTGGCGGCCAACGCAGCCGGAAACACAATACCACCAATGTTTGTATTTCCACGTTTGAAATACAAAGACTTATTCCTACGGGATGGTCCTCCTGAGTCAATCGGAGCAGGGAATAAATCGGGATGGATGACATCCGTCGAGTTCATGGTTTATATGGATCATTTTATTAGATTCACTAAACCTACCCTAGAGGAACCGGTGCTGCTATTGTTAGATAACCACACATCGCATATTGATATTAATGTGGTTGAAAAAGCAAAGGCCAATTCAATTATTATGTTATCATTTCCGCCTCACTGTACACATCGCTTGCAACCGCTAGATGTCGGCATAAATGGGCCATTAAAATCATACTGTGCAAAAGCCCAAGACTATTGGCTTCGAAACAATCCCGGCAAAACCATGTCCATATACGAAATACCAGGAATCGTGAAAACAGCGTGGCCTCAGGCAGCAACTCCTACGAACATAATGAACGCTTTCAAGAAGACAGGAATATATCCATACAATCCCGATGTTTTCACAGACGATGATTTTGCCCCTTCAGACGTTACGGATCGGCCATTGTGTGATGCTAATTCATCTCGGAGCGCTGTAGAAAGTCAAGAGATCCAGCCAGGGACTTCTACAATGTCAAAAGTATCAAGTCAATATGATGATCTAAGAGAAACCTTCAATATTCCAGTAGTAGGCTCAGAGCAAAATGATGAACAGCCAGGTCCGTCCAATACTATTCCTCCAAAAAATATTGCTGATTTTATAACTATGGAGACATTAAGCCAGGAAATGATCATGGATGTAGACCCAAAACCTCAAGTCATCGCCGACAATACCGGATTTGCAAACATTTTCCCCTGAAATTGTTAAGCCATTCCCCAGAGCGCCTCCCAGATCGCAGAAAGTGACGAAGCGACGTATTAGAAGGACAGCAGTGTTAACAGACACACCAGAAAAAAATGCGTTGGCTGAAGAACAGTCAAAAAAGCAAAAGAAAAATGAAGATCAGAACAGTAAGACATACAAGAAAGGAAAAGGAAAAGGGAGAGGGAAAGGCACAGGGAAAGGTAAGGAAAAAGGGAAAAGACGAGTATTACAGGAAAGAAATAGTAGCGAAAGTGATGCTGAGAATGATCTAGAATGGTATTGCCTAATTTGCTGCGATTCCTATTCTAATTCACTGCCAAGGGAGGAATGGATAGAGTGTGTAATTTGCAAAAATTGGGCACATCTACAATGTTTAGATAAAGATACTACAACAACTTACGTTTGTCCAAATTGTGAGTCTGATGAGGAATCAATTGAAGACTGATCTCAAATTTGACTGAAGTTGATTTTTGATTTTAATAACATAAAATTGTTAATTATTGATCTCAATTACATTTTTAAGTACAAAATAGTGATATTATGATTGTTACTAGTAATTATTATGATAAAAAAACTAAAGTTATCATTTCTTGTTTCTTTGCATAAAACTTATTTAATAATATATTATAAATGGATATGACTTTGTTTTATTTATTACGACAAATTATTTTGACTAATAGTGGTCAAAAATGTGAGCGGAACAACTTACCTCAGGGACGGAACAACCAGCCCCAACAACGGGAATGATTGTTCCGCTCCAGAATTTTAGAAAAAATATTTCTAGAAAAAAGACTATTATACTTAGGCACAAAAACTGAATACATCCTGATAGGCCGATGAACATTCTATCGATATGTTAATAAGGTATCTAACAAGACTTATTTTTCATGAAGATATTAGCAATTTTCGAAAAATCGGAACTTCCAACCCCGCTCTCCCCTACATGGTTTTTGAAATTATTTAATGGACCAATATTCGCTGTCATAGTTCATAAAAAGTAAGTGAAAGTAGTGGACGTTACAATAATGCGAAATGAAAGGAGTAAGATCAGTATCGTGATGTAAATATATATTTACAGCTCAACAAAAGAACAAAATCAAGAAGCCCGCCAGCCTCCTGCAGAGGCCCGCTAGACTCGTGCAGAGGCCCGCCAGCCTCCTGCAGAGGCCCGCCAGATACGTGCAGAGGCCAGCCTCCTGACTAGAGTAGAATAGTAGCGCTCCTGTAAAGCGCTACAATCGAACTGCGCGTACGTCGCTTTAAATGGGAAAAAAGCGCGGCCATCTTGACGTTGTCGTTGAAAGTGAATCTCCGCTCCCGCACGTTCAAATCTTATAAATTGTGAAAACTGACTAGTGAATACTCCAAAATAGAAATACACTGAGGATAGTGTAATTCTGAATCGTTTGTGTACATCATCATCTACATCGTACTGCACGAAAACATCGTGACGATCGTAGCCAGGCCGGCCGGCACGTGCACAACTTTAGAAGTCAGAAGGACGCCGAGCAGGCGAGTCCCTGCGATTTTCTACTGAGCTTCCTGTGTTATTTCCTCGTCCCCTCGTCTTATGGTGCCTTACAACCACCATAAAGTTTGATCCTTTCGATCCGGATATTTAACACGCATGGCGTAACCGCTAATTTAATTTGCTGCAATTTGCATATTAAAACTTCATATAATCGCCTATTTCTCATTTCACAACGTTTTACATGGCATTTAATTGGTATTCATAATGTCAGATAAAAAGATTAAGATAAATGAGGCAAAAAGAAATACCATTTACGAACCTTATTTCATTCTATGGCAAAAAAAGTTGTCATTTGCGGATACTCGTACCAAACATGAATTTACTATTAAAACGTCGAACATTGTTAAGCTGTACGAACAGTTCAATTTTTTTTTTTTTTCTTTGGTTTTGGCGTCGCGTTTTAGCATTTGCCAGTGTCAAGTAATTATATATTTTCAAGTTTCAAAAGTTAAATAAGTGCCATCGTAGCTAGTTTTAGTCAAAGTCGTCTTTGTCAAGTCCAAGTATGTGTCAGTTAATTCCAGTCATGCTTATGTAAATAGTGTAAAGTAGTGGCAACTTTACTACAAAGCTTCGATGGAGTTTTGGAAGCAACACGAAAACTCATGTTTCACCACATTATATCATTTTCCCACACTCGCGCTTGTAATTCGGCACTTTATGAATAAAACACCACCATTTTTATGCATAAACACTCGACAAAACACTAGTTTTGGAAAAAAATACAACGGAGCGACACGACTCTTCCCGCGTTCCCGCCAAAACTCACAGTTCAATTATTATCTATGCGATGAGCATAATTCCTTACAATTGGATATTAATCCCAATTATGAAATTGATTATAAGCAGTGGTTGTCGTTTGAGGACCTATACACCTCAGTAAAACACTATAGGTCACTGGTGTCAATTGATGAAATAGCTTCAACGTCTTCTAACGCTAAAAGTCATGCTAGTGTAGAAATTAAGTTACCAAAGTTGAACTTACCTACCTTCGATGGCAAGCCTGAAAATTGGCCATTGTTTTATGAAAGCTTCAGAACGAACATTCATGAGAACCCAAAACTTGGGGATGGTCAACGAGTACAATACCTGGTGGGTTGTCTTCAAAATAAGGCGTTAAGCCGGGTACACATTGGTGCAATGTAACATGTAATGCAACATGCAATGCAAGAATTTGACGTCCACATTGCTGCAATGTATCATGTAAAGTAACAGAATTCCCATAGTGTAGACGCCTTGCGCGCACGAACCGCGTCTACTACGCGCACGAACAGATTGTTGCAACTCTTGCGCGTAGCGACCCGAAATTTGTCGGTTTTTTCCCCGAACACAAAGAGGCGCGCAGTATGCGCGGAGCGTCAGTGTGGACAGGTTGTGTGGTGTGTACGGCTAGACGCGCGCGAACATGGAACAAGACGACGCTACTGCGGCGGAGGAGGCGGTTACATTTACGTGGAGTGAAGAAAAAGTGCTTCAATTAATTGAAGTGTACAGATCAAAGGAAATTTTGTGGAATCCACAACATGAGAATTTTTATAAAAAACATTTTAAAGAGGATGCATGGATGGAAATTGCTAATTTGATGGAAACAACACAAGAAAAATGTTACAGTAAAATGATTAGTATTTTATCATCCTACCGTCGTGAAAAAGCGAAGGAAAAGAAATCGAAAGGAACAGGAAAAGGTAAATAAATAATAATAATTTACTATTTATTATTTATTCATATACTTTATTCTTAGTACAATCGTAGGTTGGAAACCGCAAAAATGTTTGTGTATTGAAATGTAAATTGGCATAGCCGACTAATATTGAAATTGGCTTTTTTCTCTACAAAATGACAACTTTGACAACAACTACAATATTTTAATGGATTGAAATCACAAATTAATTATTAAATATTATTAATTATTATTAGTCAAGTTTACTTAAAAACAACTATGTTTAAAACTGACTGAATTATGTTTTTTATTTAATTTTTTTCATGATTATTATTTTATTTTTTCAGGTGCCTTGGAGACATACAAAAGTCGATGGTTTGCCTTTGATTCTTTGAAGTTCTTGGACAACCGTAACAAACCGAGAAAGAGAACGAACACGGTAAGTAAAACTGGATTGATTCTTTTACGAACATCTGTCTTGCCAATGAACCTTCCCTTCTTTCATAAAATAATCGGAGAGCTCATCTCTTATCGCATTCAAATGTGCAGGCGATCGTCGAGGAATATTTCTCATAGGTAGTAGTGATCTCATATCTTCATTATTTTGCCTACGTGTGTCTTCATTCGTAACTTCATCTTCAGTGTCATTCATATATGTATTTCTAGAGTGACGTCTCAAATAATTATGTAAAAGGACAATTGCCATAACCACTAGCTCAGCTTTATGAGGCTGTAAAAGCATTGGTTTTCTGAGAACTCTAAAGACAGACGATATGATACCAAATGCATTTTCAACAGTTCTTCTGGCTCTGCTTAGCCTGTAGTTGAATACTCTCTTTGAAGTGCCTTTTGGATGTGCCCCAGCATATGGTTTCATCAGATTTTCACTTAAAGCAAAGGCACTATCACCCACAAAGAAATATGGTATTGGAATATGTCTCCGTGGGAGTGAATCAGGTGATGGAAGGTTTATTGTACGATCTTCTATCATTTCACAGAGTTTTGTATCTTTAAAGATGCCACCATCTGAAATCCTTCCTTGGCATCCCACATCTACAAATAGAAAATTATAATCGGCGTCAACCAAAGCAAAAAGAACGATGCTAAAGAAGTTTTTATAGTTGTAGAATTCAGTTCCACTTTTGATAGGTGCCTCAAGCACAACATGTTTTCCGTCCAGTGCCCCTAAACAGTGTGGAAAATTCCACTTCTCTTCAAACTGTTTGCTTATGTTCAACCAAGTTTCTTCTGTCGTTGGAAGCTAAAACAAAAAACTTTTATTTAATTTATGCCTACGAGACAGTCATTGTACTTAGTAGCCCAACACTCGCTGGTGACAATTTTTGAGGTGCCATTATAGTGAGCATCTCTTGATTTTATTGCTAGCTATATTGAACTAGACTAAAAAACGAACTAAATATTTAGTCGTTTCGACATTTGTCCATCGGTGCCACGATACCTACCTTCCTGGAGAGTTATATCTACTATCTAGTAGTTTATATCAAGAGATGGGACCTACAGTTATAAATTATTTTTATGTTTTTCAGGAGGCGGTTCAACAACCGATTAATGAAGAAAATCTGCAGAACGAATTTGCTACTCCACGTACACGGTATGAACCTACGCGAGCTAAACAAGCAAAAAAAGATGAAAGCAGCAGTGTACTGGCCGATGTAGTGGGCATATTACAAACTACTGCCAATAAGTTGGGAAATTCAGGCGCTCCAGATTTAACTACAACTTTCGCTTCCTATATATCAGCTAAAATGAATACTTATTCCCTTCAAACCAGGAATTCGGTCGAACATGGAATTTTTGAAATTTTGATGAAGGCTGACAGAGGTTATTATGAATCATCATATCGACAGCAGGATAACTACCCCAGTTCATACCAAGAATCCTATTATGCATCACAGAAGAAAGGACAAGATTATGTGGATCTGACCGGATATGTTAATCGTCCTGGAACTTCCGGATTTAATCGTCCCTCGCCTTCCGCGCAAACTCCAGATACAAATCAAGCCGGACGCTATGGCTATACCACGGCAAGGAACGAAGAATATATGAACCAACAGCCATCGTCTGTAACGTCACTAGAATCTAACCAATCCTATGACGACTTTAATGATTTGATGTGATAATACTGTTCTTTAATTGACTTATTAAGAATAAAACTTACCTTGATATAATCTTTTAATTCCTCAATTATGGCGGAGCATACTTCTGTAATAATGCCACTTATGGCTTGTTTTGATACTCTGAAGGTATACTGTAAACTTGTGTAAGAGTCACCACTAGCTAAAAAACGAAGTGTTATTGCCAGTCTGTCTTGGATTGAAATTGGAGCCCTTAACTGTGTGCGATTCCGAAAAATTCTTGGTCCGACTAATCTGAGTAGATCTTCAAATGTCGTTGGACTCATCCTTAAGAAATTTTGAAATTGTCCAGTTAATCTCATATCGGCCATTAGTTTTGCACCAGCTCTCTGACTATACAACTCTGTACGCCACCAACGTCGATGTCTTCTGCGTTTTATCACATGATTCACTATTAATAATGAAGCACTGACTATCATCAGAGCCCGCAATTGGTCGTCACGATCCATTCCTTTGCGTGTTCTTTTGCAGACTGAGCGATCCGTTCGCGCGCATCTCGGAAACAGATGTGAGTAGGTACATGCGCGGTTCGTGCGCACGTTGTGCGCGCCCCGCGTCTACACTGATGCAATGCTCGTTTCGTGTTGCATTGCATGTTGCGTTGCAGCAGTCTGTACCCGCCTTTAGGAGTCTTCGCAGGCATCCTCCCAACAGAAAAGAATTACCAGGCAATTTGGCTTACATTGACAACTAGATTCCAAGACAAGCGAGTCTTGGCCGCTTCAGGGAGCTACTGACTAGTTAGTTAGTAGAGCTCCCCAATTAAAATTAATGTAAATATATTGATTTAAGTGTTAAAAAATATTTTATTACCCTACAATATCTATTACTTACTCCATATCAGTAGGTAGGTCTTTGTATATGTCCCGGTAGTGTTAGTTCAATTTAGTTTGTTTGGTTTTAGGTAAGACACTAATATTATAAAAGCTAAAGAAAAACACTACAAGCTGGGATTAGTAAGAATTCATGGGTCATGTGTACTGCAGAGCACGCCATCGTTTTGGTGAAGGACCGCTTACAAAGTTTTGGTATTATTTTAGAAACTGACGTTATTGCGATGACAACGGATGGTGCCAGCGTTATGGTTAAAATTGGTAAGCTTGTGCCTTGCTTCCAACAATTATGTTTTAAGCATGTATAAATATATTTAAGCATATTCAGTTAGCCGTTGTCGATGTAGTATACAAAAAATCGAAAGGTCAAAACCGGGAGATTGAAATCGAAGATGTAGATTTATTCGAGTCCGATACCAACAATGCAGATGAAGACTGTGAGATTGAGACGGACGTTAATAGTGACAGTAGATAGAAATGATCTATCACGCGCTGAAGAAATGCTTGGATTCAGTGAACTTCTAGAAAAAGTTCGGAATGTGGTCAAATTGTTTAGGAAGTCGCCCACAAAATACGATACTTACTTATACGCAGCTTCTCCTTTAGACGGAACAAGCAGCCAACCCACTGTAGCTCCTCTTTTATCAACAACTGAGGCCTATCCTCCATCTCTTCCAGTCGCTCTTGTAGAAGAGTAGTGGAGGCCTCCACGACGAAAGAAAATTAAGATAAACAATATTCTCTAAGAATGTTAATGGAATTAGATACCCAGAGTATAATATGCTAGGGAGCGTGACAGGGTATATGAAGAGATAGAAAAGAAAACATTGCGATTACAAAATACAGAATTGCAAGTAAGGGAGTACAAGATGCGAGTAAGGGTGAGACAGAGCTGCAAATGCAAGGTGCATGGCTGGTGTTTATGAAACAGACTATGTAAGTTTTTGCTAGGTATATGGAAAAACAGTCCTAGAATAAGCAAGTTCATATACCCACTGTGGAGGCTACAGCCGAATATATGTAGAAGTGTCTGCCCCAAAAGTAGTTGAGCATGACAACCACCACATGGGGGCCGTTCAAGTATTACGTAAGCACCAATTCTCTGTTTTGCTTATTTTGGATGACATGGGGGGTGGGGGGGTCTAGATGATGATTACGTCATCGTTAGTTATTTAAGTTTTTTCGGGGATTCCCGCAAATAATACATATGCGTAGGCACTCGCTTTGAGAACTGATTAGGGGAATTACCGCGCATTAGGGAAATTACCGTGCGCTATTCACTTGTCTAATAATTCACTCTCGTGCCGGCCGGCTGCAAGTGCGCATCTATCAGTATTGTTTTGTTTGGATTCGAAACGTATTGTAAGCATTGAAAGTTATCATTTGTGTTTATGTTGATGCAATTAGCCAAAGTTTAACGTTTTAATTATTTAAATTTAAATATCTTATTAGAATGTCATATCATATAGACAAATCCAAGTTATACCAAAAACTGTTCGAAAGTTTTAAAAAATCTCATACTGGGACGAAAGTGCAAAATGTACAAAAGTTAGTTAACGAAGTTTGGCGAAATTATAAATTACAAGCAAAGTCAGATAAGGAACTAGATATTATTGTATCTAAGAGAATTGAAGAAGAATTGCAAGCGGCGACTAAAAATAAATCCAATCTGCTTCATTTTTTTTCCAAGGTGAGTAAATATAAGTACAAAGTTTCTCTTTACGTTCTGTAACAATTAAAACGATTTATGAGTAAAAAATATGATGGCCTATCTCAAAGCAAAAAGGTAAATGATTGATATTTTATTTCTTAAGATCGACTCCGGCAATTGGTCACAAAATACACGGTGTTTTCAATATCTGTATGTGAAGGGTTTCTGTGGGGAAAACCTTTCAATAATATTTAAACGCTGGTTTTATTAAATACGGTGAATTTATGTAGCTTAATAAGAGAATATCCAGCAGAACTCTTAGAAATTTTTCATTTTTAGGCAACGTCTTCTACCAGTAAACCTGCAGAAAAAACACAAATTATACAGCCATTTTCTAACATTGAAAAACAGAAAGAAGATAAAATTAAAACCGGCAATGAATCACAAGAGCAATGCGAAAATAATAATAATGCAGATAAACAAAGAGCAAAACCTTCTCAAGAAGCTTTGAAAAATAAGATTACTCTACTCGAAAAAAATCTGAACGCTTTGTATTCTGCCAGAGATACTATGCCAAATTGCGCTGAAGTTGATAAACAGATCATTAAGTTGCGCGAGGAACTAAAAACAGCAAAAAATACTTTAAACAGGAAGATTCAAAACGCAGTTGCCCAGAAGAAACACAGGGATGGTATGAAAAGAAAGTTAGAAGATATTTGTCAGGAAAATCCTGAAATAAAAAGAAGACTATCTCTGAGGGATTCAGTAGGACATCCTAAACTTGAAAGCGATCAACCATTACTATTGAAAACAATTGCGGATATAGCTTTATTTGGGAGTGCATGTGATGACAGGAGACGAACGGAATCTATTCGCAGCGTAAAAACTCTTGACGAACTCACACAAGAACTGCGTAAACTAGGATTTGACATTAGTCGCAGTGCGACATATCTTCGTTTGATTCCCAGAAAATCGAATTCTACAGAGGGACGAAGACATGTATCGACAGTCCCTGTTAGGCTCATTCGTGCTCAAACTGATCACCACAAGAGCCACTTAGATAGCAAGTTCGCTGAAACATCAATCCATTATTTAGAGAACATAGCATCCATACTTGGACCAGATCAAGTATTTTTCTTATCTCAAGATGACAAAGCTCGAGTCCCTATTGGCGTCACTGCGGCAAATAAGCAAGCACCTCTTTTAATGCATATGGAATATAGAATCAAATTACCTGACAACGATTGGGTAATCGCTGAGCGTCATAAATTAATACCATCTGTTTATGCTGGTATCAAAGTTACTTCCAATATGCTAGGACAACCGCAAGCCGTCGGATATTCTGGGCCAACATTCATCGCTATTCGAAGTGGAAAGCATAGTTCATCTACTGCTAATACTCATGCTCAGGATTTCAAGACGCTTCTCGAACTTGAAGAGTTTCGACCATTAGCAAAAACTGACCATGGACTAGTAAAACCAGTAGTAATTATGACGGTTGATGGAGGGCCAGATGAAAATCCGCGTTATCAAAAAGTCATAGGGTTTGCTATACAACATTTTAAACGACATGATCTCGATGCATTGTTTATAGCTACCAATGCCCCTGGAAGGAGTGCGTATAACAGAGTAGAGCGAAGAATGGCTCCTCTGAGTCGGCTGGTTTAATACTGCCTCATGACCATTTTGGGTCTCATTTGGATGAACGTGGCATTACAATTGATGAACAATTAGAAAGATATAATTTCGAATTTGCAGGAAATGTATTAGCTGAAGTATGGAGTTCAATGGAAATTGATGGCTATAATGTTACTGCAAAATATGTTGAGGCTGATGAACAAGATGTTCCTGAATTTCCAGACATTAAATGGTACTCAGAACATGTGCGTGAAAGCCAATACTTGCTTCAAATTGTAAAATGTAAAAATACAGAATGCTGTCGTCCAAGAAGTGGCCTATTCAGATTACTAGACAACAGGTTTCTTCCACCACCTGCAAAAGTAAAACAAACAGTTGATGACTTGGTTTTGGATGAAGGAGGACAATTTCTTGATCTTCCAGTCAATTTAGCTCTACCCTCAAAGATTTTTTGCAAATGCCCTACGATTATTTTTGTCCGACGGTAAAATTGAGGCTCTCAAGCCGAACATGCAAAACGTGTGGTCTTTATCATGCTTCCGTCAAATCATTAAATCGTCACATCGAGAAGATCCATAAAAAAGTAAACACGCCCACAGAGGGAAAAGTTAGACCTGTAAGAGTCGCTGCTCGTCGTGCTAATGAACTGATGTGCATTATTCAAAATTTAGAGCACCAAGATGTTGAATGGCTCGATGAGAGTGACGTAGACATTCCAAAATCGGATGAAAGTGAGCAGACTCACAACACTGAGCAGCAATCCAATGTCATCGATAACTTAGAATCATGGATTCAGGTTTCATGGACTGAAGACTGTTAATGTGTTCCGAAAATATGCTTTATGTTAGTTATGTTCTTTATTTCTGATTATATTTTTTTGTCATTTACTTTATGTGTATCAGTTAAACCTAATATTTTCATGAATTTTCCTATTTTAAAAATAACAATATAAAAAAACATTTATTACTAAAAATGTTTACGTAAGCATAGGGGGAGGGGGTAAGTGCTTTGCTTACTTTTGATGACAAGGGGGGCGGGGGGGTAAAAAATGGTAAGAAATCTGCTCACGTAATACTTGAACGGCCCCATGGGAGGGTGTTGATGTTTTAGACCAGCAGATGGACACTTCCTTAACTTGGCAGTTGGTAATGATTGCAAAAAAACTGAGCAGAAGGGAAATTTTGCCAGTGTTTTGCCTGAACATTGCTGACGGATTGTCAAGCATGCCAGCAAGAAAGCAGCCACCGACGAGCAATATTGAACATAAACCGCCACTGAATGTATAATTAATAGTTACTAAAAGTAATTAATAAAGAGGCTGATTACATTCAAAAGATAATAATTTTCCTTTTAACTACCAAAATATAGCACTAGTTTAAATAACCCTCACGATTGTGACTATGTCGCGTACGTACCTACCTACAACCTGCGACTCGCGATCGTGCGGGTAGGTTTGTGGGTAAACTATGAACTCAGAAATTTTTAACTAGATTATTTGGTCTCTATATACCTAGTACAACTAAAATTTAATAATATATAAAAGGATTGGACACTACTCTTACTTTTTATTTCCCAGCATTTAGTGCTGGTTTTTTGCAGTTGGCACTTTTAAAAAAAAAAAAAAGAAATAGGTAGGACTGATCGAATTTAAATACACAGAAGTCATGCTTGCAGAGTGCTTCTCCCGAACTGGACGACTCTGAGCTAGCCGTACATAGTACGGGACGAAGTCCGGTAACGGAAACGAAACGATATAACGAAAATGTTAAAGAAATTAAAATAGGAACGGAATCTCGTGTATTTGTGTATAAAGTTAAATTAAATAATAAGAAAGTAACTTTTTTATTTGAGATCAAAAATACTCTGTATAACAGACATTTTGACTACGGACCATTTAAGCTATAAAAAACAAACAAAATTGAGATTCATAAAAAACATAACGCGAGACCTATTGATGAAAAATATTCTCTTTTTACATCAGGCGTGGAACAAGCTGGGGCACAATATGAGACACGGAAGAATTATAGCATCTACAATATATGAAGCTTCAAGATCTAGCCGCATGGCGAAAATCGACTCGTGTAAACCCCTCTTTATCACCCGGAGATAAGCCTGCGAGCGATCTAGCTGACTTGTTCTAATGACGTTTTACAGCAGAATGGAGAGCAGGAGAAGGGCATTGCCATAGAAAAAAATAATGTAGATGAAAATGGTATTCCACATGTAACAGTATATGTGGATGGTGGCTGACCTTAACGGTCCTATGGCCACGACTACAGCACTACATCGGGCATGGTAAGTTTTTTCTTTTGCACATTATTAATTTCTCTTTTCTTTTCAATGTTGTAATAGCTTTGAAACATTTCAGGCCTGCATTATTACCTAGTAAGTAAACAAAAAATGCCTATTCATAGGCATGCAAAATAAATACTTTTATTATTGCCACATTTACGAAAAACAAAAGAAGCCAGTGCCAGAGCACATCTGCTTTAAAAACTATGAGGGCCCTTCAACGGGAATGGAGTCGGCCATTCTAGTAGAAGGATTTCAAAAGAGCCAAAAGATGCATGGATGATGCATGGATAAATTCCACCGCTGCCACCATGAAGTGAAACACACGTAAGTTGGTTGAACACCGACGTTTATTCCGACAAGTACCCTCATAAATATACTACAGTAGGAGTAAATGTATCAGCAGAACGTGGCACGTGACATAACAACACAAATGCGACATACATCATTGACTAGGTTATTTATATCATTCTAATCTACTCCAGATCCTTTAAAGTAATTTCATTCTATAATTATTTTCTGATATACAATGTGTTGTTTTTCAGACGCTGCATTCTTGTTTCAATGCAGGGCTTAATGCCACTGCAACAGTGTGTGACATGACAGGGACCAACCATAGAGCCCTGGCCACACTGGGTGCTACTGTTAAACATAGAAGCCATAAATGCGCTTCTCATGGTGCGTACCCTGGTGCGCGTACTCAGTTTACGCGTATCCGGAACGCCTAGTCCATACCTGCAGCTACGCGTTCACTCTTGTAGTACGCGTACCGCGCGAGCCAACTCGCAGCGCGAGCCACCGTCAGTCGGTTTTTAGTCGCGCGCCAAAGAGAACGCACGCGGCCGGCTACGCTATATTTGGACGGCAAAATGAATAAACACGCGTGTTCTTCGAGTTTCAATAATGAAAATATTGTCAGATTGATTCAACTTTATGAATTTTACCGGGTCTTGTGGGATAGCACACTAACTGATTATCGAAATAACGATTTACGCCAAGATGCATGGAAGGCAATTTCAAATGAACTGAAAATTCCAATAGGTGAATAAAAAAAAAGATGACTACTTTATTAGCAACTAATAGAAAAGAAAGGAGCAAAATCAAAAAAAGTTTAGTAACAGGATCAGGTAAATTTTTAAATTGTTTATTTACACATTGTGTTTTCGCATTGTAAATTGACATAATATTTATAATAGCCTATATATTTTCATATCTTTTTTTTTTTACAGGAGCTAATGATGTATATATATCGAAGTGGTTTGCATCTCAATATTTTACTTTTCTAAATGATAAGGACAAACCTCTGCCAACAACGGAGACTACTGTAAGTAATTACGATTAGTTATTAACGTTATTATATTTATACGGGTGTCTGAGAAAATGGACCAGCTGCTTTATGAGGCTTTTTCAATTTTATTATACATATTTTAGTCTACGTTAATCCGTGTAGGTAGTACACGTTCTATTTAATATATATGTCACATTAAAACTCGGTGATTATTTTGCCACTCAAGGGGGGCATTTTTAACAAAGTGTTCCGCCAGATGTAAACGTATGAGTAGGAGTATTGGGCGATCTCCTAGGTACACCGTCTAAAGGAAAAAAAGAAGTTAATTGCTGTTGGTCTTGTCGCCATGCACCTGGAACAAGCTCTCCTCGCAGTTCAGAGTCAAATGCATTGATCTGTGCGTAAATATTTGATAGTCTGCTTTTTCGTAAAAAATTGTGTAAATAAACAGTTGCCAATACAATTTTTGTAGCTTTTTCCGGTTCCAAAAGCATTGGTTTTCGTAGTAGGTACTCGAAACACCGAACTCAGTATTCCAAATGCATTCTCAACTACCCTCCTTGCTCTTGATAGACGATAATTGAATATTCTTTCAATAGATCCTCTTTCTGGATTACCCGAAAAGGGTTTCATGGTATATTCACTGAGAGCAAATGCGTTATCACACAGAATTATATAGGGTACCTTCACATTGTAAGGAGTTTGTAATATTTCAGGATTCGGTAAATTTAGGCTTTTGTTTTCAAGGTTCCTGTACAAGGAAGTGTTTTTAAAAACACCTCCATCTGATATGCGCCCTTGACATCCAACATTTACGTACATAAAATTGTAGTCAGCGTCAACTAATGCTAACAATACAATGCTAGAATATTGTTTATAATTGTAAAATTCCGTTCCACTATTTAATGGTGCTTGAAGGCAAACATGTTTGCCGTCCATTGCGCCTATTGCATGAGGAAAGTTCCACTTTTCTTCAAATTCTTTTGCAACGGCCACCCATTGATTTTCAGTCTCGGGTAGCTGTAACAAATTATTTCATCTAAGTTAACGTTTTTCTTATTTTATTTTTCAGATAACTACCAGCAACAACACCCAGAATGTGAATGAATCTATATCAAATGATGAACAATTAGCCAGTGATTCTGCCTCAACCACACAACAAGTACCTAGTGATTTGACTTCATCCACACAACAAGCACCTAGTAATGCATCGTCATCCACACAACAAGCACCCAGTAATGCATCATCATCCACACAACAAGCACCCAGTAATTCTTCATCTTCCATACAACAAACACCCAGGAATTCTGCCTCATCCACACAACAACAGCACAACACATCATTCAGAAATAAAGGGCGTCGTAATAACGATGACACTACCACATTATCAGAAGCAGTGGGATTACTCAAGCACAGTGTACAATATCTATCCAAGGAAGAAGACTGTTACACTTCTTTTGGGGCCCACATTGCGTATGAATTGAAAAAATACGACTCGCGAACATTTACACTGGTAAAACATGCTATCAATAATATTATATTTCAAGCTGATATGGGCCAACTACCAGGTCAGTAAGGGTATTATACCGGTGCCTATTCAACGGATTTAAGCAACTCTACCTCACGCCAAAGCAATTTCAGCGATACGTTAATTCCAGCACAAACTGCACCTACATCAACACCGGAACCTCCAAGGGAAGCGGAGGATAATCAAAATGAAATTTCTGAAACATTATGTTACGTTCAAGAACAAGAAGAATAATTCATTAAATTCGTTATTATTATTTAATAATATTTCTTTCAGTACCTAAATCATAAGTTCCTTTAATTTTAATTTACATAATAAATAATCAGATAAACATAAACGTTTTTATTCATAAACTCACCTTCACATGATCCTTGAGAGCCTTGATAATTGCATCACATACTTCAATAATAATACTAGATATGGACTGTTTAGATATGCGAAACAGATATTGTAAACTTGTATATGAGTCCCCGGTGGCTAAGAACCTTAACGTCACGGATAGCCTTTCTCTGGCTGTGATAGCTTCTCGAAAATTAGTATTCATTTTTCTTATTTCAGGTTCAACCTTTTCAAGAATTATTTCAAAATCTTGCAAACTCATTCTCACAAAATTTTTGTCCCCACTTTCTTCATAATTTATATCTTCCATTAGCCTATTTCCACACTGTAATCTTTCACGATACAATTTTTTCATCCACCATCTAGGTTTCCGTTTGTTTCTCTTTTTTTTATTTAAAATGTGTTGAATAATGACTAACGCCGCAGCAGTGGTGGTGCACGCAACCGCTAAGTTTATCGGAGTCATGGCGAATGACTGGGGCTTGCGGAGCGCTCTGGATCGATTGACCTCGCGTACAGGTTCGCGGCGGTCCGAACAGGAGCTGTACGCGTATCCAACGTACGCGTGGACAGTGTTTCCCAACTACGCGTAACACAGGGACGCGCTATCCGTACGCAGCTTTACAAATAAACCACATAAAAGTAAGCTAAAGAAATATGCAACAAATGAAATTTCTAATGAAATATTCAATCTCTTAAAAATATGTCCAAGAAATTTTGAGGAAAACATAAATTATTTAAAACGCGGAGTATTCCATATTTGTGTACACACAGACATTGTTCACAGAAAAATCGAAGCTATGCAGAAGAGTCAACCCGAGTAGCACTGCAAAAGAAAATTAACATTTTAAAAAACAAATAAATGTATGAATAATTTTTTCGGGCACCAGATCCAGAGCAGAGTTCCAACCTTTACAGTTGGGCTTTGGAACTAGTGTTGGCTGTGAGGCAGCGGTACACGCATTAAGAACTTTTTTAAATTACCGAGGATGCGAATTGCTGCTTAAGGTGGATGTTAAAAACGCTTTTAACACTATTGATAGAAAAACTTTTTTGAATCAAATTAATGACAAAATTCCCTTTATATATAATTTTATTTGGCAATGCTAAGGCACACCTTCAAAATTAATATACAAAAATAATGAACTATGGTCAGAAATTGGATGTCAGCAAGGAGACCCGCTTGGACCTGCTATTATTAGTTTAGCGATCCACCCCACCATTAAAACATTGAAATCAAAATGTAACGTGTGGTATTTGGACGACGGGACCTTAGGAGGCGATGCTTCCACTGTTGTAAATGATTTGAAAAATTTAAATGGAAAATGATGCCTCCGATTGCAATGTTTTTCAAAGCAGCTTTGTGCCTCTTAGATTGTCATATGGCACAAATAACCGAAAGATACTGTGGCAAACCCCAACTCCTTCTTCACCGAGATGTTGTCGTCCTATACGAATTAGATTCGTTAAAGTGTGGATATTACCCAAGAAGAAATCGAATACGTGGAAAATGCCATCAGCTCTTTACAACTTACAAAATGTTTAGTTTAAGGTAAATCATACTCAGTAAAACACACAATGGCGCTTACTATGGTAGATGCAAAAGTATGTAATGCTGCGACACAAACTACGTCAACAATGAGGTGCTACATTTGTGGTGCGACATCTAAAACATTTAACGATCTCACAATTAAAGAACATGTGGATGTGGATGCGCTTTCTTTTGGATTATAGATATTACACGCCAGGATACGGCATGTTACACTTATCATACAAGCTTCCACTAAAGAAATGGCAGCTTAGATCTGACGCTGATAAAGCCATTGTCAAGGAAAGGAAAACAAACATACAAGAAAAATTTAAAAGGGAAACAGACCTGATCGTGGATGTACCAAAAGCTGGTTTTGGTAATACTAATGCCGGCAACACGAGCAGAAGATTTTTAAATAATCCAGAACTAGCCTCTGAAACCACTGGAGTCAATTTCAATTTAATTTATATGCTGAAAGTAATACTCGAGGTTATATCCAGTGGACACAAAGTTAATTTAAACAAATTTGCCGATTATTGCTTCGAAACTGCGCAGTTATATGTATGTTGGATTATATCCATGGCATCCTATGACGCCCACGATGCATAAAATATTAATTCACGGAGCAACAGTAATTAATAGAAAAGGCATTGTTGCCTATTGGGTTACTATCAGAAGAGGCTGCTGAGGCTAGAAATAAACATTTCCGCGAATACAGACAAAACTTTGGCAGAAAATTTTCGAGTGTAGATTGTAACCTCGACGTTATAAACCGGCTATTGCGGAGTTCAGACCCTCTCGTTACCAGCATGTGACCTACACCCAAAAGGAAAACGCGACCCTTTACCAAAGAGGCAGTAGAATTACTACTACCTAGTGAACCTCGCCTCTGTAGATGAAACAGATTCAGACGTAGAAAATATAGAAAGTGACCAGGACGATGCAGAACCATCAAATTAATGTTCATCTTACATTTTAAATTAGTTGTGTTATGTATTATTTTTCTTGTGTAAAAAAATTACTTTGTACTTCTAGCAAAATTGTAAAAAAATGTTTAGAAATACATTTTTTTTACAATTTTTCTATAAGTACAATCTTTTTAGATGCATTATTTACGAACAAAAAATCATATATAATTTTTAGTTAAATTTCTTTGTGCAGTGTGTAGACGGGAGCAAAGATGGGATCGACATCGCGCCAGTTTGACAACAGAAGTAGTCAAGGAGGGGATAGATTGTGGATAACACGATCAGTATATTTACACGAGAAGAGTAAGAAATACTTTAAGATTCTAACGTACAGACGCAGGTTAGAAAATGACGAAAGAGGTGAAAGTCATGTTGGTGAGGTTACGATTAAAGATGCCACGAATAGTGAATTGACCGAATACCGAATACCGAATATTCGGCAACACTGTTGGCCGCAACACCGAATATTCGGCGCGAAGTACATGCTTGGTGGGGGCGCGTTAGCTGGAATAAGACAAGTCACAACCTGTTTTTCTCGTTGCGTTCGCGCGGCAGGCGACGACGGCACGCGCGCCGGGCAAGCAAACATTGTTTGTATTTGTTTCAATTGCGAGTAAATCGCGTCACGGAGCGCTTTGTTAGTATATAAATAATACGCAAAGTGAAACCTAATTACTATTTTGCTAAGAAGTTTGTTTCTTAGTTCATTTTCAATTGTTTTTTCGTCAAAAGGCTTATAAAATGACACCGGTTAATAAAAAATCGCCCATATGGGAATATTATGAGATTTGTAGTGAAAATAATAAACTGGCCCAGTGTTTGTTATGTAGCCTCAAGATCTCAAGAGGCGGAGAAGGAAAGAAAGCAAGTAAGTAAAATGTTAGGTTAATTTAATAGTTTCGAAATAGTTTTATTCACTTAATACGTTTAGGTAGGTGGTTGTTTTTTAACTGGTTACTGGTTTAATACTTACAAAAGAAAGGAGGTCGATCGATTTGCCCTAGTTGTTTCGGAATAAAGTTTTATAAGAAATTATTTATATACCCATATTTATTTGATAAGGGAAATAAAATAATTTCTTTAATTATAATTAATTTCAGTTTTTTTTTATTTACAGCTACAACCTCTTTAAAAAACCATCTTAAAACCAAACATGCTGAACAATACGCTGCTTTAATTAATGTTCCATCGACAAGTGGCAGCAACATGGGCGGTACTTCTACTTCTACCGATGCCAAGATGCCAGCAGAACCTGGAACGTCTAGATCAAAAGAACGGCAGCTCACCCTGAAGGAAACATCAGAAAGGAAATTGCTCTGGGACATTAATGATCCGAAATCAATAAAGTATCATTACTTGATTGGCGAAATGATTGCTTTGGACAACGAACCATTGTCACTTGTGGAACGAATTGGATTTCAGAGACTTATGGCAAACGCTTTGCCCCATTATAAAGTACCTGGTCGTACTTACATGACCGAGAAAATTGTTCCGGATATATACAACAGAATTTGTGCTAAAATAGAAGCCAGTATTTCACAGGCAGCAGCATTATCAGTGACATCTGATATATGGACATGCCAGCACAATAACGAGAGCTTTCTGAGCTTCACTGCGCACTGGATATCTCCAGAGTTCATTCTGGAACATGGCGTTTTAGCTATGAAATCATTTCCTGGCTCACATTCTGGTATCAATATTGCAAAAGAACTCAATGCTATTACAGAAAGATGGAATATTCCTCAATCCAAGCTCCATTTACTTGTCCATGATAGTGGCTCTAATATGACAAAAGGTGTGCGAGATGCAGGATATGATTCAGGCAGGTGCTTTATTCATTCACTACAACGAGCTATAGATCATTCGCTACAATCTCAACCAGAAGTACAACAGATGATAGCTGCTGCGAGACGAATTGTTACCCATTTTAATCATTCTGGCTTAGCAGAGCAGAAACTTAAATCTATTCAACAAGAACTTAACTTGCCAAACCACCAACTAGATGTGCGCACACGCTGGAATTCTACGTATTATTTAATGGAGCGATTATTAGAACAAAAGCGAGCTGTCTCCTTGTACATAACAGATCATGAAACCTTAATAAATCTGACACATTCTCAATGGGAACTATTGGAACAATGTATCAAACTCCTCAAACCATTCGAAGAAATCACAAAAATAACTAGCTCAGGTATCTCTTGCATCTCTGAAGTGATTCCACATGCAGCAACTTTATTAAAATATCTGGGAAAAGCAGAGACAGCTGAGAAAGTACCTAATTTAGTCACGATGAGATTTTCACTGCAGGCCGAGCTAGAAAGGCGATTCAGCTTCGATGATAAAAACAAATATCTGGTTGCTACTTTTCTGGATCCTCGCTTTAAAACGAGTTTTCTAGAATTGGTTCAAGCAGAAAGAGCAAGACAAAAAATTCTTCTAGAAGCTCTAAAAAAAAGTTGTGATGAACCAAGTAGTACCGATGACGATTCTTCTCCAGCGCGTAAGAAAAGAAATTTGAATAAAAATGATAGGACTGTTGAAATACACGACAGTTTCTGGAACTGCTTTGAAGAAGTCGCTACAGATAATATGGGAAATGCTAATGATGAGGAGGACGTGGAGAAGAATGCTGTGGCAAACGAGTTGGATTTTTATTTGAAAACAGTTCGCCTAGATCGGAAGGCCGATCCTTACAAGTGGTGGTCAGCAAACAAAAAACAATACCCGAACCTTTCGAAATTTGCAAAAGTTTATCTTTCTTCGCCTGCAAGTAGCGTTTATAGTGAGAGGTTATTTTCTGAGGCTGGTAACGTTTACGATGAAAAGCGCAATCGTTTGCTACCAAAAAATGCTGAAAAGCTCGTTTTTATCCATCACAACTTACCACTGATTAATTTTAACTACTAAAATGTTGTAATTTGGAAATAAATACATTATTTTGAGTAAAATAACGTGTCTTTTTTTACAAGATTTGCTATTCGGTATTCGGCCGAATAGTACGTTCTATTCGGCCGAATACCGAATAGCAAAAAAGTGACCGAATAGGCCGAATACCGAATAGTTGCCGAATATTCGTGGCATCATTAGTTACGATGTGCACGAAGCAAGAAGCAGGAGATGAAAATCGGATGTACTTATGTACCGGATCATTTCCAGTTATTCCAGTCGATCAGACGAGATGTGGTGTAAATCACGAGAATGGACAAATTGTGTTCCTTAATACGATACAAAGAGGTCGTTTATTGCAGGCTTCTAAGGTTAAGGAGACGGGGCGCATGATACGGTTCGCGGTTACGGAATCAGTTGATATTCCAGCCGTCAGTGATATGAACGCTTTGAAGACTAAGTTTTAGGATTCTTTTTCCATCTTTCAAAATGTTGAGCCATTGCCGAGGATTAGGTCCATAATTAGAAGTAATACACGTCATATTGAGAAGGATGATTCGCATAATTTAATAAGTTCGGAAGCGACTAAGGATAACGTCGCTTCTGATGGCATTACAAGCATGACGAAACAACAAGCGGTGAATTATCTGATTGAGCGAATGTCATCCATATTAAAGAGTGACATGACGTCGGTAAATAAAGAAATCGCAGATCAGCATCCAGATTATCTCAACGTTTCGGCTGAAGAAGCCTTTAACATCATTTTATCCGGTAGAGATACGCGTTTTCTTGAGAAGAACGTAATCGATCGTTTGACATTCGAAAAAGCCATTGTGTCTTCGAGGGTGACAGTGCTTCTTATACAGAAGGGTCGTATTGTTGATGTTGTACGTACTATTAAAAGTGCGAGACTCTTATACCACAATGAATTGGAGCTGGCATGCCCGTTTCGTAGCGACTCCTCATAAGATTGTCATGCTACGCGTGTGATTTCATCCCCACTTCGACCCGTATGATGTTGATTTTCGTCATGCGGTAGAGTAAGCTCTTAGCAAATATTAATAAAAAAAAAAGATAATGTTGTACTTCATTGATGAGTAACCACCTACTTATAAACTGTTATGCATTATGAATAACCACAGACTATTAAAAATATAGTCATCATAATTAATTACCAAGCTATATATACTTGACAAACCACAGTTGCAGAAATTTCAATCATTACATACTACATGCAGTGACAGATAAATATCCCTTACATGACAGCATCATGTGAATCTTTAAATTCTAGCTATATTACAAAATACACCCGTATAAGATAGTATTTTGTCTGACACCACCAAAATGGGGGTAAAAAACAGTTCAGTTAATTTTGCATCAAAATACAAGAAATAAATTTGCAGACACTTCAAGTGTTTTTAGCCAATATAGGTACAACGGTAGGTACACAAATTCTCATATCACGTCCACAACAAGTGTCATATGAGGTTTGAAATTCTAGCCATATTGTAAAAAATACACCATAGGAAGATTGTGTTGTGTTGATGCTACTTGCACATATTAAAATACCTTGACAGACATTGAGAGTTTAAAATCTCAGTACATTGACCATAAAGACTGAACAGATAACCTACACCACTTCCACAACAGCTCCTTAAATTTCAGTGACATAAGTTGAGGGTGTAAAACACCATTCAATAAATTTTCTATCACAATGCTAAGGAATGATTTAAACTAAAACATTTCAAATATATTTTCAAACTATACAACAGACAATTTAAATTCTTCAAATCCCTTACATGACTAGGTCATGTGAGTTTCATATTATACCAAATCAACTCTTCCGACATGATTGCAGGACAAAGAAGCCTTCCGATGCATGTATTGTAAACCAAGCCCTGGCTTTTTGTAGGCCATAATAACAGACTGCAATAACAACACAACAATTTAAACAGCTATTCGACGTAAACCACAACTACACCAAATCACTAGAACTGTATCACTGTTGTCATGTAAATAAACCTACCTACCTTACCTTGTACCTTTGACTTTGACTCGTAACACGTTTATCTACGTTGTTAGAGCCAAACCATTCAGTATTCAGTAGAGAATTGCTGCATATTTCAAACTATAAATATCAATAAAACCAAGCCAGTACAAACACAAGTAAAATGCACTGGAAACAATAAAATCAAAATTACGACATCACCGCCAGAGGCAAAGCAAAGAGAAAAGAATGGATCAATGGACATAAACCCGTTATTATTATTAGTGTCCACTCCATAAGAAGCCGTTTTCGAAAGGTACTTTCGGGAAAAATCACATTAATCGACCACAACTAATATCATATAACTAACACATAACAAATCTATGTAACACTATAAAGTCAGTGTAATGTAAGGCTAATAATATTATTTTTAAATTAATTTCATGGACAGGTGCACGCTGCGCATTGTTAAATTTGCTGTTTCTTTTTTTTAATAATTTATTCTGGCCATGGATGTTCTTCTTTTCTTTGGTTTTGGCGTCGCGTTTTAGCATTTGCCAGTGTCAAGTAATTATATATTTTCAAGTTTCAAAAGTTAAATAAGTGCCATCGTAGCTAGTTTTAGTCAAAGTCGTCTTTGTCAAGTCCAAGTTTGTGTCAGTTAATTCCAGTCATGCTTATGTAAATAGTGTAAAGTAGTGGCAACTTTACTACAAAGCTTCGATGGAGTTTTGTTACACAACTCCTTCAGCCGGTTGCTAAGTTTCGTTAGGGAAAGTTTTGGCGGGAACGCGGGAAGAGTCGTGTCTTTTTTCCGTTGTATTTTTTTCCAAAACTAGTGTTTTGTCGAGTGTTTATGTATAAAAATGGTGGTGTTTTAAACATAAAGTACTGAATTACAAGCGCGAGTGTGGGAAAATGATATAATGTGGTGAAACATGAGTTTTCGTGTTGCTTCCAAAACTCCATCGAAGCTTTATAATAAAGTTGCCACTACTTTACTAAAGCATGACTGGAATTAACTGACACGAACTGGACTTGACAAAGACGACTTCGACTTTAATTATAGCTAAGATACAGCAGGAGTTTTGGCGGGAACGCGGGAAGAGTCGTGTCGCTCCGTTGTATTTTTTTCCAAAACTAGTGTTTTGTCGAGTGTTTATGCATAAAAATGGTGGTGTTTTATTCATAAAGTGCCGAATTACAAGCGCGAGTGTGGGAAAATGATATAATGTGGTGAAACATGAGTTTTCGTGTTGCTTCCAAAACTCCATCGAAGCTTTATAGTAAAGTCACCACTACTTTACTAAAGCATGACTGGCATGAACTGACACGAACTGGACTTGACTAAGACGACTTTGACGATAACCATAGCTAAGATACAGCAGAAATAACACTTAAGACAAGGCAGTATGGCTCTATAGCTTTAGCCTGCCCGAAAGGGCAAATTATTAAAAAAAAAAAATGTTTATGTCAGTTTTATCAGTTTTCCTTTTCAGAATGTCAGTTGACTTTTCTCAGTTGTGTTGTGTCTTATTTTTATCAAAGCAAATGAAATATAAAATCTCAGTGTTCAATTGATTTTTGTGCAATAGACAATACTTCATGTAACATTTAAACTTACTAATTGTGCCGCGATATTGAAACTGCTCCGGCTATTAAAATTTTCAGCAATAACCTTTGTTATTTCCATCCTTCGCAAGATGTCTCAAGCGCGTTTAACTACCTGTTTACCTCTTCCTATGGAAAATAAAATGCTCGTAACCGTTATAGAAAAAGCAAAAGACTGGGCGCTAATGCATGGTGTTGGTATGCGCGATAAAAATAATTTCACCAAAGATGCCATACAGGTTAGATTGTTTGTATACACCGATTTATTTTACATCACAACCTTTAAACATGAAATTCGAGATTTTTTACCTCATTTATTGGTGATGTTCATAAAGTATAAAAAATTTAGTTTTCTCATTACAAAACTTTTCATTTTTCTGTGATCGTAGCCTTTGAATAGTAGAAGTATCATATATTAATCCCTTAAATAAGTAACTTGCATCATGACATCTTACTGTTTTGGAGTTTAATAAGTACATACAGTGTTTCCATAGCCTACCTATAGTATTTTTTATTTTATATAGATTGCCCCGTTTGTTTTGCTGCCATCACCATTTCCCAAGAATGAATTTGAAAAAGCTGTGGAACTACAGCCTGTCCTGAATGAACTTATGCATAAGGTATGTTAAACTTGACTTGACTTGACTTCTAAAAAAAGATTCATTCAGTTTATTTCCCTTTGACTACTATACAAAATAGAAACTGTAAATAAAAACTGTTTGAAATGATCATAATGTTTGTGTAGGAATAAGTATCTTATCTTCCAAGAGTAAACATGTGTGCTGTTGAATTATACCTTGGTCAAAAATACAAGAATTATGTAGTGTAGTGTAGTAAAATATAGTGATGTTCAAAATTAAGGAAGCTGTGTGTTCATCCTAGGATGAACCAATGACATTTTTAATTATGTCAAATTGTCAACGCTTTTTTATTATACTGTAGTAATAAAAACATAATATAATATATACAACAGATACATTTTACTATAGATTCCATAGATTTAATTAATTTTCGATGAAAATGTGATGATATAATTATGTTATACTGAAAAAACACTAAATTAACATTTGGTGCTATCTGCGCTTTAGTCATAAGATATTTTTTAATGACTTATTGGTAAATCACCTTGTAGCAGACCAGTGACTGACAAAGCTCCAACGGAACATGAATTTTCGGTCTATAGCTAACATTTGTTAATATCACCAGGTTGCCCATGATGATGAATTTCTAGAACAGACACTTCAAAATGCTCTTCAAGTCGATGAATTCACTGCCAGCCTGTACAATATTTGGCTTAAAGTAAGAGAGGAAGGCATTGCTCAAGTAAGTCAACTTCACTATAACAAAGCAGTCACATTTCAAAGTATAAACTGAAATATATCACTCAATCAAAATAAATCTATTTCACCAATTCATCACCAATGATTCATATTATTTTCATTTGTTAGATCACACAGCAAGGCAAAGCTCTAACTCCCATATCCTTTCGATTGTCACTCATGATTGCCAACTGGGACCAAGTTTAAGTCATCCCATTATCACTTTAGTACCAAGGCACTCAACTATTAATTTTACTTAGATCAAACCACATGTACTTTGTCACTGCAACCTCATCAGACAGTTGATTGTATCTATCAAAAACTTTGAATTCAATTTACCATTATGTCTTACAAGTCGCATACTCTTTGCTTAGATCATATACAAAAAAAGGATAGCAAATGCTTTGATTTTGTGTACAAAATAACCTTGAATGTTATGATGATAATTATCTATTAGATTATGAAGATGAGTCTTATATATTAAATTATTTCTGTGACATGGTTCTTAACTGTTAATTTTATCACTTAGCAATACTTGGCTAGTCACCATGCTTTGGCATTGAGTCATCTATATTAAGTAACTACTCTTTGAATATCAATGATGATATTTGACGATGTCATTATAATAATGGCTATTATTTATATTCCATTATTATCAAAGTTATTATAGTTATATAAATTATGTACTTACTGCAGGTATGTCAGAAAACAACAGATTAATGTCTTGGATGATTATGTATGGATATATTAATAAACAATGTACCTAATCTCTAAAAAGTTTAAAACAAAGTCGCAATCAGCATATTTTTCTTTGTCTGTTTACATCTTTTAAACCATACGGATTTTGATAAGGTTTTCACTTCCATTTAGAATTTTTATTCTATTAACCGATAAACTAGATAGGTACCTATTTAGATCATTTTCAATTGTAATATAAATAAAAAAACTCAATATTTTAAAGTTTGTATTTTAACACTCAAGTTGGTGTCATGTACTAATATACATTTAAGATTTATTAATAGAAAAAACATATTTTCATAGCCTGACGTTATCTACAATTTTAGACAGCAACATAAAACCACAGGTAAAACAAATATGAATAATCCTAACTTATCTTAGTAGCGTCATCATGTGGACATACTTTTAAATTTAAATAGATAATAAACAAAAGAAACTAGCATAGCATGACAATCAAAGTATTAAACAAATGTAATTAAGAAGTTATTAGGAAGAGTGCAATATAGTTTCTTCGACTTGTACTCAGGAAAAATGTACTTTATCAATATAAGTCAAGAAAAGGGGAAAAAAATCTTTGTCTTTGTTTTGTTGACATGTCATCGTTTCTAATGTACTTTAGTTATAAATTGGCATATTAACGTATAGTCTAAATTCTTGTCATAGTTTTTTTTTTAATTTCTTTTAGGCTCATTTGTTTAGCAGGGATATGCACTGGTTCCTGATACAGTTATAGTTCTGGAGCACATGGATCTTATTGTAACAACAAGTTTATGTATAAATGAATGATTTTGTATTTGTTTAGTTGATGTTATGTCTCCTATCTCTCGTATAGCCGGTATCGTTAGGCATGCTGCGCTCGGACGTGATGCTGGATTCCCGATGTCCTCACACAGAGAACCAGTGCGCGAAACACGCGCCTTATTGCTCCTGGAAACAAGTGGAGATCAACAGCATCGCCTCGGGCTTCGGTCATCTGGGACCTGTGTCGAGGGAAATTCAGAGGTAGTGAGAGTAAGATCCAGAAAACGCGCTGCCATCTCGAGCGCAAATTTTGATGTAAAATCGTTTTAATATATTTATGAAACATTGCACATTGCCTCTGTTTTAAAAAAAAAAATATTTTTTATTTAAATTTATGTTTTTGTTATGTATTTTGGCTTGCGTTTGATCGCCATCTCACCTGATGTTAAGTGAAGATGCGGTCTACGATGGAGAACGTTTGCTTAGAAGATACCGATTCACTCTTGACTTGAAGACGCCCAGATTGTATCTATCAGGGAAAACCCATTTGGGTTGCTGAGAATAACATGTTTTTTTGACTTTGACTTGATTCCACCACCATGCTATGGTTTCCTTTCGATGTTTTCCTTGACCGGCAGCTCAAGCTTATTGTTGGGGTTTGAAACCAAACAAACCCGACCAAAACAACAAAATTGATTTGAATTGCACAACTTGATTCCACCTGCCCCTTTTTATTACCGGATGGCCAGACAAACTCCGTTAGCCGTACATGGGTGCTGACACCACATTTTTTTCGCTTGGTGAGGTCGTGAAACTCTTCCCTGGAGCTTTCCTGAAAAAGTACAATAGGTGTAAAATCTTTTAAATCAGACGAAACAGGTTCCTTCTAGGTGAGCGTGCTCTATCCTAGACTGCAACTTTGCTTTACATCAGGCAGGATGTAGTCAAACACTAACCGACTAAGAAAAAACAGATTGCCATTTTTCATAACTATATTTAATGACTTTATGTCTTAAAACGGCTCCATGCCATTTTCTGGACCTTAAATTTTAAAAAAAGATGCCAGTTTGAAGGCTAGATTTAGTTACATGACAAAAAATTTCATTTTTTAATAATAAAATTATCTTTTCATGACCGTTTTATTGAAACAATCATGCTTTGTTGGCAAATTCTATCTTGGCTGTACTGTGAGAAACAATACTCGTAGAAACATTTTCTTTCTTTGTGTCTCATTAAAAAAGCTCTATAAAAAAGGGCACATTAAAATCAGTAATTAAACTTTTTTCATTGGATTAAAGTAAAAGATTGCATTTTATTTTCTTTGGTTTGGGCGTCGCGTTTTAGCTTTTGCCAGTGTCAAGTATTTTTAAAGATTACATTTTCTTTTTAATCTGATGTTTTTTTTTATTCGGCCATGGCACATTCGTGGTGCAATCCAAAAGTTTTTTTTTTCACAGTAAGTATAGCCTCAATGAAATTTGCCAGTTTCTCCTGCAAACTGGTGTCTATTTCCTTAGTATAACCTCCACCTCCCTGCTAAACTGGTTCATCTATAAATATTTTTTAAAAGGATGTGCATTGTCAATGCTTCATTTATTGATAATCATGGCCAGCTATGCCCTGTTCAAAGCATCGAAGGTTTTAAATTAATTTTTGTGTGAATGTTGCAATATAAATATGTTTCTTATAAATAAGTCACGTAAAGAGATAGACTGGGTTTCATTAAATTTGGTGTTGTCGCAAATGCGCGTTCTCCTTAAAATATTTCTAGAATACGGCTATTCTTTCGATTATGTCAAATGTTATAACACTTTACTGTCGCAAATCATGGCTTTACTGTCGTAAATAAATCGAAGTTGAAACAATTAACAAACGTTTGAGAAAAAAATGTCATAATAAATTCAAACGAGTTGCAAAAAATACTGAATAGGTGGAATCAATTTATAAAAAAAAATCGGAGTTTTGTTACGCGAAATTGAGTTTTTTTTTTTCAATTCCTAATTGCACACACTTACAACATAACATGTACAAAAGGAAGATTTAATGCTAAAGCATTTTCTGCCAGCCATCCCCACAGTATATAAGATGTGGTTGTAGGCGTGCATAAAAAACAATCATAATTATTTATGTATTTAGGTAATTATATAACTATAAGTTCATATTCTGCGAAAACTGCTGACGTGAAACCGGCTTAGCTGCGAGAAGGGTTGCAACTTATTTAAATTATTTTTTATCAATATATTTGTAAGATTTGACTTCAAATAAACCTAACTATAACCGGAACCAAAAATGCTTTTTTTTAGTATTTAAATAATTACTATGACTACAGTAAAGTGTTAAAACAAGTGTAGATGTATAATTATTAAAAAATGTTGCTAAAATGGGATAATAAATATGTAAACATTATTCTATATTAATATTTTTAAATCTAATTTTGGTCTCTATAATGTTATATTATTTTAAAATGATAATAATTTGTTACTAAAGATCAATAATTTAAATTAAAAATTAACAAACAGTCAAACAGAATGCATGATAAATTTAAATAATTAACAATTAACTTGACATAATCGAAAGACTGCTATAAACAGTTTTGATAATTTTTATTTGATTAACGCAAAAGCATTTAATACATAATATGGTACAACGAATCTGAAACTCGACTAGACTTTCATGGTTTATCTGTTACTGTCATAGGTAGTAGGTACTCAAAAGCCGTTGTAACGTAGTCGTTATGAAACTCATTCTTACGGCACCGCTGTTCTGGTAGTATAATACGAACAATCATAATCAATATCAATTGCATGCTTTTATGATTGACAACCTAGAGATAGTTCAGTGGTTAGCGCAGCTGGTTCACACGCCCTAACAACCAGCTTGAGCTGTCGGTGAAGGAAAACATCGTGAGGAAACCATAACATGGTAGGGTGGGTATTTTCTAGTACTCGCCTGGCTAGCTACCACCCTTAAGTTGAGACAGCCTTTTCGAGAGCCAGTTCTTACCATCAGGTGAGCATTTGACTACAGCTCATCTGATGTTAAGTGTCGGTGTGGTCAAAGATGGTAAAGTGCACCTAGCCTGGAATAGAACTGGCTCTCGAAAAGGCTGTCTCAACTTAAGGGTGGTAGCTAGCCAGCCGAGTACCAGAAAATACCCTACCATCATGGTTTCCTCAAGATGTTTTCCTTGACCGGCAGCTCAAGTTGGTTGTTTGGGCGTGACCACTGAACTATCATCGCAACAAAATGCAGGATCCAAGTCAAAAATTAGCTTGAAACGCGTCGCCCATAACAGAAAAACATTTCGGGGGTATTTAAAAAAAATAATTAATAATTATTTTAGTTTTGCAAGCAAAACTTTTTACTAAATGAAATTATCAAGACTGTTTATTCCAAAACCCTAATATTTAACAAATGAGTGTAACTAGTGATGTAATATTTAAATAAAAAATGTGTTGATGTAAAAATAATACTTTGTGTAGTTTCTAATACGCATGGTAGTTTTTTTTCGTAGTGTTGCCTTATGAAGTTTGCTATTTAAAACTATTACATAGGATAAAAAAAAGATTGTTTCTGTAAGTAAAAAAAAAAAACAAAGCACACGTAATTCGAAATATGATTGACATCAAGTATGTAGAATAATATGTACCTATCTATTTGTAGAATAAAGCATTTATTTATACAACAAAATTATTTGTTTAACATTTTAAGTATTTTTATGGTAAGTTAGTATATTAGTTACTATTGCTGGTTTAATAAACAGTTAGGGCTTGCATAAGCATCGCTTAACGTTTCACTACGCATTGGCGATGTGAACAAAGTGTATTAAACATTGAACAACGTTTATTAGTAAGGATTAGTATTTAGAACGCAAATGGGTTTAAAATTAGCAAGCCTTATAATTTTATCTCGATCATTTCAACATTTTTGAACTTATAAAATTACTGAGTAACTTAAAACATGAGATTATACAGGGATATAAGTTTGGGGTGTACCAAGCGCAAAAGGGGACATTGCACTCATATTTGTTGACAAGTTTTATTACGAAAACAGCTCTGAGATTGTAAAAAAATAGCTTTTCCATAGACCGTTGACCAAATGTATAGGAGCAGTCGATTTTTTGTGCGATTTATGAGTTTTGCCCGTAGTAAAAACTGTTCATAATGGTGAATACAAAACCCCCTATCCGGCCTTAGTACACATTAAGCTCATAACCCTGTACATTATACCAATTTATAGATCAAAAGTTTTGCCGAACCATTGTGATTTTTCATTATTACATAATATATTATGTATTCCGTGATTTTATACACATTTGAAAATTGTTGAAATGCACTAAGTTTAGTGTCTTAATCATACATGTAAATAAAATAATTAAGTAAATATTTATTTTTTATAAATACGGTTATTTGTATTTAGCGATATATATTTATAGTAGTATCTAATGCACTGGCGTTGACCCATTCTCAAAGCTTTTAGAAATGAAATTTTCATATTTCTCGTACTGCAAGGTATCGAGCACAATACAGCATGACTGGTGACAGACACCTACGATTTATACGATGATACGATTTTACTTGGTGGTAGATTTCTTTAGCAGGATGTCGTCTAGGTAGGTACCACCGCAGTACCAGATATTCTGCCGCCAAGCAGTAGTGTGTAAACATTACTGTGTTCCGGTTTGAAGGGTACTGCAGCTAGCGAAATTGCTGTTGAGATTAACTATCGAAAGTCTCAAAGTAATGAGCGCCTAAGCAGCTATGCCCCGGACTTTGTTTTACTACTCAAAGTTCTATGTATTGCTGCAATGGTCATGGACATGCGTTATCTCTTACCATCAGGAGAGCGCATCGTTCGTCTCATTACATATAAATTAAAAAAAAAAATACGGTACTGAAGGAGAGTACTTGGTACTCGCTTCTCGTTATAATTATATAATAAAATTAGGTATTTAATTTTTGGCCCCAATTTCCCTATAAATAAATGAAGCGTGGATACACTCTCGATAACGATGTTTTGATCACGCGACAAGTACGTGCTTGCCCCCCCGTCGTCGGCGCGAGCGTCCTCACAATGTCCAGCTCATACGTCCGCGCGGTGTCCATGCGTTGCGTAATTAGTTACATAACTTTCGGTTAATTTTACCTCGTAGTCAGTTAATATATATTTTTAATGTTATTTCTTTTTTTTCTTCCTCTAATTATGTTCGCCAAATACCACGTTCTCGAGTATCGTAGGTGTCTCATCAGTCATACTGTATATTGTGCGTTTGACTTCGTTTCGTCCTAACAGAAAACTTAAGACAAAGCCAATAACATGCTTTTAACGTTAAGTGAACTTTTTACAAGACAACCTACTTTAAACAAGGTGGCAGATCGCTTTAGCTGGATATCGTCTAAGTCGTACCATAATGTCGCCAATCAGTAGCTGGTGGTGATTTTTTTCAACTCAAGGGTGGTAGCCAGTCGAGTACTGGAAAGTACCCTACCACCATGGTCATAGGTAGTCGTTATCTCACATATCGTACAATCTTATTTGTCTCATTACTTTTTTGAAACAACTCTATAGCAATATCATTTCTAATACAGACGCGTTTTCTTATCGATTATGTCTCGACAGCTCAATTTCTTCTGTTATCTTTTTAGTCTCCTATATGTTTTATTTTTCAGGTGACAAATTTAGTTAATTAGATAATAATAAGATAGTAGAAACTATGCTTATATTTTATTGTATTCGCGATTACTGGTGGTCGGTGTAAATACTTAGAATATGTTTTTGTGTATATGTTAGGCGTAAAGAACGAAAACGCTTGTTAAGGTCAAAAATGTATTTTATATTTTCACTGTGAAAAATTCATGTCGCGAAATTCGTGTTATTGCTCTTATAAAAACGAGTCATGCGTTTTCTTACACAACGCGTTGTGGTCGAGTGGCATGCCAGTCACGATACAAAGTTCACTATGTGGTCTTTGTGTTAGCCATAACGCGTCATAGATATTTTTACAAGAGAACACGAATTTTCCGATGTCAATGTTTTATGATGATTGCAACGCGTTGTGAGCTATTTTTTTTGTAGTTTGGTAAGCATTTTCTTTCTTTAAGCATGACATATACAAATTAATCTCTCATGAGATACTTGCTATACTACTGTTTAAAGAAAAAATACTGTATAACATATGCCTATTTAAAAAAAAACAATGTTTATAAGTACTTCATGAGTTTTTTTTAAGGACGGGATTGTTATTTGGGGGCAAGATAAATAATTTCATAATATTGAAAATATTCTGAACATATTTGTTTGTATTAGACATTGAAATATTGTAATTCGCACACGTAGAATAATTTGATTAATTTTACCGACAATGTATATAAAACACCGACAGGGTGTTTTATAAAAATGTTGTCATATTGAAGGCTAAATCTATCCAATGTTGTATCTACTATCATATGACCCTGAAATCACTGAAAAAAATTGCTGTTGCATATATTATCTTAAAGTTCAAATGACATTTTATAGAACTGCAGTTGTTATTCGTAATTCCAGGGTCTCTTCCAAATGTATTTTTACACTTCTCTGAAACAACTAGTATATGAAATATAAACACGTAGAAATGATTTCTGTTTCGAGTTTCTTGCAAACTTTTGCAACTTATTTACTCTCTTTGAAAACTTTGTCGGTGAAATTTGTCACATCCGTCCCGCATGACTGGTGTTGGGCACTGTCTAGTCTCGTAACTTAAATACAGCAATGACCGGACACGGCAATTCTTTGACACAAAAACGAAAACTTCTTACGTCTATGTTAAAAAAAAAAAACTGTTATTGGTAACCCACTTCCACTTGGTGGTAGGTCTCCTTAGCAAGAGATCGTTTAGTCAGTACCAAATATTCTGCCGCCAAGTAGTATAGTTTGTAAACATTTCTGTGTTCCGGTTTGAAGGATAGCTAGCTAAGAGATGCGCGAGGTGCTGTCTTAAAATCGCTGTTCTTGTAAAAAAAAAATTGGGTGTTAAGGATATCCTAAGACCGCCCCAATCTTTTTGTTTGACGGTCTATTATTCTACGTGTTGGCAGATTTGTGGAGCACTTTCGCGCAGGCTATTTCATTTGGACACCCACGAGTCCCAAGTTGAGTGGTATCCTAAAATATCTCTATCATGTAACCGATACACATGCAGACGTTTAGTTAATGCGACATTTATAGATGTGTGGAAGTCTCGTACCGCTCGATTCAATCGACTATTTCTTCCACGTAGGTACCTTTTATCTGTGGAATGACTTCCTTTGAGTTGTCCACGGAATATTCTGCGTCGCTTCAAACAAAGAGTAAATAGTTTTGTTACAATACAAATGTTTTATTGATAACACCAAAGTTACAAGTCATTTTTCGATTCATTAATAAAATTTCATTAAAAATTTTAAAATCATAACACGTCATGTCAACATATTGAAATGTCAATAGAAATATTACTTACTAGTAATTCAATAATCTCTTATTTTTAAAACAGGTGTCTATTGGCGGCTGTGATTTACCATCAGGTGGCCCGTAGATTGTTTGTCACATATTAACGTTAAAAAAATCATTATAAAACATACGTATGAAATTAATAGAAGTTGTTTTGTGTCAATGAATTTTCGTCGGAAGGATGACAAAAGCCAATACAAAAAAAAAACATGGTGATCCGCAAGTTTCTCAAGCTATTTGCGTTTTGCAGCAAGTCAGCCTCGGCCTCTTCCGTTCGGATTACCTGATGGATTCTCCGGTCGGTAACAAGATAAAGCAAGTGGAGTTCAACACGGTGGCGTCTAGTTTTGGAGCCATTACTTCGTACCTGCCCGCCATGTCTCGGTACCAACACACTGGGACACGCGGACGACAGTCTGGATACTTTTTTTTTTTTCAATTTTTTGGTCACGAACTCGCTGGACATTTGGCGTTTTATGAATATGTCATGAGATTAGTCAGGAACGTCATCGTATTTATAGCAACTATTTATTCTAGCCATAAAAATGGCCGGATTGTAATATAGCTAAATAACAGCCGTGAGGAAACAACCAGGACGGAAGTGAGTTTCATTCTTGGCAGTAATGTAAAGTGAGATCCAATCTAGTTACTTCTAAGCTGAAATTCGGGCTGTTTGTTTAATGTTTTTGTAATGTAGTCATTGCAGTTTTAGACATGTGAGCAGCTTGACTGCTACTAGTAAAAAAGACTGATCTTTCAACTATATTATTATTTTTTGGTATTAAATCTAAAGCAATTTGACAAAATGAAGATTGTCTACTATCCTACGTATTGCGTAAATGTAGGGTAGTTGATACGAACGAATGTAGCGGTTGCGTCACGAGAGCGAAATTCTTGCCCGTCATTTGTTTGCATAAGTAATAAATATATTTACCCGCTTTCCTTTTACATAAAAAAGTGGTTATGAAATGAAACGCATCAGCGAGTTCGTTATCTGATTCTTTCTCTTGTACAAACATTCTAAAAAAAGGGGTTTATTGTTGGTTTCGTAATTTCGGTGGTACTTACCTAATTCAGTTAAAACTATTTTTATTATCAGATTAAAAAATGTTGTGTAATTATTAGCTTCAAATTTTGGCCCTCAGCTCCACACATGGTGCCAGGATGACTAGTTTACTACTCGATTCTTATGACGATATATTATGATTACGACTCGATTCTTTTGACATTATATTTGTAAACGAATATTGAAATGTGGTTTAACTCTTTTTTGATGTATTATATATTCATTTACGATTTTAACATTTGTGGTAATTGTATAAGGGGGTTGACTGGAATGAATGATACCGATAATTAAAATCTTTGATCATTGTTGTTCTCTAGTAAATGGATTCGTAACTCGGTTCACCTCTAGTGGGAGATGCTAAATGAATTCGATCGACCATCGATACTTTACTACGTTTACGAGGTGGTAGATGTCCTTGATAGAAGGTTGTCTGGGTAGGTACCACCGGCAAGCTAGTACTACTACGTATACTGGCATATAGCGTACTGCACTTAGCAAAATTACAGGATTATTGAGACCATCGAATGTTTCAATCCATAAAGCAGCGATGCCCTGGATGTTGTTTTCATTCTCAAATTTCTCTGTAGAGCTGCAATGCTGGGCTGGTGTGAAATTTTTCTTTTTACTTTTCTATTATAAAACACTTTAAGGTACAAGAGATTTTTTATTAATATGATTTTAAAATGGCAAAAGTATCCAGGCTGGTTCCCCGCGTGTGAACAGCACAACATTCAGTCGACATCTCTCATGTGACTGCTATTCTATCCCGCACGCTCTACATATATCCATTCTTTCACTGATCCATAACCTAGTGCTTAGTATTTTTAATTTGTTTTTTTTTTTCATTTGGCACAGCACGCTTTCGCTTTACTATCAGTGGCTAAGTGTTCATCTTTGAGCATGCGTTTGGTAAAAAAATATTGTATAAAATGTATGTTTTTTTTTATTTATTATTAGATCATTAGCTCAAATCGTATATTATTTGCTTTTATTTGTATTATCTGTATTCGGTTGAATGAAGTCCGTTTTTAACGCTTTTGTCTATGATCGATTTTTTTTTAGTTAGACGTGCGCATGTTCGTTTGTAAAGCTTGCATTAGAAGGCTTTTTGGTAGCAAGTTCACTTGAGAGATGTTACCTGATGCCTGTATTGTCGGTGTTTGCGCGATTTGGTGACTTTTTTAAGTCATTGTTGTCTTTTGTCTCCTGTCCGATCTTTGCTGTGTGGCTGGGGTACACATCTTTCAAAATTATTTTGCGCTTTGTTTCATACGTTCAACTCGAAAGTGTTTACGATTCATCATCAGAACTTCGATCACGAAAATTTATCGAACTCATATCGTAAAGGTATCGAGTCCTCGACAGCATACAAAACTGTACAAATCTCATACAAATTTTTGTCGATGTCGATACTAATACTTTTTCGCAAGTCGTTCGTGATCGAGGCTCTGCACCCTTAGCATGGATTCGAGAATAAAGAACATACTTATCTATTGCCACCAAACGATGTTCAGGGTTATTGATCGTTATCTGAAAACTTCTTAAAGACAACAAACAAATATTTGAGTTTATCATTGGGGCTTAATCGCGCACAAAATAGGTAGGTACTAGTACAACATATTTTTTTTTAAAGTTGACAGTCTAGGTGTTTAACCACAGCTCATCTGATGTTAAGTGAAGGTATGATCGAAGATGGTAAAGCACACTTAGCCTGGAATGGAACTGACTCTCAAGTGAGGCTGCCGGAACACACCGTTAGATATTTGACGGCAGATTTACTACTAGAGCGTGGTAGCTAGTCAGCCGAGTACTAGAAAGTACCATACCACCATGCTATGGTTTCCTCACCGGCAGCTCAGGCTCATTATTGGGGTTTGAACCCACGCCCTTCGGCATGCGACCCTACCGCGCTAACCACTGAGCTATCATCGCTACTCATACATATTAGTGATAATTAATTAACTCGTCATTTTGGCCATTTTACAATCGCCGTGGTTATTTTACAAAAACTTTGTACTATGGTCCATCTTTTGTTTCGATAAAAGAACACGATCTTTTTAAAACAGATATGCATACTTATATCAGGATAAAATGGCAATAACTATAATTAAAAAAAACAGCTAGCGAAATTATTGGGCGGTTGAGACTAACCATCGAATGTCTCAAAGTAATGAGCGCAAAGCAGCGATACCTGGACTTTGTTTTGCTACTCAAAGTGCTGTGTATTGCTGCAATGGTCATGGACATGAGTTATCTCTTACCATCAGGAGAGCGCATCGTACAACTCATTACTATTACATAAAAATAAATAAATGATATAGATGTTATTGTTATTAATTTAGATTATTTGTTTCTTAAATAGAAAGGGTTATAAATAATGTGTCAGCGACAAACCAAGAACAGGTCGTTAATCAAACCCCTGTATGTATGCTATTGTATTTTATATCTGTGCTATGGGTGCATATACTTTAGAGAAGTCATTAAGGTTTTATTTATACGGTAGGTATACCTTAAGTTTTACTGACATTGGAAGTGCACAACGGCCTGCACTGCGAAGCAAGACGAAGATGCGCGCGCGTCATTCTCTGCTTTGACACCTTGAAAAAGGTCACAGGTCGTGACTAAAACTATAGTCTTGAGTATCCGACCTCAAATGTGAGTAGTCCCGTATACTCATAACCACAAAACCACATCAGTTTCTATAGTTAATAAAGAGTACAATATCAAATAACGTAAAACAAAAATCACGAATTATACTTTATATATATTATAGTGATAAAAGCTGATTTATTTTTGTACTATGGAACATGATTTTTGAATTGTTCCTTAATAAATTGACGTATAAATTATTATTATTAATCTATAGTATTATTAAGAGGAAAGATTTGTTTGTTTGTATTGAATAGGCTCCGAAACTACAAGGTCGATTTCAAAAATTCTTTCACCATTGGGAAGCTACGCTATCCCCGGGTGACATAGGCTACTTTTTATTCTTGTATTCGCACGAGAGCTAGTTAGTAATAAATTTAATTTCGCACTATACTGAAATTCTCTGCTCGCGACATGACAATTAAAAGGAAGTTATTGTACTTGAGATTGCTATGACTATACAACAATGGGTCATCGTGAGTAAATATTATGACTGTAAAATATGTTTGTACGGTATTTCCTGCTTCACTTCGGATTGTATGGGGTATTCACTAACGTATTTCCCACGCAGTTGTCTAAGTTTTTGGAATCACAATCATTATGTAGCACATCCTTTTTTTCCTTTGGTTTTGGCGTCGCGTTTTGAGCATTTGCCAGTGTCAAGTATTTATATATTTTCAAATTTCAAAAGATAAATAAGTGTCCTCGTAGCTAAAGCTATAGTCAAAGTCCAGTCTCGGTCAAGCACAGTCCGTGTCAGTTAAGTTCAGTCATGCTTTAGGAAAGTAGTGGTGACTTTACTATAAAGCTTCGACGGAGTTTTGGGAAGCAACACAAAAAATCATGTTTCACCACATTATATCATTTTCTCACACTCGCGCTTGTGATTCGACACTTTATGAATAAAACACCACCATTTTTATGCATAAACATTCGACAAAACACTAGTTTTGGGAAAAAATACAACGGGGCGACACGACTTTCCGCGTTCCCGCCAAAACTCCCACATACTTTTGTAAAAATATATCACGTACGTAGTGTTGACTGTAATTGTTTTTTTTTCGGTACTTGTACAAAGTTCTGAGCTTGGGGTGTACTAAGTCGATATGGGTCATTGTACTCAACTTTACTAGCCCCGGATTTAGTAACGTTGATTACACGCGCAAACAATCTAGCACATAAACAAACAGTGATTGTTGCTTGACGTTCGACCGTTAACCCTAGATTCGAGGCTCAAGATAATGTTAGATATTGCGTACCTACATAATATGATTAAGGATCAACATACTGTAGAGTTCGGTTTTATACCGTAAGCGCTAAACGTATAACATATATATTTAAAGGAAAAAAAAATTCTATTTCTATTATAAAAATATATTCTATCTGTGATTTTAAGTTAATAATAATATTGTTATAATTAATTTAGCTAAATTGTTTTTTTTTTTGTATTTTAAACGATAATGTCCATTATTAAATAATTTAACGGCACTGAATACTTATGGTTCTGTATCAAAGTAATTTATGTGTATGTTATCTTGAAAACCACAGATCTTAGAGCCTCCACAAAGTAATATTCGATTACCGATAACGCTCTTAGAAACGTAAAAAAATTACGGAATTGACATAAGCTGTCGATATGTCACATGGGCAGCTTGTGTCAATCCTCTGTCTGCTTACTTAGGCTATATTTTTTTCTTTTAACTAAAGTTATTTTGGCCCTAGTCCAGTTATATTGTTTTTTAAACTTTTCATTGTTTGTTTGTAATCTGTGGTATTACGTATTTGTATTAACAGAGAGAGTTTTGGCGGGAACGCGGGAAGAGTCATGTCGCTCCGTTATATTTTTTCCAAAACTAGTGTTTTGTCGAGTGTTTATGCATAAAGATGGTGGTGTTTTATTCATAAAGTGCCGAATCACAACCGCGAATGTGGGAAAATGATATAATGTGGTGAAACATGACTTTTCGTGTTGCTTCCAAAACTCCATCGAAGCTTTATAGTAGGTATAGTCGCCACTACTTTACTAAAGCATGACTGGACTTGACTGACACGGACAGCACTTGACTAAGACTGGACTTTGACTATAACTATAGCTAAGAGACAGCAGAAATAACACTTAAGACAAGGCAGTATGGCTTTACAGCTTTAGCCTGCCCGATGGGGCAAATTAATTTAAAAAAAAACAATAAGGCCAGTACCTACTGTCTAGCAATTCTTTCTTATACTAGCCGTTAGATTGTAGTACAGTTTAAGCTTTATAAATAGAAAAATTGTAGAAGTAGTGTGCTAGTATCCGCTGTGTATTTGTTGTGTATTTGTGTTTGCACGTTCAGTAATCGTTTTCAGCATTCTTTCTTTTTGCTTAATATTTTTGTTTTTTTTTGTGTAGCATGCGTGAGTTATTTGAAGTTCATTTGCTTTATTTGTGTTGACTAACTTATCTGCAGTGTTGTCTGGAACCAAGGATTTTATCAATAAAATTGGTCAGCTTCTGATATTTACATTGTTCCCTCGTTCGATTCTACGCTTAAGTTGGTCAAACAGTATTTTTGTTAAGAGTTTTTGCAATGTTTTGTCTTATGTTTTCAGCTATGTTCTACGTCAGATTGGACAACATGAGTTGATACGACGTGTAAGTTATTTGAAAATTAATATTCATAAAATTAATTTAAAAAAAAGTATTTTTTAAAGTTATTTTTTAGCTTTAAGCCGCGGCTTCGCTAACATGCCTCATTCGTAAAGGTGATCATGGAAAAAGTTATCTTTTTTGTTTTATAAAAAAAAACTTTTTTTTTCTAATAACTTTGTTGTCACCTTAGGTATTGTTTTCACTCTTCTACCCTTGGAGTTTCCAAAAAATATTATATCAATTAATTATCAAAAAAAAAAGGAAGTAGTTTTATTTTGTAACACATGCACAAAAACAAACAAACAGAGACTAGACAGTTACAAAATCAGTAGTCAGTAACTTCGGTTTCGGTAGCCTAGTTGGGAGACCGTTTGGCTCATATGTAAAGTCTGACAATCGGCACTTTGCTTCCGTTACCTGATGTTAAGTGATGGTGTGGTCCAAGATGGTAAACACACCTAGCCTGGAAAGGAACTGGTTCTGAAGTGAGGCTGCCGGAACGCACCATTAGGTGCTTGGCGACAGATTTTCAACTTGAGGGTGGTAGCTAGCGAGCCGAGTACTAGAACGTACCCTACCACCATGCTATGGTTTCCTCACGATGTTTTCTTTCACGCACGATAAGCCTTTTTTTTCGCGTCTTGTACTTGGCGTTCAGTTAGTTTACTCGTATCTATCTATACTATTATAAAGGGGAAAGATTTGATTGTTTTTGTTTGTATTGAATAGGCTCCGAAACTACTGGACCGATTTCAAAAATTCTTTCACCGTTCGGAAGCTACACTGCCCCCGGGTGACATAGGCTGTTTTTTATCCCTGTATTCCCACGGGAATGGGAACTACGCGGGTGAAACCGCGAGGCGTCCGCAATAAGTTATTAGATTTGAATCTGAAATTAGATGGCCACTGCTTAACGAATTTTGTATTGTATACCAGATGCCAGAAAACCGCGCTCTGTCTGGTCTTTGTTCCGGCATCACCGAAGCGTACGACCTGTTCGGAGTGCCGCAGGCGGTGATACTCTTCGTGGTCGAGGAGGTGTCCTATAACATCTGCGACCAGCGCTTCCACGAGTTCGAGATATCGGAGACCAGGCCAGACATCCAGGTAAACTTATTTTTAGGTAGTACTTACTGACATTTATTTGCGGTAAATCACAATTGCTTGAATAAAACAGTAGATTTTTAGCATAATCAACTGTTTTATTCAAAAATCATAAATTTGAATTTATGCTAATAAATAAAATTAATCTATTGTTTTATTCAAGCAATTGTGATTTACCGCAAATAAAGACCAAAATGAATGTCAGTAGCAATGATTTCACTGTAAAATTATGCTCCATTTGTCCATAAATGGCAAAAAATTATTTATATGGAAATCGGACCACCTTAAGTATTTATTAGTTATTTTTTAACAACAAAGTAACAAAACATTTAATTTTCAGATCCACAGAAAAACTCTAGGCGAGATTTACGATGAGACTGAATTGAATGATAAGAAGCAACTTGTACTGTAAGTATATTTTATACTAGCGGACGCCTCGCGGTTTCACCCGCGTAGTTCCCGTTCCCGTGAGAATACAGGGATAAAAAGTATATGTCACCCGGGGATAGTGTAGTTTCCGAACGGTGAAAGAATTTTTGAAATCGATCCAGTAGTTTCGGAGCCTATTCAATACAAACAAACAATCAAATCTTTCCGCTTTATAATAGTAGGATAGATAGATTACATTTGTATGTAAAGTTATTTTGTAGCGATGATAGCTCAGTGCTTAGCGTAGAAGTTGTAAATGACACCCCTAAGCTAGAGACTTTGTTTTATGACATTGACGAGTATTTCAAACTTAAAGATTATTGATTTACTAGTAAGTAATTATGATTTTTTTGCCATGTCATTTTATTATATTGAGAATTTTTTTTTTGGTTTTGACATATTTTACATTGACGGTATTTTTATATTGACAATATTTTTTTTTTATAATAACATGTTTGGATATTGACGTACCTTATTTTGACATGTAATCAGTGTTTTAAAACTCATTTAATGACATGTTTAAAATGACTTGTAACATTGGTGTTTTATCAATAAAATATTTGTATTTGTAAGCTTTTTTTTTTTATAGTACATAGGCTTGCGTTTGACCGCCATCCCGCCTGATGTTAAGCGAAGATGCGGTCTACGGTGGAGCACGCTTGCCTAGAAGAAACCGATTCACTCGCGACTTGAAGGTACCCAGACTATATTCATAGGGGAACACCCACCCAAGCTTGTAACCTTGTACGAAAACTATCTTGTTTTTAGTGACGGCTGCCCAGTAGCGGTGGTATACTATCGTTCAGGATATGAACCCGCACAGTATCCAACTACGAAGGAATGGGACGCGCGGTTGCGAGTCGAGAGATCTACGTGAGTACCACATTAAATTATAACTATTGAGACTAAACATCTAAATTCTCAAAGTAATTAAAAAATCAAGTTGAAAATCTGCCGTCAAGCATCTAACAATAGAATAGAATACAACTTTATTACACACCAAATATACATTACTTTAAAACATAGTAGCGGACGCCTCGTGGTTTCACCCGCGTAGTTGTTCCCGTGGGAATACAGGGATAAAAAGTAGCCTATATCACCCGGAGATAGTGTAGCTTCCCAACGGTGAAAGAATTTTTGAAATCGTTCCAGTAGTTACGGAAACTATTCAATACAAACAAACAAACAAATCTTTCCTCTTTATAATAGTACAAGCAGACGCCTCGCGGTTTCGTCCGCGTAGTTCCCGTTCCCGTGGGAATACAGGGATAAAAAGTAGCTATGTCACCTGGGGATAGCGTAGCTTCCCAGCGGTTCCCAACTTTTATGTAAAAAGTAATGAGACGAACGAGACGCTCTCCTGATGGTAAGAGATAACGCACGTCCATGACATGCAGCGATACACAGAACTTTGAGTAATAAAACAAAGTCCAGGACATCGCTGCATTGACGCTGATTACTTTGAGACTTGCGATGGTTAGTCTCAAAAGCCCAGTAATTTCGCTAGCTGCAATACCCTGCAAACCGGTACACAGTAATGTTTACACACTACTGCTTAGCGGCAGAATAACTGGTACTGAAAGAAAAGAAAGAAAATAATTTTATTTTGCAACACAGAACGCAACAAAAATAACAATAAACAGAGATAAACAGTTACAAAATAGGGGTTCACCTCAGCATAATGCGGTGGTACCTACCTAGACGACCTCCTGCTAAGGAGATTACCACTAAGAGGTGTTATCTATATAGTTAGTTATCGTTAATACTTCTAGCGCGATAAAATGCCCCTCAATCCACTACCAACTGGCGGGCACTAAGAAGGTTCAACAAGCGCTGGCGTCCGCCGGAGCGCTAGAGAAGTTCATGGGCGCTGGCGCCGCCACCGGTCGCGTGAGAGATATCTTCACTGGACTGTATTCGCTCGACTTCGACGAGAGCGGCGAACGGGCGGTGGAAATGGCGCTCGCTGATGCAGAAAGGTGAGAATATTGATTAAACACCAAAACAAACAAACAAACACATGTAAAAAACTCAACATTGTCAGAAGTACAGTAAATACTGTGGCAAAATCAACAAAGTGCGCTGCCAAAAGCAAGAAAAACCTAATTTCGTGATATTTGTGACTATAGACAACAGTTGGATCGCCCCGTTGTATTTGTTTCCAAAACTAGTATTTTGTCAAGTGTTTATGCATAAAAATACCTAGTGGTGTTTTATTCATAAAGTGCCGAATCACAAGCGCGAGTGTGGGAAAATGATATAATGCGGTGAAACATGACTTTTAGTGTTGCATTCAAGCTCTATAGTAAAGTCACCACAACTTTACTAAAGCATGACTGGACTTGACTGACACGGACTGTACTTGACCAAGACTGGACTTTGACTATAACTATAGCTACGAGGCAATTTATTTAACTTATGAAGCTTGAAAATATAAAACACTTGACACTGGCAAATACTCAAAATGCGAATCCAAAAACAAAGAAAAAAAAACGTTCGAGAACATGTCACAAATTGACATTGTGTCCATAGGTATATGTTTTATATTTATATTATACTGTGTCCATTCTATTAATGGTTTTTTGACACCTCGACGACTGACAAATTAGTGATGTTCTAAAGATTCTCGAATGTGTACCATTCCGATTGTAACATATCATTAATCGAATTAGGTACGTAATAATCGATTACCATTTTAATGCATGAACACTCGACAAAACACTAGTTTTGGAAAAAAGGCAGTATGGCTTTACAGCTTTAGCCTGCCCGATGGGGCAAATAAATTAAAAAAAAAATAGTTTTGGAAAAAAAAATACAACGGGGCGACACGACTCTTTCCGCGTTCCCGCCAAAACTATTCTCGAACGTTCTAGATTCGTCCTGAAACCGCAGCGCGAGGGCGGCGGCAACAACGTTTACGGCGCGGAGGTGAGGGAAGCGCTCATCAAGATGCGACATAGCCGCGAGCGTGCCGCTTACATACTCATGGAACGGATACTGCCCCCGCTGGTATGATAAAATCCTTAAACGCCTTATACATGGTTTGAAATCAGGCTAAAAAAGGTCACATTGGTTGGAAGCGAGTTGCGTTTTGCCAGCTACACGGTTTGAAACCAACAGTGTTTGAACGTAGCGCAGAAAGGACGTTTCTACGCTCGCGTACCGTACATTAATTAAATAAATAAATAAATAAATATCGTAGGACATTACACACAGCGCCATCTGACCCCAAACTAAGCAAAGCTTGTACTATGGGAATCAGATAACTGATAAAATACTTAAATACTTTTTTTTGTAAATACATACTTATAATACATACAGTACACCCAGACACAGAACAAACATTTGTTTTATATCACAAAATGCTTGTCCTGGGTGGGAATCGAACCCACGCCTTACAGCTCTTGAAGCAGACATGCTACCAATTACACTACAATATGACGTTATGGCGTCTTACCTATCTAAACAACAAAAAATTGGGATAAATCTTGCACTTTTGTGTGCATTTAAAGAAAAAAAAAGAATTCACCCTCGTCTCGATTCATTTTTAACCTACTCAAAAAAGGAGGTTCTCAATTAGACTGCAAGTTATTTTTTGTAAGTACATAATTATGTTACGCGATCTTTCCGCCAATTGTGATTCGATTTTGAAGAATATTTTTTTTTTGCTTGGTAGATCATTTTTCAGAGGTGGTCCCCATATAAATTTTAACGAAATCGATCGAGCGGATTTTAATAAATAAAGAAAAATAAAAAAATTGCAAACATAGATGTTTTTTTTTTTATTTAAAAAAGAATTAGACGAACGAGACGCTCTACTGATTGTAAGAGATAACGCCTGTCCATGACCATTGCAGCGATACACAGAACTCTGAGTAACAAAACAAAGTCCAGGGCATCACTGCTTTGGCGCTCATTACTTTGGAGACTTTAGATGTTTCAACAGCCCAGTAATTTCGCTAGCTGCAGTACCCTTCAAACCGGAACACAGTAATGTTAACACACTACTGCTTGGCGGCAGAATATCTGGTATTGCGGTGGTAGCTACCTAGACGACCTCCTGCTAAGGAGATCTACCACCAAGAATATTTCCGTTTACTCCGAAACCTCGCTGTTTCATTGGAGCAGTGCGTTTAGTTGGCCTAAGGGTCATGAAGTCTGTATTTTTTAATTGAAAATGTATAAATTATTAAGTGAATTTTCGTTATTTAGACTCCGTGAATGTATTTACTAATATAATTAAATGTATGTTCAGGTGTCAGGTTATGTGGTCCGTCCTGGCGCTTCAGTGCCGCCGCAACTTTGCGACCTCGTCTCGGAGCTCGGCATATTCGGAGTTATCATCGGGTATGTATCTATTATAAATATACGGGGTTTAAAGCTTTGGGTATACTTACTTAGCTGAAAGGGTCGTTTAGTCAAACCCACACCCTTCGGTGTGTGAACCGACTGCGCTAACCACTAAGTTAACATGAATGTTAATGAACAAAAACACGAATCTGATAAACACTCTAAACGGAGACTTCAACAATTTTTTTTATAATTTTTGTCATCATTATAAAAAATCTAATATCAAACGTTCATACCAAATGTCATTAAAATCCTTTTAGTAATTTTTGTGTGAAAGAGACAAACATACATACAAACTTTCGATAGTAGGACTATCGTAAGTAATTTGTAGAAAGGATTTAAAAGAATTTTGTTACTTTTTGCCCGCAGAACGAAAGAGAAAATTTACAGCAACAAGCAAGTTGGGCACATGTTGCGAACGAAGTCGGCGGAAGCGAACGAGGGAGGTGTCGCGGCGGGATTGGGCGCCCTCGACTCGCCTTATCTTATAGACATGTAGCCCAGACTATATTTCACAGTATAATTCATACATAAAACTAAAAGACAATATCCTCTATAAGTCTATATGATTATAGTACCAAGCAAGTCTGGTATGTATATGATCGCACAATCATGTAACCCACTGTACATCTTACACTATAATTATTACATAATACTATTAGACAACAACCCCTATATTATTATAGTATCAAGCAAATATGGCACACGATCTTATGGACATGTCACTCACTGTACATCTTATACTACAATTATCATCTAGTACTAGATAATAGTACCTATATTATTATAGTATCAAGCAAATAGGGCATATAATCTTACAGACATGTACCCAATTGTATAACTTACACTATAATTATCACGTATTACTATGATACAATACTCCATATATTGTTATAGTAACAAGCAACTAGGGCATATGATCTTACATACATTTTATCATGTATACTTTTAGAGAATAAAATTAGTCCCTATATTATTTTAGTAAAGTAGTAACAAGCAAGTCTGGTACATGATCTCATAGACATGTAGCCCAGGGTGCATCCTATACCTAGCAGTGGGAAAAATTAAAAAATAGCCGATATTATGTTCATATGAATGTAAGTATTTTAAAATTATATTTTTTTAACGAACAATTTTTTTTACTATTGTCACAAAAACTAGAAAAAAAACAAAATGTACTTATTTTACTTATGGAACAAAAATACATTACTATAAAAATCTCTTCAAAAAGAATCTAAAAAAATGCCATAATTTGAAATGTTAATAGTGATTGTTTTTTTTGTTGTTTATTCATATAATGAAATGACATTCCGTAAATATTCATTTAATATTATTATTAATATTTTGTTACTATTATGAATTTTATACCAAAGCAATATGTATAATAACGCTTTAGAAAATTTAATGCATTTCTATACGCTTAGAATTGAAGTATGTAATAAAAAAAGTGTTCAATTAAGTAAAAGTTTGCTGTGAAACTTGCCTAATATGATCCCCTATTGTAAATTTTACTACTACTATGATATAGCAAAAATATAGTGGTAGGGTACTTTATAGTAGGTGCTCGGCAGACTATGTACTGAAAATCCGCCGCCAAGCATCTAACGGTTCCAGCAGCCTCACTTGAGTACTAACTCCGTCCCAGGCCAGGTGTGTTCATAATCTTCGACCACACCGTCACTTAACACCAGATGAGCTGTGGTAAGACACCTAGCCTGTCAACTTTTAAAAAAAATCGAACGAAACATTTATGTGGGTGTTTCCGAAATTGAATTTGGGTATCTTCAAGTCGCGAATGTTTTTGTTTTCTATGCAAGCGTGCTCCATCGTAGACCGTATCTTCGCTAATCATCTGGCGAGATGGCGGAAAACTATATTTGAAATTGTAGTTTCATTAAAAAATTACTAGCGGAAATACACTAGAGGTATATTACAATCGCAGCAAATCTTAGTTATAGAAAAAATATATATAAAAAATGTTTGTTGCCGATGACTATAAAGTTCAAAAGCACAGATTCAAAGTTATAGTAATAAGACTATAAGGCTCTCCTGATGGTAAGAGATATCGGATATCTATGACTATTGTAGCGATATAGAACTTTAAGTAGCAAAACAGAATCCTTATAGTTATTATAATAGTCATTCTGCCGCTTAGCAGTAGTGTGTAAACGTTACTGTGTTCCGGTTGGAAGGGTATTACAGCTAGCGAAATTACTGGGCTTTTGAGACTAACCATCGAAAGTCTCAAAGTAATGAGCGCCAAACCAGCGATGCACTGGACTTTGTTTTGTTGCTCAAAGTTCTGTGTATCGCTGCATGTCATGGGCGTGCGTTATCTCTTACCATCAGGAGAGCGTCTCGTTCGTCTCATTACTTTTTACATAAAAGTTGGGAACCGCTGGGAAGCTCCGCTATCCCCAGGTGACATAGGCTACTTTTTATCCCTGTATTCCCACGGGAACGGGAACTACGCTGCTACGCTACGCATCGCTGCTTTGGCGCTCATTACTTTGAGACGTTCCGTGGTTACTCGAACAGCCCTGTCCGCTAGCTACAGTACCCTTCAAACCGAAACACAGTAATGTGTACTACTGCTTGGCGGCTGAAGATCTGGTACCGCGGTGGTAACTAACTTATACGATCTCCTGCTAAGAAGATCTACCAAAATATACATTCTGAAATTTCTGTAGGATATTTGTTACTTTGGTGGTAAACACAGCCTGTACTATGTTTCTTCTTTAACTTGTTGGATTTAAGAACGGGTCGAGTTAATGTAGACTAAACATTCTTTAGTACTCCTATTTGATATTAGGCAATGGCCTAAAAATTAAATAGTATTCTTGTTTTTTACTTAATAGTTGTTACCTTTCCAAACATTTATTTATGAACGTGCGTGGTCGATTGAACTCGATTGTGAAACGTGGAGCACGTTCACAAATAAATGTGAGGAACTGAATACGTATGTTGGAATAATACAGAATTGTGGTGCTGTATATGTATTGCAATAAATTTTTGTATTTTTGAATAAATTTTAAATATATTGAATGGTATCTTTCATTTTACCTTTTTGGTTGATGTGGCTCTGAAATATTAATTTGCGATGGTAACGTAGTAACTACGTAAAAGATTCTTATGTTTGATAAAAAAAAAGCAGTTTCCATTTACTATCTACTCATTTACTGTCCATATATTTTTTTTATTCGTTTACGTATGTTGTGAATTTCGCAAATTGATATGCTAGCTCTGAGGTGTCTGTGACTTTTTATCATGGATTTGCTTTACTGTTTTTAAGATTAAAAAACTTTGTTTTTTTTTTATGTAAAAGTAATGAGACGAACGATGCGGTCTCCTGATAGTAAGAGATAACGCATGCCCATGACCATTGCAGCGATACACAGAACTTTGAGCAGCAAACAAAGCCCGGGCCATCACTGCTTTGGCACTCACTACTTTGAGACTTTCGATGGTTAGTCACAACAGCCCACCAATTTCACTAGCTGCAGTGCCCTTCAAACCGGAACACAGTAATGTTTACACACTACTGCTTGGCGGTAGAATATCTGGTACTGCGGTGGTACCTACCTAGCCGACTTCCTGCTAAGGAGATCTACCATCAAGTGAAGTGTTGCAAACAAAATGTTTGTTCTTTGGCTGGGTGTTCTGTATGTAAGTATTTACAAAAAAAAAGTAAGTATTCTATCAGTTATCTGACTTCCAATACTTCCATAGTCCAAGCTTTGCTTAGTTTGATCAGAATGAGTCAGATGGCGCTGTGTGTATCTAATGTCAGAAGGTCCTACGATATTTATTTAATTCTCATTGATGTGCAGAGATCATGCGCAATTTAATACTTCAAATTCTTTATAACTCACACGACTTCAAGAATGTGTCGTGTGCCCTCAATTTTATACAGACTTGTAATAAAAATGTTGTAATAAAAAAATTAGTTGTAATAAAAATGTTACTATAAGTTTTTGACGTGAATATAACACGTTAAAATCCAGAAAAACTATTGGTAAAAAAATCGAGACCCTTTTCGATACTAAACTGTAGGTAGGTACCTAATGAAAATGAATCTGCGATGGCTGGTCGGAAACGGAAATTTAAACGTGTTATTTTTCTTACATTTTCGTTTTAAAAACCTATAAATATGTGCTCTCTTCGCTACTTACTTTTAAGTCCACATAAAATTGTAATTGTAACCTTTTTCGTAGAACGTTAGGTGAACATAGTTTCGAGTAAATAAGGTTAGAAAACTTGACGAAACTTTTTTCGTAAATTGCTGATCTGTGCGTCAATGTATGCAGTCCCTTCTCCCAGAGGAAGCGAATTTAATGGCCGCACATGGAAAACTACGAAACCCCAAATAAGATAAGATGCCTACACGCTTTAGTTCGCAAGTGAAAAGATGGGGACCAGTCAGTCAGTCTAGTGAAATTACAGGGCTTTTGAAACTTACTATCGAATGTTTCAAAGTAATGAGCGCCAAAGCAGCGACGCCCTTGGCTTTGTTTTACTATACAAAATTCTGTGTATCGCTGCAATGGTCATGGACAGACGTAATCTTTCACTTGGTGGTAGATCTCCTTAACATGTCGTCTAGGTAGATACCACCGCAGTACCAGTTATTCTGCCGCTAAGCAGTAGTGTGTAAACATTACTGTGTTCTGGTTTGAAGGGTACTGTAGCTAGCGTAATTACTGAGCTGTTGAGACTAACCATCAAAAGTCTCAAAGTAATGAGCGCCAAAGCAGTGATGCCCTGGACTTTGTTTTGTTCTGTGTATCGCTGCAATGGTCATGGAAAGACATCATCTCTTTTTTTTTATGGTTAACAGGCTAGGTGTTTGACCACAGCTCACCTGATGCTCTTACCATCAGGAGAGCGTCTCGTTCGTCTCATTACTTTTTACATACAAAAAAATCTTTACCATCAGGAGAGCGTCTTGCTCGTCTCATTAAAATTACATTTTTAAAAAAGTGGTGGTAATAGTGGTTAGAGGAGTAAAACAAACGCCAAGCTAACAAAATTTTAAATATTTATTACATTTTCTACATGTATTCGTTCATTTTAAACATATTCGGTATACTTCGGTAGCTTGCCCTTGAAAATGTTCATACCGTCGGACTTGTTATAGCCTTCGGCAAACTCGAACTGCGGGTGGCTGTAGATGATCTAAAATAAAATAAAAAAGAATTAGAAGCATACTTTATTAATTAACAATAAAGACAGATGAGATAAGATGTATTACCATTGACTTTTTCTTTACCTTTTTTTCTGTATAAATAAATATCGTAGGACTATACACACAGCGCCATCTGGCTCCAAACTAAGCAGAGCTTGCGTGATGGAAGTCAGATAACTGATAGAATACATAAATACTTTTTTTTTTGTAAATACATACTTATAATACATACAGAACACCCAGACACAGAACAAACATTTGTTTATTCACAAAATATTTGCCCTGAGTGGGAATCGAACCCACGCCCTACAGCTCTCAAGGCAGATATACTACCAATGAGCCAACGGGGCTGTCTTGTATTTTTTTTTACACCAACCTTAATAGTTGTGCCATTATTACTATACATTCGACAGTTGTCTGGAAGAAATTGCTCTAGGTGATAAGGCCACCGTTGTACTATCATACCAATATTTAGAGTAATACATATTATAGGGATGGTACTTAGTTATGTTTTGTAATTTTTTTATTAATCTTTTTCAGGTTTTGTATGTTATAATGTACATCTATGTATGTAATGAATAAACTTAAAAATTCTTTCACCGTTGGGAAGATACATTATCCACGGGTGACTAGACTTTTTATCCCTGTATTCCCACGGGAACGGGAACTACGCGGGTGTAACCGCGAGGCGTCTGCTAGTCTTTTATAAAAAACTATCTGCGCCCCGCGGTGTCACACGCTACATGTTTTCGGGATAAAAATTTGCTAATGTATTAATCCAGGGTCTCAGCTACCTCCATACCAAATTTCATCCAGATCCGTTCAGTAGTTTTTGCGTGAAAGAATAACAAACATCCATCCAAACTTTCACAGTTATAATATTAGTAGGACAATGTTTTTATCTCATTATTATAACTAGCGACCCGCCCCGGCTTCGCACGGGTGCAATGTAGATACTAATGTGGTGCATATGCAAGTATTATACATATAAACCTTCCTCTTGAATCACTCTATCTATTTAATAAAACCGCATCAAAATCTGTTGTGTAGTTTTAAATATCTACGCATACATAGGGACAGAGGGAAGCGACTTTGTTTTATACTATGTAGAGATATAAGACTTCACATATATACACCTATACATGTGTTATAAAACTTACAATCTAACACAGCTAAATGTGTTATCTTTTAAAGGAAGTAAAGCATGCATAATTACAACTAATTAAAAAAAAAAAATATGGACAACTTTAGCCTCAGACAAATTAATGTTCGTCGCATCTTACCTGCTCCCTCTGGAAAGCATCCTCAGCGCTGGTGATGAGCTCAGGCACGTCAAGCCGTGGGATGGCAAGCAGGTTCATGAGCCAGTATTTGCTGTTGGTGTATTTCATGCGCTGGTCCGCCCAGTCGGGCTCGCGCGGCAGCCGCCAGTCCTTCATCTTAGGCTCCTCGCGCTCTGTGTACTGCTCGAAGTTGAGACGCTCTATATCTTCAACTACCTGAAATACGAGAACAAGTTGTGTATAAATTATACGCCAACCAAATGATCCGACAAGTGACTGTCATTCCAGCACAAAATAAGCAATTTTAGGTAATTATTAACCCTCCCTTCCACTTGTCAAAAGTAAGCAAAGCTCTTAGCTCTCTCCCCCCCATCTTATACACATGCAGTGGTATGGCTACAATCTCTTCCAGGTAAGCTAAGCATCGAGAGGATTCAAGAACAGGAAATTTATATGACATTGCTAATAATACCACTATTGAGTAAGTAATGAGCACCAAAGCAGCGATGCTTTGTTTTGTTACTCAAAGTTCTGTGTATTGCTGCATGTCATGGAGGCGTTATCTCTTACCATCAGGAGAGCGCCTCGTTCGTCTCATTATTTGTCACATAAAAAAAAAAAATTTAGATCCCCATTAATTTACTTTCTTTGTTCCCCATGTGAGACAGTACCATACCAGGCTAGGTGTGCTTTACCATCTTCGACCACACTGTCACTTAAAATAAGGTGAGCTGTGGTCAAACACCTAGCTTGTGAACCATAAAAAAAAAATGTCATCAAAAATAAGCAAAGAAAAGATCCCACCCCCTTTGCTGCTTACGTAATACTTGAACGACCGCTATGACGCTTGTGCGGTATGACAGTTGCTTATTTTGGCGGCGCCACACCTCCATGTCACAACGCATACATTTTAAGTAAGGTAACAATACTTTTTTGCCTTTTTCTAATTTATCAGCAAACGGAAAGTCTTTAATTCCCTGTATTAGTTTGGTTTGTACCTTTTATGTAAGTTTTAATCATAGTCAAAGTCACACAAAGCAAGTCATGGTCATGTCTATGACATAGTAAAGTAGGTATAGCAAATAACAAAAGCTGGTCAAGTACATATAAGGTTGCTTAGGCTAAGGATTCCGTTCCTTCCCGTTCCATATTTTAAAATGGTAATAATTAATACTAGGCTCACTTGAAAAGTTTCTTTTACTTAGCTACTTTCGACTACAGTTAATACTTACAACTTCAACTTCACCACCACCAGTCCAGTCATAAACCAGAAGTTCAGCGTGAGTAGAGATATCCCGGAGATATGTATTCTTGTACTGGCGTTCCACCTCAGTAAGGAATTCAGAAGTAAGCGCTTTCCCACCCAACTCATAAGTATTTCCTCGGCGCTTGATAGATTCTTGGACCTAAGGCATTAATGAAACAATGTTAATAATTTAGGGCTTCACATAGAAACATAGCTTAAATCGTAAACATCTGTGGTTATTAAAAGTTGACAAAGCATTTTATGACTATATTTATTGTTCTATTAACTATGTAGACTTTGCAGATTCAGCATTTGAGGACACTAAATTTCAAAAAGATTCAAGATTTTCAATATGGGTGTCTTCAAATCTAGAGTAAATAGGTTTTTTCTGGGTAAGCATGCTCCATCCTAGAACACACTACTGCTTAACGTCAGGCAGTGTAGTCAAACGCAAACCTATTTTAAATAAAATAATATGAGTTGAGGTTATGGACAGATGTGGAAACTGAACATAAAAATAAGTTTATGTCATAATAATAAAAATAATAGATGTTATTTTTATACCTACAATATTTGTAAGATGTCTTACCTTATCCACAGGCACATCAAGATAAACCACCAAGTGTGGACGCATCAATTCTTCAATAGTGTTACCTCGGAGCTCATAATAAACAGAGCGGACACCCCTGCTAATGTAGTTATTGCAGGCCATTGCTTCCAGGAATACAAAGTCCGAGTACGGACTCCTCTCCAATACAACTCCTTGTCCAGTGTTGAAAAGATGAGCCAAAGCATCAATGTATTGACCGTAGCGAGCTGTATACATCATAATCTGGAAATTACCAGCCAAACGATGGTTTGGAGTCAAATTAAAGTTGACATGGTCGAAGGTTCTGGTATCTTCCGGAACTTGGTCATCAAACATGCGAAGATCGCAGCCATTCGGACGAATGTAGTGGATATCCATGTTAGCTTCCGGAAAGTGCTTCATTCCGAGGTCGGCGGCCAGCGCGGCAGCAAAGTCAGTCTTGCCAGCTGCTACGGGACCCTCCACGACGATAACCTTGGAATTTTCATCAAACCTGTGAGTGGTCCGATCGAAAAGACTGCGTAACCAAGTGTAGTCCTTATTGACATAGTCGAAAGGCTTTGGTTTGAGTGGTTTTGGCGGAAGGGATTCTCTTAGGGCTTTGCCGGAGATGTTGCGATGCTGTACGATGGTGCAACCAGCTATTTTGCCACCCTGGCTCGGAGTAATCACCCTCACCAAGGCAGTTCTCATCAGAGTGGTCATGTTGCCGATGGGGGTATATTGATACCTGCAGAAACATATTTTATCAGTTGAGGAATAGTTAAGATAGTAAACGGACTAAGATTTCAGAGGTTCCTTACCCCAATTGATTGGCCTAACTCAATTCAAAACAAAATATTCTTCCTCAGAATTCTGTCTGTGACATAACCAACTCAGATTTTTATTTCGTTCAGAAATTGTTTTTTTTTTAATTCCGTTTTAGTCGATTAATTATGTCAATGTATGGTCGAGCGCTTCACTACTGATTCATGTTGTGTTAAATGTCAGACAGTCAGAGGAGAAAGAGAGTTTTGGCTTCCTGGTCATTCAGGCATCCTGGGCAATGAGTGTGCTGATGTCTATGCTAGGGACGCGTGTCTGTTGGGTTCTTCAAAATATTCACAAATTTATTCACAAGATATGTGTACTATTCTAAAAGCAATGTTGTACAAATGCTGGACCCAAAAATGGCAAGAGTCTAAAATTAGTAAAGGCAAATTCTATGGCGAAATACAACCAGAAATCCCCCAAAAACCCTGGTTTTCTAAATTCCAAAAGGCAGATAAAAAGACTACTTCGACAATTTGTCGGTTACGTTTGAACCATTCTTGTACACCTGTGTTTCTGGCCAAAATTAGGATTAGGGACCATTCCCTATGCGAATGCGGCTTAGATGAGGGAAACATGAACCATATCTTCTTCAGTTGCCCCTTAAGACAGTTTTCGTTGCACGATGTCATACCTCCCGAAATTCCCCATCCTACTTCCCTCAAATGCCTTCTATCCCTAGTTTTTACTCCCTTTGTATATATTTTATGTAAGTACATTAAAAAAAATAAAATAAGGTTGTAAATATGTAAATGTATAGGATTTTAACACTTACTCTGTCCCCTACTTTTGTATATGTATATGTTTGTGTATGTCTTGTAGCATGTTAAATGTTTTGGTTTCAGGGTGACAAACAAAAACCTCTGCTATTCGAATTCACCGAACAACGAGGCTCAATACCGTACAAATTCCTGCGTTTGATTGTCTATCTTTCTACGTGACAGTGGCGGAGTTGTGAAACGTTTTCACAAAGGCCATAAACCAAGAATTGAATTGAATTGAATTGAGAGTTTTGGCGGGAACGCGGGAAGAGTCGTGTCGCTCCGTTGTATTTTTTTCCAAAACTAGTGTTTTGTCGAGTGTTTATGCATAAAAATGGTGGTGTTTTATTCATAAAGTGCCGAATTACAAGCGCGAGTGTGGGAAAATGATATAATGTGGTGAAACATGAGTTTTCGTGTTGCTTCCAAAACTCCATCGAAGCTTTATAGTAAAGTTGCCACTACTTTACTAAAGCATGACTGGCACGAACTGGACATGACTAAGACGACTTTGACGATAACCATAGTTAACCCGGCGTCATTGTGGTACGAAATTGTTACACAGATGTTGAGGTGGGTCAATATAACCCGTGTATGTAAAGTATGACATTTTCGTGTTTTTTTTTAATATATTCGTAATTATAATGCGTATTTACACTCTGATCTTAGGAATAAAAGAAAAAAAAATAATCACGAAGCATTTATTCAAAGTATTTAAACAAAAACAAAAGTATTTAAACAAATTGAAATCCCTTAGAGTTTTATCACGTTCTTTGCTAAAGTATAGTCTTTTCAGTCTCATAGAGCGCTTATATAATACCTATCTGATATACATATCTTTGGGAAAAACTTTAATAAATCTAATTAAAATGGTTCTGGAGAAACAGGACGCTCTTGCTGTGGCAGCGTTGAACGATTTGCGCTAGATTGCAACTGCGTTCTAATTTCATTTAGCGGGGCATTATCGTCATCACTGTCTGAGTACTCCTGTTTCGTATCGCTTGGCTACAAACACTCACGAGATCCTCTTCATCCACATCATCGTTATCAGACCAATCTTCTTCTGAACCAAATTCCTCAAGAATTGACAAAATTCGTTGAGTCTCTCTATCTATGTTCCTAACTACCTTCGATTAAGGGAAACATAATAATATCAAAACTGTGAACATAAGAACAAAAGAAAAAAATTAAATAAACACAAAAAAAAATTTAGTAATAAAAACCCATACAAAAATAAGGCGCAAAATTGTTACGATAATTGTGAGGATGGGTCATATTTACCTTTTTGAAAAATACGGGCGTTTAGCTCAGCTCGCGGTCACCGCTCGACTCAATTCTTTTCGAAAACGTTTAGAACACATCGTTGGCTCCAGCTACTGAGAAGAATAGCAAAGTCGCGCGTGCACGTAAAAAAATATTTACATTTTTAAAAACACTGGGTCATTTTGACCCAACCTCAATGACGCCGGGTTAAGATACAGCAGAAATAACACTGAAGACGAGGCAGTATGGCTTTATAGCTTTAGCCTGCCCGAAAGGGCAAATTAACGAAAAAAAAAAAAAAATCAGTGGAGAAATCTGTCAAAACGCTTTTTAGTCTATGGTAGCTCACGATCACCATGTGTTGATATTATTTATAGCAAAAGTACGTAATTTATTAGATTAACTTTCTTCTAAACGCCTGGAAAACTACATATAGTGATAATGGAGACGGATAATATCAAAGTTGATGACTTTTTGCCAGCCAAGAAAACTGTGAAGCTAAAAAATATAAAGCGAAGAGCAGTGTCGGAATCTGGTGATGGAATGGAAGTTGAACAACACAATGGCATAGAAGGGAAAGCGAAACATACTCGGTCGAAGGCTAAGAGGCAGAAGAAAACTGCCGAACCCAACGAAAGTAAAGTCGCGATGAGAAAAATAGCAGTTCCAGCACACAGGTATAACCTCAAAAGAATAGTCGTTTTTCGGTGATTTTTATATTAATACAATGCAAAATACTAGTATTTTCCATTAAAAAATGCTTTACTGTGCACGTAAATATGGCAACACCAGGTATATCGTCTTCAAAGTTTGTTCAACTTTCAAATTCCAGTGCTAAAGTTTTGTAAATTTTATTTTTAGATATACACCTCTAAAAGAAGCTTGGCTGAAGATCTTTACTCCAATAGTAGAACACTTACTGCTACAAGTCAGGTTTAACACCAAAACACGAAATGTTGAAATAAAAGTTGGTCCTGAGACAAAAGATGTTGCTAATCTACAGAAAGCTGCCGATTTCGTAAAGGTAATAATAATTTTATCCTAACTAAACCTTAACTATACACTGTCTGTAATCCTATACAACCCTGTTTTCATCCAAACTTTTATTTTACATATAATACACTACTACCTACAGGTTCATCTATATTTACCTGGATAAAAACTATTTTATATGTAACTTTGTACAGTGTGAAGTAACACACACATAAGCCTTGTATTTAAGTTTGATACCATGTTGATGCACAGAACTGCATCAATATAATAAGTTCTGATGTATGAGTATGCTCTTATGACCCCTAACTACAAAAATGGTGAGATACGGAGGCCTATAACCTGTTGATGTAATTAACCCTGCTACCACATGATAACCATAACTACTCTGCCAAGAGCCATACAGAGTAGAAAATTGATACATTTAAAGAACTGCAAAGAAAAAGTGATCTAGTACAAAACATTTATTGGTGTACATACACCAAGGAGTTTTTATAAGTGGCCTGTTTTGTTTTGTGTTGTGCGCTTCACCGATGGTCTTGTTTCTGAGTGTCGCTTATCAAATAAATGGTTTGATTAGAAAAGCATTTCTCTGTGTTGTTTTAGTTAAAATACACATTAGATATGTCAATGATCCATCTTGCACTGTTGAACATAATTATTATTATGGTCCCACTAAACTGTCACTCTCAAAACCATGGTTGTATTTAATTTTTTCCGTCACCAAAATATCATATTCTTTCCATCGACTAACATGGAAGTGATACAAATTGGCTTTGTCAGATTGCCCATACACCACAACCCTAATAAATTTGTGCTCACCTACTATTGAAATACATATTGATTTTATTTTGTGACACAAGTTTTTATTTGCAAAACTGGGTAGGAGTAACACTGAGTTGTTTGTCATCTAACCAAATCTCTTAGATTAATTAAAGATTAATAAATATTAATGATTGCTTTCAGGCTTTCCTGTATGGATTCGAAGTTGAAGACGCCCTGGCTTTACTACGATTAGATGACCTATTTGTTGAGTCATTTGAAATAAAAGATGTTAAAACCCTCAACGGAGACCATTTAGGCAGAGCAATAGGTCGGCTTGCAGGCAAAGCGGGACGTACAAAGTTTACTATTGAAAATGTTACAAAAACTAGAATAGTATTAGCAGACTCCAAGATACACATATTGGGGAGCTATCAGAATATAGCGCTAGCCAGACGGGCTATTTGCAATCTCATTATGGGATCTCCACCTTCTAAAGTTTATGGGAACCTGAGAAATGTTGCAAATAGAGTAGCAGAAAGATTTTAGTGATAAATTGTTTATTTATAACTTTGATGTTTTTATTTTCCTATTTTATCATATTATAAATTATTAACTATACATAGATCAATAACTAAACATTAAGAATTAGGAATGTATTACAATAAGTATTACAACATTATATAATCTATTATATTTCTTGGTGGTAGTTCTCTTTAGCAGGAGGTTGTCTAGGTAGGTACCACCGCAGTACTAGTTATTCTGCCACCAAGTAGTAGTGTGTAAACATTACTGTGTTCCAGTTCGAAGGATACTGCAGCTAGTGAAATTACTGGGCTGTTGAGACTAACCATCGAAAGTCTCAAAGTAATGAGCACCAAAGCAGCAATGCCTGGACTTTGTTTTGTTACTCAAAGTGTATCGCTGCAATGGTTATGGACAGGCTTTATCTCTTACCATCAAGAGAGTGTCTCGTTTGTCTCATTACTTTTTAAATAAAATAAAAAATTAAAGACCATCTAACTTCCAATCGAAGGTTTGGTTTTTTATGTTGTTCATATTTTTACTTTTAATTGATGCCACCTTCAAATGGTAAAGGAAATCATGGTAAGAAATTGCCTACAAATAAGATGCTCAACAGTGGTATACAAAAATGGTTTCTTTGATTACATTCAACAGGCTAGTAAAATTATAGCAGAAGTTTATATTTGAAGTGTTTGGGTACCCTCGAGAGTACAAGGCGCGCGTCGTAGCTGAGCGAGGCAAAGGTCCAGGGCTCCGCGGCGCTCCACTCTGCCATATACACAGAGTCCGAGTGCTGCTCGTATGACTGAAGCACACCATCTTCGAGCCTAAAACATGATTGAAGTCTGAAATAGAAGTGATGTGGCCTTCCTGTATAATGTCGTAGGACATTACACACAGCGCCATCTGACCCCAAACTAAGCAAAGCCTGTACTATGGAAGTCAGATAACTGATAGACAGCCCCGTTGGCTCATTGGTAATATATCTGCCTTGTGAGCTGTAGGGCGTGGGTTCGATTCCCACTCAGGGCAAACATTTTGTGAATAAACAAAAATGTTTGTTCTGTGTCTGGGTGTTCTGTATGTATTATAAGTATGTATTTACAAAAAAAAAAGTATTTATGTATTCTATCAGTTATCTGACTTCCATCACACAAGCTCTGCTTAGTTTGGGGTCAGATGGCGCTGTGTAAAAAAAAAAAAAAAAAAGAAAAAAAAAAAAGAATACTTACATTTTTTTTTTTGTAAATGCATACTTATAATACATACAGAACACCCAGACACAGAACAAACATTTGTTTATACCACAAAATGTTTGTCCTGGGTGGGAATTGAATCCACGCCCTTCAGCTTTCGGAGCAGACACTACCAATGAACCAACAGGACTTGTTTTGTAATCCCGTGAATACTCACACGGGCGGCGCGTCGTCTTCGCTATCTCGACATATGCTGGCGGCGGCGGTGAGGAGTGCCCGGGCGTCGCTGCTGCCCGTCAGCAGCAGCTGCTCATGGTACGTGTTGTATCTCACACTCCATACCCTGGAAAATCACAATGAAAGATAAAGTTTACTATGAACCTTGGCCCAACAAAATAATTGTTGGAAAAAGTATCAAAAGCAGTGTTGGTAGGAACATATCAAAATTTGTTAAATCTCAGGCTCCATACCCTGGAAAATCACAATGAAAGATAAAGTTTACTATGAACCTTAGCCCAACAAATTAATTGTTGGAAAAAGTATCAAAAACAATGTTGGATCACATCAAATTTAGTTAAGTAGGGATATACAGGCTATTCTAAATTTGAAAGTTTGTGAGGTTGTATGGATGTTTGTTGTTCTACTACAGAAGCGATTTGGATGAAATATGGCACATTTAATTTATGGCCTAGATAACATATAGGATACTTTTTATACTGCAAACTGAACAAACTTTTTGGTAAATTCCACGCGGACGACGTCGCGGGTGACAGCTGGTACCTATTTGATAATAAATAATTTAGTTTTTTTTGTTACCAAAATATCACTATTATTTTTTTAATTACAAAATAATTGATCAGTTTTATTCTCAGTGGACGCAGGTCTATCGTTCACAAGACTAACCAGTGTGAATGGTCGGTTCTGCTAAAGATTGGTTCCTTTCCATTTCTGTAGTCCCATATGTTTAGGGCCGCGTCGTCGCCCGCACTCGCCACATGGAACTGTCTGGAACGGAAATAAGTTAGCAACTTAAAACTAAGCAAAGCTTGTACTATGGAAGTCAGATAACTGATAGAATACTTAAATACATTTTTTTTTGTATAAGACACCCAGACACAGAACAAACATTTAATTTTGTTTATATAACATTTTCCATCTCATTATACTGGCGAGCCATCTATACAACTTTTTTTTTTAATGTAAAAGTAATGAGACGAACGATGCGCTCTCCTCATGGTAAGAGATAACGCATGCCCATTGCAGCGATACACAGAACTTTGAGTACCAAGACAAAGTCCGGGGCATCGCTGCTTTGGTGCTCAAGACTTTCGATGGTTAGTCTCAACAGCCCTGTAATTTCGCTAGCTGCAGTACCCTTCAAACCAGAACACAGTTTACACACTACTGCTTGGCGGCAGAATATCTTGTACTGCGGTGGTACCTACATAGACGACGTCCTGCTAAGGAATTCTACCGCCATGTAAGTACAACAAGATTAGATAGAAAGATATAACTCTTTATTGTGCACATCATAAATAGAAAAGAGCACAGAGAACAAAGAACCTTATTAACTAGTGCCACAAGTGGCGGCCTTATCGCTAACAGCGATCTCTTCCAGGCAACCAAGAAAATAAAAATACGATAGAAAACCTAAGAAACAGACGGGAGATGTAACACTAATAAGAAAAAAATAAAACATAAAAAATAAATATCGTAGGACTAAACACACAGCGCCATCTGGCCCCAAACTAAGCAGAGCTTGTGTGATGGAAGTCAGATAACTAATAGAATACATAAATACTTTTTTTTTTTTTTGTAAATACATACTTATAATATATACAGAACACCCAGACACAGAACAAACATTTGTTTATTCACAAAATGTTTGCCCTGATTGGGAATCGAACCCACGCCCTACAGCTCTCAAGGCAGATATACTACCAACGAGCCAACGGGGCTGTCGTACTACATATAGTAAGTATATCAAAATAATCATATAATAATGTATTTAAATATAACGAAATATTTACATATATAAATATGTATACACTCATAATATATTTACTTGGTGGTAGATTTCCTTAGCAGGAGGTCGTCTATGTAGGTACCACCGCAGTACCAGATATTCTGCCGCCAAGCAGTAGTGTGCAAACATTACTGTGTTCCGGTTTGAAGAGTATTGCAGCTAGCGAAATTACTGGGCTGTTGAGACTAACCATCTAGTCTCAAAGTAATGAGCGCCAAAGCAGTGATGCCTTGGACTTTTTGTTACTCAAAGTTCTGTGTATCGCTGCAATGGTCATGGACAGGCGTTATCTCTTAACATCAGGAGAGCGCCTCGATCGTCTCATTACTTTTACATTAAAAAAAAAATGAAAAAAAAATATAATATATATTAGTAGGATTGTAAATAGAAATGTTGTTAATATTATGCTAGTAGTTTTAGAATACCTATTAGGATTGAAGTCTAGATCCCGGACGAGTTGTCGGTGCGCGTTGTCGATGCTCCAGGCGGGGGATGTGCACTCGGTGCGCGTGTCGTAGCACTTAATGTGCATGTCTTGTAGCACTGCGAACTGAGATAATGAACTTTATTCACTAAAATATACGGTATATTAAATAAAAAGTACTACGGTATTACGGTAAAAAAAGTATTTAAGTATTCTATCAGTTATCTGACTTCCATAGTACAAGCTTTGCTTAGTTTGGGGTCAGATGGCGCTGTGTGTAATGTCCTACGATATTTATTTCAGATGTCAGATAACTGATAGGATACATATTTTTCTTTTTGTGAATAATGTTTATAATACATACACAGAACACCCAGACACAGAACATACATTAGTTTATATCATAAAATGTTTATTCTGAATGGGAATCGAAACCACGCTCTTAAAGGAGATATACTACCAATGAGCCAACAGTATTGTCGAGCCCGTAAACGAGTCGAGCAACGTGTTTACAAAAATCTTTTCGGGTTAGCGCTTATCATCATAAAAAAACTAAACAAAAATGTGGTTTTCATGAAAAAAATACGAAAATTCACTCAAAAAAGCGCGACATATATATTGAAATTAAAAAAAGGTTTCACTCCTACAAAGTGATTAGATAGACTACGTTAAGTAACCCGAAGTATACACGCACCACCTGGATCTGATCACTAGAAAATTACCTAAACGTTAACCTGATTTAATGTAGCACCCATTATTTGTATTTAATATTGTTATCTGCGTTCCACTGACCTGTCCGTGCCCCTGGTGAGGGTTCCACTTGCCCCCGGCGAGGGTGCCGCGAGGAGCACGAGCCGCGCCGGCCGCAGCGCCCGACGTCACGTCGTGCACTCGGAGCGCGCCCGCACTGACCACGCCCACACGAGACGCGTCTGTCGGGTGCCACTCCGCACAACGGATCTCCTCGTCTGCCTTCTATACATATAATATAATACATCATTGTTATTATTTTTAAATACTTTTTTTTTTTAATGGTTGACAGGCTGGGTTTTTGACCACAGCTCACTTGATGTTAAGTGAAGGTGTGGTCGAAGATGGTAAAGCACACCTAGTCTGGAATGGAACTGGCTCTCAAGTGAGGCTGCCGGAACACACCGTTAGATGCTTGGCGGCAGATTTTCAACTTGAGGGTGGTAGCTAGCCAGCCGAGTACTAGAAAGTACCCTACCACCATGCTATGGTTTCCTCACGATGTTTTCCTTCACCGGCAGCTCAAGCTCATTGTTGGGGTTTGAACCCACGCCCTTCGGCATGCGAACTGACCGCGCTAACCACTGGGCTATCATCGCTATACTTACTATTTATGTTTTATTGTATTTAATAAAACTCATTTAATGACATATTTAAAATTTTGAAGTGACTTGTAACATTGGTGTTATCAATAAAATATTTGTATTTGTATTTATTTATTTATTAGTGTAACATCTCTCGTCTGTTTCTTATGTCATCTATCGTGTTTTTCTTTTCTTGGTTGCCTGGAAGAGATCGCTCTTAGCGATAAGGCCGCCACTTGTGGCACTATTTCATAAGGTTATTATGTTCTCTGTATTTTTTTCTGTTTATGGTGTGCACAATAAAGAGTTATATCTATCTAAATACGTAGCGATGATAGAATCCAAAGTCAGCCTCCACGCTACTCGTAGTTTAAATTTCAATCCCCCCATTATGTCATATCAGTTAATTTCCGCTTAAAAGTCGTTTCGGTTACAACAATGATGAGGGTTGCATTTAAAATTTATCTAACATGACGCCAATTTTTAAATATCTATCTGAAATATCACTTGTGGCACTAGTTCATAAGGTTCTTTTGTTTTCTGTACTTTTTTCTGTTCCTGGTGCGCACTATAAAGAGTTATATTATATCTATCTATCTAAATGTCTAAAACTAAATTACCACATAAACTTAAATAGCCGCAAGTATTTATATCCTCTTCTCGCTGCAGTGACCACTCGCTGTAAAATGAATTTCCGCAAAGTCACGATCAATCAATCAATTATTATTTTAATGTTACATCACCTCCGGTGTAATGGTCAGCAATACTTCTATATCTTCAGGATTGCGGCTCCGTATTGCACTGAGATCATCCAGATCCTTTGGAATCACCTGTAACACAGATCCAGCAGAAAACCTTAATAGAATGCAGTTTTGGCTATTTATTTATTTTTATAAGAAATAGGCTTACATTTGACCGCCATCTTTTTTTATTTAAATAGTAATGAGACGAGCTAGACACTCTCCTGTTGGTAAGAGGTAACGCCTGTTCATGACCACTGCAGCGATGCACATAACTTTGAGTAGCAAAGTCCAGGGCATCGCTGATTTGGCGCTCATTACTTTTGAGATGGTTAGTCTCAACAGCCCTGTAATTTCGCTAGCTGCAGTACCCTTCAAACTGGAACACAGTTATGTTTACACACTACTGCTGGGCGGCAGAATATCTGGTACTGCGGTGGTACTTATCTAGACAACCTCCTGCTAAGGAGCTCTACCACCAAGATCACACACATCTCACCTGAGGTGAAGGGATGATGCAGTGCATTTCACTGTCTAGCAGTCTGCACTACCACATTAATTATTGATTGTTTATTTATTGCATTCATGCCCTAGTATACTAAAGTAGTGGCAATTTTACTACAAGCTTTGTGTGACTCACTAGTTATTGTTAGCAAAGCGAATGCTTTTCCTGCGATGGCTTTTCCACAAGGATTTTTATCACTTATAATAAATACAGGACACCCAGACACAGAACAAACATTTGTTTATACCACGAAATGTTTGTCCTGGGTGGGAATCATTTCCACACTCTTCAACTCATGAAGCAGACATACTATCGACAAACCAACAGGGCAGTCTTTTTGTAAATACATACTTGTCTTATAATAGTACAGAACACCCAGATACAGAACAAACATCATCACATAAATGTTTGTCCTGGTGGGTGGGAATTAAACCCACACCCTACAGCTCTTCAAGCAGACATTCTACCAAATCTATGAAAGTAAAGAATACCTTTTAGAGTTTGGCTGGCTGACTTAACACCCTTAGTTTATGAACAGATAATTATATACAATGTGCTTGATTCGTATCTTCTAAATTTTATTTGTTTAATAAACATTATACTCACTTCGACAGTTGGCAGTTTTAATACTGACACACCCATTCGGCACTGTACAGTAGCAGCATCGTAAGAGTTGTGAGTTGTTACCAGTATGGCCGGGTCGTGCATGGAGCATCGAAGGTGCCATATTTCTCCAATGTTATGTTTAAACACCTTTGAAATAATACAACAAATAATTAGTATTAAACTAGACATTACTTTGATGTATTGTTAAGGTTTAGCTAGCATAAGCCATGAAAATTGACAGCCCTGTTGGCTCATTGGTAGCATGTCTGCTTCAAGAGCTGTAGGGCGTGGGTTCGATTCCCACCCAGGACAAGCATTTTGTGATATAAAACAAATGTTTGTTCTGTGTCTGGGTGTACTGTATGTATTATAAGTATGTATTTACAAAAAAAAAGTATTTAAGTATTTTATCAGTTATCTGATTCCCATAGTACAAGCTTTGCTTAGTTTGGGGTCAGATGGCGCTGTGTGTAATGCCCTACGATATTTATTTATTTTTATTTATAAATTGGTGACTTTATTACAAAACATTGAATTTATCTACTCAACCTGCACAATGATTACAATGCTGCGTCAATAAATAAATATCATAGGACATTACACACAGCGCTATCTGATCGCAAACTAAGTGAAGCTTGTACTATGGAAGTCAGAAGACAGTTTGTAAATGGATAGTGTCTAGCTAACATCATTTATAACAAAATGTATTGTATATCATTATTGGGTAGTTTATACAGTAATGTATGCAGATACAATTTGCTCACTACTTCGGCTCTTCAGTAGTCCAATACTTCTAATAATACGGCACCCTACACTCATGCTTTCTTCTTTCCTGCCTGCTTCCTACTTTTATTCCATGCTTGCTCACCAGCATTAGTATAACAATGTATCTGCTAAAGAATTATCGTATAATTAAATTAAAATTAAAATTAAATTAAATATCATAGGACATTACACACAGCGCCATCTGACCCCAAACTAAGCAGAGCTTGTGCTATGGAAGACAGATAACTGATAGAATACTTAAATACTTTTTTTTTTGTAAATACATACTTATAATACATACAGTACACCCAGACACAGAACAAACATCGATGTTAATCACACAAATGTTAGTCCAGAGTGGGAATAGAACCCACGCCCTTCAGCTCTCGAAGCAGACACACTACCAATGAACCAACAGGGCAGTCTTTGAAACACTAAGTTTTTAAACAAGGATTACATGTTGCAGAAAAGTAGACCTCAGTTAAGGATTACTTTAAGATTAGTTTATTGTAAGATATGTCACACAAATATAGGTACATAGATGTTTTCTATACAGTTTTTTATACAATCCAATAATCCGAAAATTAAAAATAATCTGACACTGTAATGTTAAAAGAAAAAAATGACAAGAAAAGATAACCCAACCAAATACAGAGAAATACTGGTTATCTTAGACAATGGAAATGGGAATAAATCTGGAAATTGGATTGTTGTGCTGGCTACGGCCTTAGAACTCGACTTAAAACACAAAAATAAATTATCATACTGTAGGTAGAATAAAATTTACCTTGGTGTGCAGAGCCCCAGTATCTTCTTCTAGTTCAACCACATGCACTTGGTTGGTGTTAGGTTTAAGGCTCTGTGTGCCAATGAGGAACCTTATAGCATCACCTTCAGCGTATTGAGGTGACAACGCTCGAGTCTGGAAATTTTCACTAATACTAAATGCCTAAAAGGAGACTTTTTTGTTTTACTAATTTTACTACTAATCTAGATTTCCTAGAATATCTTCTATGGAGAATAAATCAGCTACTTAGGTTCACAAGTTTAGGTAGTGGAAAGCTGTGAAAAAGTGAAAAGGAGCAAATTATAGTTATACGCTCATTAATGTTCTGTTTATAAGTTTCAGTTGGATATTATGTTCTTACTTGATGTTCAAGACCGTAAATTATAGAATTGCCGTCATCCATTTCAAAATCGTATTCGTAGAAAACTTATGACCTTTATTTTTGTTTAAAATTAAAATACAACTTTGCTTTGATGAACTTTGTGATTGTGATTGTAAATACTTTTTTTTTCATTGGTTTTGGCCTCGCGTTTTAGCATTTGCCAGTGTCAAGTATTTATATATTTTCAACTTTCACAAGTTAAATAAGTGTCCTCGTAGCTAAAGTTATAGTCAAAGTCCAGTCTTGGGCAAGTACAATCCGTGTCAGTCAAGTCCAGTCATGCTTTAGTAAAGTAGTGGCGACTTTACTATAAAGCTTCGACGGAGTTTTGCGAAGCAACACAAAAAATCATGTTTCACTACATTATATCATTTTCCCACACTCGCGCTTGTGATTCGGCACTTTATGAATAAAATACCACCATTTTTATGCATCAACATTCGACAAAACACTAGTTTTGGAAAAAAATACAACAGGGCGACACGACTTTTTCCGCTGTCCCGCCAAAACTTGGCAATGGCATTGATATTAAGAAATTTTATGATATTAGCGTTTTAGCATTTTTTTCTTTATTTTGGCATCACCCTTATCAGTGTTTTTGCCACAATAATTCAGATATTTCAAGTATCTCATAAAAAAATCCATCTATAATAAAATTATTATGTCTTTCTCAAAGTCAAAAGCTAAATAGAGTCAAAATAAGTTGTGTTAAAGTTATCACCATTAAAACATTTCAATTTTAAACATACTTTGTGGTACACCATATTTTTTTTCATCACAGTTTTCTTTGCAGGGCGTTGTATTCCTGAAACTCTTCGTCCTACTTCCTTAAAATCCTTCTATCCCTTGTTTTTACTCCTTTTATAAATACTTTATATAAATGTTTAGCAAAAAAAAAAGAGATTGTATAACTGTCGCCTCTTTAAATGGGCGTGAATCACTGGCAAATGCAAATTGTAACGTTAAAAACAAAGAAGAATAGAAATAACGTTAAAACTCAAAAACAAATCGATGCAGCAATATTATTTTCCGCATTCCCACCAAAACTCACAAGAAGATATTCTTTTAAAACATAGCCAATCTTTTATGACATTGCACGAATCTACATTAATTTGTAAATTTTGTTACAACCGCAAATACTAAAATTGCAGCCTTTTTCAGCGCTGTAACTTACACCGAAACTTAATTATGAAACCTTTTCGTATTATTACGGTATGCTTACAGTCGCGACTCACGACACGGCCTTGATATCAGTAAATTATTTTATCAGCTTACACAAGTCTGTACCTACTACTCAAATTACGCGAACTAATCCGATATTATCATCGAAAAGAAAAACAAATGATCGACGATCGCCTAAAGCTACAAATAAATTAATATTATAGTTTTGAAATGTGATACAGATCTGAAAAATGTGTGTTTGTATTGAAATTAATGTTGTTTCAATCCTGAGGTTCAATCGGAATCGACGAAGCGCTTACCAACCAGCGTCATTTGATTTTTATTCTAATAGATAGCTCCTACAGACAGATATGGATAGAATTTTATACTTTTTACACACACTGCCGCCGCTGGTCGCATGTAGGTATTTGACCAGTAGGTAGGTACGAGATAGCAATTTCGATTTACAACGTATGCATTTTATAGAAATGTCTGTACGACTAGCGGACGCCCCGCGGTTTCACCCGCGTAGTTCCCATTCCCGTGGGAATACAGGGATAAAAAGTAGCCTATGTCACTCGGGGATAGCGTAGCTTCCCAACGGTGGAATTTTTTAAATCGGTCCAGTAGTTTTTAAGTTTATTCGTTACATACAAAAATACAAACCTTTCCTCTTTATAATATTAGTAGAGTATTAGTATATATTATAATTTGAAATTTATTTAAATTCGTACCTAAGTACTAGAATAATTGTTTACGACGGTATTCGCCCCGGCTTTGCACGGAAAAATAAAACTCTATTAACAATAGATATAAATATAATAACCCCTGTCACTCAGTAATAATGTATTAAATAAAATAAAATAATTCAAATAGGTCCATTAGTTTCGGAGTCTGTTCAATATATTGGGGACTTATTTGTAGCTGTCAATTTGCTCTATAAAACGTCACTTTATCCTATTGTCAATAGTTTTCGCAGCGCATGCTAAATAATGATTTTTTGGTAAATTTTTCACAGCTTGGCTTACATAATTGAAGTTTCCATACGGATGCTTAACTGATTTTTAAATAAAATATAGCCTATGTCCCTCACGGATAATGTGGCATTCTAATAATGAAAGAATTATTAAGATCTGTCCAATAGTTTCGGAGCCTATTCAATACAAAAAAACAAACAAAAATCTAATCTTTCCTCTTTATAATTAGTATAGGTAGACTAGCGGACGCCTTGCGGTTTCACCCACGTAGTTCCCGTTCCCGTAGTAATACAGGGATAAAAAGTAGGTTATGTCACCCGGGGATAGTGTAGCTTCCCAACAGTGAAAGAATTTTTGAAATCGGTCCAGTAGTTTCAGAGCCTATTCTATACAAACAAACAAACAAACACACAACGAAATCATTTCTCTTTATAATAGTATAGATAGATAGATATGCTTGCGTTACCAACTTTAACCAACTTTGGCTTTCAAAACGTTGTCGTACTAAAGTACCTATATCAGCTTTAAATATGACATGTTCGGGGGTTAGTCATAGCGGATATGATATGGCGCCGGATCTGAGATACGACAGCCGCCGTGGGAACATCCTAGCGATTACCTACCTACACCATAAAAACAGTGGCGTAACAATAGGGTGGCAGAACGGACAAAATACCACGGGGCCCGGTTGGTCCTTAATTTTATAATTACAATTAAATTATACTCGTTTCGAACATTTCACACTTAACCTTTTTTGTCGCACTGGACACTACAGCGACAACTTTCTACATATTATTATTGTTATTTTTCATTTTTGTTTTCTAATCTTCTATTTGTAGTGTTTTTTTTTGTCGTTGTAGTATTGTGTGTGTTAAAATAAATGTTTTCTTTCTTTCTTTCGTGCCGGGCACGTACCATGTAATAAGTTTTCAACCCGTAATTATTAATTCAACCTGTTTAATATGTTTTCGTGACAATACACAGTAGAAGTAATTCTATGGCGAGTCATCAACAACAGTGGCGGCCTTAGGGGTGGCAAGCAGGGCAACCGCCCGGGGCCTCGCTCTTGCAGGGGCCTCGCGTCCTCGTAGAAAAAAGTATTTACCATATATACATATATGGTAAAGACTTTGTATTGACTTTGTGTATCTCGCGCCTCGCACTTAACAAACCCCCCCTGAACGCACGGTTTTATTATTAGTGCAAGCATGTTACGGCCACTCGAGCAGTAAAACGGATCAAAGAAAAAGGGCCTTCTGATCTGATCTGATCTGTTGCCCCGGGCCTCGCAACAGCTAAGGCCGCCGCTGATCAACAAGACAATAATATACAAGAATGGCCAAATTGATTAGAAATTAAACAATAAATAAACAACCAGCCGATTGAATCGCCCACTAACCCGCCCCCTGACACTTCAACAATATAACACATCAATTACTAATTTATTATTTCATGTAAATAGGATCGTCATTTGAAACAACAACTGATAAACACTATGACATCACACTAAATATGCTCTAATCACCTAAATATACGGGATTACGCGGAACGGTTTACCGAGCGTCGCTTATTATAATTGTGAACAACTTTTACTATGGGAAGTAACCCTGAAATCGCAAAAGAAATTTAGCTGTTTCATAGAAAAGTGTCTTTGATCTCTGCAACAGGTAATTTTAACTAACTTTAGGGTTGAACCTATATACAATAACTTTTACTATGGGACCAACCCTGAAATCACGAAAAGTATGTAGCCTAGAAAAATGTTTTTGACCTGGTAATGGAATCTTAATGGTAACACAGAAGAAGTTTCATTTCTTTCTGAACTCAATTCTAAAGTCAACGCGGACGAAGTCGCGAGCGCAACCTAGAAATATTTAATCTCTTTTCTTTTTTTTACTATGAAATGACAACTGAATTATTATAGATGAATTAAATTATTGAATTAGATGAGTTGAATTATTGTATAGGTACGTATGAGTTTAATAATTATAAATGAATTGAATTATTATAAACTAGCGGGACGTCCCGGCTTCGCACCGGTGGGCAAATTTTTTTTTAATTTGTGGCTAAATATAAAAAAAGAGTCTGATCGATATTATTTTTAACATCGAGTTTTTTAAGTTCAAAACAAGGTGTGTACTCTGCTCTGCAGTTGAGATGAACGAAATGAGCGCTCGGATTGCATCATATCCGTAGTAGGTACATATCCAGGGCAGCGTTGATTTTATAAAGTGTCTCGCTGCTGGGCGCATGCCTCCTCTGATTTTTTTTAATGGTTGAGAGGCTAGGTGTTTGACCACAGCTCACCTGATGTTAAGTGAAGGTGTAGTCGAAGATGGTAAAGCACACCTAGCCTGGAATGGAACTGGCTCTCGTGTGAGGCTGCCGGAACTCACCGTTAGATGCTTGGCGGCTTATTATAAAAACATCTCATTGATTTTACTTGGTTGTAGATCTCCTTAGCAGGAGGTCGTGTAGGTGTGTACCACCGCAGTACCAGATATTTTACCGCCAAGCAGTAGTATGTAAGCATTACTGTGTTTCGCTTTGAAAGGTACTTACAGCTAGCGAAATAACATTGCTGTTGAGACTAACGATCTAATGTCGCAAAGTAATGAGCGCAAAATCAGTTTTGTTGTTCAATGTTCTGTGTATCGCTGCAATAGTCATGGACTTGCGTTATCTCTTACCATCAGGAGAGCGTCTCGTTCGTCTCATTAATTTTTATGGAATGTACTGCCCGAGTGGGTGTCTCCTGATAGATACAATCTGGGTGCCTTCAAGTCGCGAGTGAATCGGTTTCTTTTAGGCGAGCGTGCTCCACCGTAGACCGCATCTTCGCAGTAATAAAAAAAAACATAAAATAAAAAATCCACTTTCATTGTTCGAACGGCTAAAGCGTGGAATACGCCACCCGAGTGGGTGTCTCCTGATAGATACAATCTGGGTGTCTTCAAGTCGAAAGTGAATTGATATATTCTACATCTTCACGATGGGGATTAAACGCAAGTCTATTCACCATTAAAAAAGTACATAGCCCACCACGCTGGCCAAGTGCGCGTTGACAACCTTCACACATATTCGAGAACATTAAAAACGCGCAGGTTTCTTTACGATCTATTGACAGAAAGAAAAAAAGAAAAAGATTTTATTTTGTAACAAATACAAAAAAACAGTTACAAAATAGGGGCTCACCTCAGAATAAGCGTAGCTTTTTCTTCACTGTTTGAGGCTAGCGGAACACAGAACTTGGATAATGTGCGTGCCGTGGAATTTGAGCCCAGGTGCTGTAGACTGGCAGACGGACGGTCTACCAACTAAGCTGTCCAAGTTTTTACACAGTATTAATTAATTAGTTAACAAATGGATGCGATGAAAATGATTAATGATGTTATTTTAAAAGTTTCTTCCTTTAATCGCCTTAGATTTAGTGATGATAGCTCAGTGGTTAGCGTGGTCGGTTCACATGCCGAAGGGTGTGAGTTCAAACCCTAGAAATTTTAGAGATCTGTGGTTCAATGAGCTTGAGCTGTCGGTGAAAGAAAACATCGTAAGGAAACCATAGTATGGCGGTAGGGTATTTTCTTGTCCTCGGTTGGCTAACCAACCCTCAAGTTGAAAATCTGTCGTCAAGCTAACCTAACGGTGTGTTTCGGCAGGATCACTTGAAAGCCAATTGTATTCCAGGCTAGGTGTGATTACCATCTTCGACCACCGTCACTTAATATCAAGTGAGCTGTGGTCTAACACAGCCTGTCATCCATAAAAAAAGATAAGACAATAGTTAGAATTTAATTCATTTTATCGGTATATTCTATGCAAGCGTGCTCCATCTTAGACCGCATCATCACTTAACATGAGATGCTTATTTCTTATTAAAAAAATACAGGTTTTTAAATACAAGACAATTAGATTCTTTAAAAACTTTTTAGACTGAAAAATAGCAAAGTTCCTGTAACGAAACCCTAACAAAACATCTAGATAAATTAAGCTCCTCCCACGCAAATTGCTCAAAACAATTTTCTGGCGTTCAAAACTTAAAATATTATCCCGATTTCAATTTTTGCGTGGGCTTACCCCATAAAAGACCCATAAAAATACCTCCCTAAGCTAGTTCTTGACGTCGTCGTGGGCCCATTAAAAAACTTATTTGTTTTCCTCCGGGAATTCCATTCCATTTTTAAATTTGACGTAGGCTTCTCGGCATCAAAGGCCGCCGTGAAAAAAAATAAAAACATAATCGGAGTTAGCAACAGTCCGCTCGTTAAAACGAACATTGGAAAAATGCGAATCCTAAATTTAACTCACATTCCAAAGAGAATAAGAATTTTGTAGTCGTAAAAAGCACATCAAGTTATGTCGGGCCTTTGAAGCGGCACGTCCCCGCGTGCATGCGAATGCAATCTCTATACTAAACGAACTTCGCGGTCCGTTTGGCGGGAACCAAGATTCTGTTTCTAATTTTAAAATGTCGATAAGACGGGCTTTTAAGATGTCACCAAAGAGGAAACCGCAAAAAGGATATAACAGTTGCCATGGTTGCCATCCTCTGAGCTTCGACGTAGTATTATTATAATCTGTTCTGTGCTTGGACTGAAAGTCAAGACATAAAATATTATGAATTGAATATTAAGTTGGCTAAGTTGACTTACTTTAGGAATAACTAGATAATATGATTGTATATTTAAAATAAATAAATGTTACAGGTTACAACACATATTAAATGTTTAATTTCGTAAATTTTGTTTTTGTAAAAAAGCTTCTTATGGTGACATAATATTTTGCCTCGTTATAAGTATGTATTTCATGGATTCCCCGTGATATTAGAATAAATAATTAGTTTTCTGTAATGTTCTCGTGCTAATAGTTTGTTAGATAGGTTATCTGGTGAAATATAAATAAGAGGAAGTAATCATAACGTAAAATACGATAAATAGCGTAAATATACACACGGAATTATACATACTTGCAACCGTATTCGTCTATAAGAATAAGATCTTTATAGCAAAATTGATCCTTAATCACAATGAGGCAGTGGCCAAAAAAAATTAGGATCATAGACAGAAACATAGATAAAAAATGTGTCGAAATAGAAGCGTAAAAACGAGTGTCATTAATTATAATAAATGGCATATTACTATTTGAGGTAGTGACTGTAACCCAGTCTACATGTAGTTTACATTTAGTTTAAGTCTCTTAGGTTGTTTGTAGTTTTGTTGTAGTGTCTAGTGATCCTTAAATAAATGCTTTTCTTCTTTTCTTTTTAAATTCCACGTCGGTGTTCGCGTGAATCGTTGGTTGTTTTTTCAGTTCGCTTGTTAGTAGAGAATTAAAATAAAATACCTATATCTTTGGTAGTTTTATATAAAAACCAAAGAGGAAAGCTTATTTGTGTAAACGGGTTGTAATAGTCATAGATATAGACAGTTTATTGCATGTAGTTGTCTCAGGGGCTTGTACATGACCCCTCTGCATATTATCATCTCTGAAATAAAGACGCTGCGTTGCTTCCAATAAAGGATGCGTGTTATGTGCTAAAGTTTTTGGTAATTTACTTTTTTTTTTAATATGGTATAGGTTCGTGCTTTTTGGCAAATCGGAGTACGTAAGAACACGTGTAATAATTCCAATGAAGAAATTGAATGGTCACACCATTAAATTTCTTCAGTAATTCATCTTCAGTAGGTAATAAATACGCACCGAGCTTGTGTGGCAGAATATCATCAAGTGATCTTTCGAGAGTTTGGGCTCAGCTTCTAGCTGTGGGATTACAAAGTCATAAAAACTTAATAATGCCATATATTCCGATATTTCAAGCTCGTTTATTAGTCAAGTAAAACATCAGTCTAATACCTACTGTTCCATAAGGTCTCATTTAGCAAAGCAAAAATATGGTGCTTGCACAAGTTCGTACATCGCAAACGTTAGTTTTTTAGTCTTTTCTTATATTCTCTAAAAGAGTAAAATGAAATCCAATTGTTTTACGAAGTTCTAAAGAGGTATAAAAACTTATTCATTCATATATTTTTCAGTTAAAAGGTCTCCGAAAAGTTTAGTTTCATCTTTGATTTACTAAATTACCTTTTAATTTAACGAAGTTCTTAAATATATTTTTTTTTAATTTATGGTTTTTATTCAGTTCAAAATTTATGATTAAGGTGGTTCGATTTCCATACAAATAATTTTTTGCCATTTATGGACAAATGGAGCATAATTTTACAGTGAAATCACTGCTACTGGCATTTATTTTGGTCTTTATTTGCGGTAACTCCCAACTTCTTGAATAAAACAGTAGATAATTAGCATAAAACTACTGTTTCATTAAAAATCATAATTTCATAAAAAACTTCAACTTTTCCAGCTTCATTTTAGACTTACATACTTATAGCGTATAATACAAATGTAAAAGTGATGAGACGAACGATTCGCTCTCCTGATAGTAAGAGATAACTCATGTCCATGACCATTGCAGCAGTACACAAAACTTCGAGTACCAAAACAAAGTCCGGGGCATCGCTGCTTTGGCGCTCATTACTTTGAGACTGTCGATGGTTAGTCCCAACAACCCAGTAATTGATTAGGTACTTGAAATAAGTTATGACGACAAATAGATAACGTCATTAAAGTATCAATGCACAACGTTACGTCTACAGTTCAAATCGCGACTTGACATAATTTCATGTCGAATGTGAGCTTTCCGCCATCGCGAGAATGGTCGTAGGTTAAAAAAATTGACACGAGAAACGGTAAACATAAGCTTGCGTGGGAGTATATCAGTTGAAATGTAAGCGTTCGGACATCAGTCTAGTAGCGCACGTCGCGAGCGCTGGTCGCTTGACCCTCTTCAAAAACTTATTTTTGTGTTGTGCACGAGAAGTGAGTGAGATGAAGTGGACCACGGTTGCCGGTATTCTGTTGTACCTGTCCAGATGCAACGCGGGCGGTGAGTTTCGAACTACCCTCTTTCAACAAGAACAACTTATGCGCAGTTCGCTAAAAAAAAATTAAACTCGCGTCTTTTACGAATAGAATAATAATTAAAGCTCGATTTTTTTATCAGGTCTTTTTTGAAATATCTAAATTGATGCTTGATACACGCATCATCGTAATGGCGGGCAGTTAAAAATTTCGATTTTGTCTATACAGTTTTTGAGAGCTGAAATGTATGATATACTTTTATGTACAGTGCAATTTTAGTGTGTAAACATTACTGTATTTGAAGGGTACTGCAGCTAGCGAACCCGCTGTTTTTCCGTTCACTTCTTCTAATCTATGCAACGGATTTTAATACGGTTTTCATTTACTTATTTTTTAACCGACTCAAAAAAGGAGGAGGTTCTCAATTCGACTGTATTTTTTTAAATATCTATTACGCGATAATTCCGCCAGTTATGAATCGATTTTGACGATTCTTTTTTTGCTAGTGGTCCCACATAAATTTTATCGAATCGATCGAGGGGTTTTTAAAAATCAACAAAAATCTAAAAATTGTATACGTCGATGATACTTTCGTTTACTCCGAAACCTCGCTGGTTCATTGGAGCAGTGCGTTTAGTTGGACGAAGGGTCATGGAGTCGCTTTTTTAAAGTTAAAAATTTTGGTATACATTATTCAGTTATTACTAGGTACATAAACTGAAAAAATGCATGGAAAGTAGGACAGCCATTGGTGGAGGTAAAGGGGAATTCCTTTCATTCTTTCGACTATCGTTTTTAACTACTTAATTTTAATTTTTAGTAATAAATTACCTGCGCCCGCGGTGTTACCCGCGGAAAAAAATCGAGACAAAAAGTAGCCTATATGTGTTAAGCCAAGGTGTCAGCTATCTCCATACCAAATATCATCAAAATTGGTCCAGCCGTTTCAGCGTGAAAAAGTAACAAACATAAAAACACATGCATATACTCGCAAAAACGAGTGAACGGATTTGTATGAAATTTGGTACACATAATTTATTAACTGCCTCAAACTAAGCAGAGCTTGTGTGATGGAAGTCAGATAACTGATAGACTACATAAATACTTTTTTTTTTGTAAATACATGCTTATAATAAATACAGAACACCCAGACACAGAACAAACATTTGTTTATTCACAAAATGTTTGCCGTTAGTGGGAACCGAACCCACGCCCTACAGCTCTCAAGGCAGATATACTACCAATGACCCAACGGGGCTGTCAACTTCAACTTCAACAACTTATCTTTCGACAAAAGCCTCCTCTAAGGATTTCCATTTATTTCTGTCCTTTTCTGTATGTAGCCATTCTGATCCAGCCACTTGCTTCAGATCGTCTTCCCATCGCTTTGGCTATCTTCCTCTTATGGCTAATAAATAATCTGATTCCTGTATTGGCCTTTTTAAGTCTTCAGAAACAAATATATCCGCCTGTCCATAGAAAAACACTTCAAAGTCCGAAATATTCACGTGCGAAGACAAATTCGCACCATTAAAATATACCTACAGCCCCTGAGCAGAATTACAAGAAGATAAGGTCAAATCAGTCTATTTAGAGAAACGGTTATCTTTCGCAATTATTTATTGGCCGATTGATACGAGATGGTCTAAAATTAACTGGCGGCGCCTACATTGTTATATAGAGTTTATAAATAGCCATTTTGTTGCTAAAACGGTCCAGACTAGTGATTAAATTGCTACAACAAGTTCAATTAACTATCATGTTTGTGAGAATTGTCGGATGGGAATTTCTGTGTCAATTGTCATTTCTAGGAATAACACTTTTTGATTGTATATCTCCCCGAGCGTAGAATTCAATTTAAACAACTTTTAACCGACTTCAAAATTGTAGAATGTATTTAGATCGGTTGATAGATAAATAGATAGAACTTTTTTTCATGTAAAAAGTAATGAGACGAATGAGACGTTCTCCTGATGGTAAGAGATAACGCCTGACCATAACAATTGCAGCGATACACGTAACAAAACAAAGTTCAAGGCATCACTGCTTTGGCGCTCATTACTTTGAGACTTTCGATGGTTAGTCTCAACAGCCCGGTAATTTCGCTAGCTGCAGTTGGTTGGTTGGTGCTTGGTGGTAGATGTCCTTAGCAGGAGGTCGTCTAGGTAGGTACCACCGCAGTACCAGTTATTCTGCCGCTAAGCAGTGTGTTAACATTACTGTGTTCCTGTTTGAAGGGTACTGCAGTTAGCGTAATTACAGGGCTGTTGAGTCTAACCATCTAATGTCTCAAAGTAATTGAATGCGATGCCCTAGACCTTTTTTTGTAATCAAGGTTCTGCGTATCGCTATAATTTTTCACAACTTGGGTTACATTATTGAAGTTTCCTTACGGATCCCTTATTGTTTTTTTTTATCTATGTATTTTTATTTATTTATACTCATACTCATTTATTTATAACGAACAATTACAAGTCACAAACATTAAATAACACAATTAAAATAATCAAACAATCAAAAATAATAAAATTAAATTCGCAAATAAATTAATTAATTTAATTGGAATTAGGTACAAAAATAAATAAATTGGCTTACATTTTAACTAGTCTACTCTATTTCATAAAATACAAAACAGAATGCAGTAATATTCGTAACAATAAATACAAATACACAATTTTATAGATCTGTATCGCATTCCAAAACTATGCATGTCTAGGTGCATGACAATTACATATATAAAAGGTCGCTAGATAATAATTAGGATTTAAGAAATGATAATTATAAATTAAATTAAATAATAATAATTAATTGGCCAAAAATATATAAAATGTCATAACTAAATCAAATTAAAATCTAAGATAATTTTAATCTGTCTTTAAAATTGGTATACTGACTTTAGTGAAAAATGTCGATGTGTTTGCTGGAGACGAGGATTTCATTGTATTGGCGACCCATTCTGACAATAGGGTTATAGTAATATGTGTTGTTGGAAAAAAATATAGCCTATGTCCATCACGGATAATGTAGCATTCTAATAATGAAAGAATTATTAAGATCGCCAAGATCGGTCCGGTAGTTTCGGAGCCTATTCAATACAAACAAATAATCAAATCTTTCCTCTTTATAATTGTACATAGATAGATAGATGAAACTGCAGTCCGTGTCATTTCATTTAAATGTTTGAGTATTTCTTGAAATTGCGCGTTAGACGTCATAAGAAACATAGTAGGTACATTGGTAAATCAAAGAGGCAGACATGTTAATTTTCCTTAGCGCCAGTGTTCAACGACACTCAATTGAGATCAATGTAGCTTTCATTTGTTTCAACTGGCTGCCAATAAAATGTATTTTTTCATGTGCTTTTTGATTGGACTCGGGTCGATTCGACGGTCATGAGAATTGCGAATTTAGGAAGTCGATTGTACCTAGGCGTGTTTTTTAATGGTTTACAGATTAGATGTTTGATCACAGCTCAGTGACGATGTGGTCAAAGATGGTAAAGCACACCTAGCCTGGAATGGAACTGGCTCTCAAGTGAGGCTGCCGGAACACACCGTTAGTGGTTTTGGCGGCAGATTTTCAACTGGTAGCTAGCCAGCCGAGTATTAAAGTACCCTACCATGCTATGGTTTCCTCACGATGTTTTCCTTCACCGGCAGCTCAAGCTCATTGTTGGGTCAAGGTTGTATCAGTTATCTGTTTGCTATAGTATAAACTTAGCATCGTTTTTAACTAGATGGTGTGTAAAAAAGTCCTATGATATTTATTTATTAATTTATCTTGAATCGTAAGTGTCGTGGCGTGCTAGAAAACTCATCCGGGTATGCAATAAATCTATTATAACATGTATTACTTGCTAACAAGGAAAATAGTTGCGATTCTGATAAAACAACAATAGTAAAACGTAATTGTACAACTATTGTTCAGCAGTTGGTATGTTAACTATACTTAACTTGAGCTGCAGTCGTCATTTAACATCTTTGTGACCTTAGCCGACCTTACTTAAGGTGGTTCGATTTCCATACAAATAATTTTTTCCATTTATGAACAAATGGAGCATAATTTTACAGTGAAATCACAGCTACTGGAATTTATTTTGGTCTTTATTTGCGGTAAATGAAAACAGTAGATTATTAGCAGAAAATCAAATTTATGAATGAATTTACGATTTATTGTTTTATTCAAGCAATTGTGATTTACCGCAAATAAAGACCAAAAAAAATTCCAGTAGCTGTGATTTCACTGTAAAATTATGCTCCATTTGTCCATAAATGGCAAAAAAAATGTTTGTATGGAAATCGAACCACCTTAAGAGTTTCTAGTCATATGAAATGATAGCAGCATTTTTTTTAATGTAGAAGTAATGAGACGAACGAGACTCTCTCTTGATGGTAAGAGATAACTCCTCTCCACTACCATTGCAACGATACACAGAATAGTAAAACAAAGTCTAGGGCATCGCTGCTTTGGCGCTCATTAATTTAATTGAGTTTGATTGCTCTTTATTGTACGTACAATACAGAAGAAATAAACTTAATCTTCGACTTCGACTATCGATAGCTAATATTAATAACTCTATTAAGCGTAAATAAACTAAATATATACCTTGAATCTTAGCGATACACAGAACTTTGAGTAGCAAAACTAAGTCTTGGGCTTTGGCGCTCATTACTTTGGGACTTTCTAAAGTTAGTCACAACAGCCCTGTAATTTCGCTAGCTGCAATACCCTTCAAACCGGAACACGGGAATGTTCATACACTACTGCTTAGGGGCAGAATATCTGGTACTGCGGTGGCACATACCTGGACGACCTACTGCTAAGGAAATTTACCACCAAGTAAAAGTAGTAGCAAGTAGTTTTTTGACTCAGTGGCGTTGGCAACGCAACCTTATGATCCAGAGGTCTTGGTTTTGATTCTCGGTCACGCCTTTTTATCGTTTGACGTTTTCCTAGCAAAAACAAAGCAATTCTTGTACTATAAGGACCAAATAATTGTTAGAATACTTATTCTAAGGAATCCTATTAACATAAACAAAAATGTCTTTTTCTATTGTATTTGATAATTATCTTTGGTGTGAACAATGAAGAGTGTTTTTTCGAGTGTTTATGTATAAAAATAGTAGGTACAAGCACCAGTGTAGGAAAGTGATATCATGTGGTGAAACATGATTTTCGTGTTCCTTCCAAAACTCCATCGAAGCTTATAGTGAAGTCGCCACTACTTTACTAAAGCATGACTGGATTTGACCAAGACTGAACTTTGACAACTCTTTAACTAATGAAACTTAATATAATCAAAACACTTGACATTGGCATATGCACAAAATGCGACGCTAAAATCAAAAAAGAAGAAATTAAAATCAAAAGGTATAGTGAAGTGGCCACTACTTAACTAAAGCATGACTGGATTTGACTGACATGGACTGGATTTGACCAAGACTGAACTTTGACTACTTTTTAACTAATTAAACTTGAAATATTCAAAACATTTGACACGTGTATTGTAAATTCGCATGCCAATTATAGTAAGATGTGCTGTACTAGTATAATATATTTAAGATCAAAAATGTAATCACATCTTGAGCGAATAAAAAACTTGAACATGGCAAATGCACAAAATGCGACGCCAAAATCAAAGAAGAAGAAGAAATTAAAAGAATTAAAATCAATCACTTTAATTTGTTGTTAATAAAAAAATCATTGCCGATTGATGACATCTTTCATTTAAAATTAAAAGATTATTGGGATATCACAAAATGAACAATGAACAAATTTATTCGATAATGATGAAGTTTAACCGTTGTATTGGCGTCCGAGCGACTGCCGCGTCACGTATTATCTGAGGTCAGAGTTCTTATTCATTCATGCATCGTGCGCCCCTTATCTATGTGATGTCACCAAACACGAGTAACACGATCGCTTTTCTACGAACCTGTTAGATAGGCAAATTGTTTAGCTGCCCTCGATACAGAACCATACGCACGTTAGTCCAGGGTTTTTAACCTGATATAGGATGCACACTGCGCGTTGAATTTTCATTCCTATCATTAGGAATTGTATTTACTTTCAAAAGCCACCATGTTGTATTTGTTAACACATGGGGGTTGTGACTAACTATCTAAGTAATGAGCAACCAATATAGTATTAGAGAGGGTAATATTTTAATAAAAGAAAACGTCTATGATCAGTTTCAGTATTGTATTTCAATAAAATAATCAATTCCCGCTATTTACACAGCACCAGGTATATAGGGGTTCACTCACATCGTAACCGGCATTGATATATTCGAAACATTTTACAGAATTTGTACAGTACCTCAAGTAAGCTGTTCCAACACACGTCCCAAAACACTCTCTTTCCAATCGCCGCGTCTTAAAATCCTCTGATATTGTCCAGAAAGCCAAAAAGAATCTCCGCCTTACCGTTCGGGTCGAGTCGAAGATTCTTTATGCCCTTTTTGTGTTGCCAGTCAAAGGAAAAGTACCCACTTTCATAGTTTATTGTAGAAAATATCTATCAATAGCAACCCTGGGTTTTGTTTTGCTACTCAAAGTTAGCTTACCATCAGGAGAGTGTCTCGGTAGTCTCATCCCACTAATTTATATGTCTACGTATTGATACGTGACGGTCCTGCTCTACGAATTTAAACTAACCATGATAGGTACTCCATGATATTCCCATCTACAGTTACTGCTAGCCAGATAAATTCTATACACTTATACGTAAGTTGTAGGCATTAGGATATCAGATCCCTTCGGTCGGTACCGTTAGTTGCCCCGGTTACGAGCCAGTCGTGTTGCTTAGTGCTCCAAGGAGTGTGCGACCGGACGGCTAACTACCAGTGCTCCGGCAGGCCCACTTGGAGCCAGTTTCCAATCGAACATTTACTTGCAGATTTTAAACACTTTTTAAGGTTGACTTGCAATGTAAATGAATATATACATATATGTAACTTATAATTGACAGCCCTGTTGGTTCGTTGGTAGTATATCTGCTCCAAGAGCTGAAGGGCGTGGGTTCGATTTCCACCCAGGACAAACATTTTGTGATATAAACAAATGTTTGTTCTGTGTCTGGGTGTACTGTATGTATTGTAAGTATGTATTTACAAAAAAAAAGTATTTAAGTATTCTATCAGTTATCTGTCTTCCATAGCACAAACTTTGCTGACCCCAAACTTTGGGGTTACCCTACCACCCACCCTATGATATCCTCACGACGGCAGGTTAAGCTTGAACGTACGCCCTTCTGCGTTTGAACCGACCGCGCTAACCACTGAGCTATCATTGCTACATTCTAATAGTATTGTGAACTAGCTGCACCACGCAGTGTTACCCGCTACATGTTTTCGGGATACAAAGTCGAATGTATGGTGGTAGGGTACTTTCTAGTACTCGGCTGGCTAGCTACTACTCTCACGTTGAAAATCTGCCGCCAAGCATCTATCGGTGTGTTCCGGCAGCCTCACTTGAGAGTCAATTCCATTCCAGGCTAGGTGTGCTTTACCATCTTCGACCACACCTTCATTTAACATCAGGTGACCTGTGGTCAAACACCTGGCCTGCCAACAATTAAAAATGTTAATCCAGGGAGTCTGCTACCTCCATACCAAATTTCATTCAAATCCGTTGAGTAGATATTTTTAAATAGGAATGGAAAAATGCTGCTATCATATCGGCAAAGCGCATTTGTATACAAAAGAAGTTATAAAACTACCTCAACTTAAAAAAAAAAACTGATTGTTGCTCAGGATTGTTGGTATTTTGTTTTTGTTTTCTGTTTTCTCTTCCCTTTGTAATGTTTTGTGTACTTGTCTTCAATTATTTAATTACGCCTGCACACTATGCTTAATGACATAATAAACTTACTAAACTTTGTGATCTCAGTAAGTAAATTACTTGTAGCTTTTATGAGATTAAATAAATAAATAAATATCGTAGGACTGTACACACAGCGCCATCTGGCCCCAAACTAAGCAGAGCTTGTGAGATGGAAGTCAGATAACTGATAGAATACATAAATACTTTTTTTTAGTGAAAACGTACTTATCGCATCTTACGTATCGCGTACCCGCTTCCATTCGAGATGCACCTTCCATCGCGTGCTTCAGAAGCAAATTAAGATCTTGGCTTCAAGAGACCTTGTTTTATGACTTTGACGATTATTTAAAAATAAAAAATTATTGAATTACTACTAAGTAATTATAATATTTTTGTTTTTATGGACATTTAACTATATTTACATAATTATTTTATATTTGACATATTACTTCATTGACATTTTCATTTTTCATTGTTTTGACATATGTAATGATTATGATATTTTAAAATATGAATGGAAAAATGACCTGTAACTTTGGTGTTATTAATAAATGATTTGTATTTGTATTTTGTATTTGTACTTATAATACATAAAGAACAAATGATTCTTAAACCGTAAAATGACCTGTAACTATGGTGCTATTTGTAGTTTTTGTGTGAAAGTGTAACAAACATCCATCCATAAATACTCACAAACTTTCACGTTTATAATATTAGTAGCATATAATATAGTAAAATGATTGAATGTCGCGAAATTAAAGAACCTATAATACTTGATCAACCAGTGGTGGAGGGCGTTACCCCCGCCTCACTGCCAAAACATCGTCTCACAGCACCAGTAGCCGGGGTCAGGTATCACACGGGGTCAGGTCAAAATCTCGTTTTCTAAAATTAGCTGCGCGACACTAGCAAACCGCTAACTAAACATTAGCTTCGCATGTACTAAGTCGAAAGGTCATTGTTCCCATCTTCATGGACAATTTCTGCTACGGAAACAATTCAAAGTCGTGAAATAGAATCGGCCGTATTTATTTTCATTCAAAACTAGCGTGCGTACAATCCATACCAAATTGGTCCAGTTTTTTGAGCGTGAGAAGTAACAAACATACAAACGCACTCACAAATTTTCGCCTTTATAATATTAGTATGATAAGTACTATATTTTAATGATAAAAACAAATTTTTATTAATGGTTTTTTTCAACTAATACTTTAAATAATATATGTACCTACTAACTGAATTATTATGAATGTGGAGTATTTTTTTTACAGATAACTCTTTATTGTTCACACTATAAAATATAAAATATTGACAACAGAAACAGAAACAACTGGCAGTGTTATCGCATAAAGCGATCTCTTCCAGGCAACAAACAACTTACATTATTATCTTGGTGGTAGGTATCCTTAGCAGGAAGTTGCCTTGGTAGGTACCACCGCGGTACCAGATATTCTGCCACTAAGCAGTAGTGTGTAAACATTACCGTGTTCCGGTTTGAAGGGTGTGTTCCGGTTTGAAGGGTACCGCAGCTAGCGAAATTACTGGGCTGTTTAGACTAACCATCGAAAGTCTCAAAGTAATGAGCGCTAAAACAGCGATGCTCCGGACTTTGTTTTGGTACTCAAAGTTCTGTGTATCGCTGCAATGGTCATGGGCATGCGTTATCTCTTACCATCAGGAGAGCGCATCGTTCGTCTCATTACATTTACATTAAAAAAACCCAGCCAAGTGCGAGTCAGACGCGCACGAAGGGTTCCGTACCATTATCTGTAAAAAACGGCAAAAAAATCACGTAGGTTGTATGGGAGCCCCCCCCTTAAATGTTTATTTTATTTTATTTTTAGTATTTGTTGTTATAGCGGCAGTAGTTATACATCATCTGTGAAAAATTTCAACTGTCTAGCTATCACCGTTCTTGAGATACAACCTGGTGACAGACGGACGGACGGACGGACACCGAAGTCTCAGTAATAGGGTTCCGTTTTTACCCTTTGGGTACGGAACCCTAAAAAGGCTAGATTAAATAAATAAATAAATGTATGACACTATTATTGTATACTACTTTTTCGACCTACAATTATTATTGCAATAAATATCTTTAATAATGCTAGTGAAACTGCGGGGCATTACGATTCGCGAGAAGACCAATACCATCTGTATGTACCTGTCTACTTCTTTATTAAACGTATATTGTAAAGCGTGATTTCAACTCATTAGCATTTTATACAGTTGGATATTCAAGACCTAGGTTATCTATAGTTTTCCTGCTCAGATAATCATCAGACAACGCTATTTATGGATATATCAACCGGGCAAGATCACTAACATGACATTTGACTTTTATGTGCAGTAAAAAAGTCTAAACAGCTTACGAATTCGGACTTTATGTCGCATACATTTCGGAGTGTACTGTGCAGTTATGTAGCTTGTTCTAGACGGGCTTTGGATCGTTATTTTGTTTGGCTCAACTATGGCTGACTTTCATGTAATGCCTCCATTGGATTAATCTTCATTTTTCTTCCACAATTTTTTTTAAACTTGTTGCAGAAAATACGTTTCGTTTATTTATTATTTCAGCTTATTTTAGCTGTAGTAAGATTGTAGCTAGAAGTTTACAAATAAATAATATTTTATAATTGTTAGTATGAATTATAAATTTTATTTGTTTGTGTGCTTTTTGTTTTTTTTTTATCGTAGGACTATATACACAGCGCCATTTGGCCCCAAACTAAGCAGAGCTTGTGTGATGGAAGTCAGATAACTGATAGAATACATAAATACTTTTTTTTTGTAAATACATACTTATAATACATACAGAACAGCCAGACACAAAACAAACATTTGTTTATACACAAAATGTTTGTCCTGAGTGGGAGTCGAACCCTCGCCCTCGGACGCCTCGCGGTTTCACCCGCTTAGTTCCCGTTCCCGTGGGAATACAGGGATAAAAAGTATGTCATGCCTATGTCACCCGGGGATAGTGTAGCTTCCCAACGGTGAAAGAATTTTTGAAATCGGTCCAGTAGTTTCGGAGCCTATTCAATACAAACAAACAATCAAATCTTTCCTCTTTATAATAGTATAGATAGATGAACTAGCAACTTTTCGAACAGCTAATTCTGTGACAAGTAACAATCATAAGAAAATTTGATTCCAATTTTATTGAGTGATGCGAATGGCTAAAATAGTAATTAGCTATTTTTTTTAATGTTTGACAGGCTAGGTGTTTGAACACAGCTCGCCTGATGTTTAGTGACGATGTGGTCGAAGATGTTAAACACACTTAACCTGCAATGGAGCTGGTTCTCAAGTGAGGCAGCCGGAACACACCGTTTGTGAGAGTAATAGAGTGTATTCCGATAAATATGACGTCTTTTATTCCCAAGCGAATAGTGAGCAATCCCCATCGTAAGCAAACAGGCGATATGATTGTAAGCCGCAAGTATCACATTAAAAACAAAAGTTTACTACGATGCTAACTAAAATAAACTATATTATCTCCGCTATCCATCCCTTGTGATTGTTCTCTACGAATTGCGTCGTTTGTCCACGTATGACGGGAGACCGATAACTCGGGGAAGGAAGTGAATTTGTGTCGTGTGAACTTTTTACTGTTCTCGTGTACTCTCGTAACGAAATGACTACCCGTGGTACGTAAGAGATAGATAGATAGATAGATAGATATCTCTTTATTGTGCACATCATAAACAGAAAAAATTACAGAGAACAAAAGAACCTTATGAACTAGTGCCACAAGTGGCGGCCTTATCGCTAAGAGCGACCTCTTCCAGGCAACCGGAAAGACCAGCGCTGGTCTTTCTGGTGCTTATTATGCTGAGGTGGACACTTATTTTGTAACTGTTTGTCTCTGTTTGTTCGTTTTTGTTTTTTGTGTCTTTAAGTTACAAAATAAAATATTTTTCTTTCTTTCTTTCTTTCAGTCAAGAAAATAAAAACACGAAAAGAGTTCTGGTTTAAGATATTTATTTCTCACTACCTGCGCCCTGCGGTGTTATCCGCTACATGTTTTCCGCATGAAAAACTTGCCTATGTGTTAATCTAGGGTCTCAGCTACCCCCATACAAAATTTAGTAGTTTTTGCGTGAAAGAGTAACAAACATATTTACAAACTTAGGCGACCTTAGCTGTTGCGAGGCCCGGGGTGACAGATAATTGTGAGGCCCTTTTTCTTAGAGCCCATTTTACTAAAAAATTAGTTTCGAGTGGCCGTAACATGCTTGCACTAATAATGAAACCGTGCGTTCAGGGGGGGGGCGCGAGATACACATACATATATGGTTGGTAAATACTTTTTCCTACGAGGATGCGAGGCCCCGGGCGGTTGCCCTGCTTGCCACCCCCTAAGGTAGCCACTGCCTATTTATTACTACTTCGCGCGGGATTAGAGTGAAACTAAGAATGTACCTAACTTATAACCTGGAACAATACATAAGCTACGTTTTATTCCCGACAACATATACGCATTGCTTCTAGTATCTACTGTGTAAAAACTCGCTATTTGATAGGTATTTGAACAAGCCTTAAGAGTAGGTCATAGAGTGTATGCGCACTTTCGCCTATCGATTCCAGATTACAATTTGGACAATGCCAAAGTTACATCTGCGATTGGACCAATTGTTTGCCGCTATTAATAGAACTGCAATAATTGCGAAGGTTAAAGGGCAACTCGGGAATCGTTCGGGCGAGGCGCGTCACGTGACTTCTGGCGGCCGGCCGCGAGAAAATCTTACTTTTTGGGTCATGACTTCGTCCAGACGGGACTGAATACTACGACGTTCTAAAATTTCTAAAAGTTGGGCCGAGGCTTATTTTAAGATGTAGTCATATACACACGTTACTTTTATTTTATTTTGTTGACATAGGTATAACAGACCTTGTTCTTCAATTGGTTCCTTATGTCTGAGAATCGATGAAGATAGATTCAAATTCAAAACATTTATTTTGCAAAACATGGGTTACAATTTTCATTGCTAGAATGTGTTGAGGATAATTTTAGATCGCCAAGTTTTAACCATTATGGTATGCAACATTTACTAGCTAAATATACATACAATCATTCAATTATATTATTATTACAGTCATGTAATTTTTTTTTATTAAATATCAAATAGAAACAGGTATATAATGCAAACTAAATTAAATATATCAATGTCGGTAAAGTAATACTTGTTATTCAAATTATAATTATGTCACATTTTACTATTTTCTTTCAAAAATTCGTCAATAGAATGTCTTCGCAATAAGAAATCTTTTAAGATTAAATTTAAAAATATTTATATTTTGAACATCTTTCAATGTTTGGGGTAGTTTATTATATATTTCTACCCTTTTTACAAATATGCTTCTGTTATATAGAGCTAAGCGACATTTTGGCAAACGTAAAATATTGTTATGCCGTTTAACTGTCGAAGTGCTATAATTTTCTAAATTATTTTTAACAAGAAGGGCTGCTTCAAAAATATAGACCGAAGGAAGAGAGATTATCCGTTTACGTCCGTGATTCTGTAGTGAAGTAACCCCTTACCACCTGGTAGAATTTAGAAAAGTAAGTGGCTTCTCTCTCTTGGTCAGACCGTTGTGTTGGCGACCGGTCTCGTTTTCTTATTTCTTTGGACACGAAGTCCTTAATGCCTAATCTTCATATTATTATGTACCTACATTTTTGCAATTTACGTCTAACATTATTAGTTACAGTCATTAGTGATACAGATATTAGTGGACTTACCACATAGAGCTATTTACCTCCAAATTTGTTTCTATCCTTTGTTATATATCTAGTTCGAGTCCAGCGCATTTCTCTAGCGATCCAGCGAGGAAATGCCGCTAGTTTTATGGGTACGTTTGCGGCGGGCTCGACCGGTGGACCTAGTTTTTAATTATTTATTTGGTTTTTCCTTGACTTGTATTATTAATACGTCTAGTTCTACATTTACCTATTATTTATCTTTGTTACATTATTTTATTTTCTATTTCAGTTTTGAAATGCACTCCCGAAAGTCAAGACCCTTTGTGCGTATCAGAAAAAAGAGATATATGTACGTAAGTTCTCTTTCTTGATCCCTTTTTATTTTTAAGGTTAGTAATCGTGGAGTAACGATATAAGAGCATTAATAATATTATCTGCAAGAAAAAAAAACTGTCAATTGTGTTGAGTGACGTGTTTTGGGTTTTTTTTTAATGTTTGACGAGCTAAGTGTTTGATCACAGCTCACCTGATGTTAAGTGTCTATGCAGCAGAGGATATTGCGGTAGAATCAGACGCCGCAGAGCGTGACCTCAAATTGAGCTTGAGCTGCCGGTGGGAGGAAAACATCGTGAGAAAACCACCACGCATAAAGGTTTGGTCAAACAACAACAACAAACAACAGGTGAGCTGTGGTCAAACAACTAGACTGTCAACCATTAAAAAAAAAAGGTTTGTCCTAGATAGGAATTGAATACACAGCTAACAGTTCTAGAAGCGGCTACTAGGAGTTGAGCTAACTAAAGTCAAATACAGTAAAAGTTCCTTATTTTCACAGTTTCCTTATTCGCGGGTGAAAAAATTGGAACCCTGTTCCTGAATTCGCGGCTAAAAAATTCATTATTCGTGGATGCAATTGGTAAACAGAAAAGAATTGGGTGTCATTTATTAACGTGTCGGCATCTTTTGAGTATGTATTTACTGTTGGTACGTACCGAGGCGGCTTTTATGAAAGATGTAACCGAGTGGACTAATTTCAAACTAAAACAAACCTTACTGCTACTGTATAAAGGCCATTGTTGAATGCCTTATTTTGAAACGGCAAATTATTTATGCTGCAGCCCAATATCAATCTGAATTTAAAGACTTTTCAAAAGCGACAAAACAAAAAAAAACAATTTTTAAACCCTGGTTTTTAAAGCTGGTCTTATTTTCATACATATTGGTTCGTTGGAACGTTAGAACGTATCCCTTATGATTCCATACTAATTACCATTTCATATCCACGGTTTCTGTATTCGCGGCATATTTATGGAACGTATACCCCGCGAATAAAGAGCTTTTACTGTGTCTCAAAATAATGCTTTGTATAGTTACTAAAGATTCTTGGTACGGCTATAATGGAGAACATCTTATTAAAACATCAGAAAAGTGATGATAGTGGAAAACAATCAACTATTACAAATTTACTTCATCCTTTATCTTAATCTAAAAAATTGAACGTGTGTTTTATTGTGTGGTTTTAATTTTCAGCGCCTCCACCGTCAGTACCTGATGCAGAATGTCTGGCAGGGAGTGTGTGGGAAAGTAACTGCCACGTCTGTCGGTGTTCTGACTCGGGGGTCGCAGAGTGTTTGAAGCAGGGCTCCTGTGATCTAGAAAAATTTGGTAAGTTACATACAGAATCTGTTGATTTTTATCAGATCCACTTTAGAGAGTTTTTTATGTGAAAGTAATGAGATGATAAAGAAAGAAAAACATTTATTTTTTTACCTAACAAAACACTAGACACAACAACAGATAAGTACAAACAAAACACACAAATAAAAAGTTACATATTAACAAAAAGACAACAAATTTGACAAGACAACAAGCGGGTTATCGCTGCAGTGGCTGGTGCATCAACAAGGAAAAAAAAGGTTAGCGCTCAGCAATTGTGCTTGCAATTCCAACCGGTCTTTATGGAAGTCAATGGGGGAGGCCTATGTCCAGCAGTGGACGTCCTACGGCTGAAATGATGATGATGATGATGAATTGTGCTGGGGATTATTAGGATCGATCGCTCTCGATCGTTAGTCAAGATGTATTTATTGCTTCCATACGGTACAAGATGTTGTAAATACAAAGTACTATATGGTACACAGACAAATATGGACCCTGTCGGGCACAGCAACGTTTAGAAGAGAGGAGGGATTCATAGTTGTAGTCTCATTGACCCTGTAATTGTGCAAGCTGCAGTACCCTTCAAACCGGAACACAGTAATATTTACACGCTACTGCTTGGCGGCAGAATATCTGGTACTGCGGTGGTACCTACCTAGATCACCTCCTGCTAAGATCTACCACCAAGTAACCAAGTGCGCTACAGATCTGCATGGGTTAATTCCGTTCTGCTCATTCTAATTATCGAGCAGGCAGATGCTCTAAAAGCGACACCGTTTCATGGTTGCCCCCTCTAATTCTAGTGAATTTTTTTGTGTTTGCAGAAGAACCTATCAAGTGCAAACCGTTTACAACTTTTCTGAAAGACTGTAATAAGTGCACATGCCTCGAAAATGGGCACGGACTGTGTACTCTCATCGAATGTGCGGAACCCATCGATTCAGATAGAAGAAGTAAGTAACTTAAAAGTTTTATTACGTTTATCAAGACACGAGACCAGCTAGTAAGTCGAGACCAGTTTTTGTAGCGATGATAACTCAGTGGTTAGCGCGGTCGGTTCGCATGCCGAATGGCGTGGGTTCAAGCCCCAAGAATGAGCTTGAGCTGCCGGTGAAGGAAAACATCGTGAGGAAACCATAGCATGGTGGTAGGGTACTTTCTAGTACTCGGCTGGCTAGCTACCACCCTCAAGTTGAAAATCTGCCGCCAAGCATCTAACGGTGTGTTCCGGCAGCCTCACTTGAGAGCTAGTTCCATTCCAGGCTAGGTGTGCTTTACCATCTTTGACCACGCTTACACTTTACATCAGGTGAGATGTGGTCAAGCACCTAGCCTGTTAACCATAAAAAAAAAACTCAATCTAAAAATCCGTCAGAGGAAGGATATGTGGCCAGAACCTGTCAACCATAAAAAAAAAAAAAAAAAAGAATGCTGGCGGCATTTCCACGCTCGATAGCAATGCTAAGCTTTTGACCAAAGTCGATGCCAGCATTCTGGTCACCTGAAGCTTCCTCTAAACGTTTGATACAACGTTTTTTATACGTTATGTATTAGTAAGATTTGGATACACTATAAGTATCTATTACCAATGTAACAAGCGAAATACAAAATTAATTAAGACCAACTGTAAAAGGAATAAAGATAACGTTGCGTAAATAAGTTTCAAAACTAACAGATGTAACAATTTGATGACTTCATCCTTTATACATTCCAGAAAGGCAGGTATCTGATCAAGATGATAAAAAGGATTGTGTGCCAGGCACCAGGTGGAAGGAAAGTTGTAATTCTTGCTGGTGTTCAGATGATGGCTACTCTTTATGCACTAAAAAAGGATGTTTGGATTATATCGTCAGTAAGTAGAATTTGTTTTTGCCTCCGATTAGTCAAACTTATTGTGTTAAGGTTGTTCGATTTCCACATAAATAATTTTTTCCATTTATGGACAAATGGAGCATGATTTTACAGTGTCATCACGGCTACTGGCATTTATTTTGGTCTTTATTTGCGGTAAATCATAATTGCTTGAATAAAACCGGCCAAGTGCGAGTCGGAGTCGCGCACGAAGGGTTCCGTAGCATTATTTATAAAGACGGTAAAAAAAATCAAGTTTGTTGTATGAGAGCCTCCCTTAAATATTTATAATATTTTATTTTTAGTATTTGTTGTTATAGCGGCAATAGAAATATATCATCTGTGAAAATTTCAACTGTCTAGCTATCAGGTTTTAGTTAAGTTCTTGAGATACAGCCTGGTGACAGAAGGACGAACGGACAGCGAAGTCTCAGTAATAAGGTCGAATTTTTACCCTTTGGGTACAGAACCCTAAAAACAGTAGACCATTAGCATAATCTACTGTTTTATTAAAAAATCATAAATTCATAAAATTGATTTTATGCTAATAATCTACTGTTTTATTCAAGTAATTGTGATTTACCGCAAATAAAGACCAGAATAAATGCTAGTAGCTGTGATTTCACTGTAAAATTATGCTCCATTTAAATAGAAAAATCTATTTGTATGGAAATCGAACCACCTTAATAAAATCTGTCAAAAAAGGACCATTTATACCGTCTCCCTCTTTCCGAAATGAATCTGTGTCGGTTTTAAGAATGATATTAATTCATTGTAAACCATGTACGTCCATATTACACTGTCATAATTATTACAAAATTTAAACATACAACAACGCTTACAGTCCATAAAATTAAAAAAAAAAGTTGATACATAATTTTGTCATTTTTATTTTTATTTTTTATGATTAAAATTACACAACCACATTTTAACCACAGCTCACCTAAAGTGACGGTGTGGTCGAAAGTGGTAAAGCACACCTAAATGTGAAAGTTTGTATGGATGGATGTTTGTTACTCTTTCACGCAAAAACTACTGAACGGATTTGGATGAAATTTGGTAAGGAGGTAGCTGAAACCCTGGGTTAAGACATAGGCTACTTGATATCCCGAAAACATGTAGCGGGTAACACCGCGGGGCGCAGCTAGTAAAATATAAAATAGATTAAAGACCAATTATTAAATGAATAAAGATAGCGTTGCGGGAATAAGTTAAAAATTAAAAAATAAATATCATAGGACATTATACACACAGCGCCATCTGACCCCAAACTAAGTAAAGCTTGTACTATGGAAGTCAGATAACTGGTAGAATACATAAAAAAAAAATTGTTGTAAATACATACTTATAATAAATACAGAACACCCAGACACAGAACAAACATTTTGTTTATACCAAAAAATGTTCATCCTGGGTGGGAATCGAACCCACGCCCTTCGGATCTTGGAGCAGACATACTGCCAATCAACCAACAGAGCTATCAATTAAGCAGATCAATTGAATTTCTAAATGTGTTATAGCCAAATAAGCAGATCTTTTGTAATTTTCAGAAAGGCAGGCACCTGCGCAAGATGAGCAAAAGAAATGTAAGCCAGGCGCCAAGTGGAAGGAAAGTTGTAACTCTTGCTGGTGTACAGATAATGGGAACTCTGTCTGTACAAAGATAGGATGTCCGGGTACCATCGTCAGTAAGTAGAATTTATTTTTACCCGACTACGCATGAAGGTAAGAAAAGAAATCACATATCAAAATCAGTTTATTTGTCAGAATATTGTCTTACATTGTAAGTCTTATTATTAAAATTATAGGTATCAAATATTCTACCTTCGTGGGTTTACAAATATTGTTAGTTAATAATAATAAATAATAAATATCGTGGGACTATAGACACAGCGCCATCTGACCCCAAACTAAGCAACGCTCGTGTGATGGAAGTCAGATAACTGATAGAATACATAAACACTTTTTTTTTGTAAATACATACTTATAATACATACAGAACACCCAGACACAGAACAAACATGATTGTGTTTATTCACAAAATGTTTGCCCTGAGTGGGAATCGAACCCACGCCCTATAACCCTCAAGGCAAATATACTACCAATGAGCCAACGGGGCTGTCAATTGCATTTAATTTAGATTAGATTATATAAACAATTATTCAAGCGTGCCATTTAAAAAGTCATTAATGTCATAGTAACACTTGTCCATAAGAAATTTAAATAAGTTACATACATATACTTGATGGTAAGAGATAACGTACGTATAGAAGAAACAAAATACAAAACGGGCGGGCAGCATGCGGCTTAGAGCGCAAGGTGCTCGGTACCGCCGCGCGCCTATAAAAATGGTGGGTTTTTATTCATAAAGTGCCGAATTACAAGCGCGAGTGTGGGAAAATGATATAATGTGGTGAAACATGACTTTTCGTGCTGCTTCCAAAACTCCATCGAAGCTTATAGTAAAGTCGCCACTACTTTACTAAAGCATGACTGGACTTGACTGACACGGACTGGACTTGACCAAATACTAGACTTTGACTGTAGCTATAGATGTAAGACATGAATTATCGCAAAAACTGAAGACGAGGCAGTATGGCTTTATAGCTTTAGTCTGCCCGAAAGGGTAAATAAAAAAAAAATATATATTTCACCAGACTAGTCCCATAAATAATCCATGACTATTGCAGCGAGCGTTACCCAAAACAAAGTCCAGAGCATCGCTGCTTTGATGCTCATTACTGTGAGGTATTCTATAGTTACTACAAAAATGCAGGTTTTCTCATAAGATGTAAACCACGTTTGACGAAATCCTTTGTAAATTCCAAAAAAGGCATGTACCTGAGCAAGACGACAATACATATGTGGAATTTGACCACACCCTCAATGACGCCATTGAATTTCTTGTCATGAAAAATGCAGGTTTTCTCATAAGATATAGACTTAAATTCTTTGGAAATTCCAGAAAGACATGTATCTGAGCAAGATTACCAAAAGGAATGTACGCCAGGCACCAGGTGGAAGGACATTTGTAACAACTGCTGGTGTACAGATAATGGGAACTCTGTCTGCACCAATAAAGGATGTCCGGGTACAATCGTCAGTAAGTAGAATTTATTTTTACCCAACTACGCATGAAGGTAAGAAAAGAAATCACATATCAAAATCAGTTTATTTGTCAGAATATTGTCTTACATTGTAAGTCTTATTATTAAAATTATAGGTATCAAATATTCTACCTTCGTGGGTTAACAAATATTTTTAGTTAATAATAATAAATAATAAATATCGTGGGACTATAGACACAGCGCCATCTGACCCCAAACTAAGCAACGCTCGTGTGATGGAAGTCAGATAACTGATAGAATACATAAACACTTTTTTTTTTGTAAATACATACTTATAATACATACAGAACACCCAGACACAGAACAAACATGATTGTGTTTATTCACAAAATGTTTGCCCTGAGTGGGAATCGAACCCACGCCCTATAACCCTCAAGGCAAATATACTACCAATGAGCCAACGGGGCTGTCAATTGCATTTAATTTAGATTAGATTATATAAACAATTATTCAAGCGTGCCATTTAAAAAGTCATTAATGTCATAGTAACACTTGTCCATAAGAAATTTAAATAAGTTACATACATATACTTGATGGTAAGAGATAACGTACGTATAGAAGAAACAAAATACAAAACGGGCGGGCAGCATGCGGCTTAGAGCGCAAGGTGCTCGGTACCGCCGCGCGCCTATAAAAATGGTGGGTTTTTATTCATACAGTGCCGAATTACAAGCGCGAGTGTGGGAAAATGATATAATGTGGTGAAACATGACTTTTCGTGCTGCTTCCAAAACTCCATCGAAGCTTATAGTAAAGTCGCCACTACTTTACTAAAGCATGACTGGACTTGACTGACACGGACTGGACTTGAACAAATACTAGACTTTGACTGTAACTATAGATGTAAGACATGAATTATCGCAAAAACTGAAGACGAGGCAGTACGGCTTTATAGCTTTAGTCTGCCCGAAAGGGTAAATAAAAAAAAATATATATATTTCACCAGCCTAGTCCCATAAATAATCCATGACTATTGCAGCGTTACCCAAAACAAAGTCCAGAGCATCGCTGCTTTGATGCTCATTACTGTGAGGTATTCTATAGTTACTACAAAAATGCAGGTTTTCTCATAAGATGTAAACCACGTTTGACGAAATCCTTTGTAAATTCCAAAAAGGCATGTACCTGAGCAAGACGACAATACATATGTGGAATTTGACCACACCCTCAATGACGCCATTGAATTTCTTGTCATGAAAAATGCAGGTTTTCTCATAAGATATAGACTTAAATTCTTTGGAAATTCCAGAAAGACATGTATCTGAGCAAGATTACCAAAAGGAATGTACGCCAGGCACCAGGTGGAAGGACATTTGTAACAACTGCTGGTGTACAAATGATGGCGTCTCAGAATGCACCAAAATGGAATGTCAGGGTTATATCCCCAGTAAGTAGAATTTCTTTTTATTCGACTACGCATAAAAGACTATGTGATCATAGCAGTAGCGTAGCGTGCCTTGTATCATAATTAGTTGGGGGCCCAAATGAAGGGTAAAGATTTCTCACAAAAGAAACAAAAATGCTTGCATTAAATTAAAATAAATATTTATTGATTAAATGGACAGTTGATCGTATGATCGTTGAGTTTTTTTATATGTTTTTCCCCTGGGAAACACGAGATAAAGTGACATATGTAAGAGGTCTCTGTAGCCCGGGGGCTCTGTACCGCCATATCAGCCGTATCATTAATACGGCTGATATGGCGGTAGCTATACGCCCCCGGCTTATAGTCTTATTCTCTCGTAGAAGCTTCGGCAATCTAGTTGGGAGGCCGTCTGGCTCTGTTTAGAAATCCTGGGTTCTGGTGCGTGGTGGCCGTACCTTCCCACAATGAGAAGAAACCCGCCCCCAGCAGTGGGATAGTTTAAAAAAAACAGGGCGTATCGTAAATCTGAAATTATGTTTTTATACCTAATTTCATTCAAATTCTTTTTAGCTGGTTTTGAGTAACATGACTCGTACATGCATATTTTACATTTACTGTGCCGTTTGGGGTTGAAACTTTAGGTCCATGGGGGCCGGCCGCTCTCGAACTATATATATCGGAACCTGGCCAAACGTCTAGAGGAGGCTTCAGGTGACCAGAATGCTGGTATCTACTTTGGTCAAAAGCTAAGCATTGCCATCCAGCGTGGCAATGTTGCCAGCATTCTGGCCACGTATCCCTCCTCTGACGGTTTTTTAGACTAAGTTTTTTGTATACATTTTGTAAATTTTACATTTACTATTTAGATTCTTTTAATTAAAATTATTGTATGTCTTTTCAGTACCAAGCGTAGAGAAAAGAGAACTGGTGAGTACTTTTGATATTTATTTTTAAACAATTCAGTTGTTTCACTATGTAAACTGACGTGGTTTACTAAGGAAACTGACGTGGTTTACTATGGAAACTGACGTGGCTTTGACACATTTTTGTTTCACTTATGAGGGATTACTCACTTTTCCAGAAACCCATGGGATGGCCGAAACTGTAGTCAGAGTTTTGTGAGATATCGGCATAAGTAAAAAAAATATGTTCTCATTTAAAATTTAAAATTATTTGTGTCCTTCGTTAAATCTTTTTTTTTTCTGTGACTATTAAGCTATTGAAACAGGCAGAAACTTTTGTTACGTTTTCACCTGTTGAATTTGTTTTAAAATCTGTATCTACTAATATATTTGTTTGTTTGTATTAAAACAGATTTCCTGTAATTATAACAGTAGTTTCACTACTGCATTGCATCGGAATTTTTTAATATCATACATACATTAAGATTAAGAAGGGTGTACCATCACGTATCGTAATTCATACGGCCCAGGAATATAACCCACAACTTCATTAATTTTGAGGTTTGTTTGAGGCAACTGTCTGTCAGATTTCCGGTAGTTGCATACAAACGACATACACTGTTTCTTCTTTTGTGAATTATCATCGGTGAAAGTCATTTCATTAGCAAAAGTGAAAACTTTATAATATTGCACAACATGGGTATTGGGATGCACCAAAAATTACGGTAAGTGGTTTATTAATATTACTATTATTTACGAGTTTGATAGTCAAACTTAAATAGGATATTATTAAGCCAATTTTATTATTTTAGCGACCAAAAATTTTAATACCTTTTTTTTTAATAATTTTTTAATTAAGTTATATTCACAACACGTATTTTTTTTTCTTTGTTTTTTACGGAGAAACGGTTACTTTTAAAATTGTTGTTGTGAGCATAGCAGCAACTCCATTTTATTTACTTTTATTGATCTTTGTTAACAACTTCGATCTTGCGAGTGAATTGGTGACCGCACCTTCGCTTAACATCAAGTGATATGACAGTCAAACTTAAGAATCTTTACTATTATAAAGAGGAAAGATTTGTTTGTTTGAGTGTATTGAATAGGCACCTAAACTACTGGACCGATTTCAAAAATTCTTTCACCGTTGGGAAGTTACACTATCTCCGAATCACATAGGCTACTTTTAATACTTGCATTCCCATGGGAACGGAAACTACGCGGGTGAAACCGCGAGGCTTCCGCTAGTAAAAAATACATTAGTAAACCCAGTTGTTTCTCTTTTGTTTTATAACTTTGCAGGTGTCAAGAAACAAAAATCATGTCATTGTAAAGCGGGGTGTCTGCAAACCGAACCAAGAGTTCGAAATAGATTGCAACCCCTGCAAATGCGCCGCAAATGGTCAATCTTATACTTGCGCTCATAGCGAGTGCTTAGAAGGCGATAGCTCTAATAAAGAAGTTGAAGTTTTCATGGAAAGTGAGGTACGTTTGTTATGATGTGTGGTGATTACGAGCGGATTCGGAAGGCATGGCAGAGCGCAGCGCGACAACCACCATCCCGTGCGAGCGGCACGCGCAGACTGGCGCGCGAGAGGTCCGTCCCGCAGGCCCAGGCAGGTCCCGCTCTTATATTTATAGTTGTGCGAGCGAGAGAAAACGACAAGCCGTCTTACTCGCGCAATCATCATCATTCGATGTAATTTTGCGAACTGGGTAAATAGACAACTAAGGTTTAGAGTCAAAATTATTTATAAGAAATGAGAAATTAATTTATAGACAGTACAACGACGATTCGAGTTTCACTTACCTTCTGATACGAGACCCTACAGATGGATGGATGGATGGATGTTTTTCTACTCTTTCACGTAAAGACTACTGAACAGATTTAGATGAAATTTGGTATGGAGGTAGCTGGATTAGAACACATGCTACTTTTCATCCTGAAATCCCTGGATTAAAACATATTTAATCCAGGGTGTGTGCTACCTACCTGTTCATTTAGATTGTAATTTGTTTTATCATTTTTCAGGGTCCAGATCATGTTGAACGGCATTCTGTTTGCAAGCCTCGTGAGACCTTTTACATCGGATGTAACACATGCCACTGTAATCCGTTCGGCACCGACTATTCTTGCACTAACAAACCTTGCCCGTTGCCTAAGGACGTCGAGATATTTCATGAATTAAAAGTATGCATGAGTAACTAGCTTAATAGATACAACTCAAAAATATAATTTGCTGACCGAGTGCCACTCGGGCAATGTGGGAAAGTCTTATTCACAGCAAGCAAGCAACGTGCCCTGGACTCGATCGTGACTTTTGTTTGACTGTGACTATGATTAAATCTGCTTGGTAGAAATTTCTAAAAACAAAATTTTATAAAGATTATGCATTAAGGGTTCTGTATCGAGTTACCGATTAACATAAAAAAATCTTGACTGATCGTTGACTAACAACTTTTTTTTTCTTTTTAGGAAATGAAACCTATAGTACCCTACAAAGGAAAAGTTGGAGCTGGTTTAATTGAAAACTAATAACAGGGTGTATACCTACCTACATCGACAACCAACAATTCCTAATTATTATTTTTTTAGATTTGAACGAAATTTGCATATTTGTTTATTGTTTATATAAAAACTACTGATCAAACTTTTCCTCGAAGTTTTATTGTAAAACAATCATACCTGTCATAATGCAACATTTTGATAGTTTATACTTACTAATTCTGTATCTTCAAAAAGGTGATTTTTTTCAATTTAGGATTAAACCAAGAAACTGTATACATACGGAGATTATAAGTTAGTAAGGGTGGTTATTAGGAATACCTGTGCAAAATTTTATACGTAGAGACTAGAGGCCTTATTTCTTACGAACAAAAGACAAGTAACACGATAATTGATTGATTCAGGCGTTACTTTGCGGAAGTTCATTTTGAATGTTCAATGTTTATATTTAGTTTATTTCCGCTTAACCGTCGTTCCAGTTCCAACAGTGACGAGGAGACTTAAATTTAACTAATTTTACACTGCTTATTTATTAAAAACCCTAATCTTACTTAAAATCTAGAACTCATAAACTTAGAAATATTCTTAATTTGACAAATATAAAAAATTAAAACTACAAAAAATCTAATTAAAATAATCAAGAATAACACACGAAGTAACACGAGATATTCTCTATGCTAATGCATACCGAACCACTAAGGCGGAAATTGCTGCCCGTGTGGGTAATCCCCGATAAATACAGTCCGCGTGCCCTCAAGTCAATTAAATCTTCGAGGCAAGCGTAGACCACCTCGCTTAACATAAGGCGAGATCGCGGTCAAACGAATGCCTTCTTATATTTATTTTATTTATTTCTTAATTAAAAAGGTAAATTAAAACGGAATGTGGTATGTTATACGCTCGTCAGAACTCAAAGTAAACTTTATCGGCATATAAAGTTATAAATGCTAGACGCGTTTGAAATAGAAATTCAGGGCTAAGTTGTGCGTTATGTATCCGTCTCTTTTATTACGTATGTACAAGATATCTTACTCGTACCATAGGCAGCAGAAACAACATCAAAGTCAACCAACATCACAAAACGAGTGGTATGCGTTGCTAACCGCATGTTCATAAAGGATTGTAACACTTGTTGGTGCAATGAGGACGGTACCAGCTTCTACTGCACCAGACGGATCTGCACTCCCGATAATAGTGAGGAGAACATTACGGAATATCCCGAAGTTGAGGTCACAGAGATTTGTACTTTCCATATTGCTAAAAACTTGCCGTGGTTTTGGGTTTTAGTTTGATTGTAGTTGTCTGCAACAAATTTTATTTCCGATTTCTTATTTATTTATATATACAATAATGGTGGTCTCCTAGCAGTACTAGGGATACTTCAGCTACCTCCACTGTTATTTATAGTGGCAGTGTTTAATACAGTTATTAATGGAGATTCCACATTAACACATACTCTCTCTTTCTCTTTCATACACAAACACGCTCTACACACACCACAAAGGATACTCAGCTACCGCCACTGCTCTTTATAGTGGCAGTGTTTAATACAGTTATTAATGGAGATTCCACATTAACACATACTCTCTCTTTCTCTTTCATACACAAACACGCTCCACACACACCACAAAGGATACTCAGCTACCGCCACTGCTCTTTATAGTGGCAGTGTTTAATACAGTTATTAATGAAGATTCCACATTAACACATACTCTCTCTTTCATACACTACACACAAATCGCACTCACACACACCACACGTAAAATATTGGTGTACTTACTTTTTAATTTAATTATCACGTATCTATTCTAACGTATTGTAATATTTATTTCATTTGGTTCTTTTCTCTTCTGTGATAATAATATAACTCTTTATTGTGATGTCTAAATTAGGAATACATCCGTATGCTTGGTTGGATTTGCTTCAAGTATATCCAATATTATTTATGGAAACGAATAAATATGTTCACATTTCACATTAATTTTTGTAGATGAAGCTTAGAGTGATCGAGAAGAAATGTCGTCCAAATGAAGTTTTTGAGTTGGATTGTAACATGTGTCGATGCGACCCTGACGGCCAATCGTTTTCTTGCACCAGACGAGCTTGCGTTGACGTTGACGAAAAGGTTTGAATTTATAGGCCTTTACTGGCATCATCTGACAAATGATCTGATAAAATAGGCTAAAAGGTACATTAATGTCATAGAAGTAAAATAAAAATGAAATGTTTTGACAGGTTATGTAACCACATGTGACGATGTGGTCCAATACGATAAACACACCTAGCTTGGAATGAGGGTAGTTAACTATCCAAGTACTAGAAAGTAAATAGTCCGGATGGTAGCGTTGCAAATACAAAAGTCATAGTAAGCCGGCTGATATTGATACCGATAGTAGTTCTTATATAGCTAGTAAGTAAACCGAACGTCAGCTACCCAAGTAGCGGTGGGTTTCGGAGTTGTTGTTGTTTCTTTGGTTTTGGCGTCGCGTTTTAGCATTTGCCAGTGTCAAGTAATTATATATTTTCAAGTTTCAAAAGTTAAATAAGTGCCATCGTAGCTAGTTTTAGTCAAAGTCGTCTTTGTCAAGTCCAGTTCGTGTCAGTTAATTCCAGTCATGCTTTAGTAAAGTAGTGGCAACTTTACTACAAAGCTTCGATGAAGTTTTGGAAGCAACACGAAAACTCATGTTTCACCACATTATATCATTTTCCCACACTCGCGCTTGTAATTCGGCACTTTATGAATAAAACACCACCATTTTTATGCATAAACACTCGACAAAACACTAGTTTTGGAAAAAAATACAACGGAGCGACACGACTCTTCCCGCGTTCCCGCCAAAACTCCGGTTTCGGAGTTGGAGGTCGTGGAAGTTGTAAAAAAAAAATAATTAAGTAATAGCTAACAGCTGTTTACTAATTTATCAGTTATTCGTGATCTATCGAACAAGATAGCAATGGTTCGACGTAAAATCACTAATTAAAATGCAACGCTACCACCCGGACTAAAAGTACTGCTATAGTTTCCTCGCGATGTTTTTTTTGCTACTAAGTAGTTATTTGAAAATAGTCTAGCGTAATGTAAACTTTTTAAAATCTATGGTTAATGAGACGAACGTAACGGTTTTATCATTAGATATAACGCTCTATGACTATTGCAGCGGTAGTCCAGAAGTTTGAGTAACAAAACTAAATCCAGGGCATTTCTGCGTTGGCGTTCTTTACTTTCAAATGTTAGATTGTTAGCCATGTTTTTTTTTATGTAAAAGTAATGAGACGAACGAGACGCTCTCCTGATGGTAAGAGATAACGCCTGTCCATGACCATTACAGCGATACACAGAACTTTGAGTAACAGAACAAAGTCCAGGGCATCACTGCTTTGGCGCTCATTACTTTGAGAATTTCGATGGTTAGTCTCAACAGCCCAGTAATTTCGCTAGCCGCAGTACCCTTCAAACCGAAACACAGTAATGTTTACACACTACTGTTTAGCGGCAGAATAACTGGTACTGCGGTGGTACCTACCTAGACGACCTTCTGCTAAGGAGATCTACCACCAAGTAAAATTAAAATTAAAAACTAATTTCGCTACCTGTATTAACAAAGGTCGATTAAAACAACTAATGTTAACAGCTCAAAAATCGATATTGTCAAATCAGATGGTTATTTTATGAAAATAGCTCATCTCTTTTACTCCTATGATGTTTAAGTCTATTTATCTCTGTCTCTTTATCAGATCAGGCGTAAAGGTGTTTTTGTAGCACAATTTGTCCTTCTTTAATGGTGTCCTGTATGCAGTCTGTCTTTTTACCAATTTGGTTGTGGTGATATTTTTCGACGTTCTTTTCTGGTGTAGGTTCTCCTTTTTACTTAAAATAATTGTCTTTGTTATTTATTTTACGTTAGTTAAGTGTCTGCTCTTAATCAGTAATCTGTTTTTTATTCCTGGGTGCCTGGAAAAAATTGCTTTTAGTGGTGAGGCCGTCACTTGTGGTATTAGTTTATAAGCTTCTTATGTTTTTCTGTTCATTTGTTTCTTTGTGGTTAGCACAATAAAGAGTTTCTATCAATCCTTTTGTTCTTTGGTCAAGATTTGGTTGCTATCTATAGTAATAATAATTTGTATACATATATGTACTTTGGGACCTATTCTAATAATTATATCTTGTCAGTGGCGTCACTTTTAATGATTCTCTTTGGAAGTGAAAATAATTCAAAACGCAATTTTAATTTCACCTATTTACAGCGGACATGGCAATTTGTGAATAAACTTTTATCTAGTTTTCGATAACAAAATATGTGATAAATGGATTAACGCCCCTGGCGTGCTTAAACGGGAACTAAAATTAACGTAAGGTCATTCTTCAAAATGTTTGAAGAATGTGTGTTTTCTATAATTGTCATGCTAAACTTTCTGGTGACTGTTTTGCTTTGTTATAATAATATAATTACTGTAGTATAACGTAACATTATTTAATCAAAAAAAAATCACATTAATGTTTTTCCTTTTCCAGAATGGAACATATATAAGAAAAACACGTGCTGCACAGGTAACATTTTTATATTTTATTTTCGTTTTTCTTTTTTTTTCTGGTTTTGACGTTTACACAGTCCTGTCAACCCCCAGCGCCATCCGCCACGCTTAGTCAGCGTGGCGGACTATGGGCTTACCCTTTTCACAATGAGGTATGCCCAGCAGGGGGGTAGTTTAATAACAGGGCTGTTCCGGAGTAAAATGTGGTATAGTGAAAAAGTGTAGATGTAAAATTTAGAGGCATTGCTGTTGCATTGATGTAGGCACTTGACCTTTTCTACCATCCCAAGTGAGAGATCAGTGCAGTATCACCAGCCCTATGTCAACTCTAATTTTTTTAACGTGTTTTAAATGTTTTTTTGGTAAACGACAATGTGGTCGGAGATGTACGCAGATTTAGAAGATACATATTGGCTTGTTGCTGATTGAGCAATTTTGAATACGTTGTCCAATAAAATTTTAGATTTGTTTTATGTAAAAGAAACGAGACGCTCTCCTGATGTTAAGAAATAAATAACGCCTGTCTGACCATTACCATTATTACCATACACATCTTTTTTTTCTCACAACGCCATCTGACCCCAAACTAAGCAAAACTCGTACTATGGCGGTCAGATAACTGATATACTTTTTTTGTTGTAAATATTAAATTTGTTTATACCTTAAAATGTTTGTCCTGAGCGGGAATCGAACCCACACCATACAGCTCTTAAGGTAGATATACTACCAATGAGCCAACACGGCTGTCAAAGATCTTTGAGTAGTAAAACATAGTCCAGGGTATCGCTGCTTTTGCGTTTATACTAGACTTTTGATGGTTAGCCTCAATAGCACAATAATTTCGCAAGCTGCAGTACCCTTCAAACCGGAACACAGTAATGTTCACACGCTGCTGCTTGGCGGCGGAATATCTGTTGCTGCGGTGGTACCTACCTAGATGACCTCCTGCTAAGGAGACGTACCACCAAGAAATATAATTGAATAGATACGAGAGTACAGACCACGTGTCTCAGTAGGAGGCCTCGAAGACCTGCCAGCCCGGCACCGAGTTCCGCATGGACTGCAACAAATGCCTCTGCAACGATGAGGGTCACGACTTCTCTTGCACGAGGATCGACTGCGCCGCGCAGAACGGCAATGGAGGAGGGGACAGTTTCGCTGGCGCCAGGAGTAAGCGAGGTGAGAGGAGCGGCTTTCTTATGTAATAGTAATGAGAACGAGACACTCTCTTTATCCCACTAATATTACAAATGTGAAAGTTTGGATGGATGTATGGATGGAGGGATGTTTGTTACTCCTACACGCAAAAAATAATGAATGGATTGTGATGAAATTTGGTATAGAGGTAGCTAACACCCTGGATTAACACATAGGCTACTTTTTATCCCGAAAACATGTAGCGGATAACACCGCGGGGAGCAACTAGTAAATGAATAAATATCGCAAGACATTACAATCAGCACCATCTGACCCCAAACTAAGCAAAGCTTCTACGAAAATTAGTTATTTGTTTTGTTTATTTATGATTTCGTTTAAATAATTTAATCATTTGTTAAAAATTAATAAAGTGTTCTCATACTATTAATAAGTTGTTGTCAAATTAGTTAAATTTAAGTCCTCATCACTGTTGTAACTGGAACGACTGTTAAACGGAAATAAACTAAATATATACCTTGAATATTCAAAATGAACTTCCGCAAAATAACGTCTGAACCAATCAATTATTTATATAACGGTGTGTTCTGGCAGCCTCACTCGAGAGCCAGTTCCATCCCGGGCTAGATTGACAGTCATTGAAAAATAACATGACTTTTTCAGTGCGCCCGTCGATCTAGTTAGCTCTTACCTTTAACCAACTTTGTTTTCAGAAACATCGGAGACTGTGCCTATGCAGTGCGTGGCAGGCACCGTGTTCGACCGTAAGTGCAACGTATGCCGATGCACTGCGGATGGCCTGTATGCCGTCTGCACCATCAAGCGCTGCAAACCAGACGCCTCCGAGGCTGAAACTGGTACCGGTACTGTATTGCTTTTACCGTTTTTAGAATAACAGTTCATATGATTCAGTCACTGATGAAAAATGAAAATTCTGTATTTTTTACCAGTTTTCTTTAAAAGTAGGTTGGGACCTTTTGTTAAGGTGGTTCAATTTCCATACAAACAATTTTTTCCATTTATGGACAAATGGAGTTTAATTTTACAGTGAAATAACAGCTACTGTCATTTATTTTGGTCTTTATTTGCGGCAAATCACAATTACTTGAATAAAACAGTTGATTATTAGCATAAAATCAAACTCAAGAATGATTTATGAATTTATTGTTTTTGAATAAAACAGTAGGTGCATTATGCTAATGAAATCTACTGTTAAATATACAGTAGGTACTGTTTTATTGTTTACTGTTTCATACGCGGCTTTTTTTGGCATTTGTTTGCAACTTCGTTCGCATTGACTTTAGAATTGGGTTCGAAAGAAATTAAACATGTGTAAGTACCAAAAACGCAACAGTTTCATCCGTCAGTGAACTAGCACTGCTTTATAACATAGATTAACATAAGGGATACCTTTTACCCCGGGATAATGTTCCGAAACATTCATCTGTATCACATTTCAAGTGAATACGTCTTGTAGTTCGATTTTTTGTTAATCCCACAGAAACCTATCATTTTTTCGAAATAAATAGAAAAAAAACCTATATTTTAATCCAGGTAAATAACTATGTCTGCCAAATTTCTTTCAAAATTCCATTAAGCCGTTTTTTACATGATTGAATAACAAACATCCAAAGAAACACACTTTGACATTTCTGTGCCTGGACGTACATGTTATCCTTTAAATGCCATGGTCTTTTCTCTGGTTTTAAATTTAACTGGTCTTCTTCCACAGAACCCACGCCAAGTTTCCGCTGCACCCCGGGAGACCAGTTCAAGCAAGACTGCAAGGACTGCACGTGCTCGGCCGACGGCAAGAATGTCTTCTGCACGATCCGCATTTGCGACCAAGTCATCTCCGATATAGGCGACGGCCAGTAGTTTAGTAGTAGTGTGTAACTTCACGTGAATACGAATAAACAAGATTGTTTGAATAAACAAAGTCGTCTTTAGAGTTCTGAACTTAAAAATGGAAAAGAAACACTTATAGATGAAATTGTCGGTTTGTTTGTCTGCCAAAATAAAGTAAACTAGATCAGATTCTATTGATCTAGAACAATGGTATTTGGTTAGAAACAAAGTGATAAATATCACACATACAAAAAAACAATGCGGTCCAATTCAATTCAATTCTTGGATAATGGCTTTTGTGAAATCGTTTCACGAGTCCGCCATTGTCACGTAGAAAGATAAATCGTCAAACGCAAGAATTTGGACCATACTGAACCTCGCTATTTGGTGAAATATTCGATTACAAACCTAGATTGGTAGTTGGCGAAATGACATTGACTTGATTTTTTTATTTAAATTGAAACGTTAATTTTGTCCTTCAACTAATCCGACTTATCTTTTATTTAGAGATATGTTCGAGGACTATTTATGGTAACAATCGATCGCAATCTTGCCTTGAACGACTAACGGTACACATCGAAACTTAATTTTGTCAAATGAAAATTTTGTTCGTCTTTCTTGTTTGCAAATGGAGTGCGAAATATTGTTACGCCGATTTGTTCATTCGTATCCAGTGCGGGTTACATTATTATAAAAATTGAATTTATCTTTAGCAGTCTTTTATTGCAGCTATGCAATCGCGAAACTTAAACGGTCACTGTAGTGCAGAAATAAAAACTTTAGAAATAATTTTCTACGGTATTTTTCTGTTAAGGTGATATTTATGCATTTTTAGATGCTTATCGCGTTTCTTAAGTATTTTGTGACTATTTTATAGTATAGTTTAGTTTTGTTAACAGTTTTTAAATGAAATGTTTGAGTGAAAAATACTAAATATAAGTAACTATATTCGATAGTATCTTTCAATGTCTGTTTATATACTACGTGAAAAAAAACAGTAATTTTTTTTTATACAAAATGGGTTTTTAAACATTATTTCTTATATACATCCGTATTGCACTGTGCATAGCATAGTTTGTATGTATTATTTTAAGTGTTGTATTTATGTACGTGTAAATTTATCATCAATTCATCACATTAACTTGCACATACGTCGTGTACGCAATGTATTCTTATCGATATTATAAATTGTACTTAGTGATTTCACTTTTTTTTTACCTTTAATATTATTTACACATTTTCCTAGATATTGTGGTAGACGGTTGATTATTCGAGGACAGGAATGTCGGTCAAATTAACCAGGTTAAAGCCCTAGTTACTTTATTAATCATTCAACTTGCGAGAAGGTTGAAGGTGAGGTCACTCCGTAAACTGTATCTTCAAATGTCAAGCAAAAAGGTCACGCCTAAAACCTCTGAACTAAAAACATGAATGGATGGGTCCCAAGCAATATAACTTGCTCTGTAAAAACCATTGGACATGATCCACTTTAACATCCAAAGTATGTTTTCAAGACGTATATATAACATACTAATGTTATTGAAGAAACACGTGTAGTGCTTCCTATGGCTCGAGAACGACTGAGACGGATTCAGCGCCAGCGCTCTATTCCTCTGTGTTCAAAAATGGGCTCTCTCTGATACAGGTCATTTATTTCATTATAAACGAAGATAAAAACAATTAAATATACGGTCAGTTTATGAACAGTATCGTAATAATCAACTAGCTAAAGGTTGCCTTAAATAAACTGAAATATTTTCAAATCTGATATACTTGTCATATGTAAGATGTTTTATACATCTTAAACGCGAGATCGATTTATCTGTAAACTCCACATAATATTAACATTTGTGTTAAGGTAATTCACAAAAAAAGGATTTAATAAACTTACTGTTACTTATTGTTTGTGAATAAAATCAGCTTTGCACAATTATGATGTATTCTGTGGTATGATTTGTCACTGTACTATTTTTAACGTCATCTACCTTCATTTTGATTTGGTACGAATGTTCATAAATAAGTTGTTAGTGAAAAAATATAGAGCTGTTTTCATTAGTTTTTATGAAACGACGACGAACTAATTAGATTGCAGAAGCCGGCACTCTTTTGCTATTTGTTTTATGTTTATACCATATTTGGATTATAAATATGCGTACACTTCCGTGCGTAGCGTGTTCATAAAGCTTAATTTTATATTACACATTTTGTACTCTGAAAACCGTTAGACTGTTATATATCTTATGACCTTTCAGGGCTGGGAGTATGTTGAAGTCATTATACATATTTTTTTTAAATATATCACTTTTTTACATTGTTATTTTAACTTGTATTTTAGTCGTTACGTAACGATCACTGAAAACGCTCTTAAATCTATTAAGCTGATCGGTACATAAGTACCTATATGTATTAGTACATAGGGAAATAAACTTAAATGTGGTTTAAATAATCGAAAAATAAAAATTCCGATTGGATAAAGTTTTTTATTTTATCTTCTCTAATTGAAATTTTACAATCCGTTCTGATTATATTTTCAAAAAGAAAATTAATAAAGTAATATTATGGTTAATGACTTTATAATTAGAACTGGTAAAGTAACAAGCAATGAAATTTTAATAGCTCTTAATGAAAAGCATGATTCGATTTATTCTTTTAATTTACGTTTGAGAATGTTGGTGTACGGAATTTTCCTGTTTTTACCTTTCTTTGAAATAACGGTTGGTGATAATATTGATATCAGTGAGTTTTATTTAGTTTTTTCCTAATATAAACTGTCATTGCAATATCATATCAGTACTTGCAAGGTCATGATCCTCTAGTAAGAAAATAAATTATTGACTTATAAAAACTTAAATCAAGTGAAAAATATATCATAGGTATATCTTTAAAAGAAAAGGCCAGTAACATTGGAAATACCGAATTTGTGGCGATGTTAGCTCAGTAGTTATTGCGGTAGGTTTGCATGCCACAGGGCGTGGGTTCAAACCACAACAATGAGCTTGAGCTGCTAGTGAAAACAAACAGGTACCACCGCAGTACCAGTTATTCTGCCGCTAAGCAGTAGTGTGTAAACATTACTGTGTTACGGTTTGAAGAGTACTGCAGCTAGCGAAATTACTGGGCTGTTGAGACTAACCATGGAAAGTCTCAAAGTAATGAGCGCCAAAGCAGTGATGCCTTGGACTTTGTTTCGTCACTCAAAGTTCTGTGTATCGCTGCAATGGTCATGGACAGGCGTTATCTCTTACCATCAGGGGAGCGTTTCGTTCGTCTCATTACTTTTTACATAAAATATATATATATTCCTATACGTATATAGGTAGCTTCTTTCAAAGTATCAAATTTAAAAATGTATATATATGTACCTACTCACTGTGCATCAAAAAAAAAAGCTTGTAAAAAAAAATGTATGCGAGTTTCTTTATTCCACCATAACTTTTAAATCTCAAAACAGATTTGGATGTATGCGATATCATTAGAATCCTTACTCTAAGTGACATTAGCTATAATTAAAACAAAACTATATGTCAGCTATATAGTCTAATTTATTATTAAAAAGAAAAAGTTTTATTGTATAGGTTAACGTTTATTTTAACGCAGTCGTGTTTTTTATTTCTTTTAATAAATAACAACTCGCCCGGCTTGCGTAGTTGTAGATACTAATGTGGTGCATATACCTACATATTATTATAAACCTTCCTTTTGAATCACTTCAAACACTATCTATTGGTGAAACTTGCATGATAATCCGTTAAGTAGTTTTTAAGTTTATCGCGAACAAATGGACACACCTGCAGACAGACGCGGCGGACGAGTTTGTTTTATGATAATATGTAGTAATTATTCTTGTTTTACGCTGGTATAAGACACCCTAAAATAGTGACGTGATTTTCTTGGTGCGTCAGTGAATCCAAGAAAGCGTTGCATCGCGACGTCTACGCAACTCGGCAAGTGCCATGTCTGTATTTGCAAAACCGATGGTGTATTTCACTGCGTGGGCATCAAATGTGATATGTATACAAGTAAGTTGACTTCATTTTGATTCGTATTTGATATTTTATATTCTTGATACGTATTTTGTGTATTGTGTAAATCAGTACGGGCCACCTGCAAGCTACTGTTGTGAACGCTGAGACACGCTTTTGCTGCTTCGCGGTAGTTTCGGGTTTAATGCGACCAAATGCTATAACATTTTAGTAGCGATGATAGTTCAGTGGTTAGCGCGGTCGGTTCGCACGCCGAAGGGCGTAGGTTCAATCCTCAAAAAAAGAGCTTGAGCTGCCGGTGATGGAAAACATTGTGAGAAAACCCTTGTGGTAGGGAACTTTTTAGTAGGTACTCGCCTGGCTAGCTCAAATCACCAAGCATTTGTGTTCTGGCAGCCTCACGTGAGAGTCAGTTCAATTCCAGGCTAAGTGTGTTTACCATCTTCGACCACACCGTCACTTAGCATCGGGTGAGCTGTGGTCAAACACCTATCCTGTCCAAACATAAAAAAGTTAATAATAGTTGGTAATCACAAAGCAGATAAGACTAAGGCCCGTCTTGCCAAAACTTAAAAAACCATTATTTTTCTAACACCGCTAATACCAATTAATTTCCTAATTTGCAGATACCATAAGTCCCGACTTACCAGAATGTGAACCTAATCACACCTACCGTCTTGACACTTTCTTTTGCACGTGCGACGAAACTGGCCACTGGCGTACAGACAGCTGTAAGCAACGCCTCGACCAAATGAGACCGAGTACCAACCATTTCGTACTCAGAATTGGTACCAACGTTCAATGCACCCCAAAACATTTCTACATATACGAATGCAACATTTGCATCTGCGACGATAACGGTTTAATCAACTTCGAATCTTGCACCAACAGACCGTGCCCTATAAAATCTAAACAAGGTTCTTGTAACCCAGGAGATGTGATCAGAACTGCTGACGAGCTGTGTGCTTGTGGTGATACCAATCACTTCATAGATAATCTCTGTCTTAACATCACAGATAATCCTATGCAAGAAGTAGACGCTGAAGCTTTGGACTCTATTATAGATTTCGGATCTTTTTGGGACGTTTTAAGGGTTAAATGCAAAGCGTTTTATACTTATACTATAGATTGCAGTTATTGTTATTGCAATTAAGATGGACAAATTTACCAATGTGAATATAAACAATGTTTTAGACATGACATAGATGCGTCAAACTTGAGAGTTAAAGAACAACATGAACATTTTAATGTTTTACCAGAGTTGACTAGTTCAAACGTTAAATGTATGTACGGTGTCAAATATAGGTATAAATGTAATACTTGCTACTGTACTAACGAAAATCATCCTATATGTACGTCAATGATCTGTTTGGATAACTTACGGTACACTCTGTATGATTTAAAAATTAGACAAAAGAAAAGATATAATTTGGCATAGATGTTATCAAAAACGAAAATTTTGGCGACTGAAAAGCGGCTGGCGGCTATTCATGAAGGCAGCGCTTTATGAATAAACTTTTATTTAATTTTCTGAATAAAGTTTGTGGTTCTGCCTGAACTATTGTTTTATTTAGTTTACATGACTATTATAGCATTACGCCTTGGCAGTTTTAGGGCGCGTTTAGACTGCAGGCAGACGATGAGAATTTGTTTTTGATGGTGCCGTGTGGTAGTCGTGTGCTAGCCACCTACTTGTGTGATTGTACTCTACTTACTTAGCCACATAATTTAAATTCCCCGTAGTCAACGAACTGCAGCAGTGCAAGAAATAATGTATTGTCTTTTGCAGCCTTATGATACAATTTCATTCGCGGTAAAGTAAGCTTTATTTACTAGGCAACTTCGCTTTAAATCAAAATGCATGTTTTTTACTAGAAGACTTCAATATTGATGGATTTACTCAAATGCAGCAGCCTTGGGAACTAACGGGGACGACGGGACGCAACCTTGTCCATCTGCATCCACGACCACTCTGCCAAGAGTGTCCGATTGAGAAGAGAAACTCAAATTCTGTTTGAAGATTTATATGGCGTTCATTCTGAAATTTGTCTTATAAGACTTACTTACTTTGGAGTGATTTTCTATGAGCAGGCGGATATACTTGTATGTGAAGAATTAAAAAGGCCAATAACATCACTACCAAATGAATCAGAATCATTTATCTATCTATCTATATATTATAAAAAGGAAAGATTTGATTGCTCGTTTGTTTGTATTGATAGGCCCCGAAACCACTGGACCGATTTCAAAAATTCTTTCACCGTTGCAGAACCTACACTGTCTCCGGGTGACATAGGCTACTTCTTATCCCTGTATTCCCACGGGAACGGGAACTACGCGGGTGAAACCGCGAGGCGTTCGCTAGTATTCTATAAATATAGGAAATTAATACAAGTCAATCGTCAATTGTTTTAGCTCACACCGTTAAACATGACCTGGGCAAACCTCCTGGCGCCAGCTTCCACTCTCTACCCGAGATCCGCGAAGGGGAGTCTTGCATCCCCGACAGAATGTACAAAATGGACTGCAACAGATGCCGTTGCACAAGATACCGAACCCTAATGTGTACAAAGATGGCCTGCTTTAATTGGAAAAATCTCAAATCCGTGGCAGGGAAAAAGGTGACCTTTCCGTACACTTACATTCTTCTTATTTTCTCCGCACTGTAATGTAGGCCACGCCACTGAGCTCGGACAGCTTTCTGCATCCAGTTTTTACCCACAGTTTTACGTAGGACGTCACTCTACCTGGCCGCAGGGTGTCCTACGCTACGCTTGCATGCACGTCGTCTTCACTCTAGGACTCGTCTGTCCTACAAATCTACTTATACAAAAGTTTATGTATTCAGGGTTATTTTTTTTGAGCTACACGCGCTAAAATCTCCGAGGCTTCAAAAAGATTTGCGCGTATACCACTTCACTGTTAATTTTCAATAACATACTGTTATTTCTTACAGGCTTTAAGGGACGATGATAGTGACGAAAAATCATACCTGCCGAAAGTGCAGACAGGAATGGTCTGCAAGCCTGGAAAGCTGTACAGGTCCAAATGTAAAAGATGTTTCTGCTCGGTGGAAAAAAAATTGATGTGTTCAATGAAACTGAGAGATGCGTGCACATTTGACAAATATGGTATAAATTTTTGTTTTATATTACATCAGTCTACATCTCATTTTTGCTCACACTCGGAAGGTAAAGATTGAGTATATATACTATATATCTTGACTGTACCATCACATTGTCACTTGCATTGCCGAAAGTCGCCAAACACCTAACCTCTTACTTTGGTGGTAGATCTCTTTATCAGGAAGTCATCTAGGTAGGTACCACTACAGTATCAGATATTCTGCCGCCAAGCAGTAGTGTGTAAACAATACTGTGTTCAGGTTTAAAGGGTACTGCAGCTAGCTAGCGGCTGTTTAGACTAACCATCGAAAATCTCAAAGTAATGAGCGCCAAAGCAATGCCTTGTACTTCTGCAAGTTCTGTGTATGGCTGTTATAGTCATAGGCAGGCGTTATTTCTTACCATCAGGAGAGCGTCCTCGATCGACTCATTATTTCTACATAGAAAAAACCTATTACACGTGCAAAAATTTATAAAGCTCTAGTTTCATCTTACACTTCAGGAAATCCTCCACCCATCCAAAATCCAGAAGATATTCACCCTGCCATCAAAAAATCTGACACTATTGGCATCCCGACTTTGCCCAGCGCCTCCGAGCAGTGTAGCCCTGGCAAGTCCTACAGAGTGGACTGCAACTTCTGCCTCTGCTTAGAGAGCGGTAACCTGCTCTGCCAGAAGAAACTCTGTTTAAGCTATGACGATATGAACAGGATAGAGGCCAAGGATATGTCTGGTGAGTTGAGCTGAGATTTTTTACTACTCCTTTTTCTACTCTTCTTTGACTACTTTATACTTCTCGTCAATTCTTCTGGATAAAGATTTTTCCTAACAACGAGCTTACATTAAGATCAACAGAAACAGAATACAGAGAACAGAAGCTGTATTCCTTAGAGCTACTTACTAATTACTTTCTAAAGAATTGCAGACCAGGGAGGTACACGACGTTCTTTATTCCAAAAAATCTGAATCTTGTTTAGTCGGCTGCGTTTGAAATCCTTTAAAGATTTTCACGAAACTCTTACCATTCTTTTTAAATGTCACCCTTTTTAAGATCACTGTAGATCTTTTGACTGTGGTTATCATTCTTGTTGTAGTTGTCATTTTTCGCGTAGTTGGTTTTGTGCGTTTTTTTGGTTTCGCCTTAGTGGTAGTTATAGGGCCATGGGGAGTCCACCTTCTTCTTCCTTGGAACATATATGCTGGGAGATTAGGCCTAGTCGTTGTTGGGAAGGTCAAAGGTGTGGTTGGATGCGTGTGTTCGCGACCATACTTGTCGGTGGGATCGTAAACTATCCTTCTTTTATCATTGACAAGTTTGTAGTCTCCCATTCTAAGGTTTGAACCCTGGCATGCAGAACCGAAACACAACGTGTAGTTTGTGACAACGAAACCTGAAAAGAAACAACAAAATTACTTCAAGTAATGTAGCGATAATAACTCAACGGTTAGCGCGGCCGGTTCACACGCTGAAAGGCGTGGGTCATATCCCAATGAGCTTGAGCTTGGTGAAGGAAAACATCGTGAGGAAACCATATCATGGTAGGTACTCTCTAGTACTCGGCTGGGAAGCTACCACCTTTAAAGATAAAGATTATTTATTTGATAAAACACGAGTAATATAAATTGATATAGGTACATGGATAGATTTAATTATGAGAATGCCAATAAATTAATTTTCAAAATTATAATAATAAATTCAAATTAGATAATAAAATGTTGTTTGAATTTCAACTCCCTCAATATGGGTATCAAATGAAAGTGCTTGACTTGTAAAATACTATAGGTACGCTATGACAAATTTCAAACCATGAATATGTGAGCATCTTCGACAGGTCTGATCAAATCGAAATTTAGTGGGCTGATGTCGGGGGTATTTTAAATTTATACTTGTTTTAGTAATAAATTGATGATTTTAGGCACTTAACCTATACGTATGTATTTCCCCCACCTCTCTGATTGTCACAGTTGTATTCATACATGTCACACTCGTCGATGAAGAGTCTCTTATGAATATTTTTAGTTGCGTTCTCAATACCGCATTCTGGGATCCAGGTGTGGTTACAGAAATCAGCTAGCACGCAGTTATCTAAAGGCTTGGAATAAATTAGTTGTTACACATGATTACTGATAATATAATCAAATTAGCTAATACACTCTTTTGATTCGAACGGTTGGATCGTCAATTTTTGGGGTAGACGTGTTCTCGAGTGGAGAAGTTCTCGGCAAATGTCACGAGAGACTAACCATCCAACGTGTCAAAGTAATGAGCGCTGAGCCGCGATGCCCTGGGTTTAGTTTTGTTAATCAAAGTTCTGTGTATCGCTGCAATGGTCATGGACAGGCGTTATGCCTTACCATAAGAAAAGAGCTTTGTTTGTCTCATTACTTTCATATAAAAAGCGTAGGCTTAGGTGCGGAGACAATCATTGGTCATTTGATATTTTCGCGTCACGTCGCCTCGTGTCGCGTTTATCGCTCACATAGGACAACGGGTAACTAGGAAATACTCAGACCACCTCTAGCAAAAAAGACTGACCATCCTGTAGAATGATTGAAATTAAGTATTACTCACCCAAACAAAATGTTCCCAACTAGGATAAGGACTCAAAATTACAACTGAAACCACTAAAGGTATATGCCTACGAAAACAATGGTATTTGAGTCGTGAGGGTAAACGAGGGGAAGGTCGTGTGACAAAAATAGGTATGAGACAGCTTCGAAATATCACTGTATAAACCTTCAAATCTTTATATGTAACTTAATAATTACATAGCTGCCCAAAAAAAGGAACGTAATGTTTTCAAGTATATATGAGTTTTTTTACCACCATAACTTTTAAACGCTTGAACAGAACTGGATGTATAGGCTATTTGCTACAGCCCCGTTGGCTCATTGGTAGTATATCTGCCTTGAGAGCTGTAGGGCGTGGGTTCGATTCTCACTCAGGGCAAACATTTTGTGAATAAACAAATGTTTGTTCTGTGTCTGGGTGTTCTGTATGTATTTACAAAAAAAAAGTATTTATGTACTCTATCAGTTATCTGACTTCCATCACACAAGCTCTGCTTAGTTCGGGGTCAGATGGCGCTGTGTGTATAGTCCTACGATATTTATTAAATATTATTTATTTATTTATTTCACTTCTGAAACTGACATGGTTTTGACACATTTTTGTTTTACTTATACGGAATTATTCACGTTTCACTTGAAGCAAGATGAGTCCGCGCGTGTTGTACCTACTCCGCTTTGTTTCCATGAAAAAGGCCACCGGATGTGGCCAAAACTAGAGTGAGTATCCGATATAATTAAACGTGTGTAATTCCGCATAAAGAAAATCAAAATGTGTCAAAACTACGTCAGTTTCCATACGTATAATACATACATTCATCATCCCGAGTGACATTGGCTATTCTTAAAAAAAACTGTTAATGGCAATCCTTTATTACATACCTAAATGATATTTATTACATACCAGAAGGTTTTCACAAGTGATTTGGGATAAGGACTCCAAAAATTATGAAATTTGTGTTACATAATTTATGTATGCTAAGCTTTACTCAAATAAAATTAATTGCATCGATTTGTGCCTTGTATTAATTACAAAACAACTAAGTTTCGACGTAAATTTAAACATAACACGTTCTCTCAACTCGATTACCATTTTTTGTAGACATGAATGTGTATACTTTTCATGATGGAAATAACAGCATGCTTTCCTTATTGTACAAATTTTTTATGGCACTGATATGAAAAAACATAAAACAATATTTTATTAGATTACAATACTGTTGTAACTGCCGCTCGAAATAACTTATTATTTATTAAACGTGAATGACGTCGTTCCACAGTGTTTGAAAACTCGCCTATACAATCAATGTGTACTGCCCACCATGACTTATGGTGCCAAGACATGGACACATGAGGCTGTGTACAAAATACATGTTGCACAGAGAGCCATCCATAGAGCGCACCTTTAGGTTGAACACATATACCTTTTTTGGGTTTTGCCGCAATCGGGTTAAAGTGCAAGGAAGAATTTTGCCCTACAGTAGGACAATAACAAAGAAACTAAACATATTTATTCACTAGCAGACGCCTCGCGGTTTTACCCACGTAGTTCCCGTTCCCGTGGGAATACAGGGATAAAAAGTAACCATGCCCTTCGGAGATATTGTAGCTTCCCAATGGTGAAAGAATTTTTGAAATCGGTCCTGTAGTTTCGGAGTCTATTCGTAACAAACAATCAAATCTTTCCTCTTTATAATAGTACTAGCGGACGCCTCGCGGTTTCACTCACGTAGTTCCCGTTCCCGTGAGAATATAGGGATAAAAATAACCTATGTCACCCGGAGATATCGTAGCTTTCCAGCAGTAAAATATTTTTTGAAATCGGTCCAGTAGTTTTGGAGCCTATTCAATACAAACAATCAAATCTTTCCACTTTATAATAGTAAAGATTAACACTTAAAACTAACATCAATATCTGCATACTTATTATTAACAAACTTTTGTAGTTATATATATAAATAAAAAATACATACTATGTATTTTTTATTTATTGAGGCTCCACAATGGCAACTACAATGAGCATATCCTCGTCATTGACACACCGTCATTTTCTTTCACTTATCCTTTACATCCTAAGGTTGCCTGGAAGAGATCGCTTTTAGCGATAAGGTCGCCAGTTGTTACCCCTGTTAATTAAGTTTATTTCTTCTGTATAATTATGCTCTTTAATTCACAATAAAAACAAGCAAAATACAAGTTCGACAATATTTGTTGGTACATAAGAAGGTATTTTGTTGATGACAATATTAATGTATTTACTTTGGCAAACTTAGATACATAAGAAAATTTTATTCATTTATAATACCTACCAAAGTTTTAGTTTCAATAAAACAAAATAAAACAATAACTACTCTAAAAGGCCGCTATCAATGGTAATAGTTCCCGAAACGCTGGCCCTATTGCCGCGTTGTATGGCAATACTCGAACGCTGAGCAAAATAAAGGCCAGCGTTTTTTTCACGTGTGTCGTCGACCAGACGAGATTGTATTATATTAGTTTAAGAGTTAATCAATCAATCAGTCTAGTTCTAGTAGTTCATTTGCTTAATTTAGGGTTAGAAGGCGATGTGTATAAAAAAGAGATGTTCCAATCTAGGTAAACCTTGCAAACCTGATGAAACTCTCACGTCTTTCCACTGTAAGACCTGTATGTGCGTGGACGGGAAGACCGTCTGCTCAGCGGTCTCAGGCTGCACTGACAAGCCTGAAATCCAGCAGCTGGGGGGCAAGGAAGAACCTTCCGAGCAGCTTGACCCTGATTCCGACAAGCTTAAATGCTTACCGCATACTATTTACAAGTAAGATTTTTACATATCTCGACTACAAGACTATGCGGTCAGTTTTCGGGTGGCTGACCGAGAGTTGTATTTTAAAGTGCACAAAAGTTATTTTAACTTTAAGATGTAAATATCAATACTTCCCGATTTACATTCTTCTAGTCTGAAAAAAGTGTTAAGGTTTTAGTTTAGTATTTTTTTAAATATGTGCATAAAGGGTCTTTCGGAGCAGTGTAGTACTTAAGGTGCTGTTTTACACATCAATATGTCAAACATGTTAGTAACGATGATAGCTCACTGGTTAACGCGGTTGGTTCGCATGCCGAAGGGCGTGTGTTCAAACCCCAACAATGAGCTTGAGCTGCCGGTGAAGGAAAACATCGCGAGGAAACCATAGCATGGTGGTAAGGTACTTTCTAGCACTCGGCTGGCTAGCTACCACCGTCAAGTTGAAAATCTGCCGCCAAGCATCTAACGGTGTGTTCCGGCAGCCTCACTTGAGAGCCAGTGAGGTATTATTCCAGGCTAGGTGTGCTTTACAATCTTCGACCACACCGTCACTTAACATCAGGTGAGCTGTGTTTGACACCACCACTAGTCTGTCCACCATAAAAAAAACTTGTGTGGTAACTTTTACCATGAGACGACCTTGAAATTGTGAAGCAATAAACCGGCAGTACAATGAAAAAATTTGCAAGAAAATGTATGGCTTATAGCTAGTTATTATCATCATCATCATCATCATTTCAGCCATAGGACGTCCACTGCTGGACATAGGCCTCCCTCACATAAAGTTGCGAAAACCATTTCATAAAGTTTCTATACCATGGATCCTGGAAACTAACGTGAGATAGCAGACATTTTTAATACATTTCCGTGAAATATATTCACATTGCTCATCAAAAGTGTGGCGTGGTGAATGTTACGTACAGTCAAAAATGTGCCGTGGCGTATGTTACAATTAAAAATGTGGCGTGACGTCAGGCAGTAAACAGGGTTTAGTTTCAACGTAGGGCTTTTAAGGTTAATAAATCAGAGGAATTCTATGAATATAACGTGTCTTATATTCCAGGACGGATTGCAACAAGTGCTACTGCCAGGAAGACGGCTCCTTACGCTGCACCCAGAAGACCTGCTTGAACTACTCCCAGGTGAAAATCCTGGAAGAGCAGCGAGAATACCTGGAAAAACATGGCTTGTAACCTTCCTTTAAAACGATCTGAGCAGCCTAAGCCATGGCAAGGCAGCTGCTGATAAATATATTAAATTTAATTTTATAGAATCTAAAAAAATAAATCGGAAGATCTTACTAAAAAAGTACAAAAAAATGCACGTTTTCCGTTGCTTTAAACTTCGGATACTATAGATTTCGATCTTTCACAATAGCATTAACGACCACGAACAGCGCGAATTCTGGACCTCAATTGATGTACTTAGGACTACTTTTATTACTTTTATTTTTGCTAACGTTTTTTTTTTCTTTTAATGTGATTTTTTTTTTAATGTATATTTATTATTTATTTATTTTGTGTGACATAATTGTAAATGTGCTAACGTTTTTATGTCAATAAATAATTTGAATTTGAATTTGAATTTGATTTCAGTATATAATTATTATAAGTTTTGATTTAAATGTGTAATCGGTTAGTTATAAGCTTCCATTACAAGGCAAATGAGTTGCAGTTTTAATTGTTTTATTTAAAAGTTTATTTATAACTGTTCCTTCGTTTCTATTAGATACCTTTTATTTATAACCCTCGACGCAAACAGAAGGTGGTTATAAGTTTAACTTGTATTTTTTTATGTACACTTATATCTGTGGTATTGTAGTTTTCAATCGGTTAAACCGATTTTAATTTATAGATAGATAAAAATTTACAGAAAACAAAATAATTTTAAAAGATAGCCCCAAAGGTGGGCTCCTTATTGCTAAAAGCGATCTCTTCCAGGTAATCAAGAATGGAGAAACACGTTACTGATTAAGAGTAGACGAGAGATATTGTAACACTATTCAGTTCAAAAAATTCAGATGTTTGCAAATTACAAAGCTCTTTTCTAGTCGACGAATGGATGTTGATGTTTGTTATTATCACCATATTGTATAAAAATGACAGCATCTTACGTTAGTTTAAGTTTCCGTTTACGCCCGCTGATCCATTTTTTAGACATTTTAGTTTCGTAAATTTGGCGAAAGTTTTTTATGTTCAGTTTACAACAAGATGTTGCCAAAAACTCAATCTGGTTGAAATTAATGTCAACATTTGTTAACGAGATCAAAGGTTTCATTAAACAGATATTCATAATGATTACTAGTTTTATAGTGGTTAGATTTTTGTTAGGTGTACAGAGAGTCTGACTAACCATCGAATGTCTCAATGTAATGAGCGTCAAAGCAGCGATGCACTGGGCTTTGTTTTGCTACTCAAAAGTCTATGTATCGCTGCAATAGTCATGGATAGGCGTTATCAATTAACAATTCTTTACTTGATTCAATAAGCTCAGGGTTGAACCACTGTGAGCTCCGAACACAGGCTCACTCCTAGCCTGAGGAACAGAGCTCCCACCCAAGTTAGCTCTTTCTATTGTTTTTAATACCTATATTTATGCTAACGTTTTAAATTCTTTTAAAATTGAATCCTAACCCTGTAATGTTATATATTTTATTATACGTCATCTCTACATTCACTCCTTTCAATTTGCCTTTCTAGTATATGTACCAAAGTAACGGTCAATTTAGTAAACAATATTAATCAACTCGAACGGCCCTCATCCATGAAATTACTTTAAAAATATTAATGAAATTGTAAGCAACATAATGAAAAGAATACGTGCTGTCAAAGCATGTTCATGTCACTAACATTGCTAAGTTTGTTACACCGAACACCATATGCGGTTGGTCTATTCCGTAAGTTGTTTTACATCGTTGTTTATTCTTTTTTAAATCTACCAAAACTTTCAAAGCTTTGATTTTCAATAGATACGTGTATACCGCTCTCCCAATTCCATATAAATGGGAGACTGTGTATTTGCGATGCGATGGGACGCTGGACCGAGGCAAGCTGCGAGGCCAGCCGCCGTCAGACTTGCAAACCTGGACAAATCATCTGGGAAGAATGTAGCCAATGCATCTGCCAAGAAAATGGGCACATGTTGTGCACAGACATCTTGTGCGGGGAGGAAGCGTCATCGAAACAGAGTCAGATAACCAAGTCCATTGATATGACAAGACTTTGGTGCATCCCGTTTATATCATATTACGTAAACTGCAGTCTTTGCGTGTGTCCAGTTTCAGGGAAAATGAGCGATGCTCGATGTGCCACCGATGCCTCCTGTCCGTTCCGAGAAACCGCGGATTACATAACAGCTGTCAAAAATAATGTTTGCATACCGAAAGTCATGTACTTATTTCCATGCCTCCATTGCTTGTGCTCTGACGACGGGTTTTTTATTGTCAGCAAGTGTGTAGAGACTTGTCAAAAAGTGATTCGTGATATTGCTAGAAGATGCATTCCGAAGACATTTTATAGAAAAGACTGTAACGTTTGTTTCTGTCCAGATAACAGCATTACAAATGATGCACTGTGCACCAAAACAACTTGCAGTCACACAGTTTCATTTGAATCTTTAGTCAGTTTAAGAAACAAAATACGGAGGTGCCAGCGACAGACGTTTACAGGACAAAAATGCTTTTACTGTGAATGTGCTCCAGACGGTACCGTTAAGAAAGATTCTTGCCTAGAATCAGAATGTATGTCCATTGACAACTTTGAATACAACTTCAACAAATCAATCTGTAATGTCGGAGAAATGGTGCCCAAATGCATGGAATGTTTATGTCTACGCAACGGTGCTACTGATCCTGAATATTGCACTAAAGAATGCACTGAAGAACACAAGCTTCGAGTACTGGAGGACGCCGCTAAAAAAAGTTTTGATAATAACCATCTTCTGGATATAAAAACTATTAAGCAAATTGAGATAAATGAAGTATGTGAACCAAATTATATCTATAAAGACCAAGGACGATATTGTTTGTGTCCATACAATGGCAACGTTAACGTTCGATTATGCACAGCCGTGATAGAGGAGCTTCGTGGCGAGAAAACAAAAGTCAGCATTAGAGGAAATACAGTCGTTGATATAGATTTTAACGTCAAATGCGATCCCAACACTTTCGTAGAGTTTGATTGCAATACATGCTACTGCCTCAAAACTGGACGTTTAGACCCGAAGTGGTGTACTTACGATGACTGCGAAAGCAAAAGATCTGTTATGGATAGACAAAAAAATGAAAGAAATGAAGCTATATCTGTTAACAGACAATGTACTCCAGGATCAATCTCAAAAGAAGAATGTAACTTTTGCATCTGTCCGGAAAACGGCCGTCTCAAAGACAGGGCTTGTACCAAGAACAGGTGTGAGACAGTAGTGAGTAAGGTTAACAATGTACTGGAATGTGAGCCATTAAACTATTATAGTGTTGATTGTAATATCTGCTACTGCCCAAAAAATGGAATAAAAAACGTGGCAAAGTGCACGAAAAATACTTGCGAAAATACTTTTTTGAGAAGCGAAGTTTGCGTGGCAGGGAGACTTTTCAGCCAAGAGTGCAATGTATGCGTCTGCCCTCCGAACGGAAATAAAGCTGATCGAGTTTGTACAAATAATACATGTAACGATTCAGATGCACCATGGAAGAAGATTTTCCAACTGTCACAAAGTTTAATGAGCTACCAAAAAGGAGATATTACGAGAAACTTGGAACTGTGTTTTCCTGGTGAAGAATTCGAGGTAGGCTGCAAAGTTTGCCTCTGCCCTGACATGGGGTTAAGACTATATGCAACTTGTACGCAGATGCTTTGCGGCGAAGAAAAAACTATTAAAGAGGTGAGGCAAATCTCTCGAATAAATAAGCTTAAAAAATTACAGATTAAGCAATTCTTTGTTTAATTGGTATAAATATGTGTGTATTATGTGCCTCATTTGTATTCACAGACTTTTGAACCATAGTTTCGATGAAGTCGAAAAAAAAGAAACTAAATCAAAATCAGTTCAGCCGTTTAGGAGCTACAATGCCACAGACAGATGCACATGTAAATAATGCATTTGTTTGCTACATTAAAACCCTTACGCAACAGGTATAGATTTAACGTGTGTTTCTATCTGGCTGAACGGATTTAGTGGTATCTTCAGAGACGACCTGCTAAAGATATCTACCACCAAGTAATGCTGGTTTAAATATGTCAAGTACTTTATAAATATATTTCTTAGAGCGCAAGTGACGTGAACAAGCCGATCACCAGGACGAGAAGAGTTCAAGACTGCTTGGATGTGGAAGACGATAACGCTACAGTCAGACAGTGCACCCCTGGGACTATGTACATAATCAAGTAAAAACTTCCCTCAATATAGCAGTATATCCTACAATATAGCGATGATAGCTAGATATGGTTAACGCGTTTGGATCACACGTTGAAGGACAAAGGTTCAAATCCTAACAATGAGCTGGAGCTACCGGTGAAGAAACACATCAAGGGATAACCACGTGGTTGTAAGGTACTTTATAGTACTTTGCTGGTTAGATACCACAAGTTAAAAATTTGCCATCAAGTACCAAACCGTGTGTTCTAACAGCCTTACTTGAGAGTCAATTCCATTCCAGGATAGATGTGTTTATTATCATCATCTTCATCTTGACCATCCCGTCACTTAACATCAGATAAGCTGAAGTTAAACACCTCACTTATGACTCATGAACCATTAAAATTATAGACGAGGCGGTGATTTAGACGAGCGTTGAGTTAAGTTTCTAACACGGCTCTTATACAGAAGCAGTCAGCAACATGATTGTTGGTTACAGGTGTCAGCAATGCATCTGCCCATATATGGGTAATATCTTGAACTTCTGCCGGCCATTACCACAGGACTTCTACTGCGAGCAGGCTTATCCTGGCATCAACTATTTGCCAAGCCGAAGGGATACCATAAGTAAGTAGACAAATAATACTTAAAAGGAATAAGGGCAAGTGAAGGTTATATTGGCCGGTTTGAAGGGTACCGCAGCTAGCGAAATTACAGGGTTGTCGAGACTAACCATCCAAAGCCTCAAAGTAATGGGTGCCAAAGCAGTGATGCCTTTGACTTTGTTTTACTACTCAAAGTACTGTGGAAGGTACTGCTGATTGAGGTCATGGGTAGGCGTTACCTTTTACCATCAGTAGAGTGTATCATTCGTCTTATTACATTTACATAAAAAGTGGCTTTCGAGTCTATATATTCTATTTCTCCCATGCTCATTATTTTATCATACAGCTAGAAGTTCAAAAAATGCGACATTGTTTCATGTTCAAAGTTCCAAAAACTTGAATGAAACGATTTGATTTCACTTTCATGCAGAACAAGAACTATGGAATGGCAACAAGTATGCAGCTATCGCCAGAATAGCGGATTAAACAGTTGTTGGTATTCGGGCGTTCCGATGTGGGGCCGTCAGATGCTCATTTGCTGATATACCAAACATATCGTTCGGACAAATCATCGTCATTGCGGGGAAGCTTGGGCTCTCCGAGACGGGTCCGCAAGGACAATCACTGTCGAGAGCACGAAAGACTCCAAAAGAGAGCCCGCAGCCTCGACACAAAGCGTAAAGATAAAAAACTCCCAAGGTTTTTCGTGGGCCAGCTATAGATAGGGCGAAGAGTCTCAGATAACCTTACGCGCCCTAGGGCCAGTGGTAACTATGAAGCATTTTGTCTGGACAAAAAAGGCGATGTTAGTATGTATAATCATAACTATTGTTAATTCCAGATAGCACTTCTGCTCAACCCCAACTTTCTACTGGTTCGCCCACCACTGACGGTTTGCCGCCGGCACACCCTCACACAGCCTGGGCCTGCACTACGTCTGGCCTGGTGATGGACGAATGCTACATCTGCGAATGCAAATCTGGAGTCATCATCCAGGAGCACTGCTTCAAGAGTGATCAAAACACATGCATCAACCGCACGAGACCCACGTTTCTTGAGGAAATAAAGCTACCTAAAGAATATTTGTTGTCTAACTGTATTAAAATATTTAGATTTGAAGTTATAGTTATTTTTAAAGGAATAACATTGTACTGCTATTGGTAAAATTACGAGGCCATTGAGACTAACATTTAAATGTATCAAATCACCATCATAACCAGCCTATCGCAGTCCACTGTTGAATCATAGACTTCTCAACGCCACGCAGCCCGATTTACACCTTCATTTGTAGTCACTGCCATCTGCATTACGTATAATTATCATCACTCTAAGTAATGAGTGTCAAAGCACCGAATAAGTAAAAATAATGTGTCAAAACCATGAGTTTCCACAGTATAAAAAAAATAAAAAAATAAACGCCATTTAGCATCAAGCCGTACGCTTGGTGATTCGCGACCATAACTCTAAAATACGTCTACCTCAGTGGTTGTTGGTTTTGCAGCAAATATCTTGATGGTAAGCTCACGACACTCTTGCACTGCAATGATAACGTTGCCATGAAACCGTTTGCAATCCATAAAGGTGATATCATTGAGACCCACCACGACGACGCCAGATCGACGTTAGGTCGTTAGGTCGACACCTTCATAAGTAATTCTACTAATGTAATATATTTGTATGTTTGGATGTTTATATGTTTGAATAATTGTTACTCGATCACGCAAAGTCGGTTATCTATGACGCTCAATACTTTGAGACTTTCGATGGTTAGTCTCAACAGCCCTGTCATTTCGTGGCGTCAGCATATCTGGTACTGCGGTGGTACCCACCTAGACGACCTCCTGCTAAGGAGATCTACCACCAAGTAAATATCGCAGAGTTCAGATGAACTTGCCAATAAATGACTAAATTGGTCTGTTGCATCTGAACGCCTTTGAGAAATTTCATTAATCTCCTGATAAAGTCCAGTTTTACTAATTAATTAAACGTGGCAACGTTAATCTCTTTGGGACAGTCATAAAATCAGATCAGTACAATTGATTTAGTAAAGAATGTTTTGCTAAATCAATTATTTTTTGCTACAGTATTTAAGATTTAAACATCATGTCTGTTTTTTACGCTGCTATAATATTTAATTTGATAAGTTGTATAGCATCTCATGAACCTACTTCAATACAAAATACAAGTTAGTATAATGTTATGAAAATGATCGCAGTACCCTTCTAATATTTAGCTGGAACTAAAATTGGCTACTACCCAACTAACATTTGACCTTGAAAATCTATCTCAAGCTATACTTATATACTTACTTATCTTTTTAAAAATCTAGAAACTAACTAAAAATTGGCTGCTTAGAATACGTTATCAATATTAGTTTTAACATTTTATTGTGGAAGCTGGCGTGCTTTTAGTCATTTATGTTTTACTTATGCGGGATTACTCACGTTTTATTACATCGGATACTCTAGTAACTAAACTATAGTAACCACATTTATATTATGGTAACTACAGTCGAGTAGCGAATATAATTAAACATGAGTAATCCCGCAATGGGCTGGACATATTTGTCGCAGAATTGATAACCGCTGGGGTAGACGTGTTCTAGAGTGGAGACCGCATATTGGCAAACGTAGCGTAGGACGCCCTGAGACTCGATGGAGTGACGATATACGAAGGACAGCTGGCGGTGGATGGAAGCGAAAAGCCGAAGATTGGGCTGAGTGGCGTTTCTTGGGAGAGGCCTATGCCCAGCTGTGGACTTCTATAGGCTGATGATAATTATTATGATGAATCCCGCATATGTAAAACAAAAATTAATTCTGACTACTAATTTGCGTTTTATAAGCTAATTGATACGTTTAGCCTTATCATATTTTATTAAATATTTAACATCCATTGCTTTTGCATACTACGCTAAGAGCAGGCTTTTTAAACAATTAATAAAAAAACGTAAAATTATTTAACTGGATAACGAACAACAACAAACAGAACGATGCTACCCACTAACGTAAAACTTAGTTGTGGGCAACAATAGGATGCATGATAGATCAAAATCATTTTTCTTTAAATAAAAATCGTCATATCTTTAATACAATCGGTTTTTACATATTTATAATTTTTATTTTCTTTTAGCCTATCTTTTACCCCTTTCCAAACCATGTGAGACAGGTGTCGTTGCTGTGAACGATTGTAATAAATGCGTTTGTACGTCCACACACTACTTCCAATGTAAATCAAAACCATGCAATGAATTTATTACTGAAAATCCTAAAGATGAAGTTTTCTGTAAGCCTTTCATGTTGTATATCAAAAATGAAACAGCGTGTCTTTGCAAAAAGGACGGCTCTTGGCCCCACGACACTTGTAAGCAGATATTTAGTTCTCTTCAAGACAATCCTCAAGATAACTGCGAACCCAACTCCTTCGTAATCGTTGACTGTAACGTATGTAAATGTGGACCAGACGGTATAATAAATAAAACACGTTGCACTAAAAATAAATGCAAACCAGAAATAAACAAATCAAGAAGGTACATAAAACAGAATCAAGTTTACGGAAGTTGCGAAGCTCAAAACTGGTATTCTCTTGCACCGTGCCAATTCTGTTTTTGCATCAGCGAAAACAAGCTAGTTTGCAACACAGGGAATAGTTATTCAAAGAAGCTACAGTTAGGTAGTTATAATTTAAGTGTATGCGGAAAAGAACTTATAAGAGATGCTATAAATTTGATACCTGATAGAGACAAGGCCCTAAGGCTCGGAATTAATAAGACAGTAAGTGAACCAGAAATAATAGAAACGTCTACTGATTATCATCCATATAATATAGAGCTTAATCGGGAAAACAATGAAAACATAATTCGTCAAAAAATAGAAGTACAACAAGTAGATCAGAAACAAGAGAAAAATACAAAGGACACTGAGGAATACTATTCTGGTTCTGAAGAAGCCAAAGTTCAAAATTTAGCGGCTGAGAGAGAAGGATCTAGTACTAAATTACCATATGAAGAAGACGAGAACAACCCTAGTTCAGAATCAGATAATGATAATCAGGGTCCAGATGATCAGTTTACGATTAACATAGAGCCATTAACATCAACAGATATTCCGGCTTTCGATATTGGAGCTCCTTCGCAAATGCCTATCTCAGTAGATAGCTTCCCAAAACACTTTGAATTTACAGGCCCAGCTTCAAACAACGAGCAATTGAATGAAGCGTTTAATTTAGGCGATGTACTAAAGCCTTATTTACCCGTGGTGCTAGACAAGGTTTTTCAGATGGCCTTGAGAAAATCTATGGTGTCAGTTGATGCTCATGCTAACTGCACTCCTGGAGCTACTACCGTTTTTAAATGTAACGCATGCTTTTGCATGAAGAATAATAAGTTGCTTTGTACTAATAATGAATGTAAATAAATAAACTAAATCCACCCTTGGCTGCGAAACCAAACGATGCCCCCTGTGTTTTTGTCAGTTCTAAATGCCCTTTCACTATAGAAGCAAATGTATACACGTATATACACATCGTAATATAACATGCGCTATATAATAGAACCTTCTGTAACCGAATCCGAAACTTGACGATTTTTTGTTTTACTACGCAAATTCTTAAAAATACAAAATAAAAGCGATGATAGCTCTGTGGTTAGCGCGGTAGGTTCGCATGCCGAAGGGCGTGGGTTCAAACCCCAACAATGAGCTTGAGCTGCCGGTGAAGGAAAACATCGTGAGGAAACTATAGCATGGTGGTAGGGTACTTTCTGGTACTCGGCTGGCTAGCTACCACCCTCAAGTTGTAAATCTGCCGCCAAGCATCGAACGGTGTGTTCCGGCAGCCTCACTTGAGAGCCAGTTCCATTCCAGGCTAGGTGTGCTTTACCATCTTCGACCACGCCTTCACTTAACATCAGGTGAGCTGTAGTCAAACACCTAGCCTGTCAACAATAAAAAAATAAAATAAAAATAGTTAAATCGCATAATTAAAATAGACATGATTACTTTAAAACGTGCAAATCTAATTTAAAAGTCAAGTGTAAAATTAAAAGTCATAAAGGAAACTCAATTAATGGTTAGATAGGTATTTTTAGTGTTTTCCTATACGTATATCAAACATGATTGGAAATTTCTTGTGAACACGATAAAAATGAACAAATATGTAATATTTTTACTGCCTTTGAATTTGCAGTTTGGATTTATGTATATACACGAAAAACGTAAGTGGTTTTAAAACATATTAACATTAATATTAGGACATTTCACATAGTGCTATCTAGCCCAAGCTAAGCAAAGCTGTTACTACGGTAACCAGATAACTGATTGATTACTTATACACCACTATTTTGTAATTAGTTAGAAAAAAAATGCGTTATCTCCTGCTATAACTGAACCAATCTATGAAAAAAAACTTCACAGACAAGACGTCGAAAAATTATCCACAAAAAGATTTCTGGTTATTATTCTACCCGTAGGAATTTACCTAAACCTAGTCCGTCGCAATTTAATTCATAAATCACGTGACAAGCTCGTGTAAATGACAAATACATATGATGTTTTGTATCTAATTTCATAAGTTTCTAAATGTATGTGACATCCCACCATCACACTAGGTAGGCCCCCCCCCCTACTGTGATAGCTGTGACAAGGACGGGGGAGGGGTCAAAAATCATGCCATCAATCATTTATCGCTCTTTTCAGCTGTCGCCGAGTCAATTTGGTCGCAGCCATGTACCCAGCACTCGCGGATCCTGAATGAGTGCAACTGGTGTCGCTGCACCGACCAGAGCCGGTACATCTGCGACGCCAGAGCCTGCCGGGAGGTCGACATGTTTGGACATTTTAAGGGTACACTTTGTTTAGTTCGACAATAGATGACACAAAATTAAAAACCCCTGATAGGTGTATAGTATTCTATTAGTCGAGACCTTTCATTTACCCATACGATGGCTTACTTAACAAATAAATGTATCTATGTACCACCCTGGATACATTATCTGTTTCTAGATACAATCAGAGACTTAAATGTGGGCATGAAAGGACGGGGGACATGGCGAAGCGGTGAAACAGCATGCCAGCCTGGCGTGCACTATCAGCGCGGTGACCTACTCTGCGTCTGCAACGAGGACGGAGCCTGGCCAAGCCCCATCTGCCGGGACACCTTCAGAGTGCTACATCCAGTGCAAGTAGTCAACGACGTCAAAACCTTTAAAGAGCAGCAATGTGACCCTGGAACTCTCTACCTGATAGGATGCAACGTCTGCTTCTGTCCCGCGGATAGCCAACCAAATCCTGCATTTTGCACAAGAAAAACATGTTCCAAGAAAGATCCTGTTTTCGATTCACCTAAAGAGAAAACCGAAATCAATGAAGTATACTTTCAATGTAATCTCGACTCCAAATACAAACTCGGCTGCAAAAACTGTGTCTGTCTCAGAAACAACAGACTTGTATGCGACAACTGCACGAGCACCAACACAGAAACCATATGCACTAATAGGGAACCTGGCGAAATGTTCAACATGGATTGTAACATATGCCAGTGCGACAAGAAAGGTCTGATCTATTGTACTGTGAAACGCTGCCTCAAAAATTATGCAAGATCTCAAGAAAGCATTGTCCAAGCAGACTTTGAACCTGTTGAAGCACCTTTGAATGATATTAACTGTGAACCAGGAACTATGTACAAGAAAAACTGCAATACTTGCTACTGCTTCAAAAAAATGGGTGTCAAAAAGTATGGTTGCACACTGGAGAACTGTTCCAACGCCAATTTACACACAGATTGCGTTGAAGGTTCTGTGTATGAAATGGACTGCCTCATTTGTCAGTGCGGGAACTACAATGGGAAGAAGATGCAGGTGTGCCAGGAAAGTCCTAAATGCAGAAAACCGGTTGATTTGGAATTGATGCAACTATTGGATTTGAAGGGATATTGCGAGCCTCTGCATATATACAAGAACGATTGCAATACTTGCGAATGCCTTTCTGATGGTAAAACTGCGCGTTGTACAGCAAACTTCTGTCAGAGAGAACCTAACATTGCAGATGAGTATGTTCCGAAGTCGATTCCAGTGGAAATTGTTCCTATAGTGAAAGACATCGGTTCTTGTGAGAAAGGCTCTACTTTTAAGATAGACTGCAACATGTGTTTCTGCCTTATGAACGGAGATGTTGTATGTACAACGGAAGATTGTAGATAAAAATATTGATTAGAAACTGGTCTTTTTTTGCTATCATTTATAGGTAGATAGTATTTGGCCACAGCTCACATTATGTTAAGTGACGGTGTGGTCAAAGATGAGGTACACCTAGTCTGGAATGAAAATAGCTCTTAAGCGAAGCTGTTGGAACACACCATTACGCGCTCGGCGGTTGATTTTAAACTTGAGGGTAGTTTGCCTGCCAAGTATGCTCACAATGCTTACAATGTTTTTCCTTCACCGGCAGATCCGGATTGTTGTTAGGGTTTGAACCCACGCCCTTCGTGTGATCCGACCGTGCTTATACAAAATTCATCACGAGAATATTTTGTTAACTTACACAGATGTATTTCTAGTAAAATCATAATACCTACACGTAAAGCCATAATAAAAAAACGAATAATTTGTAACATTTTTAATTTAATTGTTATTTAACAACTTAAAGAAGACGTCTTTTTGTTTAGATTAAATTATAAAGAATAAACTCGAAAAATAAAACATTTCGAAAACTTAACGTAATTTTGTCCGTCACTCACACGGACCAAATTGTGCTTAAATTTTGATACATTAAAATAGGTAGTAATGTTTTTTCTAAAACATTTTTGTTCGTAAGTAAATAGTTTTAACAGATCTCAAAAAAGAAGGGACTCGATTTGAATATTATTACAGGGTAAGTTGATTGTTTCTACTCATCTGAATCGATTTGACTGATTTGTTTTTTAAATATGTAGATACAGAAAGCTCTGCATTGGTCTTTAATTAAACTTTTTTTTAATCAACTAAAGCTGAGTAATTGTTTGCTTTAGTTTTTTTATATGTTTTTGATAAGTGAAGTCTATTTGTTTTTAAATAAATACTATTAGATTAATAATCATCGCATACGTAAATTTAATATTTTTTTTAGGAATTTGTCCCATCGTGCATTGAATTTTAATATGACATGATTGAGACAGCAAACAAAACAAGTGCACTACGTAAGATTTTTTACAATGACCCTTGCAGTCTCTTCAGTTTTCTGCCTCATTCGCACATTTTCACGTTAGAGAAGAAATCTCAGAATTCATTTGTAAAAAGAAGTGCCTATGTCATGATGGTGCAAAAAATGTTTTTGATCTCTTTTAATTTGTAGTAAAAAAAAAAAATGTTTCACTTATGACTGCCAAATTACATTTTTTAATAACGTTGGATTTTCGTTTTATTTAAATTGAACTCTCTTGCTCTTGCTCGTCAAAACCACGTCAGTTTTCAAAGTAAAAAATATATGTTTTCATTTGATCGTCTCCACGCAGTTAAAAAAGTTGAAAATAATATAGCGATATCGATAATAAAGTATTATCAATTTTAATTTACGATGACTAAAAAACGGACGAACACGTACAGAATACGCACCTTGAAAATGTACACGTGAGACAGCTGACGCACGATACAATGCCTTTGACCAATAATAACGGCTATTTGAATTATGGTAGTATATTGGTGTTATCGAACATCTGAATCGAAGATTCTTTTAATAGCTTAAGATCTTTCTAAAATTGAATGAAGTACAAAGATAAACTATGATTATTTTTGGGCAAAGTCTACAGTCAAACATACGGCATAATATTTCTAAAAACACAATTCAGAGAAGTTTTAGCACCAGTATTATAAATAGCATTGTCCAAGCATACATGACACATTTTATTTAATAATGCTTAAGGAGAAAACGTGAATTTAATTTTAATTTCAAAGCAGACCTTTTTATTTTTACCTAACTATAAGAAACATAAAAAAGGGTCTAACTTTAGCTGTCTATACATTACTTAAGTTCGTGTTATTTTATTCTCTTGTATCTCCAAAACCACTAATCGGTTAGCTAAATACTTATCAGAACAAACGTCAATCATGAACATCTCAATGCATCTCATAGGAATCACAAACATCGCATCTTTGCAATACACGTCTATTAAGCCCCCCTTACACTACTATAAATCGAATTTGAAAACATAATTTCACAAGAATGAAACCAATCATCACATCACAAACATATAAAATTTGCCAGTTAACATGAAGGATAACATAACTAACAATCAAAAGTAAGGAACAGCGTATGGAAATAGATTTAAGCAAAATTCTCAAAGTTCTCTAAACTATAACTTGTTATAAAACAAACAACAAAGAAGCAAATGGTCCGATTAATGGCTATCATCCACCTATGGAAAGTTAGTGATATCTATTTTATCAAAATCATTGACCAGTCTGGTGTTGCAGATGTTCATAGGTGGAGTGAACACTTACCATCAGTTCACTTGCTTGTTTATTACTCTAATACATATAAAAAGATTAATAGATGTTTATACGTGATATAAGAACTAAAATGTCTTTCGATCGAGTAATAAATCACAGTTTGTATTACCTACGATGATATTGTAGGAGAAAGTGTCACAAATACAAATACACATGCTAAACCAAGCCTGTTTTACACGATGTACCTACAGTAAACTCACGCAAGTACAATATAATTACATATAATTTTATTGTTTAAAAATAATATGTAGAGGATGAACTTAGTATAATTAGTGGTTTAACGAACATACCATATTGAAGTCCTGTCAAAATAATACACTAGTTAACTCATATAAAAATTCTTCTGTTAACATTATTTTGTGAAATATGTACATTGTACAAGTATGTTTAGAGCTTTAATAAAGATAAAAAATGAAAATACATAATAACTATACCGATCTAATCGGCATCAATGCTTAGCAACATCTAAAAAAATATTTTGTCCAAACAGCACGTATTTTTTAAGTACTAACGAGTAATCACAAAAAGAGTTTTTTTATCTATAGAGTCCATGGGATACCAGACGACATAAGATGGTAGTATTCTTGGAATTCGATTTTACATAAAAGTTGACAATAATCAGTAATTCTGCACAGGGTGTGTACTGGCAATAAAGCTACAAAAACATCTTAGAGAAAATATTACTTTGTGATTACAACGATTCAAACATACACTCAAAATTTTGTTTCAATGACATCTTTACAGATCTTTTAGTACCACAGTATCCATTAATATAAGTTAAAACATTGAAATAACTAAATCAAATGCACTTTTTATTTCAATTTTATGGGCTTAACTAAGACGAAGTTACGGCTGTCTAGTTAGGAAAACATTTGACTTCCAAATTGGTTTCGAATCCTGCGGCATGCGCGTCGTGCAAACTTCGAACGGTGAAAGGAATCATCCCACGGAAACCTTACCTGATCCTTATCTGATAGTTCTTAATGTTCTAAAAGATGTATGATGCTAACACAAAATTTTCCAGCGAGAAGAGGTCTGCACTTGCATTGCCTTGCATAATTGATAAAATTATGCAAGGCTAAGCTAAGCTAAGTAAACATTTCATCTCTAAGCCGTCTGCTTCAGGGAAATTTTCTAAGCTTTGATGTACGATATATTGTAAATAATATAATAAAATAAATAGTAAAATTAAAACAGAATCCGTCAAAAGAATGGTAGTTTCTACAAAAGTAACGTGTAGTAGGTTTAATTCTTGATGTTTCACATTACCAACTGATCTGTGACAAAATTAACTATTATGCATTTTTATAAGTGTGGGTAAATTTGATAAAAACTATGAAAATCACTGACAAATTTAGAAATATAAATGTTGAAAATAAGTCAATAAAATAGTCGAAAATTTAATTTTTGATCATCCTAAACTTGTATGTAAATTAGCTTGTTCTTAAATATTTATCGATCACGCTCATGATTGTAAGTAAATATAACTAGGTTTATCGCTTTGTCTCTTCAATTTTCTAAGCAGATTTCATTAAACTATTAACTATTGTAAGCCTGCTAGCTTTCCATCTAACTTTGGAGCAATTATTCCAAATGTAAACTTAGAGTGATTATTTCAAATGGATTCTTGGTACTCTTTCAGAGTATATTAAAGAAATAAAAACTGAATCAAGAACATTAGGTAACAATTGCTATGTTCCGACGTATCTACGACGTTCTTTCAAGTTTGTGTACTATTTTTTTGACAGTCCGGATCAATACCAATGGTGTATGGATATTATCTATTTCTCAGCTTGCCTCTTTATCTTTTGTCTCTCTCTATTTATCTATAGTTTACAATTTAAACAGTGTAAATTATTTTTATTAGTGTGTTTTGTCAAGCTAGAATGTTGAGAATATATTTGCAATTTTCAAAGATACGCAATTCATTTAGGAAGTAAGTACTAGAGCATCATGAATCGATATTTTGGTCAAAATCTACGATCGGTCCGCAAGCAGGCATCAAGCTAGCTAAAGTACTAGGCTGGCATGTTTAAGAGAACGTGTCGTTGACCTGCCTAGCGCATCGGATAAAGGTGGCTCTTCGAGTAAGTTCTCGAATGCGCGCAGCTCCGACGTAGGTGCATGCTGATCGTAGACCTCCAAGGATGTCCTTAACGGTGTCTGCAACGTCTCCTCGGTAATCTACTTGGACTGTTTTACCTGAAAGAAGATATAAAAGTAGTATTACAATTGTAGTTTTCAAATTGAAACCTTTCAGAATGAGCCCAGAATACGGCGACTGTGCTCCACATCTTTCAATGTTTATTTATCTGTACATATGGACATCTCGTTAGACTAATTGACTTTTTTGTCCAACAACTCAGCTAATCAAGCTCACCTTCTGAAGACCTGTACTCCGCCACTCCTCCGGAGTGTTTCATCATGGCAGTAGATGAGGACATGCCATAAAATAGCTTGACCTTCTTCCCGTCTGGTTTGGTAATGACTTCACCGCCGCATTGGTCGTGTCCAGCGAACATTCCTCCCGCCATAACAAAGTCTGCACCAGCACCAAACGCTTTCGCGACGTCACCAGGACAAGTGCAACCGCCGTCCTGAAATAAACATAGACCTTAAATATAACGAAAATTAGTTGCTATTTTATCGTTTTTGATGCAACAACATTTGTTTGATTCCATAGTAAATAACAGTTACGATGGATTTAGGTACGAAAAGGGGTTCAATCAAATTTAACTTTTTATAATACAATATCTCTATGTATCTTACCGATATGATGTGACCTTTTAGTCCGTGCGCTGCGTCTGCGCACTCGATGACGGCGGACAGCTGAGGGTATCCAACACCAGTCTTGATGCGCGTCGTGCATACCGACCCTGGCCCAATACCCACCTAAGGACAAGGAAATTTGATCAGATAGCTTTATATTCATCTCTTCTTCCCCTTCTCTATGCGTAATAGAAGCTATCTTACCTTAATAATATCAGCACCAGACAATATTAACTCTTCAACCATTTCACCAGTAACTACATTGCCAGCCTGAAAAATACAGAAGTACTATTAAGTAGTAAAAAACATGTTAAGAGCATTTGATTTCGTTGATCCAGGTATTATTCAACGATCCATTGCTTTATAGATAGATTTATGGGTTTATCGCAAATCATTTATATGGAAACATGTACCTAATTGTTGCCATTAAGACAAACCCCCTAATAAAAGAGTCAAAACCTATTTTGCGAGTAAGGAGTAGCGCAAGGACCCGTTCTGGGACGATTTTTTCAGTACATTTATTGAAGTTGTTATTTCTAATTTATGTTTTATTTTAAGTTCTCATGTAGTAACGTATAAAGATCACGGATCCTATTTTAATTATACCGTTAGAAAACACTTACCGAAATACTGGACCGTAAATAATCTCGTACACTTTAGGAGTAAAGTGCGTCTACGTTGAGCAGATGTTTGTAATATAAATGAATTCAGATTGTACTGTTGTAATATTTGATAAAGCCGCTTATACGTCGAAGTTGTATTAGGCTAAACAACTGGCAACTATTACACGTTATTTGACTCTTGATATTCCTAAGTAGTCGATTATACGTAATCACCAAAGCAAAGATAAATGAATTCATCTTCTATGTTCTAAAAGCTACGCTAACTAAATTAACAGTATTAAATAATGAAATAAGTAACTTACAATAATGGTGTGACTAGGGAAAGCGGCTCGCACTTTTCGCAAGTACTCGACAAAATGTTGTGAGTACCCGTTGGCTACATCAAGGCAGACGAATTTTAATGCCGTTATGTTGTTTAGAATCTCTGAGAGGCGGTCGAAGTCTACCTCCGCAGTTCCTGAACTAGCGGCTGTAAAAGAAAATAATATAAACGGTAAGAAGAATATGTTTGCAGATTTTTTTACCCTGCAGGTGACCTCTTGCTAAGGAGATCTACGACCAAGTTATCATACCTATATGTTGTAAGCATTCAGGGTGTTCTTCGGCAAATTTCTTCCATTCTTCTAATTTGTAATATTTGTGAATGCATGTGAACAGACCGTGCTGAAACAGAAAATTAATCCATTAATTAAATTTGCTTTTCAAGATTCACTGGGGGAAAAACCGAAATTAAGCTGAGGCTAGCAATAAACTTTAAAATTTCATTGCATTTTTTGTTTGAGTTAGACCCATAACCTACTTTCTGGAGGCGTGAAGTCCTCGGCAGAGTAAACAAATATCTCTCTCTTAAGAATTACGCAAGTTGAAAATTCGTTTTGAAAAAACAGAAGAAAGAGTTTTTTTTTTGTATCAGCATACGTCGGAGCCAGTACGTTGTACGGAACCATTACAGTGCCCAGGAATTGCGACTCAAATATATGTTAGGAGGATCCCTTTAGATACGAATTAACGTTGGCATTCACTGTTAGTTTTCTAATCCCTGCCTAACTGAATTTGATAGGCGAGCGCGTATTTCGTAATAATTGTAAAACTGCGGGCTTATAGGTAACATAAAATATTAAATTACTTTTGATAGTTCAGCAGCCATCTCGAAAGTGCCAACCGTGTCCATATTGCTCGCCATGACGGGCACTCCGCGGTAAGACTGGCCAGAGTTCCGGAATGTGATCTCCCTGTTTAAGTCCACCTGAAACCAGAGAAACTTGCTAAATCATTTTTGCTTTGTTTTATCTTTATGTACATATATATTATAGTCTAATATGTATTGTCCTAAGCATATATAAAACTATCTTAAAGAACTTCAAGATATTCTCTTAAGATTATAAGGATCAGAAGACAGACGGTCTCCTAATTAATCCTAATCCTAAACTACAAAATACATTATCTTAAGCATACATGAAACTATCTTGAAGAACTTCAAGATATTCTCTTAAAATTATAACAAATCTCTCATAAAATTTTCATTATAATATTTATTCGAGAAATTTTCGGACGTTTCAGTTTTCCACATAAAATTGTCTTGATTGCTTCAGGACTCGAATGAGGCCTCGTCTAATTTCCACGAGCGCGGAAGGCTAAATATAACTCGGCACACCGACACACCTCTAACGCAAATTCGTAAGTTTTGTACATAAACGTGGGCGTCAGTTAGTTAATTAGCTCTATTTTTTTACGCGCCACTGCTGGGCGTGGGCTTCTTGTCATCGTGAGAAGGGTAAGGCCAGGCCAGCACCCTGACCATCGAATAGTAGACTTCAAACCATCTTCAACCACATTACGAACTCTTAACTCTTAAGCATCAGGTTTTCTCATGATGCTTTCCTTTATCATTTGAAGCTAGCATAATTACACGCGTAATTTTAACAAGCCAGAGATTTGAACTCAGGACTTCTGTATTGGCAGCCAGTCGATCTTTCAACTAGGCTGCTGTAGCTCCGAGTAGTTAGGTACTTGGATAAAAATTAATCAGCAGAGACTTGGTGTTAGATCTCCTTAGCAAGAGGTCGTCTATGTACACCCGCAGTACCAGATATTCTATTCTACCAGTTTGAAGGGTGCTGCAGCTAGCGAAATTACTGGGTTGTTGAGACTAACCATCTAATGGCTCATAGTAATGAACGCTTAATCAGCGATGCCCTGGATTTTACTACTCAAAGTTCTGTGTATCGCTGCAATGGTTGGACAGGCGTTATCTCTTACCATCAGGAGAGCGTCTACCTCGTCTCAATACCTTTACATAAAAAAATCATCAATCATAAATTTCAAAAAAAAGAAATATGTTCCTATACTCCTAGATCGTTATAAAAACCAATAGGAATTTGTTATTTGATCGATTTAGATTTAGATTGATTGAATTAAACTAATTGAACTAAATTTCAACATAAGCTTAATATCTAAATAAATTAAAAAAAATAAAAAATAATTAAATTAAATTAAATTAAATATCTAATTAAAACAACCACACATCCTATCCTCTTTTCGCTGCAGATGAGTAAACTTATTCTCTTATTCTATCTCATTTTCATTCATATTCTAAGTCATTCTCGCCCAAACGTCCTGAGCATACCTCGTGTAAAGGCGAAACACGTGTCGGCAACTGGTTACTGCAGCGAGGAGAAGATATACTTGTGATTATTTTAATTGATTTAGACTTCAAGTTTATGTCGGATTTTGGTCGGATAGATATTTAAAAATTGTCGTCAAGCTAGATAAATATTTCAATTAAATTCTCGTCACTGTTGTAAGAAAAACTACTTTTAAGCGGAAATACACTAATATATCTCTTGATTACTCAATAGGAGTATGTTACAAAGAGTGATATATAGACACATGAAATAGTTTATCTGAATGATGGCGCCGAGCCAAATTCTATTAAAACAATGTCAGTGAACGAAAACGCACGCGAAAAGATATTTTTGTCGCGATTTCAGACGCCTCCTCGTCTGTGTTCCGTGATATAATCACGATGCCGTAAAGATTACATCGTGATAAGAATGTAAGCCCTACGTTAGCTGTGCAAAGATCGATTAAATAGAGTGATTTTTATATTGGTTGGACAGACAGGGCCCGTTAACATTTCAAGGACACATGCCCATGTGACCTTGAGATGTTAACGGGAATATTTAAATATAAGTTAAAAACTAGAGTCTAATTTGTATGTTCAGATATATACATGGTTATTAAGCTTAAGGTGTAACTACTAAACCGAAATGGGGTCATTGTACTAAGTATTATAATTTATTTTAATTAAGCGAAATATTCTGAAATCAGCTACTAAATATAATTTTGTCAGGGGTCAACGATCTTTTTGACAGCTCATACAAAGTTGACGACATAACTTTGTACAGCGTCTAGCAAAATAAATGTCACACAAATAAAAACGTTTAATCTAGCATTAACTATTTACAAGGTTTAATAAAAATTGCTCACAAGTTAACGCAGCCTTTTTTTTCTCTTTAATTTTGACGTCGCATTTTGTGCATTTGCCAGTGTCAAGTATTTTATATTTTCATGTTAAATAAGTTGCCTCATAGCTATAGTTATAGTCAAAGTCCAGTATCGGTAAAATCCAACCCGTGTCAGTCAAGTCCAGTCATGCTTTAGTAAAGTAGTGTCGACTTTACTATAAAGCTTTGATGGAGTTTTGAAAGAAGCACAAAAAGTCATGTTTCACCACATTATATCATTTCCTCACACTCGCGCTTGTGATTCGGCACTTTACGAATAAAACCCCTTTTAATGCATAAACACTCGACAAAACATTAGTTTTGGAAAAAAATACAAAGATGCGACACGACTCTTTCCGCGTTCCCGCCAAAAACTCAAAAACGCAGCCTTGTAAAGAGGTAATGCTAGATTAAAAACGTATTTCCTGTGAGATTTATTTTGCTAGATGCTGTACAAAGTTATGTCGTCAACTTTGTATGAGCTGTCAAAAAGCGGTTAACATAATAGACAGAGTATAGGCGTTACGCGGTATATCCAATTTCGCTCTAGCCGCGGAACTGCATAGAATTACCCATTCGAAACCCGCGCGATATTTCCCGCTACCCAGAACGGTAGCGAACGTTTAGGTCTGAATAGGCCTTTAGATTGCACCTGACACCACATCTGATAACCAAATAGAAGTTGTGAATTCTGCTAAGGAGAGAAGGTAGATAGCAAGCAGCCTCGTATACAAAATTCCTGTTATAATTGCACTCGTTATTATAGATGTCGTAATTAGAATTGGAACAAGGGAATCATTGTTTTTGTTCAGTGGTTCTAGTAGGTATATTATTTTCGATAAATATGTAATACGTATACAATTGTATATATGTGTATTATGAGTGTATTTATTTAGATATGTATATTTTCGTTTTGTAGATAGACAGATTAGAAACTTAATTTGACTTAAAAATAAACTTAACATATTTATTAATTACGTAACATTGACATATCCAAATTATTTATAGTAGATAAAATTGTTAACTTAATATTTTCATTCATGTCGTCGTCACCTGTTGTAGCAACTGCTTAGCTTATAGTTTTTTTATTGTTATATTGATGACCGTTACAAATGTTGTGATGTGTATGATGTTGGTGATACATAAACCCATAAACCAAGTTCAAACCCCTTTAGGTACATAATAAAAATAAATAATAATAACTTTATCTCTTTTTCTATGATGATGACTTTTTCAACTAACCCAATGTTACGAGTATTAAACGATCCGTCGTCAAATGATGACACTTAGGAATAGAAAGCAGTATAAACCAGAAGGTACCAGCCTCGCCGAATTGCTTCCGCAGTAAGCCGCATGAAGGCAAGGCTAACACTTTGGCAAGCGATTTAACCTTGAACGACAATGAAAACCCGTCTGGGAAATATCTCAAACTGATAGGCAACTGTAGATTGCTGTTACAGCATCGTTGCTAAGTGCTTACAAGATTTGATTAAATTTGCAATGTCCGAATACAAATCTTTTATTAATAACATCACTACAGTTACAGGTCATTCTTCCATTCATATTTAAAAATATCAAAATCATAACATATATGTCAATACAATGAAAAAAAAATAGAAAATATGAAATAAAAACACGACATGTGACATGTTGAAATATGCCTTATGTCACAAATAAAGTGTTGTCTATTGTCTATGTCAATAAAATAAGATGTCACGTATAAAATAATTATGTCAATATGATTAAATGTCAATAAAAACAAAAATATTATAATTACTTAGTAGTAATTCAATTAACTCCTATTTTTAAATAATCGTCAAAGTTATAAAACAAGGTCTCTTGAAGCCAAGATCTTAGTTTGCTTCTGAAGCACGCGATGGAAGGTGCATCCTGAATGGAAGTGGGTACGCAGTTGTGGACCGTGGGCCCCAGAATGTATACCGACCTCTCCAACTTGACGAGCCGATGCGACGGCGTTACTAGTTGGTCTTTCTTTTTATTACTGCGAAGATCCAACGTGCTGTGGATGCCCCGGCGTTGAAATGTATCTATATTTGTATGCGTGTACAGGGCTACCTGATAAATGAACTTACACGGATCTGTAGCTCTCTAAACAGATCCACACAAGAGCCGTCGTCCTGAACCCCGTATATGGCACGAATGGCTCTATGTTCTATCAGCTGATCGGTCATTTCGACATTGGCAAACTGGAGCTTTTTTTACGTGGGGTTGAGTTATAACGCCCGGCGTCATAACACGAGCGCGGGTTCATTAAAAGTGTCGAGGCTGGCGCCCCCTAACACCGTTGCCCCCGCGTGCAACTCACACCCTGCATCATATAGCACGAGAGCCCACGACCAAAACCACGTATCATAGCAATACGGTCAAAACTGTATAAAATCGTTAAATTATACGATTCTGAACTCGACTAGGTAGGCAATGGCAGCCCTGTTGATTCATTGGTAGTATGTCTGTTCCAAGAGCTGAAGGGCGTGGGTTCGATTCACACCCAGGACAAGCATTTTGCGATATAAACAAATGTTTGTTCTGTGTCTGGGTGTACTGTATGTATTATAAGTATGTACGTATTTACAAAAAAAAAGTATATATTATTAGTTTTTATCAGTTATCTGGTTGCCAAGCTTTGCCTAGTTTGGGGCTAAATGGCGCTGTGGGAAACGTCATACGATATTTTATTTATTTTTGATTTAAATTGCAATCATTCTGAATAAGATTTCTACTTTTAAAAACAATTCTTGAATATATGAATGACGAATGCAGAAACAATATTTGAATAAAAACATCTCATATTTTTATTCAAAAGTTGTAAGTCGGAGGTATTCCTATTGCGGTAAATCTGGTTTAACTTTTACTTGTTATTTTCGTAATTCGACGGCGAAACTAACTCGCTGCTAGCGAGGGTGCGGTTAGGCTTCCGTGACTTGTCTCCATAAAATATTTTTACGTCGTCTTCAATTTGCATAAGAAAAATTAGCTTCATTACGAGTCTTGAGAAAGATACCAACAGTTACCGCATACAATAAGGGACAAGACAACATTTTTACTTGGTGGTAGATTTCCTTAGCAGGAGATCGTGTAGGTAGGTACCACCGCAGTACCAGTTATTCTGCCGCTAAGCAGTAGTGTGTAACCATTACTGTGTTCCGGTTTGATGGGTACTGCAGCTAGCGAAATTACTGGGCTGTTGAGACTAACCATCGAAAGTCTCAAAGTAATGAGCGCCAAAGCAGCGATGCCCTGGACTTTGTTTTGAACTCAAAGTTCTGTGTATCGCTGCAATGGTCATGGACAGGCGTTATCTCTTACCATACCTTACCTTACCTTACCAGGAGAGCGTCTCGTTCGTCTTATTACTTTTTACAAAAAAAAAACAAACAATAAAATTTGGAATAACTATTTAACACAGTTACGGACAAAATAACTATTTCTAAAACATGCTTGGAAATTTGAGCATTATAATAACTAAAAACTAATCATTTTTTATTTTTTTTATGGTTGACAGGCCAGGTGTTTGACCACAGCTCACCTGATGTTAAATGAAGGCGTGGTCGAAGATGGTAAAGCACACCTAGCCTGGAATGAAACTGGTTCTCAAGTGAGGCTGCCGGAACACACTGTTAGATGTTTGGCGGCAGATTTTCAACTTGAGGGTGGTAGCTAGCCAGCCGAGTACGAGAAAGTACCCTACCACCATGCTGTGGTTTCCTCACGATGTTTTCCTTCACCGGCAGCTCAAGCTCATTGTTGGGGTTTGAACCCACGCCCTTCGGCATGCGAACCTACCGCGCTAACCACTCAGCTGTCATCGCTATATTTATCTCGCCTTTGCGTCTCATTCCCGACACATTCCATCAGGACATGATATGCGTCTTCTACGATCTAACTTAAGAAAAATAGAGGTATGCGAACTGTGGGATTCGAATCAAAGACCTCGAGATTTGAAGCCACATGGTCTCCCTATTAGGCTACCAAAATTTCACGTATTTTACGTGGTTTAAATAAGTACGTGAAATAAAACAGAGTTTTTCTATTTTCATATTAACACAAAATACCTCATGCTTTTATACTATAATTTTTTTAAATTTACTTTTATATAAGTACTCACTTATAAAAGTTAATTTATGCTTAGAGTAAGCCTAGTTTGCACGCGTAGGTAACATTTCAAAACAGTGACAATTTTAAGTATTGTTTAACCTAAAACAACGTTTACAGGTACCTTAATTATCTAATTAAAACGTATATACCAGAAATGATAAATCATTTTATTAGGTATTTCCGGGACGGATTTTGATGAAATTTAGAAAGGAGATAGTTTATACCTAAGATGCTACAAATAAAAAAAAAATTAAAAAAAAAAATATTTTCTTTCTTTCTTTCTTTCTTTCTTTAAATACAGACAAACTTTAACGTTTATTATATTAATGTGATTATATTACTTTTATATAACATACTTGTGAACTGTACTCATAAAAAATGATTAATCTAGTATCAGCTGTTTAGAATAAAATCCCGTAGACAAAAAACCCACTAACACTACATCCTTGGCATTTTCCATCCAACCTTGACTGAAATTCAGAATGAAAATAAAAGAGATAGATTTCGCACTCACATCGTTCCTACTTCTCAAAGTGCTCCTCTTCGGTCGCAGCAACACGTCCTTGAAGTCTAACTTCACTTCGTTTATAATGTTAGGCATTTTGAACTGTTTTTACAGACACTTGGTTTAGAAAAATCGGGAAAATACACGGAATTAGTGGGAGACAAGCGGCGCGCCCCTCCCCGCGCAGCTATCGACTGGCCGGCTTATGCTGGGTTGCCAGATGCTATTACTTGTTAGTTTTCCCACTGACCAGATAAACTTTTCAGTTTTTCCCCGAATAGATACACTTTTCGTTATTCCCGATTAGATAAAGTTTTCTGTTTTCCTGTACTAGGTATTTTTTCAGTTTTCCTCTACTAGATACAATTTTCAGGTTTTTTCAGAAAGTAAATATTTAATGTTTTCGTACAGCTAACCAACTTTTATCGCGTGTGCTCATAGGTCCTTTCTTGACACTTATTTGCTTGTAAGTGGTGTAGCTGAATAAGAAACACACAACTTAGAAACAGATACAACTATTTAGTGTTTCTCCTTTATAGAGAAAAAACTTTCTGCTTTACAAGCATTTTCTGGCTCGCCAACTCGCCGAGTTGATAAATGAATAGGCACTACAATTTTTTGTTTGTATTGGAGGAGTGTTTTGTTATGTGAATGAATGACTTGACATGACTTTTAATCAGAATTCTACACACTGTGGAAATAATATCATAGTTATAGATTGATTTCACCTATTTATATTATAAAAAATCATTTCTATTTTGTTAGTAAATAGTTTTGTATGACATATCTGACATACATGACATTGAATTTTGAGCGCTGTCACAAGACATTAAAAAAATGTTACCTTTTTTATAAAGGTGCAGATTTTAGGCACAATACTACTTTTATTCTAATTCCAGAACTACGGAATATTAAGTATATTACGTAGGTCTTACGGTTACAACTAAAAGCAAAGTTTTTACCAAATCAAAATATGTCGAGAGGTCTACTCGACTTTAATTTCATAGCTCCGATGGGGTAATCTTTCTTTTTCCTTTTACTTATTTTACGAGACATCTATTGTTGCCGTGTTTGAGTGCATTTGTGGTATTTTAGGATTTTTGCTTAGACACGTCGAGAGCCCTGTACCCGGGGACCCCATATCATTAACACGGCTTATACAGCGGTGGCTACGCAAATAATTTTACCTTACTAGAGTTTTGAATTCCAAAAAGTGGTACTAAACTGTGTCAAAAATATATCTACATAATTTAAACAAAGTGATAATTGACACTGACGAATTAAGTAAGATGCATTATGCTTTAGTATGAATTTACTTAATGTTGAGCTAAAACTACGAAGTAAACAAATAGAAAATTTATCACGAGTACAAAATTTACTGTCAAGAAAGCAGTTTTTCACATATCGCAACACCGGCAGTGCCGAAGCGTGACAGAGACGTCACAAGGGCGGCCTGAAATACTCGCTTTCAGCTGCTAGGTGAAGGTTATGGAAGTGCTCTCCGTAAATGTTACCTATCGATCTGTGAAAGCGGCTAAATTTACAACTAAAAAATTCTCAAAATTTTGTTCAGGTGAAGCGATGATGGCTCCCTCATTGAACTTCGCAGATTTATGTCCAAATAAATAGTTTCGAGTGATTTGTTTTTTTTTCAAAATAGTTTCGCGTTTGACCACACGCTGCCTGATGTTAAACAGTAGTGTGGTCTAAGATGGAGCACGATTACCTAGAAGAAACCTTTGTGGAAATCAAAATTTACACAAACCCGATTTGAATTTCACGTTAATTCGCTGTTAGGTTACCAATAGCGACAGAAATAGATTTCATAGATCGTAATTAGTAAACAAAACGTCACTGGCAAAATTCAACTGAATAATAAAAGTAAATCTATTCATATTTAAGATAAACACAAGTGCGCTTTTCGTGGAAGGTTAATTTACTAACACAACAAGAATCAGCTGTGAGAGTGACGCATGCGCCGTGCGGAAGTAAGTGTTGCCAAATTAAAATGACACTGAAATCACTGATATGAGTAGCGACGCAGTAGGCTTTTCAATTTTATTTTGGTTAGCGTGTTGCAAGGTCCTGTCTAATGTTGTTTTATAAGCCCTGTCGGTTCATTGGTTGTATGTCTGCTTCAAGAGCTGAAGGGCGTGAGTTCGATTCTCACCCAGGACAAACAGTTCGTGGTATACCTAAACATCATCATTATCAGCTCTTCGCTGCTGGACGTAGGCCTCTCCCAATGCACGCCACTGAGCTCGGTCGATAGCTTTCTGCATCCATTGCTTACCTAAACAATGTATGCATTTACAAAAAAAAGTATTTTAAGTATTTGACAGCCCTGTTGGCTCATTGGTAGCATGTCTGCTTCAAGAGCTGTGGGGCGTGGGTTCGATTCCCACCCAGGACAAGCATTTTGTGATATAAAACCAAATGTTTGTTCTGTGTCTGGGTGTACTGTATGTATTATAAGTAAGTATTTACAAAAAAAAAAATTTAAGTATTCTATCAGTTATCTGACTCCCATAGTACAAGCTTTGCTTAGTTTGGGGTCAGATGGCGCTGTGTGTAATGTCCTACGATACGATATATTTATTATTTATCAGTTATCTGACTTCCATAGTGCAAGCTTTGATTAGTTTGGGGGCAGATGGCGCAGTGTGAAATATCCTGCGTTTTTTTTAAATTTTTTTTTATCATCTTTTGGAGTCTGCATCCTTGCACTTTGACTGCGGTGACGCCAAAAAAGGAGAGTTATGTTTAACCTGTATGTTTGGCCGTAGAACATCCACTGCTGGACATGGTTCTCCTCTTGACTTTCATAAAGACCAGTTGGAATTGGAAGCGGCTCGCTTCTAGCGCATTTCCGTGGTCTTCATCAGATTGTCTGCCCACCTTGTGGGTGGACGTCCAACGCTGCGCTTGCCGTTTTACCCCTATCAAGGAATACCCTGCTTCTCACCAGTAGCGGTGGTATGGTAAAGCGCAGTTAGGTTATCCCCAGAGTGCAAAGGGGCGCCGCGGGCGCTGTATTGTATATCCATTAAGATGTAACTGTATCCAAAAATAGCTTTGCGAATACTATTGACTATACGTGTTGCTAGTGGAGAGAGTCTGTGATCGACAATATCTCAATAGATTGACTAACTTGGCAACATTGTCAATCGAAAATGAATGCTGAAAACATCGACCTTGATAACCTAATAAGAGTTCGTTGATAGAAAGGTCAGAAAAGTAAAACTAGTTTTTTAAAATAAATGGTTATTTGATTTTATCCTTTGCCTTTTTACGTATATTTTTCCTCTCCCCTCCAAATTTCCCGCACCGTAGAAATCTCGCGCAGGGGTAGTGTTTATACCGGTACTGCTTCCCACCATACCTGCATGTAAGTATTATTACCTATTGGCTAATAGTACCTATTGGCTCCGCAAAAATGGCAAGACTTATCACAGGCAATTTCCCATCGTGCAAGGAGGGAAGAATTACTCCCGTAAGGGCAAAGGCGTTAAGATATAGAACTTTACAAAAGTCTCTCCTTTTTTCTTTTTTTATTCATAAACTAGCAGCTCGCCCCGGCTTCGCACGGGAAAACAAAACTCGATTAACAATATAAATTTATCGATCCGGTAGTTTCAGAGCGTATTCAATACAAACAAACAAAAAATTAAATCTTTTCTCATTATAAGATGTAGATGACAACTGTAATAGTTAGACATAATTATGATATTGCGACTTATTTGTAGCTGTCAATTTGCTCTATAAAACGTCACTTTATTATGTTGTCAATAATTTTCGCAGCGCATGCCAAGGATTTTTTCAAATTTTTCACAGCTTGGGTTACATTATTAAATTTTCCATACGGATCCGTAATTGTTTTTTTAAATAAAATATAGCCTATATCTATTACGGATAATGTAGAATACTAAGAATGAAAGAGTTATTAAGATCGGTCCAGTAGTTTCAAAGCCTATTTAATACAAACAAACGATCAAATCTTTCCTCTTTATAATAGTATAGATAGATAGATAGGCTTGCGTTTGACCGCCGTCTCATATGATGTTAAGCGAAGATGTGGTCTACGAAATAAAATAATTTTTAATCAACACAATAAACTTTATTAAATTATTGGAAACCTGGGAAGCGGCTCAAGCAGAGTGCTCGGTGTCATCTTTCATCGGCGTGGTGAGATGCTCCGGATCCGTGCGCTGCGGCTTTACGGAACCCTTCGATCTGCTGGGACCTTAGAACATACATAAATAAATATCGTAGGATTAGACACAGCGCCATCTGACCCCAAACTAAGCAAAATTTGTATGATGGAAGTCATATAACTGATAATTATAACATATAATTGCCACCATCAATAAAGGAATCCAACTCTTTATTTATATTCAAAACTAGCGACCCGCCCCGGCTTCGCACGGGTGCAAAATTTGTTATTATACATAAAAACCTTCCTCTTGAATCACTCTACCTATTACAAAAAACCGCATCAAAATCCGTTGCGTAATTTTAAAGATTTAAGCATACAGACAAACAGACGGACAAAAATAGCGACTTTGTTTTATACTATGTAGTGATGAAACTTAAATCATTCTTAATCGAAAAGACATATTACTCTATAAAATAATTTATTGATGATAAGGCACAAAATATATAGTAAGTAAAATTGCCCTGATTGACATTTTGTAATAGACCTCATGACATATTTAATTAATTTAAACTTGACATTATTATTTTATCCAATTTGACATTTTAATAGTAACTATTTTATCTAATTTTCAATTTATTTATGTGCCAACATTTTGACACCTGTACTTAGCAAATAAATACATTTTGATTTTGAATACTTTGACAGGCCTGTTGATTCATTGGTGGAATGTCTGCTTCAAGAGCTGTAGGGCGTTGATTACAATTTACAATTGCAACACTAGAAACTTGGTGGTAGATCTCCTTAGCAGGAGGTCGTCTAGGTTACCACCGCAGTACCAGATATTCTGCCGCTAAGCAGTAGTGTGTAAACATTACTGTGTTCCGGTTTGAAGGGTACTGCAGCTAGCGAAATTACTGGGCTGTTGAGACTAACCATCGAAAATCTCAAACTACTAGCACTAAAGCAGCGATGCCCCGGACTTTGTTTTATTACTTAAAGTTCTGTGTATCGCTGCAATGGTCATGGACAGGCGTTATCTCTTACCATCAGGAGAGCGCCTCGTTCGTCTCATTATTTTTCATATTAAAAAAAAAATAGAAGAATTGCCGTTGCATAACCTATTCTTCTTTTCTTTATTATTCTGGTATTAGCTACAGGCGTTTTTTTTTTATGCTAAAAGTAATGAGACGAACGAGACGGTCTCCTGATGGTAAGAGATAACGCCTGTCCAACGCCTGCGAGGCGTTCGTTTACCTACATCTTAAGGTAATAATTTTGTAACTTTTAAAATAAACAAATTTTAATACCGTCAGTGGATTCTGCGGGTTTTGCCCACTCGTCCACGTGTGGGGTAAATATAGCTTCTTGGTAGTTTCCATACCCGTCGCATTCAATTGCAGAATCGGTCCTACATTTCTCGCGAGCGCAATCTGTAAACGCATGTAACCTTTTTTACACAACTATCCAAGACAGAGCGTATTGCTTTGACGTTGGCTAGCAATCTACTCACCACAATTCATATTGGAGACTTCCACTCTTGGAACTTTGATGCCTTCAATTAACGTGCCGTCCTCCAAAGCGCAGTAGCAGACAAACCGACGGCACTGTATGAAAATGACAGAATATTACATGGCCGAATCGAGAAATAACTTTTATGGCAGGACAAGAAGGTAATATACAAATGGAGTACCTAGGCCACCGAACTTTGTTGATTTGAAACGAAAAAACAATTTTTAATGTAATAGATTGAAGACAACCGTCGCGTCGCCAAGCCCCTAACGGTGGGTTCCGGCAGCCTCACTTGAGAACCAGTTCATGTTTTTTGTGTGTGTTTTGTTTGTTTGTGTGTATATGTGTGTGTGTGTTAATGTATGGGTTAGTGTATGTACGTATGTGCATGGGTTACTGTGTATAGGTTAGTGCATGTGTGTGTATGGGTTAGGTTAGGTGGGTTATGTGTGGGTTTCTTTGTCTTTGTTTCTTTGTTTTTGTTTGTTTGTGTTTGTTGATGTGTTTGTGTGTTTTTGTCTGTGTGCTTGTGTGGTTGTGTGTTCGTGTTCGTGTTCGTATGGCAAACGTACCTGAACTGGTGCGTAGAGCCAGAGCGGCGTGCACTGAGGTGCATCGAAGTGAAGATGGCCATCTATGCCGTATTTCTTTTTAAAACGCTTCATTTCTCTCTTACAAGGCTCTATGGAATAAAAAAACTTTGGACATTTTTTTTTTTATATTTTAAGTAATAAGACGAACAAAGTGCTCTCCTATTGGTAAGAGATAACGGCTGTCCAATACCATTGTTCAAAACTTTGAGTTGCAAAACAAAGTCAAAGGTATCGCTGCTTTAGCGCTCATTACTTTAGAATTTCGATGGCGCATCTAAATAGTGATTAAATTTTTAAAATATTGTCGGGCACTTCACTAGCCCCATACTAAGCAAAGCTTGTACTAAGGGAACTAGATAACATCTCATTCTTATATTATATTATATTATATTTTTATGTAAAAAGTAATGAGACGAACGAGACGCTCTCCTGATAGTAAGAGACAACGCTTGTCCATGACTATTGCAATTATATACAGAACTTTGAGTAGCTACAAACGAACAAACAAACAACTAACAAAGTCCAGGGCATCGCTGCTTTGGTGCTCATTACTTTGAGACTTTACATGGTTTGACTCAACAGCCTAGTAATTTCGCTAGCTGCAGTAACCTTCAAACCGAAACACAGCAATGTTTTAAACACTACTGCTTATGACAGAATATATGGTACTGCGGTGGTACCTACCTAGACGACAAAAACGAAAAGTAAAAGTTACACACAGTACGCCCAAAAACAGAATAAACATTGATCGTCACATAGAATAGAATAGAATAGAATATAACTTTATTATACACCAAAAATGAAACACAGATCACAATTAATACAAATAGGAAACAAACAAAAAAAGAAGATATATAACAAAAAACAATAGAATAGATACATGATGTATAAGGGTGATCTTATCGCCTAGAGCGATTTCTTCCAGACAACCTTTGGATGGAAAGAAGAGTAAATACATATAAGGTACATAATAGTTTGTTCTGGTGGGAATTAAACCCACGCCCAAATGTTCTACAGGGCTGTCACAAATACAAATTGTATGTAAACATTCATGTGGATAGTGATAACCATTAGGAGTGTATCCCTCATCCCGTTTCCGCCTGCTGCCAGAGTCTACTTGCACTGTATGGATGTCCTGGCAGACGCCCTGGCGACACACCAGCCCGTCATCGCACCCTGGCTCCAGAAACTCTTCCTCAACCTACAAGTAACAAAGATAAACTATGTATAACTAGAAATAATGGTACTTTCAACCAATTTCTTGGCCCAAGACTTTAATATAATAATAATTTATTTGTAAATGGAAATTAATTAATACAGTCAAAAATAAGCGGTCTTAAAAAATAATTACAAAATATATTTTTTTTAATGTAAAAGTAATGAGACGATCGAGGCGCTCTCCTGATGTTAAGAGATAACGCCTGTTCATGACCATTGCAGCGATACACAGAACTTTGAGTAACAAAACAACGTCCAGGGTATCTTTTTATGTAACCAATTTCTTTGTTACCTAATAAGTAATGGGGGTTAAAGTCTAAGAAGAAAAGAGAAGAGAAGCTTATTTCCTCCACATTGGAAAAATTTACTTGGGATTTTTTGTTACATAAAAACGAGGCAGCGCGCGTGTTTTACGCTCACTCCTTGAAAAAGGTCCACCAGATGTAATCGAAATTATTGACAAAAAATCTGGCTTTATTAAACTAGTCAAATCTGTGTATAATAATTATGTATAAATTATGAATTTCTACACGTAATCTCTCTCATCATGTTATATTTTTATGCGAAATTCTGGTCTAGTTGTTTGTCTATTACAGTGAAAATCTTTATTGGCCTTGTCTTTAATTTTTATTGTTTTTGGCAATTTACATTATGCGTTTTTCCAATGTCAAGTTTATCAACATTTTTAACTATTTAGTGAATAATAAGTGAAATAAATCTAGGATACTTTAAAGATAATACCCAAAAAAATTAAGTAGATTTTTCTCACTAAGATTAAATTCCATACTCACTTCTACTTCGGTAGTATTACTGACAACGTGGAGAGTTCTTTTGAAGTTAGCACATTTTTGGTTCAATTCTGTAACAAAATTGTTCATAAGTTAAGTAAGTAGATAAATTGTATTCATTTTCAATTTATTTACCAATTCTAATTCTGGGTCATTAATGTTTTCCTTGGCTATATGGATCAAAGGAAAATCCACAATCTAAAGATGGTGGAGGTCTTTTAAAGTCATAATGTTATTTTCGGTGCCTTCGAGTAGGTTGCTAATGCATTGCTCACCTTGGAACTCATTGCAAGTGCCGCAACAACTGCATTGCTCCAGGTGAGGGAGGAAGGCGCCGGGCAGGCACTAGCTCTTGAAATAACTAGCCACTGGCAAGATGACATTCGTAGCGCTATTGGCAGTTTCAAAAGGCTACAGCTATCATTTTAATCAGTATTTATAATAAAAAATTGAAATGGTCTCTGCTCATATGAGTTGTGAAGTAAGGTCGTAAAATTTCGCCATAACTGCTTAGATATGAAACGCTGTATCGTCAATTTTGGCAATGCGAAGTCGCATCGCCTTTTTGTGTTAAGGTAGATAGATAGATAGTGCTAACGTTGGAACAAGCTGCAAGTGCCGCAACAGTTGCAGTGCTCCGGGCGAGGGAGAAAAGCGCCGGCCGGGCATTGCTTCTCGCTCACGAGTCCCCCAAAGCAATTGTAACCGCGGCAAGACGGCGGGCAGTCGCTGCGCCGACTCAGAGGCTCGAAGCGGTAATGACGACGACTGCAATCGACATAAAAATTGAAAATAATATTATTTCTAATTAGATAGAACTATTTTTGAAACTTAGCAAGAATTGTAGAGCTATGCTGGATGCCAATTAATCTGAAGTAATTTTTTTGAGATGCTGACTATTGGGATGCTACTTCCTTTTTTACTTTTTTTTTTCATACAGCGCCATCTGAACAAAGAACCAAAACCTGACAAACTAAGCAAAGCTTGTACTATGGAAGTCAGATAACTGATAGAATACTTAATTTTTTTTTTCTAAATACGTACTTATAAATCATACAGTACCTACGCCCAGACACAGATTAAGCATTCGTTTTTATAACACAAAATGTTTTGTCCTGGGTGGGAATCGAGCCCACGCCCTGCAGCTCTTGGAGCAGACAGACTACTAATGAACCAACAAGGCTGTCTTCACAGACGTTTAGAACATGATAGTTATATTTTGTATTCGATGTCGTATAATCTTATTAGAATTTATTTTCGACTCGATTTTTTTTTCTAAAGTTTAATGACACATTGATAATACTTACTCCAAGTGAGTAATTGTTTCATTCGGTAATGTTGGTATATTAATGGGAACACCTGAAATAAGCAAAAATCGTTACAGTATTATTGTACTAGGACAACATTTGTAACTAAAAGTCGTTTAAATTTGCCGCACACTGACGCGGCCTGGGGCAGCGGCCATAGCGGCGCCCATGATCAAATAAATATTTTTTTTATGGTTGACGGGCTACATGTTTGATCACAGCTCACCCCCGATGTTAAGTGAAGGTGTAGTCGGAGATGGTAAATCCCAAAAAAAAATTATTGATAACACTATTCCATTCATTTTTAAAATTACATTAAAAATTTCAAAATCACAATACATCATTTTGTAGCAATAATGCGGCTAAAAGCGGCTGGCTACATAAATCACCCTAAAGTTGAAAATCTACCGCCAAGCGGTGTATTCCAGTAGCCTCACTTGAGTGCTTTTAAAATGTGTTTACCATCTTCGATCACACCGTCACTTAACATCAGGTGAGACACCTAGCCTGTCAACCATAAAAAAACATATTGATAAAGCAAAATGTCAAATATAAAACAGGTCAATATGATTATTTATGTCAATAAAAAAAACATAATTACTTACCAGCAATTCAATAATCTCTTATTTTTTAATAATCATCAAAGTTATAAAACAAGGTGTCAAGCCAAGATTTTGCTTCTGAAGCACGCGATGGAAGGTGCATCCCGAATGGAATACTGCTAGTTTAGATAATAAAAAGAACTTACATCTACGCAGCACTTTATGGCATTTCAAGGCCTTTACTTCTTGATTCGGATGACCCCAGTAAGGATTGCAGCCGGCCCGAAAATCTAAATAAATATGTAGGATAATATATGTATAGGCTACATAAAAATATATATATTTATGTAGCGATGATAGCTCAGTGGTTAGCGCGGTAGGTTCGCATGCCGAAGGGCGTGGGTTCAAACCCCAACAATGAGCTTTAGCTGCCGGTGAAGGAAAACATCGTGAGGAAACCATAGCATGGTGGTAGGGTACTTTCTAGTACTCGGCTGGCTAGCTACCACCCTCTGGTTGAAAATCTGCCGCCAAGTATCTAACGGTGTGTTCCGGCAGCCTCACTTGAGAGCCAGTTTCATTCCAGGCTATGTGTGCTTTACCATCTTCGACCACACCTTCACTTAACACCAGGTGAGCTGTGGTAAAACGTCTAGCCTGTCAACCATAAAAAAAAAAAAAACTGGCGAAGGCGGCACGCATTAAAAATCAAATTTTCAGTTAAAATTGAGTAAAGGCTAATTCGAATGGGTCGTTGTTACGTGAAGAATAAACTAGATTTATAATTATATTACTAGCTACGCCCCACGGAGTTACCAGGGCATTAATCCAGGGTCTCGGCTACCACCGTACCAGATTTCATCCAAATCCGTTCAGCCGTTTTCGCGTGAAAGAGTAACATTATCCATCTATCCATCCGGGGAATGAACGAGTCACACCCACGTCCTTCAGCTCTTAAAACAGATATACTGCCAATGAGTCAACAGGGCTATCAAAACAAAAAACTTATTAAAATAAATTGTATGTGTAAACTACCATCTGGATAGGTACATATTTTTACGACAAAATTGAAACCACTTAACTCCCCTTAACTCCGCTTTACTCCCACTCCACCCCTCCCCCATCCTATTAAATAATGTGTTTGAGATAGCTTTACCAATTGTGGTGACAGGCAAGAACTCGTCTGTGTCGAAAATGTACTCGTCGTTCATACAGGACTGATCCATTTCTGAAAGAATAGTTTTATTAAAAAGGTTACTTAAAAAATCACAAAAAAATTGTACGTGAAAGTAATTAAATGCATGAAATGCTGTTCTTCTGTTGATAAAAGATAACGCCTACCCTTGCAACGATCAAAAAAATATTAAATTATAATTAATAGATTTGCGTTCAACCTTTACTCGCCTGATGTTAAGTGAAGATGCGGTCTACGATGGAGCATGCTTGCCAAAAAGAAGCCGATTCACTTGATTGCTTTTTCGAGCTTCCGGCTGTCCATTCGAAGAATGGTATACCCAGAATTGAACCAAGTCTATGATTTACGCTAGGATACACTAACCTCTGTACGGTATGCATTCGTCGCAGCATCGACAGTCAGAATAATCAGCTGGTATAAACATGGTGCGAAATTTGCCGTATTTGTGGTCACAGTATTGCCGGTACTCAGACGAGTGGACTCGCCTTTCCCTGTATTTAGAAATTAAAATCTTTACATCGATCTTAGGACAATAATTATAGCCAATTCAGTCACAACTTGGGAAACCGTATCTTATCCCATACGAAATGCATTCAAAATGTAAAGGAATGCATGGGCAATTCAATCCACCTTTGATCAAGGATCTGTCAGACCTAAAAAGGTTTCTTTGGCACTACAACTTCTTAGAGCTAAAACGATCGTGATATTATAATTTCATAAGAAATATGACAAAGAAATCAAAATACCCTTACTCAAACAATACAAGGATCAAAATACCCTTACTTGCAAGAATCTCGGAACAGTTCACATTCTGTAAAGTTGCTGAATCGAGGACATTGGGGACAGAGCTGGTGATCTAGAAGATACAATTATAGCATACACACATGGAAAAGAAAATATATATGACTAAAAACACAAAAGTTTACATCTTACAAGCGACAATCAAATCACATCGAAGGACGAATAGAAAGACATGATTATGAAATATCATTGTCAACGAAATTCGAATACTTGTCAAACACCCCAGGCAGTCTTTCGTGATTATTATCAGAAGGTACAATAGCATAATTTCCTTTTCACTATATCTGCTATAAATATAATAGATGATTTTTTTTCTAAACCAGAAAACGTTCCTCTATCACAACTTTTATCATTCTAGGATCTTATGTACAATAGGTTTGTTCAATGATTTGTAAGTTATGACTAACATAGATATTTTGATATTGAAATGAATACATATCTATCTATATCCATAAACGAGCAACATTTGTTTACAAACGCATACGGGATGTATACATTTTGAGGGCTTGGTTCTGAGGGAATAGTTCCAACGATTTCGAAGGAATGTGTGGTCAGGTTTAATCTATAAACACTACGTGGTCATCAGGTTTCAGTTTACTTGGATATGTACGCATCATTCCGATCCAGTATCAATCGTTCCTTCGCATTTTTATAATGTTTTTGATTCAACTGAATAAGCGTCCAACCGATACCGCTATGTTTTAACGATCTTTAGTCAGCAATGTTGACTCCAGCGAGAAAGAGCAAAAAGACCTACCTCGACAACCCTCTGCTAAGGAGATCTACCACTGAGTTGCATATCTTACCGATGCTGTTCTTACAAATTGGCCTGACCATCCTTCTAGTCGCGAGTTGTATGATGCTGCTCTGAGGACTCTGTTCGCATTTCTCATAGTCTATACCGACTTCCCTGTCTCGGACTAAAGACAATATCTCTGTCTCTCTCCAGTACTCGCTTGTGTCTTTATCTTTGTCCTTGTCTATCAGCATTTCAAAAGGCATATACTGAAAGCCAACAGTTGAGAGGTAAATGGGACGATCGGCTACAGTAATTTCAACTACGATTAACTACATAACAGTTTGTCTCTATTTTTATTGGCGTTACATTTCCCTTTGCTAGATAAACTTCGTATTGTCCTGTATCTACAGTTTATTTTATCTTTTGCTCTTTAATAACTTCGTTTGCATTCACGAGTTTATTGATACAATTACTTACAAGCTGAATGCCTAGCGGGCATTGTTGCACTTGGCTTTTAACCTAGCACCTATATTTCAATAATGTTGAAGTGAATATTCATTCTTACATTCTCATTTGCAGTCAAACAAATCTTCAAAATATTTGGCTTTGTAAACTTTTTCAAATTAAAGCTGTTTCAAATACTTACCTCGGCAGAAGATTGAGGTCCAAAGCCTCTGGGTTTCCTGCTTGCCTGCTATAAATTATCCAAATGAGTTAAGATGTATTGTCTATAATCTATATTATAGTTTTAGGTTTTGTTTTAGTTTTAGGTTTTTTGTTCTCTGTACTTTTTACTATATATGATGTGCACAATAAAGAGTTATATCTATCTATCTATCTATCTATAGTCAAGATCACGTCAAAATACGATACTATAATTATGTTTATGTGAAATGTATGATCTGGATTCATAATTTGCCCAGATGATAAAAAATAAAAATACTCCGAGATAGCCTCAATTAGCTGTACCTACTGTTTCCAGAAAAGACCTGAACTGGATATGAACAAAATATGCTCAGATATGGCCTAAAGCCATCCTATAGTTGAATAATACACATTTTACAAATACAATCCCACTAATATTACAAATGTGAAAATTTGGATGGATGGATGTTTGTTACTCTTTCACGCAAAAACTACTGAACAGATTTGGATGAAATTTAGTATGGAGGTAGCTGAGACCCTGGATTAACACATAAGCTACTTTTTATTCCGAAAACATGTAGCGGGTAACACCGCAGGGCGCAGCTAGTATAATATATGCGAATGGTTGTCTGTCTATTTTTGTTACATCTTCACGTTAAAGCGGCTGGACGGATTTGGATTAAATTTGTAATGCAGATAGCTTATAGCCTAAATTAACACTCGAGCTACTTTTTAACTAAAAAACACGGTAAAAACTAGAAGGCTAGATACACCACACGAGCGTGACAAGTTATAACTGACCTTTGCTTCTTTTATATTTTCACTTTTGGCAAATCTTACGTTTGGGTTTAAGTCGAGATAGGGCACAACGTTCTTCCCAACGACTGTGTTCGTGTAACTCAAAAGAAGGAATTCGAATAGCAAAATAAACAAATAATTCATCTTGGTTTTTTTTTGCAGTTTTTTCTTTCACAAAGTTTACCCTACCTGACTTTTTATTTTCGTTCTTGACAACTTCTTTATGATAAAAATAAATGCATCATGAGGTTTTATTATTTATATTTCAGAATCTCACTAATGTTTCAATTTTATTTTCCTTTGGCTTTGGCGTCGCATTCTGAGCATTTGCCAGTGTCAAGTGTTTTATATTTTCAAATCTCAAAAGTTAAATAAGTTGCCTCGAAGCTATATTTATAGTCAAAGTCCAGTCTTGGTCAAGTCTAGTCCATGTCAGTCAAGTCCAGTCATGCTTTAGTAAAGTAGTGGCGACTTTACTATAAAGTTACGATGGAGTTCTGGAAGCAACACAAACAGTCATGTTTCACCACATTATATCATTTTCCCACACTCGCGCTTGTGATTCAGCACTTTATGAATAAGTCACCACAATTTTTATGCATTTTAAATACTCTACAAAACACTAGTTTTGGAAAAAATACAAAGGGGTGTGACACGACAGAACAATCATGGTCAAACGATCTTGATTGGTTTTCTTCTTCTTCGTTTTTGGCGTCGAAATTTGTGCATTTGCCAGTTTAGAGATTTTCATGGTTATCGTAAAAACCCTAGTTAAATAAGTCAAAATCACACTTAGTAATCCACCGTCGAGTCCAATAAAGTAGTTGCAATTTGACTACAAACTTCGATACAACACTAAAACTCATGTTTCAACACATTATATCATTTTCCTCGCAGACAAATATTTTGATGAAGAGTCCAAGATTTTTCTACTAACTCGCGCTTGTATTTTTGCCCTTTATAAAAAATCCCCTATTTATATAGGTAAGTAGGTACATAAGCATACGAAACCAAAAAGTTAAAAAAAAATGGCGACACGATTTTACTCCGCGTTCCCGCCAAAACTCCTTGACTAGTTGTTTTGAGCTTCTCATCTAGATATGTATTTACAATTCGGTATTTGAAGGAATACAATCTGTTGACAGGTTGCGTGTTTGACCATAGCTCACCTGATGTTACGTGACGATGTGGACGAAGATGGTCAACGCACCTAGCCTGGAATGGCTCCCCAGTGTGGTTGCCATAACATGTCATTAGGTGCTTGGCGGCAGATTTTCAACTTGAGGGTGGTAGCTAGCCAGTCGAGTACCGTGACTTACCCGTGACACAACTGCGTGGCACAACCAATTGGCACTACCAGTTGTACCAAAGGGAAGCTTTTCTTTCCGAAGACACAACTAGGCAAAAATTGATAAAAGTACTAATAAGTACCCCTACCACCATTTCAATTAAATAATACTGAGGAAACCATTCCTCACGATGTTTTTCCTTCACTGGCAGTTCAAGCTCACTATTGGGTTCGAACCCTTTGGCTTGTGAAGCGACCGCGCTACCCACTAAGCTATCTACAAAACGTTCACTAAACGTTCTGTGTATCGCTGCAGTGGTCACTAACAAGCGTTATATGTTACTATCAGAAAAGCACTTAGTTTACTACAATATACGTAAAAGAAACAAAATTGAATCCAATCATTTATTCGACCATGTAAAAGTTATTACAAAAGTGCCTAAACATGTACTGATATTAAACATCGTAACAATTAGTCTTTCATACCTACGGAACAGAACATTCGACATATAATTGTACGCAGTTAATGGAGACCGGTAAATATTAATAAATAATGATATACAGAATATGTAACATGATTGTAATCTATTTTTGTTCATGAATATCAGATTTACGCAGAACGGTACTATGCCTAAAGGATTGGCCTGATTGTTCTCATTATCGTTAACAACTTTTACTATATAGCTAACCCTGAAATCCCAAAAAAGTTTTATAAAATCGGTCAAGTGCGAGTCGGACTCGCGCACGAAGGGTTCCGTACCGTTATCTATAAAAAAATCAAGTTTGTTGTATGGGAGCCCCCCTTAAACATTTATTTTATTTTATTTTTAGTTGTTGTTATAGCGGCAATAGAAATACATCATCTGTGAAAATTTGAACTATCTAGCTATTACCGTTCTTGAGATATAGCCTGGTGACAGACGGACGGACAGACGGACAGCGAAGTCTCAGTAATAGGGTCCCGTTTTTACCCTTTGGGTACGGAACCATAAAAAAACAAGACTTAAAATTCGTGATATTTATTGCTTCCATATAATACAGCAGTACAGTAACATAGCGTAGTAGTATGTAAGTGTACAGCAGATTTTGATTTTAGTATTAGTCCCGCTGTGAAAGTTGTACGCAATGAGAACAATAAGTTACTTTTGGACTATATGGTGCCGTTCCGCTTAACCCCGCACATTTAAAAACCTTCAACATAACATGAATTTTGTGCAAACGTGTACCGAAATTACAAAAAAAAAGTGTTGTTAGATTTAATTAAATATCAGGCATTAATTAATTAACAAACGGTATGAAATAATTACACTAACAATTTATTATTAATATTAATGTATATATAAAAAAATAAGTCTTAAAAACGTTACTACAGTGAGTTTTGAGCACAATACTAATAGATTTATACAACTAGTTTGAGTTAAGGTGATCGCACATTTAAATGCACGCACCGTAAGCGTAAACATTCATTGGAAACACTGATGTACAAGTATACACGTTTGAATAAACCACATACTCGACAATTTCGATCAAATCCGGTGACCTTTTTCAAGGAATCAACGCAGAGTACGACGTGCGCGTGGCCTCGTCTTTCATACTGCGGGTCATTGAACACCACACTTGTGATGACTACGATTGATCCACGGTTAAATTATTAATGATAACTTATTTGAAGAGTGTCACGGGATTTGAACTAAAATATAACGTAATTAAAACAAAAATGACTCAAAACTACGTCAGCTTCCATAAAAAAATCGTAAAATACATTATTGTTTTTCGTTTTTTTTAGTGTACGTCTTTTATTATTTTTGTGACAAATGTTAAGGGGTATCTTTTTTATGTCGTTAAATAATAACATCTTTTGAATTTTAGCGAATGCAATGCGTATACGGCGCGTGCGGAGCGTGTATATCTATGTTTACAACTAGGAATATTTTTATTTCTAAGAGAAATATAGCTAGTATAGTATAAGGTCACTTGACGACATATCATAAGTAACATGATTTTGAGCAAGTACCGACTACTTCGATAGCGATCCAAATATTATCCACGCATATGCTCCTGTAAATTGTGCCAAGAAAGAATTGAAGTTTATTTTAAACTAACGGCCACCGAGGTACCTAAGAAAATTTAATGTCAGTCAATAATATAAGCTAGAAACGTTTCGTTCTATAATTATTATTATGTTGGTAAAGTGTTAAACTACTTTCTATAAAAAATATTCATTTTCCAAATTTTTTACATAATAAAGCTTAAGAAATTTTTGAAGTGCATTATAATAGACTTAATTTTGTGTTTATTTTTAGATCGCTACCGTTTCTTTTTTCTCTAAAACGCTCAGTACTAATACATCAAAATGTTGTCCATTCTGTTTCTTATTTTCTAACTCTACACTCATTTTAACAACGCAATAATGTTATCCCTTTTCTTTCACATTTAGAAAAAGAGACGTAAAGAATGTCCGACGTCCGTGTTATTGAATTTATCATGACTCCATTAGCAATAGAAATTTACGCAATCAACTTTTAGCTGCGTAATCTTACACTCGTGTGCAATTTACAATATATTTGACTAGATAATATCGACTTTTACTCAAGAATGCTCTCAAATAGTTGTGAATTAAAAATGTATAACATACTTTAGATTTTTTCATTCTCTAAAAAAACAACTACCATAAGTGTTGGACTAGAAAGTTTGCTGAAAGCTACATTGTGAGGTGGCAAAAAAGCCAACAAAGTAAACAGTAATTTATGTAATTTACAGCAAAATCACAAATGATCAACGTTCGAAAACGGCGCCAATTACAAACATATTTTTTTACGCCACAAGCGGCAATCAAGCAGACAGATTGCCTGGTTGTAAGCAATCGCCGTCGCCTATAAATATCTGCAATAACAGGGGTACTACAAATGCGTAGCCAACCTTTTAAGATTCGATTAACGCCCCTTTTGAAGAACCCAATGTTGGAAACTCCGCGGGATTACGGAAAAGGGAAGATCATTTCAAAATTTGCAGGTGTATGGCAAAAAGGATCGCATGAATCCCGCAGCGTGCGATTTCCATGAATCAATTATATTATGTATGTATGAACTTTCAGACGATCAGCTGATTTCATTCTGCATCGTGAAATTCTACTGCACCAAACATATTAGGTTCACGTTTCAATGGTTTTTTTGCCTCTGTTATAAGTCTTTGTCAATCAGCTTCACCTAACAATTTCTATGTAGGTACCTATGTAATTAAACACCATATTTTAATGAGTACCTTATCGGCGTTAAAATTTACGTCGTTGTTATTCAATTCTTGTTGTCAAATAAAAACAATATTAGAAAACAACAATGTGCCTTGTTTAAGAAAACGGATTACCTGTTAAGAATAATTATTAATAGATTAATTCGTTTTACAATTGTAATTTGTTTTACAATGTTAGTACCTAAAGTTCAATATTCTATTGCAGAAATAAAAGACTAGATAATAATAATAATTAAAAATGATAGTAAGCAATATTCACAATAAAATTCATTGAGACGAGAAAACACAATACTAAATAGCTTTTTTTAAGGAAAATAATAAAATCCGTTGCTGTCCAATAAATGTAAATATAAGTTACCAAGATACTAACGCTTTCGTTGCAATAGACAGCGACAGAGAAAACATTTTATGGTAAGACGCAGTGAAACGATCGAAACGCTCTCCTGATAGTAAGAGATAACGTCTACTCATCATTTACTTGGTGGTAAATCTCCTTAGCAGGAAACCGTCTAGGTAGACGTCACCGCAGTACCAAATATTCTGCCGCCAAGCAGTAGTGTGTAAACATTACTGTGTTCCTGTTTGAAGGGTACTGCAGCGAAAGACAGGCTTGTAGAGACTAACCATCTAAATTCTTAAAGTAATGAGCGCCAAAACAGCGATGCCTTGGACTTTGCTTTGCTACTCAAAGTTCTGTGTATCGCTGCAATGGTCATGGACAGGTGTGTATTTCTTACCATCAGGAGAGCGTCTCGTTCGTTTCTTTACATTTACATTTAAATGTACATATTGCAGCAATACTCAGACAAACATAACTTCTAAGTTGATATATAACATATCTACAACATAGTTACAGTGAATTGTATTAAATTAATATTTGCAGCCATAACTGCTCATCCATAAATTATGATTAATAATAAAGTCTTCGCAAAAGACTGATTTGTTCTCCTCTGCCCCCATAGACATAGAGTGAGCATTCCCTATCCAGGTATGAAGTACCCAAATAGGGGCGGCGAAGCGTGAGAGACAAAACAATCGTGCGGTCAGTAGCTGTCCCAGTACAGTGTATTGAACATGAGAGCAAATAAACAGTAGGTATAAATATTAAGACGAGATCACCGGAATTCATTTCAAATGCAAAAATAAAAACATCAAAGTGCTAGTAACTAAATTTTTTTAGGACAAGAGGTCTAAACGAACGTAGTTGTCTCGTAGCTCGTAGGTGAGAATCGCAGCTGTACCCAAAACTTTGGAATACTTAGTAAAAAAAGTTTAGAGCATCTCTATTTTGGCGTTCATAACTTTGATACAACATTATTGCCTAGACCGCAAATCGGGAAACGTTGTGTAGGACGCCCTGAGACTAAATGGGGTGACGATATATGTAAGACAGCTGGCAGTGGCTGGAAGCGAAAAATAAAGACATATGCTCAGCAGTGGACTATGTCAACAACCTAGCATAACCTAGCTAGGTTGTTGATGATGATGATGATAATGTTATAGAACACGCAAAATGATAGCAAATTTTCATTTTACGTGTTTTTCTTTTACAATGCACAAAATTATATATAACAACGTAGGTACGCATGATTACATTAGTAAATCATTGTTAACAATAACACATTATTTACATTGTTCAGTCCCAAATGTTTGTTCGTACAAATCAAAAGTCACCGGATTCCGGGTCTTAAGGTCCAAAGGACTCATCAGGTCAGGAGAAGGTCCTAAAACGCCAATGGACGCTGTCCTAAAATTTAACAGGTTCATTAAACGCAGTTCTAAAGTTCAATAACATACATTGCAGTCTTTGTGGATATTCTCCTAAGACACACAAAGCTCTTCAATTCCATTTTTATCATACACTCCGCAAGAGGATGTATCGCTATACAAGAATCTAGCTCAATCTAGTCTTTTCCTAAAAGTACAATATGATGGCTTAAAATCTGAAGATACTGGATCAAAAAACGATATCGTGTTTAACATCAAAACGCTATCCTATTTAGAAAATAACACCGGTCTCGGTCTATAGAAATACCAGTGTGGTTATCCAAACTCCGCTGGATGCAACACAAGAAAATTATATCACTTCTAGTACATTAATTTAAATTGTTTGTGGCACGCATGTAGTTGTGTTAGTATTTCTAAATAAACCAAATTTAAGTTACTCTAAATCCCTACGTGTTTACTATGGGGGTACCGAACAAGTAAAAACATGTCAGACGCTTTCACCGCCGGAAAAATCAAGCTAACATTAGGGGTGGCCACTCAACATTTACTTGCTTGCTTAGTATATGCAAAACGAAAAAAAAACTCATTTCAGCTCACTAATGGTGGAGTAATCGGCATTATGAATATTCTGCTTGAGTTGAAAACGTGTCTTTCGTATCTTAAATAGGTTAACAATCTTTAAAAAAAAAATTTGCAAAATAGAAAAAAAAACAGGAATTGGTTCACAAATGGCTGTGTAATCGGTGTACATTACATAAAAAAATGTGTCAAATACAGAACCGTCCTCTTTTTGAAGTCGGTTAAAATATGTGTCAATGGACTCAAAAAGTCCTAAAAGACTTACTATAATCTGTAACACTCTATGGACTTTCACAAATCTTACCAGATACGATCGCAAGCCCAACTGATTCACAAAATTTTAAAACGCATTGGACTCGCCTAAAGATACTTCCTAAAACTTGATGGATACGCCTAGGCATAGTGACCGGACGTAGTCCAATAGACTCACCGTATACTCGTCCTAAGGTCCATCAGAGCGCTGGCGGTGATAACCCCGGTCCTCTGCCGTCCAACGCCCAGATATTCTGCATCACCGCCGATGGTGACCGTCGAAAAGGACGTGGAGTTGCGACGCTGTTGAACGCTCTTTTTTCCACCACTCATAACTCCCATCTCTGAAGGGCTTTGCCTGGATATATAAAAACAATTATAAATAAGAGAAACATAACATATTATACAAACATAAAACATGTCTTATTCAAAGTATGGGGGATAAGTCCTGCACTGACGTCCTGCTTGGGTTATTTTGTTGCATGTCCCCTACCAGCGTCTACCCTTTTTCCCAGGGAAATTCTTGATACCACCGGCTTTCGGGGAAAGCAGAGTGGTTATGTGGGACTCTCCGTCCGTAGTCTCGTAGTGGCAGCCTACCCACTAAAAACTCTTGGGTGTTTCTGCCTGGCGCCTATGTGTCGGGACTACGGGAACGCTTTGGCACTCGTCCGCGGCGACCAGCGTCTACCCGAGGCAACCCAGCTCCTTGAAGTATCGGAACGAGGCCACTGACAACGTAGCTTTCGTGAGATAGGTGGAATATTTAATGGCATTGATGATGAGAAGCATTCAAGGTGTTACGACGACATGGATGTCATGGATGATAGCGAAACAGCATCATGCAGCCTTGTGACAATTCTAGTACCTTCTGTGGCTTTGCAATGTAAAAGCATATATATGCTCCACAGTTTCATTCACCTGCAAGCAGCCACGGCATAGCGGACTATTTGTGGCTCCCAGTTTAAAAATCACTAGGAGATGAAGATCCTGTCGTTGCAACTTCAACAAATTGTTGGTAATTTTCCTGCCAAGAACTGGACAGGCGGTGACGTGAATTACTCTAACTTAACTCCGAACGTATGTCTAGGGGTTAATTAAGTAAGTTCCTGCATTGGAAGGAAGCGGGGCGGAAAAATGCATCTCTAATAACTTTATGTTACAGTTCTGTTACATTAAATGACTACCATTAACAGTACTTCGCTCGATTGCCGCAGAACTGTAATTCTAATGCCAACAAATTCTATAAATATGAAAGTATTATCACCATTAATGACTCGGCTGATCTTAATGAAGACCATCAGATATGATAACTTACCTAGTCACTGGCTGGAAGTAGTCACCATGACTTTTAGCCTCTGTCCATTCATGACGATGCTCAAATAACTTGGTAGCTTTGAGGGGTTTGGAGACGTTGTGATCAGACTTGAACTCTTTTATGGGTCTTTCGGGTTTTGACTGCCGTGACTTCTGGTCTGCTGAAACGCTGAGCTTCGATTTGTATTTGGTATCTGTATCGTGGAAACTTCTACTTTTGGTTGACGGTGCAGGAAGCGTGTGCGATTTGGAACTGTGGAACAAAAAGTGGATTCAAATATTAATTTCTTTGCTACTCATTGATGAGGATTAGATGGAAATTTTCAACATTTTACTTAGTAAACAATGAAATGCCCCAAATATAGTGTTCATTAGTCAATTAAAGTGAAGGATGATTTGACATGACTATAATCTATCTCAATTAGCTTGATTGTCGTGTAATCGTGTCTTATGATGATTGTAAAAACAGGCTTTGTACAATTTAATAGCGCAATAATGGCAAGGCTACCCACAAAATATATATGCGTACATTTTGTGACGCTCTTGGAGGCAGCAAATTTATGCAATACTATTACTGATAAAATGCATTTATATTGTACCTACATTAAGTTTGAAAAAGTGTCGTACAGTATGGCATAGGATAGATACTCAAATACTATGGCAGAGCTGTATTAATTTTAAATCTTCAATTATACTAAGCCAGGTGTTGTCATTAAAACAATCACGTGGTACTAGGTAGTAGACATCCTTAGAAGGAGGTCATCCAAGTAGGTACCGCCGCAGTGTCAAGTATTCTGCCGTCAAGCAGCTTTAGAAAAACATTACTCCAGTTTAGATTTGAAGAGTACTGTAGCTAGCGAAATTACATGGCTATTGAGGCTAACCATCAAATGTCACCAAGAAATGAGAGTCAAAGCAACAGTGCCTGCAACTGCAAGGGCCACGAAAAGGCGTTATCGCTTACAATCAATAGACCACTTCATCATCTCATTACTTATACAATAAAAAAAATACCATGGAAGTACCATATATTGTAGTCTAATTTTAAAGACAATTTGTACATGACTGACCCAGAATGACTCTTCCTTTGAGTCCCGCTGAATGAGTTTGACCCTTTAGCCATGATGCTGTACAGCTTGTTTCTGTAATCGTCGATGGACATTTGCTTATCATCTCGGAGGGGAAGAAGCACATCTGAAAGGAGAGTCGGTTCGTCTCGCTCGCGATGAAACCTGGAAGGAAGGTCCTTTCAATATAAGACATGCAGATTAAGCACACTTTGACCCATACGATGGTTACCATCAAAAATTAATTATTATCGTCGCAAGTAAATTAGTTATTATTAATAATTATTATCTTCTTTCTCCAACTGAACTCCTAGGTCGTCTAGCCAGGTATCACCGCAGTGTCAGATATTCTGCCACCTAGCAGTAATTAATAAAATAAATTAAAAAAGTAGTTTGAACATGACTGTGTACCAATTTAAAAGGTGTTTATTGAATATCTGACAAAAGTACAAGATTAATGAATCTACCACAACCACACCCACCCAGCAATTATCTTGTTTTGTTACTGATAGTTCTGGTTATCAATGTTCTTGTTATATCAGAAGAACGTCGAGATAGATAGATAGATAGATGTCATTACCTAGAGTGGGACACTTTTGAAAATTGTAATCGTGACTGGTTCAGGCGCTGATTCAGAAACTCATTCTCAATTTTTGTGGTGATTTTTAGTGGTGTATATTCCCGTGTACCTACGCCTGAACTAGATGACTCACTTGCTGACGTATTCGTGATCGAGCGCCCGCTCTGCACTGAGCCTCTTAGCAGGATTAAAGATCAGCAGCCGTTGCACCAAGTCAGCTGCGTCTCGTGGAGCGCACGACAGGAGACAGATCAAAGTCGCGTTACTGTTGGCTGTGGTGGAGCACTGGTCACGTATCAACGCAGACCCATAGCCGCTGCATACTGCTGATATATCTGGTTAAACAGAATCATCACCATAACCTTTGCCACAATTAACATTATATTTAGCTAGTTGTTCTTCCTGCCCATCTTTATTGTCAGTGAGGGACAACGGAAAAGGAAAGTGTTTATGCTCAAATGTCTTCAATACAAATTATAGAACGTTTTATTTTTATCAGGTAAAATGATCATCCTACCTATATCCCCTCTTTATATCCACATTAACACGTATCTACGCATCTTTTGCGGAAGTGCAAGTGAAGTTAAAAACGTGGTCCCAAATCAATGGTCGCTAACCGGTGGTGGTAAGTTTTTTACGTTATTACCGGGCTACCTGATATTTGTGGATCTTATTCCGTCATTCTTATTCTTATTCTTATTCGAAGTGGGGGCGATGAGTCCTGCACTGACGTCCCGCTTGGGGTGTATTGTGCATTTCCCCCTGCCAGCGTCTACCCGAGCCAACCCAGCTCCTTGAAGTACCGGAGCGAGGCTCTGGGCCGCTGGCATAGTAGCTCCAGTGAGATGGGTGGGTGGGGATGGGTATTCCGTCATCAAAACATTTACTTGTTGTTGCGACGTTCAGTGCTTGGTGAAGTCGACATTCCGGGAGCTCCAGTAGAATACCGCGGAGAAGCGTGAGTCCTTCCGTTCCCTTACATTTTCCCTTTTAATTGTCGCCGTTTGTTATTATCTGATCCATCGCGCACGCAGTTACGATATTTTTGCAGTATGTATGTTCCTGTTCACCATCATCATCATCTCAGCCGTAGGATGTAGGTGTTCCTTTGTATATTGTAAACTTCTAATCATTTTTAATAAATAATGAGCTTCTGACTTGTTACTAAGACGCTTTGATTGATTTTGATTATATTGTTTATTAACTTAATGTAACCACTAGGTAAACATCGCTACAGAAACCAGAAAGCTTCTTAGCCAGAGAAAATATATATATTATTCAAGAACAAATAGATTTTTCTAAGCAGACTTAAAAAAGATTTTTTTTAATAATTACTTGCATATTAACCTGTAGGTATGTGTATACAAATATGCTACATACGTGTATGTGTGCGTATGTGAATCATATACATAGATTTACTCACAGTTTACTACTCCGCACTCTGATCCAGTCCTCAGGATCCTCAGAAAGAAAATCTTTCTTCAACCTTCCCAAATAGTAATAGTAAAAGCCGCCGGCTTACCTTCAGGTGAGGGTCTCGGTAGAGCAGACATGATCCTCTCCACTTGGTTGACGGTAGATGTTCCAGGAAACAAAGGTTTCCCTGTCAGCATCTCGCCAAGAATGCAGCCCAGCGACCACATGTCTATCCCTTTAGTGTAGCTGGTGGAAACAATGGTAAAATTTTCAGTTTATCATCAACTTGATGTTAAATGTTTAGCCCACATTATGAATTTCTAAGTACATCATTTATATCCAATAAAAAATTATTGTAGCGATGATAGTCAAACGACGCAAACAATAAAATTTATATTTAAGACATTTTCCCCCCTGTTTTTGTTATTGCCCCTTTTTACCCTGCTGTCATGGAAGTTAACCTTTGACTTTGATAGCTCAGTGGTTAGCACGATTGGACGAGCCACCGAAGAGTTTAAACCCCAACATAAGGTTTATGGTGCAAGTACTTGCTGCTGCTTTCCTGCGTGAAGGAAAACATCGTTAGGAAACCATAGTATGGTGGTAGGTTACTTTGTAGGTCTCGGCTGGGTAGCTACCACCCTAAAGCTGAAAATCTGCAGCCAAGCACTTAACGGTGTCGTCTGGCAGCCTCACTTGAGAGCCAGTTCCAGGCTAGGTGTGCTTTAATGAATTTGACATCGTTACTTAACATCAGGTGAGCTGTGACATTAAACCAATAACTCCAATTGAGCTAACAGGGTTGTCGCAGTATGATATTCGCTTACTTCTTACTAGCGATAAGTATCTCCGGCGCTCGGTACCACCTGGTGGCGACGTAGTCAGTCAGGCACGGGTCAGCACCATCTTCACCGCCCGAATACATGCTGGAAACAGAGCGAGCCAGTCCGAAGTCAGCCAACTTTACCCTGAAACATGGAAAAACTTTTAGAAAGAAAGATGATTTTTTATTCTGTAACATAGAACACACAAAAACAACAGTTACAAAATATGGGCTCACCTCAGCATAATATCATAACATTATATAGCATAATACTGGTCATACCACCACCGCTTGTCTTACACTGACACAGAACAAACATTTGTTTGTACCACAAAATGTTTGTCCTGGGTGGGAATCCAACTCACACCCTTCAGCTCTTGGAGCAGACATACTACCAATGAACCGTCAGGGCTGTCTCTAAAGGCGTATTAATATTAATTGCAAACTGGCTATGTCCGTGCTCCATGTCGTTATAGAACTTACCTGCAGGCGCTATCAATCAGCACATTACTGGGCTTCTGGTCACGATGAATCACGTTCCCAGAGTGTATATACTTAGTGGCCTTCAGCATCTGGTACATGATGTACCGTTTGTGGATATCCTTCAGAATGTTGCCGCGTTTTATCACGTTATGCAGATCAGTCTCCATATATTCGAAGCCGAGGTAGATGTCGCGGTTGTTCGAGGCCCTGACAACAATAATGTTACACTTTTTTACCCGATGACGGTATATGCGTTTGGGGTGAGAGGATGTTTATTTGTGCAAATCCATATTGCCATTTTTCTCCAAAACTACTAGTCCGATTTTGATGTAGTTGTCAGTTATGGGTTCGGATTTGATTGCTGCATGTTTTTAGATAGGTGTTACGGTGACAACTCAGCAGGGGGTGCTGCAGCAAACATTTTTTGTGCAAATCCAGCGTATCGCTGCTTTGGTGCTCATTACCTACTATTAGACTTTGGATGGTTAGTATCAACAGCCCTGTAATTTCACTAGGTGCAGTACCCTTCAGAACACAGTAATGTTTACACACTACTGCTTGGCGGTAGAGTATCTGGGACTGCGGTGGTACCTAGACGACTAGTAGGCTAGTAGACGACTTCCTACTAAGGTAGGAAGTCGTCTGCTCGGACTCGATGGAACTTGGTGGCAGATCTCCTTGGAGATCCTTTCACCGAGTCATTTCATTCCAAAACCTCAAACGAAACAGTTTGACTTAATTTTTCTGCAAATAGCCAAATAGTAGGATTCATTTATTTTATTTTTATTGCAAGTGAATCAGTTCCTTCTAGGTGAGCGTGCTCCATCGTAGACCGCATTGTCGCTTAACAGTCGATATGGTCACCGCCACATTCTATAACATAATTTATAAAAAATGTTCAAGTAATTTCGATTCAAAGCAAGTACTTACATTCAGATAGCTAACAAAAGTCAAGGCCAAGGTTAGAGGTTTTCAACTGAAGCAGTAAACTAGGCTAGGACTTTGATTGCCCGTAAAGATTTCAGGTTATGACACTGCAGGAGCAAATTTTGCCTCGTTTTACATTGACGTCATACAATTGCTGGCTTGTAGGATAAAATAGTTATTTGTTATACAAGATTGCAAAATTGCTTTTTAAACGCATGCTTAATTTTGATGACCGGGCAAGAAAAGCTAGAATCCTGAGCGTTAGCGAGGGAATCAAAAAGAACGAGGTGAAAAATCTTTGCATTTGAGTGCAACACATAACTTTTCACCCCACTTCAGCGCTGAAATGACTAAATGCAAAAAAATCTTTTACAATCACAAGATACTTTTATTTCAGTTTAGGTACTACTACATTAACAATATGATGTGATAGAAAACTGCGCGCGCTAAGCAAATTTAAAAAAAAGTTGTACAATAAAATAAATTTGGCACTATGAAGGTAGAAATAAATAGCTTTAATGGTGTTTTGAATTCACAAGCTGTTCAGGATGTTCTAAATAAATAAATAAATAAATAATAAATATCGCAGGACATTACACACAGCGCCATCTGACCCCAAACTAAGCAGAGCTTGTGTGATGGAAGTCAGATAACTGATAGAATACTTAAATATTTTTTTTTTTTGTAAATACATACTTATAATACATACAGTACACAGTAGTAAATTCTAATTTACTTTATCCTCTAGACTTTTGCACTCAGATATCGAAGTGCAAAAATACTCCTTCCGAGATGACGGGGTGAAAATTGTGTTATATTTATTTCCTTCCTTTCTTTCTTAAGAATTAGGATGTGTAGGTACTGCTCGCAACGCAATGCAAAATTGTTAACTTGGGTAAAAGGCGTCCAAGACACAGGGACAACCTAGCAAGTAGTTCTAGTTCGTTTTTTATCGAGTGGTGAGTCTGTCCCTTTTCCTCTCAGATTAAAGTAGCTCAGTAGTTTTTTATCTGAGCTTTTCCGCATAGTGATTGTCAATGTAGAATTTGCATGGCGCACATTTGAGTAACGTCACATTAAAATCTAGTGCGCCCTCTGCCTAGCATGAAAATAAAATCCTTATAACTTTTTTTTTTATATTTATGAACTGATTTTTATCTGATTGACCGTCCATTCCGGGTTCCAGAGTATATGAAAATTGTCTAATTATTTATTTATTATTAAAATATGCTTTTTTTAGATATAATGATTGATATTTGAAATACTTTGAGCAGTCAAGAGACGTCAGTGTGAAACTCTTCGTAGGACATGCGACCGAATTACGTGTACATTTGAACGAGGGAGCTACCATCGCATGTTCTAAGGAAAACTGGAAATCGCTCGTCAATATTTTAGTTCTTATTTCGCTCACTTATATACATAGAAATAAATTGGTGTCGTTGTAACGTTATGAGGGGAGACATAACAAAGTTACGACCTATTTAACAACGTAAAGATAAACACGGGGTGAACCTTGTACGACCTTGATTCGAAGTAATACTTTATACAAGGAGAAGGAGGCCTAAAATGTAATTTCAGTTTGTGAGTTATTCGACTTTCCATTATATGAGACAATTTTTTTTTTTTTTTTTTTTCTACTTTTAATAGATCTACGTTTGGCCACCAACTCGCCTAATGCAAAGCGACTGTGTGGCCAAAGATGGAGCACGCTGATCCAGAAGAAATCTATTCACTCTAGCCTTAAAAACGAAATTAAAATTTAATTAATTACTATTATTAATTTTTATTTAATTTAATTTTAATTTGGAAATTGGCCTATCTACTTTAACGGGGAACTTTGTAAAATAAAGGCGACTTATGGCTTGCATAACCGTCATAACTCTGATAAATGAAACTGTATCTTACTCAACATTGGACTGATGATACGTACGAGAGTGCGAAAGGACCGCCCCCGTAATACTCTGACCTGCTTATAGCAATATCTGTTAGATACTAAGAAATTAGCTACGTGACCACATATCGTATGTCTGTGCAATTAAGTTCACAATCGCATAGACTTTTCGTGAGCGCCAACAGATATCGCCATAAGAAGATCAGAGTAAAGGGGGCCGGTCGCTCTAGGCGCCAAGTAGCTTGGGGCGCCAAATTGCCAAATAAGATTAAATAAGCTAATACTTATTAGTACAACAATTTTTTAATGCGTTTATTCATATAGAATACGTTAAAAGGTAGGTACTATTTTATCTAAATTGTTTGCAAAGAATTCTTACTATTACTAGGAACTTTTTGTCATGAACTTTTATTTATTTAACAATTTTATTTTTAATGCACAAAAAAAAAATTTTTTTTTCTCTTTATTCTCATTTGAAACTAAGGTTTCTATATTTATGTCCAGAGCACCCAGCTTCTCAATTAGATACGCCAAATTATCTCAAATAATTATTTTTATATGTATTTAAAAAAATTAATTTCAGCAGCGATAATGAAAATAGAAATACTAAAAAATAATTATTATAGAAGAAATAATTTTTTTGCTTATTTTTGATGAAATCATTTTGACGCTTGAAATTTGATTATGTTTGATTCTTTTTAAAATAAAAAAAATAAATCTATTTTGTATAACGAGTAAGGTGTATTATTCTTAGTAGGTAGTTTGAGCTATTCTTAGTAGTTCATTTGCGTTATTCTTATAGGAAGAGATAAAATGTTTAGTGAAACCGTCGACCAAAGGACGCCAAAAGACTAATCTTGTTCTGCATTGTTTATGGGCTTAATCCGGCACTGGAAACCTGCTTGTAACATCAGAATATAGCGCTTTAGGGAAAAAATTCATCCTGTATATTGAAAGAAAATTTGTAAGTCGAGATATAAACATGCATTTCATTCCGACGGCCTTCGTAACGACAGTATATACGCGACGTGGAAAGATAAACGGCTTGTTTTATAATGAAAGCAATAATCGATGGTACCCGCACCGATCGACCTACATCCGGTAAAGAGGTAGCTAAGTAGTTACACTGCTCTACTTCCCTTATAAGTTATTTTTTAATTTAATATCTTTACTATTCTATACTTCGTAATGTTGTTCCTTGAAGAAACACACCTAGGAGGACATATTTTATATTGACATAATATTTTTATAACATTCAAGGTATATATTTAGTTTATTTCCGCTTAACAGTCGTTCCGGTTACAACAGTGATGAGGACTCATTCAGCTAATTCGACAAACAACTTATTAATTAAAAACCACTAACTTATTAATATTAACTTAACTATAAACTAAACTAAACTTTTTAATTAATAAGTTGTTGTCAAATTAGTTAAATTTAAGTCCTCAGTCAATCAATTATAGATTATTTTTATCTATATGTATAAAAGAATAAACTGACGACTGATTCACTGACTGATCGATCAACGCACAGCGGAAACCGCTGGGTCTGGAAACATGAAATTTTGCACAAATGATCCTTAGGTGACGTAGGAGCGCACTAAGAAAGGGTTTTTTCGTTCGGGATCAACAAACTTTTTCTACAGTTATGTTTATAGCCGGGTCATGAACGCGCACAAAGTGATATAAAAATAGTTTTGTTTCTACTAAACACAATTATGTGTTCAAGTTACGAAAGTTTAAAAATTACAATAACTTCTTCAGTGTTCTTGATTTTTCTTTCACGATCACTAACATCTCACTTTTTTTACGGCGTGACTTGTGGAATAAAGCTTTAATATTTTTTTTAGATTAAATTGATTTAAGTATGGCCACCAGCTCGCCCGATGCAGCGTTAGTGCGGCCGAGGATGGAGCACGTCTAGAAGAAATCTATTCACTCTGGCCTCAAAAACGTCTAAATTGTAGTTTATAGGAAACAGAGGAGTCGGCGATAAGTTCCATTCATAGGCCGTAGGTGTACTTACGCATTAAGAAAGTAGTCCGGAATCGCTGCGTGCAAATACTGGGAACATCCACGAGATCAGTATGATGTATAGATAAATATTAAAATTACAAACCTGTGTATGCTGTGTAGTTTCACGATATTCGGGTGATTCCGAAAAGATTGCAGAAAAATTATCTCCCTGAAAGTCCTTTGAGCATCTGTCTGGTTTCTGAACGCATCAAAAATCTTTTTTATTGCTACGACATCCTTGGTCTTTTTGTCCAACGCCTTCCAAACTATCCCGTATGCTCCCTTGCCTAGTCTTTTCTTAATTTCAAATCTCTTCAAGATATGCTCGTCTATTTCTGACATGTTCTTATCTGGACTCTTTTTCTGTCCCTGCTTCTGTGGTGCATCCTTTTTTCTTTCATCCTTCTTTATCTGTGGTTGACTCATAGTATTTTTTTAAATTTACACAAAGGAAAAATTAAATTCTGTAAAAAAAAATGTTCAATTATCCAATGAATTCTAGTAGAAAATGCAAATTCTGAGTTTATCGTCAACTAATTTGAATATTTGATGCGAGCGTGACGCGAGACATTGTAAAATATTGATTGTTTTATACTAAGCAACCGAATATACATCGATGATTAGATTTTAAATAAATAAACTGTAAAAATAAACCGCCGTTATTTTAAATATTAGTACTTACGTACAAAACAGCAATAATGCCTTACAAATTCCATTTTCTTCAATATTCCCAACAATTTATTTTGTAGAGTTTTCCGAGAAATTAACAATACGTTCGCTCGGCTTGTCGGATTTCATTTGTTTACGGCGCCCAAACAAAATGTCAGTTGCCATGGTCACCATGGATGACAACTTTAGTAATGTGACAATCTAAACTTTGTGTAATCGATAAACATTAGAAATTAATGCGGATAATCGATTATTATCATTTAGACCTGGGTTTCATAAAAAGTAGTATCATGCCATTGACAACGTCATTCTATCATGATAATAACGAAAAACTGTGAAAAATTCATACCATTTGAGCTTTTGTTAGTACGGCAGAAAAGCTATTAGGTATTTTTTCGTATGAAGTCAAATTTCTATTTGTGCCAATGTCAATGGTTGATTTATGATTATGACCTAAATAAACAGGCAAATCCTTCCAACAAAATTATGAGTACGATTAACGGCAAAAGTTAGTTAAATAATACTCTTATAACATTTTTGAAATAGCTTTATTTTCGGAATAACAATAAATACCAATAAAGTTTAAGTACGATTATTTATTGAATTTTGTTTGTGAAATTTAAAATGTTTATAATAACTGAGTACTTATACAAACAAATTCCTAATCAAGTACAAGTGCTCATTTTATATAAACAACTGTTCAAACAAAATAATACAAGTACATTCGTGTTTAAGTACCTACTATTTAAAAATATATTTATATATTATTAGCTTTAATAAATATCAAGTAAATAAAAGGAATGTTTACACTTTACAATACTATTTTGATTCGTATAACATGAAAGTAATCATATTTACTAAGTTAGTATAATAATTAATGAAATAAAATGTATAGAAGTACACGTGTAACAATAAAATGATGTTTTTTTTAATACTTAATAAAACGTGGAAATTCGTTTCAACTAACTATGTAGTTACTTTATAACAGTAGCTTATTTTAAACGACAAAACTATTTTTTTATCGTATAACAATGTGGTGTTCTCTATCAACGTACTTATCTCTAATTAATACAAAAAAAAAACAAGATCTCATTTTTTTTTTTTTTGTTAATTTACCCCATCGGGCAGGCTAAAGCTGTAAAGCCATACTGCCTTGTCTTAAGTGCAAGATCTCATTAAAATTACTTACTGTTGACACAATTAAGATAGCGTTCTTACACCTACTATAAAATGATCAATATCTCTCAAATAGAGTTATATGTATATTCATTTAACAAGAACAAGTTCAAAAATTTATGGAACATTTAAATGTAATACTGTATTATTTAGGAATCTTTCGAGTATGAAACGGTTTTAAATGCATTTTTTTAATCTAGCAATTCTAGCAAGTGCGTTTCTAGGTGGCCTTGAATGGCGTGAAGGCACATTGCTTTTGAATACTTTATCAGTTAACTTACAAAATATTTTAATCAACAACATCTACTGAAAAGAAATGGTGGCGATTAAGGGATTTTCATACTACACAGTTAGAAGTATCTGACTCAAAAATTTTAGTTTTGACATTATTATAATTTTTTTAATTTGACTTTCATTTTTTACTTTGTGACATTATTATTATTATCATCTTTTTTTGTTTGACATTAGTTTTAGTCTGAGTTTGTGTTCTTTCTGACCTTTTTTTTTAAAGTGCTAAATGACAAGCTAAATTATTTTGCATGCCGACTGTGGTGTTTCTTTGCTCATCTTTTGCTTACATTTGTGCTTATCCCTAGCGCAAATAAATGAAATATTATTATTATGTGTAACTAAAAATTCGTAAGTCTCTTAGGCCGCGGCAACAATGGATGTCCAGAGTTAGACTTTGTACGATTATAATTTTGTTTGTTGACATATCTGTGGAAGAATATTGATCCCCGTAGAATTTTGAAACGCCATTTTGTTAACTTTTTTTTTAAATATGTCAAATAACTTGAATTTTGACTTTTAAAATAATGCTTCCTCCTCTCTTGTAAACGTTGCCATTTGCCTGTGTATGTGTCTACTTTGTATTTACAACATCTTGTACCTACAGTATAGAAGCAATAATTACCTATCTTGAATCTTGAATGATAGTCGAGTTTTAATAGTTCCCAACAAATTAATGTTGATACAGGGCCGATTTGGGGCAAGCTACTTCACTGACTAAGAAGTCCTCTGGATAGTCAAAAAAAAAATCAATAAAAAATTATTTGACCCTTTACCTATCGAGTGGTGTAATTAAATTTTGAATGTTAATGATAGATAAATTATGTAGCTGCAACGCCAAACTGTATCCCCATAATGTATGATTTTATTGTCATCAGTTTTTTGAATTTTTAATTTAATAATAATTTTTAAATATATGTATATTTACGTCAAAACGAGTTGTGTCGCAAATATTTCAATCTATGATTTTAGTCGCTTAAAAATAATTACAAAAAATTCCGTTGTTAATCATTATTTTTTTTTGTGTAAAAATAATGAGACGTACGGGACGCTCTCCTGGTGGTAAGAGATAACGCCTGTCCATGACCATTGCAGCGATACACAGAACTTCGAGTGACAGAACAAAATCTACGGCATCGCTGTTTTGGCGCTCATTACTTTGAGACTTTCGATGGTTAGTCACAACAGTCCTGTAATTTCGCTAGCTACAGTACCCTTCAAACCGGAACACAGTAATGTTTAAACACTACGGCTTGGCGGCAGAAGTGCTTATGAGTTTATGAGTTGTTTATTTAGTAGCGATGATAGCTCAGTGGTTAGCGCGGTAGGTTCGCATGCCGAAGGGCGTGGGTTCAAACCCCAACAATGAGCTTGAGCTGCCGGTGAAGGAAAACATCGTGAGGAAACCATAGCATGGCGGTAGGGTACTTTCTAGTACTCGGCTGGCTAGCTACCACCCTCAAGTTGAAAATCTGCCGCCAAGCATCTAACGGTGTGTTCCGGCAGCCTCACTTGAGAGCCAGTTCCATTCCAGGCTAGGTGTGCTTTACCATCTTCGACCACACCTTCACTTAACATCAGGTGAGCTGTGTTCAAACAACTAGCCTGTCAATCATTAAAAAAAAAAAAAAAAAAAATGAAAATATCAATAAAGACAGCGCCGCGCCCTACGTAAGAATTGACTTGATTGAATATTTGACTAGAAAATTATACATTGGTTGTTATACCAATGTTTGTGACATGAAAATTGATTAAAATATTTCGTTTCATTTGAATGTAATCACAAAGCTATTACTTAAAGTAGTGGTGGATGAATTTTTTTCTTCTCTTCTACATCCAGTCGTCCAAGATCAACTGAAGATGGTGTGGGCAGGCCACATGGCCATTCTAGGGAATCGGCTTCGTGAGTCATAATGTGCTCAGCTTCCACTGAAACAAAAAATGTTGGTAGGGCATGGTGCATGGTGGTAGGGTACTTTCTAGTACTCGGCTGGCTAGCTACCACCCTCAAGTTGAAAATCTGCCGCCAAGCATCTAACGGTGTGTTCCGGCAGCCTCACTTGAGAGCCAGTTCCATTCCAGGCTAGGTGTGCTTTACCATCTTCGACCACACCTTCACTTAACATCAGGTGAGCTGTGGTCAAACAACAAGCCTGTCAACCATTAAAAAAAAAAAAAAAAAAAAATGTTATTGAAAAATAATATAAGTTTACAGTTGTGACAGATATGTCCAGCCCATTCAGCTACTTCAGCTTGCTAATACGCTGAGGTATATCTGTGACTGTAGTTCTCTGGTGAATTAATTTGTTCCGGATTCGATCCTTCAGATAAATGCTGAGCATAGCTTCTCCAATACGTGCGTGAACAATTATGGAGAGATGACAACGTCTCCTTGTCTCACGCCTCGACGTAGATGGATATGTTTCGTCTGCTGGTTTTGGACTTGAACGTCCATTGTTGCGACGTCATACATGTGTCTCCAATCTATCTAGCATCGCTATAGGGACTCCCGAACAGCCCAGATTTCGATCGATAACTGCTGGGGTAAATGTGTTCTAGAATGAAGACCGCAAATTGGTAAGTGTAGCGCAGGACGCCGTGAGAGTCGATGAAGTGACGATATACGTAGGACAGCCTAAAATCAGGCTGAGTGGGGAGAGGTCTATGCCCAGCAGTGGACTACTTTAAGCTGATGATGATGACATACAGTTGCAACTTAAAGTTAAGAATTTCAACTATCCTTTTGGCCAGCCAAGGTTAATAGATAACGCAATATTTATAGAATGAACTGGAATTGAAATGTCTTATCTAAACGGGCGACTACATATATTTGTTTATAGTCTTGAGATATCGTTAAAGTTTTGTATTGTAATAGAACAGTAGTATTAAGTACTTAATTCAATAAGTGTAATTTTACTGACTTAGAATAATGTTAAAGGCAAATATATATAATTTTAGTGAAAAAATTAGCATTCTGTCTTCATTAAAATTCTATTTTTTTCATCCATTCATAAATATCGCGTGTCCGAGAATGTATCTACTTTTGAGATTATAATAGACCAAAATGGCGTCAGTGATTAGACTTAGAAAAATAGTTATAATTAAACCTATCAAAGGTTTAAAAATAACATTTATCAAAAGTACTAATAAGCTCTCATTTTATCACAGTCGATAAAAATTAAATCGTATCGTACATATACGGAATTATTAGTGAAGCAAAAATATTAAAAAAAAATTCATCAACACAACTTTTTTTACCTATACCTACATTCCTCTAACTTATCTTTACAATTATTACTTACTTCTAATTCTGTGTGTTTTGTTACCGTAAGCAGCGTCCCAATAAAATAACGTCACAAATGTTAACGGTATGAGTGGCATCAAAAAGTAGGGTCTTTTTGTTCTTCTGAAACTGTAAAAATGCCAATTTGTGAATGCGAGTTTAGTTCACTTTCTATATTCATATAAGTAACTATTAATAAATTAATATTTTCATTTAACTTGTTAAATTAATAAATTCAGTATAATTCATAAAAAAATATGAGTTTACCCAGTAAATAATCCAGTAACGGAAGTTACGTAAAATGCAGTAACCCATAAGCAAATGTCTCGATTTTTTGCTATTTGCATGGCCGCATGCCGCTCTTGTAATTGAAATTGCAATTGTATTTGCCTCTCCATCTATAAAAACAAATAGTAGACATCAAATATTTCCACGAATTAATGTAAGCATTCTGATTTGTTAAACTAAATACTACCTTTATTTTATTCATAGTTTGTATGAATTCTTGATTCTGTTTGAAGTTTTCTTCCATGTTTGTGCTCAATAAATTGCCCATTTCTATTACTTATTCTAAAATAACGCGCCAAATAAATCAAAACACTTTTTTGTCAAACAAAGAATCCGATCGATGTCGACAAACACAGACACACACGCCCTGTCCTTGGCAACCAGCTGTTCGTAATATTGACATAACAGTAGTTAGTGCAACACCATTCCAATATAGTTAAAACGGGAAAGTTAAAAGTTATAGTTATAGTATAGTCTTTTTGCTTTGCTGTCGCCACCTAAGTACTTGTTGTATATACCGTCCTATTTTTCAAAAGTGAAATGTCTTAAGGATAGGATAGGACAGGATAGGAATTTAATTCCAAATAGTTTAAATAGAGAACTCTTTGATTATGCTATCGATAAAGTCACAACAGTCTTGGACTCGATATTGTACATCACTAATTGTAGTGATTTAAAAAAAGTATAACTTAATTGTCAGTGTCAAAATTGTCAAATTGCAAAAACAGTTTTCCCGCTAATTTAATTTCAGTTCGTAAATGCGGTGCGGTACCCATTCATTTTATTGTTATGAATATTGTAATTGTAAAAAATAAATAAAAATGGGTATTCTAGGCTTATCAAAACTTATTGCCGATATTGCTCCTCAAGCTGTAAAAGAAATGGAAATAAAAAACTATTTTGGTAAGTTCTACTTAGCAAGCTTTCCGTATCATAACACGATCAGATTCAAAAAGATTTCTTCGTAATTTTCAGGCCGCAAAATCGCTATTGATGCTTCTATGAGCTTGTACCAGTTTCTTATAGCAGTAAGAAGTGAAGGTAAGGTGTAACTTTTTTTATAATTCATGTGTACCAGTGACTCTTGGATCATACTAATTTCCTATAATGTACTATTGTATAGCACCGTAAATGTTAATGTTTTAGGCGCACAGTTAGTCTCTGTAGATGGTGAGACCACGTCTCATCTTATGGGCACTTTCTACCGCACAATAAGGCTGGTGGAAAATGGCATTAAGCCAGTCTATGTCTTTGATGGCAAACCTCCAGACATGAAAGCTCATCAGTTGACCAAGAGAGCAGAGAGACGGGAGGAGGCTGAAAAAGAATTACAGAAGGCCACAGAAGCTGGTAAGCTTAATCAGTTGTTCAGTATAACAACATTACCTACTGCTCCATCCATATTCAAGTTTATGAATATAGACTAATAGCCTCTGTAGCACAAATATAGTATGTCTATCAATTATTACAAACTTATGCAATTAATTTATTTTACAATCTTTTTGGTTGTTCAATGTTTATATTTAGTTTATTTCCGCTTAACAGTCGTTCCAGTTCCAACAGTGACGAGGAGACTTAAATTAAACTAATTTTACACTGCTTATTAATTAAAAACCCTAATCTTACTTAAAATCTAGAACTCATAAACTTAGAAATATTCTTAATTTGACAAATATTAAATTAAGAAATAAAGAATATTAAGAATATTTCTAAGTTTATGAGTTCTAGATTTTAAGTAAGATTAGGGTTTTTAATTAATAAGCAGTGTAAAATTAGTTTAATTTAAGTCTCCTCGTCACTGTTGGAACTGGAACGACTGTTAAGCGGAAATAAACTAAATATAAACATTGAACATTCAAAATGAACTTCCGCAAAGTAACGCCAGAAACAATCAATAATCTTTTTGGTGTTTATTTATTTACTCAAATAAATAAAATAATGTTTTCAATACTTTCATTCTTATTGAGACTGTTTAGATCATTAATTTGATTTTGTATAGATGCTTTTGTTTATATAATGTTTTTTAATGTCTATTTTAATTGGGGTATTTTGTAGTCATTTTTAGTCAATAAATAATTAAATCTAAACTACGATATTTATGCCATTTGAGGGATCTTGCTAATATAGTTGCAACAGCTGCATATTTTTATGTATTAAAAATGGGTAAATAAAGGTTTCTTTAAATCTGTTTGCTTCATCTTTGACTAAGGTAGACTTATAAGCAATACAAAGAAATGTCTAAATAAAAGCATGTCAATATTTATAATGTCACCAGGTGATCAAGCACAAATAGAGAAGTTCAACCGAAGGCTGGTGAAGGTCACCAAGCACCACAGCGAAGAGGCAAGGGAGCTCCTGAAGTTGATGGGCATCCCTACCATTGAAGCTCCTTGTGAAGCTGAGGCACAGTGTGCTGCACTGGTAAGATTATTTTTACTGAAGATGCTCAATTATCATAATATATTATTATTAATAATTCCCACTGTCACAGATAATCTGTAGTATGATTATAACAAAAGTTTGTGAGTGTATGTTTTACTTCTTCAGGATGTAATTGCTCAACAGATTTGTATGAAATTTGCTGTGGCAAGCTTATTGTATTATCTATAAAATTCAATTGTGCTAGGGCATTATCATATGTCATTTTGTATATGTATATGACATAATAGAACATTGTTTCATCAGGTAAAATCTGGTAAAGTTTTTGCGGCTGCCACTGAAGACATGGACGCCTTGACATTTGGAGCCACCACGCTGCTGAGACATCTGACCTTCTCGGAGGCCAGGAAGATGCCCGTGCAGGAGTTCCACTTGAATGATGTGCTGAAGGGACTCGAACTTGAGCATAAAGAGGTAGATTACTGTTAGTTGTATTCTAGTTTGCACCTTGGTCTTCCGCTAACAAAATTACAGGGCTGTTGAGAATAACCATTGAAAGTCTCAAAGAAATGAGCGCCATAGCTGCAACGCCCTGGAATTCGTTTTGCTACTTAAAGTTCTGTGTATCATTGCAATGGTCATGGACTTGCTTTATCTCTTACCATCAGAAGAGTGTGACTTGTCTCATTACGGAATACACTATATTATATACATATCGTGTATTCCGGCAGCCTCTTAAGAGCCAGTTCCATTCCAAGCTAGGTGTGCTTACCATAATTGACCACACCATCACTTAACTTCAGGTGAGCTGTGGTCAAACATCTAGCCTGTTCTATACCTATATAAAATAAGTTTCATGATGCTGATAAAATAATGTGACTTTTTTACCAGTGAGAGCAATTAAAATGCAACTTTATAATATTAAGTGTATCTTTTATTCAAATTAAAACAAACATAAACTTACGGCCACCCTCTAGGCCTCCAGTGCCCATAAAGGGGTGTTATCACTCTTTGCGACTACTAGGATATGCTTACATTAGTAATTGTACCGTTTGTTTTATTGGTAAGTTGATATACATATTTTGAAAATTTGAATGTGTTCTCTTTATCCCGGACAGTTCATAGACCTGTGCATCCTGCTAGGCTGTGATTACTGCGGGTCTATCCGTGGCATCGGTCCCAAGCGAGCCATCGAGCTAATCCGCCAGCATCGTTCCTTGGAAAGCATCCTGAAGAATATCGACACTGCCAAGTACCCACCGCCAGAGGACTGGGATTTCACACGGGCTAGAGAGCTGTTTCTACAACCTGAAGTCTCTGATGCTAAGAATATTGAGGTAAGATACTTTGCTTTGCTTGATCATTTATCTGAGGGTTGTATAGAAGAGATCTCTCATAATGATAAGACCATTGAGCCTTTTGGGATTTGATTTGATTGAGATTTTTCATTTACTCATTATTCAATTCAATTTGTTTGTAACAATAACAATGAAATTATATAAATTACATGAGCAATCTATCGACCTCCGGACAAGGAATTCTGTTTCTCAGAGCCAACTTAGGTTCACATTAGGTTTTAGAAAACGAAGACAAACAATAAACTTTATACCAACTAAAAGCATACAGTTGACAGGCATGGCATTATACCTTGTGTTACATATTTACACTACTTGTGTGGTGTCAGAAAACATTATCACAGTGGCATCTAGTTTGGGGCAAATTTTGTGCTAATAGCTGATATAATCAACTTCAAACATTTAAGACTAGCTTCCAAATATTTTCAACTATTATTTTTATCAGGAGATAAATTCAAAAATCCTATATTTTTTTGTATTTTTGATGTTTAATCCAAGTTTAACAACATAACTAGATTTTTTTTTTTCAATTTCATGCAGAGTACTCCTATGTATAAAATTCTCTATCTTATCACCATAATCTTTATCTATTTCACCTGCTTGATGACGGTAAAATTTTTCATAATTCATAATTCATTCATTTATTGCGTATATGGGTACAATAGATATTAAAAAAAGATAATGAGCGCCATATTCTGCCTTGCGGCATGCAAAATTTAAAATTAAACATTACAAAAAAAAAAAAATATAATAATAGCTACAGTCAGTGATTAGTCAAATCAAAAGCAAAAATAAAATAAAACAAAAATGTCAATGATAAAATGTCAAGAAATACAATACAAATATTTCAACATGTTCAACATGTTTAAAATGGTTTCAACACATAAGATGCTTACATTTTCTTCTGTAAAATGATTAATTCACATCAACTGATCAATGTTCACTTGAAAACAAGATTTCCAGACGGTTTGCTATAGGTTTTTTTTTTGCCTCATTTTTAATTTTCTCAAATGGTCTCCTGGGTACGTGCGACGCTTGTGGTGTCTGAAAATTGTGTTTTCAGTATCTAAAGTTTATCGTTTAACTACATTCTAAAAATCTGACTAGGTACTATGAAACAGTTCGGTAAAATTTTTTGACATCTTCGAAAATGCGGTCAGGTCAGACGTGACGCAGAAAATTTCTGAAATTAGTATTTTTGCAATCAGAATCACCAAATCTATCGATTTTATACAGTTTTGATCGTAAAACGATAAGGCAAAAATTTTGGTCGTGGGATCTCGTACTACAGTAATATTATAAATGTGAAAGTTTAGATGAATGGATGGACGTTTACTCTTTCACGCAAAAACTTCTAAACGGATTTGGATGAAATATGGTATGGAGGTAGCTGAGACTCTGGGTTAACATAGGCTACTTTTTATCCCGAAAACATGTAGCGGGTAACACCGCGGGGCGCAGCTAGTAAGCTATATGGTCGTAGCGTATATGTATACGTATATGATTTGTAGCGATGATAGCTCAGTGGTTAGCGCGGTAGGTTCGCATGCCGAAGGGCGTGGGTTCAAACCCCAACAATGAGCTTGAGCTGCCGGTGAAGGAAAACATCGTGAGGAAACCATAGCATGGTGGTAGGGTACTTTCTAGTACTCGACTGGCTAGCTACCACCCTCAAGTTGAAAATCTGCCGCCAAGCATCTAACGGTGTGTTCCGGCAGCCTCACTTGAGAGCCAGTTCCATTCCAGGCTAGGTGTGCTTTACCATCTTCGACCACACCTTCACTTAACATCAGGTGAGCTGTGGTCAAACAACTAGCCTGTCAACCATAAAAAAAAAATATAGCAAGTAATCAGCGCCAAAGCAGTGATGCCCTGGACTTTGTTTTGGTACTCAAAGTTCTGTGTATCGCTGTAATGGTCATGGATAGGCGTTATCTCTTACCATCCGGAGAGCGTTTCGTTCGTCTCATTACTTCTTACATAAAAAAAAATAATAATAATATAACCTTGGCAATAATTCCTAGAAAAAATGACTTGTGAGAAACAATAGGGAGCTCACTATGACAGAAAATATGTTATTTGTGCAACAGCTGAAGTGGACAGACCCTGACGAGGAAGGTCTAGTGAAGTTCCTCTGCGGAGATAGACAGTTCAACGAGGAACGAGTACGGAACGGAGCCAAGAAATTGATGAAGGCACGAACTGGCACCACTCAGGGCAGGCTCGACGGCTTCTTTACTGTAAGTTACTTCTAATCATAATTTTTAACTAGCTCTGACATATTGATACTAGTTTTTCTGGATGAAACCCTAGGCTTCGGCCTATGTGTTATTCTTTCCTAAGTATTAGTTTGGTTGCGATGTCGTCGGATCACACACTGTAGGCCCTGGATTCAAACCTCAACGATAAGCTTAAGTTACCAGTGAAAAAAAAAAAACCTCAGGAAACTATAGCATGATGGTAATAATAATAATAATATAACTCTTTATTGTATACACCAAATTACAAAAAAATATATAAAAATAAAGACTTAAAACTAATGTAACAATTGGCGGCCTTATCGCTAAAAGCGATCTCTTCCAGGCAACCATATGGTAGTGTGCTGTCTAGCTACCATCATCAAGTTAAAAATCCACCAGCAAACACCTATGTGTTTTAGCAACCTCACTTGAGAACTAGTTCCATTCCAGTCTAGGTGTGCTCACAATCTCCAACCACACCATCACTTAACATCAGACGAGCTGTGGTGAAACCTATTGTGAACCTTAAAATAAATTGTTTTTTTTATTTATATTGGCATAGACATGCCAGGCTGGCATACGTATACTGGCTGGTCATGGACATGCTCTCTTACCATCAGGAGAGAGTATCGTTCGTCTCATTACTTTTACATAAAGATATATACATATATTTGGCAGACTTCTCACATCTTCGAAAGCTTTTTATTTTTTATAAGACATGTAAATATCCTCACAATGTTTTCCTTCACCGTTTGAAGTCATACATTTGGGATACACTGTTGGATACATTTCGGAGAGTGTGCCTTGGAACTGCATAATTTGGTTCCACTTTAGACTACATCCTGCCTAACATCATGTAGGGCGTGGTGAAACGCAAACCTATTTAGATTTTTTTTGAATCCTGCGGCAATACGCACATAACTTAAAAATACAGAATTGCGTGTCGTGGGATTCGTAAAGCTGTCAAAACTTAAAGTACAATATAAGTGACTTCAAATCAAGAGTAAACAAGTTTCTTCTAGGTAAGCGTGTTCCATCCTAGACTACATCGTTGTCATCGTTGTTAACATCAGGCAGGATGTGGTTAAGCGCGAACCTATTCCGTATTTAAAAAAAGTATCACGGATAAGTAAAACAAATATATTTCAACATTTTTGCATTCTACCCTCAATTTGCAGGTAACAACAACCCCAAACCCTAAGCGCAAAGCAGAGGACGACAAAAAAAACTCGGCTAAGAAAAAGGCCAAAACTGGCGGAGGTCGCGGCAGGAAACCTAAATAAATAGTTGTACCTATTCATAATAATTACTAGCTTTTACATAACGATAAGATTTGTTAATTAATTGAATAAACTCAAGATTAGAAAGGGCTTAAGCCCCTTAGCTCCCCCAGTCCGCTACAGCAGGAGTCGGCAACACGTGGCCAGCAGGCCGCATGCGGCCCGCAGATATCCCAACACGCGGCCAGTAAGCCGCTTGCGGCCCACGGATGTCTTACTTGCGGCCCGTGATTGTTTTCTAAATTAGTCATAAATATCTTATATATTAAGCTTCTAGGGTTAAATCAGTAAATCAGTAATATTTATTGGCCATAAATAACAATAATGTTAAAGGCAAGTCACTTGTACAACAAAAAAAACCTTACGATTACTCTTTAATGAATGAAGCTATACCTATACGAGTAATTAACCCAATCTAACAACAACGAACATACTACAGCGGAGGCTCCGTTTATGTGCTACACATAAATGAGGATTCCGAGAACCTCATTGACATAATTAATTATATTCAATTAATTTGTAAAAAGGATTACTTTCAAAAAAAAATATGTTTTTTTTAATATCACAAGCACAAGTGAGGACCGTCTTTACTGTATTACCTTGTGGCCCGTGCCAAAAGGTTGCCGACCCCTGCGCTACAGTGGTCTACCGTCAATTTGCGAAAAACTTTCGCAAGTTTTTGGTACCGAGATGGCAAATGGATTAACGCCCCTGGCGGGCGTGAACCTAAAACTAACATGAAATATGTGACACCCAGTTTTTTATACAAATTAGTATCGAAAATTTGATCAGTTTCTTCGCAAATAACCCTCTGTCAATATATTTGCTGTGACTTGAAAATTTTGTCTTCATACTTCCAATACAGCTTAAAATATAGCAACTTTTTGGTGACCACTAAGCCTACATTATATTCCCTTGCATTTACTGTGTACTTTATCTAATTACCTATAATTATGTAGCTTGTAGCGATGATAGCTCAGTGGTTAGCGCGGTAGGTTCGCATGCCGCAGGGTGTGGGTTCAACCCCCAACAATGAGCTTGAGCTGCCGGTGAAGGAAAACGTTAGGAAACCATAGCATGGCGGTAGGGTACTTTCTAGTACTCGGCTGGCTAGCTACTACCCTCAAGTTGAAAATCTGCCGCCAAGCATCTAACGGTGTGTTCCGGCAGCCTCACTTGAGAGCCAGTTTCATTCCAAGCTAGGTGTGATTTACCATCTTCGACCACACTTTCACTTAACATCAGATGAACTGTGGTCAAACACCTAGACTGGCACCATAAAAAAAAAATTATTTCACCAACATCAAGTTTTAACGGGCAAGTCTTGTGAAATAAGGCAATCGATGTGTTTTTGTCAACATTTTTGTGCCGTTATACATCATGTGGAAGTTTGAAATTAATGAATACTATAGTACATATCCTGAATTATTATGCTTGGAGAAAAAATAGTTTCAAACGCTTTTCGTTTCTTGAAATTATGAAATAGAATATGGCCAAATTATTTTTAATCCGTAATCTTGACATCAAAATAATTATAGGAAAGGCGCAATTTTATAGATGCTAACTTTGATGCAGATACATTTAAGGCTTAGACCTTTTATTGTACGTTTTGTTTATTCTATTAGCAGATAAGTACGGATAGTTTGATAAAAATTTCTGATAGTGCCTGCTGAAAATCTCTTTTCTGCGTTACGTCTGTTGCTGTTTTATTTTGGTAGGCGCTACAAACCATCGAGAATCTCTGAATCTGACAATCTAACGTCACGAGTCTCGTGGTCGTGTATAGCACGTCACGAGAGGGCGCGCGGTGGCGGCGGTACCGAGCACCGCGCGCATGCTTCCCGCCCGTTTTGTATTTGACACTTGACACTGGCAAATATTCAAAACGCGATGCCAAAACAAAAAAAAAAAACTTCTGTCATAATGTAACAGATAATCAATGTAAAATCCGCTTCCGGCAATAGGAATAAACATTCTGTCTCCTTCTTGCTCGTGGCTATAGTAATTTAACTCTCCTTATCTATTTTAGCGTGACGTCAATGTATTCAAATCTAACGTCAGACGTATGTACGTCTGTGTGAGTGGAAAATATCAATGTAGGTGTTCAAGCAGAAGTTCCCACGGTCGAGGACTTGGCCCTTAAGTAATGTTTATAAGTAAAGCCTTATTTTTTTTAATGACACTGAACTTTCATGGCAGGTCCTATACAGTTTTAATTTGAAAATATGAAACTGTATTGTTATTCTTAATGACTGAATAAAAAGATTTGTAATATGTATAAAATTGTTTATTTTCTAAATAAAACATACCAACTTCATTATGCAATAACATTTGATAAAATGATTTTTATAATAAAATAAAACATTTCTAAATATTTTTCATAATTTTGCAGCTAAATAAATAAACTTTTATTAAAATATCTTCTATAACTACCATCAAACCGACATACAAGCTTTATTCCTTACATACAACATAAATTTCTACATAGTATAAAACAAAGTCGCGTCCCGCCTTCTGTACGCTTAGATCTTTTAAACTACGCAACTGATTTTAATGCGGTTTCCATCAATAGAGTGCTTCAAGCGGAAGGTTTATATGCCACATTAGTATCTACATTGCATCCGTGCGAAGCTGGGGCGGGTCGCTAGTATCAGATAAAAAGCATTAACATCTTAATAGAAATCTTATGATACATATTTCATTTCCCATCAATGATTTCATAAACACTTTCATCACAATGATCGATATTTTCTACGAAAATTACATGACTGTCCAAAATTATTAAAACTACAGGGTTATAAGCTTAGGGTGTATTCACCGAAAAGGTGTCATTGTACTCTGTAAAAACATTCAAACGTAAACATACTATTTATAAACAGGGGTATATGCTTGTGGTTAACTAATCTGAAAGGGTGGCGTTGTTACCATCACTGTGAACAACTTTTGCGCTGTGTGGCGCTTTCAACGGTCAGAGAACGACTAAAACGTATTGAGAGCCGGCACTCTATTCAAAGTCTTTTTTATTTATTTTAAATTTTTTTTTAGTTTAATTCTTTAAAATATTGACAGTAAATATTCATATCACTGTTTATAAATATGGTCTAAGAAAACAGTTTAGAAGTTTTCCTTGAGGAAGTTGATGAGTCCGTTGGTGGAGGCGTCGTGCCCGGAGGCAGGCGCGGCGTTCTGCAGCTCCGGCTCGATGGCCTTGGCGAGCTGCTTGCCGAGTTCCACGCCCCACTGGTCGAACGAGTTCACGTCCCAGATAACGCCCTGCGTGAATATCTTGTGCTCGTATAGCGCTAGAAACAGCAAATTAATTGTTTGAACAGAATAAACAATTAAAAAAAAACGACTACATGACACTTAGGCCAACTAAACGCACTGCTCCAATGAAAAACAGCCAGGTAAGCAAACGAAAACATCTTTACTCTAAATAATTCTACAATTTTAAAGACTTTTTAAAACTCAAAATGACATGAGGAGATAATATAATGGTAGGTATGAATAGACTAAAATATATATATATATACATTTTTTAAAGTATTTAAGTATTCTATCAGTTATCTGACTTCCATAGCACAAGCTTTGCTTAGTTTGGGGTCAGATGGCGCTGTGTGTAATGTAAAAAAAAAAAAAACTTTCTCTTGTACCTACGTGACATGTATTTTTTATAATTATGAATAAATAAACATAACTTCGATGTATACAATTTTTAGATTTTTGTTGATATTTTAAAATCAAACGTGATCGATTTCGATTAAATTTATATGGGACCACCTCTGAATTATGATGTACCAAGCAAAAAAAACATCAAAATTAATTCATAATTGGCGGAATGACGCGTAACATACATACAAGTACAGACTAACCATCGAAAGTCTCAAAGTAATGAGCGCCAAAACAGTGATGCCCTGGACTTTGTTTTGTTACTCAAAGTTCTGTGTATCACTGCAACGGTCATGGACAGGCGTTATCTCTTACCATCAGGAGAGCGTCTAGTTCGTCTCATTACTTTTTTACATTAAAAAAAAACAGTCGAATTGAGAACCTCCTCCTTTTTTGAGTCGGTTAAAAAGGAAAATTGTTGGTTCAAAGCCGTACTTTGTTTATTTGCGTGTCGGGGTTTTTTTTTTTTAATTTTTACTTTTTTGCATTATTTAGCTAGACGACCTGACCTTATGGCTCGATATATATTTGCCATATTTCCTATGGGGACGTTTAACACGAATTCCTTGTCACAGGACTGCATGTTTTGGTAAGGGTGTCTATGGCATGGGTCCGATAGTTTACAACCATTTACCGCAGACAATACTGGAATCGGAAAGTGTGACTGTGTTCAAGAGAAAACTGTTCAATTTGTTAATATCGAAAGCATATTATAAATTAGAAGATTATTTAAATGAGAAATTTTAAGTTATTTTTAGTGTTTATTATTTTAATCTCAATGTTTGACATTTTTTATAGTTGTATAATTGTTTAATTTTAGTTTGACATTAACTTTTAATCGTTGTGTAGTTTATTTTGACATTTTCGTAATTAATAATTGTATCTAGCCAAATTCTATTGTATATTCACGAAGAACTAGACTGTTGACACTCCCTTAATATTAAGACCTCGATGTAACGCAGCTCCACAACAAAATACAATCTGAATCTGAGATATGTCTCACCGATAAGCGCTCCGAGTGTGAACGGCGTGACTTTCTTGACGACGATGGAGTTCGTCGGCCGGTTACCCAGGAACACTTTGTGCGGTAGGATCTTAGCGACGGCCTCCGGCGCCATACCGGACTTCTCCAGCTCGACTTTAGCCTGCAATTCGCACGAAATTTGGTAAACTGCAACTTTAATATTGATATTACCCAGGCCGGATAATATTTGTGGAGAAGCCGGAGACTTAGGCTTTTAGTCTTTATCATCATCATCATCAGCCCGTAATCGCTCACTGCTGGGCACAGGCCTTTCTTGTACACCACTAGTCATTTTTATGTACATTTTTTTTTACCAAATCATTCCTGTTTTAAAAAAAACTCAAAATGATTGATTGATTAACTCTTTATTGCATACAATAAAAAAAACAATACAGAAGAAATAAAATTAATTAATAGGTGTAACAACTGGCGACCTTATCGCTAAAAGCGATCTCTTCCTGGCAACCGACAGACAGACAGGATTAGAGGAAGAAAAATACGGGGTGTGTCAATAAATGCTGGCCGCGGGCCTCTTCTCATTGTGAGTAAAGCTTTGTCCAAGTGCGGGTTGGTACATATTTTTTGAGAACCTCCGCAGGCAAAGTTTTTTGACACATTTTTGTTCTATTTATGCGGGATTTTCACGTAAAATTATGTCATGATACTATTAATACAGTTTTTGCTACATTCGATGACCTGGCGTCAAAGCAGAGCGCGTGCGTTATGTACTCTGCTTTGACTCCTTAAAGAAGGCCACCGGGCGTGGCCGAAACTATAGTTGGAGTATCCAACATAATTTATTTTATACATAATTTTATAAGTAATCTTGCATTAGTAAAACAAAAATGAATGAAGTAATATTTTGTATGTCATTTGTGGTTAATTAAAATTACATTTTACTGAAATGTAGCGATGATAGCTCAGTGGTTAGTGCGGTAGGTTCGCATGCCGAAGGGCGTGGGTTCAAACCCTAACAATGAGCTTGAGCTGCCGGTGAAGGAAAACATCGTGAGGAAACCATAGCATGGTGGTAGGGTACTTTCTAGTACTCGGCTGGCTAGCTACCACCCTCAAGTTGAAAATCTGCCGCCAAGCATGTAACGGTGTGTTCCGGCAGCCTCACTTGAGAGCCAGTTGTATTCCAGGCTAGGTGTGCTTTACCATCTTCGACCACACCTTCATTTAACATCAGGTGAGCTGTGGTCAAAACAACTAGCCTGTCAACCATAAAAAAAAAAAAAATGTAATTTTTGAAAAAATCGAACTATTAAAAATCAAGTAGGTATACATATATGTATATATAGGAACATTGTAAATGTAGAAACATATTGAGAACAATTGAAAAATGTATTTTTTCGAAACCAGCTTAGATTTAGTTGTGAAAAAATGCAAAGACGTAATAAGTAATAAATGTATTTTTTCGAAACCAGCGTAGAGATTCAGTTATGAAAAATGCAGTCAATAGATACTTTAGTTTCAAAACGAAATACAGGGTTATTTGCTTGTATTGTAAATTAGTTGTAGTTACCTCTTCCGCAGTCTTGCCCTTCATCAGTGCCTCTGTCTGTGCGAGGAAGTTAGCGAGCAGAATCTTGTGGTGGACGCCGCCCGAGATCGGGTTGTGAGTTTGGGCGGGAGCGATGAAATCGCACGGGATCAGTCTACAAACATACATATTTCTTTATTCCCTGTGTATCGGTTTAAAGGGTATACTGCAGCTAGCGAATTTACAGAGCTACTAAGACTATACTCTGCCCATTATATTAACCACTTTTTGACAGCTCATACAAAGTTGACGAATGCGATATTGTAGTTCACCGACAAAGCCAAAATTTAATATAAAAAAAAAGTTGACGACAAAACTTTTAGCAAAATAAATATCACACAAATAAATACGTTTAAAGCACACGTTTATACGTTTAGAGGTAATCTAGCATTACCTCTTTACAAGGTTTAATAAAAATTGTTTATATTATAAAGAGGAAATATTTGTATTTTTGTATGTTTGTAACGAAAAAACTCAAAAACTACTGGACCGGTTTCAAAAATTCTTTCACCGTTGGCAAGGTACATTATCCCCAGGTGGTATAGGCTTCTTTTTATCCCTGTATTGCCACGGGAACGGGATCTACGCGGGTAAAAACAAGCTGGAAGCAAATTTAATGACGTATTTACATAAAAAACTCATTTTCAACTATGCGTGTTACCTGGTGCCCTGGTGAATGAGCTGGTAGAAGGCGTGCTGTCCGTTGGTTCCGGGCTCGCCCCACACGATGGGCCCCGTGGAATAATCCGCCTGCTGGCCCGACCGCGTCACGTACTTGCCGTTACTTTCCATATCCCCCTGTTGGAAGTACGCGGCAAATCTGCGAACATTCAACAGCAATACTAAATTATGTTAGCTCATTAGCTTAGCTCGTGGTTTAATGGTGTGTGTTATCCCACTAATATTATACAAGGTGCGGCAGAAAGGGCCAACAATTTTTTTTTTTTTTTTTAATGTAAAAACTAATGAGACGAACGAGACGCTCTCCTGATGCTAAGAGATAACGCCTGTCCATGACCATTGCAGCGATACACAGAACTTTGAGTAGCAAAACAAAGTCCAGGGCATCGCTGCTTTGGCGCTCATTACTTTGAGACTAGATGGTTAGTCTCAACAGCCCAGTAATATCGCTAACTGCAGTACCCTTCAAACCGGAACACAGTAATGTTTACACACTACTGCTTAGCGGCAGAATGACTGGTACTGCGGTGGTACCAATCTAGACGACCTCCTGCTAAGGAGATCTACCACCAAGTAAAATAAAAAAGTAAATGTTAAATATTAAAAAGTAATTAGTAAATAAATATTTTAAGGGGTCCATTTATGTCCGATTTGGAATCATTAACGGGAAGAATAAACGTTAAAATAGTTGTTTAATTTTCCCATACAAATTTAAAAAATATTTATTTTGTATTTTATTTGTCAACCCTTACGAGCGCGAGCGGTCAGTGATCGCGCTTTCTATTACGCGCGCACACGCACACGCGCGCGATGCTTTTCCTCCCGCTCACCGGACGCCTTCCCGCGCTCGACTCGATCAGCTGTTCGTCGCCTGCGCTACACGTGGGTAGGTATAGCGCAAACGAACAAGTAGACCTAGACAGGCCCTAAGATATGCGTGGAAATCATTTACCTGCCTGCCTGCTATTTTTTTAATTTAGTTCACGTAAAATGATTGTCATCAAATACTTCCATTGCTAAAAAAGGTATCTCTTTGCATACTCAATTAGTAATTACTCAATTCGGTATGTAAAGTTTTTTTTTTGTATTTATTTTATATTTTTTACTGATAGTAAACTTTATTTTATGAAACTAATTTGAATATTTTGGCTTTCTATGCGGTAGTTTAATTCTAATACATTTTCAAACTTTTTATAGTTATGACGTCATAACATTGGCTGAATATATAAAATATGTACTTTTTTAGGCACTGAAAGAATCCTTATACAGCCAAGGACATGACGTCATTAGAGGTTAATTGAAAGTCAAATTTATTTTATGTATTTTATTAAAATAAACCCCGTCTCATAGTTTAAAGAGTTTTAAACGGAAAAATCATGTACAGGAATGTAATATTTCGAAATGGTTTTGGAATCAGCAAAGTATTTTTTTTCTTTACATACCGAATTTAGGTAGATACGTAGGTATTGTTGTCCGATACCTACCACCTAAATATGTGAAAGTTTGGATGGATGTTTGTTACTTTTTTACGCAGAAACTACTGAACGGATTTGGATGAAATACGACACATAGGCGCCAGGCAGAAACACCCCATGGTTTTTAGTGGGTAGGCCGCCACTATGACGGAGAGACCACCCTGCTTCCCCCGAAGCCGGTGGTCTCCATTAAAAATGTTAAACGTCATCTAACTTATTCATGGCTAGAGACAGTACCTATGTAAATACTGGTCATAAGGCAGAAGAGCGTGCGTCTCAGCTCCGTAGAAATTGCTGTACCATATTCCGAGTAAAGCGAGCAGCACGGGCGCCTGAAACAAAATTAAGAATTTACTTCCAACAAATCATAGGTAGGCTAAAAAAACAGGATATTTTGTAATTTGTTATGATTTTTTTTTCTTTGGTTTTGGCGTCGCGTTTTAGCATTTGCCAGTGTCAAGTATAATATATATTCATGTATATAATAGTATAATATATATTCATGTTTCAAAAGTTAAATAATTTTCCTCGTAGTTAAAGTTATAGTCGAAGTCCAGCCTAGGTCAAGCACAGTCCGTGTCAGTCATGTCCAGTCATGCTTTAGTAAAGTAGTGGTGACTTTACTATAAAGCTTCGATGGAGTTTTGGAAGCAACACGAAAAGTCATGTTTCACCACATTATATCATTTTCCAACACTCGCCCTTGTGATTCGGCACTTTATGAATAAAACACCACCATTTTTATGCATAAACACTCGACAAAACACTAGTTTTGGAAAAAAATACAACGGAGCGACATGACTTTTCCCGCGTTCCCGCCAAAACTTTGTTATGATTAATAAAGAATATTTAGTTTCTTTTATTTTAAACTAGCTGAGCCCCGCGGTGTTGCACGCTACATGTATACGAGATAAAAATCGGGTAGCCTATGTGTTGATCCAGCTACATCTACCTCCATACCAAATTTCATCCAAATCCGTTCAGTAGTTTTTGAGTGAAAAAATTACAAACATACATACATCTATCCAAATTGTCACATTTATAATATTAGTGGTATTACAGTATTTTTACGTAATTGGTTACTTTTATGACAGGTCCATTAATACAGTTTGTAAAATATAGCAAGAGTCCGTTGACAGATGTCATCGAAATCACGCCAATCAAGTACAGTATTATGCGGTGAATGTACTCAAGACAAATGTCATACTTTATTGCTGTTGTCCTCTGTGGCCACACGAATAGTGACATCAATGAATTGCTAAATCGTTTTAATGAAATCCAGTTTGCAAGCACTGTTTAGCTAACATTTGCACTGTTTTTGGCGTTGACAATGACTTGGACTTGTACCTTTATAATAAGTGAGAATAAAAATGTTTAGTGTTTGATTTTATTCAATTACATATTAACAAAATATCGATAATTACGATCAATAAATATTTATTTATTTATCGACATATTCCCAGATCTAGGCATATTATTTTGACAGCTGTCAGTGAGCTGTCACACTATATTTTACAAATTGTAGCGGAAAATATATTTAATTAATTAAACCAGTTAATAACTTTGTGGGTTGTGCTAATATTAAGTTAATTTTGCAAAATCTAATATTTTAATTTGTTGTACGACGGTTTGTTGTTCCTAAATAAAATAAAAATAGTTAATATGATTTGGTTACGTTTTTCTCCAACGGTGCGGTAGTGTAGTGGTTATCCATAAAGTTTGCCCCGTCTAGAAGTTTCTCGAAGTTTTCATGTCCGATGTACAGAGAGATCGATAGACCGATCGCAGACCACAGCGAATATCTAGAACAAAAATTAACAACATAAAGCTTCAAAAATTGTATCATACACAGGGTCATAAGCTTAGCGTGTAATATGCCGAAAGGGAGTCACTATACTCATCATTATGAACAACCAGTGGCGTAGCGTGCCTTGGGTCTAAATTAGTTCGTGGGCCCAAATGGAGGATAAAGATTTCTCACAAAAGAAACAAAAATGCTTGTATTAAATTAAAATAAATATTTATTGATTTATTATATGGACAGTTGATCGTATGACAATTTTTTTAAAATGTTTTTTCCCTGGGAAGCATGGGTGAAATCACAGCTACTGGCATTTATTCTGGTCTGTATTTGCGATAAATCACAATTGCTTGAATGAAACGGTAGAATATATATATAAATTTGATTTTATGCTAATAATCTACTGTTTTATTCAAACAATTGTGATTTACCGCAAATAAAGACCAAAGTAAATGCCAGTAGCTGTGATTTTACTGTAAAATTATGCTCTATTTGTCCATAAATGGCAAAAATTGATTTGTATGGAAATCATACCATCTTAAGTGACATTGTGGATAACATTTGACTAATTTTCGCTTACATACGTTAGGGGCCCCTGTAGGCCGGGGACCCCGTATCATTGATACGGCTGATATGGCGGTAGCTACGCCCCTATGAATAATTTTACAACGGTTATTGCTACAAAAGATATAGATTTAGATGTCATGAATGTGTTAAATCGATAGTTGCATATTAAATACAAAAATTATTACCTTCCACCGACCCAGTCCCAGAATCCGAACATGTTCTTTGCGTCGATGCCGAAGGCTGTCACCTTTTCTGCGTTCGTTGACAACGCCACGAAATGTTTCGCTACCGCTGACGGCTGCCACAAAACAAAGCTTATTTAGAACTAGCAGACGCCTCGCGGTTTCACCCGCGTAGTTCCCGTTTCCGTGGGAATATATGGATAAAAAGTAGCCTATGCCACCCGGGGATAGTGAAGCTTCCCAACGGTGAAAGATTTTTGATTTTTTGAAATCGGTTCAGTAGTTTCGGAACCTATTCAATACAAACAATCAAATCTTTCCTGATCATGACCATCCATACACACATCATGATGATGATGATGAATCAAATCTTTCCTCTTTATAATAGTATAGATAGATGGCGTCCTGTTTGGCTTATATTATGTATGTATTTCTATCTATAAATATCTACCCGAGCGAACATAACTCCTTGAAGTACTGGCTGTCGGTCCAGCTTTACAGAAAGCTATGGTACTGTTTTTCGCTCGCTGCAGACTTGGTCACAAATCATAGTAAGGCTAGGGTGGTGAGCAATGAGACGAACGAAACGCTCTCCTGATGGTAAGAGATAAAGCCTGTCCAAGACCATTGCAGCGATACACATAACTTTGAGTGGTAAAACAAAGTCCAGGGCATCGCTGTTATAGCGCTCACTACTTTGAGACTGAATGGTTAGTCTCAACAACCCTGTAATTTCGCTAGCTGCAGTACCGTTTACACCGGAACACAGTAATGTTTACACACTACTGCTTGGCGGCAGTATATCTGGTACTGCGGTGGTACTTACCTAGATGACCTGCTAAGGAGATCTACCACCAAGTAAGAAGTAAGTGTCATGCGAGGGTATAGATGGCGCCACTCTCTGTCCGTGTTTTGGACTCTCTTGACTTTACGTTGATTACTTCGTAATAGTGAAACATCATACCAATAGATGGCGCTTCTTTCCGAGTGAAATTACATATCTAAGTGACGTCACCACATGATAACATTTTGGATTAGTGTCATGCGAGAGTAAAGATGGCGCCACTCTCTGTCCGTGTTTTGGACTCTTGACTGTATGTTGATTACTTCGTAATAGTGAAACATCATACCAATAGATGGCGCTTCTTTCCGAGTGAATTTACATTTCTAAGTGACGACACAACATAGATAAAATAGAAATAGTTGTTACGTACGTCCTTAGCGGCGTCGAGGAACCAGGTTTTTGCAGAAGTCGCGTTTGTGATGGTCTCTTGCGTGGTGAATGTTTTGGACGCGATGATAAACAGTGCAGTCTCAGGGTTTAACCGCTTCAGGACTTCAGCCAAGTGGGTGCCGTCGATGTTTGATACAAAATGTACCTGGGCATGATGAAAATAGGGTTAATTAGATAAATTATCAAAAAGGTACCACTGCAGTCGTATAGATCGTATCTTCTCTTGATGACAGGCGAGACGGTAGGTCAAACCTGAGCCTGTTGTTTTTGTATAGGTGGATATTTTAACAGATGAAATTTGGTTTTTTTATTTATTATTTTTGTGTTAACTCCGTAGTTTAGGTAAGTGCGCATTTGATCACCAACTCGCCTGATGGTAAGCGACGATGTGGTCGAAGATGAAGCACGCACTTAGAAGATACCTGTTGATCTATTTCATTGACATTCTAATTTTATCATTTATTTTTTATATTTCAATTATTATTTTTCTTTGACATTGTATACATTTCAATCCATATTATTAGATTAATTATTTTGTTGCCATCAATTATTTGTACACCTTTTCAGGTATAACATGAAGATCATTAAACTAAGTTACGGACATCATACATATTACTCATGTTATGACAAATAAATATCTTTATCTTTATCTTTATTGTTGGTAAATCGTTTTTAGTTTTATATCTGTGTTTTGCTTTACCTACAAGGGCTCACCGGAAAACCACTTAGTATGACCAGCGTTATGCTGAGGTGAGCCCCTATTTTGTAACTGTCTTTTATTTGTCTGTTTGTTTTTGTGTGTTACAAAATATATTTTTTTTCAGATTTTTTTAACTAATTTACAGATTTAATTTACCTTAAGGTGATTAGCATAGGGTTTCAGGGCTTCGGTGACCATGAGCGGGCCGAGGTCGGAGCCACCGATGCCTATGTTGATCACGTCTGTGATCGGCTTCCCCGTGTACCTGAAACATACGCATCATATCTGACTGAGGGAATTTATATACACAATAACAAGCAGATGTTTAACATATGGACAGACCGTGTGATTTTCCTAGGCAGTACATATCCAATGCTATATTACGCTTTTCGTTTCAATTATTTTGTAATCAAAATTTGTGAGATTCTGATGTAATTGGCTTGATCATTTCTTTATCTCAATAAATACAATTTAATTTATTCAATTGAATACTGGAGTTCAACTTATACCTAGAACTACAACCATAGATACCACCACAGTATCAGATGGGCTAGCACTTTTTAAGGTGGTACGATTTCCATACAATTTTTTTTTTCCATATAAGGACAAATGGAGCATAATTTTACAGTGAAATCACAGATACTGGCATTTATTTTGGTGTTTATTTCCGGTAAATCACAATTGCTTTAATAAAACAGTAGATTATTAGCATAAAATTAAGTCTATGAATGATTTATGAATTTACGATTTTTTAATAAAACAGTAGATTATGCTAATAATCTACTGTTTTATTCAAGCTAAATTGTAATTTACCGCAAATAAAGACCAAATTAAATGCCAGTAGCTGTGATTTCACCGTACAATTATGCTCCATTTGTCCATAAATGGCAAAAATTGATTTGTATGGAAATCATACCACATTAAGACGGAAGAGCTAAAAATTAAATATTAAAATTGACATAATAATTAGAGCCATTACAAATTTTCTTTTCAATACAGTACACACAAATGTTTTTACACAAAACAAACTAAAGTAAACATACGAGAAAAATGGCTACGGATTGTCAGGGAGCCACTACCGTTGAACACAACCACTCTGTCAAGAGTGCAAACGAGGAAGAAGGAAGAACTAAAGAGTTTTAGCTTGAATAATTAGAAGTGGCCGAGGCACTCGCTAATGGATCAATTGCCCAATCTTTAATGGTGATAAAATAATAGATTTTTATTAGATGTTTAGAATACTGACCCTTTCCAAGATCCGCTAATGACTTGCTGAGAGAATTCCTTCATATGAGCCAGTACAGCCTCCACATCTGGCGTCACATCCGCGCCTCCCACCAGGATGGGCCTCTGCTGCCGGTTGCGGAGGGCGACATGCAGCACTGCGCGGTCTTCAGTAAAGTTGATCTTTTGCCCTGCAAATAATAGCAAGAACAATTACTGAATAGTATAAAATTAAATAGATTATTTTTACAAAAATTTCAAATTTGTACTATAATTTTTCTGTGATATTGAATGAGGTTTATACCTATAATTAAGACTGCATTTAGATTTTGCTAACTTTGATATTAATTTATATCAACTGTGTTAGTTAATTTTGAATATCCAAGGTCCAATTTAGTTTATTTCCTTAGATTTTAATTTAACTAACTTGACAACAATTTAATAATTAAAAACTTATCTGAAACTTTACTTAATATCTAAAACTAAAATTTGACAGAAGCTTAAAAACTAAAACAAATTAAACAAAAAACTAATTAAAATAACCACAAGTCTTTATATCCTCTTCTTGCTGCAGTAACCACTTGCCAACACGTGTTTCCCCTCTACATGATGCATCCTCAGGATGTATTGACTCTTCGAGCACTTGGTTGACCAAGCACGGAAATAAACTAAATATATACCTTGAATATTCATAACCATTGAATACTAACTCCTTTCTTGTAATTGCATACCTGAAAACATGGCATCCCTGGCTTGCTCCACATTGCGGCTCTTGGCCAGGTTGAGAAGCAGCTGGAGAGTGGTGCTGTCCACACGGTTCTTGGAGTAGTCCAGAAGGATATCTCCATCCGCAGGTGTGGGGACGCGAAGACTACACAATTATTTTTATTATCTTAGCAGAAAAAATATTGAGTATAACTTCTTGGGTTAATAGCATATGTGACTAGTGTCACGATTCTGCCAGTGTTCTATGCTATGATCACTTTACAAGCGGTAAAATAATATTTTATCATTAAATATTATACTATGATTGATTTCACATACAATAAGGTTATTTCCAAATTCAGAGTAATTAGGTCCTTCTAGATACGCGTGCTCCATCCCAGATTATATTGTTGCTTAACATTAGGCAGGATTTACAAACACGAATTTAAAAAGTAAAATTTAAAAAAAAAACACTTGCATCGTACTCAATGTCATCATAGAATTAATTTAAAGGACACAAGTGTTATACAAATTATTTATCAATGTGTAATGCTTATTTTAAAAATAATCAGCGGTAACAATCTTTCGGTGACCTTTACAAGAACTTTCGAAAGTTCATAATGATTGCACGATATTGAATCAACTAAAAAGATGCAAGAATTATGACAAAAACCAACGACTTCGCTCAATTCTCTGGTGTGCCACGAGCCCTAAAGAATCAGTTGTCAATCATTTAAAAGTAGAAGAAATGTTATATGCAAATTAACTATGAAAACTAGCAAAATACATGGACCAAATTAATACCTACCTATATTTGTTGAATCTTTCCGAGTCTTGCTGAAATAGCTGAGGTATATTTATTTTAGCACCGTTCGCATTGTAGTGCTCTTGTAATTTCTGGAAAGCAGGATCTTGCCTCAAGCTCACTTTCGGTTCCATGGTTTTTATTGAAATTGTAAGATTTTGAAAACTCCGGCACGTCCGCAACTGAATCGCGGCTGATAACAAATGTCTTTTTGACATTCCAATGATAAGTGAAGGTTATTCGGTCGGTGCTGCCAGTATTTGTATAAGTACTGAAATTCGCTATTTTTCTAATAGGAATCGCAATAAGAAGATTAAAGTAAGTAAAGAATCGATAATAGAACATCTTCGCGAAGTGGGAAGAAATAGTGAGGTGGGGCCAGAAGACGCTTGCCTGCGATCACTACGTGAGTGCTGACTGCTGACCGAGCAGTCGAGGTTAACACGTAAATGTCATTGTTTTCTATTGTGTAAGTAGGTATGTTTTATGTGAATCAACGCTAGCAGATGTTTTATTTGCTTGGGGCCGTGCGCTCCAAGTAATTTGCGCAGAGTATGAAGCATTACCAAAACGAGGAATATAATTATGTACATCAAAATATTTTTAATCGAATAGAATAAATAAGAGATGAAATATTTTATCACACCTTACTGTGGTAACGGAATCGACCCGCATAATAGCAATGTTTTTTAATGTGAAAGCCAATAAATATCGTTTATTTAGATTTTACAATGAAAATTGGAAATCTCTACGTTGGCAACACTTGGATAGGGTTGTGAATTATTATGGACAAGAACAAAATAAAAATATTAAAAGTTGCGAATGAAATATTGCTACGCAAACATTTATTTTTGTTAATTTATTCTTGGCTATAATAATATAATTCGCAACCGTATCAAAGTGCTGCCAACGTAAGGTACTAGAGTTCTTTAGCCGTGCTGCGTTTTAGTTTTTAATCTGAGCGTGCTGCACAATCACGAAACTTTGTGTTGTCCACTAAAATTTTTAATCAATTGGTCAAAAAGCATTTTTTTTTTTATGTTTGACGGGCTAGTTGTTTGACCACAGCTCACCTGATGTTAAGTGAAGGTGTGGTCGAAGATGATAAAGCACACCTAGCCTGGAATGGAACTGGCTCTCAAGTGAGGCTGCCGGAACACACCGTTAGATGCTGTTTGTACCAGTTTGTATACACAACTCTTGTTTCTCTTTTGCATCTTTAAAATGAACTAAGGCATCTTGGCATAAAGTAATTTTTTTCTTTAAATAACCTTTACTTTCATTTATTCTATTGTTTTGTTATATTATTTTATCTTCTTTTTTTTTGTTTGTTGCTTGTTTCCTATTTGTATTAATTGTGATCTGTGTTTCTGGTGTATAATAAAGTTATATTCTATTCTACTTTTAAGATATACAGGGTTATCTACACGCTTTTTTTATTTCTTTAAATACATGCTTACCTAGAAGAAACAAGTTTACCCTATATTTGAGGACACCTAAATTGGACTTTTATTTTTAGCTAGAAGTTAAATGAAAAAACATTATAAAATTATTATAAACTTAACTTTATTGGATAATCAAAGTCTTACAAGCTGACAAACCAATTAATACATTTTGAGCTTTTCAATAAAATAAGTAATTATGATTCTTATATAAATAGATTCAGCTCTCTGACCTAAGTCTATGTTTTTGGTGTTAATATTTTTGACTTGATGTAAAATTAGGTTACAGCGACATCTGTGCCGAAGAAGCAGGTGGGGGACCTAATGGTGTATACACCTTGAGACAGTCTTGAGACAGATTTTTTTGCTATAGTAAGTTGAACAAGCTTTTGTGATAATAGGAGATAGTGTATGCCCCTGACCATTACAGCAGTACCTAGAACTTATGTAACAAACAAATCCAAGGGCATTTTTGCATTTATGCTCAATTGAAATTTTGTTTGACGTCGCTATGAAACAAAATATGATATTAATTGCAAGCCAGGTTGCTATAACCGGATTCTACTGGGATATTGAAATCTTCTTAAAGAACAATATGGTGTAGTATGGTATTTTAAGGGAGGTAAACTACAAGTTGATTATTTGGAAGCTTGTATTAGAAGTAGAAAGACTTTTCGGTAGAAATTCTCAAAATTATAGTAAAAATGTATGAAAATCTGTTGCTTTGTAATTAAGATGAATTAAGGGAACAAACAATCACATGCGAAATGCAAGTTTATTTAAAAGCTTAGGTTTATAAGCGTGAGGCATACATGCCGAAAGGAGGTCATTGTGCTGCTTATTGTAATAAACTTTTGTTATGGGTACAATTATGGAAAAGCGAAAGAAAATCAGCTGTTTTGTAAAAAAACTTTAAACATTTTATGTCAAACCTTAAATGTTTAAAGCTTATTCACACAATTTCGCAAAGTTTTGTCCCATAAAAATCGTTCATAATGGTGGGCGGCAACAAGTTCAAAGTAATTAATTCGCGTTAAATTGTGGTTACATAAGGTCTTTTGACATAACCCCTTTTCAACTTAGTACACTTCAAGCTTGTAACCTTGTATAATGAAAATTGAAATGTAGGAACAAAAAGAGGCAAACTTTTAAATAATAATCAACATATAGGTATATTATATAGAAGTAAAAAATATGGAGTCAAATCTCCTAATACAAGTTTTTTTGCTTATTCGTGAGGATTAATTATAAACTTTGCTTTAAATCGAGATTAATTTTAAGCTACTACTTATGCAAGATCGTAAATATTTCTCTATTTATTATTTGCTCTTTAAAGTAACTATTTTTTGTAATGAGTCATTTGCATCTGTCAATGGTCTTCTTTTTTGTTCTTGGCGTCGCACTTTGTGTATTTGCCAGTGTCAAGTGCTTCGAAATATTCAAGTATTTTATGAAAAATCAACTAAGTCTTAAGTCACGCAAAAGTGAGTCCGGTCATGTCCCAGTAAAGTAGTCGTAACTTTACTACAAACTTCGATGGCATTCGGCACTTAATGAATAAAACGTCACAATTGTTATTACGCACGAACACTCGAAGGAACAAAAAATGTTGGAAAATAATTGAATGTTATTTCCACCAAAAACCTGTCAAATGTCACTCATGTATATGTATATACATATGTCAATGTTTTGACAGTATTAAAAACAATTTTGACATTAACAACTGACTTATTATAAAAAATATGCTATAATCTAACTTAATATTATATACTCCTTTAAATAATATAATAAACAATTGCTTCAGACTTTGAGCAATTAGATATAAGATCTTTTCTCTATACGCTTACATTTGAAAAAAAATCTTCACTATTTTTACTCCTTTATTTCTAACTAGCTGAATGGGACTTCGTACCCAGTGCGGTGGCGCTCGGTCTGTACCCTCGTATATATACAAACCTCATTTGAAGTATCACGCACAATAAAAAAAAAGAACTATTGTTACTCAGTCATTCTCAAGTTATGTGCTTACAAACAATTTCAATACTAATTAATACAACACTTGGCATACACAGACTAACCATCATTCTGCTTCAAAAGGCTGTCATACTGAACACGTGCAGAATTGTGCGAAAATTTCTGTCAATAGACGAACAGTAAATAAAAAAAAAAATACACACTGGTGTTTGTTGGGCCAAAAGTCCGCGAACATTAGTTTTTCCTCGGTAACGAGAGATTCTTTAAAAGAAAAACTATAAATAATAATATAACCCCAACCATCAAATAACATTAATATTAAAAAGGTAAAAGTTCGCTACTTCTTCACGGTCAAACGGCTGGACCAATTTTGATGAAATTTGGTATGGAGGTAGCTGACACCCTTGATTAACGCATAGGCTACTTTTTATCCCGAAAAAATGTAACGGGTAACACCGCGGGGCGCAGCTAATTCATTAATAAAAACAGCATATCTATGGTCTTTTGTATTTTTTAATGTTTTCTTTATTTGTTCCGTTTATAGTCCATTTTTAAGGGTTCCGTACTCAAAGTGTAAAACGGGAGCTATTACTAAGACTCCGCTGTCCGTCCGTCCGTCTGTCTGTCCGTCTGTCACCAGGCTGTATCTTATGAACCGTGATAGTTAGACAGTTGACATTTTCACAGATGATGTATTTCTGTTGCCGCTATAACAACAAATACTAAAAAAAACATAATAAAACAAATATTTAAGAGGGCTTCCATACAAAAAAACGTGATTTTTTTGGCCGCTTTTATAGATAATGGTACGGAACTTGGCCGATTTTTTAATATTTTTTAAAAAGTTTACCGAGGGGACCTACATCTATAAGTTTGAGAAACCGACTGAGTTGGTAATTAAGAACGAGTATCAAGTAAAACCATAATTTAATACAAAATATTCAAATGTAAGCGTATATTCATTACATTTTTTACAATATTTAATGCAATTAATAAATCCCTAATTAATTACTGAAATGAAAATTATTAGTCATTATAAGTTTTTGTTTTATTTCGCTTCACAATTAACACCTTATAAAAAGTAAAAATTAGCAAGAAAATTATCACATAGTTTGGCCATTTCATAGCAGGCAATTATTCCCTTAAAATATCACCATTTCGATTTTTTTCTTCCCAATTTTTTACTGACTGCAAAAAGGTGGAAGTGTCTCAATGCGCACAGTTTCCGATACTCGTAAATATTACTTTACTTTTTAGTTTCTTTGTTTAGAAGAAACCATCAAATCGCGTTTACTAATTATGTTAAAGTAGTTTTTTTTTTTAATTTAAAAGTATTGAGACGAACGAAACGCTCTCCTGATGGTAAGAGATAACGAGTTTATAACCAGATCTGTCAGACATGACATGATAAAGTTAGTTTGACGTCTTGTGATAGTTAGTAATTTTTTTTTTACAACAAATGTTTGTAACAAAAAAAAAGTTTAGCTATTTACTGAAGTTACGTCAGCATCCAATAAGCGAATAGAATACAATGTTTCTTAGATCGCTGAATCAGTCCAAAATGGACTTTGTGCCCCGGTAATACAAACGAGTTTCCAGTGCAATGTTACGCTGACAGCCAGCCACAGCAGCGTCAGTGGCTGGAAGTAGAGTTACTTTTAAGATGTTAAAGTTGAGTCAGTCCAGCCATAGAAAAATGGACCGTGTTACAGCGTGATAAAGACGCGTTTCCTGTGTAAAGCGACTCCGACGGCTAGCCAGAGCAACATGGCCGCTGCGTTGGTGGCTAGAAGCTGGGAGTGTCGGGGAGCTTTTAATGCCCAGTGTAGAGGGAAGTGGCGTTTGAGCAACTCGCTGCCAACGTAAAGGAACAGTGCGTTTTGACCTGCGGAAGAAAATTTTTATTTTAATTGTATTCAGTTAGTAACAAAAAGATCGTTTTTAGGTAGTACAAGATTTTCTATTGTTTTTATACAAACAAGCTAAATGTTTGACCACAGCTCACCTGATATTAAGTGACGGTGTGGGTCGAAGATGGTAAAGCACACCTAGCCTGGAATCAAGTGAGGCAGCCGGAACACATCGTTAGGTGTTTGGCGTTTGGTAATTTTCAACTTGAGAGTGGTAGCTAGCCAGCCGAGTACTAGAAAATATCCTACCACCATACTATGGTTTCCTCACGATGTTTTCCTTTATCGGCAGCTCTAGATCATTATTAGGCCTTGCAGCGTGCGAACCGACCGCGCTAACCACTGAGCAAAGTAGTGTGTACATTTACTGTGTTTCGATTTCAAGGATGAGATTAGGTCAAGTGTCGAGACTAACCATCGAAAGTCTCAAAGTAATGAGCGACAAAACAGTGATGCCCTGAAATTTGTTTTGATACTCAAATTTATATATATCGCTTCAATGGTCATGGACAGGTGTTATTACCATCAGGAGAACGTCTCGAACGTCTCATATCTAAAAAAAAAAAGAAAAGTGCTATGCCAAATACTAACTAAAAAAAAGTTAAAAAACTGCGGTGCCAAATACAAAAGAAAAAAACTCACCAGCATAGTAGAGAGGGCGACCTCCCCATCGGTTCTTCAGATCCACAATGAAGTAGAGAACTGCCTGGGCGAACAAGGCAGTAGAGGCGCACACTAGACAGTACGACACCGACCACAGGTTCTTGTTCAGGGGGATGGGGCCGTCGTTCTTGGAGAACGTGCAGAGACCTCCGCCGATGGCGCCAAACACAAGGGACCAGAACACCCAGCGCATTATGCGAGCCCTGTTGACATTTGATGGATTTATGTACATTTCCTTTATTTGCTTGGTTAATCACACTTGGTCCCATATACATTTTAAAGAAATCGGTCGAGTAGTTTTAAAAAAATCAACAAAATTCCAAAAATTGTATATATCGATAATATTTTCGTTTACTCCGAAACCTCGCTGTGTCATTAGAGGCCTAAGGGTCATGGAGTCAGTTTTTTTAAACTATTACTAGCTGCGCTCCGCGATATTACCCGCTACATGTTTCATCCAAATCCGTTCAGTAGTTTTTGTGTGAAAGACTAACAAACATCCATCCAACTTTAACATTTATAATATTTGTAGGAAGGATATAGTAGGAGTTTGATTCAAAAATAGATTCGCGTTTGACCGCACTCTGCCTGATGTTAAGCAGTAGTGTGGTCTTACATGGCGTAAGCTGACTTAGAAGAAACCTATTCACTCTAGATTTGAAGACACCCATATTGTAACTAACAGGGAACACCGACTCCGGCAGAGAACTCCACAACCTCGCTGTGCGAATGAAAAATAAGGAATCAAAATACATGGGGAACATCCACCATGTACGGATGACGTTTTGGTCGCGTATGTCAAAGTCAAAGGTTTTATTTGCCTGACAACAGTGTAAAAAGGTCTTAAATATATTTGTTTGCGTCTATTGTCAACCATTACGGTGTGCAAATACATTAATCAATAAACAAATTGAATTCTACAAATATTGAATAAAAATAAACAATTCTACACATAAAAAATAAATTAATATACATTATGTCAAATTATTACATTAAAAGAAAGGTGCAAGGGAAATCAAATTGTGCAATTCAAGTGCACATTGGAATAATGCACAAAGTGCAGCACCAAAATAATAAAAAAATGAGCTGTCACTACCACCGACGAGTTACGCGCGCAGACAGTCACCGTTACAGTAAAACCAGCCTTAGTGTTAGTATACATCTTACCTAGCATGATTGTAGACAAGCATGACCCGAGTAGCGTGCGCCCCAGCTTGGACGACCAGCACCCCTGACAGTATGCCCAGCAAGCCTTCAGGGTCGTGAGGGACCGTCGTGTGGTACAAACTCACGTACGTGCCCTTCTGGTACAGGTGGTTCGGGCCTAGGATCAACCTGAAAAGGTACATTTATAAAAGGTTAATGTAACTATATTGATTGACTGTTCGTCGTAACTTGAAAACGAACGCGAGAGAAATGAATGCAAACTGCTGCACCAAGTAGATTTTGGCGGAGTTTAATGTGATAAAGCGGATTGTGTGAAATCATTCCAATCATGAAGAAATTAATGAACAGAAGCCAGAAATGAAAAGTCAATGGCAGCCCGTACACGTAGCGCGCGATCCGCGATCCGCGATCCGCGATCAATGATCGCGATCCAGACTGATCGTGTACGAAGCGGATTGACGGACTGATGCTCCGGATCGCATAATATCTAGAAATTTTGAAATCATGATCGCGGATCGCGGATCGCGGATCGTGATCATGATTGAACGTGTAAGGCGGCCCTATGCCACACATTTTTTTTTAAATAAGAAATAGGCTTACGTTTGATGTTAAGTGATGGTTATTGATAGGCTAGATGTTTGACCACAGCTCACCTTATGTTAAGTGATGGTATAGTCGAAGATGGTAAACACACTTAGCCTGAGTGGAACTGCTCCTCAAATGAGGCTGCTGGAATACTACGTTAGATGCTTGGCGGCAGATTTTCAATTTGAATAAGTAACAGAGTACTAGAAAGTACCCTACCATGCTATGGTTTCTTCACGATTTTTTTGACCACGCCCTTTCTGACGTTAAGCAGGATGCAGTCAAAGATGAAGCACGTCTACCTAAAAAAATCCTGTTTACTTTGGATTTGATGACACCCAAATTGTACTTCGCGGTAAAACAGACACCGGCAAAGAGTTCCACATCCTCGCTGTACGTATGAAGAATGTGGAATGCAAGCGTTTAGTCCGTACATGGGGAATATCCACCATGTCCGGATGGCGCTTAGGCCATGTCTGCCTAGCCCTTCGGTAATAGAAAAGGGCAGAGGGGAATACATCGTTGGCATCCCACTGATATTATAAATGTGAAAGTTTGGATGGATGAAAGAAAGAAAGAAAGACAACCTTTAACTCTGTAACAAGCACAAAAACAAACAAACAGAGACAGACAAAAGTTACAAAATAGGGACTCACCTCAGCATAATGCTGGTCATACTAAGTGGCATGACCAGCGCTGGTCTTCCGGTAAGCCCATGTAGATGGTGGATGGATGGATGTTTGTAACTCTTTCACGCAAAAACTACTAAACGGATTGGGATGAAATTTGGTATGGACGTAGCTGAGACCCTGGATTAAAACATAGGCTACTTTTTATCCGGAAAACATGTAGCTGGTAACACCGCGGGGCGCAGCTAGTACATAATATGGTTCCAATATTATGCATACCAACGATGTTTTCCTTCACCGGCAACTCAAGAAAACACTACCGTCCGGCACCGTGCCACTACCACAGAAACCTGCTCAGTTATCAGTTTCAGGTGGTAGATTTCCTTAGCAGGAAGTCGTCTATGTAGGTAGCAGTACCAGATATTCTGCGGCCAAGCAGTAGTGTTTAAACATTACTGTGTTCCGGTTTGAAGGGTACTGCAGCTAGCGAAATTACTGGGCTGTTTATAACCATCGAAAGTCTCAAAGTAATGAGCGCCAAAGCTGCGATACCCTCGACTTTGTTTTGTTACTCAAAGTTCTGTGTATCGCTGCAATGGTCATAAACATGTGTTATCTCTTACTATCTAGAGAGCCTATCGCTCGTCTCATTACTTTTACATTTAAAAAAAATCGTTATGTTTGTAGTGCTATGCTCACCTGTCGATATATCCGGCGATGCCGCCGGTGCAGTTCGTGAGGTTCTTCCCTAGCGCGGAGAGATGCAGCCCGCCCGGACCCATGTACCCGCGAGGGCAGCCGGGCGCCACCACTAGCAGCGTTATACATACCTACAAACAAACATTGCCTGTTTCAATTGACCATAGACAATAGCAAACACTTTATTTGCGACATAAAAACAATGTACAAACTTTAAAAAACCAGCCAAGTGTCGGACTCGCGCACGAAGGGTTCCGTACCCAAAGGGTAAAACGGGACCCTATTACTAAGACTCCGCTGTCCGTCCGTCTGTCAACAGGCCGTATCTCATGAATCATGACCATTTTTTACAGGTGTTCTATAGAAAAAGTTTTTTTTATCAATTGTATGGAAGCAGCAATTTTTTTTCGATTTCATAATTGTGCCCTTAGTATAAAATTTTCAGTGACGGATACAATTATCCTCTTAGTACACTCGTAAGCTTAAAGGGCCGCCTTACACGTTCAATCATGATCACGATCCGCGATCCGCGATCCGCGATCATGATTTCAAAATTTCTAGATATTATGCGATCCGGAGCATCAGTCCGTCAATCCGCTTCGTACACGATCAGTCTGGATCGCGATCATTGATCGCGGATCGCGGATCGCGCGCTACGTGTACGGGCTGCCAAAAAGTATAATGGGGGAATAAAGCCACTTTCAACCTTTACAGAAACTGCTTTCTAGGCATGGGCCCTGTTACATATAACCATATACCGGAAAGTTTCAAGGAACAAGACATGCATCACTTTAAAAGAAAATTGAAAAAGTGTTTTGACTAACCATCGAAAGTCTCAAAGTAATGAGCGCCAAAGCAGTGATGCCCTGGACTTTTTTTTTTTAATGGTTGACAGGCTAGTTGTTTGACCACAGCTCACCTGATGTTAAGTGAAGGTGTAGTCGAAGATGGTAAAGCACACCTAGCCTGGAATGGAACTTCGTTTTGTTATTCAAAGTTCTGTGTATTGCTGCAATGGTCATGGATAGGCGTTATCTCTTACCATCAGGAGAGCGTCTCGTTCGTCTCATTACTTCTTACATAAAAAAAAAAAAAAAAAAAGACTACAAAATGCTATAATTATAAGATTGACGACTTTCTGAAGGAAACATTTAAATAATTTTATTTGACATTTATAATATTGACATTCATTCTAATTATTATTTATTAATACTATTATTACTTTGACATCAATTGAGTTTGCTAATTATTTTTTGACATTAAATTATGTAATTTGACATACTTAAAAAAAAATGCTATGACAACTTTGTACGCCCATTGAGGCAAGAACATGATGAGACTTCGGTAATCTAAGATCTGTACTATGCAACCACTCATGTTTATGGAAATAAATATATGTTTATCTTTACCTGTATAGACACAAGGATGAGTGTTGCCAACCATTGGGGCCATCCAGCTGCGATGTCACGAAGGTAGGAGCGCCCTGACAGTCAAATAACAATTGGTTTACTTTCATTGTAAAAGTAATGAGATCTTCTTTGTCTCGACAAAGAAGACTCGACTCGTCGATGTATCAATAATTTTTTTTCAGTTGGTTTTCTCCCAATATTTATCACTATAACATGTTTTCGGGATTAAAAAAAGTAGCATATGTGTTAATTCATGGTCTCAGCTACCTCCATACGAAATTTCATCAAAATCCGTTCAGTAGTTTTTGCGTGAAAGAATAACAAACATCTATCCATCCATCCATCCAAACCGGGTGGTTTGGCTCAAGTTTAAAATCTGCCGCCAAGCATCTAACGGTATGTTCCGGCAGCCTCACTTGAGTCAATTCCATTCCGGGCTAGGTGTGTTTTACCATCTTCGACCACACCGTCACTTAACAGCAGGTGGGCTGTGGTGAGTGTGGTTTTTTACAAGATTCAAAAGTTTTAGTTTGAGAAGCTCATTATTTGAAATACACTAAAACAAGAGATTGCATTTTTTAATTACCCGTCTTCTACACTAATTACAAAGAGGAAAGATTTTATTGTTTGTATGTTTATAATGAATAAACTCAAAAACTACTGGACCGATTTAAAAAAATATTTCACCGTTGGGAAGCTACGCTATCCCCGGGTGACATAGGCTACTTTTTATCCCTGTATTCCCACGGGAACGGGAACTAAGCGGGTGAAACCGCGAGGCATCCGCTAGTATTAAATAAAACTACTTACTATATTTTTTTTTAATGGTTATCAGGCTAGGTGTTTGACCACAGTTCACCTGATGTTAAGTGACGGTGTGGTCGAAGATGGTAAAGCATACTTAGCCTGGAATAAAACTGGCTCTCAAGTGAGGCTGCCGGAACACACCGTTAGATGCTTGGCGGCAGATTTTCAACTTGGTAGCTAGCCAGCAGAGTACTAGAAAGTACCCTACCACCACAAAGAAAGAAGTCACTCACCAGGCTGTATGTCTTGGTTGGTCCTCATAAAAGCACACTCCAAAGCTCCAACTATGAGGTACATGGCCGCGAGCCGCTGCAGCACTCCCGGGAGTCGAACCGACATCCACGTTGCGTTCGTCGAGCCAAGCACAACGCCGAGGCAAGCCATCAGGAGAGCACGGCGAGCCACCTGTAAAAATAAAATTGGTTAGTGCGGTCAGATCACACGCCAAAGGGTGTGGGTTTAAACCCCAACGATGAGCTTGAGCTGAAGGAAAACATCGTGAGGAAACCATAGCATGGTGGTAGGGCACTTTCTAGTACTCGGTTGGCTAGCTACCACACTCAAGTTGAAAATCAGTCACCAAGCATCTAACGGTGTGTTCCGGGAGCCTCACTTGAGAGCCAGTTCTATTCCAGGCTAGGTGTGCTTCACCATCTTCGACCATACCTTCACTTAACATCAGGTGAGCTGTGGTCAAACACCTAGCCTGTCAACAATAAAAAAGAAAACCCTCGTCCACCGCCACATTTTTAATTTTTATTATCAAATAGTTTTAGTATAAAATAAGTCAAATTCAGGGAAGTCTTCTAGTTTATTTATGAAGTTAAACCATCTTATGAAAAACGAATTGCTGAACTGGCTCTCAAGTGAGGCTGCCGGAACACACGGTTAGATGTTGGCGGCAGATTTTCAACCTGGGGGTGGTAGCTAGCCAACCGAGTACTAGAAAGTACCCTACCACCATGCTATGGTTTCCTCACGATGTTTTCCTTCACCGGCAGCTCAAGCTCATTGTTGGGGGTTAAACCCTTTGGCATGCGAACCGAACCACCTTTTTTTTTTAATTCTAAGTAGGTTTGCGTTTGACCACACTCTGCCTGATGTCAAGCAGTACTGTGGTCTAAGATGGAGCACGCTTACCTAGAAGAAACCTATTTACTCTAGATTTGAAGACTTTGCACTGACCACTGAGCTATCATCGCTACAAATATATACCTGAGCGAGGGCCGTGGTCCTCGGCATGGCGGTGCGAAGTCTCGCGTTGAGTGAAAGCACGAGCGCCTCTCCCATCGCGAACGCGAACCAAGGAAACACCATGTCGGCCACGGTCATCCCGTTCCACACGGCGTGCGTGAAGATGTCGTAGCCACCGCCGCCCGCGTTTACGAATATCTGTAATACAGGATAAGACAAACGGTGCGACACTAATTTTTAATTTTACTTGGTGGTCGTCAAGGTACCTAGGTCTAGGTAGTGTGTTAACAATACTGTGTTCCTGTTTGAAGGATACTGCAGCTAGCGAAATTACTGGGCTGTTGAGACTAACCATCAAAAGTCTTAAAGTAATGAGCGCCAAAGCAGCGATGCCCTGGACTTTGTTTTTTTTGCTACTCAAATTTCTGTGTATCGCTGCAATGGCCATGGACAGGCGTTATCTCTTACCATCAGGAGACGATACTGGACATATATGTCGCAGAACCGATAACCGCATGGGTAGACGTGTTCTACAGTGGAGAACGCGAAGCGGCGTAGAACGCCCTGGGACTGGCTGGATTGCCGCCATCTGTACGTGGGACAGCGGTGATTGGAAGCGAAAAGCCGAAGATCAGGCTGAGTGGCGTGTCTTGGGAAAGACCTATGTCCAGCAGTGGGCTACAAAAGGCGGGGACTGATGATGATGAAGTATTTATACCATCAACGCAATAGCGGTGCCCCTGAAGATGTCGAGGGATCGAAGCCGGGAGCGCGTCGGGGACCGCGGCACGATCGTTTCAGTCGTCAGCACACGCGTCTCGGAGCCCAACTCATTGTCCTCTCTGAAACAAAAACCAGGGTTACTCAAAGGTTGACGAAGTAAGATAGAGATTTCGTGCCATATGTGGGGTTCAGGCCGACGTCCCATGCGTGGAGCTTTTTAGAGATCTGCAGATACTGCCGTTGCTGTGTGAGCTTATTTACCAGGTAGCCCTATTCACCCATACGAACACTGATAAGTTTCAACGCAGGGGCGCCCACAGTACGTTAGATCTTCGCAGCAATAAAAAGAAAGACCAGCTTGTAACACCGTCACACCGGCTCGTCAAGTCGGAGAGGTCGGTATACATTTTGGGGCCCGCGGTCTACAACCGCGTACCCGCCTCCGTACGGGATGCACCTTCCACCGCGAGCTTCAGAACCATGTTAAGATCTTGGCTGCTAGAGACCTTGTTTTATGACATTAAATAAATAAATAAAATAGATATCGCAGGACATTACACACAGCGCCATCTGACCCCAAACTAAGCAAATCTTGTACTGTGGAAGTCAGATCGACGAGTATTTCAAACTTAAAGATTATTGAATTACTAGTAAGTAATTATAATATTTTCATTTTTATAGACATTTAATTATGTTGACATAATTATTTTATATGTGACATATTATTTCACTGACATTTTCATTGTATTGACAAATGTTACGATTTTGATATTTATAAATATGAATGGAAAAATGACCTGTAACTTTGGTGTTATTAATAAAAGATTTGTATTTGTATTTGCAACATATGCAATTAGAAATTTAACTCACCTAGCAATGTATCTTGCATAGAAACTGCCCGCCTGCAGCCTCTTTCCAATGCCCTTGATGATGTACCAGAGCGTGGCCATGGACAGCAGCACCACTGCCGCGGTCAGCGTCGGCAGGTACGCGGCGTCGGGCTCCGCCACCATGCGCGGCGCGCAGTCTATCGGGACTTGGGTCAGGTCGAGTTTGTACTGGCCGAACTCGCCGAATTGATATGTTCCTGAAATATTTAATAAGACAGTTATATAACTTGGCTAATTCTTTTTATAAGATTTCCATTATTACAGATCCGACATTTCATTTTTTTTTTCAACACGTCAGTTTTTTGTTTTAGATTTAAAGTTGTAAATTTTGACCCCAAACTAAGCAAAGCTTGTACTATGGAAGTCAGATGACTGAAAGAATACTTAAATACTTTTCTTTTTTTTGTAAATACATACTTATAATAAATACAGAACACCCAGACACAGAACAAACATTTATTTATACCACAAAATGTTTATCCTTGGTAGGAATTGAATCCACACCCTTCAGCTCTTGGAGCAGACATACTACCAATGAACCAACAGGGCTGTCAAAACATTGTAGTTATAGGCAGCCCGTACACGTAGCGCGCGATCCGCGATCAATGATCGCGATCCAGACTGATCGTGTACGAAGCGGATTGACGGACTGATGCTCCGGATCGCATAATATCTAGAAATTTTGAAATCATGATCGCGGATCGCGGATCGTGATCATGATTGAACGTGTAAGGCGGCCCATAGTTATTGAACTAACTATTAAATAAAAAGCCATAATGTAATTGTTGTAATGTCTTAAAAGTTTGTTGCATCGACACATTCTTGTCAAAGTGCATAATAACTGGTTCGAACCGGTCGCCAAACTGGTAACCCGCTAAACTGGCTTAGAGGATATTTTGACAATAATTTATGCAAACACTTGAAGTAAAGTTGAAATTCCAGCAAAATAAGATAAAGAAATCATCACCAAAAGCTTGTATTTAGTCGCTGTAAAATAGGCACAGAATAAATGTAAAAAATTTGAATTTTTGTGAGCGCAAACTATGACGTTTTTCCTGATGGTAAGCGATAACGCCTGTTCATGCCCATTGCAGCGATACAGATACAGCCGGATACTCCGACTAAGGTTTCGGCTAGTTCGGTTAGTTTCGACGTTTGCCTTTTTCAAGGAGTCAATATCCTTCATTGTACGAACCGCTAAACAATGGAATTTGCTGCCCGAGTGGGTGTTCCATGATAGACACAATCTGGGTGCCTTCAAGTCGCGAGTGAATCGGTTTCTTCTAGGCGAGCGTGTTTTACAGTAGACCGCATCTTTGCTTAACATCAGGCGAGTTGGTGGTCAAAAGCAAACCTATTTTTAATTTTTTTTTGAATTAGAGAATTTCGCGCTCTTGACCTCGTCTTGCTTATAAAAGGCCACCGGTTGTAGCCGAAATAAGAATCGTAGTATCTAGTGGGCAAGTGGTTACTGCAGAGAGGGGAGGATTTTAAGACTTATGGTAATTTTTTGTCAAATTATAATTTAAGTTTATATCAAATTAGTTCTAGATTTTAAGTAAGAACAGGTTTTTAATTAATAAGCTGTGTCAAATTAGTTTAATTTAAGTCCTCATCACTGTTGTAACTGGAACGACTGTTAAGCGCAAATAAATTAGATATATATATACCTTTAACATTCAATCAGTTATCGTAGTATCTAACCAAATTAAATGGGCCTAATCCAGTAATAAGTAGAATAAAAATGTATCATAACCTCGTCTATTTTTATATTCTAGTAAAATTGTAAATTACACAACTGCCCAAAAAAATGTATTGTTATTAAAGTTCATGTATGTGTGGGTTTTTTAATTCCACCATATCTCCGTTGTTTTTATACATTGACACAGCATGGGTATAGCAAAGATGTTTTATTCCTATTCAAAGTGGGGGCGATAAGTCCTGCACCGATGTCCCGCTTGGTGTGTACTGTGCATTTCCCCCTACCAGCGCGTCTACCCGAACCAACCCTGCTCCTTGAAGTATCGGAGCGAGGCTCTGGGCCGCTGGCATAGTAGCTCCAGTGAGTTGGGTGGAAAGTTCAATGATGATGACATGGATGATAGCAAAGCAGCTTCATGCAGCTTAGTAGCAATTCTAGTACTTTCTGTGGCTTTGCAATGCAAAAGCACATGCTCTACAGTTCCATTCTCTAGTCTAGATTCTATACTCGTTCCAAGTAGCCACGGCATAGCGGACTATCCATGGCTCCTAGTTTAAACAGGTGACTATTCAAGTTGCACTGCCTGGTTATGAGGCAAAGGTGTCTGCTTACCCCAATAATATTATGAGTTAAATTCAGTATTTGATCTTTGATTATCAACAAAACCTATTACTCATTGTAACATGTGTCAGATTTCAGTAAAATGATTCACAGATCTGCCATATTGTTATCTATCAAAACAACGAATTAAGTATTTATCTCTAATTTAAACACAAATTAATAAACCTAACCTATATTTATAAGTAGTGGTATGAACTATTTCAATAAGTATCTCTACATAGTATGAAACAAAGTCACTTCTCACTGTCTGTACGCTTAGATCTTTTAAACTATGCAACAGATTTTAACGTGGTTTCCATCAATAGACAGTATGATTCAAGAGGAAGGTTTACATGCATATGCACCACATTAGTATTTACATTGCACCCGTGTAGAAAGAAAGCTAGTATAATGTTAAATCTCTCATCTGTTTGTTCGCTTAGTTCTTCTACTGTTTGTTTGCTTAGTTTTTAGACACTGCAAATGATGTAGAATAATTGATTTTTATTCACAGAATTTCTTCCAGCTGGTTTATAATGCATGTACAAGACCAGATAGTGTCACGAGTTTTACATAAAATGATTTTAGAATGTATATTTTATAAACAAAGAAAATATTTATGTACCTAAATGTATCTAATACAAGTTAACTTATCTATAAGCAAGACTTGGGTATTTTTTCAGCAATGTGTAGAGAGTCACGCAAACATTTATCAGTACTGAGATAACCTTCTTAAAAAGATTAATCATATAATGTGCAAAGTAATATAATAATGTGTGGTAAACTAAACACTAACAAATGCACAAACTAAATGTTTCTATTTAAAAAACCACATTAAATTTTATTTTAACTATTTTCAATTAGGTATTTATTTTATTTAGGACACTTTTTTTTGTATTTTGACATCTTATGTTTTACATTTTGACCATTTCTTTATTATTTCTATGATTGTGTACATCCAGTAGATTATTTTTTGATAATCTCACAGGAATGTAACAGTTTTCTGATACAAAAAGTAGTCTAGGTAATCAAGGTAATAAACTATGTGTGTGCCTACTTTCATCCAAATCGGTTCAGCCATTTTAGCATGATTGAGTAATAAACATCCCAACATACAAACTTTCACATTAGTAATTTCAATTTCATTTAAAATTAGTAATATTAATAAGATGCTTAGTTTGTCTTCAAACAGTAATTGCACGATGAGTTTGAGTTAAATTCGAAACAAAGATTACATATACCTGGATTGACATATTGACATACTTTTGATCCAGAAAAATATATGCAAATAGAATAGCAATAAAAGAGTAGGACACTGCTAGTATCTTTTTCTTATAAATATTACTGATTACAGCAACAAGTCTAAGAATAAGTTTCTAAATTTATTTATGTATAATTAAAATTGATCTTTAAAATAAATAAACACTTAAAATAAATAACTTTAAAATAAAGTTCCATTTTGCATGTCTGTTCATTTGCTTAGTTTTTCTAAATCAGGGCTGGATTTTGATAAGGTTTTAATAAGTGATGAAATAAGAGTTTATGGCAATACTTTGGAGGAAAATTGTTGTAACAAACTTGTTTTTCATAGAGCATTAGAATCACAATGAGAGATATGTAATGGGTCTTGATGTAAAATGATGTCATGGGCTATTGCTTGATAAGTTCTTACCATTGCAAATATTTTGTCCAGTGCTATTTTGTACCACATATTGTAGTGGGCTCAGAGTCCGAAGTTCAAATTCATCAGTAGTCGACAACTCCGAAGTTTTTAGAAGTATACATCTCTCGCACTCCTCATATTGGCTCCAAAATGTGACTGTCTTATTAGTTATTATTTGTAAACACGCACGGTCGTGACGGAGCGTGGTACCGTTGCACTCAGGTATAGACGAACCCACGTTTTGGAAAGACATGGTGGACAACTTAGCCACAGAAATTCTTCATCAGATTCGAGAATAATTATTGTATTTTACAAACAATGGATTCAGCACAAAACACGACAAAATACGTGAACGATGAACGTCAACTCAACTTTTTTACATGAATCATCCAGCGTTGCCACTTGAAAATTTCGGTCTGTATTATACAGATACGGCGGCAACTAAACGTACTAAAACAATATGTTGGAAGAGGAGGAAAGGCGCATGAAATTACCCACATAATAATAATTATATTTGTGGACTGTATTTAGGTCGAATTTTCAAATAATAAATAACAAGTTTTATAAATCGATAATTTCATTTATTTCTTTACTGACACATATTGCAATACTGATGATTTAGTTAGACATAATAGCGTACTTAATAATAATCATACAAAAAGTGATAGATATTTATATAAAAACTGAAATAGAACCATCCATTTTTTAAAACTCGTAATAGAAATAGCATACTAATACATCCAAAAAAGTGATGATTTATTAGTTGTAATAGGTTGGCAACACTGGAATCATCGGATCGAATGCCTACTTTACTAGTGATGTAGCATAGCAAATATGCAATTGATTCGATTGATAAAAATAAATAACTTTGCGAATACGAAACCTGGCAAATGCTCAAAATGCAACACCAAAACAAAGAAGAAGAATATGAAATAGTCGTATTTTTTTAGTTGGCCAGTAAAAGTATAATGAAGCAAAGCGTAGTTAAGTCTAAATCAAATATTTAATGCAGTTATTCGTTAGATGCGAAATAATAGTTTCTATCTAAAAAATTTCATCAAGATTTATCTTGATAATGTTTCTATTATATTTATAAATAGTTCCTCCTCCATTTTTGAGAAGGTAGGGATTCGGCTTCGAAGCGAACTTCCTTGCCGAGGCTGAGCTCTGGGCTCTTACCCACAGGGTATGTGTAGGGTGCGAGTGGACGTCCGATAAGACCTCAGACAGATCTCAAGCACTCATCAGGACTCGGTGGCCTCGTCATTACGTCGTGGACTCATTGGAGGGTCTCATTCCTCTGCTCCGTCGTCGTCCTCTTCTAACTCTTCTGGCTCATCCAGGAAGAGTTTTCGAGGGAGGGAAAGTCTCGCCAGGTACGTACGTCAGGGGGAAGTGCGTGATGTGATGCAATGTTATTCAGGTGGGGGTGTGGCGAGCAGTTCCGTCTGTCTCAGGCGATGACGTCATTTATTATAGATACGTAAAAATAAGTGACTTTATGAAACTGTTGTCACGCACAATATCATTGCCAGAAGCACTTTTATTTAAAAGTAATAACACAAACAAATGTGATTACTGATTAGCCATTTGTAAATTAGTATCTAGGTACATTGCACCCGTTCGAAGCCAGGCTGGGTCGCTAGTATAATTATTATACCTATATAAATTCATGCAGGACCTATATCACATCATTCTGCTGGCCGTTGAAGGGAAGCCATCCCTTCAACACATATAAATATTTCGCCTTTTACCTATCACATAAAAAATAACAGCGTATTCTTCCACGATACTGAAACGCTTTGATTCCACGTTACGTTTCGATTGAGCGGTGTGAAAAAATTAAAAACAGCAAAATTATTTTTTATAAAAAATTTATTCTTATTCAACACTATGGGTAAAGTCGACTTGCGACTATAGAAAATTAATATTAAAAGATTACAAAATGTGACTTGCGACTCGTAAGTCATATTTTCTAATTTTTGCTGAGAGATATAAGTACCTAATTAAATTGAAGTGACACGAGTTACGCATACACTAGTCTGATCATCACAGTCCATGACATCTTCATCATCCTCATTCATGGATGCCATTATATTTCATTAAAAACTGTAAAGCAAAATCATCTGTGCTTTGAAAACTATGTGTTGAAAATAATTACCTCCTTTGACTTATCGTTAGTCTATGTATCAGTTTTTTTTTTTTATTAAGTTTAGTAATTATGTAGGTATACAATCATTAGTGGTGATATTAAAGAGTAACTTTTTGTATTTTACCTAGCACGTAACCCCGTATTGAGCGTAAAATAAAATTTTAGACGGGATATCTTAAAAGTATTTGCAGTATTCGGAACAGAACTGGATAAAAGCTGTCAGTAATATCTTTAGGCACGGTGATGATTCCTTCTTTGGCTTTAGAGGTTAGGTCTTCGTAGAACCAAGCGGGGATGAACGATGTCGGCTCTATGAAGTAATGCCACTGTCTCATGCCTTGTTTCACTATTAAAGCCGTGAAACGACCTCTGAAGTGTAGCTGGAAATTATAGTAAAAAATATTACTATGACACATGTCAATGCTTCATGTGTATTGCACCAGATTGTAGGTACCAGATATCATATCGTCATGATATAGCTGTAGCGGTTTAAAGGGTAGGTACTAAAATGCGTGTACCTAATGTTTTTAGAGATTTGTTTTTTTTTTTTTTTTCTTTTTTAAGAATTTGCCCCTTTGGGCAGGCTAAAGCTATAAAGCCATACTGCCTTGTCTTAAGTGTTATTTCTGCTGTATCTTAGCTATAGCTATCGTCAAAGTCGTCTTAGTCAAGTCCAGTTCGTGTCAGTTAAGTTCAGTCATGCTTTAGTAAAGTAGTGGCGACTTTACTATAAAGCTTCGATGGAGTTTTGGAAGCAACACGAAAAGTCATGTTTCACCACATTATATCATTTTCCCACACTCACGCTTGTAATTCGGCACTTTATGAATAAAACGCCACCATTTTTATGCATAAACACTCGACAAAACACTAGTTTTGGAAAAAAATACAACGGGGCGACACGACTCTTCCCGCGTTCCCGCCAAAACTCCTTAGAGATTTGTAGAGTTAGAGTGAAGATTAATGTTTTTAGAGATGGTTGGCATCTAATCATCAAAAGTCTCAAAGTAATGAGCTCCAAAGCAGTGATGCCATGGACTTTGTTTTGTTACTCAAAGTTCTGTGTATCGCTGCAATGGTCATGAACAGGCGTTATATCTTACCATCAGGAGAGCGTCTCGTTCGTCTCATTACTTTTTACATTAAAAAAAATAGTGTATGTAGATAGGTATTTAGGTAAGTTTCCTAATTTCCTTATTTATTTTCAGTTTGGATTTATAAATGTAGGTATCACTAGAATTCTATCGTTAGAAAAAAAAATTGGTTTTCTTCTGAGGTTTTCTTTCAAATGAGAACGACTTTTTTTTCTTTTTGCTTCGTTATTTGTTGTCTGAGCTTGGCGTGGTGGTGTTTTTTTTAAATTTAGATAGAAATTAAAAAAGAAAATTGTCTACTTGGACCCTGATTATTCCTCCGAGTCTCAGATGACTAATAAGGGTCCAAGTTCCGAGTTGTCTGCAGTAAACATCGACTACCTAAGCCGGCCTTTTTTTAGTATAAAGTTCATTGTTGTACCTACATATAGATGGGAATTACATGTGATTATGCTTGTATACTTACAGCAATAGATGGATCATCGTTCTCATGGGAATCAAACAGGTAACCGTCCGACTCTGACTTTGAATACAACCTGAAATTAAAACAGTTGGTTTGCTTAACAATCTACGCACGCAATAAAGGTTTGTTTTGTATAATTTATGACGCAGCTGTTAGTCACATTTTTAGAAAGAAAATATTTGCCATGTACCTACTGTATAAAAGCAAATATATAGGTGATTATGTAGTTCGTGTTATACAGAACGGAGACCAGCAGGCGTACCATGAGGTGTTAGAGCAGTTCAGTATAGGCCCTAAACTGAACCGTTTGGCAAATTCGTACCATGAGGTCCTTATAGCAGGACAGTTTAGGTCGCCGCCATCTTTGCCCGCCGAAACCTAAACATCATCGCAAACTTGTCAGAAAACGGCATTTCGTTCATTCAATTCGTACCATGAGGTGTCATTTGACGTTAGTTGCACCTAAACTGTACCGCCGAGTTGTCAAAATAACGATTCAATAAAAAGTTAATAAATACCGACCGTTTGGTATACTTTTACTTAATTTGTGAATTTTCTTGATATTATATCTTTAATAGCCCCATGCCCATGGGAGTTTAAACGTGATGCTGCTTCCTCCCAAAAGCGGCGGGTGCGCTGCCTCAACTGTAGGCGCTTATTGAACCCTAAAGCAATTACTTGATTTCTATGGAGTAATTCCCACAGCTGCTCTAACTGAGCGTAATTTACCCTCCATAAGCGTTCTGAGGGCTGTCTGTAAGAACAATTTTAATTTACAATAACAACAAACTATTCGAAAAAAAAACGTATGAAATACATAGGTACATAAGTAATATAAATATACTAACGACATTATTATTGACAATGCCAATAATATAAATTTGTAACCACAAAACAGTTTTGTTTGGTTTATTTCGACCTTTGAGTTATATTATATTATTAGAAATCTAAATTTTTGAGTTTTGGCGGGAACGCGGAAAGAGTCGTGTCGCCCCGTTGTATTTTTTTTTTCAAAACTAGTGTTTTGACGAGTGTTTATGCATAAAAATGGTGGTGTTTTATTCATAAAGTGCCGAATCACAAGCGCGAGTGTGGGAAAATGATATAATGTGGTGAAACATGACTTTTCGTGTTGCTTCCAAAACTCCATCGAAGCTTTATAGTAAAGTCTACTTCTACTTTACTAAAGCATGACTGGACTTGACTGACGCGGACTATATTTGACCAAGACTGGACTTTGACTATAACTTTAGCTACGAGGACTCTTATTTAAACTTGAAAATATATAAATATTTGACACTGGCAAATGCTAAAACGCAACGCCAAAACCAAAGAAAAAAAATCTGAACAACCTTTTTGCTGTCATTCGCAGATGAATAATAAAAAAAAAGTATTTATTAGGTGCGTTCCGAAACAAAGAGTCGTAATTGTTTCTTTGTTTAGAATAATGTTTTTTTTTGGAATTTAAGTAAATGATAGGGTAATCGTAAAAATAAAACATGTTAATAATTATGCTGTAGTGCAATATAGTATTAAGTAATATTTCACCTTAAAATATCATATCATTATAAAACATTAAGAAAACCGATACTTCCCGACAATCACAAATTCGGAACAGATTTTTCACACGAGATACAATTATACTTTTGTATAGCGTTGTCCTTTTCTTCGGTAGCGGGACAGTATTGGAGCCAGAGACAAGTGTCGTTCGTTCTTTGAAGAGCTAGCGGTGCAGTTGCGATCCAATTTTAACATGCTCATGGTATGAAATAAAGTGGGACAGTTTAGGTACCTAAACTGAACTGCCCCGCAATTGGATGGAAACGTAAAACCTCATGGTACGCCTGCTGCGCCCGCCTACCCTGTGCTTTTTATTCTATGGGGCCACATAATTATCATATGCCTGAGCAATAAGGTTCGAAGTCATTATAGTTTATTCGTAAATGCGTAACACGAATAAAGAGCTCACAGGGGGCTTGGGGGCTCGGGGAGGGGGAACTGGAGTTTTTGGTGGGATCGCGGAAAAGTTTAATTTTTTCGAGTGTTTACGTAAAAAATAATAGTATTTAATTTATAAACTGCCGATTTATAAGCGCGACTGCAAGAAAGCGTGTTGCCATCAAAACTGCTTTGAAGCTTGTAGTCGCCACTACTTTACTAGGGCATAATCAGACTTGCCCTTGACTTATTTTACTAGATTTATCATGAATAATTTACAAACTTCGGGTAGCTGGTTTATTTAACACAAAAAATTGGAAAATACACAGTGTTACGCCAAAAACAAAGAAAAATAACGAGAACCCTCCGGCCTACAACTTACAGTGACATTGTTTTAGAAACACCAATGAGAACGAAAAAACTCTGTTGTTAACTGACATAAAAGAAAGGAGGAGGTTGTCAATATAACATATAATCGACTTACGCAAACTTATTCAGGTATTTGAAGATGTCTTCTTTGGAAACAGATTTTTTTGAATCTTCTTTTTTTTTGTCTTCATCGGCTTGGGCACGTTTTGGCAATTTTACATCTCCAGTGTGTTCTCTTTTGTAGCTAAAGAAATAAGCAATAATAATTGTTAGTGTAAAAATATTTAAGAACAAGAAGATGAACGAATTCTACTGCCCTAAAACTATTTAAACTCGATATTAATAATACACTACTTTAAATAAATAAGTACCTACATACATAGGGGAGACCAGGGTTGAACGTAAAAAATGAGTTTCTGAGCAAATTATGTTGGCTATACTGATGTCGAACCACTGATATGTGCCATTTTGAACCCCCTTTTGCCTCAGTTGCGCTCAAAGCGCTGTGCCTTCAGGTCGAGGACGTAGCAGGACGGTGTCGCAAAAATACCTACAAAGTTAGTATCGACCTTTTTTTTGAACTGTTTGTTTTTATAATGGTAGAATTAAGCTTGCATATCAAATGCTAGTAAAGTAGTATAACTATTCGTCTTAATATCAACTATCTATTATGCATTCGAAAAGGAATCATGCCATCGGTTTTTAATGTTATATAATGTCTTTTATAAATTAAAATGTCTCGTCAAGAAAATCTCCCGTTTATCGCGCGCTGAGAAAGCTAACGTACAGTTTTAAAACAATTTCTTGTGAAAACGTTAAAAAAGATTCCTTCGAGCCGGATTTGAACCAGCGACCTATGGATATCAATTACTTCCAGCTACAGTCCACCGCTCTACCAACTGAGCTATCGAAGGGTTAACGGTTGTGCCGAAATTACTAGTCTGTTTCAAACGTGTTTTTATACAAGGTTGAGTGAAAGGTTATTTCAACAAACACACCTATTTTGATCAGAATTTACTAAGCATGTGATTTTATTTTAATATTAGAAATAGGCTTACGTTTGACCGCTATCTCACTTGATGTTAAGTGATGATCCGGTCTAAGATGGAGCACGCTTGCCTAGAAGATATCGATTCACTCTCAACTTACACCCAGATTATATCTAACGGAGAACACCCACTCAGGTAGCGCATTCTACTGTCTAGCAGTCCGCACAATGAATGTAGAATCAAATAGTTTCGTTCGAGTTTTTGGAACATCGACTATGAAACGGTGTCGCTTTTTTGAGCTTCTGGCTGTCGGATAGAAAAATGGACATGGGGCATATACCAACTGCAGTTTCGCAAATTTATCTGACGCTATCAAAAATTGAACTGCCTTATTTCGGTCGGTATAAATTTTGTGGCCCGCGGTCGATAACCGCGTACCCGCTTCTGTTCATGATGCACCTTCCAGCCTTCCGGTGTGGAAGGCTTTAGAATCAAGCGAAGATCTTTCATACCTATCTGCTACAAGACTCATTGTTTTATGACATTGATGATTTTTTTTTATTGATGGAAATTAGTAAAACACTATTAAGATTTTATTATGAGTAGTTAACTTTGATCTTATGAATAAAATATTAGTATTTTGTCGGTTTGCACAGAATGTTGACTGGTGAAAACTAGCTCATAAGATTTCTTTACTTTTTTTTTCTGTTTTTGTCGTGCACAACAAAGAATTTCTATCTATCTAAAATGTATAGGTTTGTTCTGATTGGGAATCGAACACCCTATAGCTCAGAATGCAATATGCTAATAAAAAATGAGATAACAAGGCAACCAATTACAACATTTTTTTTATAGCTGACAGGCTAGGTGTTTCACCGCAGCTCAACTGATGTTAAGTGAAGGTGTGGTCGAAGATGGTAAAGCACACCTAGCCTGGAATGGAACTGGCTCTCAAGTGAGTGAAATTTAACTTACGCTTTAACTACGGGTTCCGTATAAAATTCCCAATCTTCTACGTCTTCCTCGTTCGCTTCTCTTAGCTTCAAAGCTTCAAATCCTTCATCATTGAGCTCCAAAACCCAGATCTTGTCTTCATTATCAGAATTACGAAAACTGGTCAAAAATAGTTTAGAATCTGACTCTACATCTAAGTTATTGTCTTCAAAGTTGGATAAAATACTTTTCGCTGAACCAAATGTTATTAAAGTTATAAAAATAAGAGCTAGCCGAAACATCCTGTTAGTTTACGATCACGAAATCGTCTGCAAAGATTACATTAAGAAGTTTATTATAAATTAAAAAGGTGTTACGCCGTAATATTAACACTTGGGTAAATATTTGTTAATTTAACCTGATATATTAAATTATATATACCCGCTACCGTCACACAGAAACAGTCAAGGTAATCAGAAAATACCTATAGACAAAACAATTTTATTAAGAAATTCCTTTTAACTTTACTAGACTGCCCAAAGGCTTATGATTTTGGCAGTCGATGTATATAAAATTTATCTATCACACTAATACTATAAAGATAAAGATAAAAATAAAGATAATTTATTTGTTAAAACACGAGTAATTTAAATTGAAATACATTGATAGATTAATTAATTATGTCCTTTGATCGTGTTTTGCCCTTTAGGCGTACAAATATGAGCGATGGCATGTCATGTAAAATAATAAATTCAAATTAGATTAAAAAAAATTACAAGTCAATCAAAAAAATAATGTCAAGAAATAATAATAATCAATACACAATAATTGATGTCAAGAATAATAATAATAATCAATACACAATAATGGATGTCAAGAATAATAATAATAAACAATGTCAAGCAAATATGTCAAAAGTTACAGATAATCATTGATTTTATAATAGCATTCCTCAACCAGAATTTTCTTCAGGGCACTCTTAAATAAACGTGATAGTTTGTCACTGCGTCTTTGTTTGTTACTTCCTCACGCTTAAACGGTTGGAACAATTTTAATGGAATTTAGTATCGAGGTAGCTGGCACCCTGGATTAACACATCACGAAAAAAATGTAGTGGGCAACACTGCGGGGCGCAGCTAGTATGCAAATAAAAATCAAATTATATTCGTTAGCAAGCACTTAAATGAACTAATTTAGCCGATTTTTTTTTGAAATGGCGTGATACTTCGTTTGATGTATTTTTCTATATGTATTCACTTATATGCGAGGGCAAAGGCTGACCGCTACTCCACGGGGTTCAAAGTAACGGGCATACATCTAGTATCAATTATCTGTAATACCTACATATATGCAAATAAATGGATTGTTATTATTTTCTTCTTATCTTATCTTATTAAAAACGCTTCGAACGTTTTATTAAATTACATGGGAGCTTTGATAAATTGATTGATTCAGGCGTTACTTTGCGGAAGTTCATTTTGAATACTCAAGGTATACCTACTTATTTAGTTTATTTGTATAGTTGAAACGACTGTTAAGCGGAAATAAACTAAATACATACCTTAAATATTTAAGGAAGCATTGACGGAAACGTGTAAAATCATTATATTACATCTCAAAACTTTTTTTAACATATTCAGTGCCGCCGACACGCCCAGTGTGTTCTCATAAATTCTTATCGCGATGCCGCGAGCACGCCAGGCGTACTCTCGATTTTTCATGAATTTGGGCATATTTTCTATATGAAGCCAAAATACAGCTTTTTATTTTTTAAAGATTTCATCTTTATACAGTACCAGTGAACACACCTAGCGTGCCCATGTAATTTCATCTTGAAATGCCGAGAGCACGCCTGGCGTGCTCGCGTTTTATATAGGGCGGCATCGCTGGGGGTGACAGCTAGCCAGGCGAGTATTAAATAATAACCTACCATGCTATGGTTTCTTTCACCGGTAGCTCAAGCTCATTGTTGGGGTTTGAACCGACGCCCGTCAGCGTGGGAACCGACCGCGCTAACCACTGAGCTATCATCAGTACAATGACTCGTTTTCCGATTATGAATTAAAAAAGTTGTCGTCGAAACACTACGAATAGTGAAGGATATGGTATCTACTTAGTTATAAACCAAGTATTATATTTATTGTATGTAGGGTTGCAATTGGTGGTAGATCTCCTTAGCAGGAGGTCGTATAGGTAGGTACTACCGCAGTACCAGTTATTCTGCTGCTAAGCAGTAGTGTGCAAAACTGTGTTCCGATTTGAAGGGTACTGCAGCCAGCGAAATTACTGGGCTGTTGAGACTAACCAACGAAAGTCTCCAAAGTAATGAACACCAAAGCAGCGATACCCTGGACTTTGTTTTGTTACTCAGAGTTCTGTGTATCGCTGCAATGGTCATGGCCAGGCATTATCTCTTACCATCAGGAGAGCGTCTCGTTCGTCTCATTATTATTTACATTAAAAAAAAATTGGAATTAAAATATTATAGGTATCTAATATTGTATATCCGTGATGGATAATGCTGTAGATACCTATATTTTTATAGATAGTGACGCAATAAAACATTCCGATTCTGATCATGCAACATGGGAATGATGAAACATGATAAAACATGTCTTTTCGTTTCCAAAACTCTGTGAAAGCTTCTGGTAAAGTTATCACTATCTACCTTATTGTCCTTGGGTCGCATTGTTTGACTTTGTTCATTAAATTTTCCATTTAATTCTTAAAAGTACCAGTAAGTAAGTAGTAAAAAATATTCCCCAAAAATATAGAAATCTGTCACAAAGTCACCCCCGCTTACGGTATCGAAATACTTGACACGGTCAAAATGCACAACACGTGGTGCCAAACACAAAGAAAAATTATATTATGACGTCACAGTAAATCTAATATGTAAAATTATGAAAAAAAAAAATTAAGCATTTGTTTGAAAACTAGGCTCGAAGAGTACATAAGCAGAAAGGGACAACTTTTAGTATGAATATAACTCTGAAAATGTCAACATTCATTTCGCTCCGTTGTATTTTTTTCCAAAACTTGTGTTTTGTCAACTGTTTATGCATAAAAATGGTGGTGTTTTATTCATAAAGTGCCGAATTACATGCGTGAGTGTGGGAAAATGATATCAAAACTCCATCGAAGCTTTATAGTAAAGTCGCCACTACTTTACTAAAGCATGACTGGACTTGACTGACACAGACTGGACTTTGACTATAACTTTAGTTACGAGGACACTTAATTAACTTTTGAAACTTGAAAATATATAAATACTTGACACTGGCAAATGCTAAAACGCGACGTCAAAACCAAAGAAAAAAAAAACTCTGAAAATACAAAAAACAAAAAAAAAGGTCACATGAACTTTTTTCATGGGTTGTCTTATTTTTCTCACTATTTCAGAGTAGACCAGTGAGTAACTAGTAAAAGTTTTTCAGAATGATGAATATAATTTGAGCCCCTTTCGGCTTAGTACAACCTAAGCTACTAACTCTGTATAGTTTGCAGTTAAAAATATATTTGCATAGGAAATCAGTCTGGCTTTTGTTTTTCAACCCGTAGAAGATCTAGCTGGCTTCAAGGTCTAATTCTTACCATTATTCTACAAGCAAATGTCATGCATATCAGATATGGTAGACACGAAATAATAATACAAAACATAAATAATATGAAATATAATAATTTTTTCTTATATCTACACAACACTATATATTGGAATTTACATGAAAATACGATTGAATACACCTATCAAGTGTCATCATTATAAAATAGTTATTAAAATTTGCTACAGATATCACGACTGATATAATAAGCGACAATTAAAAAAAATACAGTTTCTAGCAGTTTTACAGATGTTATATAGGAACCCTTTGTTTACGCCGTTTCTATCTGTCTCTGTTACACAAGCGAGAGGAATGATGCATCGGAGTGAGACACTGCCTAAGCTGGCCTATGACGTTTCTCGCGCAGGTGGCCAATAGGCAGCACTCAGCGACGTTAACCGCCGCAGGCGCTCGCCTGCGGCGGGAGCATTCCATGGCTGTCAATCTCGCATCGCACCTGTACATACCTACATGTTCACATTTTCATTTAACCGACATTTCATACGCGCTACTACCTTTCTTCCCTTCCTCAATCCCGCTGTTCCGCTATTTCCCTCTTTCTCTTCCCGCTACGCCGTAAGTAGCTTTATTTTCGTGTGTGCATTGAGAAAGGAACGCAGTGCATTACCATTCACCAGCTCCGTGCCAGAAGCCACTCGGCAAGCCAGGTTAGTGCTCACTCCTTGTTTCTTCTTCTTGGTGTGTAACAGAGAATCTTCCCGCATACCGCATCGCATCCGCATAACCACCCTTAATGTGTTAACAGCTATTAATGGACTACCCATTTTCATTGTTACTTATATTTAATCTTAGTAACAAATGAACATACTGTATTTTGAATTCTATACTGTGAGTAGTTAAAAATACATTTTTTAAATGATGTTAAATTTCGCAATTAAACAGTTATAAAGGCTGGTTTAGTAGGATTTCAGTCATTTTATACTACCCAATTTTTTATTATGAGTAGTTGAGCTAGAATATTTTCTATGTTGGCATTGCGCGCATTAGCACCAATAATTTTGGCTATTTTTGTTCTTTTATTGTAATATTGGCAACATTTAGATAACTTTATTTTTTTTGACATTACATCTTTTGCATTCTGCCAAAATCAACTATCATTTACTTTTTTAATTCTTACGTAGATAAATAATTACAATGAAAAAGTTGCTAAGTTACAAGTTTAAGTTATACCATGATAAAATAAAGTAGTGGCATACTATGTTTAAGTTTGGATACTCACAATGAAAAATTGAGTTATGGAATGTATGGCTTATGTAGTAGCGAACAAATATAGGAGGTTTTTCACAAATTGTACAATCTCCGAACCTCCCAGCTTAGATTCTCCATAGACTCTATCAACAAAAGTTATTGGGACTTCTCCTATGGAAAAATCTAATTGCCTGGCCCTGAAATTAAAAAAAAAAACTTTTAACTGACTTTTTAATTCATACTAGGCACCATGTAGTATGAAAAGTGGATTAGAGAGTGACAAAGAATACTTTTCATTATCCATCATCTGTTTTCTGGTTTGAAGGGTACTGAGGCTAGCTAACCATGAAATTTTAATGTCTTAAAGTAATGAGCGCCAAAGCAGCAATGCCCTTAACTGTGGTGCAATGGTCATAGACAGGCGTTATCTCTTACCATCAGGAGAGTGTTTTGTTTGTCTTATTATTTATACATGAACAAATGAATATACAACATATATAAATTAATTTCATCTATTGTTTTATAGCATTTGTTAGAATAGGTGTGCATTTGACCACACCCTGATATTAAACAATAATGTGTTATTTAGAGCATTTAAAAAAAAAGTAAAAATAATTATAGACTCTCCTGATGATAAGACACATTGCTCGTCCATGACCTTCGCAGCAGCACCCTGAACAAAACAAATTTTAGGGCATCGCTGTCTTGGTGCTCATTACTTCAAGATATTTGACGGCATGACTAGAAAGCACTTGTTTATTTAGGACTTGCATGACCATTGATTGTCTTTGTGTTTCGGTTAAATATTACTAGGTACTACTATTCATGTTAATGTGATAAAGTATGGCAGGATTATAACAGTGTATATTACCTGATCATCATTTCCATCTGGAAGACATATCCTTTGGATACACAACTATCTGTCAGTTTTTGTAGAATGTCCTTTTTATACAATCTGGAAATTAAAATTTTACATGAAATTTCACTTACAAGAGGGTAGGAGGGTTAATAAAATTATTAAAATTTTGCTTATATTATATTTGAACAGCATTTAAGCTGATATAACTTCTCACATACAGTGTAAACTCTTTATAAATTTAATAATAGTTACAATGAAAAACTTCCTATAACAGAAATTCAGACAATTTGGTTGGTTTACGTCAAACCCCATACATAAATACACTCTTTATAGTGTAATATCTATACCATATATTATTATACATATGTTATATACCAGCAAATGTTTACAGACATATTTGATACAAATATTTCTAAACTTTTTAGTGGCAAATTTTTTTAAGAAAAAAGTTTTGTGAGGTTTTGTAAACAACTACCTAATTTAAAAAAATTAACTAAATAATAAACTGCCTAACTTTTGTTATTGTTAATTGCCTCAACCTCAAACATACCCTGTGTGCCTATACTCTTGGATTACATAGTCTCTAGGAAATGTTGATCTCAGTAGCTAAACTAGGCACCTATAAAAAAAAATGTTCAGTCCCTTAAGATTTGTTATAAAGAGTTTACACTGTATGTATTACTGATATTTACTATATCTCTACCAAAACTGAAAATTTAAATTAAAAAAATAGCACTTTTGTATAAATAACAACGGAAATAAAATATGAGACAGCTATTAATAGAGAATTCCAAAAATGCTGAACCTATTGGCACAATACTCTATTGTTTAATACACTTTGAGCAAAGTAGAGACAGCAGTTTTGTAACTGGTGTTGACAATAATTCATTTACCTAAAAGATCCAGTTAAGTCTGAAACACCTGGTCTTAATAACAGCTGTGTGACGAAGTTAGCACCTCTGGAGATGAGCTTCCTCTTGAAGTCCCAGCCATAGACTCCGCCTCCGCCCTCGTAGCGTGTACCCGTCACGACATCAAAGTCATACTTGCGTTGGAGTTCAATAAATTGTGGTATGAATTTCGGCTGCAAAATGTTTTGTAAGCGAGATTTTTTTATATTGCAGAAAAGAAGCTTTCATAGGGAACAAGAGAGAAACATAGTGGCAGTGATCGGATACTACAACAGTAAAAAGTTTATATCTAGTAGTAATATTTACAGCTATGTTTTTTAAGACAGATTAGGTTAACGTTGCGATTTAATTTATTTCATTTTGTTTTACTTACATGATGGCTCAAATCAGCATCCATAATCACTATATAATTTCCTGTAGCATGCTTGATTCCGTGCACATAAGCGGTACCTAAGCCAAGTTTTTTCTCCCTTGAACGTAGCACGATTTTATTCGCGCCGTAGATCTTTTGCAGCTGTCTTGCAACATCGAGAGTACCATCTGGACTTCCATCGTCGATAACAATCACTTCATAATCGTATTCACTGCAAAAACATGAGATAAAGCCCATTAAACGAAAGTCTTCAAAGGTTTAACCCTAGATCACTAACCTTATTTTTCGGCGCTTAACGCGAACCTTCGTCGTTTCGACTACTGTATGTTATGAAGGGGGTTAAAGGGTTTTATTAAAATAAAATGTGTACATATTTGTTTTTATTATTTAAGAACAGTATTTATTTATATTATTTCTTACATTTATATGAATGAATATGACATATTTATCATCTAAACAGCCTTATGAATGAGATCATAGTTTCATGCAAAATCAAAAATTGTAACATTTTAAAACTTTTTACAGAATATAATTTATATAGGAATTGTGAAAAACAAAACGTAAATATTAAAAATGACGAATCTAATTAACTATTAAAATTAACATTTTGGTGGAAATCTAAAAAATAATACATTTGTGGCAAACGTCAAGTATATGCTCGCCACACAACGATTTATTGCACTTAGCGCAACAACTTTTAGTCATTCTTCGCCTTGCGGAGGGGCATAAGGCACATGTTTCCTTTTTTTTGTACAGGAGATGTCACTCACGTTGTTTGGTTCAATCTCAATTCTAGAACTCGAAGTATTACTTCCTAGTATGTTCAAAATTTGTGTAATTGAGTCCCGCAGAGCAGTTTGAAGAGTATGGCTAATATTTTTTTTGGATTGGAGAGGATCTAATTAATTTTTACATGAGCGTTTAGGTCCAGATCTAACATGAACTATATTCCTTGCAGCGATCCTGGTTTGTGACCTTGACTTTTCTGAAGACCACTAGTATTTGTCTTTTCCACGAAGAATGTCACGGATAGTCGGAATATTACATCGCTGGATTGGACTGAAGGGCTAGGTATAGAGTCTTCAATAGATTGTGAGGAGATGTATCTCTACTTTCCTGATCATCTTGACCTGAAAGCTGCTGTTGGGTCAAAGTGGGAGCCTCTTCATCCCCGCCTGTTTCTTAGGCTGGATCAACCTCAACGAGGTCTTCTGTTTCACTCCCTGCTGAGTTTTCGTCATCGCTTTTCCATTGTTTAATAATTGACGAATTGTTTTTAAAACAACGAATAATAAATAGCATTACATATAAATAAAACAAACCACAAAACAAAAAAAAACAGCGACAAACTACACAAACTAAATAGTACCAAATGTCACGTTAATACTAACCATCGTCGATGCGACGAGCCATGGTTGCTGGAACAGAGTCCCCAAGTCCCTCCACTCAAAACCTTACCGTCCACCGTGGGGGGCAACAAGTCGACAAAGATTAGCCGGAGTATGAATGAAGTGAGATCGCGCGCGCAGAAGTTATCGCAATTTTTTTAAATTCGCGTCGTCGAATCGACGAAGGTTAGTAATCTAGGGTTAACACAATTTTACTAAGAAAGCAACAAGCGGGTACTAACCTCTTATCCAAATATTTAATTATTAACCATATAATAATGGGAAGATTTTCCCTTTCATTGTATGTGGGCAATAATATCGAATATTTATCGCTTTTTGTTATTTCAAAATCCAAAGCTGTGACACTCGCCATGCTGTCAAATTTTGTAAATGCATGAATACAATGAATTAAATGTAAATGGTGTTTGGTGTATGTTATCAGTCAGTTGTCATCTCAACTTTTTATAACTGTCAATGTCAAAATTATAAGGAAATATCGGCTTGGTGGGAACGAGGAAAAATAATATCTCTTATTTTATTCGCTACGTCAGAAAGTCGGTATCTAAGATCAGTGTCATATGGTCTATAAAAATGTAGTTTTACGGTGCGTGTTCATGTTTAAAAATTAAGGAATAATTAGCTTAACTGCGATGGGGCAAATACTCAAATAAACAAGCCACTCAAAGGGCAAATATAAAAAAATGTTAAACTAAAAAAAAAAACTTTGTCTCTGCTGTCAAGCTGTCGCTGTCAATGCTGTCATGCTGTGAGCTGTGTAGTGCATAATTATAGCTAAGATACAGCAGAAATAACACTTAAGACAAGGCAGTATGGCTTTATAGCTTTAGCCTGCCCGAAGGGGCAAATTATAAAAAAAAAAAATTGTAAGTGTGTAAACTGTATCTAAACGTAGTAATGAGTTTTGGCGGGAACGCGGGAAGAGTCGTGTCGCTCCGTTGTATTTTTTTCCAAAACTTGTGTTTTGTCGAGTGTTTATGCATAAAAATGGTGGTGTTTTATTCATAAAGTGCCGAATTACAAGCGCGAGTGTGGGAAAATGATATAATGTGGTGAAACATGAGTTTTCGTGTTGCTTCCAAAACTCCATCGAAGCTTTGTAGTAAAGTTGCCACTACTTTACTAAAGCATGACTGACACGAACTGGACTTGACAAAGACGACTTTGAATAAAACTAGCTACGATGGCACTTATTTAACTTTTGAAACTTGGAAATATATAATTACTTGACACTGGCAAATGCTAAAACGCGACGCCAAAACCAAAGAAAGAAAGAAAGCTACGATGGCACTTATTTAACTTTTGAAACTTGAAAACATATAATTACTTGACACTGGCAAATGCTAAAACGCGACGCCAAAACCAAAGCAAAAAAAAAAAACGTAATTACATTTTCTCTGGTGGTCAGCGTTGGATTTCGTACTATAATTATAGTATTTGTACTACTATTTCATGCTCCGTACTAGATAATATCCATACCTAAGGATAGTACGGAAAAATACTACAATTTCGTTACTTCACTTAGAAAAGACCAAAATAGGTAAATATGACACCCGTTTATAGCCAAACCATCTGTAAAAAAAAAATCATTGAGTATTGTGTGACAGCTTACCTCAGCACATTGTGGTAAGCTGTCAAACAATACTTCTTCTTCATCTTTTTTGATTTTGGCTTCGCATTTTGTCTTAAAATTGTAACTTGCCACTGGCAAATGCTTGGTGTGCGACGCCAAAATCTAAGAAAAAAAATGCCACAAAAGTGGCAACTGTACCGATTTTATTCTTTCGTATACTCGCAGTTTAGAAGAGATGTTTTTATGATTACATGCTAAGGCTGAAGAAAATAATAGACAAGAACTTACATAATTTAGAACAGGAGTAAATTTTGTATAAACATGTTGATTCTAACTATCTATTTTATTGATAAATAGTTTTTTTTTAAACAATGTAAGATTTAAAAAAAAAGTGTACTATCGGCGTACTACTATTTTGATGGTCTTGTACTATATTTTTCAACGTACCCAAATCCAACCCTGCTGGTGGTGTACTATACTATGTTAGTGCTGGTGCTAGACTAGCATAGTTTGTTTAGCTGCATTGTATTGTTGCCCAATGAGGCCCAATCTTAGTAGTATAATAGTGTTTGACTGCCTGCCGTGGGAACTGGGAAACGATTTTCAAATTATTGTAGACAATTTTACAGATTACTGTTGATAAGTCGATCGGAATGGAGCAAGATTCCACGGTATTTACTATAATAAGAAGTGAACTATATTCTAGAAACAAATCCTAGTCTTTAGATTAGTTAAAGTCCTAAAATGTATACATAAAAGAATGTCGGAAAAGTGAAAGCAATCCGGTTCGATTTTGCAATGGGGAAAACAAGCAAGGTGGTGATATGCGGGATGAAAGGAGTAGGAAAGACTGCAATTCTGGAACAGCTGATATACGGGAATGTTAATTTAAAATCTTCGTTTTACCCTACAATAGAAGATATTTATGTAGCGAACATAGAGACTGACAGAGGCACGAAAGAACGCGTATGTTTTTACGACACAGCGGGACTGGAGCCCCCGCTCACAGGCGAGTTGAAAGGTTTCAGACATTTTTGTTTTATTTTAGCTTGTGAAAAAACCACGCAATGGCTTTTGCTGCACAAAAACGAAAAGGTGAGATCTTGGGGCAGGGCTGCTGTAAATTTTGCATAAATTTATTACATGTTTTTGTTATTAATGCTAAGCAATATCTAATGCACAAAACTATTGTAAATAATAATCAGTGTCTGTGTGAATATTTTCCTTGTAAAATAACCTGACATTCATAGCCTTCATTTCTATGATTTTTTTTTAAGTGTGTTTGTTGAAGACTACCAAATTAACAGGATTTGAAAGACCAACGGGCTACTACAGAAGCTGATGCAGTGGTTGTATGCTATGGCAAGCAAACTTGCAACTACATTTTATTGCCTTACTTCTCAGTTACCCATTGCTGGTTTCAAGTTTCATCCACTTCCTTCTGCCTCATGCTCTTTGGAAAAGCTTTTAAAAAGGACTTATAAACGTTGACAGGTCCACCCCAGTCCCCGACCATGCAGCTGACAGCTAACCAAGTCCTGCAGAGGCACTACCTTGGCTTTGCAGAGGGCTATATCATGGTATATGACACTACACGCCCCGAGTCACTAGATGTCCTCATGTATTTGAAGAAGGATATTGACAGGAATAAGGATAAGAAAGAAGTGAGTTTTTCAAATTAGTCCAGCCATTGAATGTAAAGAAGTAACAAACATACAAACACGCAAACTTTTGCCTTTAATATTAGTGTAATTACAAATTTCTCTACTAAGACTCATTGGAAAAGTGAACTATAGTTGTGGCTTTTTTTTTTTGTAGTAGATAGGCTTGCGTTTGACCACCATCCTGCCTGATGTTAAGCGAAGATGCGGTCTATGGTGGAGCACGCTCGCCTAGAAGAAACCGATTCACTCGTGACTTGAAGGTACCCAGACTATATTCATTGGGGAACACCCACAGCAGATTCCAATGTCTAGCGGTACGTATGAAAAAAGTGGAATCAAACCGCTTTTGGAACATCAACCATGAAGCGGTGTCGCTCTTTAAAGCTCCTAGCTGTCCGATTTGCACACATTTCGATTAATTTAAATATTTGGTGTATATTACATATTTGTATTGGCAGCTAAGTAACTTTTGATATGTATGTTTCTACAGGTAGTAATGCTGGTGATAGGTAATCGCACAGGGCCCGATGATCTCAACAGTTTAGAGAATACATGCTCCAAAGCTGCCAACTGGTGCGCCAGAGAGAAAGTTCGACACTTTGAGGTAAATTTTTTTTTTCCTTGACTAGACCTGTGATCAGTCGCCTAGACTATAATCAGGTGAGTTGCAAGAGGTTGTTAGCTTAGAGAGGTAGAGCCACTGCTCCATCTCCCCTTAGTAAGTCAGCACATCGGCTCTCTTGAGTCTTCTTATTGGATTTGGCAGCAGGAGCATACTGGATAACGGGTTTGGGTGAGTTGTCAAGCGGTCCTTGTAGTTGGCTGAGTATCGTTTTGCTTCGTCCAAAATAGTTGGGATTTCCAGATACTCACATACCAGGGCGCCGAGGAGAGTACCCTTAGAATATTGTTTTGGGCTCTCTGGAGGCACATGGTGTTGGATTTTGAGGTAAAATATCTGTCATATCTTAGTGTTAACATTGTGTGCCTAATGTTCGTTTTTATTCTTATTCAAAGTGGGGGCGACAGGTCCTGCACTGATGACCCGCTAGGGCGTATTGTGTAGTGTCTACCCAGGCCAACCCAGCTCCTTGAAGTACCGGAGCGAGGCTCTCGGCCGCTGGCATAGTAGCTCCAGTGAGTTGGTGGAATGTTCAATGATGATGACATGAATGATAGTGAAGCAGCTTCATCATAATGTTATTTCATATAGTGATAGAGAGATATATAAATATGAGATTCGCAGTTAATGCATATTAATGACTAAAGTCATTGCCATAGCTCAGCGTATTAGCAAGCTGAAGTGGCAATGGGCTGGACATATCTGTCGCAGAACCGATAACCGCTGGGGTAGACGTGTTCTAGAGTGGAGACCGCGTATTGGCAAGCGTAGCGTAGGACGCCCTGAGACTCGATGGAGTGACGATATACGTAGGACAGCTGGCGGTGGATGGAAGCGAAAAGATCGAAGATCGGGCTGAGTGGCGTGTCTTGGGAGAGGCCTATGTCCAGAAGTGGACTAATATAGGCTGATGATGATGATTATTCATGTCTTTCTTACACATAGCAGCAGGTATCAGGTGAGCTGTGGTCAAACACCCAGCCTGTGAAATATAAAAAATAAATTTTGATTATGATTTAGCTACTTATTTCGATTAGTACTTATTATACATTGTGACATAATGGTTTTGTAGCTTTTGAATAAGTTAATTTCACTTAGAGAAGATGCAAACAATTTTATTAATATAAATTAAATTTAAAAAAAAACTTTTTTGTAATTTCATATTAAAAGTTGGAATAGCATCCTTAAGTATTATTATATACAGGCCATTACAGGTATATAATAATCTGTGCCATTGAAAAAAACACTTTTCACTCTTAAAACTGTTTTCTTTCTCTGTCAGGTATCAGCAATGGACCGTCCGTCTCTCTACGAACCGTTTATCTTCATGACGTCCAAACTGAACCCGGTTCAGAACAAGACTGCGTTTCCCCAGCTCAGTACGCTGAGTAAACTAACTCAGAAGAATAACAGAGGAGAAGCAATGTAACGGTATGTTCTAAATCTGTGCCCATTTTGCTATCAACCATGAATGACTGTACTTATTTATTATTATATAATATGTATAGTGGTGATTTCTAGCGTTTTAAACCGACTCGAAAGAGGAGGAGCTTTTCAATTCGACTATATTTTTTTATTTTATGTTTGTTACGCGATAATTTAAATTATGAATCGATTTTGATGATTCTTTTTTTGCTTGGTAGATCATACTTCGGAGGTGGTCCCATATAAATTTTAACGAAATCGATCGAGCGGTATTTAAAAAAACGACAAAAATCTAAAAAGTTGTATACATCGATGATATTTTTGTTTACACCGAAATCACGCTGTTTCATTGGAGCAGTGCGTTTAGTTGGCCTAAGCGTCATGGAGTCGGTTTTTTTAAAATTGTTAATATATTATTATTCCTAACATGTTGAATTTGAAATAGTTTTTACTACTAAAACGGCTACCATTTCACTTTACTTTCAGTTTCCGTTTTCACTCCAGTATTTATTTTATAACGCACTAGCGGACGCCTGAGGTTTCACCCGCGTAGTTCCCACTCCCGTGGGAATATAGGGATAAAAAGTAGCCTATGTCACCCGGGGATAGTATAGCTTCCCAACGGTGAGAATTTTTGAAATCGGTCCAGTAGTTTCGGAGCCTATTAATTACAAACAATCCAATCTTTCCTCTTTATAATAGTGTAGATGTAGATAGATAGAAACTATGTTAAACACTATGCAATTTTTTTAAAAATCTTTTGAGAACATTTATAATCTTGTCGACGATATTGTCACCGTCGCGGGTCGAACCTGGACCAGATTGGCACAGGACCGAGGCAGATGGCACGTAAAGAGAGAGGCCTATACCCAGCAGTGGGATAAAGAAGGCTGTGGATGATGATGATGATAATCTTGTTGGAAATCATCACTTAACATATTATTTCGCGTAGTGTACCGTTACAATCTTACATACACTGTTGTACTTAATAGTATAACATAATAACCTATTTATATACATAATTACATTAACCTTTTTTTTTTTTTTCGTTTAAAACGACGACGCTGATTGTTTTTGTTTTTAAAAGGTTTTCATAGAACAAAATTGAACCATGTATCTATTAATAACAGTATATATCACATACACTCATGCTTAAAACCCCATACAAACGTATTCACATGATACACACACAGCTAATATAATTGTTGTATACCATATACCTATTTCTTAGTCCAAATTTTACTATTGTTAAACATAATTTTTAGTAGGAAAACACTGGCTGCAACAATACCGCGAAAGCTACAGCTGCAGGCCGAGTTATTGATACAATTAAATTTTTTTATATGAAACAATGAATTATTTGTAATAGTGTTGCAGTGGACACGGACCTTTCGGAAGAAATTCACATAAATCATAGTGAAAACTAGGATTGTAACGGAATCTCGAAACCGCTTCCGTAAGAAATCGTACATCCGCCTCCGTTTATGTTTATGCGCGGTAGGTTCGCATGACGAAGGGCGTGGGTTCAAACCCTAACAATGAGCTTGAGCTGCCGGTGAAGGAAAAACATCGTGAGGAAACTATAGCATGGTGGTAGGGTACTTTCTAGTACTCGGCTGGCTAGCTACCACCCTCAAGTTGAAAATCTGCCGCCAAGCATCTAACAGTGTGTTCCGGCAGCCTTACTAGAGAGCCGGTTCCATTCCAGGCTAGGTGTGCTTTACCATCTTCGACCACACCTTCACTTAACATCAGGTGAGCTGTGGTCAAACAAATGTCCTTTCAATCATAAAATTAAAAAAAAAAATGTTATTTTTAACGGGCTCAAAAAAGAAGGAGGTTCTCAATTCGACGTGTTTTTTTTGTTTTGTTTTTTTTCTGTTTTTTGATGTTTTTTACGCGATAATTCCGCCAATTATGAATCGATTTTTTTTTTATGTGACAAATAATGAGACGAACGAGACGCTCTCCTGATGGTAAGAGATAACGCCTGTCCATGACCATTACAGCGATACCCAGAACTTTGAGTAACAAAACAAAGTCCAGGGCATCGCTGCTTTGGTGCTCATTACTTTGAGACTTTCGATGGTTAGTCTCAACAGCCCAGTAATTTCGCTAGCTGCAGTACCCTTCAAACCGGAACACAGTAATGTTTACACACTACTGCTTGGCGGCAGAATATCTGGTACTGCGGTGGTACCTACCTAGATGACCTCCTGCTAAGGAGATCTACCACCAAGTAAAATTGAAAAAATCGAATCGATTTTGATTGTTATTTTTTTGCTTGGTTGATCATAGATACTTCAGAGGTACCATATAAATATTATCGAAATCGATCTAGCGGTGTTTAAAAAATAAAACAAAAATCTAAAAGCTGTATGTACATCGATGATATTTTCGTTTACTCTGAAACCTCGCTGTTTCATTGGAGCAGTGTGTTTAGTTGGTCATGGACTCGGATTTTTTTAAATTGTAAATTTTGTATTTTTTGTAACGGTTCACTACGTACACTATAAATTTATAAAGAATGCTTGATACTCATCTTCATTCGAGTTTTACCTTATATGTAGATATTTGTTGTTTTGTAATATCCGGTTTTAGCTAAGTATGTGCTTTGTCTCGTTTTCGCCAACGACATTTCTCGTTAGCGAGAAGTTGACACAACATCTATCGAAAGGCGGGCTATGTTATATTTTGTACATAATTACGTTTATAGTATATTTTGTAGAATGAAGTATTATGGACAGATCTTATAAATGATGAAGTGTTTTATTTATTTAGAGTATTCAAATAGATCTAATTTAGCTTGATTTTAATCAACGTTTATAAGTAAAGCCTAAAGTATGTATGTTTTGTTTAGTTTTTACTTTTCATTTAAGGCGATGACTTAATATTTAATTTCGATACATTTCGCCGGTACGTACGATTTAAGGCGAAAAAAACACTTGTAAAAAAAAAGAGTGTTTTTTGTTAGTTTGTTGGATTGGTGGATAAGGAAATTAACCGCTGAGTTTCACCTTAAATTCTAGTTACCTAATACCTTTGTACCTTATAAAAGTATTTAAATATATTGTAAGTATTTTTTAACTACAGTGAAACCTGGTTAAGTGGGCCTTGGAAATGTGAGAAACATTTGCTACTGATTATAACAATGAAGTTCCGACACTTTTCCATTGAAATACCTCTGTTACTGGGTATTTTGAATCTTTTATTGAGATTTGATAATTTTAGTTTTTTTTTCGGTGTTTTCCTTTATAATTGAGGCTTTGTAGCCTGTAAAAGTAAAACAATTTGTCAGGGTTGGATTTCATGTTTTACGGACACTTTAAATAAAAGAAGTGCTATGTCAAACCTGCCTCTTTGTGAAACTGGGTAAAAGAAAAGTGATACAACGTCCTAGGTCCCTTGAGATCCCAGTTATAAAGGTTTCACTGTATTATGTGTTCGTTTAATATGATATTTTAATTGTGATAAATTTCTCTGTACTTAATGCGAAATGTACATTATGTATTTATGTAAAGTAGGGCTACACGGAAAGAATATGCTATACGGTATAGAGCGCACAGTATTTATAATTTTAGCATCGCAGTTTGAAGTTAAACGTAAGTTTTGTGGCGATGATAGCTCAGTGGTTAGCGCGGTTGGCTCAAAACCCAAACACTGAGCTTGAGCTGCCGGTGAAGGAAAACATCGTGAGGAAACCATAGCATGGTGGTAGGTCTCAAGTTGAAAATCTGCCGTGAAGCGTCAGTCATATCAGTTATCTGGTTTCTATGCTACAAGTTTGCTTAGTTCGTGGCTAGATGGCGCTGTGTAAATTGTCCTTCGATATTTATTTATTTTTGGGAATAGAGAACCAGTGTCTATATTTTTTTGGTGTCTGTATGAAATCGAATAAATGTTTTTTTCTTTTAAGATAACCCTATATTTAACGTTTCTGACGCTTATAGGACTTATAAAACAAAAAACATAGCTTTTTTTTGTGGTTGACAGGCTAGGTGTTTAACCACAGCTCACCTGATGTTAAGTGAAGGTGTGGTCGAAGATTGTAAAGCACACCTAGCCTGGAATGGAACTGGCTCTCAAGTGAGCTGCCGGAACACACCGTTAGATGCTTGGCGGCAGATTTCCAAATTGAGGGTGGTAGCTAGCCAGCCGAGTACTAGCGGAGTACATAGCTAAACCAATTGACCAAATCAAACTACCTAAACTATTAAACTATATATTAATGTAATAAATGTGTGTGGGAAATAATTGTAGCTACTAGCTAGTGTGGTCAAAAGTAAGCTTAATTCAGAAAACCAAATAGCCCCTTTCAATGCCCCTTTCGGTTTAACATACTATTTCCGTATAACCCTATTTGATTTAGAAATCTCATTAGTTTTAGTTTTGATTCGACTGGATTATAAATCAGGTAATGCTTAACCGTTTTTGATAAAACAAATACTAATGGATAAAAAAACTATTTAAATATTTACTGTTATCAAAAACGATTCAGCGAATCCCCCCGTATATTTTATGCTGAATTTTTGACTCATCGAGCCATCTCATCGTGTATACGTGGGGCATAGATTTAGTGAAAAAGATAGATTTTATATAGAATATACAATTTTTTTATCATAAATTTTAGACACAGACAACGTAGAAAAATTATAGTTTAAATATATGAATTTATATGTACTCAATTGTTGGTAATTCTGATGAACCATTCCTCGTTTTGAAACTATGGCACTTAAAGTAACTGCTTTTTTCGTATAAGGGTCAAGCCACATTTAATGCTTTCTGCAGCTGCGATCGGCGATTTCGCGTTGCAACTCTATCGATGCTGTATTTTGTTTTACTCATGAAAAACAAAAGCTCGCAAAAGCTATTTGCTCGATCGCGATATCAAAATCGGGATTTTTGTACAAAAACAAACATTTTATTAACACCAAGTTAAAATTATAGTTCCGAAATATCATTTTAAATGTATCAAAAACGCTGATTACATGTCAATGAAAAATAACAAAAAATGCCAATAAAAAGTACATATCATGACAATATAAAATTTATGTCAGCATAAAAATATTTTGTGTATAATAAAATGTCAATAAAAAAAATGTTAATGGATTAAAAGACAACACTCGATTCAGCAACTACTGAAACGTGCTGTTGAAGCGTTGACTATGTACGCCTAAAAGAATTATCATAGCAACTTTAGAAATGCGACCAATTCGCCAATCGCTAATTGTTAACATTAAAGCTAAAAAAAAATCTTTGACTGGCTTGTCACTTCGACATAATACGCAGCCTTTACGAGCCTTAACCTGCTTAAATTAACCGATGTCATTTCTACTTAAAGCAAAATTTTAATGTGCAATACATACTAACGTCATAATAATTTAATCTTAAGCGGTGTTTCTAAGTATGGCACATCAGAATCGTTAATTGTACCTACTATTAATGTTATTGATAAAATGTACTTAGTTTTACGTGTATATGATGATTAATGTAAATAAGTACTTATTTTAAATTTTGAACTTTGCTTCGAAAGCAATTAGAATTTAACTGAGCTTTAGTCTCTCTATAGATAGTATACACACAGTCTGACAGCAGCGTTTATTCCTAAATGGCTACTTGGGTCGTAGGCACGGTTCACGCCCATTGTTCCATTTGGCTTTGCTTTGAGCACAAGTATGACTTAGGGTTACAAAGTCCAAAATTTAGACAAAATCACAGTCTGAAGCAAAGACAAAATTGTTGTCATTAGTTAAAAATGCAACACTATATTCGCGTCAAAACAGCAATAAAGGGGCATCCATAAATAATGTCACACGTTAAGAATTTACGAAATGTGACATTATGACAAAGTGACAAGGTGTGGGACAGGTCCTAAATTTTGTGACATCACATTTCAAAAAAAAAATTAAAGTTAAACGGTTTTATTGAAACTAATGTATTGTCATCAGAACTAAAGGTGTATACCAAATATCAGGTAAATCTGTCATAAGGAAGGAGATACATTTTCAATTGTTACATTTGACAACAACAACAACAAACAGGGCAAGCTAATTAAAACCGTTTAAAAACTTATACACATAAATTAAATTTTAAGCATTAAGGGCGCAATATTTATTAACGAGATCGTTTTTTGTTTTGTTAATTTTTTTGAAACATGTTTGATTTGATGTTGATTTATTAAAAAATAAATTAAATGGTAATAAACTTGATTTCGGAACTGCTGTTTTAATTAAACAATTTCCTGATGTAAAGAGGGGGAGTCTCACAAATGTGGTCAGCTGTGACAAGGTCGGGGGAGGGGGTAAAAAATCATAAAATTCTTGTGACGTAATTTGTTAGCTGACCAATTTACAGAGACGAAAATCCTAAAATGTTATTACGGGAGTGCGCGTCTCCATGAATTGACTAGCTTATGGATACCGTCAAGTTTTTAGGTTTGATACAATACGTTGACCTCGCAAAGCGAGAGTACAGTCAGCTACCGGCGTAATAGGTGATTTCTAAATCTGTTAGAAAACTAATTCCTGACATATCAGGATACTTATCTCTTAACTTAAGGCGCAGGTTTTAGTTTGAACTTACCAGAAGTAAATATTTATTTATGTACTTAAGTAGGTACTTCTTAAGTATCCTAAATATTGTATTGCTTGTATTTAATACTAATGACTCCGTTAAATTGTTCTCTTATTTAATGTGAGTGTTGTAATTTTCGATCAAGCTTCAAACTAAAATGCATTAAAAAAGTTATTGAAAAGTGTTTTTTTTTTCATTTCATTTCACATATGGGTAAACTTAAAAAAAGTTGGAATTAATAATAAATATAATACCTATAGAAATTCCATAAATGACCTTTCGGCATGAAAAAAACATATGAATAAGATTTGACATTAAAATAGCAATACTATGTCAGCGTTTAATAACATGTCATGTAATATAGGTATAATTAAATGTCAAATTGAATATAGATAAATGTCAGAAGATTAAGATAAATAAATATGAAATGTCAAAAGAAAGAGAAATTAAAATGTGTCATTCAAATATTCTTTAACGTCATAGTATGCTTTTTCTTAAAGCCAACATTTAAGTTTGTGCTTGCTTTGGTAAGTTATTACTATATTCCCTTTATACACCTAAACACTCAACTTCTTTTTATAGTGGTGCCTTTACTGTAAAGGCCATTAGGTTAGGGAATGCTTTGCCTGTCTCTATCAGGCAGTCACAGTCTTTGAACATTTTTAAAGACAGAGTAAAGTTGCATTACTTGTCACAATACTGAGTCGTCATTGCTGTAAGTCGGATTACGTATGTTTATGTACGTCGCTGCTGATGTTGGTTTATATTTTACTTTTGATTTTATCTTAATGTATGTATATACATAAATGTATGTATATATTATAGCCTATATATTATATACTGTATATGTATTATGAGTGTATACATTTATATATGTGTGTAAATATTTCGTTTTATTTAAATGCATTATTATATGATTATTTTTATATACTTACTATATGTTTAATTATTATTTTAATTTATTATTATTTTTCTCATTAGTGTTACATCTCCCGTCTGTTTCTTATGTTTTTCTATCGTATTTTTCTTTTCTTGGTTGCCTGGAAGAGATCGCTGTTAGCGATAAGGCCGCCACTTGTATCACTAGTTAATAAGGTTTTTTGTTATCTGTACTCTTTTCCATTTATGGTGTGCACAATAAAGAGTTATCTATCTATCTATATGTGTATATAATAGGTGCCATACACATAACACTGATTTAAAAATGCTATTTGATTTTGTGGGATATATATTTTGTTTCTAGCGTTTACTGTACAATGCTTAATTGAAAAGGCCTAAGAAAATAAATTAACTGTATCGGTACAGGGTTCAGGCTTACTTACCGTAAAAAAGTTTCTAGTAGGTATGTTTATTATTTTAAGGAAAATAAACACAAAAGTATTTGATAGCAATTTTTAATCTCGCATCAAAATTAGAATTACAATCGTCTTAACATAATAGTTTTACTCTACATCTAAAACTTGAGATAGAATCCCGCACTACAGAACAAATACTAGTTGTAAGTAATAATTATGGTTTTGACGTAAGGGTCGAAGCACACGCTGCGTTACGTGCGGCGGCAACGCGTAGCTTTTCGACGCGTTTGTTATCGCGTGTGATATGGCAGCAGATTTCAGCAGAGAAAGTAAGTAGGTACTTTTCTGAAAGTGCAGTGTGAATGAAGATTGCTACCGCAACACATCGTATGTCTAGGCCCTTTTACATTTTGAAAACAGTAGATACATTACATTTAGGAAACGGTATTTTAATAACATATCGCAGTATTTATAAAATTATACTTATAATATTAACTAAAATAAAACGTATTGAATAGCAAATCAAATTGTTAAACAGGTAATAGTATAAACAAACATTCATTATTAAAATAAACTCCGAATTGGGTAATTAGATAGTAGTAGAAATCAAAATAAGTTTTCAAAAAGTGATGTCACACATCATAAAATCTTTTTTAATTATTTTTTTTACTTATCTTGTAACATTAAAATATAATCTAAATCAATTTAAAATAGCAATAAGGTCATAATATCTTTCTTTGAGAAAGTAATACATTTTTTTTTAAAGATTCCGTTTCTAAATGGTAGAAAAAAGCTATTATTTTATACGCAGCGATGATTTACTACGTCGATAGGGCAGACCAGAGATCTACCTAAGACCTGTATTTTCACCACGAAGTGATCACCATGGTCTAAGTACCTTTTCTGAACTGTACCTTTAGCTCTGTCTAAGCAATTTAGAATTTAAGCCTGTTTGCAAAAGTAATGGATAACGCGAACCGCGAATACCCAACAATCACTGTAAGGTGGTTCGATTTCCATACAAATAAATATTATTATAATCTACTGTTTTTTTCAAATATCATAAGTTTGATTTTATGCTAATAATCTACTGTTTTATTTAAGCAATTGTGATTTACCGCAAATAAAGACCAAAATAAATGCCAGTAGCTGTAATTTCACATTGTCACTTGGGCACACATGTTATTCTGTGTTTTAATAGGTAGGTACGTATAGAGTTCCCATATTCAACGAAACATATTTTCATTATAGCGTCCAATCCCCGCCCTAATCTCTAAGTTAAGATTTTGCGAGCACAAGGTTTGCGTACTGAGTGACGTGGTAATTTTTTAGTCTTTAACATATTCTTAATTAACATTCTTCTGTTTTCAAATCACATTTAACATATAGATACGTAAAGTTACAAGACCATTCGACAGCCACAGCTTTTAGCTAAACTTGATTGAGCTAAACACCTAAGGCTAGCATCGGTACATCTAAAGAACAACCTATTTATCTATAGAATTGAGTAAGACCAACATAACCAAAACTGAGGGATTACCTACCATATGATTTTGCAAAATTGACAATAGAAAATAAATATGAAATGGGATAGATAAAATTGAAACAGTTGTTGCCTTTTTCTTGACTGTCGCTTACGTAGTAATTCTCGCAAATTATTTTGCTAAGCTCAGTGACAGCTTCCCAATAAACATGTTAGTATTTCGTCATTTCTCACCAGTTATTCACTTCTATAGATAAATTGGCCGAATTGTAAACTCAAGTTTGAGCTATTTGGTATTCTACTAACGCTAAAAACTAAACCCAATCTGCCCTAAAGACTGCGTCTTACTCGTAAACTCGTACTACTGTACTAAATAATGACTAGCGTCGTTAAAAGTAGTTACGTTGTAGCACTAACCCCTTATTCATAAAAATAACTATATAATTGTCAGATAACAGGAAGATATATAAAAAAATTCTCGCAGAATAACTTAAATTTAATTTTTTATTTGTACCTAATAAGCAATTAATTTTACCAATAAATACGAATAAGGGGTTAGCATAAGTAACTACCTAAACTGGAAGTTTTGTTCATTGCATAAATTTGTGTAATTATTAAATACGAATTAAAGAATTAAACCCCCTTTTTACCACAAGGTTTTTAGCCTCCGATAAAGAAAATTCCCAGTTTGATTAAATCGTAGGTATCTATCAATAATAAAACTGTGCATTATAAATAAATTAATTTATCTTGCTAATCTATTAGCCTAATTAAAATTCGCATAAGTTCGTTATGAACATAATCGGACATAATATATAATTAAAATGAAATATAATTCTTTAGAAAAATCGAAAGCATAATTTGTAATAACATAATGTGGATGTAATGTATACTTATTTTGCTTTTTAGCAATACCTACCTATAAACTTGTGCTTAAAAGCATAATAGGTAGGTAGATTTTGTATCTTTTTTTTTTTTACATTGAATAGGTTCGCGCTTGACCACATCCTGCCTGATGTGAAGCATCGATGCGGTCTATGATGGAACACGCTTACCTAGAAGGAACCTGTTTACTCTTGATTTGAAGACACTAGGTATCTAGGTTAGTCATGCATCGTCACTTATCATCAGTTGCGCTGTGGTCAAAGACCTAGCCCATTACCAGTAAAAAAGTATTGCTTCAAAAGTTGCTGGATTTATACGTCACTGTCAAACGCAACTTTTTAAAAAAAATAACTGTTACGACTTGCATAAAAAAAGTTAGTACAAAATGGATAATGAAATCAAATATGCGTACAAACCTACAAACTTCCCTATTATGTTTATAATGAACATTTATTAATAAGCCTAAATTAGTATAGGTACTTAAAATTATTTTTAACAACGTACCTTCTATTTGAATTAACGTGCATTGACCTTAGTAAGGCATTGATTCTAAAGTTAGCGATGTACTGATTTACGTACTTACAAACACTTTTCCTCTCGTTCTATTCCTTTGTTTCATGATGGTGAAACGTACCTTAAAAGTTGCTTTTCTGTTTTTTATGGTTATTCTAAAACACCGAACTTTTAGATTCCCATACGTGATATGATTATGGTTCGCCTTCAAAATCTTGTGAGAAAACCCTCGAGGTAATTTTAGACTTTATGATTGAATATTGATACTTAATACTTATGTCGTGAGACAAGATAAGACAACGATTTTGATGCTTACCGACATATTATTGGACACCATGCATCGGATTAAAAAACTTCTTAATTGGCTTCATAATCTTAGCGAAGCAATGAGATGTAAGTAGTAGGTATCTGTGATGTAGATATTGATGAATTTCACTTTTAAAAATTTACCGTTTCGTAAGATTCCGCATGCGGCTTTCATACCACTAGATCTGTATGAACTTCCATTTTCATTCGAAGGCTTATGACATTTCTTAGATTTACCTCTTAGATTATTTAGACAGGTTAATAAATCAAAGATTTACCTAAAACCCGTGTTACAATAACAGCGTTCTAATAATCTTAAACAACTTAATCCTATCGGCATAAAACTTTAGTTTTATTTAGTTGAAATCTAAAATATTGTCTTTTAATAAGAATGGACTGTATCTAGCATTTTTGACGATTAAAAAAACAATTGCATTTCGTCGTTCTTGCATTTGTTAACCGTTCACAGACGGGCTTTCACGATATCATGTGACACTGCTATATTTGTGAATGTTCCCACCCAATTTATCTCTAGACGTAAGAGCTGCCGACCTAATTCTTATTTTTTGTAGGTTTATAAATATTAAATACCTACATCGTATTAATAGCCAATCATCAATTCATCACACTTTTTCTGTCAATTCTTCAATTGGGTTCTTAGTTAAGCCCTTCTTTTTTCTTGCTGATCTGGCCTGGCCATCAACCGATGACATAATAGGAGACCAGTTATCAACACATCAATCGATGCTAACTTATGTTAACAATGTATGATGATTCTTTGAGTATTTAGTCGTCGACGACGTCCATTCTAAACGATGTGGGTTTCTTGCCAATCGGTTTCATTGCTAACCGTCGCGCGGCGGCGGTGGCTGTGTTTGTGCATTTGTTCAATATTTCTTCGTCACTACTGCTGGAGTTCTCGAAGCGGCCGGTCGTGCGGACCTCGCCCTCCGAGTCTGAAGACTGGAAAAAAATATCAATGTTCATTTTATGACAAAAATTTGAGCACTTCCCAGATACCAAAGTATAAAACAATTCATTTATGAGATTTACATGAGAATCGATAGATGGGTAGATACATGTTTTTAGGATGTCTGTAAAAAATAAGATATAAACTAAATATAAAAAAAGAGAGTATGTAATATAATGTATGTAATTTTATAAACTATGGAACACCCGAAAGTATAAAACAATTAATTTCTGAGATTTATATGAGAATCGTTAGATGGGTACATGTTTTTAGGATGTTTGAAAAAATAGGATGTAAAACACAAAAAACGAGTAGGTAGGTATAATGTAATTATAGTATAAACAATGAAACACCCGAACTCCCAACACACTCTATTTGCCTAGAAGATAACTTCAATAAAACTTAAAGGAAGTGTGTGTAAAACTGCCAACTGCGTGATTGTTCTATGGATGACTTAAGACATTCGTGAAGTTCTTTTTTTATGATAAAAAAAAATGGATACTTAATGTTTCCAAATTATACAAATATCAAAACCTAAAGCCTGGTATTCACAAGGAACAAATATGCCGTGTCACGTGTCGCTAGTGTTGTCGGATGAAGTCAGGCGATTTCGTTAATCGTGAGCATTATCGTCCACATTTTCAGTGTTTCTTAATTATCCGCTAATCTAATAGCTGTGCCATCTGTTCTGACCATACAAAGGTTGTCTGGAAAAAATCTCTCTACGTGATAAGCCCGCCGTTTACTACCACAAATTAGTCTTGATGTTGTTTTGTTCGTTTTTGTTTATCTCTTTTTAATGTTTTTTGTCGCCCGTCTACACTCGTTGACTTTTATAACTCAACTGAAACGAAATTGTGAGTTTGAGACGCTGAACAAGTACCTACCACGATATCACCTGACTTGTCTACTTTAGCGGTACCTTCGTGTCCTGGGACATTGGTTCCTAGTGAATAATGGCTTTAACCAAATATTGAAGTGTTTTCTAATTACAAGTTAAAGCTGTTAAATAATTTAAATTGTTAATAATATGATATGATTGATTACTACGACGTACTAGAAAACAGAATCTGATAGAAAAATGCAAGAAAGTACATACTTATATCTATTATCTATATTCTAAATATAAAGCAAATAAACCATATACCATATCCAAAATAATCAGAAATACGAAACCAACAAAAAACCATGCACCAATTAAATAAACCAACAAAGCGAGAAAGATGCAACAGCATCAGAAAACTGTATAAGTGTGAGCGGGACAAACATTTATTTCTTCGTACGGCGCACGATGCTGGTCGGAAGACGCCTGGGTCGCTCGTCGCCGCTGTCCACACCCTACAGTTGAAGTCAACATATTTACAACACCATCAAACATTCAATACTGAAACTAGATACACAAGAGGACTGGTTAACAAAACACAAAAACACATTTTTTAAATAATGCCTTACAAAAGACACCGGGTTCTGTAGCCTTAGTCAACTTAACACATTTTTGTTTAACTTTAAGTAAACTTAAACTATACGCAATACAGGGAGAGGAAAGGTAATCTATTACTAGTTTTGTGTGTATACCGCGGGCTGAGCAACCCGCAAGCAGCACCCGATCACGAGTATGACGCATGTGCCAGCCATCGCCTTCCTCAACCATATCTGAGGGACGAAAGCGACCCGACACACGACGCCGCCGCAAGAAGGAGCTTTCGATGGCGAGCATGAATGCTCGAGGCATGCACACAATCCTTATTTCTTGATTTAATTCTCTCTCCCTTTCCTTTCCCCTTCTCCTCTTTCCTGTAACTGCAATCGCTGGCAAATTCTGGGATGCAGAACTGGGGAGTTCCCCAGTGGTATCACTCTATCAGTTATCACTTTTATACTTATCTTTACATTACGTAGGTAATTTGCGAGCAGCAAAGCAGCTCGCAAATTAATATGGTAGATATACAATGCATTATTCCTCATTGTCGATCCTCCTACGAAAATAATTACACCAAACGGTATTCCTAGCCTTTCTTACATCAAAGTCTCCGATCGTGAACTTGGTGCCGGCCGCTTCAGCGACAAGTTGCGCGGGCGCTGGTGGTGCCGACTCCGGAGATAGCACCTGCAGGTTAGTGGGTGATGTGGGGTTAGCAATAGCATTTAGCTGTTATTGTTAGCATTAGCATGATCACATTAGCACAATACCAGTAACAGTTAGCTAATAATCTAGCTATCTAGCATTCCAGGTAGGTAAACAAGACGCGACTATGATACAGCTCGACATAGGTACCTATCTAGATAACTACGTGGAAACATTAGCTGGCCTTCTTTACGGTCCTTGAGATGGGACTCTTGAACGCTCAAGTTTTAGTAGGTACATAGTAGTAAGTATATACACAGTAAATACATATAGTACATAATCCTTTTATAAACGATGCAGTCGTGGATGCATAGTATCTAGCTTTTATTGATGAGTTGTTTGCGATCGATATCGAAATATAAAGAATTTTAACAAATCATTCGATATCATTAGTAGACATCGATTGTTATCTTTTCTTAGGTCTGCTTATGTGAAATCGGTTATTGATCCAATTTTGCGTTCCATTAATAGCCACAGATGATGGTATGCATTTAATGGCTTTGATAGAAATTGGAGACAATCAAGGAGTGTTAGATAAGTACAAGAAATTATACGGGGTTCAGACAAGTAGTAGTACGTAGGTACTGCTACTTATGTAAGATCAATTCTTCATATGAACAGCCTGAACGACGCTGACATTGCGGAAAATCTGCTGTTCCATAATTTTAGCACGACTCCAGGGTTGGCTTGCAGTTTGAAGGTAAATTTCGAGTCGGTACTGCAGTTATGGAGTTAAAGTAGAGCTGGACAGGACATATTGGTAGACGCAGTCAGGAGTAATGTGACAAAGTGGTGGCCCAGGCGTGGTAAACGGAGCGTTTACCTGCAAGACGAGCGACAATATGATCACTGTCTCGGTTCGAACCTGGATCAGATTAACACAGGAACGATGCAGACGGTATAGCAAGATTCTTATACCCAGCAGTGGGATAAGGAAGACTGTGTGTGATGATGAAGTGCACACCGCATGATACTTACGTCTTGATCACTCATCATTTCCTTAGTAGAGACAGTGGTCTCGATCCTTCTGATGGAGCCCTGGTGGATGTCCACGTCAAAGGCGAGGCACTGGAAGCGTCGCAGCAGCAGAACCACCGGAATGGGGAGGATGCCTGCCAGGATCATTGCGATGGCGATGCCAAGCACCCAGGGGGGGTACTGCGTCTTTATCACTTTGCCCTGGAAGTAACAGATAGGCAGATATATCAAATGTGATGTGAAAATATTTATTATAACTGGTGTTTTGTAAAGAAAAAAGACTCCAAAGCCTGGAACGTAAATGCAAAGTGTACATAATTATAAACGATGGCTTATCGATCAAATGTTCTAGAGCTACTATATAATGAATTCATCTATTTTAACTTAAGTAGGTACATGTTTGTATTTTTTTTATTGATATTTTAATTATAAGTGTTTGGCAACTGTTATAATTTTGATATTTTTAAATGTTTTTTTTTCCTTCTTTGTATTGCAATCTGTCCTTTAGACATTCAGCAATAGGTTGGGTTTTTTTTTTAAATATGAATGGAAAAATTACCTGTAACTTTGGTGTTATCAATAAAAGATTTGTACCTATCTGATTGACTTGTAATGACTACCAATTAATTGATTATGATTATACTTAGCCAAGCTAATATAGTAAGTTATTAGCTAAAAGATGGTTCTATGAAATCATACTTGTCAGTCATTGCCTGTGAGTCAATGTCTGAATTTACAAGGAAACTAATATTTGGTTTTTCCATGATGGCAACATGAATGGTCCGTGGAAATTACTTGTGAAGTACACAAAGTACAGGTCATAACTACGATCTTAAAGCAGATATGAATCTTAAAGCAATGAGCCAACAGGGCTGTCTGGACATATACTGTGGTTTTATATTGACAATATTTTTTATATTGACATGTTTGGATATTGACATACCTTATTTTGACATGTAATCAGTGTTTTAAAACCCATTTAATGACATCTTTAAAATTTTGAAGTGACTTGTAACATTGGTGTTATCAATAAAGTATTTGTATTTGTATTTGTTTGCTTTGTGTGCCTTCGACTATAATTCACAATAAATTTGATGTAAATTCGAAAAACCGAAGCGTATCTACCAATTACAATATTATACACCAAATATCTATTATATTGTTTTGTTATGTTAATTATCTCTTATTTTTTTATGTTTAACATTTGTATGTTGTGATTTGTTTTGGTGTTGTATAATAAAGTTATATTGTATTTATTCTATTCTGCAATAAAGTTTAGATATACATGACTCAATTTTGAATTGCCAAAGAGTTAACAGAAAAAATGCTCTATTTGTTTATCTCTATAGCCGTTCTATCTCTACACAACGCTACTTTAGAATGTTTAGCCAACAACGAAATTGGTAAACTGACCGAGGGATGGTTAGGGTTCAGTAGACATATACGTTAACAACGATAACAAATTACATTATTTATTTATAACGTATTACTTGCACTTTGAAACCTAACTGCGATAACCTTTCATCTTCGATGTAATTCAACTGAAGTAACACTTATGTAGGTAATAAGTAAGTATATATATATAATCCTAATAAGTCAATGCAGATCTATAAATCAGATTTGAATAAAAAAACATCGGAGACTCCCCCACAGTGTTTACTTGGTGGTAGATCTCCTTAGCAGGAGGTAGTTCAGGTAGGTACCACCGCAGTACCAGATATTCTGCCACCAAGCAGTAGTGTGTAAACATTACTGTGTTCTGGTTTGAAGGGTACCTACTGCAGCTAGCGAAATCACTGGGCTGTTGAGACTAACCATCGAAAGTCTCAAATTAATAAACGCCAAAGCAGCGATGCCTCGGACTTCGATTAGTTATTCAAACTTCTGTACATTGCTGCAATGATCCTCGACATGCATTATCTCTTACCATAAGGAAAGCGTCTCGTTGGTCTTATTACTTTTACATAAAAAAAATATTGTGGGCTTGTCAATAGAGTTTAAATTAGCTTTGAATTAACACAAACACGCACGCCACCGCGCGATGGCTGCAAGAAATTTTCCGCGTCGTCTACTGCACGGGACCCTAAACGGCTATCTGTTTATAAGTCATTTTCCTTATACCAAACATGAGTCAAACAGACTTCGCTTGTTTACCGACAGTGAAACACGTAGCTACAAAAACATTCACTACAATTTATACTCGCTTCTTACATGTTCATAGGAAAATAAAAACAACACTGTTTAATCTCGCGATAAAAAATGTTGCGAGATTCTTTATCACGAAGAGTCCTTTTCTCCTTCTACTTTCTTCTCATTCACGAAGTCTTACTGACATCGGGAAAAGTTAAGTATGTGCTGACGTCGAAAGGGCCGATAGTTGGCCAGGAAGTGGAGACGAACGCTCATCAAACACATACGACTTTCTTTGGAGTACCATACGCGCAAGTTGACGAGAATAATCCTTTTGGGGTGAGTTTAAATTATTGCCTCTAATATTTGTACAATTTGATAATCTAATCTGACCAGCTGTTTGACTTCTATGGTATTCTAATCTGATCAGGTGTTTGACCACAGTTCTCTAAATATACTGTTTAGCAATTCAATCACTTTGAAGACGCATTCTACGACGCATCTGAATCTTCCTATGTACATGCCCAAAATCTGCGATTGCTATCTGCGCCTTCATGGAGGACAACTCTTCGTCTGGCTGTATTTTCGTGGACGAGAATTCTTCGTCTGCCATTTTATAATAAACGGCAAGAAACCAAGGTTTATAGCCAAAGTTTATGATATACATACATATTATGTACCCTTCTCTTGGCTCTTTTACTAATTTTTATATTATTAATCATTTACAATCCACAAACACCGTCCCTGCCCTTTGTCAACTTAATAACTATATTTTTTTAAACAGCAAGAGGGAAGTAAGGTCAAGGTAAAGTAAGGCTAAGGTCAAAAACCAGTTTGTATGTATACTTGTGGATCTTTTTTTAGGGTGTATTTTTCTCGCCGTGTTTTAAACTTCTCTTCATGTCTATGTTGATTGCAGAAAACCTTACCGTATCCAACGTTTACTACACCGTTCAACGCGTCTGATCCCAACATTATGTGCCCTCAAGTAATACTCAGAGAAGGCGGTATCATCCAATGTCTACGATTGAACATCTACGCACCACCAACACCTATCAATAACGCGGTACCTCTCTCTGTCTTCGTGTGGTTTCACGGAGGAGGTCTCGCTTTCGGCTCTGCAGGAGAATACAACGCAACGCATCTCGTACAAGAAAACGTCATTGTCATCACTGCTAACTACAGACTTGGACCATACGGGTTCCTTTGCACTTCTGATATCAAGAACCAAGGTTTGGAGGACATGAAAACGGCACTTAAATGGATTAAAAAAGAGATATCAGCGTTTGGAGGAGACTCTAGAAGAGTGACGATAGCTGGAGAAAGTTGGGGTGGCTCTGCCGTTGATTACTTACTATATGACGATGATGCTTATTTTAACAAAGCAATCATACAAAGTGGTCCTAGATTCTCATACGCCGTTAGTTCAAGAAGAGACACTGTAATACTTATAAAACTAGCCGAACGTTTGGGGCACACTACATCTAATTACAAAGATGCTCTAAAGTTTTTGAGTACAGCAAATCCTATAGAAGTCATGCGAGCATACAATAGTTTTGATTATGTTTTCGGAATATGCGAGGAGAAAGGTGATTTCAAATTAAAATTAAATGCAAAATACGCCGAGAGAATTAAAAACACTCCAATAATGATTGGTTTTACTAGCAAAGAAACGTTTGAAGATATAGCTTCCAAACCAGATTCATATTACGCGACTGTGGAAGATGATTTCTTTAATTCTCTAGGCAAAGTGTTCGACTTGAGGAACGAAACGCTCAGAAACGTCGCAAATAAAGTTTGGAAATTCTATTTAGGAGACAAACCTATATCTAAAGATGCAATGTTGGAAATAATTGATCTATCGTCTGATTTCCAAGAGAACTATGGCACAGAAAGATCTGTAACCAATTTCTTGAAGATGGGAAATCCTAAGGTGTATAAATACGTATATTCATACATCGGAGAGAGTCCGTACAAGAATGTGACTGGAGTAGGAGCGTATCACACGCAAGAGCTTCCGTTGCTCTTTGAATGGTGGACTCAGCTGAAGACAGAAGAAGAGTTCAAAATGAGACAATGGTTGGTGAAGTTGTGGATGAACTTTGTGAAATACGGGTGAGTGAATTAAAACTTTGATTGTTAAATTAGAAGCTAGGAAGTTATCATAATTGATATATCTAGCTAACATGGCTTAACCGTTCCTGTTATAAGACAGTCAACTAGGATTGACGATTTAATTATTTTAATTTGTCACAGCCACGTCTGCGCTCTGCGATAAATACCAAACACGCAACTCAACGTCAGTGATAATCTTCAATCATCTAGTGAAGCGTTACTTCTAAAATTTGTATACGTTTTACTGTAGTTTCTGAAACGTGTTGGACTGTAGGTATATACATGCTTATGAACACCTGTATCATTTTTAGATATGGTAGATCAGTGGATAGTGCGATTGGATCTCTCGTCAAACCGCTATTGAACTTAAACTGCCAGTGAAGGAAAATATAGTGAGGAAACCATAGTGTCTGGTAGAGTACTTTTTAGTACTGGGCTGGCTACTTCAACCACAACTTCATCAACAACAGATGAGCTGTGGTCAAGCCTGTCAAACATAAAAAAGCTCTTCATTAGGCGTTTACAAATACAAATAAATACAAATATTTTATTGATAACACCAATGTTACAAGATAAATTTTAGTAAAATCATTTCGAATATGTGTATTATTAAAAAAAAGTTATAAAACACTGATTACAGTCATGTCAATGAATAAAAACAAAATTTCAAATAAAGTTCATAATATGTCGATATAAAAACATGTCAATGTAAAAATATTGTCAAATGTAATAAAAAGACAAAAAACTTCGTAATTACTTACTAGTAATTTTAGTCGGTGGCGTCAGTAAGAGGGCTAACTTTATGTTATTTCCAGGGACCCAACTCCGAATCATGGTGATTACGGATGGCTGCCAACGAACCTGACCACGCGTTCATATCTCAACATCGACGTGAAATCAGAGATGAAGAACAATGTCTACCAACAAAGGATGGCCTTCTGGGAGCAACTCTGGACCGATTACGGACAGTATAGGACATAATCAGTGTCTTTAAGTCGTGAATAAATCGGTTACGCCTACGCAATCATGTTTTATCATAGAATATAATACAACTTTATTGTATACTAACAATCGACATCTTCATACAAACGTCCGTTTCGGTTCGTTCCGGTTTTAAGGATACTGGAGTTAATGAAATTATTGGGCTGTTGATACTGACCATCGAAAGTCCCTAAAGTAATGAGCGCCAAAGCAGCGATGCGCCGGACTTTGTTCTGTTACTCAAAGTTCTGTGCATTGCTGCAATGGTCATGGATAGGCGTTATCTCTTACCATCAGGAGAGCGTCTCGTTAGTCTCATTACTTTTACATAAAAATATATTTCTATTCTCATGTCACACGTCTCACGTTTAGCGAAGTAAGCCTACTAGATTATTGCATAAAATAAATAAATTACAAACCGAAACTGCTTTTCTATTTGAAGTCGCAAAGCTTCTACAGAATATATCGAAATAAGACTTGGACTAATGGAATTCCCCAAGTGACGAAAATAAGGAAAATTAATTGTTTCGTTCTACTTAGACACGTTTCTTAAAAATGTTTATAGATTTCTATGAAGATAGTAATATGTCGTGCGCTCATGTTTTGCTAATTAATGCGTACGTTATTTTTTTTTAATTATGGTAGCTGTTAGCGCGGTCTGTTCACACGCCGACGGGCGTGGGTTCAAACCCCAACAATGAGCTCAAGCTACCGGAGAAGGAAAACATCGTGAGGAAACCAAAGCATGGTAGTAGGGTACTTTCTAGTACTCGGCTACTACCGCCCGGTAGCTAGCCAGCTATCAAGTTGAAAATCTGCCGCCAAGTACCATCAGCAAGCATCAGCATCAGCATTCAGAAGCCTCATTTATGTGAGCCAATACCATTCCTGATCGAATGCTTAACGCTGGCAGTACCTTGCTAGATACCCACACTGGCAACATTATAGATTTTCCTTAAACATGTTTAGGAGTTTTGGCGGGAACGCGGGAAGAGTCGTGTCGCTCCGTTGTATTTTTTTCCAAAACTAGTGTTTTGTCGAGTGTTTATGCATAAAAATGGTGGTGTTTTATTCATAAAGTGCCGAATTACAAGCGCGAGCGTGGGAAAATGATATAATGTGGTGAAACATGAGTTTTCGTGTTGCTTCCAAAACTCCATCGAAGCTTTATAGTAAAGTCGCCACTACTTTACTAAAGCATGACTGACACGAACTGGACTTGACTAAGACGACTTTGACGATAACCATAGCTAAGATACAGCAGAAATAACACTTAAGACAATGCAGTATGGCTTTATAGCTTTAGCCTGCCCGAAGGGGCAAATTATTTAAAAAAAAAATTTAAACATGTTTACCTATTGTAGCAGCATGAGTCAAATAAGATACAGATACTATTTGTACCGGTCAACTAACCAGTCTCCTCCGTACGGCGATCCTAACTAGTCTTCATCAAACAAAAAGTTCGTAAAAACGAAGTTTATAATTTGTGATAAGAAAAGTGTTTTTGCTAAAAAAATGTTGAAAATACTTATATTTCTACCTCTCGTGGCCCAAGTTTGGTCATCACCAGCAGTGACCAATGACTACTACGTTAATACAGGAAAAGGAATAATTCGTGGTCAGAATGCCAATGATGGGAACTACAAAACGTTTTTAGGAGTACCATACGCGCAAGTTAATGAAAATAACCCGTTTGAGGCAAGTACTATTTCTGATTTTCGGCTGTTAGTACCAAAGTTATGTAGTAAAAGTTTTTGTTTTATTTGTTAAAATTTGCTAGGATGTTATTGTTTAACTTGTAAGCGTACTTTTTGATTGATACTTTAGAGTGATTAAGTACGACATCAAAGAATTTCTTTTCATTTCAATAAAATAATTGTTTTCTTATCTGAGCCACAATTATAATGAATTAGCAGATTAAATTTTGTCCCCTTTACATTTCAGTAACTAAATAATTTAATTAATCGATTACTTAAAATGAGTATTGCTTCGGTGTATGTAGGGTCAAGTTGTGTAACTTTGAAACTTTTCTCTGATTTTTACTTATATATAATAATAAGATTCATCAAACATAATTATAAGCTACTAAGAATACCAAGTCTTACATAGCCAGTATTATTCGGTTACCTCATAGATCAGAGAAACAAACAAGGTATCTTTAACAAAGGAAAGGTAGCCTACACTTTTTTACTATTGTTGTTGTCAACAACTACGCTTGTGCGTAGTTTTCGACCACAGCTTACTTAATGTTAAGTGATGGTGTGGTTGAATATGGTAAAACACACCTATTGTGGAATGGAATACACCGTCGCTGTTTGGAGACAGATTTTTAACTTGACTACTCTAATTTTCAGAAAACGCTAGAATACCCTAACTTCGCAACTCCGTTTAATGCTTCCGACCCCTCTATCAGATGTCCTCAAGTAATAATAAATCGAGGTGGCGTCCTACAATGTCTACGCCTCAACATCTACGTGCCTACCCATCTTAGATGCAACAGCAGTCTACCAGTATACGTATGGTTTCACGGAGGGGGCTTAGCTTTTGGCTCAGCCGGAGAATACAACGCAACTCATCTAGTCCAAGAAGGCGTTATAGTCGTCACTGCTAACTACAGGCTTGGACCTTACGGGTTCCTTTGCACATCCGATGTTAAGAACCAAGGCTTAGAAGATATGAAGACTGCGCTTAGATGGATCAAGAAAGAGATAAAAGCATTCGGAGGTGATGCTAGTAAAGTGACTATAGGCGGTGAAAGTTGGGGCGCATCAGCTGTAGATTATTTGTTATACGAAGAAGCAGATTTTAATCAAGCTATCATAGAAAGTGGTTCTAGATTCTCTTTTGGTGTCAGCACCAGAGAGGATAATGAAGCACCCATAAAACTAGCATTCCGTTTAGGATTTAATACTACTGAATTCAAGGATGCTGTTAATTTTTTAAGCTCAGCGGATCCTGTAAAAGTTATGCAAGCATCAAGAGATTTGGGTCTTACATTTGGAGTTTGCGAAAAGCCTGGAGATTTTCTTACGAAGAATAATTCGGGCAAGATAAAAACCGCACCCATCGTGATTGGGTATAATAGCAAAGAAGCTTTTGCTGATTTCGCTACGCAACCTGATGCATTTTACGCAAAAATTGACGAAGAGCTTGTTAATAACCTATTTAAAACGTTTGACTTACCGAATGATAAGCTACGAAACCTGACTGATACCATTTGGAAGTTCTACTTGGGGAATAAGACAATATCTCGGGAGTCGATGCTGGAAATAATCGACCTGTCTTCCGATTTTAGAGTGAATTATGGCGCGGAAAGATCTGTTACCAACTACTTGAAGGCTGGGAATCCTAAAGTATTCAAGTACGTGTTTTCGTATACGGAGGGAAGCCCGTACAAGAACATGACCGGAGTAGGTGCATACCACACAGAAGAGCTACCTTATATCTTTGAATGGGGAACTCCATTGGAATCCGAGGGGCAGTTTAAGATTAGGAAAAGGATCATTAAACTGTGGACGAACTTTATCAAAACAGGGTAAGTACCTGAAAGGCAACATTTGTTTATTTGTAGTAATTTAAGCTTGATCGCATTTAATCAAGTGTTAAGCTATGATCAGATCTATAATTTAGCTTGTCTAACTAGCTTACATCTAGGCTCCGGCTATGATTGCCACATTTTTCATTGTTCATGTAGCAATTGAATCGCCAGGCACAAAAAGTTTAGCGCCTTTGTAAAATTTTACAGCAATCAACAGACGTAACTGAGACACAGAAATAATACAAGCACAGTGTCATGGTTGCCACGCTACAGGCCGTGTTTATTATTAATCACGGAAAAAAATTAAAGAAATATGTAAATTTATATCTCAATAGTGACGAACGCACAATCTTTAAATCAATTTATACCGAAGAAGTTTGATGGCAAACTATTTATTTTCAGTAACCCGACACCATCGCAAGGGGTACACGGGTGGCAGCCTTCTGACCTGACCTCGCGCCCGTATCTCAACATCGACGCTGGTTCAAAGGCCGGAATGAAACGTGACGTCTATCATGCGAGGATGACCTTCTGGGATACGATTTGGACAGAGTATGGACAGTATCAAAAGTAAAACCCTGAACATTACTGGTTCCATAACCCGTGGTCTGATCAATCACAATGTGTCACGAGTTTTTAAATACCTGAAGTAACTTTTATGTAGCATTAATGTTCAAGTAATTTAATAAAAAGGTATAGTACTAAAGTTTGCTAATAGATGGCGCTAGTAAACGAGCCGAGATTCCTACATTGCTCAAGTGTTTGTCGCATCAAGATTAAAGAGCTTTTGGACTTTCGTTTGTTAAAATACGAACCTAATATTATCTATTACACTGTATTAATAAAGGTGTGTTTTAATTTTTTTTTTTTTTTTTTATGGTTCGAATATTTATTTATATTTAGTTATTTTATCATACTATAATTATTTTAATTATATTTACATTAATACATACATGTTTAATAATGTCAAAATGATAGTACAGCCAAATCTAACTACTCATAAAGCTCTTCCGCGGACTGGGTTCTACCCGATCGTCCTCAAAACACTGGCTGCGTTTCCGCGCTGGATGGCCAGTGATATTTGCTGAGTCAAGAACCCTCGACCGAGGATCATTACATGACTGTACATTTAAAAAATTTATTATGGTTCATTTCGTGATGAAGTTTCAAGCTAGAGTACATAATCTTGCTTTGTCGACTGTTGAGAATTCAGCCGAGGCGAAGCTAAGTCGTGAGAGACGATGTAAAATGCCTCTCAACTGAACCTCCTTTTTCTTCCCACACTTTTTACATTTGTTAATGTTATGTATTTCTATATAATCAAGTTCTTTCAATATAATTAATATTTATTTATTGGATCAATTTACAAAAATCACGAATAGTTGTACAATACAATACATACACTGACGTACAAGATACATAGAAAGCATTCCGGCAAGACGTGCACAATTTTATGTATAAGTTCATATTGCATCGAAAACAGTACAAAATTTATAAATAACTATCTAATTAAACATAATGCCTTCAACCTACCATCTTTGGATTAATCTCAGACTTCAATAAATCACAAGTATAAAATGGATATTAATTAGTCTTGTTGATTTTGATTTTGTACAAGTAAATTCTAATTATCATATTACCTTACGAGTAAATACAACTTATTACAGCAATTAATCTGATATTACAGGAACGCGTTCCATTTAAATTTATAAATTTTATAAAAAAACTGTTAACCTATATATTACATATGTATTGTAAAACCACTGGTCTCCACACTAGGATTCCCTGTTTTGCGGAGACCAGTTACACATAATAAAGATGGAATGCAGGTAAAAAGGTACCAGGATAATCGGACGCCTCACAGTTTAAATAAAAGACAAAAAAAAAAAAAGAATATCTACTTAGATACTAAATAATTTTAAAGAAATACAGAGCAACATATATAATATAAATATCATAGTGTCTTGTATACATAGGTAGATATTTTGCAGTTTATAACCCGGAAAGTGTTTTAATTGGTTCATAGCCGAAACAAACCTCGGGGATCTGAGCGAGACAACTAGCTTGTTCATGGTCCTTGGACGGATTATCGGTAGTTCGGCCGTCACGAATAGCAGCTTTGCGCCGCTCAAATAATAATAATATCCACAATTACATATTTATTCCTCAAATACTGCATGACTGCTTCAACGAAAGAAATTGCTAATTATTGTTTATTACGATATTTACGTGATATTTTAGTTGTTTAACCCCCTTCCCTGTGCATTCTCCATTTGAATAGTGGTATATAAAACACAAGAAACCGCCATGGTACTTTTGTCCTAATAATAAAAAGAGCAGGTAAATTTCCGAGTAGACTTACTTCATCAGCGTTCCAAGCACCGTAAGTAGGTGGATTGATGAGCATAAACACCAGGGATGAAAGCAAGATGCAGGTCACGATGAAGGGTCCCACGTAGCGCCAGGTCACTTGCCAATATAAGCCGGGACGGTAGCCGGTCATCTCGTAGATATCGTTGGTGAATCTGGGGAAACGTTATCATATTTATCGCCTCGTCAGGAAGCCTACTCTTTGAATACTTCCGAAATAACATGTAAATTAAGAAATTGTGTTAAAATTTTGCCGATTTACGTAGTTTAAGTGTCTACTGAGTCAGTCAGTCAGCTGAGATTATTAAAATCTCAGCTGCTGGAATATAAACTGTTTTAATGGTTGATAGGCTAGGTGTTTGATCACAACTCACCTGATGTTAAAAGGGGACGGTGTGGTCGAAGTTGGTAAAGCACACCTAGCCTGGGATGGAACTGACTCTCAAATGAGGCTGCCGGAGCACACCGTTAAAGGCAGATTTTCAACTTGAGAGTGGTAGCTAACCACGCATTGGTTTCCTCACGATGTTTTCCTTCACCGGCAGCTCAAGTTATCATCGCCACAAAAGGCAGTCTTTATAACTCTTCCTTGGCGGACGTACCTAGTATAATTACCTTTCGTGTCCATAGATGTATATGACGGAGACCATCTCTAGTAGTGCCACGACGACCAGGCCAATGGTTCCAGCGAACGAGTCGAACATCTTCAGCCAGTACTCGCCCGCGCCCGTCGTGAAGATCAAACCCACGAAGAAACAGAACGTGCATACCACACCTGACGGCAACCAAGTTAAACCAACCATGAGTTAATTTCAAGCAGCGTTGGCTAAATCAAATCTCTCTGAAGTGAGGCTGCCGGAACACACCATAAGATGCTTGGTGGCAGAGTCAGCTTGAGGATGGTAGCTAGCCAGTTGAGTACTCGAAAGTAGAGCTGAAACCGATAGATGTTTTGCCGGATACCAAATATAGATTCGATAGATTCCATCTCGGTTTCACTACCGTACCGGCCGCCATAGTCATACCGCTTAGTATGACCAGCATTATGAGGTGAGCCCCTATTTTGTAACTTTTGTCTGTCTCTGTTTGTTTGTTTTTGTGCTTGTTACAGAATTAAACGTTTTTCTTACTTTCTTTCATTCTCTACACGATATTTTCCTTTACCGGTAGCTCAAGCTCATTGTTAGGGTTCGTACCCAGGTTCTTTGGAATTCCACAAAAAAAATACCAAAAAGTTTGAAGGAGATTAAAATCGACCTGCGTATTAATCTACAACTGAACTAAGCTAGTATGAAAATGACCACTGACCAGTAATGACCGGCTTGCTGAGCCTCTTGAAGAAGTCTATATCAAAGATGGTGCACAGCATGCCCTCCATGATGCCGATCTGGCTGCCCAGCCCCAAGGACAGGAGCATCAGGAAAAAGATTATGGACCAGAACGGCGCTGGCGTCAGTTTCAAGATAGCCTGCGTGAAGACTATGAAAGCCAGGCCGGTTCCCTCTGCTGCCTAGAAAAATAAATTTGCTCGTTAATCCCACTAATATTATAAACTAGATGCGCCCCGCGGTGTTATCCGCTACATGTTTTCGGGATAAAAAGTAGCCTATGTGTTAATACAGGGTCTCGGCTACCTCCATGCCAAATTTCATCCAAATCCGTTCAGTAGTTTTTGCGTGAAAGAGTTGTAAAGGGTGTAAAGTAGTTGGTGTTCACCAAAAACATTGTGGGTTTTCCAAATTATGTTTAGCGGCTCTTTGTAGTCATGATAGCTCAGTGGTTAGCGCGGTAGGTTCGCATGCCGAAGGACTTGAGCTGCCGGTGAAGGAAAACAACGTGAGGGAATCATAGCATGGTGACAGGGTACTTTCTAGTACTCGGCTGGCTCTTCAGAGCCAGTTCCATTGCAGGTTAGGTGTGATTCACCATCTTTGTCTACACCTACACTTAACATCAGGTGAGCTATGGTCAAAGACCTAGCCTGTTAACCATTAAAAAACAAATCTTGGCTCATTTTATCAGTAGCATGTCACCAAAGCATCTAGATTGTAAATAATTGTGAACAATAAGCTTCATATGCTGGGGAAGACATTGTAAGATAATGCAATGGAAGTTGCTTGAACTGATTTGTATAATAAATATACATTGTATTCAAATATCTAAGGAAGGCGGTTTTGAATATACTTTTCTCATTTCATTAGTTTCACTTCGGCCAGCGCTATAGTTGATTGTAAATAATTGCGTAGTTATTTGTCAGTGTCATGGTTATTATGGAGGTTATTAGCTTTGGGTGTTTTAAGACGAAAGGGGGTTATTTTTAATTGTAATTGTAACATCCAAACATCATCATCATCAGCCTATATTACTCCACTGCCAGACATAGGCCTCTCCCAAGACCGCCAGCTGTCCTACGTATATCGTCACTCCATCGAGTCTCAGGGCGTCCTACGCTACATTTGCCAATTCGCAGTCTCCACTCTAGAACACGTCTCCGATAACCGCTGGGCGGTTATCGGTTCTGCGACAGATATGCCCAGCCCATTGCCACTTCAGCTTACTAATACGCTGAGCTATGTCAATGACTTTAGTTCTCTGGCGAATTACTTCGTTTCGGATACGAACGAGCTAAAAAATTTTATAAATACGATTGTGAGTTTGTTTGTTTGTTTATGCATAAACTACCCAATAGGGCTGTCAAATAAATTGTTTACCTCTTCAAGTTGACGACTCATGCTGCACCCAGTGAGGTTGAGAGCCTTGACCAGGGTATCGTTGAGGTTGGGAAACTCTTCCTTGTAATAATCCTGGGTGGAGTTCAGAGTGAACCCTGCGATGTGATGAGCCGCCAGGACTTTGATCTCCCTGAAAAACATGTAGAAGTCTATCAAAACACATTCGGAAGCAAGGCCGTATACGTTGGTAGGTTTCATTCATTTCTATGGTACTACAAAATTACGTTATTATTTCTGGCATCACCAACTTAGTCGACTTCTAGATGAGAATTTCTCATATTCATACCTCCAGGTACTCTATTAGACTGTCACGTTGTCTTTTAAGTTTCATAGAGTACCTAACGTAGTACTATGGGCAGCATTCGGAAAACTATGTCGAGTCTTCTCGTCATCCATCCCACAAAGTACGCCACTTTACTAAAGCATGACTGGACTTGACTGACACGGACTGTACTAAACCAAGACTGGACTTTGACTATATCTGTGGCTGCGAGGCAGCTTGTTTAGCCTTTGAAGCTTAAAAATGTGAAGCACTTGACATTGGCAAATGCGCAAAATGCGACGCCAAAACAAAAAAAAACCCACGCTAAAATTAAACGTGAGTAATCCCGCATAAGGTTTTTTGGCGGGAACGCGGGAAGAGTCGTGTCGCTCCGTTGTATTTTTTTCCAAAACTAGTGTTTTGTCGAGTGTTTATGCATAAAAATGGTGGTGTTTTATACATAAAGTACCGAATTACAAGCACGAGTGTGGGAAAATGATATAATGTGGTGAAACATGACTTTTCGTGTTGCTTCCAAAACTCCATCGAAGCTTTATAGTAAAGTCGCCACTACTTTACTAAAGTATGACTGTACTTGACTGACACGAACTGGACTTGACTAAAACTGGACTTTGACTAAAACTAGCTACGATGACACTTATTTAACTTTTGAAACTAGAAAATATATAATTACTTGACACTGGCATATGCTAAAACGCGACGCTAAAACCAAAGAAAAAAAAAACCCGCATAAATAAAACGAAAATAATTACTTTCCTTAATTGAACTCGTTTCGTCAACATAAATTCCGTGATTTATAAAAATATAATATACGTATAGGTGCACAGATAAATATAAAGTCAAGTTCATAATAATGAACCTTTGACACGCAAATACGTAACAATCAACAATAAGTTTGCAGAACGAAATAAGCGTTGATAATGCATAATGTTCTTTGTACATTGTAGTTAACTGTGCACGTTTAAGGCGGCCACGATTAGCGATCTAAGAAATTAAGTGGATTGACTATGGCGCGACGCGACACGATCGCAATCGACCAAATTTGTGTAAGATGTCAATAGTTTTTATCTACATCTACACTAATATAAAGAGGAAAGATTTGATTTTTGTTTGTATTGAAAAGGCACCGAAACTACTGGATCGATTTTAATAATTCTTTCATTATTACAATGCTTCATAATCCGTGATGGGCATAGGCTATATTTTATCTACATTATTATAAACAGGAAAGATTTGATTGTTTGTTTGTTTTCTTGGTATTTGCCAGTGTCAAGTGTTTTAATTATTTCAAGTTTCATTAGTTAAAAAGTAGTCAAAGTACAGTCTTGGTCAAGTCCAGTCCGTGTCTGTCAAATCTAGTCCTGCTTTAGTAAAGTAGTGGCAACTTTACTATAAGCTTCGATGAAGTTTTGGAAGCAACACGAAAAGTGATGCTTCTCCACATTATATCACCATTTCTTTACATACACTACAATACACTAGTTTTGGAAAAAAATACAATGGGGCGACATGACTCTTTCCGCGTTCCCGCCAAAACCCCCCAATAATATTGTCTTAGGGCTGACACTAAATTTTTTTTTTTGACGATTAAATTAGTCGCATAGACTAAAATTGATTTCACAGAAAATTAAAAAAATATTGAAGACCGTTTGATTAATTTTTATGTAACACTCAAAATTTTAACAAACATTGGATGTAATCCCTTTTTTTAATCTCAATTTAACCTTCATTGTAAACATTTATCATTATCAACGCAATGACATCACGTAACAGTACAAACAGTGCTTGTTGTTGGGTTTACGTGACAAGATATGTTAGGAGCTCGTTTTTAACTATCAAAAAATATTTACACGTTCACCTGAACATAATATCACTATCGTAGCTCTAAGCGATATGGCACATCTATTATTCATACAAACGGGATCGGCGTCTACAGACGTTGCGCGTTGAAATCATTTTTTTTTGCTTTTATTGACATTTAATAAATGAAATAATAATTGGTAATTTTAGTTAAAGAGATAAAGAGATGTAATAATAAAGCTGTATTACAATTTGTATAGTACTATAAAATGAACACGCCGTCGAGATCGCTGCCGCGCGGTAGGGTTCCCAGTACGCTGGCGTAGGTAGGTAGCCTTTGACGTAGGTAGGCGCCAGATATAATGATTGACATAATTATTTTATATGTGACATATTATTTCATTGACATTTTCATAGTTTTGACATATGATATGATTTTAATATGTTTAAATATGAAGTATTTGTATTTGCTATAATATTTTATAGTCCATATAGATATGCTCTAACTTTTGGTTCTAACTCCACCCTACCCATGATATCATGACACATAGTTATAAGTATGGTAATTGACCGCGCCGGGCCTACTGACCCAAATCCACTCAATGAATGACTGTGTAAATTCACCAGCTTCTACATCAGATCAATAATTAAAATTAAATGAAACGTAAAGTACCGTATGTAGTCACTCTTTGTGACTAGCATAAGCTGCGGTGGTCTATCCGATAAAATAACCGACTATTAAAAAAGGACAGTCATGATTAGCAATATGTGCCTAATTTTTTTTAATGTAAAATTAATGAGACGAACGATACAGGTGAGCGTATCGTTCGTCTCATTAAAGTAAAAAATTGATGGTAAGAGATAATGCATGCCCATGACCATTGCATCAATAAACAGATCTTTGAGTAGCAAAACAAAGTCTAGGGCATCGCTGCTTTGGCGCTCATTACTTTGATACGTTGTGTAGCGATGATAGCTCAGTGGTTAGCGCGGTAGGTTCGCATGCCGAAGGGCGTGGGTTCAAACCCCAACAATGAGCTTGAGCTGCCGGTGAAGGAAAACATCGTGAGGAAACCATAGCATGATGGTAGGGTACTTTCTAGTACTCGGCTGGCTAGCTACCACCCTCAAGTTGAAAATCTGCCGCCAAGCATCTAACGGTGTGTTCCGGCAGCCTCACTTGAGAGCCAGTTCCATTCCAGGTTAGGTGTGCTTTACCATCTTCGACCACACCTTCACTTAACATCAGGTGAGCTGTGGTCAAACAACTAGCCTGTCAACCATTAAAAAAAAAAAACTTTCGATGGTTAGTCTCAACAGCCCAGTAATTTCGCTAGCTGCAGTACCCTTCAAACTGGAACACAGTAATGTTTACATACTACTGCTTGGCGCAGAATATCTGGTACTGCGGTAGTACCTACCTAGTAGTACCTTCAGTAAAAATAAACGACCAATATGAACCTTCGCCCTTGGAAACACAAAACTTAGAAGAGCTTGCCAAGTGCTTAGTAAAATTGCTACCTTTAGCGGAATCACAAAATAAATTAATACTTGTGGTGAAATGGGGCAACGTTGAGAGCAACGTTCTTGCCGCCAAATTAAAAAGTGTCTGCGGACAGCGGGCTGGTATCGCGCCAAGTTTTTGCAGAGGCTCTGATAAAATTAATGATGTTTTTTTGCGGTTTTAGATTATTTGAACATTGACGTCAGTTCTAGACCCGACGGGATGACCCTTATCCCTTGGAAGATGGGACGGCCTCTTGTGCGGGACGCCACTTGTGTCGACACCTTGGCGCCGTCTCATCTTCCTGTGGCTTCGGGACAAGCTGGTGCTGCCGCATCTAAAGCTGAATACCTTAAACGGCACAAATATAGTTATTTAGATAGAATGTGTCTTTTTGTGCCGTTTGGGGTTGAAACTTTAGGTCCGTGGGGGCCGGCTGCTCTCGAACTGTATCGGGACCTGGCCAAACGTTTAGAGGAGGCTTCAGGTGACCAGAAGCTGGTATCTACTTCGGTCAAAAGCTTTGCCATCCAGCGTGACAATGCTGCCAGCATTTTGGCCACATATCCCTCCTCTGACGGACTTTTAGATTAAAGTTTTTTGTATAAATTTTACAAATAGTATTAATTTAAGTTTTTATTTTGTTTAATAATTAATGAAACTCCTAAGGTCTTTCAAATTCAACTAACACATACCGTCGGTCACTAGAAACCATCGGGACAAACATAAGTAACCTATTTTGTTAATTGACTTATTTCATTATTTTTTTAAATCTGTTTGAAATCACGCTATATTTTATTAATGATGACATAACATTAAATTTATTAATTGCTAGCGGACGCCTCACGGTTCCCTTGGGAATACAGGGATAAAAGTAGCCTAGGTCACCTGGAGATAGTGTAGCTTCCCAACGGTGAAAGAATTTTTAAAATCGGTCCAGTAGTTTCGGAGCCTATTCAATACAAACAAACAATCAAATCTTTCCTCTTTATAATGGTATAGATAGATAGATAGATGTATTAAAGTAGGTAAAGAAAATGAAATAAAGAGTTGACGTACTTGGTAATACAGGATTCGACCATGGTGAACGCCTTGAATCCCAATATGCTGAAGATGACCACGGACGCATAGATGGCTGTCAGTGCGTTACACACGGACACAAGGAGCACGTCTCGAACGCAGTTGTTATTGGGCGGGTTGTAAGAGCCGAAGGCGATGAGAGAGCCGAACGCCAACCCGAATGAATAGAACACTTGAGTGGCTGCGTCGAGCCACACAGTTGGATCCAACAGTTTTTCCAGCTGGAATTAAAAAAGATGATAACGGAAAGTGTTCTTCTTATCTAAGGTTTCTTCTTATCGGCAAAATCTGAATCGGCCTCAGTAGATGCTTGTTACTGGCTGTTTAACAACAATGACTAATAATGAAATTAATAGATTTTTGTATGGTCGATAAGCTAGGTATTTGACCACAGCTCACATGATGCTAACCGACGGTGTGGTCAAAGATGGTTAAGCAGTTCAATACCAGATTGAACTGGCTCTCAAGTGAGGCTGCCGGAACACACCGTTAGATTTTTGGCGGCAGATTTCCAACTTGAGGGTGATAGCTAGCAAGAATACTAGAAAGTACCCTACCACCACGCTATGGTTTCCTGAAGATGTTTTTCTTCGCCGGCATCTCAAGCTCATTGTTGGGGTTTAGAATTGTCGAGTTATAAAAACTGATTTGGAAGTAGAGATATTATCTGCTTTCATCTAAACATTTTCAGTAGTAAGTTCGATTAATATCATGCAAAAACATATCTAATTAACGAGAGCCCAGTTTTAGACTTTTACACATACACCATACTAGCTGCGCCCCGCGGTGTTACGCGCTACATTTTTTTAAAATAGTTATTAAATATTATTACAATCGTTCTCATAAGTACATGTTTTCGGGATAAAAAGTAGCCTATGTTATAATCCAGGGTCTCAGCTACCTCCACACCAAATTTCATCCAGATCCATTCAGTAGTTTTTGTGTGAAAGAGTAACAAACATCCATCCATCCATTTATCCAAACTTTTACATTTATAATATTAGTAGGATATGTTGTTGCCTTTCTTAAGCTTACAAGTCAAGTAAATAACATTTGAAATACACAATAGGTATTCATTTTTAGAATAGATATAAAATTTACTTTAGGTTTGTACATGTGCCAGATGCCATCACCAGATCCTGGCAGCGTGACTCCTCTGATGAAAAAGATGGTGAGCACGACATACGGGAACAGAGACGTGAAGTATACCACCTGTTGGAAGATTTTATTCTGGTTGGAAGATTACGTCTTAATTAAATTAACGTGAAAAGCTGGGAATGATGACAATCTTTCAAGTCAGTCTGTCTTCGCAAATTTTCTACGGTCTATTTAGCACTAAAATGTACATTGCTGAGTCCCGGTTTGAAGGGTCAACCAATTGTGATTTACCGCAAATAAAGACCAAAATAAATGTCAGTAGCTGTGATTTCACTGTAAAATTATGCTCCATTTGTCCATAAATGGCAAAAATTTATTTGTATGGAAATCGAACCACCTTAACCATAAAGATGTCTCCAGCATCACGTCTACTCAAATGTTTTTCAACAGAGTTTCCAGTCTCTTATAAAAAACGCCATAAATGATAGATATAGACTCTCTTCTAAAAAGCAAAAGGTTGCATATTTCTAAAAAGCATATTTTTTATTTATTTATGGAAACAAACAACCTTCTGCTTTAGTCTTTTACTTGTCACCACCCACCCACCCAGGTCTTTTCCTATAGTTTGCCTAACAGTGGTTTCCACTCTACCTAACTCTACCCGAGATATATTTCTCCTTCTTACCTTCCCGCTGCTCTGAATCCCTTTCATAACGATGAAGAAGACAATAATCCAAGCTAGCAGCAGATAGCAGACGATCCACCAGCGAGGGACTCCTGGCTCGTCAATGCTGGGCGACGCATCCAGCGCTTCGCGGTACCAGAAGTACACTGTAGCGGAGGCCTTGTTACATTCAGCCTCGGCAGTGCCGTTGTCGGCTGGACAGTGCGCCCAAGGTAACTGGTCTGCCGTGAGCTAGAAGACGAAACGAGTCTTTATTGATGCACCTCCGCACCGCACTAACGCTCAACGCAATTTTTTTTTGACATTACACACAGCGCCATCTGACCCCACACTAAGCAAAGCTTTGTACTATGGCAGTCAGATAACTGATAGATGTTTATGTATTGTTTTTTTTGTATAATACATACACAACTCCCAGACACAGAACAAACATTTGTTTATACCACAAAATGTTTATCCTGGATGGGAATCAAACCCACACCCTTCAGCTCTTCGACGAGACATAACCAACAGGGCTGTCAAAAAAACATATAGTAGTAAGCTTATTATTATAGATAGAATAAAATAATACATCTGATTTATATAAAGTTTTTTTACGTCTACTCGCTTTGTCTCGGTATACTCACCCTGATGCTGTTAAATAGGTAGAAGAAGACCCAGGTTATGATGACGTTGTAGTACAAAGCCACGAACAGTGTGACTACGCAGCTAGAGATGCCGATGCCCCCCAGCCAGGGGTGAATGGTGTTCCATACGCCGAGGGAGCCAAGTCTCATCTTCTGCCCGATGGCCATCTCGATCAGGAACAGGGGGACGCCTTCCAGCACCAGCATTATGAGGAATGGAATCAGGAATGCCCCTGGACATACGTTTTAAACTCGTTAAATACGTTGGTACCAGTACATATAGCGTACATATAAAAAGCCAAAAATTGACATGTAAATTAATTAATTATTTAGATTTTTTATTTTTAATATTATTTCTTTGACATTGGATTTTGTATTAATTATGAATTGATTATTGTTACTATTGCATGCTGTCTGCACCTGTAACTGTTGTGACATTTATCTATATAATTTCTTTTATCCTCCTTACTTTTAGTCATGCGATAATGTACGTTTTTTTTGTTCATAAAAAAAAAGATGGTACAAGGAGGTTGTTACTGCAGTCAATTATAAACATAATGTTGTCTATTAAAAATTTTCATTTAGTGAAGCTAAAAAGTAAATCAAAGTAAGTGAAAAATCTATCTATAACATCTTCGTGATATATAGACACAAGTGGGAAGAGGCGGGGCGGTGGGGGCAGAGGACGCTTGCCGGCAATCACAACGTGCGTGCCGACCGAGTAATCAGGGTTGGCACGTCGTGCGAATATTAATTAATTATAACAAAATTTAAATAAATTATTATTTCAAATAGGTATGACAATTGTCAAATTTGTTTAAATGTCATTGTTCTTTGTTGGGTAGGTAGGTCTTCATGTTAAAGTTTAATAGATTTGTGACTTTTTTTTAAAAAGGTATTAAAAAGCCACAATTTTTTTCGTGTGTCTTATCGATTTGATGTTAGCGAAGCTACGAACAAAAAAGATCGGTTGAAGATTTGTTCGTAGATGCAATGTCGATATCCCTACGTCTACTTACTCGGTACCATACGTCGTAAGTCCCAAAACTATATTACATTACAATAAATGTCAAAATGCGCATTTACTTAACCTCAACCAATTACCTACAGCACTAATATCAGCTATTTATAAACCGTCGTCTCTATTGCCTAAACAATGAAGTTTATTTTCGGATTCTAGTCTGGGCTGTATTGATTTTTAGGCTCGGTCGTGCTACGGCCTACAGCGTAGCTATTCGTAGACGTGCTACGAGCCAAAGAACAAGAGAAGTAATAGAATAGCGCTCTGCCAGATAATATCGTTCTCATTTTAAATTTCTTACAAAAATGTTTATCCATTAATTAAAATAAAAGATCATCACGTTAGCAGAATTTTAGTAATTACTAACCCCTCCCACCCCTTTTCAGCAAAAGTAAGCAAAGCTTTACTCGTTTTCTTACGTAAACGTTTGTTTTACTAGCGGTCTTATCTTTAAAAGCGATATCTTTCATGCAATCTAAGTATTAAGAGGGTTCAAGAACAAGTAGAAAACGAGGTGTGCCAATCACAAGGAAAATAAACACCATTCAGATTTCCCCCCCACCCCGTCATTAAAAATAAGCAAAACAAAGACCCCTCCACGCCCTTTGGTGCTTACGAAATACTTGAACGGCCCCTTGCTAGCATAGCACTTACTAATATACACGTACGTCGTACGTATACGATAGAAAAATGTAATAAGTAAAAATATTTACTAAATAAAACTCGGTTTAAGTTTTATTTTGTAATTATATACTACGGCACTTTATGAATATCAAAATATTTTTAAGCACAAATACTCGGAAAAACATCCGAACTCTATAGAAATTCGTTAAGCCTAAGCCTAAGCCTTTTAAATAAGTTTATTATTTATTAAAAAAAATGATGTATCGTACATGTATTTTAGTGTTGTCTCCAAAACTCCATCGAAGCATCTAGCAAAGTTACCATCACTTCACTAGACCATAATCATTTGACACTTATTTACTTTGTTTGAGTGTGGCTCAGACTTGTCTCAAATTATTTTTTTATAATAGACACTAGCAAAATCCACAAAGTGCGATGCCAAAAACACCAAAAATTCTTACCTCCGCCATTTTGTTGGCACAGGTAAGGGAATCGCCAGATGTTCCCGAGACCCACAGAGTATCCGATGATGGAAAGGAAAAACTGCAGCTTGCCGGACCAGGCGGCGCGGTCTTCTCCCGCCGGCTCCCGTTGCAGAGACCCCCGGGACCCCTGCATCAGCACCATCGATTTAGAATTAAATATATAGATAAATAGTTTAGTTAGAGTTTCAAACGTTTAGAGGGGGCTTCCGGTGACCATAATGCTGGCATCTACTTTGGTCAAAAGCTTATCATTGCCATCCAGCGTGGCAATGCTGCCAGCATTCTGGCTACATATCCCTTCTCTGGACTTTTAGATTTAGTTTTTTATACAAAAATAGTAGAATTTAAGACATTTTATCTTGTTTAATAAAGTTTTTGACAAGATAAATAACTCTTTATATTTACATAGTGAAGCAATTGGTGGACTTATCATTTAGAGCGATCTCATCCAGGCCACACTAATGAATAATATGACTAATTTATATTATTCGTGATTTTAGTATTATATGATAATTATTGCCCCTTTACGGCTTGCAAATCTTCGAGCATACAGACTATCCATTTGAGCGTTCGTCGGTCTGCTGGCCGCTGCAGTAATGTACTAAATGTATTGTAACATACCTGTAAGACGATGGTGACTCCGTGGGGCCGTTCGCCGGTTTCCGCGCGAGTTGTCAGTGGCGCCAACTCGTGGCCATTTCGCGTCCCTATGGGCTCGGCTTTGGCCGCCATCTTTGATTCCTCTAGAAAAATTAGCTCTAATTTTTCTACTTATTTTATGTTTGCGTTGTGATCTAGTTGTTTTATTGTCGTTTCAATTTGACGATATTCTTTAAATGATAAATATTACCTAAAAATATGTTCATAATACGTACTGTTGGTGTATTTCGTAATCGTATGTGAAATATCGTATGGCGTCTTTTTTCACAAACTCTACGACTTTGAAATATGACGTGGTTCTTTGTAATAGTTTTTGGCGTAACCTAAGAGAATCTCGAAAGACATTTGTTGCCGGCCTGTGCATAGGTACCTAATGCTAGGTGATTGCCAGATGATTACATTAACATGATTAATTTTAGACCTTATTTAATTGTTTAAACTATTTGTGTAGTTTTGATCTGTTCATCTTGAAACGAAGCGAGGATGATTCCTGGAACAAAAAACATTCAGTTTAGTTATATTAAATTACTAGCTGCGCCCCGCGGTGTTACCCGCTACATGTTTTCGGAATAAAAAGTAGCATATGTATCAATCCAGGAACAGCTACCAAATTTCATCCAAATCCGTTGAGTAGTTTTTGCGTGAAAGAGTAACAAACATCCATCCATCCAAACTTTCACATATACAATATTAGTGGGATTATTCAAATCTTCAATCAAGCTGCGCTGTTATTTGCTATCTAAACTGATATTGTGAATGTAAAAGTATTATATCTTGAGATGTTGTATTTTATTCAAAAAAACATAAATCTCATGAATCTTCTCAGTTTCGTTCTTTGAGACAGTCTACCTCCTTTTATCTTTACACACCGAAACACTACTTCTTTTTATACTGCTTTACCGTAAAGGCCATACGGTTATGGAATGCTCCGCCTGTCTCCATCAGACAGTCACAGTCCTTGAATATTTTCAAAGACAGAGTAAAGTCGCTACCGTCGCTTTGCATTAGGCGAGTTGGTGGACAAACGTAGATCTGATAAAAGTAAAAAAAAAAAAAAATGTTGCCATTTTTCTCCTAAACTTCTAGTCCGATTTTTTGGTGCAGTTTTCAGTTATGGGTTCGGGTTTCATTGGTGCATTATCTTAGATAGGTGACAATTACTTTTTAACCGCTGTGGGTTTTTTCAAAATTCTTAATTTTGCTTTTTATTGTTTTAGTTTTGTTTTATCTCTATGTACTCATATATTAAAGCATATATAAATCTGTATTTGTATTTTATTTTATTGAGATTGGTCTGTACCAACTGTAACTGTTTACAGACCTTAGGTATAATACACTATACTATACTAAGTATAGTATAGTATAATACACTATACTATACTAAGTATAGTATAGTGTATTATATAATTAACATATCATGGTGAGTTTTGTTTATTTTACTTAAACTTTTACTTTACGTATAGGTATTTCATTGTATTTAAATAAATAATTATAATTTTTAAATAGCTAGTGTTACAAAGTTACAACATCTCCCGTCTGTTCTTAAGATGTATCGTGTTTTCCATTCTTGGTTGCCTGAAAGAGATCTCTTAGCGATATGGCCACCACTTGTGGCACTAGCTACTTTTTTTCTATTTTTGATGTGCACAGTAAAGAGTTTCTGTCTAACTATAAAATAAACTTGCAATAATTTAGAGGTAGTGCCTCAAGCTTTTAAAAATACAAATATTTTATTGATAACTCCAATGTTACAAGTCACTAAAATATAGGTAAGTATAAATACTTGTGTAATGTGAAGCCCTTTTTCTTTGAGTCCGTTTTACTAAAAAATTAGTTCTGTGCTCGAGTGGCCGTAACATGCTTGCGCTAATAATGAAACCGTTCAGGGGGGTTTTGTTAAGTGCGAGGCGCGAGATACACGTACATATAATGTTAAAGACTTTTTTCTACGAGGACGCGTGTCCCCTGCAAGAGCGAGGCCCCGGACGGTTGTCCTGCTTGCCACCCCCTAAGGCCGCCACTGAACAGACATGTTCGTAGAAGAGAACAGAGCCTCGCAAAATTTACCTTGCCCACAACAAATTAAGGTTTTGCCCCGTCACTGATGCCCAGAGCAACTTTGTTTTGTTACTTAAGGGTTCTGTGTATCTCTGCTATGGTCATGGACATGCCATCTGGAAAGTGATTCGTTCTTTTTTTTTTTTTTTATTGTTGACAGGCTAGGTGTTGACTCACCTGACGTTAAGTGAAGTGTGGTCGAAGATGGTAAAGAACACTTAGCCTAGAATAGAACTGGCTGTCAAGTGAAGCTGCCGGAACACACCGTTAGATGCTTGGCGGCATATTTTCAACTTGAGGGTAGCAAGTCAGACGAGTACTAGAAAGTACTCTACCACCATGCTATGGTTTCCTCACGATGTTTCCCTTCACCAGCTCCAGATCATTGTTGGGGGTTGAACCCACACCCTTCGGCATGCGAACTGACCGTGCTAACCACAGCGCTAAACGTTTACTTATCGCGTTCATCTAATAACATTACATTTAAAAACTACAAGTTAAGGTAACAATGACCACACCGTCACAACATCATCTGAGTTGAGGTCAAAACATCTCGCTTGTAAACAATCGAAAAAAGAAATTGTTCGTAATGATGAGTATAATAGTATATTTTTTGTTTAATACCACCGTTCCGCATAACCCTGTAGAATAATAGCTGATTTTTTCACGATTCCATAGCAGTGACTTTATTAAAATGTTTTGTAATGATACCCTAGAAAGTCTCTGATTTGTAAAGAAGCTTAAAATGGCTTTTCACTCTCCCCACGTGCAAAAGAGATTTTGGGGAGACCAGTTCCAAAGGGGAAACCGGTAGCTATAATAGCCCAACCCTCCCTTGTCGCCCTTGACATGGTTTCGCAGGCTTTGTAGAGTATTTTGGTGCTTCGCCGTTTGGAACAAAAAATCTTGATTGAAAAATTAAATTGCGAATACAAAAGTAAAATTATAAATTTACAATTTAAAACAACTGACTTCGCGGTTTCGGAGCAAACGAAAATATCATCGAAATCAAAATCAAAATGTATTTATTTGCTAAGTACTGGTGTCAAAATGTTGGTAAATAAAACGTCGCTTAAACCATACTTAACCCAGTATTGGGTGTGCAAAAATTAGATAAAATTGTTACTATTATAATGTCAAATGGTATAAAATAATGATGTCAAGTTTATATAATTAAATATGTCATGAGGTCTATTACAAAATGTCAATCAGTGCAATTTATTTAAATGTTAATAGTTACTAGATATTTCTTGCCTTATCATCAATAAATTCTTTTATAGAGTAATATATCTTTTCGATTAAAAACGATTTAAGTTTTCTTTTGAATGTAAATAAAGAGCTGGCTTCCTTTATTGATGATGGCAATTCATTATATAATTCAATGCCCATACAGAAAATACTTTTACTGTGAAGTTGAGTTCTAGACTTTTGACGACCATAGTTTGTACTTGTGCCTACTGCTTTGAAGCGTCTTATACTTGCCGATATCAGACCTTACTAATATCGATGTATACAATTTTTAGATTTTTGTTGATTTATTAAAAACCACTCAATCAATTTAGATAAAATTTATATGGGACCACCTCTGAAGTACCTATTATCTACCAAGCAAAAAAAGAATCATCAAAATCGATTCATTATTGGCGGAATGATCGCGTAACCTACATACAAAAAAAACAGTCAAATTGAGAGAGAACCTCTTTCTTTTTTGAGTCTGTTAAAAAGGTGTTTTAGTAAGAAGTAAGTAGTTTAGAAATCAAAAATGACGCTTATTAAACTTACTAAAACAAAAGCTCATTGTTGGGGTTTAAATTAACGCCTTTCGGCATGTGAACCGACCGTGCTGACCACTGAGCTATCATCGCTACAAAACTTGACGACAATTTTATAAAACCTATCCGAAATGAAACTCACAATCTAACGCTCCACCATTTCAACCCCTCTCCGAGAATAACTTTTAAAATTCCCGACACAAAAATAATGAACAAATTTTCTCGATCAAGTTGCCTTCTAAACGTCCATCCATTTGGCTACACTACTACAGACAGAAAGTCTGTAGTAGCATTGCAATTTGCGGAAGATCTTGCAGCAAGTTTTTGTTACAAAAATGTATGAAAAATCAGCGCCTTGGTTTCGTTTACAGACGTAAACGTAACTAAAACATACGTGAAGTGACATCTTTTAACCGACTCAAAACCGGTAATTAATTTTATCGAAATCGATCGAGCGGTTTTTAAAAAATCAACTCAAATCTATAGTTTAAGATATTTATTTCTCAAGAAGAATACAAATTGTATTCATCGATGATAGTTTTCGTTTAGTCCGAAACCTCGCTGTTTCATTGGAACAGTGCGTTTAGTTGGCCTAAGGGCCATGGAGTCGGTTTTTTTTATCGTAAATTTATGTATTGTTTTAATACGTTCGGCCACCAGCTCGCCTGATGATAAGCGATGATATGGTCGAAGATGCAGCACGCTGACTTAGAAGATACCAATTCACGCTGACTTTAAAAAGATCTAGATTATATCTCTCAGGAAACAAAGAAGCGGGTAGCTTGTTCCATTCCTTGTCATAGATAAATAGACCTCTGTTTACGTGGGAGGAAATAAACTAAAAGAAAATAGCTAACTCCTAATAAATAACTCCTATTTCATCCCCAAACACACGCTCTTTTTTTCTTTTTTAAGCGGTAGCTACAAACATTTTTAAATTAAAGGAAAAAGAAAACAAAAAGGTTGATTAAGTCAAAATGATCGAGTCTTAAGAGAAAGATGCACTTATTAATTTAAAAACCAATTTTTTTTAAAGAAATGAGATGAAAACAAACATAGTCACGTGATTTGTCCATGTGACTGGTATTCGGCGAGGCACTGATAGGTACTGACCTTCCGCATGGCCACAGCGCATCCCTGCAGGCCCGCGCGCGCATAATCGATATTTCCACCTACCCACCTATACTCAACACATGAATTCTATTTACAACATTACCTGTATTTTAATTTTTAACCCTCCTAGAAACATCCACATTAATTGATTCGACAGAGAAGTCAGAATTCAAAAATCTATGTAAAAATTGTATATTCCAACTTGGGTCGTAAAAAAAGTTTAGTCTCTTCAAAATGTATAGGAATGATCACGTAATACTCACAAAAAAAAAAAAATTAGAATAATCGCGAATAGCATTTACATAATCTAATTAATCGAATTTTTGCACGTCGTTTAATATCAAAGTGTGACATAGTATTACTAAAAACTTACGTTCAGTGTTAATGCACTGCAATTAAACTTTTTGGTGACTGTTGACTCAAAATACGATATCACTGGTCAAAAACAAACACTGCATGAAAAAAAATTCAATTTCAGTTTGAATTTAGAACGGGTTCTGGGCGAGCGGACATCCGCGACGGGTGTGTTGTGCTGACTGCAGACTTCACATAAGGCTAGTGTTGCGTCGATGCTATTCACTCACGTTTATCGATATTTATTATTTTAACGATAGATTTTTTTTACATCAAATTTGTAAATTCAATCAAATTTAGTAATAAATGAATACAAGACACGAATTATAGGAATATAAAGTCACATCCAACAGTTTATCACCGTTTGAGGATGACACTTACTTTTCCATTTGCTCTAGAAATCTGGACTTTTGAAATACATATTTTTTTAAATGTAAAAAGTGATGAGACGAACGATGCGCTCTCCTGATGGTAAGAGATAACGCCTATATATGACCATTGCAGCGATACCCAGAACTTTAAGTAGCAAAACAAAGTCTAAGGCATCGCTGCTTTGGTGCTCATTACTTTGAGACTCGATGGTTAGTCTCAACAGCCTTGTCATTTCGCTAGCTGTAGTACACAGTAATGTTTACACACTACTGCTAGGCTTAATTCATTATATTTACTACAAACTCATTATACTTTAACGATATCGTATATTATTCTCTTTACTACATACTCATTATATTTTAATGCTATCGTAACCTTAAAATGATCGACTTTATTGATAAAATAACCGTTAATAATCGGTAATTACTATTTTTATTGCACTAACTATAACATAAATATTATTATTTATTAATTTATAATAGTAAGTTTGATTTAAACAAACTTTTTATCAATTTTATCTACTTACATACTAAGGTGGTCTTTATCTATCTATCTATACTATTATAAAAAGGAAAGATTTGATTGTTTGATTGTATTGAAACGGCTCCGAAACTACTGGACCGATCTTAATAATTCTTTATTTATTAGAATGCTACATTATCCCTGTTGGACATAGGCTATAGTTTATTTAAAAAACAATAAGGGTTCCATATGGAAAATTCAATAATGTAACCCAAGCTGTGAAAAATTTGAAAAAACCCTTACTTAGCATGCGTAGCGAAAACTATTGACAATAGAATAAAGTGACGTTTTACAGAGCAAATTGACAGCTACAAATAAGTCCGCAATATCATTTGTCTAACTATTACAGTTGTCATTTTCATCTACACTAATTAATTTATAAAGAGGAAAGATTTGAATTTTAGTTTGTTTGTTTGTATTGAATAGGCTCCGAAACTACCGGACCGATCTGAATAATTCTTTCATAATTAGAATGCTACATTATCACTGATTGACATAGGCTATATTTATATTGTTAATCGAGTTTTATTATCCCGTGCGAAGCCGGGGCGAGCTGCTAGTTTGAAATAAGGCATGTCACTCAAAAACCATTTATTGACTAAGTGTATATTTCTTTTATGTAAAAGCAATTATACGGATGATACGTTCTCCTGTTGGTAAGAGATAACGCATGTCCATGACCATTTCAGCGCGTACACATTTTTTCAGTGGTAAAGCAAAGTTCAGGGTATCGCTGCTTAGGTGCTTATTATTTTGAGGCAAAAAGTGTAAAGCGAAACATCTCTACATTCCAAACAAATTCGCTTCCCGCCATTTATACGCTTAGATCTTTTAAACTACGCAACGGATTTTAATGTTGTTTACATCAAAAGACAGAGTAATTCAAGAGGAAGGTATATATAATACAAGCATATGCACCACGTGCGAAGCCAGGCGGGTCGCTAGAAATACAAAATAGGAAAATATTTCCAAAAAGACTTGAGATGCTTTCCTCTATTTGTCTTTTTTTTTTTACTTTTAATAGATCTACGTTTGGCCACCAACTCGCCTAATGCAAAGCGACGGTCTTCTTTTTCAACAGCAGACACATCAGTATGTACTTTGTAGATGTACTTTGTACTGGACATTTGTAATCCTCTAAATTAATAAATAAATTGTATCACAAACTTACGGATTTCGGGTAAGTAAGTACTTAAGCAACAAAGTGAACAAAAATTGACATTAAAATAAAATGCTAAAGATATTTTCGTCGTGGATTTTGCACTAGACTAAATCACCTTAATACATTTTCAATTCAATTCAATTTATTGCATGTAACACAAGCTACGCCCTACACCTACACGCTGTCCCGACGTTAACACTACATTTTCGGGATAAAAAGTAGCCTATGCGTTAATCCAGGGTCTCAGCTACCTCCATACCAAATTTCATCTAAATCCATTCTGTAGATTTTCCGTGAAAGAGTAACAAACATCCATCCATTCATGCATCCATGCAAACTTTCACATATTTTATAATAGGTATTAGTGGGATTAGCGTGCAGCTGTTTGAAGATAAACAGCTCTTATGTATGTGAATATTTACCACGGATTTTGGTATTACGTGTATTAATAGTCGGGTTGTTTTTTTTTTAATTTTAAAATTATAATTGTTAAAAATACAAGCCAACCAATCATGTCAAATTATCCAATCTTCTGTTTTACAATAAATCGAAGCATAAAATTTTGAATGTTTTATGCAAACTGAATACTGAAAGTTTGCATAAAACATTACAAAATTTTGCAAAAACAAAAACGAAATTCGCATGACCAAAATATACCTACAAGACAGAAGCACAAAATGCACGTGTTATGAATTTTTCACCTATTCAAACATACTTACCTGTGTCGCGAAGGTCATCGTCTTGAAAGACTTCAAATTGCGTTTTTAAGAAAGAAATTCCTTTGACCATTGTCTTTTTCGACGTGTAAATCCGCCTAAGAACTGCCTTATTAGGTACATTTGGTAAAATTCTGCTTCGAGAGCTGAACTGTTTGGGTTCGGTTCCCACGCAGGACTAACATTTGTGTGACTAACATGGATGTTTGTCCAGTGTCTCCGTGTTCGGTATGTATTTAGAAAAAAAAAGTATTTAAGTATTCTGTCAGCTATCTGGTTCCTATATCAGCTTTGGTTAGTTGGGGCTAGATGGCGCTATGTGAAAATGTCTTCCAATATTTATTTATTTACCTCGCCTAATCGTTAACGACGATAAGATCGAGGATGACGCACGCAGACTTAGGGACCATTCGAGTATTCCGTAATCAGAATTTTAGTAATTATTAACCACCTTCTTTCTTGTCAGCACAAGTGAGCAAATCCTTCCACTAATCGGCAACTCCTTCCAAGAAACCAAAGTGTCGAGAGAACATGACGTTATCACCATTCAGATCCTCCCCATCATCCATATCCTCTTTTAACTTCCTTTATTTTGATACCCTACTTGATAGGTTTTGATTTAATTTTTTACTAAAATATTATATTTTGCGCCAAAAAATCGCCATTTTGTTTTTCAAAGGCCTATCTAAGAACACTTGTGTTCTTAAGACGAATATAACGATAACTTAACTATCGAAATCCATCCAGCCGTTTAAAAAAGAAACCTTGGCAGTCGGGTAAAAAGGCTGGTAGCTAGACAGCCGAGAGATTTCCTCACGATATTTTCCTAAGAGCATTGTGGTTATGTAATAAGATAAAAAAAGAATTGAACTTGTACTTGAAATCCGATTAAAACGTAGTATTTTGAAGACTGTTATGTAGTGTAGCTATTGGAGACATAAACCCGTGATTTCCGGACTTTAGACTCGATAATTATTGCTCGTTCCATATGTAATCATAGCATAACAAATGAATTAGCTTCCATTGTGCATGTCACAACTCACAAGTGGCATCACCACTGAAAATTAGAATAATATACGCTGTAGGTACATGACGACGCGTATAGGTAATGTAAACAAATATATTAGTATATTTTCTGAAACATACTCATAATAATTCTCATTTATTTATAACGAATACAAGTCACAAACATTAAATAATACTGTTCCAACATCATGGTGTTGATTCAAAAATTAAATTATACGATTTCAACATTATGATAGATAGATAGATAGATAGATAGATATAACTCTTTATTGTGCACATCATAAATGGAAAAGAGTACAGATAACAAAAAACCTTATTAACTAGTGACACAAGTGGCGGCTTTATCGCTAACAGCGATCTCTTCCAGGCAACCAAGAAAAGAAAAATACGATAGAAAACATAAGAAACAGACGGGAGATGTAACACTAATAAGAAAAAAATAAAAATAAAATAAAATAAAAATTAAACATATAGTAAGTAAACATCAACAGAACAACAAAACAAACAGTAACAGTAGTTATTGTGGTGTTGATTCAAAAATTAAATTATACGCTTTCAACATTATGGTGTTGATTCAAAAATTAAATTATACGATTTCAACTTTGTGGTGTTGATTTAAAATTGTTTAAATAATACAATTCAACAATTAAATAATAGTCAAAAAATCAAAAGAATTAAATTTGCAAAAATAAATTAATTAATAAATACAAATACAAATACAAATACAAATACAAATCATTTATTAATAACACCAAAGTTACAGGTCATTTTCAATAACTGAATCAATAGTTTTCAATAACTAAATTAAAAATTAGGTTGATGTTATAATTACAAAAAATTAGGACTTATAATTACGGCATTTTAGGCGGTTACATATCCCAGTTTGGATCGATGGGTGCATGTTTGTTACTCTTTTACACAAAAACGGATTTGGATGAAATTAGGTATGGAGGTAGCTGAGACCCTGGATTAACACATAGGCTACTTTTTATCCCAAAAACAAGTACCGGGTGACACCGCGGGGCGCAGCTAGTATTATAAATGTGAAAGTTTGGATAGATGGATGGATGTTTGTTACTCGTGCTGTATTTCATGAACCGTGATAGTTAGACAGTTGAAATGTAATCCCAGATGGTTTATTTCTGTAGCCGCTATAACAACAAACACAAAAAAAAATATACAATGGAGCTCCCATACAACAAACGTGATTTTTTTCCGTTTTTATAGATAATGGTACGGAACCCTTCATGCTCGAGTCCGACTCGCATTTGGCCGGTTTTTTTTACGATAACTGTGAAGTTTAATTTTTTCACAGCTGCAAGGAACTACAGATCTACGTATACGGTTTTAATTTTAACTTGATGCCTCCATACGCTTCCGAGATAGGTCTTGACAGACGGACAACAAAATTATCCTATAAGGGTTCCATTTTTTCCTTTTGAGGTCCGGAACCCTAAAAAATATGATTTTTTTGCTTGTTTATTACCAGATAACCAACGTAGTGTGTGTAAGACCGCAAGCGGGAAATTTATCAAAATAAACAGATACTGTCGACGGAAGTGTCAGTTTACGTGATAGAAAACGATGATCTAAAACTAATGAGCTTGTAACATTTATTAATAGATGTTCTTGGAGGTGAGCGCGCTACTTTTCTTAGGTAATTATAACTAACGTAAAATATTTTAAAATTTTGCAAAATGTAACATCTTTATATAGAATAAAAATCTTTTTTTTTTCTTTCTTATTTAAATACTATGTCTTAATCCTGAGTATTAGCACTTTCGACAGCCCCGTTGGCTCATTGGTAGTATATCTGCCTTGAGAGCTGTAGGGCGTGGGTTCGATTCCCACTCAGGGCAAACATTTTGTAAATAAGCAAATGTTTGTTCTGTGTCTGGCTGTTCTGTATGTATTATAAGTATGTATTTACAAAAAAAAAAAAGTATTTATGTATTCTATCAGTTATCTGACTTCCATCACACAAGCTCTGCTTAGTTTGGGGCCAGATGGCCTACGATATTTATTTAAGACACCCAGATTATATCCATCATGGAACACCCACAGGCAGCGCATTCCACAGTCTAGCAGTCCGCACAATGAACGAATACCAGGTAGGTACGCCCAATTACTTCACACCAGTGGCCAGTAGTCGGTGCGTGGGCCCTGGACTAGTGTACGCAGCTGCCTGCGCCTACAGGTACAGAAAAAGCTAAAGAATTACAACACCTAACACTCAAGTGTTTACCACATCAGCACGTACGCGGCTGCGTGGCGCCTCCGCCAGCGATTGGGAGATTCCGGCCTGGCACGTACAAAAGATACAATTCAAGGAATGTCTTGAATGTCACTAGGTCGTGGCTCCGTGTAACCCCCCTCCCGTAACGTAACGTTAACCTTATCGTTACGTCCTCGAGTCTAACTACCAAGTTGTTACACTTCTGTCTAACGACTTGATTCTTGCTGAAGTGCTGACTGGGGATTTGCTTCTGCTTCGAGATCCCCTGAGGCTAGAGTAAATCAGCCAGTATCAGAATAAATCCGGCGTTACAGGTCATTTTTTTTATTAAGATGGTACGGTTTCCATACAAATAGTTTTTTGCCATTTATGGACAAATGGAGCAAAATTTTACAGTGAAATCACAGCTACTGGCATTTATTTTGGTCTTTATTTGCGGTAAATTACAATTACTTGAATAAAACATTAGATTTATTAGCATAAAATCAAATTCTTGAATGATTTATGAATTTCATGAAATAATATGAATCTTACGCTCACCTAGAGACTTATTCTTGTGACGGCGGCGCGGCATCGGCGGGACGCCCTCTTCCCTCAAATATGATTGAAGAGAATTTGAAGAGAGCCACCGCTGGCACATGCACCAACTCGAACAGGTGATGCGCGATATGAGCACGCGAACTTAGTTTAAAAAAAAAACTTTCGCCGGTATAATATTAGTGTCATTTACTTATATCGATAACAGCAAGCGGGCGCAAGGACATCCCTAATCGCTCGTGACGTCACTGGGGTAGTTTCCTTAGGGTAGTAGCGCACTGCGCATGACTGACGCATGCGCGGGAAAGTAACAGATATTCTGTTTCAATTCGGAAGTATTCGTGTATTTTCGGAAAATGTCTCACAGTGTGGTCCACAATTATTATTATTGTGCTCAGATTAAACACTTATCCTGATTATAGTCTTGATTTCACTTGGTGGTTGATCTCCTTAGATCAAAATTGTTGCTGTCTTTTAACCGAAAATGCATAATTAGCCTTAGTAGTGATTTATTTTTAGAAAAAAATTGCGTAATTTTCACTAACCCGTGTCCAAAATCCGTGTAAAATAAGTAACAAAATAATCAATTAATAACTTCACACGAAATTAAAACAATTGTAAATCAGAAGCGGTGCCACCGGCCATTGTATTACAGGGTTACGCGGTACGGTAACTACAATTCGAAAGGAGGTGATTTTATTTCATTTTATTTTACAAGGAAAACAAACAGCTGCTAACTTTATACATAAATAGAAGATAAATGAACATTCAAAAGCCTAAAAAGTTTTCACTTATGTTAACTAATCTAAGTTAAAGTGCCCCGAGCCCACACCGGCCGGGGGCAGATGCAAGAATTATAATATATACCTACAATAAATATAATTTCAAAATTTATTTTGAGAAGTATTTATTAAATGTGAATAACTAGGTGGTTTGTTCGTGGAGGTGGTTTTAGGTGTGTTTACCATCTTCGACCACACCGTCACTTAACATCAGGTGAGCTGTGGTCAAAGACCTAGACTGTCAGACATAATTTTCTTTTTTATCGGACCAACTCTGAATTTATGAACAAAAATGAATATACCATGCATAGAGGGTGATTTTGACAGTCCTGTTGGCTCATTGGTAGCATGTCTGCTTCAAGAGCTGTGGGGCGTGGGTTCGATTCCCACCCAGGGCAAGCATTTTGTGATATAAAACAAATGTTTGTGCTGTGTCTGGGTGTACTGTATGTATCATAGGTATGTATTTACAAAAAAAAAGTATTTTTTTTGTTTTTTTTTTTAATGGTTGACAGGCTTGGTGTTTGACCACAGCTCACCTGATGTTAAGTGAAGGTGTGGTCGAAGATGGTAAAGCACACCTAGCCTGGAATGGAACTGGCTCTCAAGTGAGGCTGCCGGAACGCACCGTTAGGTGCTTGGCGACAGATTTTCAACTTGAGGGTGGTAGCTAGCCAGCCGAGTACTAGAAAGTACCCTACCACCATGCTATGGTTTCCTCACGATGTTTTCCTTCACCGGCAGCTCAAGCTCATTGTTGGGGTTTGAACCCACGCCCTTCGGCATGCGAACCTACCGCGCTAACCACTGAGCTATCATCACTACAATGTATTTAAGTATTCTATCAGTTATCTGGCTCGCATAGTACAAGCTTTGCTTAGTTTGAGGTCAGATGGCGCTGTGTGTAATGTCCTACGATATTTATTTATTTTGTTCTAGATAGAGGGTGATGTCAGGTTCGGTCTGTATTACCGATACGTGTAACCTCGTAGAAGTACATAATTATAATTATTTTTTATGTATTAAATACATTTAACTACAGTGTTAGGGATATCTAATTCAAGAGCTGTAGGGCGAAGATATGTATTTACAAGAAAAAAGTGTCTAATTATTCTATCAGTTATCTGGTTCCCATAGTACAAACTTTGCTTAGTTTTCGGCTAGATGGCGCTGTGTTAAATGTCTTATACGATAAATAAGTAGGTACTATAAGTAAGTATAGGTTTCAAACAGATACGAAAATTTGTTTAAGTCCATGATTTTTTACAGAAAAAATTGGACTACAGAATATAACATTTTAAATGTTGTGAAATACGTGTTGTGAGAAAATTCCCTCCGGCGAGCTCCCCTTCTCCCTTCGCGCTTACCCAGGCACAGATCCAGGATTTCGTTTTGGGGACAGCGATTTTCGAGTGATTTATAAACAGTACCACACAAGCAAAGAACACCCTTAGCTATAGTAATCTCTTGCTGATTACAATTGTTTTTAAAAATTATAATTGTCCTAAAAGCTAGGTGTTTGACTACAGCTCACCTGATGTTAAGTGACGATGTCGTCGAAGGTGGATGCACACATAGCCTGGAATAGAATTAGGTGCTTGACGACTGGTTTTCAACTTGAGGGTGGTAGCTAGGCAGGCGGATACTAGAAAATACCCTGACACCAAGCAAAAAAAATCTTTCAAACAATAACAACTAAATCGAAATTGGTTCAGCCGTGTGGGAGGTACGGTGCCATAGACAGACACACGTACACACGCCAAACTTATACTACCCCTCTTGCGTCGGAAGTTAAAAATCAGCGAAGTTATGAACAAAATACAACAATAGTACCTAATGAACTAAAGACTAGAAATCAATACCAACAGTAGTGCTTCTAGTAGGTATTACAAATAGACTTAACTTGACAACTGTACCCTGCCAAATCCACAAAACCAACCAATTTCACAAAATTGAGACGAAAAGTTTTTTTTTTTAATTTTGCGTCGCATTTTGAGCATTTACCAGTGTGAAGTGTTTTATGTTAAATAAGTTGCCTCGTAGCTATAGTTATAGTCAAAGTCCAGTCTCGGTCAAGTCCAAGCAATATCAGTTAAGTCCAGTCATGCTTTAGTAAAGTAGTGGCGACTTTACTATAAAGCTTCGATGGAGTTTTGGAAGCAACACGAAAAGTCATGTTTCATCACATTATATCATTTTCCCACACTCGCGCTTGTGATTTGGCACTTTATGAATAAAACACCACCATTTTTATGCATTAACACTCGACAAAACACTAGTTTTGGAAAAAAATACAACTGGGCAACACGACTGTTGCCCAGTTGTATTTAGCGAGTGTGGGAAAATGATATAATGTGATGAAACATGACTTTTCGTGTTCCCGCCAAAAACCCAAAAAAGGAGCTTTGGCTGTCTCAGAAGGCGATTGCCCCCACCCCTTTCCCTATTAGGGGCCTGAGGATACCTTTCTACGACGTAGATATTACATCCATAGAAACGAAATTCGTAGCAAGCAACAAGCGTCATATCTATTTTTAGCCGAACGACGTCAGACCAGACTCAAGTAAAGCATTATATAAATTGGAATTGTCAGCGAAAAGTGTACGTAAGTTATTAAATATGGGGAACCGTACAATATCTATTATATATCCTTTTCTATCTTATTTTTAATGTTTTGAATGGCGTGTGTTTGAGCACAGCTCATCAGGTTTTATGTGACACTAGCTGCGCCCCGCGGTGTTACCCGTTACATGTTTTCGGGATAAAAAGTAGCCTATGTCTCAATCCAGGGTTTCAGCTAACTCTATACCAAATTTCATCCAAATTCGTTCAGTAGCTTTTGCGTGAAAGAGTAACAAACATCCATCCCACCATCCATCCAAACTTTCACATTTATAATACTAGCTGCGCCCCACGGTGTTACCCGCTACATATTTTCGGGATAAAAAGTAGCCTATGTCTTAATCCAGGGTTTCAGCTACCTCCATGGATGGATGGATGGATATTTGTTACGTGAAAGAGTAACAAATATCCATCCAAACTTTCACATTCATAATATTTGTAGCGATGATAGCTCAGTGGTTAGCGCGGTAGATTCGCATGCCGAAGGGCGTGGGTTCAAACCCCAACAATGAGCTTAAGCTGCCGGTGAAGGAAAACATCGTGAGGAAACCATAGCATGGTGGTAGGGTACTTTCTAGTACTCGGCTGGCTAGCTACCACCCTCAAGTTGAAAATCTGCCGCCAAGCATCTAACGGTGTGTTCCGGCAGCCTCACTTGAGAGCCAGTTCCATTCCAGGCTAGGTGTGCTTTACCATCTTCGACCACACCTTCACTTAACATCAGGTGAGCTGTGGTCAAACAACTAGCCTGTCAACCATAAAAAAAAAAAAAAAAAAAAAAAAATATTAGTGGGATAGTAGTCGTAGATGATAAACGCGTCGTATAGCATGAATAGTATCTGGCTTTCAAATGAGACTGGCAGAATAAACTGTCGGATGCCTGACGATAGAGGATGGTAGTTACCTAGCGTGACGAATGCTAGAAAGTACTCTATTACCGTAGCTTAAGGGTGCCAATCCTAAGTTTGAAAAACTAGGATTTGAAGTTGGAAAAACCAGGACAATTCAATTTTCACTTGGTGGTAGATCTCCTTAGCAGGAGGTCGTCTAGGTAGGTACCACCGCAGTACCAGTTATTCTGCCGCCAAGCAGTAGTGTGTAAACATTACTGTGTTCCGGTTTGAAGGGTACTACAGCTAGCGAAACTACTGGGCTGTTGAGACTAACCATCGAAAGTCTCCAAAGTAATGAGCGCCAAAGCAGCGATGCCCTGGACTTTGTTTTGTTACTCAAAGTTCTGTGTACCGCTGCAATGGTCATGGACAGGCGTTATCTCTTAACATCAGGAGAGCGTCTCGTTCGTCTCATTACTTTTTAAAACAAAAAAAAAAAAAAAATTAAAAGCAGGACGCAGTAATAGACTAGCAAAATCATCATCATCATCATCATTTCAGCCGTAGGACGTCCACTGCTGGACATAGGCCTCCCCCATTGACTTCCATAAAGACCGGTTGGAAGCGGCTCGCATCCAGCGCGTTCCTGCGGTCTTTACTAGGTCGTCTGTCCACCTTGTGGGTGGACGTCCTACGCTGCGCTTGCCGGTCCGTGGTCTCCACTCCAGAACCTTGCAGGCCCATCGGCCATCAGTTCTGCGTGCTATGTGCCCTGCCCACTGCCACTTCAACTTGCTAATCCGTTGGGCTATGTCGGTAACTTTGGTTCGTCTACGGATCTCCTCATTCCTGATTCGATCTCGTAGGGAAACTCCGAGCATAGCCCTCTCCATAGCGCGTTGTGCTACTTTGAGCTTACCAAGAAGGCACACAGTCAGAGACCACGTTTCAGCGCCATAAGTCATCACTGGTAACACACACTGGTCGAAGACTTTCGACTTGAGGCACTGAGGTAATTCGGACGAGAAGACGTCGCGCAGTTTTCCGAACGCTGCCCAGCCGAGTTGGATTCGACGACTGACCTCTTTCTCAAAGTTGGACCTACCTAATTAGACTGCTTGTCCTAGGTAAATGTATGTGTCAACAACTTCGAGAACCGAGTTCCCAACTGATACTGGGGTGGGCACAACACGGGCATTCAACATTACCTTCGTCTTGTCCATGTTCATTTTAAGACCCACCCGTTGGGAAACTCGATTGAGGTCTTCGAGCATTGTGCTGAGATCTTCCAACGATTCTGCCATGACCACTATATCGTCGGCAAACCGAAGGTGAGTGATGTATTCGCCATTAATATTGATGCCGAATCCTTTCCATTCCAGGAGCTTGAAGGCGTCTTCCACTGTGGCAGTAAACAGTTTCGGAGATATAACGTCTCCCTGTCTTACGCCTCTTTTTAATGGAATCGCCTTCGAAGTCTGCTCCTGTACTTGGACCGACATAGTGGCGTTATTATACAAACACTTCAACACTTCGATATACCGATAGTCAATATGGCATCGCTGGAGAGACTCAACCACCGCCCATGTCTCGATCGAATCAAAGGCTTTCTCATAGTCCACAAACGCTAAACATAGAGGCAAATTATACTCTTCGGTCTTCTGTATAATTTGCCTTAGCGTGTGGATGTGGTCTATGGTACTGTAACCTTTTCGGAAACCGGCTTGTTCGGAAGGCTGGAAGTCATCGAACCTGCGACTGAGACGGTTCGTAATGACCCTCGAAAACAGCTTATAAACATGGCTCAGAAGCGAGATGGGTCTGTAATTCTTCAATAAAGTGTTGTCACCTTTCTTGAAGAACAGCACCACCACGCCTCTGTTCCATGCTTCTGGCGTTACACCTTCGAGTAATACGGAATTGAAGAGCTTCTGAAGGATTTTAAGTACCGGTGTACCACCCGCTTTCAGAAGCTCCGATGTGATTCCGTCATCACCCGGCGCCTTGTTGTTCTTAAGCTGTTTCAGGGCCATTCTAATCTCGTACAGGCTGATGTCCGGGATATCTTCGGTATAGTGCCGGGTCAGCTTGGCTCTTGGGTCTTTGGCCGCGCTGCTAACAGGCTCGGCAACCGAGGCGTATAACCGTCCATAGAACCTTTCGACCTCCTCTAAAACCTCTGCTTTGGTCGACGCTATACTACCATCTTCTCTCTTCAGCTTCGTCAGCCGGCTTTGCCCAATAGACATTTATTTATTTATTTATTTATTGTACAACAGATACTCCCTGTGCTTACAGATTACTCCAAAGCGCACAGAGAGTCAACATTACATACAAAACAGTTCAAAATAACTTATTTATACTAAAGATTATTATTTATTTACTTGTTGCTATCACCAATGAAGGCGATAGCACAGCACATGAATATGTCTATTTTGTCGGCAAATATATCTAATTGTGGTTGGTGAGCAAGCAGGTCGTTGAGCAGATGAATGGCCTGGGTTGTAGGGGCATACCGAGCAGTATCGGTTCGCACGAGTGGCGCCTGGAAGAGCTTCCGCACGCGGCACGCGCGCGCCTGCAGCACGCGCGACGGCACACACAGCGAACAGCGAGCGAGCGCACCAGTGTTATCTATTAACCCGTTAAGTAGCCGGTAGTAGTGCATTAGTATAGCGCATTTCCGCCGCAGCTCCAGCGTGTTGATACCCACCATGCCGGCCACGAATAGAGACGGATATAAAAATGGATAATACCCATACAACTTTTTATACAGATACCGAGCAAATTTCTTCTGGACCCTTTCGATCATGAGCTTATATTTTTTTTCATGTGGATCCCATATTACTGAATTATATTCCAGCTTGCTGCGTACGATGGAATTAAAAAGTAAAATTATTGCATCCCTGTCCCGAAATCTAGCCGTCTGTCGCATTACAAATCCCAGAGACCTGAAGGCTGCATTACATATATTCTCGATATGTTTATTGAACTTAAGTTCAACATCCAAGGTCACACCTAAGTCTCTAATTTCCGCAACACGCTCCAGACTAACACCAGACACTTGGTAGTCGTAGTTAATAGGGCTCTTCGAGCGGGTAAATGATATGACTTTACATTTGGAATTGTTAAATTCCAAATGATTAAGTTTCCCCCATTTTACAACATCATCTATATCCTTCTGTAGAGCTTCACAGTCATCGATACTACTTATTCCTAAGTACAGCTTCAGATCATCCGCAAACATTTGACATTCAGCCGTTCTGACAACTTCAGGTAAGTCATTAATCATGATTGCGAACTGGGTTGGGCCCAGCGTGCTTCCCTGACTGACTCCTGAACAGGTCGGATACGGTGCAGACCGATACCCCGAAAGTTGTACATACTGAACTCGACCAGAAAAATAACTTGCAAATAACCGTAACAGTTTCGGTGTAAATCCAATAGCTGCAAATTTTTTTAGAAGCACGTCGTTTTGGACTCTGTCAAAGGCTTTTTTAAAATCAAAATATGCAGCATCTACCTGCTTGATTTGGTCCATCCTCGTAACCGTATAATCCACAAAGTTTATGTGGTTAGTGACAGTGGATTTACCAGCTCTGAAACCATGCTGGCTTTCTGTTAACTGTGTTTTTACCTGTATAGCACATAGATAGCTGTATAGCTATAGACATGTCTCTTGCGAACACTTTGGAGCCTTTGTTCCGCTCTATCGTCTCTTTAATATGATTAGTATTAAAGATACGTATGTCGTGCCGCAAGGATTTCGAAATCTGTCTATTGAGCAGCCCATATGACTTTGCATCATAGGAAGACTGTAGTCGTAGAGAACGTCGTTCAGCCATGAGGTCTAAAGTATGGTCGGACAGTTTTTGAGGTCTATTTGTACGGCGGGGTCTAAAAAACTTAGAGCCTACCGTATGGACAGTTTCTACAAGCCTGTTATTGATCTCGTCCACTGTAGCAAGATTCTCTAGGCAATCGAAGCGATTGGAGAGTTCGAGTTGAAAGCTTTCGGGGTTTTGTAAATGGGCACGAGTAGGTCGGAGTGTGGACTTCATCAGGCGTGACCTTTCAAGTTTGACATTAATATTCAATGACCCTCTTAACAGTCGATGATCACTACCGGTTTTCACCCTGTGGATCACGGAGACGTCATTGAATATTCGTCTCTTGTTGGTCATAGACTAGCAAAATGGCGCACGAATTTTACAACACATGACTTTATCAGTGCGCTTTAAGAACTCAGGATGCTTCTTAAAAACTATCCAGGACATCCCAGGACACAACAAAAACAAAACATGTCCTGGGAAAACAGGACGGTTGGCACCTCTAACGTAGCTCTGCTAGTACTGTCATTTGCTGCTCAAAAAGGGGTTTAGACTCTCGATGATTAGTCTCAACAGCCCAGTAATTTCGCTAGCTGCCCTTCAAACCGGAACACAGTAATGTTTACACACTACTGCTTAGCGGCAGAATAACTGGTACTGCGGTGGTACGTACCTAAACGACCTCCTGCTAAGGAGATCTTCCACCAAGTAAATTGAAACTCAATTAAAATTCTTCAAAAAAAGGCTTACCGCTCTTAAACAAAAAAACAGTCAAACAAGTCTCGAAGTCTCGGGAATTCCCGGGACATTGAATGTAGGCTGTCGCGTGTCCCGGGACTTTGAAATTGTCGAAAATTCTCAAACCTTAATTGTAACGTTACTTAGAAGTTTGGGTAACAAAACAAAGTCCGTGACATCGCTGCTTTGACGTTCATTACTTTCAGACATAAGAGTTCTAGACATTGTTGGCACGATCTTTAGTAACAGCAGGTTGGCAGGTTGCCAGAACACTTTCAATCGATGCAGCCGCATCGGTGTCTCGCGTGCATCCGATCAATATTTCAAGACGAAACTATTACAACAAGATCTCAGAGCCACCAGGCGTTACTTATTTTCTGAGTAACAAAATATTGACGAAGTATTATTAATATATATGTTACAGCGAAAATAAAAAATTCGGGATATTATATTAGGTGCAGGCTATTTTGTATGTATTATAAGTATGTATTTACAAAAAAAAAGTATTTAAGTATTCTATCAGTTATCTGTCTTCCATAGCACAAGCTTTGCTTAGTTTGGGGTCAGATGGCGCTGTGTGTAATGTCCTGTGATATTTATTATATTATTTATTATTTATTTAATCATTGTCAAAGTACTCAATACTTTATTGCAACATATGTAGCGATGATAGCTGTGGTTAGCGCGGTAAGTTCGCATGCCGAAGGGCGTGGGTTAAAACCCCAACAATGAGCTTGAGCTGCCGGTGAAAGAAAAACATCGTGAGGAAACCATAGCATGGTAGTAGGGTACTTTCTAGTACTCGGCTGGCTAGCTACCACCCTCAAGTTGAAAATCTGCCGCCAAGCACCTGGGTGTATTCCGGCAGCCTCACTTGAGAGCCAGTTTCATTCTAGACTAAGTGTGTTTATAATCTTCGACCACGTTGCCATTTAACATCAGGAACTGTCGTCAAAAACTTGGCCTATCAACCATAAAAAAAAAGGTTTTTAGGAACAAGTTTAGTTTTTGTATTTGTAATCAACTTTTTTTGTTATTCCATACAAAAATCGGTCCAGGCCAGGAGTCGGCAACCTGTTAAGACGGAAGAGCCAAAAAGTACCTACAATTTACAAATTTTCCCAATTTTTTAAAAGCCACTAAAAACTTTGTTTTAAAGTTACAGTAAGTATATGCTCATATATCAGTTTTTTTATTTAACATAAACGACTTTAAATACTTAATTATTTGAAATTTTGCGTTGAGAGCAAGCGATAGATCGCCGACCCCTGGTTTAGGCTAAATCGAGCTTTTTCTAATAACATGCTAAGAGATGGCTACTATCTATACCAGTTTCGCAATATTTTGTTTTTGCGTTAGCACCTTTATAGTAGTGAAGCAGCGAATAATAGAATTATTTTTTGAGTGATGGCTTCATGATGTCAAACACATACCGAGTACTCTGAGCCGAGTACATTTAGGCGAATTTACAAGACAAAACGTCATCAAACAATGAGCAAACTCGTATTGTAACTGAATGAAAAGCGACGATATGGCCTCAACAAAATTGTATTTGTTGATTGTATCGGTGTCACCACAGATAAGTTAATAGTAGGTATCTCTATTCTAGTCGTAGCTGGAGCAGATTAATTTGCTAAATTTACGTACAACGTAAACGGCAGAAATATAATGAAAAATGGGGCAATCGTAATCTACATGTACACATTTAATTAAATGTCATCCCCGCAGTAAGTAAATCTTGCCAATCAATATGTTATAGCCACAGACTAAATGTATATATAACTTTCAACAATGGCTTCTAATTTTTTATTTTATTTTTGGCCACTCACAATATTATTTAATTTTCAAATAGAAAAATATTTATTTCTCATAAATAACGACTAAGCTACTTTCAATTCTAATACACGCTCATTGCTATACGTACGGTAGTCCACGCGCTATACTGTTCGCTATTGGGCTGACAGCTGCATATTTAGAAAACTCATATTTGTATAGGCGAAAATATTACTTGCTTTGATAAATTAGCTGAACTTAAATTTTAGACGCTTTTTATTGTTATATTGATTTGCCTGTAACAATCGTTGTTATTTATGGCTTGTAATGATCCTGATTCTGAAATAATAAATACTTAATAACGCGGCTTGTAGTTTACAGGTAAAATAAATTTGTTTGTAGTTCTAGGGATAAAAGTTACAATGGAATAAAGAAGCTCACACACTCACCTTGAAAACATCGTTTTTTTGTCATGTCATTTTATTATATTGACATTTTTGTGTTGACATGTAATCAGTGTTTTAAAACTCATTTAATGACATATTTAAGAAAATTAAGTGACTTGTAACTTTGGTGTTATCAATAAAATAAATTGTATTTGAACAGTCATGCAACAAACTGATGTAACTTCACAGATCATTAGCGTAAAAAAAATCTAGAAAACTAACATTTATGCACGTGAAGCACTAACCTAAGTTTTTTTATATTTATGTGAAAAATAATGAGACAAACGAGACGCTCTCCTGATGGTAAGAGATAACGCCTGTCCATGACCATTGCAACGATACAACTTTGAGTAACAAAACAAAGTCCAGGGAATCACTGCTTTGGCGCTCATTACTTTGAGACTAGATGGTTAGTCTCAACAGCCCAGTAATTTCGCTAGCTGCAGTACCCTTCAAACCGGAACACAGTAATGTTTACACATTACTGCTTGCGGCAGAGTATCTGGTACTGCGGTGGTGCCTACCTCCTGATGACCTCCTGCTAAGGAGATATACCACCAAGCAAACGGAAAGTATTAGAAGATACGTCACCGGTTTTTTTTATAGGTAAAAATAAAAATACACAATACATTTTCTTACGTATATCTTTCATACATTACACAATTCTTTGGCACTGTTTTTACATACTTTTGTGACCCACCTCCGAACATTTATAGGGTATCTAATATTTATAAACTAATTACGATACTTTTAGTTAGCAATTAAATATATCGAATCTAAATCATCGAATTTAAATAAAAATAAAAAAGAAGCCAGAACAATAATAATCATATGACAATTTTTTCTAAACCAAAATTTATGTAACTCTATCTAACGAAATGAAACAATTCATTTTGTACATGTGCCTAAGCAGAATTATTAGTAAATATTTCCCCCTTATCAGCAAAAGTAAGCAAAGCTCTTACTCCCGCCTTACATAAACATTGCTTTAACTAGCGGCCTTATCGCTAAAAGCGAACTACTCTTCTATGTATAGAATGTTGTATCAACATAAGTATCAAGAGGATTATAATAAGGAAAACAAGCAATCAACAATTTTTTTAATGATATTGCTGACGTCAAAATTTGACGCTACCGTGATACTTGAACAACCCACAGTAGTAGACTGAAATAATATTAAATTTGAAACGTTTTAAAGTTGTTGCTATATTATCTTATTTTGTCTTATATGGAAATAATGATTAATATATGTATATGTATATAATTATAACAGCTGCACCAGTATGTTAGAAAATATTGAAACAAATTCGTTGCCATAATATAGTTTTGTTACAAGAAATTGAATTTTTATAATTCTTTAGGCCTTACAAAGTTTATCGAATGGTGTTGAAAAAATTTGAACACAAAATTCAATATGTTCAAAATTATTCGACATTCGAATGTAAAATTTTTGTATCTTTGTTTACCTAAAGGATAACTTATACAGAAATTTATATGTGTATATTTTTGAACACTAAGAAATCCTCCGTATTTCCATGTTGGAATACATTACTCAACGTAAGGAATTCTTTGATTGTTCAGAATTACATTTTGAACGTAGATCTTCAGCTGCAACACCAATATCCCTCGATTTTGTTATAATCAAGCTTCTGAATTACTTCTTACTATAGAAACAAATTTAACACGTATTCATGACAAATATATTTTTAAACGTTCTCGTTTATGAACTAATTTAGATTGTAAAAAATAAAGATTAACAATCGCATATGAACTAATAAGAAATAATGTTATTTCTAGAATTAAGGCTGCGTATTTATTCAATGGCTTGCTACCAGCATCATACTAGTGTACATGTTACTGTGAAAGCCCGAACTTCAGTAAAGCTTAAGATTTACCAGCTGCAGAAAATTCAAACTGTATCATCATCATCGTCCGTTGTGAACTTTTACCGCCAGTCACTTGGTACCTCTAGAGTCACGGTAAATGTTAAAAATTAGACATTTTAATTAAGCATTTGTAAATTTAATTTTTAAACTTTCGCAACTTGAACACAAAAGATTTAGATGAAGAAGATGGATTTAGTTGTCGGTGTCGAGGGATCCGGTTACAGGCCTCAAATCCTCGTATCGCGCTGTAATTTTAGTGTAGTGCGCCGTGGTGACAACTTTACGTTTTTATAAGACCAAAATGAGGGTAGGAGATCGCAATTTCATTTTTACATCGTGTCATCTGACCCTAATCTCTAAGTAATGGATTATAAAGAAAAACTCTTTGTTTTACATTCAAAACCAACATTAAGCGACTGCTATTAGTAAAACACACAACATACCTAACGATAAAAGCCCGAAAAATACAAGATTTTTACAAATGTAAGGGTTTTCTAGAAATGTACCAACTCATGTCGATAAATCCTAAGTTACACTAGTAAATCTAAAATTTGCCAAATACACGATCTATCACAGTAACATATTTCTAGACAATATTTAAGAACAAACAACTACTTATTGATAAATAAGTGTTTGTAGCATATCGTAATTATTTATATACTTGTAATTAATACAGAAATAACTACTTATATATTCATAAGTAACATGCTTAATTGCAAAATAATAACTAGTTTTACAATCTATTTCAAACTGAATATAAGTTAAAGGGAACAATACCTCGATGAAACCTCTTAATAGATCGGTTTAGTCTGACTAAATCGGCTGAACAGGTTAGTACTGTCACAATTAGTCCAGACAGATGTACACCGAGCGAAGAATTATTTTGAGTCTTAACGCAATATTCAATAGTAGTTTCCCTTTTACGCCAAACATAAGCTTTGTATAGTCTATGCGCGAGTAACCCTATAAATGACATCATACGGTAAAAAAGGAGGGGGCGTGTTAACAAAGTGTGACATCCTAGGCCTACATTTAAGACGTCACATGAATTTTAAAATAATGTATTTATTTACCAATTTTGCAAAAAACGCTGCGCTAAAGGATCTCACAAATATGGCAATTTGTGACTAGTTCAGAAGGAAAACTAATGAAATTTAAGTGATTATTTTTTGACAAGCTAGGTGTTTAACGTTAGCTCATCTGATTTTAAGTGACGGTGTGGTCGAACGTGGTAAGACACACTAGCCTGGAAAGAAACTAGCTCTCGAGCTAGGTTGCTGGAACACGTTAGATGCTTGGCAGCACATTTCCAACGTCAGGGTTAGCTAGCTAGCCGAGTACTAGAAAGTACTCCACCATACTGTGGTTTCCTGATGTTTTCCTTCACCGGCAGCTCAAGCTCATTGGAACCCACAACCCCTTTTGATCCGACCGCGCAATCATCGCTACAAATAATTTATGGATGGCCCCCAAGTACGATCAGAAATGATGTCTTTAGCGCCAATCATGGACGTCGCAGCTAGAATATACGTTACATCGACCAAATAAATATAAACAAAAGTTATTCTCCGCCCCCCGACCCGTGCCAGTGAATAGAAATCGATTGTGATTTTAACAAAACGGTGTAACTATAGTAAAAGCTTTGCTTAGTTTAGTGATATATGGCGCTGTATGAAATATTATAGACTATTATATTTATAGAGACAAGAGACGGCGACGCAAGACGATATCAAGAAAAGTTGTATGGTGAAATGACAAAGACTGTTGTCTGTTGAATTACCTTTGAAACGCAAACTACCCCCTAAAATTAAAAGATAAAGCAACCATAGATATGTGATATGTGTAGAATTTTTACCAACTAGCTGATCCGACAGACTTTCAATGATAAATGAATTTATCTGTTGATCGTTCTATGCTCAAACAAAAATAACGTAGAAAAAAAAAATTAAATTTTTGGGACGACTTCTCCGTGTTTCAATCAATTCGGTCCAGCCGTTCTCGAGTGATGCAATTACCAATTAATAGCATAAGATGTTTATTTACAATTCAATCAACGAATGAACTTTCCACTTAAGGTGGTTCGCTTTCCATACAAACATTTTTTCCCCCATTTATGGACAAATGGAACATAATTTTACAGTGAAATCACAGCTACTGGCATTTTTTTTTTGGTCTTTATTTGCGGTAAATCACAATTGAAAAAACAGTAGATTATGCTAATAATCTACTGTATTATTATTTTTTAAGTTTTAAATTAAAAAATCATTAATTCATAAATTTGATTTTGTGCTAATAATGTACTGTTTTATTCAAGCAATTGTGATTTACCGCAAAAAAAGAACAAAATTAATGCCAGTAGCTGTGATTTCACTGTAAAATTATGCTCCATGTGTCCATAAATGGAAAAAAAAATGTTTGTATGGAAATCGAACCACCTGAACAAAAAATTTAAACGGCTTCGATCCTCACCTACAACTAGGACTAAACTAAATAACATTAATGTAAAAAATATTTTCTACTAAAATAGCGACTTTTGAATGTATAAAAATATAACTATAGCGTTTTCTTTTGCTTAAACTCTCTTTAGCAGTTTAGCCCGGAAAATGAGAATCGACACTCATGTCATTATAATATAATTTACATTATAAAGGAAGTAATGATATAATTGAATAATATAATTACAAATAATATTTATTTCAAGTTACAATTTTGTAACGTTTTGTCTTCGTTTCATTGCTAATCTATCACGTTTCAATCACCAAGTGTTTGTACTAATTCATCTAGACATAGTTTAGTAGCAACATTATTTCAAACAGGGTTACTATGAAAGGGTATGAAAAACCGAGGGTATATTTAACTTTTTTATTTTAATGTAAAAGCGATGAGACTAACTGGACGCTCTCCCGATGGTAAGACATAACGCCTGTCCATGACCATTGCAGCGATACACAGAACTTTGAGTAACAAAACAAAGTCCAGGGCATCGCTGATTTGGCGCTCATTACTTTGAGACTTTCGATAGTTAGTCTCAAACATAGCTGTAGTACGGAACACTACTGTTTGGCGGGAAATCTACCAACAAGTTAATTTATCGTTATAAGAAACATTTTTAATACGAACTTCCATTCAAGAAAAAACATTAGTTGTTTGTTCTATATTTCAAGTACGAATATAGACTCAGTATACTATAACATACTGTACGGTTCGGCTTAACATGCCCTTTCCGAAAACCCCAAAATATGAGTGAATATTAATAAAACTCTTATTTTTAAAACAGTATAATAACCATTAATTCACAAAGTTCCTGGAATGATTTTACTACTACTCGCAATTCTAATTTGACACCATCGGGCATATATCTAGAGTTCTAGAATCAACATTGCTTACCTCTGTCACTCCCATGTGTACACAACTATTTTTTAATTACTAGAAAACATTTAATGGTAAATACAGACCGAGTAAGACGTCGTAAATGTGCAATCAATATTTTTGTTTACTTCATGTCAGTGTTATTACTAGGGGGTTTTGGCGGGAACGCGGAAAGAGTAATTGAGAAATACAACGGGGTGACCCGTTGTATTTTTTTCCAAAACTAGTGTTTTGTCGAGTGTTTATTCATAAAGTGCCGAATCACAAACGCGAGTGTGGAAAAATGATATAATGTGGTGAAATATGATTTTTCGTGTTGCTTTCAAAACTCCATCGAAGCTTTTAGTAGTCACCACTACTTTACTAAAACATGACTGGAGTTGACTGACACGCACTGTACTTGACAAGACAGAACTTTGGCTATAACTATAGTCACGAGGCCACTTATTATACTTTTGAAACTTGAAAATGTAAAACACTTGACACTGGCAAATGTTCAAAATGCGACGCCAAAACCAAAGAAAAAAATAATTATTAATTGTCAAAATTTTCGGAAATCTTGCCTAAAATTACGGACATAGCACTCATTTACTACAAAAGAATACTATCACCGGACCAGCTGGCGGTAGCCAATGGCGGCTTTCATTGATATATTGCAAAAACATTTTCTTTCTCTATCGCACTCGCGACCGAGGCCTCCCGATCCAGTTGCACGAGCTTGCCGCGTGATTTATGAATGAAATTGCGACGGACTAGGTTTAGGTAAATGCCTATGGGTAGAATTATAACCAGGAATCGTCTTTTTTGTGGATAATTTTTCGACATCAGTTTTTCAAGTTTTTTCTTCATGGGTTCAGTTATAGCAGTAGTTAACGCCAATTTTTTTTGTCTAGTAATTGAAAAAATGTGGTGTATAACAATGAGAGTAAGCATGATAAATATAATTTAATATCTAAGAACCAGTCCTAAGTTATCAATACGCACAAAACTCTACTTGAGATTGATCACAACACTGTTGGAAAATTTAAATTCACGTTTTCTTCGATACTTTTTAAGCTATTGCATAGCTTCTATCGCGGGACTTGAGCGTGGAGACCGAATCCAGAAACTCCGTAACGAAAATAACCTAACACCCCCCACTCCCACCGGCACAGCGGTGATACTTTTTAGTTTTGCCATCTATCGATGAATAGCAGAACTTTTAATGACTTTTTGGAAATATCACGCTTGTCTCTTTAGTTCAGCAACTCGCCTCTAGGTGGCATTGGTTGTATCGGCGTAAAAATGCTATGCAATAGCTTTACCGCGGCAGTGCCCGAGTGCCACACGTCTTTTCTTTTAGAAAGAAGTTCCTTCATAATGACACATTTGAATTGGCGTTCACTCAGTTAACTAAGCGAGTCATGACGAATTAAGTTGTTTACACGTCGCTTTCACTCGGCGAACTACTAGCTTGCAAGTGTTTCTAATTGACACTACACATTTTCGAAAAAATTATACGTCTTGTCTTTCACTTACTTTTAGGTCCGTCGTCGAATGAATCGTACACTTTTACTAAACTTTTTCCTGTTGTCGAGTCGACTAGGCGAGTAATGATAGGCCTAGAAAAAGTCGTTTACACGTCGCTTTTATTCGGCGAACTACTTGCTTGCAAGCGTTTCCCGCTTGACACTTGAAATTTTCGTATTGTATTTCACTTATTTTTAGGTCCGTCGTCGTCGAATAAATCGTACACTTTCACTAAACTTTTTCCTTTGGTCGACACACTTGAGTTCGTACCAGCCCTAGTGTCAGATAAAGTTCCGCACAAAAAAATCAGTTGTGAATTTCGCTCGAGCAATATTTTGTCATTTCTACAAGATGGCGTGAGTAGGTCAATTAGCTGTAAGCGCCTCTGTTGATTTCGTATTTTGGTTGACCTTACTTGTTTCTAAGTGGCATTATGGTCGAAGTAGGTAATGCCTGTATTGAGAACTGGCTCGCATATTTATATCGTTTTTTATTTAATGATTTCTCCTTTCAAAGCCTTCTCTAGATCTCCCTTGGGGCCCATTTCGACTGTAACGTCTTTGCTGATTATGGCCAAACCTCCTTGGTCTTCCTCAGCTATGGTTCGCATGGAAGTGACTTGGAGAGAGGAAATCTTGGCGCGTTGGTACGCTGAAGCCGTGTTGTTGCCCAGGAATCTGTAACAATAACATTTTTTTAATGTTATTGTATCCGTTTTGTATCCTATGTATGTATGTATATTATTTTTAAAGCGATGATCTCATTGGTTAGCGCTGTCGGTTCGCACCGTTAGATTGTGGCATGAAATTTGTTTTATGTTGCAAATAAAGTGTTGTCTATGTCTTTGTATGGTTCAAACCCCAGCAATGAGCTTTGAGCTTGTGAAGGAAAACATCGTGAAGAAACCATAGTGATAGGGTAATTTCTAGTACTCGGCTGGCTAGCTACCACCTTCAAGTTGAAAATCTGCCGCCAAGCATCTAACGGTGTGTTCCGGCAGCCTCACTTGAGAGCCAGATGCATTCCAGTTTATATATCTTCCATTCATTTGATTTAGCAGTTTTTTTTTATTTGAGTAGATTTCCATTCACATGCCGAGTCACGGCAAAATAGGAAAACTTAATCAAAAAAAATTCTATAACACAGATAGATAGAATTTTTTTACTGTGCACACCATAAACAGGAAAAAAAGTACAGAAAACGAAAGAACCAACAATAGAACTAAATATTAATATGTATAAATATTTGTTGCTCGTATAATTATTTATTTATTGTTCTGTAACCGTGTACCTATTGTATTATAATTGACTCTAAAACGTATTGGTGTATAACTGTGAGTTTTGAGTCAGAACGGAAAATAAAACAAATAAATTATAACACAACAACAACTATAACTTTAATGTAAACTCTATTTTTAATGAATTAATTAAATTTCCAGACGGAAGCAGTGCCACGGTGCTCACCTCATAGCGACGTAGCAGACGAGCAGCGCGCCGCCGGCGGCCAACACCCTCGCGACGGGGGAGACGAACAGCTGCGCGCACACCCAGGCGGCGGCGCCGGCGCCCACCATGCAGGCCACGGCCAGCGCGGTGCGCGCCCAGTGCGCGCACGTGAACCCGCGCTCCCACTCCACGCGGCTCGATTCCTGCACTATGTACGCCGTGTTGCACACCTTGCACTTCAACGCGTCGGGGGTGCCCGCGCTCTGGAAACATTTTTAAAAAATGTAAAATTACAAAAATGTTATTTTTTTGTGTTTGTTAATGTTTGAATACTACTGTTTGGCGGCAGAATATCTGATACTGCGGTGGTTGCTAAGGAAATCTACCACCAAATAAGTATACTTACCTCACTCTACAGCTCGGAGCTATATTGCTCGCCCTGGCTTCCCACGGATGCAATGTAGATATGTAGTGCATATGCATGTATTATACGTAATATAAACCTTACGGTTTTTTAGCAGGAACGTGGAAAGAGTCATGTCGCCACATTGTATTTTTTTTAAACTAGTGTTTTGTCAAGTGTTTATGCATAAAAATGGTGGTGTTTTATTCATAAAGTGCCAAATCACAAGCGCGAGTGTGGGAAAATGATATAATGTGGTGAAACATGACTTTTCGTGTTGCTTCCAAAACTCCATCGAAGCTTATAGTAAAGTCGCCTCTACTTTACTAAAGCATGATTAGACTTGACTGACACAGACTGTACTTGACCAAGACTGGACTTTAACTATAACTATAGCAACGAGTCAATTTATTTAACTTTTGAAACTTGAAAATATAAAACACTGGCAAATGCTTAAAATGCGACGCCAAAACCACAGAAAAAAACCTTCCTTTTGAATCACTCTGTCTATTGATGGAAACCGCACTAAAATCCGTTACGTAGTTTGAAAGATCTAAGCGTACAGACGGCGGGAAGCGACTTTGTTTTATACTATGTAGAGATTTAAACATTCACATTCCTTTGTTTCCTGAATAAATTACCTCTGTAAGCCAGCGGCTGAGGCAGCCGTGATGCACGGCGGACACGTCGCCGGTGCAGCGGCACGGCGTGATCAGCGGCTCGAGCCGCGCGCCGTCATAGCAAATCCAGCAGTCCCGCCCCGACCCCACACTGCTGACCAATGAGTCCGTCTCCACATTCTGCAACACCACACACATATTTAGATGCATTTGACTGCCCACACCTTGTTAGTGGAGGCCTAGTATCTATGTATGTGTATCTCGCGTCTCGCACTTAACACCTCAATTCAATTGTCATAGTAAATTTGCAAAAAAAAAGATGGAGTAATTGTGTTACCAATAGGACCCATCGCGAGGACTCCTATTATCTATATTAACTAAGCTCTTAGTTCTTGATAAACGCTATTATGACCAACCACCACTAATATTAAACAGATAAGACCACATTCAGCAAAAGTTTTATAATTCTGTTTTTTTTCGCTGGCAATAACAACAAAAGAGACATCGAAATCTAAACGATCACAGACGCAAAAATACGACCACCCTAACTTACCAATCGACTTTTACTCGGCAGTGGTCCCGCCGAAGAACTTTCTCCAATTCTAACCTTAACGCTTTGACAGCTCGTTAACCTCTTAGGTTTGACAATGACAGTTTGGATAACTGTCATCAGGCTGTGTTGCCATTGGTGGATCGTTTCGACAATGTAGCGTGCTGCGTTCAGCCAATGAACGGGGCGGATGGTTTCCACTGTCTGGGAAGATGGGGGAGGGTGTGTTAGTATGGCTAAAGGTTTGTTAGTGTTTGTTATTATGTGTGAATATTGCTTTTTCATGAAATGATTCTGTAATTGATGTGACCAGATTTAAACTGTTCTTTTTACGTGATATGTTTGTTGGTGATCTCCACTTAAGTCACAAATTTTTAATGGAGATCATTATAAGTATTAGTGTGTTATGAGAACTGGCAGCATGATACAATGGCGAAGCGTGATCCGATTAAAAATGTGAATCCTCGAAATGTAACTTCGTTTATCCGACAGATGGCATTGTCATTCCTCGTACGCATTCATTTTGAAAGCGGCTTGAAGGACCAACTTTGGAAATCAAATTACATTTCGACTTTTGCAAAAAAGCAGCAGCATTCAAAGCTCGAAGACAAGGCTGCCCTCTATTTCGGCAAGTGAAATGACATAATAATATGTGTGAAGACAATAAAATAACAAAAGACTATTTTCAAACAGTTTTTTTCTCTTTCTGTTTATTGCTAAGTGGCACCTTTTTTTGTTTCATACCTTTGCTGTCATCATTGGGATCACTCTTAGCCACTGGGTCGTTTCGATCATTGTATTATCAATGAGTGCATCTAGTGAATATTTTATTCTATAGATAGATTTACCAGCTGACTGCATAGAAAATGTTTATTTACCATGAACAAAACATTTAGCACATTTTCTGACTTCTAACTCATAGCTACTTAATTACCCTATGCCCTATAAATTGTATATCTATAGCTAGCATCTATTAACCTCAAGTGTCTCACAAATCGTTGGGTTGCGAAGCGAAGCGAAGAGCCACTCCGGAACCATCGCGTTCCACAGCACGCACGGGAACCATGGCGCTCACGTGTTTCGCAAATTTCGCGTTGGGTTGCAAAGCCAGAGCCACTCTGGAGTCATCGCGTTCCACAGCACGCACGGGAACCATGACGCTTGTGCAATGAGTCTACGTGTCACCCAGATAGTTTACCTTGGTTAAGTTGGAGTGCGAGAGCAGGCGCGCGAGTCGTGCGTCGTCGAGCTGGCGCGCGAGCAACCGCCGCGGGTTGAGCAGCCAGAGCCGCTCCGGCGCCATCGAGTTCCACAGCACGCACGGGAACCATAGCGCGACGCCGATCTCGGCGAGACGGAACACCAAGTCGTGCCAGTTACGGGATACTACTGGCACCCTGCAAATAATAATTAAAGACTCGCTTAGTTTGTATTTGAAACGGATCAATTTTAACGATTGGGTCGCAGATGTTTAATCAGTATTTAAGACCAGGACTGTCCAGACAACGTCCAAGCGTCCGCTAGATAAAAAATAAATGTCCACCCGTGCGAAAACGGGACAGGCCGCTAGTAAGTAATGAAGAGTAATACTGACTTGGTCTTCCAAAGCTCGCTGAGTGTCTCTGAGGCGAGGAAGCCGGCGATGAGGATCAGCATGAGGGCTTGGCTGACCAGCCCCACACGCGACTGGTGCAGCTGCGACGTATCCACGGACCGAGGGTCGATGTTCCCATCGCCGTCCACGTCCGCAATGTCCGTCTGGATGCCCTGTTCCAATAATACAATTTATTAGACATAGACATAGACAACACTTTATTTGTAACATAAAACTAATTTCATTACAATCAACAATACCTACATACAAAAATTATATACAGGCTACTTTTTATCATTTTATTCCCACGGGAACGGGAACCACGCGGGAGAAACCGCGAGGCGTCTGCTAGTACTCTTTTTTTTATGGTTGACAGGCTAGATGTTCGACCGCAGCTCACCTGAAGTTAAGTGAAGGTGTGGTCGAAGATGGTAAAGCACACCTGGAATGGAACTAGCTCTCAAGTGAGGCTGCCGGAACACACCGTTAGATGCTTGGCGGCAGATTTTTAACTTGAGGGTGGTAGCTAGCCAGCCGAGTACTAGAAAGTACCCTACCACCATGCTATGGTTTCCTCACGATGTTTTCCTTCACCGGCAGCTCAAGATCATTGTTGGTGTTTGAGCCCACGCCCTTCGGCATGCGAACCTACCGCGCTAGCCACTGAGCTGTTATTGCTACTCTATAAACTTAAATATTGATATGTACTTATATCGACGTTGGTCGAGCTCACTTCAAGAGTTTTATAAGAATGTGGTTACCTGCTTGGTGACGAGCGTGTCTTGAACGTCGTCACCGTCGGCGGCGGTGGAGGGCCCCGGCCGCGGGGAAATGATCGTGCACACTTTTGTTTCCTTCAGAAATTCTCCCCGCAACTGTAAAAATCACATAAACATTTTAAGACGTATACATAAAAAAAGCATTATACTCTATCCATTATTTTAACCGCTTTTTGACAGCTCATACAAAGTTGACGACATAACTTTGTACAGCGTCTAGCAAAATAAATTTTACACAAATAAATATGTTTAATCTAGCATTACCTCCTTACAAGGTTTAATAAAAATTGCTCTCAAGTTAACGCAGCCTTGTAAAGAGGCAATGCTATATTTGTTTGTAATGTCATGAATTATAAAAACCGAAGACGTGGCAGTATGGCTACACAGCTTTAGCCTACCCGATGGAGCAAATTAAATACAAAAAAAACTTTATGTCAATTGTTAAAGTTAATCAAATTTGTCAAAATAGCTTTGTATAATCTTTTTTGTTTTACACGGCAAAGGCATATTATATTCAGCCTACCTCGTGACGTCATCACTATAAAAAGTTTGATGACGTATTAAAAATAAACTACCGCATTCGCTATCATTAATGTCATCATCATTGAACATCCCACCCAAATCACTGAAACTACTATGCCAGCGGCCCAGAGCCTCGCTCCGGTACTTCAAGGAGCAGGGTTGGCTCGGGTAGACGCTGGTAGGAGAAACTGCATAGACAATACACCCCCAAGCGAGACGTCAGTGCAGGACCTATCGCCCCCATCCAAGTACAAAAAAAAAACTTTACATCCCGAATTGCCTATAAAAACGAATTGAAATACGTTTTCACGTCTAAACAGAATTTAGTGCTACCCAAAATTGACAATTTGAAATGTTCTGCAAACGTGTTTGCATTTTGACATTAGGTTTCATATTATTATCTCTACTACACCACATACGTCTTCATCTGTTACGGCATCACAATGTACCATTGTGCAGTAATGGACCATTTAATGTTTGTATTGTTCTTTGTGGCCCACAACGATAGTTGCAATAAAAATTGGCCATCGATCTACGCCATATTAGCCTTAGAAGACCCTGAATCCAAGGATAATGATTTTTTTAATGTTAAATTAATGAGACGAACGTAACGCTTTCCTACTGTTTTTTTTAAATATAATAGATAGGCTTGCATTTGACTGCCATCCCGCTTGGTTTTGCTTGCCTAGAAAAAACCGATTCACTCGCGACTTGAAGGTACTCACTTACCCAGACTATATTCATCGGCAAACACCCACTCGGGCAGCAGACTCCAATGTCTAGCGGTACGTATGAAGAAGGTGGAATCAAACCGCTTAGTTCGAGCTTTTGGAACATCAACCATAAAGCGGTGTCGCTTTTTAAAGCTCCTGGCTGTCCGATAGTAGAATGGACAGGGTGGAATTAGGACATGCAGATCTGAAGCGCACTCTCCAAAATGTTTCCGGTAAAAACCCATATAAGATAAGAGATAACGCCTGTCCATGACCATTGCAGCGGTACGCAGAACTTTTAATAATAAAACAAAGTTGTTTTTTTATGTAACAATAATGAAACGAACGATGCACTCTCCTGATGGTAAGAGATAACGCATGTTCATGACCATTGCGGCAATACAAAGAACTTTGAGTAACAAAACAAAGTGCGGGGAATCGCCGCTATGGCGCTCATTAATTTGAGACTTTCGATGGTTAGCCTCAACAGCCCAGTAATTTCGCTAACAGTACCCTTCAAACTGGAACACATTAAAGTTTAATCACTTCTGCTTGGCTTATATTATTCTCTTTACTACATACTAATTTTATTTTAATGATATCGTATACATATAATCTTTTTACCATACAGTCATTGTATTTTAATGATATCGTAACCTTAAAATGTATAATGTATGAAACTTTATCGATAAAATAACCGTTAACTATATTATCGATTGCTTGGCGGCAGAATGGCGGTGTCGCGGCAGGCAGGCGGTGGTACCTGCCTAGACGACCTCCTGTTAAGTAGATCTACCACTAAGTAAAAATCATAAAATAATAATGATTATGACTCGTTTCATTGTTTATATAACTTAAGTTATTTTAAAGAAAAAAGCTAAAATATTTAATAGCTAAAAGATTTATAATTTTATCATAAATCTCCTCAGCCTTGATTTTTTTTTTATGTAAAAAGTAATGAGACGAACGAGACGCTCTCTTGATGGTAAGAGATAACGCCTATCCATGACCATTGCAGCGATTTTGCAGCGACAGAACTTTAAGTAACAAAACAAAGTCCTGGGCATCACTGCTTTGGCGCTCATTACTTTGAGACTTTTGATAGAGTTAAGAGTTAGTTGTTCTTTGACTCTTTATAAATTTCTCTCTCTCTCTTTGTAAGTCTACTTTCCTTTTTCTTTACACACCGAAACAATATACTTCCTTTTTATAGTGGTTGCCTGGAAGAGATCGCTCTTAGCCATAAGCTAAGATACATATAATATTATTATTATATGAATCTTAAGATAGCTCATAAGATTCTTTTGTCTTAGGTTTTTGGTGAGCACAATAAAGAGTTTCTATCCATCTATACTATTATCAAGAGGAAAGAATTGATTAATTGTTTGTTTGTAATGAATAGGTTTCGAAACTACTGGACCGATTTCAAAAATTCTTTAACGGTTGGGAAGTTACGCTATCCCCGGGTGACATAGACTACTTTTATCCCTGTACTCCCACGGGAACGGGAACTACGCTGGTGAATCCGCGAGGCGTCCGCTAGCCTGTCTATAAAACGATATGTATTTAAAATTCATACAAATGAAAGCCAGCGGAACGTCCTCGATTTCGAGGAACACAGACTGCACACAATGAAAATTCCTAAAAAAAAAACCCCGTTTATTTTATTATACAAATTCATTAGCCATTACTCCTGACCGCGCCGGCCACACATCTCTTTGTCACTTCAGCTTACTCATCGCTCATACAGCGACGATCGCAATCAAATATTTGCTATTGTGGACTTCCATAAATGTATTATATACCTATTGTTTTTAATGTAGCTATTTTGTTTGCAGTCTGTGACCATATTTGTATTTCACACTACACGATTTTTAGCTGTCATAATTGTCTGATTATTTTTATAGGAGAAACAAACAACGCCATACCACAAAATCTAAAATTATCTTATAGTAATTATACATTAAGATAGGTTCGTATAAGCTGCGCAAACTATACTCTGTCCATTATGTTAACCGCTTTTTGACAGCTCATACAAAGTTGACGACATAACTTTGTGCAGGTTCTAGCAAAATAAATCTCACATAAATAAATACGTTATACGATAAATACGGCTGCGTTAACTTGAGAGCAATTTTTATTAAACCTTGTAAAGAGGTAATGTTAGATTAAACGTATTTATTTGTGTGAGATTTTATTTTGCTAGACGCTCTACAAGTTATGTCGTCAACTTTGTATGAGCTGTCAAAAAGCGGTTAACATAGCATTACCTCTTTACAAGGCTGCGTTAACATGAGAGCAATTTTTATAAAACCTTGTAAAAAGGTAATGATAGATTAAACGTACTTATTTGTGTGAGATTTATTTTGCTAGAAGCTGTACAAAGTTATGTCGTCAACTTTGTATGAGCTGTCATAAGGCGGTTAACATAATTGACAGAGTATAGTGTATTAAATATACACAGGTATGTTGGAAGAGATTTTACACAGCGCCATCAAGCCTCAGACTAAGCAAAGTAATGGGAACCAGATAAATGTTTCTATTTTTTTTTCTTATAAACTGACATTAAATACATACATTTGGACGCCTAAGCACGGAACTAAACAAAAATTCAAGATAAACATTTGTACTAAAGATTTCAGTCAGCAGTCAATATGCTTTAAGAAGGATAAATTAAATATAATCTTACTCAATAATCATTTATTGCAGCATATATACAGATGCATGACTTATAAAAATATAACATTACTATACCTAATACATGTGATCCCATTAGGGCATGGCAAAAAAAAAATCAGAACTACACAACGTTTTATTAATTAAAATAAGTTACGTGGGATTTTAACCTAGAATATCTAGCTTGGCTGTCAGACGGTCTCCCAATGATACTTTCGAAATAAAAAAAATTGAAGTGTAAATAATATTTGTATAAAAATTACCTTGAAGTAGACTTCGACACCGTAGATTAGAAAGAAGACGACCACGATGAAGAGTAAAACGGCGTAGCACCCGTTGAACACGTGTTGGTAGAAATTCTGCAACAACATTTTGATTTCAAGTTAATAGATAATTCAGCTTAAAGCTGAAAAAACCGCGAATGCCGCTAAAAAACTTAACGTAAGTACAAAATAGCTGAACCGATTTTGATAAATGTTATATCGTTGGCTTCGTTTTTACTGCGCGGGTGCCACTGAGTAGGTACTTAGGTATTTAGAATTTATAAAAAATATAAATGGCGGATGTTTAGCGCCAATTTTTTTTTTAAATTTATTAATTATACTATTTTAGTTGTTTTTTTCCTCAATCGGAGTATAGCTTTTTTAACTTTTTGGCTTCTGTAAATGTACACTATATTTTCGTTCTGTGTGTGCGAGTATTATACATAGATCTTTGTTTATCACTCAAATTTTTTTTTATTATCATTATGGCCAAGCTATAATACCTCAACAGTTAAATTAAATTTTAATAATTATAAAAATATTTATAAAAAGTAATTGGCCAATTTGGAACTTAAAATTGTGTGAATTATAAAGATATAAATAAATACGCAATCAACGCAAAACCCTACGTAAAAATGGTTACGTCTCAAACAAGCTGTAATTATCGCAAAAATCTACGTAAGAACCATAGATTTAGCAACTCATAGATGTACATTGTACAATTGTACATACGTGTAAAAATTCACAAAAGGTTAATGATATTCACGATACCTATTGAGGTGGTACGATTTCCATACTAATAGTTTTTTGCCATATAAGGACAAATGGAGCATAATTTTACAGTGAAATCACAGCTACTGGCATTTATTTTGGTCTTTATTTGCGGTAAATCACATTGCTTGAATGAAACGGTAGATTATAAGCATAAATAACCTACTGTTTTATTCAAAAATCATAAATTCATAAATTTGATTTTATGCTAATAATCTACTGTTTTATTCAAGCAATTCCTGTTAGCTCATTTGGTAATATCTGCTTCAAGAGTTGTAGGGCGTGTCGTTGGACGCATCGTCGTTGTTAAAGATACATAGATTAATAGATAGATAAATAAACCAAAAATGTACTTAATCGTAGACTCGTAACAACTAACTTTTTTTAAATGTAAAAGTAATGAGACGTACGAGACTCTCTCCTGATGGTAAGACATAACGCCTGTCCATGACCATTGCAGTCATACACAGAACTTTGAGTAACAAAACAAAGTCCAGAGTGTCGTTGCTTTGACGCTCATTACTTTCGATGGTTAATCTCAATCAATTCAACAGTAATGTTTACACACTACTGCTTGACGACAGAATATCTGGTACTGCAGTGGTACCTACCAAGACCATTTCCTGCTAAGGAGATCTACCATCAAGTATTACTAAAACTAGCATACGAGGTAACGTTGACTGAGCAGGAGACACTTTATAATCTACGCCTTTGTATATCTGTGGCAATATCAATAAAACTATTACAGCATAACAGGTGCGTACCAATCAACGAATCTATTCGCAATATGAATCTACGTCATATTTTTTTATACATTTCCTGTATATTTCCTAGACCGATCTCAAATTGACTATAAAGTCGTCACTAGAATATATTATTCTGCGTTTACAAACAAAAATACGTTTTTTTTTTTGACAGGCTAGGTGTTTGACCACAGCTCACCTGATGTTAAGTGAAGGTGTGGTCGAAGATGGTAAAGCACACCTAGCCTGGAATGGAATGGAACGTAATTTGTTCAAGCAACATAAGTTTTCTAGATCAAGTTTATATTATTAGTTTTGCATGTAGCAATGATAGCTCAGTCGTTAGAGCGGTCGGTTCACACGCCGGAGTAGGTGGGTTCAACCCCCAACAATGGGCTTGAGCTTCAAGCGAAGGAAAACATCGTGAGGAAATCATAGACATTTTCTAGTAATTGGCTGACTAGCTACCACCTTCAAGTTGAAAATCTGCCGCAAAGCACCTAACAGTGCGTTCCGGCATCCTCGCTTGAGAGCCAGTTCTATTCCAGGTTAGGTGTGCTTTACCATCTTTGACCACACCATCAATTAACATCAGGTGAGCTGCTTGGCAATCATAAAAAAACCGGCAAGTGCGAGTCGGACACGCGCACGAACACGTTTGTTGTATGGGAGCCCTCTTCAATATTTATTTTATTCTGTTTTTTAGTATTTGTTGTTATAGCGGCAACATAAATAGATCATCTGTGAAAATTTCAACTGTCTATCACGGTTCATGAAATACAGCCTGGTGGCAGACGGACGGACAGCGGAGTCTTAGTAATAGGGTCCCGTTTTACCCACAGCGAGCTACTGGTACCAGTAGGTCGCTTGGAGTCTAATATCCTCACCTTCTTGTCAGGAGAAGTGTCAGCGACGTTGGTGGTCAGGACCTCGGCTGCCAGCAACGAGTAGCTGATCACGTTGAACGTCACAAAGGCCAGGAAAGACTTGGAGAGGAACCTGGGCCGCTCCCAACGGATGTCTCGCAGATGAAATACCTGGAGACAAAGGAAAGAAGTTGGTTTCAGAATACGGCGAACAACTTATCAATCTAACGCACTTCAATAACTTCACACATAATTATATAATTCGTGTGATTAACCTATGATATTGTATATTTTATTTGCCTTTTTTTCTGCATCTATTTATACCGCCAACCTAAATATCAGTGCCATCCTTACTATCCATCGAAAGGTTGTCTAAAATAAATCGCTCTAGGCAATAAAACCGCCGCTATACTACCGACGATGATGTCGATTTACTACTCACGAATCGATTTTTTTTAACGAAAAAGTAGTGAGACGAACGATACGCTCTCCTGATGGAAAGAGATTTGACAAGTTCAGAGTAGTTTTTATACATAGAATAGAACTAGGCAAACCATAATTTTATTTTAAGGTACGAAAATATGTTATAATCAAAATTACGTATTTTTTATAACTAAAGTATGTTTTGTTTTACGATCGTCATAAAAGTTTGTGGGCAAGGTCAGGGTTCAAATTCTTATGTGCGACAAATCAGCCAAGAGGTTAATTATGCAGGGTTATACGCTTAAGCTGCATTAAACCGAAGGAGGTTATTGAAATTGTCATTAGTAACAACTTTTTTATTATCACCGTCGCGGGTCGAACCTGGACCAGATTGGCACAGGACCGAGGCAAATGGCATGAAAAGAGAGAGGCCTGTACCCAGCAGTGGGATAAAGAAGGCTGTGGATGATGATAATGAACAACTTTTAGTATGGGCACGACTCAGAAATCGTGAAGAAAAAATCAGAACAAATTATACATTTAATCAACAAACTTTTTCTATAGAACAGCCGATTTCTTTTTCACAATTTCAGTTTTTTTTACTATAAGCAGAAGTGCTTATAGTAAAAAAAAATATAATGAGTACACGTAATCACTCACTTAATATACGCCATGCTTTCTTTTCTTTAGATATCGCGAGGTCAGGGTTAGGGACGAATACTAACTACTTAGTTTAGGATAGTGAACAATCCAACAGTATTGATACTAACATTTCTAAGACCTCAGGGCAACTCTTCAAACTTATGAGATCTGATCCCTATGTAGTGCCAAAACTGTCATTAAAGAATCCACCCAACTCACTGGAACTACTACGCCCGCGACTCAAGAGCCTCACTCCGATAATTCAAGGAGTTGAGTTGGCTCGTGTTATGCTAGACGGAAATGCACAAAACACCAAAAACGTCAGTGCAGATCTTATCGCCACTTAAGAAGAATAACAATAAGACGTGTCAAAAGCATATTACCAAACACAAATGGCCACTTCATTGAATACACTATTCTTTGTTCAAATATCTTAAACTTGCAAACACAAGAAAGGCGACACGATGACCCGGGTCGTTTGCCTGTACACGACTAAGATAACGTTAATAGATATCCTCAACTGGACCTGTTGACATATTCTGCTATTCAACGACAATGCATGGTTAAATATTTAGAAATGAGAACGATCATGTTATGACGGCTGGATCGTATAAGGAAACCAAGAGAAATATGTTAACACAAGCATGAATTTTCGAATTTTCAGAGAACTAGCGACCGCTGTCAACACCACTGCCAGTGGCGGATTTACTAGCAGGCTGAGTAGGCTGGAGCCTAAGGCGGCAAATTTGGCTCATAATTTTATTTTGCCTTACAGAAAAAAAAATACTAAACACGGAAAAAGAAGTCTTAGAAGAAAATTTTACAAAATTAAAATATTTTAGTACTATACAACAGTATACCGAGTACTCAACGCCTGTACATGAAAAATTACTAAACGCTTTGCAAAGTATACTCTTGTAGATGTGAATTTTTAAAATATTCCAATAGCGTTTCAATATTACAATTTGAATTTATTAATTTTGAGCCATTTTTTTAAATTAAATGTTACTTTTTTTCTCTATGTACCTAAATGTTATTACGCCCACTCACACAATGACAGCCCCGTTGTCTCATTGGTAGTATATCAGCCTTGAGAGCTGTAAGGCGTGGGTTCTATTCCCACTCAGGGCAAACATTTTGTGAATAAACAAATGTTTGTTCTGTGTCTGGGTGTTCTGTATGTATTATAAGTATGTATTTACAAAAAAAAAGTATTTATGTATTCTATCAGTTATCTGACTTCCATCACACAAGCTCTGCTTAGTTTGGGGCCAGATGGCGCTGTGTGTATAGTCCTACGATATTTATTTATTTATTTAATATGCACAGCGATCCTTTAGTTCGCAATTAAACTAATAACGGGAAAAAGCTAATGTAATTATGACGATAAAGCACTCACAAAATTGCAATTTCATTGACAAAGAAAATAAAATTAATATGATTGTAGGATAAGGAATTGCAGCGGTTAGAAGGGGCGGCAAAATTGAATAGCCTACTGGCGGTTAATGTGTAAATCCGCCACTGACCACTACGCATTGTGTCTTGTTATTGTTGTACGCAATGTTGTTGTTATCGTTCTACGCATATTGTTGTTCTTACTTATCCTCATAATTGTATTCTGTAATCATCAAGTATCTACTCCTATGTTACGTATTTACTTGGTGTTAGATTTCGTCGAAATCGTCTAGGTATGTACCACCGCAGTACCGGATATTCTACCGCCAAGCAATAGTAAATATAGCTAGCGAAATTACTGGCCTGTTGAGACTAACCATCGAAAGTCTCAAAGTAATGAGCGCCTAAAACAGCGATGCCCCGGGCTTTGTTTTGCTATTCAAAGTTCTGTGTATTGCTGCAATGGTCATGGGCATGCGTTATCTCTTTCCAGCAGAAACGTATAATTCGTCTCAATACTTTCACATTAAAAAAATGTTTGGTTTGGCATAAATAAACAAATTTTTATTCTGTGTCTGGGTGTTCTGTATTTATTATACGTATGTAACTATTTACAAAAACAGTATTTAAGTATTCTCTCAGTTATTTTACTTCCATAGTACAAGCTTTTTTTCTTTTTTTTTTATGTTTGACGGGCTACGTGTTTGACCACAGCTCACTTGATGTTAAGTGAAGGAGTGGTCGAAGATGGTAAAGCACACCTAGCCTGGAATGGAACTGACTCTCAAGTGAGGCTGCCGGAACACACTGTTAGATGCTTGGCGGCAGATTTTCAACTTGAGGGTGGTAGCTAGCCAGCCGAGTACTACAAAGTACCCTACCACCATGCTATGGTTTCCTCATGATGTTTTCCGTCACCGGCAGCTCAAGCTCATTGTTGGGGTTTGAACCCACGCCCTTCGGCATGCAAACCTACCGCGCCAACCACTGAGCTATCATCGCTACAAAAAGCTCAGCTTAGTTTGGGGTCAGATGGCGCTGTGTGTAATGTCCTACTATATTTATTTAGGTGTAGGGTTCCAGGGTAGGTGTGTTTTATCACCTTCGACCACACCGTCACTTAACATCAGGTGAGCTGTGATCAAACACCTAGCCCGTCGAACATAAAAAAACTGCTTTAATTTCAACTGCATGATATTGGCATAATGATTTACTTTAATCATTCGAAAAAGGACGTTTTGGTTGTATTGTTCGAATTAATTATGTTAATTTTCAGATCATTAAAAAGGAATTAAATATCTGGTCAAAAAAGCATGTGCATTTTTGATGCTAGTACTTCTTTTTGCTTTCAATCATGTCTGCAAATATTACTCGCAACATTTATGTGGAAAAGTTGCCATAGCTAAAACAATGCTCGTGATTGATAAGTTTAAATGGACAATTTGACCTCAAATACCTCGTTTTGGTTGTCCAGTCTAATTAGCGATAGTATAAATAAATATTATTTGATTGTGTACGGTACATGGAAAGTCACTTCTCAGATCCATAAAGTATTTGCCAACCTATCAATGGAGCAATATTTAAGGTTATAAAATGACATTCGAATGTCTAGTACATTTGAGTGCCATTTTTACTTTTTGCAAACGTTTTATTCTCTAACAGAGCAGGTGGATATCGATATTTGTCTAATGAATTTGACACAAATCCTCAAGTGAAACCGTTATCCTCCTCTGCAAAAAGTCAAGATACTGCAGTCGCGAATAGTTTAACGTCAAATTACTTTAACTTTTCCTGATTTTTTTTTTGCTACTTATTATTTTATATCAGTTGTCATTTCCATCTACACTATTATAAAGAGGAAAGATTTGATTTTTTGCTTGTTTTTATTGAATAGGCTCCGAAACTACTGGACCGACCTGAATAATTCTTTCATCATTAGAATGCCACATTATCACTGAGTGTCATAGGCTATATTTATATTGTTAATCGAGTTTTGTTTTTCCGTGCGAAGCCGGGGCGAGCTCCTAGTTGTTTATAAAGGCGTAAACGGTGCCTAAGCGATGCTCTCAAATGCGATAATCGTTTTGTTGCATGCGCAATCGAACTAAAACATTCAAGGTTCACATTTCTTTTGTTCAATCTTTACGGTGATGTTACTAAGCTACAACCATTAATAATTTTGAGTAACACTGTCACACATCTCAAACTATCGTGAAACGATCATCTATTTAATACAACAAACAGTTCTGCTAATTGCCCGATTGACAGCCGTGTTACAATACATGATTACTGTATCACTTACGAGCCATTTATTGTTCGAGGTAAGTTACCAGACACAATTGAATTAACAGATCATACACAAGTGTTACGAGAACTAATTAGAGGGTATGACTAGCACTATGACGTAAAAACAAAAGTTTAATGGTAAGTAATTAAAAATAAATAGGACAGGCCCCAGAGTTCCACCCTGATGTACACCGAAAAGGAAAAGTTGAGCCAATTAATTTGTTCTTAATAAAAAAATATGAGAAATAAGGCATTGTTAGACAGGATCTATACTATCTATTAACAGTAGAGTTAATAATAATATCAGAACCTATAAAGTTCTATTATTTAAATTTGTGTTGTCATTTTGCTGTAGCGATGATAGCTCAGTGGTTAGCGCATTAGGTTCGCATGCAGAAGGGCGTGGGTTCAAACCCCAACAATGAGCTTGAGCTGCCGGTGAAGGAAAACATCGTGAGGAAACCATAGCATGGTGGTAGGGTACTTTCTAGTACTCGGCTGGCTAGCTACCACCCTCAAGTTAAAAATCTGCCGTCAAGCATCTAACGGTGTGTTCCGGCAGCCTCACTTGAGAGCCAGTTCCGGGCTTGGTGTGCTTTACTATCTTCGACCACACCGTCACTTAACATCAGGTGAGCTGTGATCAATCACCTAGCCTGTCAAAAAAAAAAAAAAAAAGTATTTTTGTTTGTAAACGCAGAATAATATATTCTAGTGACGACTTCATAGTCAATTTGAGATCGGTCTAGGAAATATACAGGAAATTTATAAAAAAATATGACGTAGATTCATATTGCGAATAGATTCGTTGATTGGTACGCACCTTTTATGCTGCAATAGTTTTACTGACATCAAGTGAGCTGTGGTCAAACACTCAGCTTGACAACCATTAAAAAAAAAAGTAATCGTAATAAGATTTCTTTACTACATAAGGGCTTCTACTTTTTTAGATTTTTTTTTTTCAGTACAACGCACCCGATTCGACATAATACCACCGTACAACGTAGCCCCGTATTTGTTTGTGATGTTATAAAAATGACCTTCGCTATATCGTGTATTCGTAAATTTCATTCATGTTCATGCAGTCGAGGTCGCCCGCACCCACTACGCGATTCTCTAGTTGTACCGTGTATATCAATTCACACTTGTTCTATTAATGTGAAAGCAATTCTGTCTGTCATTTGTGTTCACTTTTTTTTTTTATAGTTTTCAGGCTTGGTGTTTGACCACAGTCACCTCATTTTAAGTGAAGGTGTGGTCGAAGATGGTAAATCACACCTAGCCTGGAATGGAACTGGCCCTCTGGTAAATCACACCTAGCCTGGAATAGAACTGGCTCTCTGGTAAATCACACCTAGCCTGGAATGGAACTGGCTATGATTCAAGAGGAATATGTATGTGTATAATACATGCATATCCACCACATTAGTATCTACATTGCACCCGTGCGATGCCGGGGCGGGTCGTTAGTATCTCTACATGGTATAAAACAAAATCGCTTCCCGCCGTCGGTCGGTACGCTTAGATCTTTTAAACTACGCAATGGATTTTAATGCGGTTTCCACCAATAGACAGAGTGATTCAAAAGGAAGGTTTACATGTGAAATACGTTCATATGCACCACATTAGTATCTACATTGTACTCGTGCGAAGCCGGGACGGGTCGCTAGTAAGCTATAAATTGACTTTCCCGTAAAAGAGTGTAAATGATTGTGCGAAATACTGAAAATTAACGAGAGATACCATGGGAAGCAACTAGTAGTCTAATAAAGGTCTAATGTATACTAGTTACGGTATAAGTTCAAGTTTAGGCAAGGCCGCCGATAAGGCGTAAATTATGCAAAATGTAGGCCGGTACGATTTGATATATTTTTAACTCGTGTGCCCTTGTTATAATTTAAACCGACTCAAAGAAGGAGGAGGTTCTAAATTCGACTTTTTTTAAATGTAAAAAGTAGGGAGACGAACGAGACGCTCTCTTGATGGTAAGAAATAACGACCATGACCATTGCAGCGGTACACAGAACTTTGAGTTACGAAACAAAATCCAGGGCATCGCTGCTTTGGCGCTCATTACTTTGAGACTTTCGATGGTTAGTCTCAATAGCCCAGTAATTTCGCTAGCTGCAGTACCTACCTTTCGGACCGGTAGCTTCCCAGGGGTGAAAGAAATTTTGAAATCGGTCCACTAGTTTCGGAGCCTTTTCAATACAAACAAACAAACAATCAAATGTTTCCTCTTTATAATAGTATAGATACAGAACAAACATTTGTTTATACCACAAAATGTTTTTCCTGGGTGGGAAACGAACCCACGCCCTTTAGCCTTTGAACCAATGAACCAACAGGGCTGCCAAGAAGATAAATGATAACACAAAAGCCAACAAAAGTTTTCGCTGCTCACGGGGAAATTAACTATTTACATGATCGTTTCAGCCAAGGTTGAATTTGCGAGAATCTATTTTATCATAGAATAGAATAGGTACCTAACCTGTCAGGTTTTGTAATCATTCGAACAGATTGAAGTTCTTTTATTGAACGACCATGAAATTGTTGCTGTCGCCATGTCCAGTCATAGTTCAATGAACGTGATGCATAGTGTGACAAATATATATACAAATCTTTTATTAATAACACCAAAGTTACAAATTCATATTTAAAAATATTAAAATCATGACATATGTCAATACCATTTAAATTTTTGTTAACATTCGATGTTATGTCTTTTTTTTATGTGACAAGTAATGAGACGAACGAGACGCTCTCCTGATGGTAAGAGATAACGCCTGTCCATGACCATTGCAGCGATACACAGAACGTTGAGTAACAAAACAAAGTCCAGGGTATCACTGCTTTGGTGTTCATTACTTTGAGACTTTCGATGGTTGTATGTATATATCTTTAACCGTTGGGAAGCTACACTATCCCCGGGTGACATAGGCTACTTTTTATCCCTATATACCCAAGGGAACGTGAACTACGCGGGTGAAACCGCGAGGCGTCCGCTAGTTTATTATAAGTATATAACATATGTCAATACAATACCATTTAAATGTTTGTTAACATTCCATATTATGTCTATCTATCTATCTTTTACCGTTGGGAAGCTACACTATCCCCGGGCGACATAGGCTACTTTTATTTCTGTATTCCCACGGGAACGGGAACTACGCGGGTGAATCCGCTAGTTCATTATAAATATATAATTACAAAAAAAAGTATTTCAGTGTTCTATCCGTTATCTGATTTCCATGTTACTTTGGTACTTTGCTTGAGCTTTGCTTAGTTTGGGGTGAGATGGCGCAGATAGATGTCCTACGATATTTATTTATTTTGTCAATTAGCAGCTGTTCGTTTTCCATTATCCGGGGCTGTCTGGGTGACAGACCCGATGGCTCATTGGTAGTATACCTGCCTTGAGAGCTGTAGGGCGTGGTCTCTTTTCCCACTCAGGGCAAACATTTTGTGAATAAACAAACGTTTGTTCTGTGTTCTGTATGTATTATAAGTATGTATTTACAAAAAAAAAAGTATTTATGTATTCTATCAGTTATCTGAATTCCACCACACAAGCTCTGCTTAGTTTGGGGCCAGATGGCGCTGTGTGTATAGTCCTACGATAATTTATTTATTTTATTATAAAAACAGGGCTGCTTTGGTTAGGAATAGAACTCGGGTAGAGAAACTAGTCACTACTCGTTGTGTGATTACTGTACGTCTTTGTCTGCCACCTACACAAAGTGAATAGGACAGGTCAACTGTTGATTTCCGTTAATTGAACGCGTTGGTACGTACCTACTGCAACTCTGTCAGGATGGATACAACTTTATCATCTGAAGGTCAGTAGACAGTACCGCTAGTTTCACTTGGTAGATGATCTCCTTGGCAGGAGGTCGTTTGGGTACCACTACCACCGCTATATCAGATATTCTGTCGCCAAGCGGTAGAATAGAATAGAATATAACTTTATTATACACCAAAACAAATCACAACAACATACAAATATGAAACATAAAAATAAAAAAAGAAGAAGAGATAATTAACATAACAAAACAATATAATAGATACTGTTTTACACTTACAATGATACACTTTAGTACTCGGCTGGCTAAGTACCACCCTCAAGTTGAAAATCTGCCGCCAAGCATCTAACGGTGTGTTCCGGCAGCCTCACTTGAGAGCCAGTTCCATTCCAGACCAGGTGTGCTTTACCATCTTCGACTACACCTTCACTTAACATCAGGTGAGCTGTGGTCAAACACCTAGCTTGTCAACCATGAAAAAAAAATGTATTTACCAAATACGCTCCATAGTTTTTCGTAAAAGTTTTCCCATCTTCTACGTCATAAATATTCGATTTAAGACGCTGTGATCGAAAAATCTAACAAGAATTAAACATAGTTTTTCCGTTTAACGAGGCAGCGGATGATTAAACTTAAAACTGACCATTCCCAAAGTTTTCCCTTGAACATGAACTTCGATCATATGCGCAACTAAGTGTTTAATAGCGGAAATCGAAATTAAATTCATAATATGTAATAATTAGATACAAATTGTAAGGGCGTTCGGTGATCTAACCGGCCCAGAAATGTTGCAATACGACAATTTCCGTAGTAAACACCGCGTCCTTTGCGAAGCGGTCTCGAACGGTTTCGATAGTTTTGATATGTGGCCTTATGAATATTTATATTGTTTATATTTGCAACCTTGATCTTAGATGTTTTGATTTCCCCTTGGTTTATTTTTTAACGCGAAACGAAAAAGTAACTATTCTGCCGCTAAGCAGTAAATAAACATCGTAGGACATTAACACACAGCGCCATCGGACCTCACACTAAGCTAAGCTTGTACTATGGAAGTCATATAACTAATAGAATGTATTTTTTTTTTGTAAATACATACCTACTTACTTATCCCACTAATATTATAAATGTGTAATTTTGGATGGATGGATCGATGTCTGTTACTCTTTCACGCAAAAACTACTAAACGGATTTGGATGATTATTGGTATAGAGGTAGTTGACACCCTGGATTAACACATAGGCTACTTTTTATCCCGAAAACGTAACGGGTAACACCGCGGGGCGGAGCTAGTTATACAATATTGTTAAAATATTCAATTATTTTAAAGCGCATTTAGCACGAAATAATTGTGGGTCAAGAAAAAAAAAATGACGATTTATGCACACAAAATGAATTGATTACAATAATGTTATCTCAAAAAATTGTGTTTGATAAAAAAATTAATCAAATATACAACTGCGTATTTATTTACGCACTATAATAAAAAAAACTTTTTTTTAATTTAACTTGTTTTTCTAATTTGCATACAATAAATAATTGCAACATGCTGGTTAACAGGCAAAGGTGTGGTTTGTCAAGCGGACTTTGCAAAAAAATTCTGCCATGTCAAGTCTAAGTATCTAGGTTTAGGATGCCAGTCTGTCATCCTAAACCTAGATACTTACTGCGTTCCGTGTTTTCCCGTGCGAAGCCGGGGCGAGCTGGTAGTATATAATAAACGCAGTTGAATTCAAAACTTTTAACTGGTAGCATTGCTGGGGTCGATAATTTTTTCAGTATTTTTTTTATTCGTGTTTCATTTTTTGGACTAATGTATTTTTGCCTCTCCGATATTCGTTGGTTTTGAAATTTTGTTACTACTTTATGTCTGTTGTTGTATTCATAATTTTTTAATAGACTTCAAAAAAGGAGGAGTTTCTCAATTCGACTATGTGTTGTTTTTTTTTTTATACGTTTGTTACGCGATAATTCCGCCAATTATGAATCGATTTTAATATGATCATTTTTTGTTTGTTTGGTAGAATTTACCTACCTTCTTCAGAGCTTCATCGAAATTGATCGAGCGGTTTTAAAAAAATCTAAAAACTGTATACATCGATTATATTTTCGTTGACTCCGAAACCTCGCTGTTTCATTGGCGCACTGTTTAGTTGGTCATGGACTCGGTTTTTTTTTAATTGTAAATTTATATATCATTTCGGTTATGAGGCGAAGGACAGTAAAAGTGACATAGGCTACGTTTTAACAATAGACACAAGTTTTGGAAAAAAATATAATGGCGCGACACGACTCTTTCCGCGATCCCGCCTAAACTCAACCACGTGGTGTTTCTTATTCTCTGGACACTACAGCGACAACTTTCCACTCATTATTATTGTTATTTTTATTTTTCTAATCTTTTATTTGTAGTGTGTTTTTTGTTGTTGTAGTGTTGTGTGTGGCAAAATAAATGTTTTCTTTCTTTCTTTCTTTCTTTCTTTCTTTCTTATTCAAAGTGGGGGCGATGAATCCTGCACTGACGTTCCGCTTGGGGTGTATTGTGCATTACCCCCTGCCAGCATCTACCCGAGCCAACCCAGCTCCTTAAAGTACCGGAGCGACGCTCTGGGCCGCTGGCAAAGTAGCTCCAGTGAGCTGGGTGGAATATTTAAAGGCATTGATGACGAGAAGCATTCAAAGTGTTGCGGCGACATGGATGATAGCGACGCAGCTTCATGCAGCCTAGTAGCAGTTCTAGTACCTTCTGTGGCTTTGCAATGCAGAAGCACACGCTCCACAGTTTCATTCTCCAGCCACGGCATAGCGGACTATCCGTGACTCCCAGTTCAAAAAGGTGACTATTCAAGTTGCAATGAGCGGTTAGTAGTGGTTGTTTACTACAGCTCTTGAAGAAAACATTCTATCAAATAAGCTAACAGGGCAGTCAAACGAACGATTTTTTCTTCTAGCTTTCGCGTGGCATCAGAAAAAATATTATAAATACTTTGCGCAAGTATGAAATAAAGAATGGATTGACATATATACGTGGTAAGTGTCAGCCGAACAAAGAAGAGGCCGAGGTAAAATTTTAAAGTCAATGTCAATCTATTGGCAAAACTTCGGTCTGATCTACTTCAATGTCAAAGAATACACAGCACTATTTTTTAATTATTAGATTTTTTAAATGTGTTTAGAGATAACAGACCGATTACGATGATATATTTATGTTGCTGCTATAACGTTTACTTGGTGGTAGATCTCCTTAGCAGGAGGTCGTCTAGGTAGGTACCACCGCAGTACAAGTTATTCTGCCGCTAAGCAGTAGTGTGTAAGCATTACTGTGTTTCGGTTTGAAGGGTACTGCAGCTAGCGAAATTACTGGGCTATTGAGACTATCAAAAGTCTCAAAGTAATGAGCGCCAAAGCAGTGATGCCCTGGACTTTGTTTTGTTACTTAAAGTTCTGTGTATCGCTGCGATGGTCATGGACATGCGTTATCTCTACCATAAGGCGAGCGTTTCGTTCGTCTCATTACTTTTCACATAAAAAAAACTAAAATTAAAATTTAAACATGTAACCTTTTTTTCTTCTGCGTTTATTTATTTAGTCACAAAATCATATATTTTTTTTCGTGATAAAAAGTAGCCTATGTGTTAATATAGGGTTCATTAACCTACCTCCATACTAAATTTCATCAAAATTGGTCCAGCCGTTTGAGCGTGGAAAAAGTATCAAACATACAAACACACTCACAAACGTTCGCCTTTATAATATTAGTGTGATAAAAAAAATACACTCACCTTCTATTTCTAAAATCGAAGCTATCACCGAAATCCCAATCACTTTAATAACATTTTTTTTATTGCAGTCATAAATGCAAACTATAAAAAAATAACCAATCAATTCGATTTTTATGTCTGTATAAAAAAAATATTGATAAAAAAAAATAGTTATTCAATTCCAATTTCGTACTTTTATTAATCCACGTTAAAGTTCAATATATGTAAATAGTTTCGTAACTCAATTTAAATTTGGAATTCCTATTTATAGGCGAGCGATTTCTGCGTGCCGTGTTGCGACACTGGCCAGTAAGGCACTGGCAATGTAGCAGAATGCCGTAGCAGCCAAGCCTTCGCGATTAGGCGGCCGATTAAAAGATAAAAGACATACTTACCTAGTGCATGTGTTGTATTCAGAACGGAAGGTTAGAGGTTACGCGATAAAGATACCTGTATACATAGGATACCTATATATATTGACGTAGTTTCCGATAAATAAATATTGTAGGACTATACACACAGCGCCATCTGGCCCCAAACTAAGCAGAGCTTGTGTGATGGAAGTCACATAACTGATAGAATACTTAAATACTTACTTACTGGGCTGTTGAGACTAACCATCGAAAGTCTCAAAGTAATGAGCACCAAAGTAATGAGCACCAAAGCAGTGATGCCCTGGACTTTGTTTTGCTACTCAAAGTTCTGGGTATCGCTGTAATGGTCATGGACAGGCGTTATCTCTTACCATCAGGAGAGCGTCTCGTTCGTCTCATTATTTGTCACATAAAAAAAAAACTTTTTTTTTTGTAAATACATACAGAACACCCAGACACAGAACATACATTTATTTCACAAAAAGTTTGCCCTGAGGGGGAATCGAACCCACGCCCTACAGCTCTCAAGGCAGATATACTACCAATGAGCCAACGGGGCTGTCAATTAAACGTGAGCAATCCCGCATAAGTAGATCAAATATATATATATAGAGTTACTAGCTTGGGATTAGGGGTTTGGGTTCCGGGACGTCTCGTGACTTTACGTAATTTTAGTTGTCTCGAGTCCCGGGACTTTCGGGTCGAGACTCGAGGACGAGACAAGATTGTCAAAATTGTTATATAATCATTTTTTATTTTAAAATTATTGAAGGAGCCTAACGCATCGTTTAGTTTAAGGTGGTTCGATTTCCATACAAACAATTTTTTTCCATTTATGGATAAATTGACCATGATTTTACAGTGAAATCACAGCTACTGGCATTTATTTTGGTCTTTATTTGCTGTAAATCACAATTGCTTGAATGAAACGGTAGATTATTACCATATCATTAAAATGCTACATGATCACTGAGTAACATAGGCTATATTGTTAATCGAGTTTTATTTAACCGTGCGAAGCCGGGCCGGCCTGGCAGTTTACTATTATTTTTAGGTACGTATTTACGATCTCTCCCAGAAACGACAGCCGTGCAAAGCCATGTTGACTGGCATGCAAAAAAATACCTCTTAACCACAAACTAGGTAGGTACTTACTTATTGTACTTTGAATTGAACACGCTTGGACAGTTTCTTAGAAAGATAAAATTGGATGTTTGTCAGTTTCCTCTTTTTCTTTTTTGTCGGTGTTAAAGATGAATTCTTCCTTATAATATTTTGTTATAATAAGGTACTGAATGAATTAAAAATATATTTGTAACACTCGGAATGTAAGGATACCGTAGCATCGTTGATAGCTCAGTGGTTAGCGCGGTAGGTTCGCATGCCGAAGGGTGTGGGTTCAAACCCCAACAATGAGCTTGAGCCGGTGAAGGAAAACATCGTGAGGAAACCATAGCATAGTGGTAGAGTACTTTCTAGTACTCGGCTGGCTAACTACCACCCTCAAGTTGAAAATCTGCCGCCAAGCATCTAACGGCAAAACTGGCTCTCAAGAGCCAGTTCCATATATTTGATAACATCTGTAATTATTTCGAATAAACATTCGCAGCAGTCGACAAAATCACGTGTTCCTGCGGCGCGGGCGTTTAGGGTTGACGTATATCAAATTGTGACAGATTGAGTCACAAAAAAATGTAGGTTTTTTTTTATTACATCTAGGCTTGCGTTTGGCCGCCAACTCGCCTGATGTAAAGCGAAGATGCGCCTACGGTGCACGCTCGCCTAAAAGAAACCGATTCACACGCGACTTGAAGGCATCCAGATCGTATCTATCAGGGAACACCCACTCGGGCAGCAAATTCCATTGCGGTTCGTACAATGAATTTATTTATAGTCAAAAATTTCATCTACACTAACTAAAAAGAGGAAAGATTTGATTTTTTTGTTTGTATTGAATAGGCTCCGAAACTACTGGACGGATCTGAATAATTCTTTCATTAATAGAATGCTACATTATCACTGAGTAACATAGGCTAAATTGTTAGTCGAGTTTTGTTTACCTATGGACGGTCTGCTAGTATTAGTATAAAAATTTTAAGGTTTATTTTATAGTAAATCGGAGGTTTTTAAATTATTTTATCTTTTTTCAATTACTTTTTAACTTACGTGGTTTTTTTCGCTTTTCATTATAGACTAGCGGACGCCTCACGGTTTCACCTGCGTAGTTCCCCTTCCCGTGGGAATACAGGAATAAAAAGTAACCTATGTCACACGGGGACAGTGTAGCTTCCCAACGGTGAAAGAATTTTTAAAATCGTTCCAGTAGTTTCGGAACCTATTCAATACAAACAAGCAATCAAATCTTTCCTCTTTATAATAGTATAGATAAAGATTGTATTAATTAATTAATTTATCAGTAGGGTTGAAAATTTAAAATTACAAAGAGCGAAATCGATCGCAAAATCCAGGTAATGTATAACCTGGATTTTGCAATAGGAAAACCTGAGTCTCAAAATCCAGCGTCTTCCGTAATAAATTTTTTATACAATTTATTTCTTAATTAAAAAAAAAAAGACAGGCTAGCTAGTATCTAATCCGGTATCTAGTTTCAGAGATTGTTGTAACCCTATTTGCCTTAAAAATCATAGTTTTTAATCGTCATTATAATTGCGTGTACTTTATTGTTATGAGATAATAAACATCATCCTGTACATTATTGTTGAGGAAAATATTGAAGTCTATGAATGGTTTAATGCACTAGAAGCTGAAGCGAGCTGTGGTGAAGCACCTAGCTTGTTAACCATTGTAAAAAAAATAAACGTTAACATAATTCTTAATTAAGGAACATCACCCTTTTAATTAACTACCCAATAATTGTTAACAAATGGAATATAATACTAAACATAACCCGTGTATTGATTAAGTGTTAAACCTCCAACGCCATCTATTGAGGATTCATGGAATCACAAAATCTAATTCATAGTTCACTAGCAGACACGAACCAATGTTAGCTAGCTCTCGATTCGAACGCTGCATTTCTATAGATCCTCAACAGATGGCGCTAAATCCATATTTTTGGGCCGTCGATGTCGCAATCAATAGAGGGCGCCTAATAATATCTATTATTTATCTTTTTAAATCAAAAGAGCTTATGAAGTCATAAAAAGTTTAAACTGTTTTACTTAGCTTGCCCAAAAGAAACAACAACAACGGTTGTTGTTTCTTTTGGGTCAAATTTTTATTGTACAGACATGACCGATAAGCCTGTTTTAGATAAACCGTACTTTGTTTATGTTCAGTAAGTGACACTTTCGTCATTTACATGTTAACAAAGGCATTTTTAACATACTTTATCATCTCGGAAAGAGTATTATTGTTTTCCGTTTCAATTTCAGTTTCAATAATCCGGACAAGTCAATAGGGATGTGGACAATTAGTCGCACCATAAGGGATATGTAAGTATTTAGGATGTCTTGTCTCTACATAGTATAAAACAAAGTCGTCCGCCGCGTCTGTGTCTGTCTGTTTGTTCACGAAAAACTACTGAACAGATTAGCATACGAGTTTCACCAATAGATAGAGTGATTCACGAGGAAGGTGTGGGTATATAATTTGTCAAGGTTTTGTGTAAATTGGCTGAAATATGTTGATAGTTGTTGGAAGGGTCGGAAAATCTTTACTAATTATAAAGAGGAAAGATTAGATTGCTTGTTTGTATTGAATAGGCTCCGAAACTACTGAACCGATTTCAAAAATTCTTTCACCATTGGGAAGATACACTATCCCCGGGTGACATAGGCTACTTTTTATCCCTGTATTCCCACGGGAACGGGAACTAAGCGGGTGAAACCGCGATGCGTCCGCAAGTATAATAGTAATTTTGTATGGAAAATCATCCAACTGACGTGCTATGCACAAGATGTCGTCAAGTGTCATTATTCTGGGGGCATTCAGGATTCAGATTACATTCATCATATTCATATATATATCGCTCGCTTTACGGGCAATGGACTGAAGATTTCAACGTATTGATGGAATGATAATAAAATTCCACATTGGCGATACAGTTTCGCAAGTGCTTGTGAAATTAGATAGATAGATAAAACTCTTTATTGTGAAGACCATGAACAAAAAAAATATTACAGAGAACAAAAGAATTTTATGAACTAGCAACTTACCTCGGCCCAAAAGCAGACGATTAGCGATGATCCAGACATGAGGAGTGGATAGTACGCAGACAGGAGGCTGGTCGCCCATCCCTCTTGGAACGCCGACTGGAAGCAGAGACAAGAAATATACATTTTGAAATTACATACATTTATTGTATGTATTTTTTTTATGGTTGACTGGCTAGGTGTTTGACCACAGCTAATCTGATGTTAAGTGAAGGTGTAGTCGAAGATGGTAAAGCACAGCTAGCCTGGAATGGAACTGTCTCTCAAGTGAGGCTGCCGGAACACACCGTTAGATGCTTGGCGTCAGATAATTCTTACATCAGCTGTCCCCGCGCTGGTGTGGGCTCGGGGCACTTAAACTCAGTTTAGATAACATTTTTTTTCACTATTTTATCTGCAATCGGCTATTAACCATAATCAGATCTTCTCTGCGATAATTTAGGGTGGGTGCAGTTCCATTAAACAGCACCGTATATGTCTACAAGAAATTAATTAGTTTCTCTGGTCTAAATTTAGAATTTGCCATCTTTTTAAGCGAGTTATCTTGTGGGGTTAATATAGGTTCTTAGCCAATTCATTGGTGTGTCTCACGAGCCTTTCTTTGTAACTCCTGTTTTTTTTCAGACTTCCTCCTTTACGGTCAGCATCTCCAGGTAATCAGGTAATCATGGATTTCTTTAGATAACATAAGTGAAAACTTTTTAGACTTATGTATGTTTTTTTTGTAATAGTAATGTGACAAACGATGCGCTCTCCAGAAGGTAAGAAATAACGCATGTCCATGACCATTGCAGCAATACATAGAACTTTGAGTAGCATAACAAAGTCCGGGGCAACGCTACTTTGGCGCTCATTACTTTGAGACTTTCGATGGTAAGTCCCAACAGCCCAATAATTCAAAATTAGCAACTGTTTGTTCTCCATGTAATATAAAATCAAATAAAACAAATTAATATCGTTTTTAACCGATTCAAAATAGGTTTTCAATTCGACTGTATTATTTTATGTTTGTTTAGCGATAATTCCGCCAATTACGAATCAATTTTGACGATTCTTTTTTTGCTTAGTATATCATACTTCAGAGGTAGTCCCATATAAATTTAATCGAGATCGATTGAGCGGTTTTTAAAAAATCAACAAAAGTCTAAAAATGGAGTCAGTTTTTTTTAAATTGAATTTTTATTATTATTAGTGTACTACCTTATTTGTAAGAGGTATACTTGATGGTAGATCTTTGCCAGCCCTGTTGGTTAATTGGTAGTATGTCTGCTTCAAGAGCTGTAGGGCGTGGGTTCGATTCCCACTCAGGTCAAACATTATAAAGTATAAAAGAATGTTTGTTCTGTGTCTGGGTCTGTTTGTTTTTGTATTTTTATGTTACAGAATGAAATCTTTTTCTTTCTTTCTTTTTACTGTATGTATTATAAGTATGTATTTACAACAAAAAAAAAAACAATTTAAATATGCTATCAGTTACCTTACTTCCTTATAATTACTTTTCACTTTCCCATTAAGAACAATAATGTGTTAGAAATTGAGCGGAGTGTTCTAGACGGTCAGTCCAATCGACATCCCAACCGATCTTTAATCTCCCATCGTGTTAGTTGATACTACATCTCTGAATGTACACCCACCCCATCGCTAACCAACATAGTGCCCACCGGTGATACGAAGTAGGCGCCGCGTATGAGGGATGCCAGGAAAGCCACCAGATACAGCATCTTCTGCGTGGTGACCTTACAGGCGCGCAGGAAGGACGGCGCCTTCAAACGGCGGTATTCTGTGATGATGCAGATTGTGAGCTGGACGGCGCACACGAAGGCTACCAGGAGGAACATTCCGCCAATACCTGAAATCGAAAGATATATGATTGTACTAGGGATGAGACTTAGAGAGGAAAAAATCGATTACTAAATAATCGACTTTTTTCAAACTATGTATTCGAAAAGTTGCATTTTTTGTACATTTTCCCCCCCATCGGACTAGGCATGCGTTTGGCCACGATCTCACCTTGTGGAAAGCAACGATGTGGCCGAAGATAGAGCATGCTTGCTTACAAAATACCTATTCACCTTCTTCTTGAACAACCCCGGATTGTATTTTGTTGGAAACACAGACGCTGGCAACGAATTCCACACATCAGCAGTTCTTACAAGGAACGTGTTTTGGAACCGTTTTGTGCGTTTGAAGGGAAGCTCCACTGTAAGAGGGTGTCTTTTGCTCGAGCGTCTGGTCGCGCTGTTGTAAAACGGCGATATACATAATAATAAAACTACCAAATCGATAAATAACTAAAACTCTGTTGATTTTAAAACTGAAAAGCAAACCCAGATTTTTAATATTTATATACAGATGGCGCTATGGCGCTATTTTTCGACTGACAAGTGGCATTCCTTTTATACGTTTCATGACCACGCGTTTTTTCATTTATCGCACAGATGGCGCTGTTTGCAAAATTCTATTAAAATAAGTAAGTAAAATAATCGATTTATCAAAAATCGATTACTAATATGTAGAGAATCGATTATAAGAAAAACATAATCGATTAATATAAAAATCGATTATGTACAAACTCAGCCCCGTAAATAGGGCTGTGCCAGCGGTGCCCAGGCACAAGGCACAAACTTTAAGAGTCAAAAATAACCATGAATACGCTTTAAGGTGGTTCAATTTCCATACAAATAAATCTTTGCCATTTATGGACAAATGGAGCATAATTTTACAGTGAAAACACAGCTACTGGCATTTATTTTGGTATTTATTTGCGGTAAATCACAATAGCTTGAATAAATACAGAACACCCAGACACAGAACAAACATTTCATTTGTACCCCATAATGTTTATCCTGGATGGGATTCGAACCCACGCCCTTCAGCTCTTGGAGCAGGCATACTACCAATGAACCAACAGGCTGTCAAATGCCAGAACTTACAGGCATGGTAGGGCAGATTGTGTCCGGCGCACTCGTCGCCCGTGAATCGAATCTCGCAGAAGCAAGTGCCGTTCATGCAGTCGCCGCGACCGCTGCAGTCGAGCGCGCACCCAGTGCCCCGCGACGCTGCACCCATCACTGCGTCGGCGTAGTACGCGAGCAGCGAGCGCATCTTACGGCCAGCGACGGCAGCCGTCGCTTTCTAACCCTGAAACATGAACAGCAGTCAATCAGCAATACCCTGCAACCAGCGGCGGCCTCAGCTGTTGCGAGGCCCCCGGGGCGACAGATCATTGTGAGGCCCTTTTTCTTTGTGTCCGTTTTAACAAATTCAATGCCGCCGACACGCCTTGCGTGTCCTCACGAATTGCTATCGCGATGTAATCAGTGTTTTAAAACTTTTTTTTTTTTTATTAATGGTTGACAGGCCAGGTGTTTGACCACAGCTCACCTGATGTTAAGTGAAGGTGTGGTCGAAGATGGTAAAGCACACCTAGCGTGGAATGGAACTGGCTCTCAAGTGAGGCTGCCGGAACACACCGTTAGATGCTTGGCGGCAGATTTTCAACTTGAGGGTGGTAGCTAGCCAGCCGAGTACTAGAAAGTACCCTACCACCATGCTATGGTTTCCTCACGATGTTTTCCTTCACCGGCAGCTCAAGCTCATTGTTGGGGTTTGAACCCACGCCCTTCGGCATGCGAACCTACCGCGCTAACCACTGAGCTATCATTGCTACAATATGTATAATACATACATATTTGAAATTTTATTTATTTATTTGGATGACCAACACTATATATAAATCACAACAATCATAACAGTCATCAACACAAAAAAAAAACTAGATGATACAGCAATTATAGGACGACGTCGAGCATAAAGTTAATAATTACTTTCAAAAATTAGGGTATGTCAGTTACATAGTTAACGTAGCTGATTTTTTTTTAAATTAATTTGCCCCAACTGGCAGTTTAAAGCTGTAAAGCCATACTGCCTTGTCTTAAGTATTATTTCTGCTGTCTCTTAGCTATAGTCATGGCCAAAGTCTTAGTCGAGTCCAGTCCGTGTCAGTCAAGTCCAGCCATGCTTTAGTAGGGTAGTGGCGACTTTACTATAAAGCTTCGATGGAGTTTTGGAAGCAACATGAAAAGTCATGTTTCACCACATTATATCATTTTCCCACACTCACGCTTTATGAATAAAACACCACCATTTTTATGCATAAACACTCTACATACAACAGAGCGACACGACTCTTCGCGCGTTCCCGCCAAAACTCCCTTAACGTAGTTGAGTTAATCAATAAATATGTCAAATTTATTTTGTAAATTTTGAATTGACTTGTAACGCATTGGTGTTATCAATAAAATATATGTAGCTGGGCGACTTTTTTTAAATATGTACGTCGAATTTTAGTGTGTCTTTCTACGTCACTTAAATAATAATTAATTAGTTACGAATCTCAATCCAAACATTTGGCATGGGTGGAATATTCCACTGACTAACGCGTTTTTGAGCAACTTGCAATATTGCATTTCTCCTAATGTGGTACCTTTTTTATTAGACTGGCAATGTTGAAATTTATAATATTTCTTCAAATACTTCCAAGAATAAGCACTGATTCTTGTACTGTTAACTTTCATGTAATTTAATTAAAAAGTTTTTACAATTCTACGTCTTTTATTTTTTTATTTATCCAGAAAACAATTTTGTAAGTCAGTGAAAAATTTTGATCTCATTATCAGTAATAAAATACCAATAAATCAAGACTTGTTTGAACAAATGCATGTATTTTGCGTTATCATTATGTTTTACAAAAAAAAATTAAAAATCATTTTTTTTATTTACGTACATATTTATAAAAAACCGCCCACCTATTTGTACCTACTGTGAAAAATCGGAAATGTACTCCTATATCAATTCTACATTTTTCCCTAGTAATGCTGTTTCGAATCATAATAAGAACCCTTGAACAATAGGAGGCCCTGCAAGGTCGATGGCTGCCAACCGTCTGATTACAAAATACGGTACAGTCCAAACATCACGCGGAGCGGGTCTGGCCTCACCGACGTCATCGTCTGTTTTGAAGATAAACATACGAGTAATCTAATCAATAATTAATTCAATTGTAAAGAGGTAAAATTATTTGTGACTTTGTTTGTGGACTGTGCTATGGAAACATCGGTTATGAATGGTTTTTTTTCATAGTGGACAGGCTAGGTGTTTGACCACAGCTCAACTGATGTATACTAAACATTGTACAAATACACATACAAATCATTTATTAATAACACCACAGTTACAAATCATTCTTCCATTCACATTTAAAAATATCAAAATCATAACATATGTCAACACAATGAAAATGTCAATGAAATAATAGGTAGGTATGTCACATATAAAAAAATTATGTCACTATAATTAAATGTCAATAAAAACAAAAATATTACAATTGCATACTAGTAATTCAATAATCTCTTATTTTATGTTTGTACGTACGTAATATTGACGTACTATTGATTGAATTATTTTCATCTAAAAGTAGCCAAAACAGAACGTAGTGTAGAACGTTTTTTGTATGAAAGGTGGAATTAGTCGGGTGTGTTATTAGCTATGTTTGATGAAAATCGGTCCAAGATGGCCGCCACGCCGCCACAAAATGGCGGATTACATAATTTTTAGCAACTCCTTCAATATGGGTATCAAATGAAAGGGCCTAACTAGTAAAATACTATACACCTGTCTTTTTTTTGGCGGGTTTTAAATGTTTTATTTAGTTTAGTTTTATTTTATAGCAATTTTATACTGTTGAGATAATGATATTTGTCGACTCCTCTGCCCCTCTTGGGACTGAGTGAGATTCGGCCCCCCCCCCCCCCTCCCTCCCTCCCCCACGCCTGCAACTACCTAATATGTTTAGGTGTTTACGTAACAACTGCGTCGCTGCTATATTTGTTGTCTTGTTGAGAGGTCGATGCACCAACAAACGTTTATATTTATCTGACCACTGAAATCGGGTGAGAATTCTGTCACCTCATCGCACAACAAATACCTAACATTGTTCACAATGATCAGACACCGATAAATAATAAAGTTAAAACAATTCTTTATTAAGTACATTACCCTACATAATAGAATACAACTTTACTATACATACACCAACATACATTCTAACATAATAGAGAAATAATTAATATAACAAAAGAAAAATAACATCAAAGCAATAACATGAAGCACCGAAATTGTCTAGTAATCGGCATGACAAATACGTACAGAAAACTTACCCTCCTTTTTGTAAATCTTTTTTTTAAAGGACCAAATTGTAAACTTACTGTATATTATATTAAAAAAAGAATCACGAAAATCGATGCACCACATAAAAGAATACGCATCGCATCGCATTTAGGACCCTTCTTCCTTTTTAGAATACAATAGAATATTGTATTGGCCTTATAACTACATATGTTACACTAGGCACGTCAAAATTACAATTATTAATAACAAAATGAAAGAACAATTCGGTATGTAAAGAAAAAAAAACTTTACTGATTCCAAAACCATTTCGAAATAGTAAATTTCTGTACAATATTTTTACGTTTAAAACTCTGTAAACTATAAGGTAGGGTATATTTTAATAAAAAAACATAAATCAAACTTGACTTTCAATTGATGTCTCATGACGTCACCTCGTCGGGCAACTTTCATAGACTAAAGAAGCCTAATATTAACAAAAATGACCAGTAAATGATATAAAATGTCAAATTAATATTATGATGTCAAAATAAATTTAGACAGAAGTAGCATGTTTCGTAAATACAGGGCCTCGTTCGGATTATTTCTGACATACGTACTACGTATAAATTAGAACTCGTGTGTTTATTCAGGATTTTATTGAACTGCACGTTGCTTTACACATTTCAAAAAGGAGGAGGTTCTCAATTCGACTATTTGTTTTTTTTTATATGTATGTTACGTGATCATTCAGCCAATACGAATTGATTATAATGATTCCTTTTTTGCTTTCAGAGGTGGTCCCAAATAAATGATCATTCAGCCAATACGAATTGATTATAATGATTCCTTTTTTGCTTTCAGAGGTGGTCCCAAATAAATTTTATTGAAATCAATTAAGCGGTTTTTAAAAAATCAACAGGAGTCTAAAAATTGTATACGTCGATGATATTTTCGTTTACTCCGAAACCTCGCTGTTTCATTAGAGCAGTGCGTTTAGTTGGTCTAATGGTCACAGAGCCGGTTTTTTTATATTATGTGCATATTGAGTATACCCCCATCACTTGATCAGCCATTCGACGTTAAATCAGCAGGTACCCGAAGATGCTGATCGTCTTCCGTGCAGGTACGGAACAATAAATCGTGATAAGGTCTCACATCTGTGAATGCCAATATGCTAATTTTCCCTTTTTTCAGCATAAATGCCCCGACACCAAATAACGTGGTGCCCGAGAATAAGGCAGCGCCATTAGCCAATCCTGGGTAGTCCTCCGTATTCTGCAGACATATGAAATGGCCCCATTCACGGGGAAACCATTCATCACAGTCTGATATTTCTCCGAAATCCCCTCTCTCCAACCAACGGCTTTCTTTAATATGTTCGTCATTGATATGGCCTAATGAAGCGAATTTCATTATATTTGGATCTAGCTTATCGCCTTTCTTAGCTAAAAAAGTTTTAATTGGAGCGTACAATCCACTCACATATAAATTTCTTTTTTCATCCAGTTTCCACGTTTTATAATCTAAGAGTTCGTATAACACTGGTGGCACAGGAGTGACAAAATTGGCAGGTTTTTCTAAACGCATGACCATCAGATCATGAAGCGGGGAGTGGACCCCATGCCGCATATGTTCGAACCTATTTTCGTATGCTTCTGAAGGTATTACTTGTCGACCGCAAACAATTTTGAATCCTTTATTGTAAAAATAAGTACTTGTCCGCCCCGACTCATTGACCAAACGGTTAGCTATCCACGCAACGGTCATTTTTTCGAAAGTGTCCGGTTCCGACGATATCGTTCTGAACGCGTTGAACGAAGTAAGTACCAATAGATCCGTTATGAGCACTCCCGTAGCTCCATTTCGGTAATATCTATTCGGAACACTGTTGTCCAAACAAGCGATAGAGACAACCCTATCAAACAATGTGTCGACTTTTATAGGCATATCAATTCTGTGCCGTCCGTCGATCCATACCATTGGCATTCTTGGCAATGAGTAGTCTCCCGGATTCCATTCCCAAGCGTATGATAAATATCTTACGATGATGATTATATACAATAGTTCCATTCTGTGAAAAGAGAAACAATAAACAACGCGGTAATTTAATAATTAAAATCGTGTAATTTTGGTGTTTGTTATTTTTTTAAATTATTTGTAAAATAATACGCATGCGGTGCTTCCTTCAAGAGATAACACATTTAGTTGTATTAGATTGTAAGTTTCATAACACACGTATTGCTGTAGTTATCTACTGTGAAGTCTGTGAATGTGAACTGTGAATGATGACAGTATGATGTAAAAGGAAACAGGCAGAGCCCGAAAAAACTAAGCTTTATACAATACACAGACAGCCCCGTTGGCTCATTGGTAGTATATCTGCCTTGAGAGCTGTAGGGCGTGGGTTCGATTCCCACTCAGGGCAAACATTTTGTGAATAATCAAATGTTTGTTCTGTGTCTGGGTGTTCTGTATGTATTATAAGTATGTATTTACAAAAAAAAGTATTTATGTATTCTATCAGTTATCTGAGTTCCATTACACAAGCTCTGCATAAATAAATAAATAAATATCGTAGGGCATTACACACAGCGCCATCTGGCCCCAAACTAAGCAGAGCTTGTGCGATGGAACTCAGATAACTGATAGAATACATAAATACTTTTTTTTGTAAATACATACTTATAATACATACAGAACACCCAGACACAGAACAAACATTTGTTTATTCACAAAATGTTTGCCCTGAGTGTGAATCGAAACCACGCCCTACAGCTCTCAAGGCAGGTATACTACCAATGAGCCAACGGGGCTGTCAAACAAGTAAACAGGTTCCTTTAGGTAAGCGTGCTCCATCCACATCACTGCTAAACATTAGCATTTTAAACATTTGTAGCGATTAGTGGTTAGAGCGTTTGGTACACACGCCGAAGAGCATAGATTCAAGCCCCAGCTTGAGCTGCAGGCGAAGGAAAACATCGTGAGGAAATCATGGCGGGTTGGTAAGGTGTTTTCTAGTACTTGGCTAACTAGCTACGACCTTGAAGTTAAAATTTTGTCGCCAAGTGTGTTCCGGCTGCCTCACTCACTCTATCAATTCTATTCCAGGCAAGGTGTGCTTCACCATCTTCGACCACACCGTCACTTAACAACAGGTGAGCTTGGTCAAACAATTAACTTGTCAACAATTTAAAAAAAATAGGCAGTATAATGATAAGAATTAAAAATAAAATAAGGGATTAATGTACCTGATTAGACTTGTTAATTTATTAAAATGACTTAGATATCGCCGACCGTCAGTATTGTATTTGACAGCTCCGCAGCCAATGAAATATGTAGGCGAATATTGATGTATGCATCATATCAATATTCAACAAACAGTGTTTTTAACAAATTTGTCAGTTTACAAACGGACGAAAACAAATTCCATAAACATACATCAACAATATTGTCGCCATAAATGTGATTACCTTATTAATCGTATAAATTGTCATTAATCAAGTAGCAGTCACTAAAAACGAGTGTACAAACTCAATCGGAGTAATTTTAATAAATTACCAAATATCTTATGCAATACTAACCAGGTAAGCCTCCTACTTCATTGGTCAATTGATTGGATATTGTACCGAATTGTAAAAAAAAAAACAGACAAAAACACTCGACTAAAAACAGACTTCTCGAGACTTCTCGAGAAAAACAGACGCCGGCAGAGAGTTCCACAAATTCGCTGTACGTATCAAGAAAGTGGAATTAAAGCGTTTAGTCCGTGGGGGTAAAGTAAAGAGGGGATAGATCGCATCTTTACTTTACATGGGGATGTAATGTAAAGATGCGATCTACGATGGGGAGGCTACGCTTGTCTAGAAGTTACCGATTCACTCTCGACTTGAAAACACCCAGATTGTGTTCATCATGCCATCAAGTGACACCCAATCGGATAACGTATTTCTCGCTTTACCCGTTCGAACAATGAAAGTGAAATAAAATCGTTTCGTACAGGTTTTTGGAACGTTAAACATGAAACGATGTCGCTTTGTCGAGCTTCTGGCCGTCCAAATTAGAGTATACAGATCTGAAGCACACTCTACGAATCGAATTCGAAAAACCGATAAACTAGTAACTTTGCGACAAATCAAAGAAATCTAATTTGAATTATAGTCTTAATACATAATACTTAATTACGTGCCGATGTGTACAAACAGTAATATTTACTGCGTTGTAACTATAAGCTGCCGATGACTCAAAATATACATAGATAATTATGTACATTTGTTATTAGGGTTTTCAATCTAAATTTTTGACCCGTGACCGACCGAGAGCGATTTGCATTCGTCTGGGGCTAACAACAATACCAATATTTTACCGAATTTCATACAAATACAAATGCCACTTGTGGCACTAGCTCATAAGAGTACTCTTTTTTTTCTATTTTTGGTGTGCACAATAAAGAGCTATTCATATAATAACTATTTTATTGATAATACCAAAGTTAAATAAATATCGTATGACATTACACACAGCACCATCTGATCCCAAACTAATCTTGTATGATGGGAGTGAGATAACTGATAGAACACTTAATTAGTTTTTTAAAGTTACAATTCATTTTGACTAGGTCAATCGTCGAATCCAGCTCGTCTGGGCAGAGTTCTGAAAACTACGCAGCATCTTTGCGTCAGAATTACCTCAGTTCCTCAAGTCGAAAGTCTTCGACCAGGGTGTTACCAGTGATAACTTATGGCGCTGAAACGTGGTCTCTAACCATGTGCCTTCTTGGTAAGCTCAAAGTAGCACAACGAGCTATGGAGAGGGCTATGCTCGGAGTTTCCCTGCGAGATCGAATCAGAAATGAGGAGATCCATAGACGAACTAAAGTAACCGACATAGCCCAGAGAATCAGCAAGTTGAAGTAGCAATGGGCAGGGCACATAGCACGCAGAACTGATGGCAAGCGCAGCGTAGGACGTCCACCCACAAGGTGGACAGACGACCTAATAAAGACCGCAGGAACGCGCTGGATGCGAGCCGCTTCCAACCGGTCTTTGTGAAAGTCAATGGGGGAGGCCTATGTCCAGCAGTGGACGTCCTACGGCTGAAATGATGATGATGATGATAATGAATTCATTTTTACATACCATTTCAAAAAATGTCGAAATCATAACTGACTTACAAATGCAAACAAATCTGTTCAACAGTCACATTCAAAGATGTTATTGAACAGGTCCACCCAAAACAACAGAGATCGATATTTTTAACAAACACCGTTATGGATAAGATATCACTATCTATAGTTATCTATAAACACCTGCACAATTAGATAGCAAAGTTTCGCGTGTGATATACACGCGAAGGATATGATATACATAGGATTTTCTCCGGAAGTACCTCACATTTTTTTACCGTGGATATTTGCAACACATGTTCTTTTGTCCATTTTTTTTTCCTTCTAATGATGTATCTGTTTGTTGTTAGATACCTCATTGGTATTAAAATCTAGCCTAGTTGAGACTAATAAGTAATTTTATAACTTAAATTGCTAAGTAGAGTATAAACGAAGAATGCGTCCATCGACACTTTTCTTACTGTCTCTATTAAGGGGAAGACACTTTGTTAATGTGTTCTATAATATGTAGTACTCACTGCACTGACATTACTAACTTAATACACTAACTCAAAAGGTTTTGTCCTTTTTAGTCTTCTTACTATATTCGTCCATTTTTATAAAAATATTTTTTACTATAGTACGTGGTAAATCTCAGAAGGTATGTACCACCGCTGTGCTACATGTCAGTTTCTCGGTTATATTGGCATCGTTGTGGCAGCACACTGCATGTGTAAGTAGGTACTTTCAAACCGTATAAATTAATAAATAAATATTGGAGGACATTTAACACAGCACCATCTAACCCCAAACTAAGCAAAGCTTGTACTATGGGAACCAGACAGCTGACAGAATACTTAAATACTTTTTTTTTTGTAAATACATATGTACTTATAATACATACAGGACACCCAGACTCAGAACAAACATCGATGTTAGTCACACAAATGTTAGTCCTGAGTGGGAATCGAACCCACGCCCTTCAGCTCTCGAAGCAGACATACTATCAATGAACCAACAGGGCTGTCAATGGAATATGGAAGTAATACAAGACTTTTTCAATAACAGCGTGGTCTAATGGTGTTTAATTAACGTTACGTGATCAGTAGGGACGACCGAACCCGGGCGCAAATGTCTTTCTTCCGAGTTCTGGCCCGCGCGCCCGGGCACACCTCCAATCGCGCGGTATCCCAACCAGTCATGAATTCATAAATCATTCATAAATTTGATTTTATGCTAATAATCTACTGTTTTATTCAAGCAATTGTGATTTACCGCAAATAAAAATAAAGACCAAAATAAATGCCAGTAGCTATGATTTCACTGGAAAACTATGCTCCATTTGTCCATAAATGGCACACATTTATTTGTATGGAAATCGAACCACCTTAATGTTTTTACTTCGATAGTTGTATTTTTGTCAACACAAATCGCTAAAACGGTATTCCTCAGAATATGACAGACATAATCAGGAAATAGCACTGAATATATTATTATAATTCAAAGCCAGTTTACGTTCGCTTCCTATATTTGTAACAACAACATTTTCATACCAATATATAATATGCGAAATTAACTTCTCTGTGTTTTTTACTTTTAAATTAACTATTAAAAGTATGAAACACAGAAAAAGACCTCTGTGTGTTTTATACTTTTTCCCGACTAGTCAAAATGCCGAATACTAGTTTTACCACACGCATTTACGTATTCGATCACGTTAACTGCCATTTGTATGAATTAGTTGTGCCAAATCTAGACACTATATAGATAGATAACTCTTTATTACTCACACCCAGAATTACAAAATAGAAATAATAGTTATTTGTTATACAAGAGTGCAAAGTTGCTTTTAAAACCGCGTGCTCAATTTTGATGACCGAGCAAGCGTAGGATTCTAAAATTGAATCCTGAGCCTTAGCGAGGAAATCACGAGGTGAGTAATCTTTGCACTCGAATGCAACACGTAACTTTTCATCCCACCTCAGCCAGGAAATGACTAAATGCAATAAAACGTACACCAAGGAGGTTCCGAGTCTGAGTTCATAACAAATTAAAAAAAGTTGTATGATAAATTCGGCACCATGGAGGTAGAAGTAAATAGGTTTAATGATTTGTTAGGTTTAATGATCTCTTTCCGAGATGGGAGGATTAAAAAACATTTTCAACCCCCATGTCGGAAAGAGTATTTTTACTCTTCGATATCTGAGTGCAAAAGTCGTTTTCATCCGCTAGAGGATAAAGTAAATTTGAATTTAGAACATCGTGTGCACTAAGTTTGTGAATTCAAAACATCTTTCACCGTTGGGAAGCTACGCTATCCCCGGATGACATAGGCTACTTTTTATCCCTGTATTCCCACGGGAACGGGAACTACGCGGGTGAAACGAGGTGTCCGCTAGTTATTCATATAATTATAGGATTGCTTCCCGACTACACAATGTCGTCTAAAGATCTTTAAACATTCGAAACGTAGCTGGTCTCTACGTCATTGCATATTTCGCGGGTCGCCGCGAAAAGGCTAAAGTTTAATTAAAACAAAACAACACATGTAAACACAAATACAAAATCTGTGCAGCTGTGTCAATATCAACAAACACATAAAATATAGTTTTACCGTACATTGTGGTCAACATGTAGATCAAAGCACCATTCACATTTAGGTAATAAGTTTATTTTAAACTAGCGGGGACGCCTCGCGGTTTCACCCGCGTAGTTACCGTTCCCGTAGGAATACAAAATAAATAAATATCGTTGGACTATACACACAGCGCCATCTGGCCCCAAACTAAGCAGAGCTTGTGCGATGGAAGTCAGATAACTGATAGAATACATAAATACTTTCTTTTTTTGTAAATACATACTTATAATACATACAGAACACCCAGACACAGAACAAACATTTTGTTTATTCACAAATGTTTGCCCTGAGTGGGAATCGAACCCACGCCCTACAGCTCTCAAGGCAGATATATTGAGCCAACCAATGAGCCAATGGGGCTGTCAAACAACAAGGATAAAAAGTAGCCTATGTCACCCGGGTATAGTTTAGCTTCCCAACGGTGAAAGAATTTTTGAAATCGGTCCAGTAGTTTCTGAGCCTATTCAATACAAACAAACAAATCTTTCGTTCGTCTCATTAGTTTTACATTTCAGGTGGTTCGATTTCCATACAAATATTTTTTTGCCATTTACGGACTTTACAGTGAAATCACAGCTACTGGCATTTATTTTGGTATTTATTTGCGGTAAATCACAACTATACTAAGCCAGCGGCCCAGAGCCTCGCTCCGATACTTCAAGGAGCTGGCTTGGCTTGGGTAGACGCTGGTAGGGGGAAATGCACAATACACCCCAAGCGGGACGTCATGAGTGCAGGACTTGAAGAATAAGAATCAACGACTGGTCGCACTTTGATATGAATCGAGCTTTACATTAGTATGCGCGCAAGCGAATACGATAACTTGATAAGAACCAACCGTTATGTCAAGGATACCGCATTGCAGATGGACAAGCTAGCGATGGCTAGTTCTAAATGTTGTGAAGGAAATATGTGTCGTTTGGGAATAGATTAGAAATAGAGTTATTCTGCCGCTAAGCAGTAGTGTGTAAACATTACTGTGTTCCGGTTTGAAGGGTACTGCAGCTAGCGAAATTACGGGGCTATTAAGACTAACCATCGAAAGTCTCAAAGTGATGAGCGCCAAAGCAGTGATGCCCTGGACTTTGTTTTGTTACTCAAAGTTCTGTGTATCGCTGCAATGGTCATGGGCAGGCGTTATCTCTAACCATCAGGAGAGCGTCTTGTTCGTCTCATTACTTTGTACATATAAAAAAAAAAATATTTATTTTTTATAAGACGTAATGAGACGAACAAGACACTCTCCTGATAATAAGCGATTACTCCTGCCCATGACTATTGGCGGGATCTAAGTAGTAACTCTCTTCTCCCTCTAATATGGTTGAGTAGAACGACGGCGGCACATGCGTCAACTAGTGAACGTGTGCTGCTTGCGGAAGCTGGAGTGCTGGCGAATACTTATTACAAAGTACACACAAGTTTATGTGTGTATATGTGTGTGTAGTCTGTAGTTAACTGTAGTATTCACTTAACAGTAAGTGTTTATGTCACTTCTGTATATTCTTCTTGTAAAGTCCTTAGTTATAAAATTATGACCAAACTAGCAACTCGACCCGGCTTCCCACAGGAAGACAAAATTAACAATATAAATATAACCTATGACAATCAAGTGATAATGTAGCATTCTAATGATGAAAGAATTATGCAGATCGGTCCAGTAGTTTCGGAGCCTATTCAATACAAACAAAAAATCAAAATCTTTCCTCTTTATGTGTAGATTGGTCCGCTACTTGTGGCATAAGCACATAATTCTTTTATTTTTTGTACATTTCTCTATTTCTGATGAGCTCACGGCACAATAAAGAGTTTATTTCTATTTATCCATCAAATAATTTGCAAGATGTAAAAAGTTAAGAGGCATGGACCTCGAAGCCAGTGCGATTATAACGTATTTATTTACAACTAGCTGCGCCCCGCGGTGTTACCCGCTACACGTTTTCGAGATAAAAAGTAGCCTGTCTTAATCCAGGGTCTCAGCTATTTTTTTTTTTAATGATTGACAGGCTAGTTGTTTGACCACAGCTCACCTGATGTTAAGTGAAGGTGTGGTCGAAGATGGTAAAGCACACCTAGCCTGGAATGGAACTGGCTCTCAAGTGAGGCTGCCGGAACACACCGTTAGATGCTTGGCGGCAGATTTTCAACTTGAGGGTGGTAGCTAGCCAGCCGAGTACTAGAAAGTACCCTACCACCATGCAAAACAAATATATATATATATATATATATTTCCATACCAAATTTCACCCAAATCAGTTCAGTACTTTTTTTGCGTGAAAGAGTAACAAACATCCATCCATCCATCCAAACTTTCACATTTATAATATTAGTGGGATTAGTGGGATTTTTACAGAATGTATGTATAATTGGATATATAGGTACCTACATTGTACATCCTTATATTCCTAATTGAACTTTTTTATAAATAGAGAACTTCAATGTTTTGTATTTAAGTCAGTTCATCATAATACTGCTTCATGTTTGGTTTGGACACAAACAATAACTGAATTTCGGGCTGCACAATCTCTACTACGTAAACATGTTAAAAACGGCGTTTCCGTATAAAATCCGATAAATATTTACAAACGTTACAATAGAGTTATTTCTTACTTCAATCATATGATCTTTAGTCAAGAGATCGTAAATTGAAATGTATCGGAAAAAACTACTAGGAAACTTTTGGTGCCTAATGCGTACTCAAAATATTTACCGGAAGACTTCAACTACAGACACACGATTCCCACCCAGGACAAACATTAATTGTGTTATAAACAAATGTGTGTTCTGTGTACGGATTATCTGTATGTATTTACAAATCTACACTTATATTATACTAGCAGACGCCTCGCGGTTTCACCCGCGTAGTTCCCGTTCCCGTGGGAATACAGAAATAAAAAGTAGCCCATGTCACCCGGGGATAGTGTAGCTTCCCAACGGCGGAAGAATTTTATCCCGAAAACATGTAGCGGTAACACCGCGGGGAGCAGCTCGTTGTAATTAAATATTAAATTTATTCTTAGCAAATCAAAATCTTCAATACCATAACATTGAAATAAATTCAGAAGCAATATTTCATTTTCCGCGTCCAATTACTACTGTTTATCTCTATTTCTGTCTATCGACTGCATGGCCTAGTTCCCGAACTAAAACACGATCTCAAACCATAGAATAAATAACAGTTACCAATAACCAGAACCGCAGAACATATTAGTTACTATATAAAACAATTGGGTCTTCATTCAACCTCTAATAACTCAAACTCAAAGCAAACATTACTGTGTTCCGGTTTGAAGGGTACTGCAGCTAGCGAAATTACTGGGCTGTTGAGACTAACCATCTAGTCTCAAAGTAATGAGTGCCAAAGCAGCGATGCCCTGGACGTTGTTTTGTTACTCAAAGTTCTGTGCATCGCTGCAATGGTCATGGACAGGCGTTATCTCTTAACATCAGGAGAGCGCCTCGACCGTCTCATTACTTTTACATAAAAAAAAAAAAAAAAAACCACGACCTTATATCCGTCACATCACATACACACAACACATACAAACATGGCACACACGTGTGATGTAAGATACGTGCCAAAGCAAGTGATTACCTTGGCTTCTTCCCTAGACAGTAGACAGCAGACACCGCCCGCATATGTATAAAAATAACAGTCATATCATTTCCTTTTCTATACAACCGTGACGGTAAGAAATAACGCGTACCTACGGCATTTTTTTTTGTTACAAATCTTGCGTTTGTCCGCCATTTTGACAGCACACTGTTAAGTGACGGCAGGGTCGAAGATGGTAAAGATGGTAAACACAGGGACATCTGACCCCAAACTAAGCAAAGCTTGTACTATGAAAGTCGGATAACTGATAGAATACATAAATACTCTTTTTTTGTAAATACATACAATACAGCCATAATGACAGCCCTGTTGGTTCATTGGTAGAATGTCTGCTTCAAGAGCTGAAGGGCGTGGGTTCGATTCCCACCCAGGACAAACTTTGTGGTACAAACAAATGTTTGTTCTGTGTCTGAATGTACTGTATGTATTTACAAAAAAAAAGTATTTAAGTATTCTATCAGTTATCTGACTTCCATAGTACAAGCGTTGCTTAGTTTGAGGGCAGATGGCGCTGTGTGTAATGTCCTGCGATATTTATTTATTTATTATTTATTTAAATAAATCATACATTATGATACACAATCTAAATTTAACTTTTCATGTATCTTAACCAAATAATAAGTACATATATTTTTCTTGTAAAGTCCTTAGTTCCATTGAAAAAGTCACAGACCTTGAAGTCAGAGGTACGAAACAAACAAATAAAATCAAAAAATTAACGGTAATGTACTTCATGAAACTAGATTTTTAAATAAAATTCTTACTGCAGACATATAGCGTGGTGATTTTACGGCTGTACCATCCGGCCAAGTGCGAGTCGGACTCGCGCACAAAGGGTACCACATTATCTATAAAAACGGCATAAACTTTGTAACTAAACCGAAACTGTTGTATGGGGGAGCCCTCTTAAATATTTATTTTATTCTGTTTTTTAGTATTAATTTATTTGTTGTTACAGCGGAAACAGAAATGCATCATCTGTTAAAATTTCAACTGTCTAACTATCACGGTTCATGAGATACAGCCTGGTGACAGACGGATAGACAGACAGACAGACAGACGAACGAACAGCGGAGTCCTAGTAATAGGGTCCCTATTTACCCTTTGGGTACGTAACTTAAACCTAAAAATGGGAGATTAGGTATGTAGGTACAATTAGGTTCACATACCTCAGTTATAGTCAGACCTGTATCAAAATTTGTCAGGGGCCCTTCTACTCGACTTTCATTTCATAGCTCCACGGGGGTCATGTCTATTATTCTTTTACAAACTTATTAACAACATAATATAATCGTACAAAATCTAACGAACGTCCATTGTTGCCGCGGCCTAAGAGGCTTACGAATTTTTGCTTACACATGTATGTTGGGGCCCTTGTAGCCCGGGGGCCCCGTTTCATTGATACGGCGGTAGCTACGCCCCTGTATGTACACCAAAACTTAAAAATTTTAAACTTTTTACTTAAACTTTTTTATTTTTTACTGCTTTATTTTGTCACTAGTGATGGATGATGATGATGATGAAATATGTCCTATTCCAGGGTCTCAGCTACATTCACACCAAATTTCATCGAAATCCGTTCAGTAGTTTTTGCGTGAAAGAGTAACAAACATCCATCCATCCATACTTTAATCATCATCATCATCATTTCAGCCGTAGGACGTCCACTGCTGGACATAGGCCTCCCCCATTGACTTCCATAAAGACCGGTTGGAAGCGGCTCGCATCCAGCGCGTTCCTGCGGTCTTTCCAAACCTTCACATTTATAATATTAGTGGGATCTGCAGACAGGGATAGATATATACGATACGTTAGGGCGTAAAAAGAGATAGCAATGTACGTCTTGTTGCGAGGCGTTTGTGAAAACTCGGTGAACTCCGCGAAAAACATGTTACTTTCTCGACTAATGAATCGAGCAAGTAACTCGTTTCTCTTCAGTTGCATATAAAAATACATAAATACGTTCGCATGACATCGAGGAAGCAGGAAAAGCAACCTAAAAACTGCGAATGTCGAGAACGAACCGGTCCAGTTACAAGTTTATTCTTTTTTTTATGTGAATGCTGTGAAACGAACGAGACGCTCTCCTGATGGTAAGAGATAACGCATGTCCATGAACATTGCAACGATACACAGAACTTTATGTGGCAAAATACATAAAGTCCAGGTCTTTGCTGCTTTCGAAATCATTAAAAAAAAAAACATTTATTTCGACACACACAACACTACCAATAAATGATTTAAAAAAAAAGATGACAAAAATAACAAAAGTTATAGAAAGTTGTCGCTGTAGTGTCCAGGGCCACAAAAAAGTTTAAGATTTTCGATGGTTAGTCAGCCCTGTAAATTCGCTTTCCTCAGAAGTTTGGAAAAATACTCTCTACGTCATCAGATCTTGCCTGGATATGTCGGACTCGATTCATTACTTTGAGACTTTCGATGGTTAGTCTCTACAGCCCAGTAATGTCGCTAGCTGCAGTACCCTTCAAACCGGAACACAGTAATGTTTACACACTACTGCTTAGCGGTTGAATAACTGGTACGGCGGTGGTACCTACCTAGACGACCTCCTGCTAAGGAGATCTACCACCAAGTAAAGTATATACATACTGTATTTTTTTTTTATGTAAAAAGTAATGAGACGAAAGAGACGCTCTCCTGATAGTATGAGATAACGCCTGTCCATGACCATCGCAGCGATACACAGAACTTTAAGTAACAAAACAAAGTCCAGGGCATCGCTGCTTTGGCGCTCATTACTTTGAGACTTTTGATAAAGTTAGTCTCAACTTTATATATAAGTATGTATAAATAAATGTTAAAATAGTATAGTTATCAGAACTATCAATATTAATAAAGTTATCTATGAAATAAATCTGCCGCCAAGCATCTAACGGTGTGTTCCAGCAGCCTCACTTGAGAGCCAGTTCCATTCCAGGCTAGGTGTGCTTTACCATCTTCGACCACACCTTCACTTAACATCAGGTGAGCTGTGGTCAAACAACTAGACTGGCAACCAAAAAAAAAAAAAAAAAAAGGTATTTTTTTCAACATATCGTATTATGAGTATGATTTATATAGGTAATCACTTAAATTTCAACGGAATTGCTTACATTAATGAGTTAAAGTAATGTGTATTTTGGCAATCCATAATGTATATTGTTTACCAGAACTATCAATATTAATAAAGTTATCTATGAAATAAATCTGCAAGCCATTATTCCGCGTCATGGCAGCATGTAAGCAGATTCGGAATGTACGAAACGGCTGCGTTTAAAACAGCCGAAAATCGTGGTTTATCTCTTTATCTCAGATTAAAATCAAACTGGGCCTGATTCTGTAACTCGCGTGAAAAAAAAGTATTTAATGAATTTAAAAGGAAGATTAAGAAGTTCTGCCAACTTAATCCCTTTTATTCATTAAATGAATTTATGCGATCGCGACTTGTCGAATCATCCTTCTCTTAATGTAATTTGTGTGTATGTAGGTTTAAGGTGACATCATCATTATATAAATTAACTTTTATTAGAATTTTAGAAATGTATTATTATTAAGTTAGTTTATAGATATATTATATTGACGTGTATACGTATCTTGATGTAATTATGTAGTTGTGACTTGCCCAGTGTAATAAATATATTATAAGGCCAATAAATTAAATAAATAAATAAATAAATTAAGTATTCTATCAGTTCTTCCATAGCACAAGCTCTGCTTAGTTTGGGGTCAGATGGCGCTGTGTGTAATGTCCTATGATATTTATTGAAGATATTTTTTAATTACGAATTGGCCTGCGTTTTAATATTAATACCAAGCGAAGCGATCCACAGCATGTTAAAACGCTTAAAAGTTTACTTTGACAGTTCAAAGCGATACACGTTTTTTTTTTTGGTGACAGGCTAGGTGTTTTTGACCATAGCTCACCTGATAAAAAGCGACGGTGTGGTCGAAGACTGTAAACACACTTATCCTGAAATGGAACTGGTTCTCAAGAGAGGTTGCCGGAACACCGTTCGATGTTTGGCGGCAGATTTTCAACATGAGGGTGATAGCTAGCCAGCCGAGTACCTACCTACTAGAAAATACCCTACCATGCTATGGTTTCCTGAAGATGTTTTTGTGGACCGGCAGCTCAAGCTCATTGTTGGGATAAGAACCCACGCCCTTTGGCGTGCGAACCGACCGCGCTAACCACTGAGCTATCACCGCTATAAATCACCGTTGTTTTTAGCTTTTAAGTTAGTATATGGTAGTGGTAGATCTCTTTAACAGGAGACCGTCTAGGTAGGAACCACCGCAGTACCAGTTATTCTGCCGCCAACCAGTACTGTGTAAACATTACTGTGTTCCGGTTTGAAGGGTACTGCAGCTAGCGGAATTATTGGACTGTTGAGACTAACCATCGGAAGTCTCAAAGTAATGAGCGCCAAAGCAGTGATGCCCTGGACTTCGTTTCGTCACTCAAAGTTCTGTGTATCGCTGCAATGGCCATGGACAGGCGTTATCTCTTACCATTAGGAAAGCGTTTCGTTCGTCTCATTACTTTAAACATAAAAAATATATACATACATAATTATGATATAGATAAATTAAATACATTCCTATACGTATATATACGTAGCTCCTTTCAAAGTGTTACATTTAAAATTGTATACATGTACTCACTCTGCATCATTCCTTCGCGAAGAAAAATCCAATACTCAAACTGAAGTTGAAATTTCAAATATCTAACAGAGAATAGACACGAAACTTTTCTATGTTTCATACATCAGTTGTAATCGCATTCAGAAACGTTCGTATCACAATAATAACTAACACACTGACACTTGAAATAACATCTGTACAAATACACACAACAATATAAAACTAAACTTTATCACAATTTGCATACACGTGTTAAACACATCCGTTCACGGTGAAATTATAAACGTAATTGCGATTAAAATTAACCGTTCGTTAGAAATTCTAAATTCGAACCTCCGCGTTCCAGAATGTCACTGGCACTAAACAAAGTCTTCGCGCGCGATTTCGTGGAAAAAAAAACAGACGATATATTTTATCTATGCCACGTATGACTAACACGAGAATCTGCTCCCGACTGCGACGTGAACATTGGTGCGAGTGAAGGCAAATCTTGTTGTTGTGTATTTATTTATTCACGATTATCTTTAGTACATACATCAACGTGACCTGTAAAGATTGTATTATACGCGAAAATAGAGGAAATAGATAAATAGTTTTACTGATATGTAGTTGTTTAATATAAAATACTTTTACATATTTTTGTATATGTATAGTCCGCCTATAAGTGTTATGGTACCTTCTACTCAGTGGCGGCCTTAGGGGGTGGCAAGCAGGGCAACCGCCTGGAGCCTCGCGTCTTCGTAGAAAAAAGTCTTTACCATATTATATGTACGTGTATCTCGCGCCTCGCACTTAACAAAACCCTCCTGAACGTGTTACGGCTACTCGAGTACTAGAACAATTTTTTTAGTAAAACGGATTTAAAGAAAAAGGGCCTCACAATGATCTGTCGCCCCGGGCCTCGCAACACCTAAGGCCGCCGATGCTTCAACTCAGTGGCGTAACGTACCCTGTATCAAAATTAGTTGGGTCCAAATGAAGGGTAAAGATTTCGCACAAAAACGCTTGCATTAAATTGTAATAAATATTTAGTGATTATTATGGACAGTTGATCGTAGGACAGTTTTTTATGTTTTTTTTCCCCCCCCGGGAAGCACCAGATTAAGTGACATTGTGGATAACATTTCACTAATGATTGCTTACCACGTTAGAGGCCTCTGTAGCCCGGGGGGTCCGTACTTCTACTAATGCTCGAGTGAATCGGTTACCTCTAGGCAGGCGTGCTCTATCCACCGCAACATGCGAGATAGCGGTCAAACGCTCTGGTCTGTCTGTCAATCTATAGTACAAGCTTTGCTTAGTTTGGGGCTAGATTGCGCTGTGTGAAATGTTGTACGATATTTATTTAATTTAAAAAAAATAACTTTAGAATAAAAAACCCGAAAAGGAAAACCCCGAAATTTTACACATTATTATGAATCACTTATACAACTTCGAAATCGTGAAAGCAATTATGCCAGAGCCTCAATCACGAACGACTTGCGATAAAAGTATTCGTCTCGACATCGACAAAAGTTTGTATGAGATTTGTACAGCTTTGTATGCTATCGAGGACTCGATACCTTTATGATACGAATTCGAAAAATTTTCGTGATCGAAGCTCTGAAAAAAATAGGTATCGAATAAGTTCATTGACCCTTGACCAAATTAATGGAGCAGCTGTTTTTTTTCGCGATTTAAAAGTAGTAAAGTTGCTAATTTGGATTAGTACAACAACCTTGTTTTTTTTTTTTTTTTTTTAATTGTTGACAGGCTAGTTGTTACGTTCCCGTTCCCGTGGGAATACAGGGATAAAAATAGCCTATGCCACCCGGGGAGTGTAGCTTCCCAACGGTGAAAGAATTTTTGAAATCGGTCCAGTAGTTTCGGTGCCTATTCAATACAAACAAACAAACAATCATATCTTTTTTCTTTATAATAGTATAGATAGATAAAATAAATAAATATCGTAGGACATTACACACGCGGGTGAAACCGCGAGGCATCCGCTAGTCATACATCGATAACATTATCGAAAAATATTACTTCTTTAGTTATATAGGTACGTATTAGTCAGAAATTAATTCATGTGTTGGCCTCATTGGTAGCATATCTGCCTTAAGAGCTGAAGGGCGTGGGTTCGATTCCCGCTCAGGACAGACATTTTATGTATCAACATATGTTTGTTCTGTGTCTGGGTGTACTGTATGTATTATAAATATGCATTTACAAAAAAAAAAGTTGTAGTATATATGTATTCTATCAGTTATCTGACTTCCATCACACAAGCTCTGCTTAGTTTGGGGTCAGATGGCGCTGTGTGTATAGTCCTACGATATTTATTTATTTATTTATCTAGATCAGCGTGCTCTATCCTCGGCCGCACCGTCGCTATCCATCAGGCGAGTTGGTGGCCAAACGTAGACCTACATATATTTTTTTAATTATCTTATCTGGATAGAGCACAGTATGAATGGCAGTGAAGTACATTTTCTTTGTTCTTTTTTTCGATCGTTGACTTTTGACACCGTACGACGCCGACGACACGAATACATATTATATTATGTATAATTTACGAATAATAATATAACCATGAATAATAAATAAATAGTATATACCACAGATTATGTAACAGGCAGTACTGCTGTATTACGGAAATATATTTTGAATTTTTTACTAATAACAAAATGACGATTTTATCGAGTTTAGTTCCGCTGATATTTGCATAAATATCAATAATAAGTAGCAATGTTTCTTGTGAGTTTTGTTTTGATGAATTCGTAATAGACAAAGCTCTACTAAATTAAATTTGTCTCAATCAACGAAATACCATACCTACCTAAAGATAGCTGGACTAGGGTTTTTACAACAGTCTGGACTTGACTTGGACTTCAATTTTTGACATTTGATTTTTATTTTTCACATATTACTTATTTGTAATGCAATTTTGACATACCTGATTTAATTTTTACATTGTTGGACTCTAATTAAAATAGCCTTTTGACAGCCCCGTTGGCTCATCGGTAGTACAGCTGCGTTGAGAGCTGTAGGGCGTGGGTTCGATTCCCACTCAGGCCAAACATATTGTGAATAGACTAATGTTTGTTCTGTGTCTGGGTGTTCTGTATGTATTATAAGTATGTATTTACAAAAAAAAAAGTATTTATGTATTCTATCAGTTATCTGACTTCCATCACACAAGCTCTGCTTAGTTTGGGGCCAGATGGCGCTGTGTGTATAGTCCTACGATATTAAAAAAAAAATGTTTGTACGAGCACAGCGCCATCACTCGTGACATTTGTACGCCTAACCGGCACAACATGACTCAGCCACATCAACTACTGGAACATCTTGTGGGTAAATGTAATAATCTTTTTAAGATCAGTGGAATATAATTAGTTGTGACCAGCATAGTGTGACCTGTCTTCCCATGGCACGCTTTCCGCGGGCTAGCGCTTCGTCCCCGTAACACAAGTAGTCTGCTTAGTTCGGAGGCGGAGCGGCGCTCCGAGGTCGCGGCGATGCGAGGAGGGGCAATTCCTTGTAAATGCTGGTCACAAAACTTTATACCATACATTATACTTCATGCATATTGAGGTGGTTTTGCCTACACAACATTTACTCATTTAAAAAATAAATAAAGGTTTTTGTATTTTTTTTTATATCAATAAAATATTTGTATTTGTATTGTTGATCTTTTATGCGTATATTGTACAAAATTTCTCATGTTGTATACAAATAAATTATCTTTATCTTTAATGGTGGCATAATAAATGCATAGAGCTTGGAACATGTCTAGTAGAAAGACACCCTTAGCATGACTGATTGACAGAGGACCGAGGTAGGTCAGTGACCCTCGCTGTGCATAACAATGGCTTATCAAAACGCAGCCGCATTGTGCAATACAATGAGGCTTGGTTAACATGTGCGCAAGCGGATTCTACAAAATTGACAGGGTTATAGGCAGGCAGGCTTTAGGTGTCCTAAGTCGAAAGGGAATTAACTGGACAGGATAAATCACTGTGACCAACTTTTATTATGGGCGCAGCACTGAAATCGCGAGAAAAACAAAAACATCACATACTGTGTGCTATAATTACTATTACGTTTTGAAGGGTATTGCAGATTGTGCAATAACAGGGCTGTTGAGACTAACCATCTAATGTCTCAAATTAAGGAGCGCCAAAGCAGCGATACCCAGGGCTTTTGCTACTCAACGTTCAGTGTTCCGCTGCAATGGTCATGGTCATGCTCGGCTGGCTAGCTACCACCCCCAAGTTGAAAATCTGCCGCCAAGCATCTAACGGTGTGTTCCGGTAGCCTCACTTGAGAACCAGTTCCATTCCAGGCTAGGTGTGCTTTACCATCTTCGACCACACCTTCACTTTTTTTTTTTTATTGTTGACAGGCTAGTTGTTTGACCACAGCTCACAGTTAAGGTTGATGTTAAGTGAAGGTGTGGTCGAGAATGGTAAAGCACACCTAGCCTGGAATGGAACTGGCTTTCAAGTGAGGCTGCCGGAACACACCGTTAGATGCTTGGCGGCAGATTTTCAACTTGAGGGTGGTAGCTAGCCAGCCGAGTACTAGAAAGTACCCTGCCACCATGCTATGGTTTCCTCACGATGTTTTCCTTCACCGGCAGCTCAAGCTCATTGTTGGGGTTTGAACCCACGCCCTTCGTCAAGCGAACCTACCGCGCTAACCACTGAGCTATCATCGCTAAACACTTAACATCAGGTGAGCTGTGGTCAAACAACAAGCCAGTCAACCATAAAAAAAACGTAGGGACCGTCGACTTGTGAGCCTTTTGACTCTGACGATTTGAGGGCTTCGATTCAGATAGGAATCGACCCTAGTTTAAGTACTGAGACTTCCTGTTGATGACAACGGATATCTATATATATCTCGCTATGCTAATGTTTTTCCTTATGCATCGTCATACCTTCAACATTCATGGCCACATTATTTATTTATTACATTACTCAAGGGCGGGCGTTATCCTTGGAACTTAGTATTGGATTATTGCACGGTGAGCATTAACCCAATCTCAGCTCGTCGTGTTTACCTACTATATTATTAAAAAAATTGGATTTTATTTTCTATTTTCAGCATCCAGTGTCCCACTACCGGGCAAAGGCCTCCTTCCAGGCTGCCCGGTCTTCGGCTTCAGCCCTGCGAGACGACCCGTATCATAAATAAATAAATATAAATATCGTAGGACTATACACACAGCGTCATCTGGCCCCAAACTAAGCAGAGCTTGTCTGATGGAAGTCAGTTAACTGATAGAATACATAAATACTTACTTTTTTTTTCTAAATACATACTTATAATACATACAGAACACTCAGACACAGAACAAACATTTGTTTTATTCACAAAATGTTTGCCCTGAGTGGAAATCCAACCCACACCCTACAGCTCTCAAGGCAGATATAGGTCCTACCAATGAGCCAACAGGGCTGTCAACCATCACATTTTCCACTTATGATGCGACCTCTATCACCGATCACGACCTGCGTTCGCTTAGACATGAAAGAGGGTAGTAGAGACAGGTCAAAGCCGCGGATCCTGTAAAATCGCAGCTTGTTAGCAATGAGGGCGTGATAAGCGGTATCAAAAGAGCGCGATAGGTCGCAGAAAATGAAAGCAACCTGCAGTCTAGCCTCGCGCACTGTCACTCGTACAACACCTCGCGCACCATTCATTTTTGCAAAAAGCAGGTAGGCTCTTGGCCGTGATAAGGGGTATTCAACAGATTGTATACAAACCGGCACAGGAATTTTCAAATATTATTGATACAAGTCATCATCTGCACGTTTGTTACATCATTGTTTCAAAATATTCAGTGTAGAAGCAGCATAAAAGAATTCCTCAAAATACAACAAAACAAGGACATAAATACACTCGTCCAGCAGTTTACCGTATAGAACTGTGTACTTAACAGACTATGCGGGGAATAATTATATCATATTGTTTCTTTTAGAATTATTTCAAACATCTAATAAACTGAATAATCTACGAAGACGCAAATACTTTCATATTCAGGTAAATCTCCATTATATTTTATTTCGTATTTAGTAAAGTAGCGATTTGTTACCCGAAGTTCTGGGTATCGCAAAGTAATGATACGAACGACACGCTCTTCTGATGGTAAGAGACAATGCTTGTTCATGACCATTGCAGCGGAGCCCAGAACTTTGAGTAACAAAACTAACCCAGGGCATCGCTGGTGTTAGGGCAATGCAGTGGTACCTAGTTCATCCCGTGTTAAAGAGATCCACAAGTGTCAGCTTCAATCATTGCCAGAAAAAAAACCTGCACAGTAATAAGAGTTTTTTTTTTTGTGCTAGCACAAAGTTAGATACTTATTAGGGCGTTGACCAAAAAACAAAATTCCTATTTTAACCATCGTTTTATAGAAACCGTATATTTTTAAATGTATTAAGAAGAAGCCACTTCTATTTAATGAAATGTCAACCAAATCCATTCAAACGTTACAAAATTAAATGTTATGACGCGAGCATTTATAAAGAAGAAATAAGTTGTTTCAAGTTCATTATATATTTATAATGAACTTGAAACAACTCATTTCTTATTTTAGAGTTTTATCAGTAAGGGGATACTTTATTGCGGAATACTAATGTAGAGACATTTTATTTTTTTTATGTACAGAATGAAACTAAAACAGTTTATGATAGCCCTCTACGTAAGATGGATCGCCTCTGAGTGGTTGCCGGGACCGTACACTTACGACTTAATGCCAATGGTATGGATTGACGGGCGGTATAGAAGAAATGATCCTATAGAAGTAGACACCCTATTCGACAGGGTAGTCTCTATCACTCTTAAAGAGAAATCGTATAACGCGATATACAATCGACAAAGGCATGGAGGGATGGGTGTCTTTATAACAAAACAGTTGCTCCTCACCTCGTTTAATACATTCAGAATGATGTCAACAAATATAAGTCGCGCCGAAATGACATATTTGTACATTAGAGGTCGTATATTGAACTTATCGGGGCGAACAATTGCGTATTTGACCCATACGTTCCATTTTGATGAAGCCCATAAAATCGACTGCGCTCGACAAGTAATACCTACAGGAAAGTACGATACATGGCCCGTAGACATGCAGCACGGGCGGAACGGGCAGAACTCTCCATTACATGACTTAATGGTCATGCGTATAAGAAGCGCAGTTGATTTTGTAACTCCTATACCTAATATTATTGATAAATTCTCAAATTATCAATCTTGGACCAAGCGAACCAATGTAAGTTATGAGAAATTAGGATTCGGTCCAATTAGAACTATTCTAGCCAAACCAGATGATATAATGAACCCAGCTCACATGAAGTTCGCCTCATTAGGACATCTGAGTATAAAACATATTAGAGAAAACCGCTGGTTGGAGAAAGGGAAATTCGGTGCTATAGTTGATTGCGAAGAGTGGATCCCTAGGGAATGGGGGTATTTCATATGTCTAAATAATACGGAGATATACCAAGGACTGGGAAGCGGGGCCATGCTTTTCTCTGGCACCAAGCTGTTTGGAGTCGGTTCATTCGTGCTTATAAAGGGAGATAGTAGTATATTGTTGTTCACTGATGTGAGACCTTACTGGCACTTGCTGCACAGGACTTGCTCGGAAGAAGATCAGGGATGATAAATAATCCTCCAGAAGAAACCTTAACAGATAAAATCACACGGTCGATCATTAAAACACGGCGAAGTACTTATGTTATTTTCATCTAAACTAATATTATAAAGAGGAAAGATATGTACTTTTGGATTTTTGTATGTTTGTAACGAATAAACTTAAAAACTACTGGACCGATTTCAAAAATTCTTTCACCGTTGGGAAGCTACACTATCCCCGGGTGACATAGGCTAATTTTTATCCCTGTATTCCCACGGGAACGAGAATTACGCGGGTGAAACCGCGAGAAGTTGAGGAGTTTAGGAGTGAATCACGTAACATTTTAACAATTTTAGGTCTAGTCCCTTGTTTTTATTTTATTTCCGGTACTTATATATTCCGTTGACTTTTAAGCATACAAGTAGACGCCTCGCGGTTTCACCCGCGTAGTTCGTGTTCCCGTAGGAATACAGGGATAAAAAGTAGCCTATGTCACCCGGGGATAGCGTAGCTTCGCAACGGTGAAAGAATTTTTGAAATCGGTCCATTAGTTTCGGAGCCTTTTCAATACAAACAAACAATCAAATCATCCCTCTTTATAATAGTATAGATATACATAGAAAAATAATGTGGGGTCATCGCTGATATAATTTTAGAGTATTTGAATTTAAAAAAAAAAATCTGCGGCATTTGTAGTTTTATTTTTGTGAAAAACTCCCGACCTATTTTCAAAACTCTACCCGGCTATTTATTGTACAGGACATCCTATTTATACAGACTATTCTATCCGGATGTTCTTCAGGACTATTAATATTTTATCATCGAATATTTTTTTGTTGTAATTTTTTTTTTTAAATGTAAAAACGAATGAGACGAACGACACGCTCTCCTGATGGTAAGAGATAACGCCTGTCCATGACTATTGCAGCGATACACAGAACTTTGAGTAGCAAAACATAGTCCAGGGCATCGCTGCTTTGGCGCTCATTACTTTGAGACTTTTGATAGTCTCAATAGCCTAGTAATTTCGCTAGCTGCAGTACCCTTCAAACCGGAACACAGTAATGTTTACACACTACTGCTTAGCGGCAGAATAACTGGTACTGCGGTGGTACCTACATACACGACCTCCTGCTAAGGTGATCTACCACAAAGTAATTCCATAGAGTGACATCTATAATAACCTTTTTGCGTTTTTCTGGCATTAGGCGCGCTCACTAAATACTATACCTTGATCACTCAAAATGAACTTCCGCAAAGTAACGCCTGAATCAATTAATTAAGGTGGTTCAATTGCCATACAAATAATTTTTTGCCATTTATGGACAAATGGAGCATAATTTTACAGTCAAATCAGCATAATCTACTGTTTCATTTGAAAATCATAAATTCATATATCATTCATAAATTTGATTTTATGCTAAATAATCTACTGTTTTATTCAAGCAATTGTGATTTACCGCAAATAAAGACCAAAATAAATGCCAGTAGCTTTGATTTCACTGTAAAATTATGCTCCATTTGTCCATATATGGCAAAAAAATATTTGTATGGAAATCGAACCACCTTAACTCAAAAATATTACTGTGCGATATTTTTACGTAGTAAAATAAATATATACACTTAAAGTGAACATAATTAAGGCATCATTAATGATAGCTTATCTTGGTTACGTACGAGATTACGGATGCTGATTATTGTGACAAAAACCCCCGTAATACCATGCTCATTAAAAAAAATACAACGGGGACACGATTCTTTCCGCGTTCCCGCCAAAACTCCTTATATAAATGCTTGTTCTGTCTGCGTGTACTGTATGTATACATTTGCAAAAAAAAAACTTTTTTTTATGGTTGACAGGCTAGGTGTTTGACCACAGCTCACCTGATGTTAAGTAACGGTGTGGCCGAAGATGGTAAAGCACACCTCGCCTGGAAGAACAACTGGCTCTCAAGTGAGGCTGCCGGAACACACCGTTAGGTGCTTGGCAGCAGATTTTCAACTTGTGGGTTGTGGCTAGCCAGCCTAGTACTACAAAGTACCCTACCACCATGCTATGGTTTCCTCGCGATGTTTTCCTTCACCGGCAGCTCTAGCTCATTATTGGGGTTTGGAACCATGCGATGCATGCGAACCGACCGCGCTAATCACTGAGCAATCATCGCTACAGAACAGAACTATTTAAGTATTCTATCAGTTATCTAACTTCCATAGTTACAAGCTTAGTTCTCGGGGGCAGATGGCGCTGTGTGTAATGTCCTGCTATATTTATTTGTACATTTTTATTAATGATGCGCAGAAGAAAGTTTCTATCTTTGTATGTATTCCGCGACAACTGACTAAATTCTTGTGCTGTACTGTTATTTATTCAATATAAGCCTTGTCACAACGTAGATACACAGTAATTGTTGATAGGCTTTGCAAACAGTGAATGTTCATTCTTAGAGAGAGCACAAAAAACCTCGATTAACAATATAAATATAGCCTATGTCACTCAGTGATAATGTTGCATTCTAATGATGAAAGAATTATTCAGATCGGTCCAGTAGTTTCGGAGCCTATTCAACAAAGTCTGTACTTCCGTGTGTCTTCTTTGTTGGTGGTTTATTGCCACCATCAATAAAGGAAGGCAGCTCTTTATTCATATTCAAAAGGAAACTTACTTTTTTTTATTTTTTTTTAATGTAAGATGTAATGAGACGAACGAGACGCTCTCCTGATGGTAAGAGATAACGCCTATCCATGACATGAGCGATACACAGAACTTTGAGTAACAAAACAAAGTCCAGGGCATCACTGCTTTGGCGCTCATTAGTTTGAGACTTTCGATGGTTAGTCTTAACAGCCCAGTAATTTCGCTAGCTGCAGTACCCTTCGAACCGGAACACAGTAATGTTTACACACTACTGCTTAGCGGCAGAATAACTGGTACTGCGGTGGTACCTACCTAGACGATCTCCTGCTAAGTTCTACCACCAAGTAAAGACATATTCCTCTATAAAATAATTTATTGATGATAAGGCAAAAAATATCTACTAAGTATTAACATTTAAATAAATTGCACTGATTGACATTTTGTAATAGACCTCATGACATATTTATTTTTAGAATACTTACAATTACATACATTTATATGATCTGAATTTCTTTTTTAAGCAACACCGGAACAACATATTATTGATTCTTACCATAGATATAAATTTACATCTTTACATATAAACATTACCAAGGTTTTTTAGCGGGAACGCGGGAAGAGTCGTGTCGCTCCGTTGTATTTTTTTCCAAAACTAGTGTTTTGTCGAGTGTTTATTTTATGCATAAAAATGGTGGTGTTTTATTCATAAAGTGCCGAATTACAAGCGCGAGTGTGGGAAAATGATATAATGTGGTGAAACATGAGTTTTCGTGTTGCTTCCAAAACTCCATCGAAGCTTTGTAGTAAAGTTGCCACTACTTTACTAAAGCATGACTGGAATTAACTGACACGAACTGGACTTGACAAAGACGACTTTGACTAAAACTAGCTACGATGGCACTTATTTAACTTTTGAAACTTGAAAATATATAATTACTTGACACTGGCAAATGCTAAAACGCGACGCCAAAACCAAAGAAAGAAGAACATTACCAAGAACAAAGCATATTGCTTATGCATTCATTCCAGCTGTGGACAATATTCTGGTCGAGATCAATAAACACAGTAAGAGTCCAGTATAATGATGCACTTGTTACATCCAGTATACTACAGAAACTACTGGACCAATTTCAAAAATTCTTCCACCGTTGGGAAGCTACACTATCCCCGGGTGACATAGTCTACTTTTCATCCCTGTATTCCTACGGGAACTGGAACCAGTGTCAAACAAAGAGAAGAAAGCACATAATACTTAGATGAAAAAAAATAATTATGTATTGATTTGTAAGTAGCAGCTTGTCTTGGGAGAGGCCTATGTCCAGCAGTGGACTACAAATGGCTGATGATGATGAAGTATTTTTTATTTTATTAATCATCATCACTACTTTTTATCATCATTATGGGTAAAACCGCAAAGCAGCTGTGTGTGTACAAACTGACAGCATAATAAGAATATGTATATTGTAAACACATTATTATTGAGAAAACAAAAATGGCATGCCATACATAATTTGGCTCGCAGCCAACAGAACTTGGCTTGTCTCAATGGAAATATTTTGACATATTTTAATTGTTTTACCATTAGGCTGAACATAAATCATAGGAATTTAGAAATAATTGCCAAATATAGTTGAATCTGGTTACTATTTAATGTAAGTTACTTACATTGTAGATGGTATACAATATACATACTTGGTAGATCTCCTTAGCAGGAGGTTGTCTATGTAGAGGTACCACCGCAGTACCCGATATTCTACCGCCAAGCAGTAGTGTGTAATCATCACTATGTTTGGGTTCGAAGTACATTGCAGCTAGCGAAATTACAGGGCTATTGAGACTAACCATTGAAGGTCTCAAAGTAATAAGCGCCAAAGCTGTTTGTTTTGTTAGTCAAAGTTCTGTACAATAGTCTGGGGCATGCGTTATCTCTTACCATCAGGAGAGTGTCTTGTTCGTCTCATTACATTTATGTTTTAAAAAAAATTGATGTGTAGAAGTATCACTACTTCTGGGAGGAGGTAAAGGCCTACTTTCTTAGTTTCTGTGTAACCATTAATTTTCGTCAATTAGATAGATAGATAGATAAAACTCTTTATTGTGCACACCACAAACAGAAAAAAGTACAGAGAACAACAGATTCTTATGAGCTTGTGCCACAAGTGGCGGCCTTATCGCTAAGAGTGATCTCTTCCAGACAACCAAGAACATAAAATAGAATAGATGACATAAGAAATAGACTGGAGATGTAGTAACGCTAATAAGAAAAATAAATAAACATAAACATACAGTAAGTATATAAAAAAATGTATGTAAAAAAAAATGAAAAGATTTAATAAATAATACCATAAACTTATCTATGGCCAGGGTAAGTGTAGCCATTTCTTAAATTATACCTTTCTGTGATTAAATCTTTTCATTTCAAGGGGTAAGTTTTTTTAGGATATATATATACAATCCTGAAATCAAAAAAATGCATTTACTGTCAAAACCATCCATCAATTAGATCGCTTTTAGCGATAAGGTCGCCAGTTGTTACACCAATTAATTAATTTTATTTCTTCTGTATTGTTTTTTTTTAGTGTGTGCAATAAAGAGTTAATCAATCAATCAATCAATTACCAAAAGGATTGACTGGTTTATATAGAAATTTATTAAAATCATGATTTAAGTGCATGACCAAAAATAGGCTATAAGGGGCAATCCACTTTGACATGCTATGATTGTTAGTGAAAAAAATACCTTCAGTAATGCTTCTTTAAAAATTGTCAAAGAATTAGTCAAAACCACAAAAAAAGGTATTTATGATAAAAGAAATGAATTATTAAAAAAAATTAAAGAATCATGATTTATTATAAAGAAATTTTTTTTTTTGATAACTCTAACCCAGCTTATGCAGACAAGCACACAAACCGTCTTAAATTGGTTTTATAATTATACAAATATATACATTTATATGTATGTATAATAATATTCTTTGAAAAGTTCAGAACGCAATCAACAAGTACAACATATACTATTAAAACCTCAAATGGCACCTTTTTGCTCTCACAGATGTTTTACCCACATCTACATTATCCATTACAAGCCTTTATATCTGAAGCCTCATTAATGCAAGAGAAACAACACAAAACAAACTGTCATCAACTCATGAAACAAAAGTCAACTTTAAAGCAAACACTTTCAGTTCATAATCATTCAACTGCACAATTGAAAACGGAACCAGTTTACAGCTCACTGAAAAGTAGGCTTTGTTTGAAATGAGTAAGAATCTAAATTCCCTTTGTTATTTTGTTAACTTTCTTAGTACATTTGCACTCAGTTTGCACTGGCAGTTCAGGTCAATGTAAAGAGAAGAAAAAAGTCTGGTCTCAGAAAAAACTGGTATCCAATTAAGTTTTTTTTGCAGTTTCATGCAGGATATCGCTCTTTAATAGTTGTTTTGAATTGAGATGACTACTCTCGTTTTTTAGTCAAGAGTTTTTTGCAGCGTGTAGAATTGATTGATAAAGTAATAAACTTACTGTTTCATGATTAAATTTAGTTTACACTTTTTAGATCTAAGGTTAAATAATATAGGTATAGTTTTTTCTATTCATACCTATAATATTTTTATTTGATTGTATAGTTAAGTATATTCACTATTGGGTCTGCGGGGTACCTGCCTTTGACTAAACTTATTTACATGTACTAAATGGCTTAACCAGGTTTCCAAAGACCATGGTGCAAAAAATATGTTAGCCCTATCTGTTTACAAACAGCAGTAAGAATTTAGGGAAATTTCCTACTAGTTTGAATTGTGATAATTTATATCTTAGAAGTGGGAGACACTATTAACAAGTTCAGCTTGCTTAGTGATCAGGGTCCAAAGGGCCCCTGGACTTGAGGGTTCTGGTGCATGGCATAGCCTGGTAGCTATATAGTAGCTATGCCACTGCACATACATTAATCATAGTAGAATTGAAACAATGGTAGTAGATTTATATGCATGTAGTCACAGATATTGTTGCATAATGATTAACCCAATTCTATTTACAGGTATTTTCTTTATGTAGCAATATCAAAGTACATGTATATATCCAACTCTGACACATACAATTGTATAGATTACATGCCTATTAGATTTCCATTGGATTAAAAGAACAATAGGTAGGGACAAGTCCAAGGCCACGAATTTTATTTTGGTTTCATTTTATATTCAAACAAAACTTAAGTATATTCAATGTAGCTATGACGAATAGTGAAAGTCAAAGGTGCACCTACCTGTATGTTATAGCTAGTAAATAAGTAAACCAATAGTGGTGACAGTCATAACAATAGCAACGTATTAACAATAAAAACAGTCCTAAAGATATCCCAATAAATACAAACAATGAATATATCAGTCACTCGATAAAAATAAAACAATATGGTAAATTATAGTAAAACTTACCGAGCCGTGAAATAATTGCTGTTTAGGTCTACACAACCACGAAATGATCCTGAATTTTTGGCACAACACAACACTACACAAATGTATATCACACAAAATACTCTTCCGTATCAGCAAATAATTTCGGTCAAATTTAGGGTTTATAATACCAACTGGTTTGAAACCAAATATATTTAAAAATTCACCAAATTTATTCAGTGTCGCTCGCGAATTCCACAATAATGAATAGTGATGAGAAAGTGAGAACTTGCAGAATTATTGTAGTCGATAATAGGTTCATAAGATTCTGATGATGAATACATCAAAACATCATAGCAGCGAATATGACCTCAAAGGCTGGTCGTAGCAAAAATCCTATTTAAAAATCATTATTCGAATAGTCTTTTTTTCACTTTTTCATTGTTTGCTGAATAATTTCTTATTAATCCTCGAGGGAAAATGTTCAAAAAATTGTGATCAATGGGTTACGTGTACAACAATATTTACTTATGTACTTAATGAGAATCAGTATACGCTGTACCATAGAACAATACCACATTGTCATGTATATTTTACAAAATATTTACAGTGATTTATTTTTCTCAGTAATAGAAACTCAGAGCCAATAAATCATTAAAATTATATGCATAAGAAATCAGGACAATTCTATTCTATCAGTAGGTTGTTTATGTTTATAATATTATTTAAAGTGTACTTTCTAGAGTTTACATTTTTTGAATATCGATACAACATTAAAATAAATAATCGGAAATAAATTGAGTAGGCCTCACTAAATCTGTCAGACAGTTGACACTACTGGAAACTGACATTGTCACTGACATAATTAGTATTTTTATAAATAGTGCAGCCTAAAGCTGAAAAAATCGGTAAACATAAACTAAACTTTTCTAATTTCTTTTGCCTAAAATCAGTTTTTATTTTATCAGAAAATAATAATATTACAAGTTTGGTACAAGAACAAATAATTATTCTGAACGTTCAATCATAATGATAAAAATACTAATTTCATGAGCTGTATAATAGGTACCTGCTTTGCGCATGCGGGCGGCATTGTAGTCATCAAGGCCATTTTATTGATTTCTAGAATAAGATGTCTGTGCAGTTTTACTTATATTAACACGATGTTTATGATAAATCACATAGTCCTATGTTATATGTTTCTCAAATTATGCTACGTATATTGTAACGTTGATATGGCACCTGTCACATTTACTTTCAAAGAATATCAATATAAAGATACACCCAAAAATGTAAGTATCTATATAAATACTCATATAAATACATCTCACAAATCAAATGAATACATTACCTATTTTCTTAAAAATTATCCCCATGTAAATAAACCGATCAATCAATTAATCTGTGTAAATTAAATAATGTTTCAGGAGATGACTTTTCGAGAATTTGAAACCGCTTGCGAGCAAAGTAGTGCCTGCAGTCATATGGCTGGATTAGTAAGGATAAGATGCGTGAGAGAATGTGTCTCACCATCATGCTACAGGGATCTTTACCAAGCTGATCCTGTAAATAGATAGTATTTTTTTAGTATTGTATAAAATTATTTTAATATTTGAGTATTACATTACATTATTACAATCACATAAATCAAATAGGTACAAAGAAGTTAATATATTGAAAAAGGGGCTGGCCAAGTAATGTATCAATTTCACAAAACTAAGGATATCACCTTAGCTTTTACTCGAAGTTTAGAAGAATTATGAATATGATGTTGGCTCCCAAACTTTACTTTACGGGTATTTTTTTTACATTTCTTTTGTCACCTTCAAATTCAAACATCGTGAGGAAACCATAGCATGGTGGTAGGGTACTTTCTAGTACTCGGCTGGCTAGCTACCACCCTCAAGTTGAAAATCTGCCGCCAAGCATCTAACGGTGTGTTCCGGCAGCCTCACTTGAGAGCCAGCCATTCCAGGCTAGGTGTGCTTTACCATCTTCGACCACACCTTCACTTAACATCAGGTGAGCTGTGGTCAAACAACTAGCCTGTCAACTATTAAAAAAAAAAAAAAAAAAGAAATATTAGTTAGTTTATTACTCATGATCAGACAACATAGTAGAATTATTATTAAATAGAGTCTCATTGCACACTCGGTGGTTACAAAGCTGTAAAACAAGATCTAGTGCCAGTTGACTCCGGAACTAAACTAAAAATAGATACTTCTCAATGCATAAATCTGATTCGCATTTGATACGATGCAATACAATACAATCGGTTTTTAATTAAACAGATAAATTTTATTTCACAGCTTGAAGATGGTGAAATAGACGTACGCCTTAATTCTTTCAAGGGATGCTTCGTGCAAAGAAGTGGACGAACACGAAATTGATTTTTTTTAAATCATTTAGTTTCATCACTAGTTCTATGTGCTAAAAAAATTTATAAAATCCGTCAAAAAGTACAATTTCTCATAATGGTACGTACTGCAAACTAGGTTTGCTTAGGTTATGTATATTGGGACACATGGATAAGATAACTTAAACCATAGAATATCATTATAAAACGTATTATGTATTTTTCTTTTCCAGATCTATGCGAGTCTGAATACTGAAAGAAATACACTCATAGGCAAAACTATCAAAATGAAAAGACTGCAGTGGTAGTTTTAGATATTTGTATGCAACTAAACTATTTTCCATGAATTCTTTTTAACATTCTTCGAAGTATTAGTTATTTAAAATAACCTAGGTACTTAAAAACTTAAATACTAATAAAAATTACTGAACCAACAACAAATTGCTTTATCCTAACATACAAAAATTGATGTTACTCTAAAAATTATTAACGACATTTACATTACATTTTGTCATATTAATGTTATTCCCGTTGTTTTGTTGATGTTACCAATGATGTAATGCTTGTGGAGGCAAATACTTTAAAGTAGCTAAAAAGGAAAGAAATTATAATGTTTGATGTACACACTCAAAAGCTCACACTTTTAGTGTTTGGGAACTAAGAACTCTACACTAAATATAGATTATGAGCTATTCTGGAAGCACAGGACCAATTATTGCCATTAAAAAAATGAATTGATTTAATTAATACGTATTAATTTATGAACTTATAATAAAATGTACCCAAGCATTAATTTACATAGCTGTATAATTTTAAAAGTGAGTTCTTCACTTAGACCTTTTAACATATTAAAATAATTATAACTAGAACTTCCCATAGTGTGCAACCAATTTGTCAAGCATTTAACAATACATGATTCAAGTAGTTGCTGAATAAAATTGGATGGCATCGACTTGAAAATTTGAGTTCATTTTACAACCATATCGTGATCGTTTAGTCTGTTTTAGTAAAATTGTAAGTAAATTTTTGACTGACGAATGATTTCGAGTCAAGTTAATTCTACGCTAACGTACAAAGCCTCAAAATGTCACAGATATAAGTATACGCAGATATTCTGCCGCCAAGCAGTAGTGTGTAAACATTAATGTGTTCCGGTTTGAAGGGTACTGCAGCTAGCGAAATTACTGGGCTGTTGAGACCAACCATCGAAAGTCTCAAAGCAATGAGCACCAAAGCAGCGATGCCCTGGACTTTGTTTTGTTACTCAAAGTTCTGGGTATCGCTGTAATGGTCATGGACAGGCGTTATCTCTTAACATCAGGAGAGCGTCTCGTTCGTCTCATTATTTGTCACATAAAAAAAAAAAAAAAAAAAAAACGTAATCTAGATAGTGGTGGCCAGAAATATGGCCAGCTAAAACCATGGCTACACCTGCTAAAACTGATACGGTTCATTTTATAGAAAAATAAAGGAGCTGGGACTGACTAAATTCATTTGCAGTCCTGCGCCAATGTAGGGCAGGCTTTATTTTATTTGCTGGGTATTCAGTTTAGTACTGATCTGCTAAAATTAATTTTAAGGATATAATAATCTGCTGAATTTTGAGTAGTTCAATACTCTATTATGCCAATGGTATCAAATACTCTCATTTACAGAAAAAATACTGAATAGCATAAAATGGAATTACATTTCACTTGTATCTATTTTTAGCTTTACGTCTACGCTACCACAAGCGCTATATTTCTTTTTTTTTTAATGTAAAAATGTAATGAGACGAACGAGACGCTCTCCTGATGGTAAGAGATAACGCTTGCCCATGACCATTGCAGCGACACACAGAACTTTGAGTAACAAAACAAAGTCCAGGGCATCAATTCGTTGGCGCTCATTATTTTGAGACTTACGATGGTTAGTCTCAACAGCCCAGTAATTTTGCTAGCTGCAGTACCGTTCAAACCGGAACACAGTAATGTTTACACACTACTGCTTGGCGGCAGAATAACTGGTACTGCGGTGGTACCTACCTAGACGACCTCCTGTTAAGGAGATCTACCACCAATTTTCGAAGGACATGAAGCACAAATTAGGGGCTAGTTTTACTTTATTTTTATGATATTTGGAGTTTTTAAGAGCCAATTTAACCTTTCATTATGCTACCTCTGCGGTGCGTCAGTCTTTATGTCGGAGCCGGCATTTCCGATTTATTACATCTCGGTTAACCGGTAACCGGTTTTTTCACAACACTACTTATTGAGAAAAGAAAAATTTTGTTCCACTTGCTATCGCTAGAAGCGGTCTAGTGTGTAAATTTATAGAAGATGGCTTCTTTGTGCAGACAAATTATTAGGGGCAATGCTGTTAGAAGTGTTCTATTTTCTTCGGCCCGCCGGGGATACGCCGACAAAAGTAAGATATATACAAATATCTTTCACTACCGTGCAACCACCCATGTCAATGTTTCGTTACGTAATGTCAAAAATGTCTGTAAAATTCCTTTTTCAACAATAATTACTTGAAAAGGTCCTGAAAAAGACGCATATATTCATGTATAAATGTATTGGTAACAGTCCTTAACTTATATTAATTGACTATTACAAAAAAACTTGCTTGAAAAAGGCCAAAATGTTCATGCACGTTTATTGAATGTTTGGATTTAACATCTGTTTACTGTTGCCATAATTAACTGATCATATTGCTCCTATCAATAATATAAACCTCCATTATGTACTTTTTTTACTATCCAGACTTTTATCAAAATATATTGATTTTAGGTTATCTCTCTTATCAGTTAATGGTGATAAATACCTAAATTCCAGTCTGATTTGATGCTTTGCTTACCTTGCTAAGTTTTTATTTAATTTAAGTCAACCCTCTACTAGATAGAACCGAGCTTCCTAGCTCCCTTAAGAACATATAAAGCTCTTTTTATATTCATTGACATTTAAGACAAAGACAAATGTTACTACTTGATGATTTTTTAATAATCTAAATTTTGATCTTATTTATTTAATTGAATGAGTTCTGTACTTCCCAATTATAACTAATAAATAATAATAGTTATACTTTTATGATAATAGTAATTAAAGTCAGTATAAATGTGTAACTATGGAAAATGAGAATTTGCATAAATTGAACTATATTTTTTTCTGAAATCAAACTATAGTTTGGCTAAAGCTTAAGATGTAGTAATTATCTTATGTATAGGAGAGGAGTTGCGCCTGTAAATCTGTTCATGCACATCAGTAATATGTGTAAATGTACATGTATGCTATGGTTTCCTCACAATGTTTTCCTTCACCAACCTGGCAGCTTAAGCTCATTGTTGGGGTTTGAACCCTAGCCTTTCGGTATGCGAAACGTCCGCTCTAAACACTGAGCTATCATCGCTACAAAACATACAGAATGAGTAGTGCTAGCGCTGAGTTAGGGTAAAGGCAGAAAAGATTTCATGGGTTTTGTTGACACCCAAAGTAGGGCTGTTCATTTAGACCTTAATCTCTAGGCATCGTCTCAAAACTCAACTCAATCTCAAACTTTTTATTCCACAGTGATGGTGGATCCCCTGGAGCACGCAACAGGCATGGAGCGCAAGGAGCTCCTCGCCCTGCAGTCCGGTAACGATGATCCGTTCCATATGAAGGTCCTGACAAAGGCTGCTGGCACCCGAGAGAACCCTACCCTCGTGCCTTCCTGCTTTGACGCCAGGATTGTAGGATGCATATGTGAGTGTGTAGAATTGAATTTCTATATCCGTACACCATGTGAATAACTTGACAAGCCATCAGTTAACAACTTGATATGTAATTTTTTTGTTGATTATATTTATATTTTTCTTATTTCAGGTATTTATTTTGTATCTTAATTTAAATACCTGAAATAAGAAAAACAGTTAACAACTTGATATGTAATTTTTTTGTTGATTATATTTATATTTTTCTTATTATTCTTACATTATCTGAAAATTCCGATTAAATTACTTAGAGAGTTTTGGCGGGAACGCGGAAGGAGTCGTGTCGCCCCCTTGTATTTTTTCCAAAACTAGTATTTTGTCGAGTGTTTATGCAAAAAATGGTGCTGTTTTATTCATAAAGTGCCGAATCATAAGCACGAGTGTAGGAAAATGATATAATGTGGTAAAACATAACTTTTTGTGTTGCTTCCAAAACTCCAACGAAGCTTTATAGTAAAGTCGCCACTACTTTACTAAAGCTTGACTGGACTTGACTGACATGGACTGGACTTTGACTATAACTATAGCTTCGAGGCAACTTATTTAACTTTTGAGACTTGAAAATATAAAACACTAGACACTGGCAAATGCCAAAAACAAAAGAGAAAAAAAAATTACTTAGATATGTACAAAAATCATATAAAAGGATAAAAAAATAGATTTACCAATAATAATAATTTATGTTAACTTAAAAATGGCTGCCCTGAAAAGTATGCAACAACTTGTCAATGTATTTACGTTGTGTACAGATACTTGTTTTTATGCTTGTAAACCAAAGTTTATGTTTTATGTTAAATTTTAATTATATTTAACTAAAACATTTTAGTTACAACTTTCCTCAAATAATGCACGGAAATTATTATTTTTCTATTTGCAACTCAGATAATTGAATCAGCCCTGTATGCTCGAAGATTTGCAAGCCAGTTCGAAATTTGAATAAAACCTTTGATAGGTTACCTCCTTGGTTGCCATGTTTTTTTTATTTATAATTATTACTATGTAATGTTATTTGGCCGCTAACCCACGACTGATATGGATTTTCATATAACCTTTGTCGGGCGCTGCTTGCATGTATTTTTTTCTAAGCTTGTTTGAGAAAATTAAATTATTGTTATATTTTCCAGAAAAATAAACAAAATTAGTAATCATTTAATGTTAAAACCTTAAAACAGCGCCATTTGGGTAAAGTTGAAAAGTTTCTTTTTTTTTAAGCAGTGACACGGCCTGCCTTTATTCTCTTTCCATATACCTAAACAAAATCTTGAATCTGCTGCTGGAGTGGGTGTTCCGCGATAAATACACGCCGGGTGTCTTCAAGTTAAGTGTCTAGGAATCGGGTTCTTCTTATCGTTTCTGTCTTGTGTCTTTCAGACCGCATCTTTGCTTAACATCAGGCGGGATGGCGGTCAAACGCAAGCCTATCTATTATAAATAAAAATATTTCTTTACCTATACACGGCCGCCGAAAAATTTGCATTGGCAACACTGGTCCCTAATCTCCCGAGATTATGCTAATGTGTGCGTGGCATTGTGTACGTACATGGCGCCCAGTACGCACGCACACATTCAAACCAGCAGCGACTAATTTCTATGAAAATGACGTACTGTCCTTAGTGTACTGTGTACATAGATTAAGTAGTTTACTAATTCCCAAACAAATCCAAAGTGAAGTCACACGCTGGTATCTTCACTTTAGTTTTGTTGGTGTGAATTCGTCACTGACTATATTATCACAACATACTTGAAACTTATCCCTTGTTTGTTTTGTTTCAGGTGAAGAACACGCGACAGCTGTCACCTGGCTATGGATACACAAGGTAATTGACACATGAGTATACAAGCTACAATCTAGGTGTTTAACCACAGCTCACCTGATGCTAAGTGACGGTGTGGTCGAAGGTCATAAACCACATCTAGCCTGGAATGAAACTGACTCTTAAGTGAGTCTGCCAAAACACACCGTTGTGTGCTTGGCGGCAGATTAGCTAGCTAGCAGAGTACTACTAAGTTTCCTACCACCATGCTATGGTTTCCTCACGATGTTAATAATAATATAACTCTTTATTGTTCACACCAATTACAAACAGTTATAACAATACTAGCTGCGCCCCGCGGTGTTACACGCTATAAAAACTAAAAAGTAGCTTATGTGTTAACTCTCATAATGTCTCCGTTACCTCGATACCAAGTTTCGTCCAAATCCGTTCAGTAGTTTTTGGGTGAAAGAGTAACAAACATCCATCCATCCAAACTTTCACATTTATAATATTTTTGCAATAGGATAAACTTAACATTTGTTGAACAATTGGCGGCTTTATCGCTAAGAGCGATCTCTTCCAGGCAACCTTAATTTTTTTTTTCTTCACCGTCAGCTCAAGCTTAAATAATTGTTGAGGATTGAACACACGCGCGTGTTAACCGACCGCGCTAATCACTGAGCTATCATCGCTACAAAACGATGTAGCTGTAGCTTTTCAATCGAGGTATAAGTTGATTAATAACTTACCTATTTACTTTTCAGGACAAGCCCCGCCGCTGTGAATGTGGACATTGGTACAAACTGGTCGAGAAGGAGCCCATCTAAACGCAATATTACTTAGTTTACTAATCGTAGTGTTCAATTACAACTGCAATAACAAAACGCACGCACAGCCTGTAAAAATAATACCATATTGTTGCCATACATTAAAAAATAATTTCCAGATACAAGAATGCGTTTACTATAGAAATCAATTTAATTGTAAGCATTAAACAGTTCAATATTTCTGCGTTTTGATGTATTTATTATGGGCTTAGTGTTAATAAAAGAATGGTTAAATCAAGTGTATGTTTCATTTTGAATGGCAACCCTGATTTATAAAAAAATAATGTCTGAGATCGCTACCAAGTCCATAGTTTTACTATATTAAATTTATTAAGTTTGTATTATGTATAGGATGAGCGATAAGCCATAATTATTTTTTAATTTAAAAGTAATGAGACGAACAAGACACTCCCGATGGTAAGAGATAATGTAGACCATTGCAGAGATGCACAAAGCTTTGTAGTAAAACAAAGTTTATTACTTTGAGACATTTTGGTGGCAGGTGGTTAGTTTCAACGGCCCTTATTCACGGTAATGTGTACACACTACTGCTTGGCGTCCGAATATCTGGCAAAGCGATTGAACCGCAGTAGCTTTAAAAAAAGCAGTTTTCATTTATTTACTTGTACTACTAAGACCACACCATCACATAACATCAGGTGAGCTGTGGTCAAACACCTAGCCTGTCAACCATATAAAAAATTTTCGTCAAGGGCGCCGTCAAAATTTTTTATCTTTTATGTACCTTGTATGTATTCGCAGATAGTTAATTTACCCATGGTGCAAAATATCCATGTACCTACATCCTGTAAAGCAAGTTTACATATCGCCGCACTAAAGCGATTAATCATTTTATATGATAACGTCAAACTAAGAATAGCTAGCATGAATTTCAAAAGAATAAAATTATCGATAGAGACCACAGGAAAAAGTAGCCTTACGTAGTAATTACCTATCTTTTAGTAATTTGTGAATTATATTCTGACTTCTTATCCATTTTCAGAGCTTACTTTGCTAATTGTAACAAAACTACTATTACATGGAAGTAGTAATGTCACCACTACTTTACTACGGCATGACCGGAGTCGACCTTGACTGTGATATTAACTTGATTTTTTATAAAATACTTTAAGCTGACATATACACAATGTACGACGCCGAAAACAAAGAAGAAAATTTTTACAGTCACACACTCTCAAAGCTACCGATTTGTCGGCATATCTACGAAATTGGAGTCAGTGCTACCAATGTACAACGTACAATATGGGCATCTATCTAAGATGTACCTACCAATGCTGTATTTCTTTACTATTTTCTAGAACGTTAAAAAAGTCCCGCGAATCATTTTAAAATCGGCAATCAATTTTCTTTTCGTTCTTTATACCTTCTCCCACTGTAGGCCACGAGTTTTTAGACATGAAGTAAAAAAAAGTTGTTTAATTTCGTATCTGACGAGAAGCCCTCTCGCGATGACTAACTTTTATTAAATAAAGCAAATAAATTGTACCGCATTTGGTTCAATTCTACCAATTTCGCATTTTTAAGTTAGAATTCATGTCATGAATTGTCAGGAGTTTTGGCGGGAACGCGGGAAGAGTCGTGTCGCTCCGTTGTATTTTTTTCCAAAACTAGTGTTTTGTCGAGTGTTTATGTATAAAAATGGTGGTGTTTTATTCATAAAGTGCCGAATTACAAGTGCGAGTGTGGGAAAATGATATAATGTGGTGAAACATGAGTTTTCGTGTTGCTTCCAAAACTCCATCGAAGCTTTATAATAAAGTTGCCACTACTTTACTAAAGCATGACTGGAATTAACTGACACGAACTGGACTTGACAAAGACGACTTCGACTATAATTATAGCTAAGATACAGCAGAAATAACACTTAAGACAAGGCAGTATGGCTTTATAGCTTTAGCCTGCCCGAAGGGGCAAATTATCAAAAAAAAAAAAAAATCATGAATTGTCATGACCATCTGTCAAAGTTTGTTCGAATTGTTTATATTTTCACGATAAAATTGAATTGCTGTTTTAATTGAATTTTCTATGAATATACCAATAGAATAAAAGACAAAAGTGCAAGAGGTGTATATTTTAATCTACTGCGATGGCACATTGGATTTATAGACGGTGATTATTTAAAGATGCTGATTACCTAAAAAACCATGGCTCGTAAGTAGTTGTTTCTTTTTAAACGCTGAACAAGAGACGAAATGCAGTTGTTTTTTTACACTTAAGCATTAAATACTTTCTTAATGCTACACACGTATTATTATATAAATTAGTCATATAGCCATTACTTGGATACACCAGCCAGCAGTCATTGCATTAGGATGCATAAATTTTAATCCACATTCTTTATTCGCACAGCGAGGATGTGGAACTCTTTGCCGGAATCTGTGTTTTCCGAAAAGTACAATATAAGTCTTCAAATCAAGAGTAAACAGGTTCCTTCTGTGGAAGCGTGTTCCATTCTAGACCACATCATTACTTTACACCAGGCAGGATGTGGTCAAACGGGAACCTATTCAATATAAAAAAATAAAAAAGCTTAAAGTGATAAGGGCCACGCTTTTTTCTTATAATTTTATATTATATACTAATACTATTAGGACAAATGCAACATTCTCCTGATGATAAGAGATAACGTCTGTCCATGGCCATTGCAGCGTTACCCAAAATTTTGAGTAACAATACAAAGTCTAGAACATCACTGTGCTCGTGCTCATTACTTTGAGAGTTTAGATGGTATAAAGACAACCTGCTAAGGAGATCTACCACCACCCTATATGGTTCAACGTTGTACATAGGCCTCAATTTTACACAATTAACATTTCAGACCCAGCGCCGGACACTTTAGTTAAAAAGGGAACTAAAATGAAGAAAAAATCTAACCAGCCCTCGTCAACATCCTTACCGTCTACAAGTGTAGAACCCAGTGAAACAAGAACTTTACCAACTGATAATAATCTGTCACATATCACAACGATACCAAGTCACGGCAATGATGGTGCTGTGAAATTTATTCAGGTCTCCCCTATAAAATGTTTGCCTAAAGGTAATAATTTGAAGTTAATTAAAATAGCTAGCCCTATTCCAGGGCTAAACCTCGCTAATACACCTAAGTTCCAAAAGACTATACAAGCACCAGAAGCGTCTAATGTCAAAGTGCTTAATTCGGATAAGAATGTTAAAAAAGCTGCAGATAAAATTGCTGGGCATTTACACAAAATGATTACAAAAACGCCACCAAAAAATATTTCTGGCGTTCCTAATATAGCTCAGCCTGTATCAAGCTCTAATGCTAGCATTCCAACGAATCAGGCATCTACAAATTCGAATCTGAAAATGAAGACGATTCCTAGTATATTACAGAAAAAAGCTTCTCATAACAGGAAGACTGCATCAAAAATTCACCAACAACACACAAATACAGTGCCATCTGTATCAAATACAGAAAAAATTACAAATGTAAAAAAAGCCAGTGTTAGCGAATCATTAACAAATCAAGATAAAAACATTTCCAAAGAAGAACAAACAAATCAAAGTAAACCAATTAATAAAGTAACAAAAGCTAGTAAAGAGAGGGAAATATTGAAATCTCCTAAAACTAAAAATAAATTGCCAGATAAGAAACAAAAAGAAAGTCGCGCTAAACCTAAAGTGTACAGTGAGGAAAGCATGTATGTCGCAGATGGGTTTAAAGAAGATGTAGAAATCCTACTTGAAAAATGCTTACAGGTCTCCAAACTGAGTTTTGAAAAATTCACTGGCATTTGGAAGGAAATGGACTTTCCGCGTATATTTCAGTAAGTAATCTTTTCCCCCTCGCTCGGCCCCGATTTTAATTTATGTATATCTATTTGACTAGGTGCTTACAAAATATCTCTGTAATTGATTCATGGAAATCGCACTCTGTGCGATTCACGTGATCTTTTTTGCCTACACTTGCAAATTGTGGAATGATCTTCCTTCTTCCGTATTCCCGCGGAGTTACAACATTGGGTTCTTCAAAAGGCATGTTAAAAGAATCTTAAAAGGTCGGCAACGTATTTGTAGTATCCCTGGTATTGCAGATATCTATAGGCGACGGTGATTGCTTAACATCAGGCAACCCGTCAGCTTGATTGCCACCTGTGGCATAAAAAAAAAAAACTGATTTGCCCCCCCCTGGCCCAGAAGCTGGGTACGCCCATGAATGATTCTATAGAACCAGGAATATTTTATTTTATTTATTGATACACAAAACAGAACATAGTCAGAACAGATACATAATTTGCTAGGTACAGTTTCGAGCCAGACTATATGCCTAAACAAGTATCAAGTAACATTATTTGTGTAGGTGACGTAGATATGTAAAAAATGATAAATGTTCTTTTCCAGCGGACGTCAGTCGAGTGCAGAACTAGGTGAATTGTCAGAAGAGGTCATTCATATTGCGAAAGCTCATATGCTGGCAAAAAACGTCAGTTTCGAGGTACTCTCTCACTTAATTAATAATGTAACACCCAAACACTGAAGTTGTTGGTAAATTGGTACATTATATGTATTAAAAAGGGTTGAATATAATACATGTTAAATTAGCTAATAACCTTTACAAATTGACTTCTGTAATGCGAACAAATTTTGCTTTATAAATTGTATTATCTACTTTGTTGTAAAACATATTTTTATGTAGCGATGATAGCTCAGTGGTTAGCGAGGTAGATTCGCATGCCGAAGGGCGTGGGTTCAAACCCCAACAATGAGCTTTTTTTTTTTTTTTTTTTTTTTATTGCTGACAGGCTAGGTGTTTGACCACAGCTCACCTGATGTTAAGTGACGGTGTGGTCGAAGATGGTAAAGCACACCTAGCCTGGAATGGAACTGGCTCTCAAGTGAGGCTGCCGGAACACACCGTTAGATGCTTGGCGACAGATTTTCAACTTGAGGGTGGTAGCTAGCCAGCCGAGTACTAGAAAGTACCCTACCACCATGCTATGGTTTCCTCACGATGTTTCCCTTCACCGGCAGCTCAAGCTCATTTGCTCAAGCTCAGCTTGAGCTGCCGGTGAAGGAAAAACACCGTGAGGAAACCATAGCATGGTGGTAGGGTACTTTCTAGTACTCGGCTGGCTAGCTACCACCTTCAAGTTGAAAATCTGCCGCCAAGCACCTAACGGTGTGTTCCGGCAGCCTCACTTGACAGCCAGTTCCATTCCAGGCTAGGTGTGCTTTACCATCTTCGACCACACCTTCACTTAACATTAGGTGAGCTGTGGTCAAACACCTAGCCTGTCAATACTAAAAAAAAAAAGAAAACAAAAGCGACTGATCCACAAAAAATGTTTAGAATATTTTTTCCTCAAAGAAATCTATTTTTCTAAGGGAATTTTATCTATCTATACTATTATAAAGAGGAAATATTTGATTGTTTGTTTGTAATGAATAGACATCGAAACTACTGGACCGATTTCAAAAATTATTTCATCATTGGTTGATTTCATCAACAATATCCCCGAGTGGCATAGGCTACTTTTATCCCTGTATTCCCACGGGAACGGGAACACATTTGATTATAATGCCGTGCCAGCATAAAACATCCTTGATGAGTCGACAGCCTCTTCAAATCAACTCAGTACGTAATCGTAGTCGTATAATAGACTATCTATACACAGTCATATAGTATAACTAGTGGAAGCCTCGCGGTTTCACCCGAATAGTTCTCGTTCCCGTGGGAATACAGGAATAAAAAGTAGCCTATGTCACCCAGAGAGAGTGTAGCTTCCCAATGGTGCAAGAATTTTTGAAATCAGTCTTGTAGTTTCTGAACCTATTCAATACAAACAATCAAATCTTTCCTCTTTATAATATACATATAGATAGATGCACTTCTTCAAAGTAACACCTGAATCAATCGATTACACTGATGTAAGGTGGTGGTTTTTGCAAAGATTTCGAGATCCCTTGGTCGAAATAATAAATCTTGGGTCTTTTTCTTTTTTTTTTTTATGTAAAAGTAATGAGACGATCGAGGCGCTCTCCTGATGGTAAGAGATAACGCCTGTCCTTGACCATTGCAGCGATACACAGAACTTTGAGTAACAAAACAACGTCCAGGGCATCACTGCTTTGGCACTCATTACTTTGAGACTAGATGGTTAGTCTCGACAGCCCAGTAATTTCGCTAGCTGCAGTACCCTTCAAACCGGAACACAGTAATGTTTGCACACTACTGCTTGGCGGCAGAATATCTGGTACTGCGGTGGTACCTACCTAGACGACCTCCTGCTAAGGAAATCTACCACCAAGTAAAAATCAAGTTGGCCACCCCTGGTATATAGCCTTAATTTGCCCACAGGAGAACGTAGCAGGCCTTTTTCTGGTATATGCTCTACTTAATCACCAACCATTGACGGGGTTTGCATCTCTACGCCTAATTCCCTACGACGTGCCTCTCATTCTGAGTTTAGAAGTGGAGGCGCGGCAGCAGAAGCGGCATGACGTGCTCTACGTCTTGGGGAGTGTGCTAATCAAAGGCCCATGTCAGTTCCACGTATTACAGCGAGAGGTCTCCCTTGAAGTGCCGATCAAGAAATACCATGATGGTAAGTACCTATCTCACATGCCTGATTTCACTTCCTTATTTTCAAGATACAAAAGAATTTATTTCATAAAATGAGTTATTTATAGATGTCATCGTTGCTTGTAGTCCCTGCACTTAGCGAGGACCTGTTTCGCAGGGACTACCCACACTCGCGATTACAATATATATACATATAGGTGCGGTGCGGTGTGTGTGTGTGTGTCTATGTGCGTGTGTGTGTGCGTGAGTGTGTGTGTGTGTGTGTGTGTATCTGCGCTCAAAGCTAGTTTTAAATTATTTTATTATTTTAAGTCAATTTTCTGTGTCTAAATGTGTTAGTGTTTGCAAATATTTGAAGATTATTATTTTACATTCTCTTGAAGATTTGGATCGTATGTCACATAATTTATTAATTTTATTGTAAATGAATGGGAATCTGAAGTTTGGGAGGCGTTGAGCGAAAGCTGTTTTTGTTAGGGGCTCAGTGGCACTTTTTTTTTGACACTATTTAAACTTTGTGTTTTCTGTACGCACAGGGTGTCAAAAGAAACCTATGAAAAAATTTCTTGGTCTCTATATAATTAGCAGATTTTTAGTTATATTATAAAAAAGCTAATACATAAAAGTTATCGTATTTGGTGTAAATATAACATAAAATTACTAGCTGCGCCCCGTGGTGTTACACTATATTTTTTTCGGCATAAAAAGTAGACATGTGTTAATCCAGGGTGTCAGCTGCCTCCATACCAAATTTCATCCAAATCCGTTTAGTAGTTTTTGCGTGAAAGAGTAACCAACGTAATCACAAAATTTCGCATTTATAATACATTCGGATAAAAAGTAGCGTATGTGGTAATCCAGGATCTCAGCTACCTCCGTACCAAATTTCATCCAAATCCGTTTAGTAGTTTTTGCTTGAAAGAGTAACAAACATCCATCCATCCATCCATCCACTCATCCATCCATTCATCCATCTATCCATCCATCTATCCATTCATCCATCCAAACTGAGTGCGCAGTGGAAGCGTGCTGGGCCCATAACCTTATGAAAGACAGTGATTTGGATAAAACTATTTATTGTAATATTAATTACAAAAACGACTGCACGTTTTTTAACTTGACAGGCACGTTCAGTGTTGCCGTAAGCAGCGGCGTCCATACTTTCATCAAAATCCGAATTAAGAATGCACTAAATATTCCGAAGAAACAAAACGCAATTGATAATTTGTTCTGTTCAATATTGCACAGGTACAGTGCAAATGCCAAGTCGCATGGACAGCGTGCTGACCCGCAACGCCGAGTGCGTGCCGCACTTCAAAGAGTTGATATCCCTCGAGCAACGCTATCAGGCCATGCGACAAAAGTTGCGAGACCGACATTCGGGACGAGGTGCGTAACTAGTTTCTTAACACATTCAGTGCCGCCGACACGCCCAGCGTGTCCGCACGAATCCCTATCGCGATGCCGGGAGCTCGCCAGGCGTGCTCTCGATTTTTCATGGATAAATCAAAGACAAGCGGACGCCTCGCGGTTTCACCCACGTAATTCCCGTTCCAGCGGGAATACAGGGATAAATAGCCTATGTCACCTGAGGATAGCGTAGCTTCCCAACGCTGAAAGAATTTTTGAAATCGGTCCAGTTGTTTCGGAGCCTATTCAATACAAACAATCAAATCTTTCCACATTATAATAGTATAGATTTGGGCATATTTTCTATCTGAAGCCGAAATACGGCTTTTTATTATTTATATATTTCTTTATTGAGATTCCTATCTCAATAAACGGTCAAGCCAATTACATCACAATGTTGATTAATATAAAAATTAAAACAAACTTGCCTTACATATTTATAAAAATAAAAAAAAAATGAAGTGTCAAGTAAAAAATTTTTTTTATTTTTGTGACTTTTACAATATTTAATATACGTGTATTTTAAGTTGTATCTAAATATGTAGTAATATAATAAGAAATAAGTATTAATAAAAAATCAGATATTTTGTAAGCAAAAAAAATTAAACGCCCATGCGTATTTGTGTTTATGAAATACTTGAAAATATTAAAACACTCTGACTCTGATAAATGTATGCAATAGTGAGACGCCAAAAATAAAGAAAATGTTACTAGTTTAACGGCTGTCATTCTTTGACAGATAAAGTGAGCAACCTGTGTAAGCGGCCTGCGGCCATGCTCTATGATCTATACCGTGCGCACATACCCCATAGTGTGAACAGCGAGAAAAGTACAGAGAAAATAAGTGAGTATAGATATATAATAAATATCGGAGGACTATACACACAGCGCCATCTGGCCCCAAACTAAGCAGAGCTTGTGTGATGGAAGTCAGATAACTGATAGAATACATAAACACTTTTTTTTTGTAAATACATACTTATAATACATACAGTACACCCAGACACAGAACAAACATTTGTTTATTCACAAAATGTTTGCCCTGAGTGGGAATCGAACCCACGCCCTACAGCTCTCAAGGCAGATATACCAATGAGCCAACGGGGCTGTCATATAGAATATATAGAAACTCTTTATTGTATACTAGATGCGCCCCGCGGTGTTACACGCTACATGTTTTCGTGATAAAAAGTAGCCTATGTGTTAATTCAGGGTCTCAGCTACCTCCATACCAAATTTCATCCAAATCCGTTGAGTAGTTTTTGCGAAACAGTAACAAACGTCCATCCATCCAAACTTTCATATTTATAATATTAGTGGGATAAGACTACAGACTATAAATATATAAATAAGTAAATATCGTAGGACATTTCACACAGCGCCATCTAACCCCAAACTAAGCGAAGCTTGTACCATTAAAACTAGATAATTGATAGAATACTGTATTTGGTTTTTTTTTTTGCTAGAGAAATGTTTGATAATTTAAAATACAAAAAAAAATTGTATGGAAATCAAAACACCTTAAGAGTTAACACCTTATCATAGTTTACAGTTATATTTTTTAATTAAGATATTGTGAAAAATGTGAACAATCGTTAAATGTGTGTTTATTTATATTAAATCTGTCATTAGACAAAATTCTGTCAACATCGGCGCCACGAGACGACCGCGCGGATGTACTGAAGGCGATTAAAGAGCGGGCGATGAGTAACATTGTGGATCCCATGAGACACCTCACTGGAATCGATGACAGGTAAGTTTTTTTTTATAGTTGACAGGCTAAGTGTTTGACCACAGCTCACCTTATATTAATTGAAGAAAGAAAGAAAACATTTATTTTGACACACACAACACTACAACAACAAAAAAACACAAAAATAAAAGATTAGAAAATAAAAATAACAATAATAATAAGTGGAAATTTGTCGCTGTAGTGTCCAGTGCGACAAAAAAGGTTAGTTCTCAGCATTAGTGCTGCCGATTTCTCAGCAGCGCTGGTTTCAGAACTAACCTTTTGGGACGCACGAGAAGGTGAAGGTGTGGTCAAAGATGGTAAAGCACATTTAGCCTGGAATGGAGCTGGCTCTCAAGCTTGGCGAAGGATTTTCAACTTGAAGGTATCCAGCCGAGTACTAGAAAGTACCTATGGTTTCCTCACGATGTTTTCCTTCACCGGCAGCTAAAGCTCATTGTTGGGATTTGAACCCACGCCCTTCGGCATGCGAACCGACCGCGCTAACCATCATCGCTAAATAAATCTCTAGTATAGCGACAGTTAATACTATATTAGGTGGTACATCTTAGTAGAAGGTTCACGTTCCTCATAGATACGTAATAGACATACACACACTGTGTACCTGTCAGTGACAATCTTGTTACAGGTTACAAGACAGTACGTCCAGTTCGTCGGAAGAATCAGTAGTAAAAATCAGAAAGATGCGCCGCAGGACAAAACTTAAAAATAAAGCACCTTTCACAACTCTTCAAAAAATATTCGGTTCCGACAATAACACGGAGGAGCTATCACAACCTGAACCTTCGCTAAAAGAGATGCCAACACTGGATCTCACAACTGAAAAACTTACGTCAAATGAAACATCTAAAGAAAAACCCGTGACGAAAAGAGCGCTGAAACACGAAAAAAATTACGCTAAAAACAGTAACCAAAATAAATCTTACAAAAAGAAACAGAAAAATATTACCGATGGTCCTAAATCTAAACGGAAAGCGCCAACGGAAAATGATACAACAGATTTAATTAAAATAGGTGATTTGGTATCGTCGGATAGAGGGATTGAAGTGAATGTGGAAATCTTAAATGAATATCAAAGCGATGTTGACGAAGAGAAAAACACAAAAAGTGAAAAAATATCCGAAGACTGTAATAAATCATGCAGTCACGAAAAGAACAGTGATATGCCTTCAATTCTAATAGAATATGAAAGAGTAGACGAAAATATTGAAACGGACAAAGTCAATGACGACAATGTAATCGTTAAATTTTCACCAACGGAAAATAGTAAAAAAGAGTCGAAAAATAAGAAAACATCAGTCTCAAACAATTGTACAGTATCTACGAAAGTGGGTAAAGACCAAATTCGTGACAAAATAAAAATTGAGAAAAATAAAGATTATAATTCGAAAAAATCCAAGACTACGACGAAACATTCACCAATGGAAGATAACAAGAACACAGAAGAAATCAAGTCTCCAACGCAGGGAGAAAAAATATCAGATCAAATTAGTACTCCTTTAACGCCACAGACAAAAATAAAATTAGGCCATACCAGTTCTGGCACACGTGGAAGATCAAGTCCAATTAAAAGAAAAGATTCATCAAGCGAAAGTGATAGTGATGAACCAGAACCTAAAAAGTTCAAAGCGGAACCATGTATCAAATCACGCGTGAAGTCCACTTTCAAGAAACTGGGAATTTTAGAGGTAGCCGACAGTAAACATACGTTGTCTAATAAAGATAGGAAGTATTTGAGATCTACGTTAAAAAAGAAATAGTTACTATTGTGTAAAAGGCAGCAGAATAACTGACTTTTTGTAAATCACACTTGTACTAACACATGTTTTTAACTAATCAGCCAGAGTTAGCCGAAAGCCTCTTTAAATTGAAACTACAACGTTTTTTTTTACCAAGATTAACTGAGGGGGATAATTCAAAACCTCATGTTTTTTTAGTTCTTGTGATTAGGTTAGATAGATTGTTGATCGTGGTTTATATCAATATTAGCTTCTAGATTCTGAATTTCTTGGCTGTGTTTTTATGCTCTCAGTCAATGTATTTTTTAATGTAAATGTAATGAGACGAACTATACGCTCTCCTGATGGTAAGAAATAACTCCTGTCCATGACCATTGCAGCGATACACAGAACTTTGAGTAGCAGCGCTCATTACTTTGAGACTTTCGATGGTCAGTCTCAACAGCCCAGTTATTTCGCTAGCTGCAGTACCCTTCAAACCGGAACACAGTAATGTTTACACACTACTGCTTAGCGGCAGAATATCCGATACTGCGGTGGTACCTACCTATACGACTTCCTGCTAAGGAAATCTACCATTGAGTAAATTTTACTCAAACAAATATGTTAATTAAAAAGTTGAGGTGGAACAAACACCACACAAACGCTTAGAAACAAATTCGACACACTCACACACCCATCATCATCATCATCATTTCAGCCGTAGGACGTCCACTGCTGGACATAGGCCTCCCCCATTGACTTCCACAAAGACCGGTTGGAAGCGGCTCGCATCCAGCGCGTTCCTGCGGTCTTTACTAGGTCGTCTGTCCACCTTGTGGGTGGACGTCCTACGCAAAAATCCTAAAATTGTGTAATAATGAATTTGTAAATATGTATTTAAAACTATGTTTAACTTGTAAAGTGTAAATATTAAGTTAACTGTGCAGTAAGTACAGTTAAAAAATAGTTCTCATATTTGGGAAAATAAATTACCAACGAATAATATAATCAGTACTACTATACTTACGATCGTGTTTCACATTATATGTAAATAAGCATATGGATGATAATGTACATACAGTTTGTTTTTAGATAAGTAAAAAGTTAAAAACGGCGATAAAGTCGTCAAAAGATCAGTTTTATTGAATCTATTAGTTATAAATATACGTACGTATGTATCTTCTTGTTTTACTTATGCGGGATTAACGGCGTCTAATTATATTTGATACTCCGGCTATAGTTTCGGCTACATCCGGTGATATTAACGCATGGCAGTTTCTATAGTGAAACGTTATTTTTCTTTGTTTTTAGGGTCGCACTTCGTGCATTTGCCAGTATCAAGTATTTCTATATTTTCAAGTAGGTAGGTATTTCACGTGTCCTCGAGTGGAGACCGTGAATTGGCAAACGTAGCGAAGGACGCCCTGAGACTCGATGGAGTGACGATATACGTAGGACAGCTGGCGGTGGATGGCAGCGAAAAGCCGAAGATCGGGCTGAGTGGCGTGTCTTGGGAGTGGCCTATGTCCAGCAGTGGACTAATATAGGCTGATGTATTTTATGAAAAATTCAAAGAAAGTCTTGGTCGAGTCGCTTTACTAGAAGCTTTTTTTTTGAGATCAACACGAAATGACATGTTTCACCTTATTATAAAACACGACAATTATACAACACAAGTTTTGGAAAAATATATTGCGGCGACACGACTTTTATATATGCTTAAAATTATCAAAACACTTGACAATGGCAAATACACAAAGTGCGACGCCAGAAACTAAAAGTTGATTATTATTTATTCCGGCGTTTGTGACCTTTTATATACAGGGAATTCTTACGGTGATTCTTGTCGAAATTTCATAAGTTGTTACTGTGAACTCTTATTGTTATTACCAAAACTACGCAACGTGTAATAAAGTTTGCAGTTTTAAAGCTGTTTAGTTATCACCTAATTCGTATAGTGCTAAGAGCTCACACCCTCAAATTAACTAATGTATCCTGAACTTAATCATATAGGTTTTAATTCGGCTACTTCCACTATCTCACCAGAGATGGAGTACTTTTCGATTGATTTCAGAATATGGGGTCTGTATTTAACCTATTTTTGATAAGTTAGATAAATTATTATATAAGTTTTTTTTTATTCTTTCGAGGAGGACTTGGCGTCGCACTTTCTGTGATTATATAAGTTTCGAGTGCATAATACATGTTTTTTTTTTACTGTGATAAAGTAATTATATGTATACTTTTATTATTAGATTTTTGTAAAACAATCTAAATTAAGAAGGACTGATTGATATTTCGGTTCGGGTAAGGCCGTAATCACACTAGCGTTTGTCGTACGTGCGAGTTTTTCAACGTTTGCGCGTGTAAGCGGCGTGGATTATACTTCTTTTTTTTTATTAATGGTTGACAGGCTAGGTGTTTGACCACAGCTCACCTGCTGTCAAGTGAAGGAGTGGCCGAAGATGGTAAAGCACACCTAGCCTGGAATGCAACTGGCTCTCAAGTGAGGCTGCCGGAACACACCGTTAGATGCTTGGCGGCAGATTTTCAACTTGAGGGTGGTAGCTAGCCAGCCGAGTACTAAAGTAGGTACCCTACCACCATGCTTTGGTTTCCTCACGATGTTTTCCTTCACCGGCAGCTCAAGCTCATTGTTGGGGTTTGAACCCACGCCCTTCGGCATGCGAACCTACCGCGCTAACCACTGAGCTATCATCGCTACACATAACATCGCTACCGCGACTGCGCTTACTTAACTACGCCTGACCTTCTTGTGACGGAAGAGACAATACAGATAAGAAAACACATTATTTTTTATTACTACATAAATTACATAAACGACAAAGAAAAATTGCATCTATTTTGAGAAAAATCATTTACGATATAATCGATTAAAGGAAAGTCATTAAATTGTATACAGTTACAATTTTTTTGTTATGTATATTGTATTGTTGTATTTGTGGTATTGTCTAGAGTGAAAGTTAAAAAAAAATAGACGTTTAAAAATGAACCTACAATGAAGAAACATTTATTAATGAACTTTAGTGACGGAGATACGTAATGAGATTTTGTACCTATCGCATAAAATGCGGCGTGGATGTTACGAGTGTCGCGTGTGCGCGCAGCTTTGTCGCAGGTGAGACGTTGGATAGTCGCTAACTCTAGTCTGAAAGCGGCCTTAACGAGACTTGGGTGATCTTAAATAAAGTTTTTTATCATAATATATGTACCTAATTGTTTTATTTACCTCTTCTTCGTGTCATGTTAGATATATGCCTAAAACGCGGGGCTAATTTATCATAATCCGTTGATTTTTTAATTATAATATAAATCTATAGTCACGCCCCTTACCACCATGGTATATTTCCTCATGATGTTTTCTTGCACCGGCAACTCAAGCTCATTGTAGGGTTCGAACTCACGCCCTTCGGCGTGTGAACTAACCGCGCTAACCACTGAGCTATCATCGCTAAAATTAATAAAATACTGGGGTTATACTGTGAGTCTTTTATTCCCTTTCGAGTTATACAAATAATGAATACAAGACTGTGATCCTTATTGCGCCGGCATAGGATCGCTATGCATTGCGGTCGCGTAACCTTTTCGTGAGCGCCTAACTTGAATGGCAAAATGGTACGACCCTAGGAGTTTCCAAAATCATTGGCGATCGATTTTTCACCCGTATTTACGTTTATCTTTGGAATTTTATTTAAAAGCATGTATTTCCTTAGTCACGAAGGTGACATTTTATCAAAACCCTGCATAAAATTTTTGTAACAGCTGATTTTGTTTCAAAGAATAAACCTCGTATAGATTAATACTACTACTTGGTGGTAGATTTCCTTAGCAGGAGGTCATCTAGGTAGGTACCACCGCAGTAGGTACTAGATATTCTGCCGCCAAGCAGTAGTGTGTAAACATTACTGTGTTCCGGTTTGAAGGGTACTTGCAGCTAGCGAAATTACTGGCCTGTTGAGACTAACCATCGAAAGTCTCAAAGTAATGAGCACCAAAGCAGTGATGCCCTGGACTTTGTTTTGTTACTCAGAGTTCTGTGTATCACTGCAATGGGCATGAACAAGCGTTATCTCTTACCATCAGGAGAGCGTCTCGTTCGTCTCATTATTTTTCAAATAAAAAAAATAGAGTAGGTAATTGGTAAAAATTCAGGGCATGTAATAATACAATAAAATTCAACACCATACATTTATTTTTCAATTATAATTTATACATAATAAATTACATATTTACTAAACAATATTAAATATACATAATCCATGCTTGGATATTTTTGAACTTCAGTTTTAGGCCTTAGATATCGTAGTGTAAGTATACATTATTATTAGCTTCAACATCTGAGAATACAAAGTAAAATTAGCATAGCAGCGCAATATATTTAGCCAAAATTATTTTAATTTAGTCTTTTTATAAGCTTCAGATTTACAATTTCTCGGACAAGAATTTAGCGACCCATATTTCGCAACATTTTTAATTTTATCTACCTAAAAGTAACAAAACAATGCTCCTATTTTTGAACGAACATAAATTAAACGCCCGAGGCGGGAATAGTTAAAAAAAAATTGGGAAACCAAGCAGTTTTCCTACATACGAGGTAAGGCGTAGGTCTTACACTATTTATCCACTTGTAAACATAAAAATCCCAGGATCAATTAGCAGAATATAAAAAAATATCCATGTCATTTTAAATCGATAGAAAATAAACTTATTTCACAACACCAGTTAATATTTTATTTTAAATTCAAATGCACCTGCCACCGCGTGCTTCAGAACCAAGTTAAGATCTTGGCTGCTAGAGACCTTGTTTTATGACATTGACGAGTATTTCGAACAAGATTATTGAATTACTAGTAAGTAATTATGATTTTTTTGTCACGTCATTTTAATATATTGACAATATTTTTTTTTATATTGACATGTTTGGATATTGACATAATTACCTTATTTTGACATATAATCAGTGTTTTAAAACCTATTTAATGACATCTTTAAAATTTTGAAGTGACTTGTAACATTAGTGTTATCAATCAATTATTTGTATTTGTATGGCAGCCCGTACACGTAGCGCGCGATCCGCGATCAATGATCGCGATCCAGACTGATCGTGTACGAAGCGGATTGACGGACTGATGCTCCGGATCGCATAATATCTAGAAATTTTGAAATCATGATCGCGGATCGTGATCATGATTGAACGTGTAAGGCGGCCCTATGGCTTTACAGCTTTAGCCTGCCCGATAGAGCAAATTAAATTAAAAAAATAATAATTTAAGTATGAACATGAAAATTTCTTTGAATAATATTGTGTGGGCAGGAAGTCAAAAGCGTTGCCAGGACAGCGCGCGTGACCCAGAACTAAGGAGGCTCATATTATATATATTCCTACATTTCTTTATCGTTTACGTATTTATTAATTGTTTCTAAGGTATAACCTCAGGCTTCTAGCTTTAGCATAGAAATTTGCGACAATTACGTAGCACGTAATCTAAAAATATGTATAAACAGTTTCCATTTACGTCCGCCAGGGGCGATGTTCCAATTTTCAATCATTTTCTATTAGTCTTAAAATTTCTATGCCAGAGCCTCTAGTCCTATATGAATAGGGAATTCCACTTTAACTAGTTTTAGGCAAATATACCACGTTTAATACTAAACTATCACAATATTCAACAATCACTAACACACATATTATTGCTATATTCCTAAAGTTGACAATACACTGAGGTCACCTGACTTTGAGGCATGTTAGCTAGTAACCAGGGATGTTAGATGGCCACTCTGAAATCCTAACCAGCTGGCTAAAAAGCTGGTATTAAAGACGGAAAACTGGTATCAGGGTTGCCAGATGTCGAAATTTAACAAAAAAAAAGGTTAATAATCGCTTAAAGACTTTGTTTCACACATTAAAATAAGTATAGGTTTGTATTTTCAATCCTTGAGGTTGGAGCTAGTTTTTTAAAAGTACTCTGGATTGGAATGTTTTTATATATGCATCGCAAAAATTTGTCGGTTATACTTATTATACATATTGTCAGTGTATTTTTGTCAGTCAACGGCTAATCTTGACATTTTTCGGTCTACGTCAAATCTTGGTATTTTTGCGTACCAGGATCGAGTAACCTTGGTACATGGTGCATGATGCTAAAACCTAGTATGAATACCAAAAAGCTGGTACGTCTAACATCACTGCTACACAAAATGTTGAGAAATTTAATTAATATTTAAAATTATATGTAAGTTTTACCTGACGACAAATGTCTCGAGGTAAAACAAAGCAACTGTTAGTAACGTTATAAATACAAAAACTCATAAATAGTAAAAAAAAATGACATTTTTTAATGTAAATCTAATGACGAACTATGGGCTCTCCTGATGGTAAGAGATAAAGCATGTCCATGACCATTGCAGCGATACACAGAACTTTAAGTAGCAAAACAAATCTTTGGCGCTCATTACTTTGAGACTTGTTACTTGTCTGATCATAGCTCACCTGGTTAAGTGATGGTGTGATCACAGAAGCTAAACGCGTCTGCTAACGCTCTGTATCTGGTGTGGTAAGCGAAAAAACTGCTGTCACAGAAAAATCCAAATCACACATATATAATATTATACAGACGAAAGTTTGTGTCTGTTTGTATGTTTGTTACTTCATCAAACAGCTGGACCAATTTCGATGAATTGGTATTGAGGTAGCTGATACCCTGGATTAGCACATTGGCTACTTATTATTCCGAAAAAATGTAGCGGGCAACACCGCGGAACGCAGCTTGTTATCTCTACAAAATTTATGTAACACCTGATTCTTGAAGTCCACAATGGTAAAATTTTAAGTTCAAAGAAACCGCTTCATATGAGTGAATGACACTGAACAAAAAAAAATAATTTTTCAGAGATATGTTGACTGAAAGTTCGATTGTGTCAGCACTTAAGGGCCAAGTCCTCGACCGTGGGAACTTCTGCTTGAACACCTACATTGATATTTTCCACTCACACAGACGTACATACGTCTGACGTTAGATTTGAATACATTGACGTCACGCTAAAATAGATAAGGAGAGTTAAATTACTATAGCCACGAGCAAGAAGGAGACAGAATGTTTATTCCTATTGCCGGAAGCGGATTTTACATTGATTATCTGTTACATTATGACAGAAGTTTTTTTTTGTTTTGGCATCGCGTTTTGAATATTTGCCAGTGTCAAGTGTCAAATACAAAACGGGCGGGAAGCATGCGCGCGGTGCTCGGTACCGCCGCCACCGCGCGCCCACCTCTTGCGGCCTCTCGTGACGTGCTATACACGACCACGAGACTCGTGACGTTAGATTGTCAGATTCAGAGATTCTCGATGGTTTATAGCGCCTACCAAAATAAAACAGCAACAGACGTAACGCAGAAAAGAGATTTTCAGCAGGCACTATCAGAAATTTTCATCAAACTATCCGTACTTATCTGCTAATAGAATAAACAAAACGTACAATAAAAGGTCTAAGCCTTAAATGTATCTGCATCAAAGTTAGCATCTATAAAATTGCGCCTTTCCTATAATTATTTTGATGTCAAGATTACGGATTAAAAATAATTTGGCCATATTCTATTTCATAATTTCAAGAAACGAAAAGCGTTTGAAACTATTTTTTCTCCAAGCATAATAATTCAGGATATGTACTATAGTATTCATTAATTTCAAACTTCCACATGATGTATAACGGCACAAAAATGTTGACAAAAACACATCGATTGTCTTATTTCACAAGACTTGCCCGTTAAATGCAAGAATAAATATTTACAAAAACACAGTTTACCCAAGGAAATATTTGTGACTCAATACTTTTGGAATGCTTTCTAAATGCATTAATATATTTTTTAGCACTCTACACAAACTACTCTGCATAAACTAGTAATAATTAAGCCCTTTGTTGTACTTTTTGTTATATAAGCATGGGCACATCATTTTGTATTACTTTTATTATGAAATATTGCTCAAATCAAAATTATATTAACAATATAATTTCTACCTACAAGACATTTTTTTCGAAGCGTTTTTATAGTATATTACGATACGTGTGACTTAAGTAGTCGATTATTGCACGGCGTGAAGTTAGCACCCGAGCGCAGCGAGGGTGCTAAACGCCGTGCATTAATGGACAACTTAAGTCACGAGTATCGTATACTATTTTATAGCTGTGTGACATAAACCCGATTACGATGACGTGTGACTTAAGTAGTCGATTATTGCACGGCGTGAAGTTAGCACCCGAGCGCAGCGAGGGTGCTAAACGCCGTGCAATAATCGACTACTTAAGTCACGAGTAAGCGTGTGTAAAGTGCGGGTTTAGGTCACACTGTGCTATAAATGTTTTTTATACCGATTGTTATATTTTTCACCTCGTTTTCTAATTCACATGAAATTCCTTGCAAAAATGCAAATATCTGATTTTGATATAACTATCTCAATTTTCGTTATTTATACTATTATAAAGAGGAAAGGTTTGTTTGTTTGTATTGAATAGGCTCCGAAACTACTGGACCGATTTCAAAAATTCATTCACCGTTGGGAAGCTACACTATCCCCGGGTGACATAGACTACTTTTTATCCCTGTATTCCCACGGGAACGGGAACTAGTAGCTAGTAAGGAATAAGAGCGCGATAACATGTTTTTAGTAACATAAACGCAACTGTAAAGATACCATTGTGTTGAATTTTTTTTTATTTCTCAGCCCTGTTAGCTCATTTGTCTTTACGAGCTGTAGGGAGTGTGTTCGATTCCCACTCAGGACAAACACTTGTATAACGAGCTTAAATTTTTGTTCTGTGTTTGGGTGTGCTGTATCTCACATAGTATAGAACAAAATCGCTTCCCGCCGTCTGTACGCTTAGATCTTTTAAGGTTTCCATCAATAGACAGAGTGATTCAAGAGGAAGGTTTATATGTAGTATATGCATATGCACCACTTTAGTATCTACATTGCACTGGGGCGGGTCGCAGAATGTAAGTATTCTCAGTTTTCTGGTACCCATAGTGCAAGCTTAGCAAGCAAGTTTGGGATTGGATGGCAGTGTGTGAAATGTCCTGAAATATTTATTTTTTAAAAACTGCACATTTTCTTTAAATGCAATGCGTAGTTATGATTGCATCGCATTGCATTGCTTAGCTGGGCTTATGTTATTTGCAATCTATATACTTTAATGTTGCAATACACGCTTCGCCGCTCTTTGACCATTACCCACTGTTGTGACACATGGTCTGATAAAAATAGAGCCAGATCGCGCTTTCACTGCATTGTAAATTTTATTACACATTTAAAAAAAAACCTTTGTCTTTATAAATTAAACCTTTTTTCTTTGCATCAAAGATGTGACAGTTAAATCTTTGCATTTGTCATTCTCGAAATTTTTCATCGAGATAATTAAATTTTTTTCGATTTAGCAAAAGAATATTACTGAAGGTAATTTTTTTAAATATCACTCTTTTCAATTATAGCCAATTCCTCGTCTTCACCGGAATTGCTAGTTTTCGCGTCGAATTGTGCTAGATTCGCTTCAGATGATTCATTACTAGACTCGTGCGATCTAGGACTAACGCTCGTCTTTCTTACATACAGTATGTTGGAATTCACTTTGCTACTATGCTCGTTGAAATACGCGCTTCCATCCGATATCCTATTCAATTTATGTATTTGTTCTCTCAGTTCACAGACTTGTCCATATAACTTTTTATTTTCTCTTAGAATGGCTATGTTTTCTGTCTCTAACAACTCTCTTTTGCTCCACTGGATCGTGTTTTCAGACTTCAATCGTTCTATCTCCATCTTTAGTTCGGCGATTCTTTCTTCTAGTACTTGTTTTGCTGCTATTTCGTCTTGCAACTCGTTTTGTAGTCTTTCTACTTCGCTGTGACTTGAATCGGTCGAGCCCAGAGTTCTGTCGCAATGTGTGAGCTCCATTTTCGAGTTATGCAGCTCAGCCGTCAAAGTTTCTACCTTGGATAACAGAAACGCTTTCTGGTCTTTCTCGTTTTGCAAACATTTGGACGTTTCGTCCAATCGCAGACGTAGCTCGCTCAATTTGTTAGCGAGAACGTTGTCGACGTTTGAAAACTTGTGGGAGTCCAAAGAGGCTCGTTGTCGGTGAGGCTCGTTCGGAGACGGAAGGTTTTTCCGTCTCAGTTCCACACCGTCTTCGGTCGTCAGATCGCCCGACAATATTCTACTCTCTCCGATGCTTAAAAGCTTCTCATTGTCTCGTTTGACTTCGTGGAACTGTTGCTCGTATTCGTTTTTTTCTGCTTTGGAAGCAGCTAGCTCTTTTGTTAGGGCGTCGAGTTTATTTTTGAGTTGTTTCGCCTCTTCACGTGCCTTGTTGCGCTCAGTGCGGACTTTGCTCCACTTCTCTCGCCAGTTGGCGGTGCAGTCGGACCACCAGCGCATGGTTTTCTCCATCTGTGTGGCGCGGGCTCTTGCTTCGTCGAGCTCGCGGTGGTATAAAGCCTCCTTGGCCTCCCAGTCGGCGCTGGTGTAGCGAACTGGAGCGTCATGGTCGCGGCTTCGACGGTGCGACCCCCCGTGAGAACTTTGCGCCATCTTACATTTGATTTCTGAAATAAACGAGGTTGCTTTTGAGTTACTTTAAATAAGAAAAACGTCTTTCTGATGGTAAAACTTTGAGTAACAAAACAAACAGATTTATTGAGATTTGGCCAGGACAATGTCGCTTGGGTCTGAAACCAAGGAGTCAGTCAGTTCCCAAGGAATATTCAGTTCCTAAGACCAAACAAAATGTGAAAGTTAGCATGGGTCATGTTAATGGCTTGATACCATTGCAGTGACGGAAACTCGTACAGTCTCGTTTAATTATATCGGAAACTATAGTACCCTTCATCATGGAAACAAAGCTGAGTACAACACGCGCACGGCCTCGTCTTTGTCTCCATGATGAAGGGCACCAGGTTAGTTTCCATAATAAAATATTTGACACATTTTTGTTTCACTTATGCGGGATTACTCTCGTTTAATTATATAGGATACTCCAACTATAGATTCTGCTACATCCTCCGGTGTCCTTTATCATGGAGACAAAGACGAAGCCGTGCGCGCGTTGTACTCAGCTTTGTTTCCATGATGAAGGGCACCGGAAAAGGGTCGGAATTTTATTTCAGTCTGGCTTCATTCTTATATTTAGTTGTATATATCTTTTTAGTCACTCAAGGTAACACAAGAAATGTAATAATACCACCCACATAAAATTGGTACAGGCATTCAGGAGATATGGTAGAATTAAGAAATCTACACATATACTTACTTAACTAAGAAACCTTATCTATTATTATATTGAAATAAATATTTCAGCGGTATGAGTTGCCCCAGTCAACCGTGTGAGTTGCCCCCTTGCCCCCCATGTCCACCACTGCCGCCACCGCCGTGTCCTCAAGTATGCCCCCCGCCACCTCCACTGCCGCCGTGCCGAGCCAAGCCCGTCATGCGACGTTTGCACTGGGCTCAGACCACCGGTATCATAGCCCAAGGGTTTGCGTTAGCGATCATTGGAGGCGCCTCATACTACTTCTTAATTATGGCACCGAGGCAGTTCGCTTATAAGGACTATTATGCGTAAGTTTTTTTCTACACCTAGAGTAGCAAACAAGATTCTGTAGCGTCACTTATCGACCCTGCACTAAGTAAGAACTTTTGTCGCAGGGGCCACCAGAATTTATAAAAACTTTTCTAGATTTGAATATAGGTTCGAGATAAAATTTAGTTTAAACATAGAAAAAAGGCAGAGACAAATTATACATATTATATAAAATTAAATATGTGTGCTATGTATATAGTGTGTGTATGTGTGTGAGAGTTTGTTGTCTCCGTGAGACTCAGGTCCTCCTAAGGGTTGAGGTTCTCAAAGACTCCACAAAGTCACGACGTGTTTCTATAGCATGGTAAGCAGTTTTGTGTAGTTTAGTTATTTTTTGAAGCAATGACCAAGGGCGTAGCTACCGCCATATCAGCCGTATCAATGCTACGGGGCCCTCGGGCTACAGGGGCCCCTAACGTGTGTAAGCGAAAATTAGTAAAATGTTATCCACAATGTCACTTAATTATGTAATCATGAGATTTTGTAATACGGGTCTGGCATAAGCACATTGCGATTAAGCCCCTAGTAAAAAAAGAATTAAAAAAAAAAATGTTACTTAAACTTGTGCGTCCCAGGAAAAAATACATAAAAAACAATCATAATCAATAAATATTTATTTTAATTTAATGCAAGCAATTTAAAGACATTTCATCCAGCCCCAAGCTAAGCAAAGCTACACTAGCTAGTTTTTATAGGAACTTACATACTTTTTTTTTGTAAATACTTAAATAATTTACAGGACACATGCTAAGGTTTCCTCACGATGTTTTCCTTCACCGGCAGCTTGAGCTCATTGTTGTGGTTTGTACCCACACCCTTTGGCGTGTGAACCAGCCGCGCTAACCACTAAGCTATCATCACTACAAAAATACTCACTTAGCATGTCATATGTTACATGGTGTCACAGTGAATTTAATAGATATGGTAGTTATGCCGGTTAGGTGAACAAATGTTATGAGTGATGGTGCTGTGCTCTTACAAGCATTTAAAAGGATATTTGAACTAAAATTATGTCAAAATTAAATATATATGTATGTCAAATGTCAAAATTAAAGTAAAAATAAAATACTGATGTCAAACAGATTGTCATATACGGTATCAAAAAGAAGCTGTTGTACATCCGACTAAGACACAGCATTGGTTACCTATGCATTTCCATAGCTTAGCTACAGTTTCATACTTTGGGATAATAGTGTGTGCACACCCAATCTCTTATTGTCAAGACAAAAGTGCTTTTCCATTGTCTTTGACATGGATTTCAATATCAGTGTACCAAATTTTCAAACCTTATTTTAATATAAATACAGTTCAAATATTACATATATTTGAACTTTAGCGGTCTGAGTTTGAGATGTTCAATGGATAGTCTCAATAGCCCTATAATTTCGGTAGCAGCTGAACATTTTTAATCCTGAGCAAAGTATTGTTTACACATTAATGCCTGCGGCAGAATAATTATAGCAGGACAGTTGTTTAAGTAGTACCTACTAAGACAACTTCCTACTAAGGAGAGTTACTCAGAGAAATGTATGTATCAGTTTGATGACAATATTGGAATTAACTTGTGCCTAATATACTATGTGAAGATACAATAACTCGACCAATGTCCGAATTTAGATATGTAAAACTATTTTTGTTATGTAGTGATCTTTTACTATAAGCTCACTGTAAGGAATGTAGAAACCGTAGGTAACAAAACACATAAATAATGTTTTCATAAGTCGTGGAGTTAATGTTGTTTTGACGATTCTGTATTAAAATGTAACGAATTCATTTCAGTTGTTTCTATATTAACTAACCTGCAAGTTAATTTCCCGCTTCTATTAAATTAGTTTCACATAATTTCGGATAAACGAAATTCAAAACATTTCCTTCACACAAATCCTCCTTTCAACATTTCTTTTCTTCTAGCTTGCTACATTTTTAGTTTCTTTTTGTTGGGTTTAGGCGTCGCACTTTGTGTATTTGCCAGTAGCAAGTGTTTAAGTCATGGGCCACTCCAGTAAAGTAAATTTGATCTACCACAAGTTTCCATAAAGTTGTAGAATTAATACGAAAAGTCATGTTTCACAACTTTTTATCGTATATTTTTTTTTCACATTTACGTGTGTAATTCAGCGCTTTACGAATAAGCCACTATTTTATACACAAAAACAGGGGTTGGAAAATAATTCAATGCGGCAATATGATTTTATGTGTTCCCGCCAAAACTTTACTTTTTTTTTATTATTGCTTGAGTAGGAATGAGATTAAGTTTTACTTTAAATTCACCATCAATTTAGTCGATTGATGAAAGTCCGACTCTACTCCATGCTACGCCACATCTTTCTTTGCTACGCTTTCGGTGCTCAATAAACGGCCAATGAAAAGAGAATATTGATAAAAAGCCGTCGCATATCAAATTATGTAGTTGTGTTTTTAAATGTGGGAAAGAAGTTTTCTTGTAAATCCTACAAAAGCTCTGTCCAAATTTTAATAGATTTTTCTACTGTTTGTTAAATCATGCTACTAGCGTATGAATTTGCACGATTTGTGGCTAGAGCCTCTGCGCAGCTTATTTTTTAGCTTGGTCCGATACAAGCGTGCCTTTCTTCAGCATGGCCTGCAGTAGCGGCTTAGAATTTATGCGCTACTGTAAGCCGCTGTATTTGTGTGGATTGATTCACAAAAAAAACTATTTAATTCCACATCTGCCACCTTAAACAAAACCAAGTAGGATAGGCCTAGCCAAAATCATCCCAGGCCTATTCTAAGACGCGACTGTCCAAGGCAGGCTATAAGTCATTCACAATTTATCTCCACTTTAGACGGTAACAAAGATAATGAAAACCAACACGGCTTGAAGAAAATGTATTTGAGCCGTATTTGGTTTGAGTTTACTATTTTAGTACTAGGCACTCAAATACTATTTACTTAATTAACGCTTACCCTACTGGCGAGACTACAAGCACTAGAATCGATGCTGGTAGCCACGAATTTAACCACTACCACAGATTGAGTTTTGTGTGGAATGGGCTTTTCTATGCATTGCTATATAATCGGGATTTAATTTAGTCGTTACACCAGTTCACATCTAGGTATCTGAGGCAAACCAACAGTAAAGTTTCCTATCAAACTTTTTTTTAAGCTTTCTTCTAGAAAAGCATGGCAGATGCTTAAAAAAGCGGAAACATAAAAACAGTGTAAAGGAAACGGTCACCGTGCGGTCATCACTAATTATAGTTTGATGTGAGAGGTAAAAATGCGTCAGCCTTTTTTTCATTTATGTGAGCTCTAGACATATCAAACGAAAAAACCCGATATTTAGTCCGTTTACTGACCATCTCCTACAAATGACCCCCACGATGGTTTATTAACTATAGATGATAAAAATAAAAGTATAACTGAGCTTCTATTACAGGAAAGCCGAATTGGAAGATCAAGCCGACGAGATGGCTAGAAAAGGTTTATTTCAATCTGTACCGCTTGAATCTTTGAAGGATAATAAGCACATGAAAAAATGAAGTTAAAAATAAAACGTTTGGTTACCTACTGCAATATAATTTATGTTTTATACTAATTGTTTTTATTTCAAAGGCGTTTGCATAGTTTAAATGTAAATGTAATGAGACGAAGGGGATGCGCTCCTGATCGTAAGAGATAACGCCTGCCCATGACCATTACATACACAGAACTTTGAGTAACAAAATAAAGTCCAGGGCGTCGCTGCTTTGGCACTTATTACTTCGAGACATTAATATCAGCCCTTTAATTTCGCTAGCTGCAGTACCCTTAAAACCGGAACACCGCTTGACAGCAGAATATCTAGTACTGTATTGTATCTAGTACTTAGTATATTTAAGTGTAGCCATGGGTAACTCAACAGATTTACTTGAGTCACGCCGCGGCTCGCAGCTCAACCCTTGAGCTGAAAACTTGAACCGGCTCAACAGGTCATTTCAGATCAGTTCACGTACTAACTCGAGGGAGTCATTTAGTCAATAGCGAAGTAAACTAGACCTTATGCAGCGCTAGAATATGCAGCTCATATAGTTGGTTTATAGTTTCAGCTCAACAACGTTGGAAATGTTCTCAATTTATCGGGAAATCTACTGATAAAAAATATTTTGTTAAAATTAATTTTTTTTTTTGTTACCGATTAATATTATAATTGCCAAAGTTTGTATGTATGGATATTTGTTAATCAATCATGCTAAAACAAATGAAAGGATTTCCAAAATAAATTGTATATAAATAGTTTATTATCTGGATTAACATAATTATTATCTTGTTTATCCCGGGAATTGTAAGATTCATGGTCAATATGCTCTCCTTCGCTTTCTAAGTCATTCTGTTTCGTTCATCATTCTGTTCAGGTCACACTGCTTCAAAAAACAGATCGCGTCACATCGGCTCCGTTCGGTTCACTTTTCAATTTCGGTTCGGTTCGCAATTCAGTTCGATTAGCTGCGGTCGGGTGCGCGACAACGATGACTCGATGAGCCGCAAGCCACGATTTGAGCTGCTTGATCTGCAGTTGAGCTGCAGCTCAACGGTTCAAATCTACACGATCTGAATATTTGAACCGGTTCTGATCTGAGTTACACACGATTATTTAAGTGTCTAGTATATATACATTAGCGTAGTACATGTAGGTATGTAGTACCTACGTTACAAAACAAAACCAATACGAAATAAGCAGTTTCCATTTTCTCACGCCAGGAGCGCTATCTTATTTTTTATACATTTTTCCATCGTTGCGTAGTACGAGCGTAGTACACAAATATACAGAGGACATTATATTATAGTAATCGTGTGTAACTCAGATCAGAACCGGTTCAAATATTCAGATCGTGTAGGTTTGAACCGTTGAGCTGCAGCTCAACTGCAGATCAAGCAGCTCAAATCGTGGCTTGCGGCTCATCGAGTCATCGTTGTCGCGCACCCGACCGCAGCTAATCGAACTGAATTGCGAACCGAACCGAAATTGAAAAGTGAACCGAACGGAGCCGATGCGACGCGATCTGTTTTTTGAAGCAGTGTGACCTGAACAGAATGATGAACGAAACAGAATGACTTAGAAAGGGAAGGAGAGCATATTGACCACGAATCTTACAATTCCCGGGATAAACAAGATAATAAACTATTTATATACAATTTATTTTGCAAATCCTTTCATTTGTTTTAGCATGATTGATTAACAAATATCCATACATACAAACTTTGGCAATTATAATATTAATCGGAAAACAAAAAAAAATAATAATTTTAGCAAAATATTTTTTACCAGTAGATTTCCCGATAAATTGAGAACATTTCCAACGTTGTTGAGCTGAAACTATAAACCAACTATATGAGCTGCATATTCTAGCGCTGCATAAGGTCTAGTTTACTTCGCTATTGACTAAATGACTCCCTCGAGTTAGTACGTGAACTGATCTGTAATGACCTGTTGAGCCGGTTCAAGTTTTCAGCTCAAGGGTTGAGCTGCGAGCCGCGGCGTGACTCAAGTAAATCTGTTGAGTTACCCATGGCTATATTATAGGGTACATAAATCTCACAAATGGGGTAAAATGCCTTTTTCTCACTTCAGGTGGCAGCACTGTTGAATGTCCCGTAACTTTGACAGCTATCTGTCAAACATAAAATTTAAAATATTTTTACTTTTTATTTTGGCGTCTCATTTTGAGTATTTGTCAGTGTCAAGTGTTACAAATTTTCAAGTCCTATTAAGTTAAATGAGTTGCTATAGTTATAGTCAAAGTCCAGTCTTGATCAAGCCCAGTCCGTGTCGATCAAGTCCAGTCATGCTTTAGTAAAGTAGTGGCGACTTTACTATAATGCTTCGACGGAGTTTTGGAAGCAACATGAAAAGTCATGTTTCACCACATTATATCATTTTCTCACACTCGCGCTTGTAATTCATCACTTTATGAATAAAACGCTACTATTTTTATGGTTTTTATACGCTCAAAAAAAAACACTAGTTTTGGGAAAAATACAACGGGGCGACACTACTTTTTCCACGGTCCCGCCAAAACTCCATTTAAAACAAATACTAAATTATATTTAATCTTTGAAATATTAAATATAATTTTTCAAATATTTTTTAAAAGTATTTTTGTAATTTAAAATTATAATTTAGTATTTTATCCCATAAAATGTATTCTCCCTATATTATATTCCTCTTTGGTTTATCCTCTACCGTGGGTAACAAAAACAAGAATATACAAATATTCCTCAAATATATTACACAGAAAAATAATTTTTAAAAAAATGTTAGGGAAAATTTCACCAGCATGTGCTGCATTAAAAAAAATATTGATGAAAAAGCTCACAACGAAGCAACTTGCTATTAATACGTAAGATAAGAAAAGCATAACATTCTTGAACATAAATAATGCAATATTAAAAATAATAATAATATTTAACAATAATAAAAATACATGAATAAGATCAGTGCCCTGGCGGGCGTTAACAGTAACTGAAAATAAACTAACGTATAGTGCTGCTTTTCATTTTAGACAATAGGGATAGTTAACAAGTACTTTCCTTTTGTAATTTGTTCATTGCAGTTTTTATATTGTTATACAATAGATAAAAAATTGCTGAAATATTGTTTTTAATATAAAATTTTCAACGTTTGTCTGTAACTACTTGAGACAAAAAATATAGCCTTGTTCTTGTTATCCTCAGCTAATGGTGTATAAGTTTTTTTCGCTGATACTGGTCTATTATTACAAAAGAACTACCCTATATATAATGTCCTCTGTGAAAAGAACTAAGAATTAATAAAGAACTAATCTACACTATCTTCTTATAGTCGCGTCCATGTTTTTTTCATCATATCTTCATCTTGATTTTGGCATAGCACTTTGTGTATCTTGGCAGTACATTTTGACATTTTCAAGTATTTGATCTCGCGCCTCGCACTTAACAAAACCCCCCTGAACGCACGGTTTCATTATTAGTGCAAGCATGACTGTTACGGCCACTCGAGCATACGAACTAATTTTTTAGTAAAACGGACTCAAAGAAAAAGGGCCTCACTATGATCTGTCGCCCCGGGCCTCGCAACAGCTAAGACCGCTGCTACTGGCTGGAGCCACTAGTATCATTTGAAATCCGCAGGATACCCTCCTCAATAACTTACAGCAGAAATATTATGTTTGACTTGTAACTTTAGTGCTATCAATAAAATATTTGTACCTGTTTTCACCTGAGCACAAGTCGGCTATAAAACTGGCCCTCAGCTCGAAAGTTTCTTAAATCTTTATCATAACTAAGTTTTATGTTATTATGTTTGAGAAGTTCTAAGCCGCAAGTGAGGTAATAAAAAAAATTATATTCTTATAGAGGTTTGTGTTAAAATCTAAGTATTGAAAAACGCAATAAATATAAATGTTCTTATCTCCTCTCTGGGATAGGGGTTGAGTTGGCGTAGTAGGGTGGTTACAAGACAGGAAGTGCTTCGTGTCCTCATGTTTCGTGGCGGCAGCAAATCAGCTTGCATTTCAGTCTTACAAAACATGGCGATTCTTATTTTAACCAATCACCGAGAGCCTTCAATGAACCATAAAAACTGCAAGCACTAGCTTTGTAAAAGCGTACTTTGGTCACATTAGTTTCAATGAATTAAACTGTAAAAGCACAAATTAAATATTTTATTTTATATCAGGATTAAGATTATGCATTGAACATAGCTTCGAAGTGTTCAGTATGATTATTAAGTGGTATTTTTTGTCATGTTATAAAATAAAAACTTTTTAAATACAGTTACCGCTGTCAAAGGTTACGTCACGGCGTGTTTGTCTACTCCGAGTCAGTGCGCATGTCAAGTTGAAAATTGCAAATGGCGGCCGTTGTTATTGTTCGCACCGAATTAACTATTTGTAAAATATATACCTATCTTTTTAGCGAATTTTCTAAGGGACTGATACACTGATGTGATGTCCTAACTTCCTATAATTCGGCGCGACACAGTTTATGTACGTTTTAAAGTGTTTTGAGTGTTTTTTTGGTATTTTATGTGTGTCATGCAAATGGGGTAAGCTGGAATTATCGGATGTCGCATAGGTTGTTTTGAATAGTTTCAACAAGAAAGTGGAGTGAAGAACTGTTATGAAAAGTGTTAAAATGGATGCTGTATAAAGTATTTCAACTATCAATATGTTGTTGGAAAGTGTTAGAAGACAAGAGCTGCCGTAATTTGCGAATGTTCCATGCTTTGACTGCACTCCCCGTACATTTCAAAATGGCTGCTGCTCTTCACGATATATGAGCTTTGCGTCACTGGAACATAAAATAGTAGATTCGTTTCGTGATGATAACGCCGTGTTACTAGTCGTGCAGTATTGCGTGAAAAGGCGAAAATAAGCCGCAGACGGTTTCCCGGGTGAACCATTACCGGGACCTAAGTGGTGTGTCATATGTTTTTGGAGTAAAGTGGACACTGGCCATAGGACCTATATTGGTTTGCGTCCAGCCGGAGTGTAATGTTGCGCTGTATATTCCAGGATGAATTGGGACACAAGGGAATAGATCTTGTGTCGAATTGAGCGGAATGTGACATTGTATGAGAGGTGAGTGCATTTTTTTTAGTTTATTTACATTTTGTCGGACGTTTGGTCGCGCGATGTCCGCCACAAAATGGACACATTGGTGGTTGACAGGACGTCGGGCGGCCGCGGTGGACGTGCTTGCCAAGGCGGCCGCCTGAAACATCGGGTTACAGTCGCGGCACCCATGTCCCAAATTGGATTTATATATGTTGTGTAACACTAAAAGTATTGTGCCTTTTTCGCCACTGAAACCTCCACTCGCACGTCATTTAAGCGAGATATACCATCTTTGAGCATGTTATTAGGCATAGGTTATCAATTCACATGTTATTTTCATCTTATTAGCATCACACTGTCTGTTAGTACTCAAATATGCAAACTATTTCAAATATTTCTATGATCACATTCCTGGGATGTCAAGTGCTATATATTAAAATTTAACTTTTGTTGACTGTTTCTTTTAATCTATTTAGCTAAATATTGATAGCTGAAGAATTTGTAGTAGTTTATTTAACATAATTTTAATCTTATTGAGTGATTATTAATGATTATATTTTGATTAAGAGCTGTGGCATTAATAAAATACATGTGTATTTTTATCATTTTATGTTTTCTGTGTTAAAGATAGTTAAACTGCTCCTGTGATAGTTTATGATAAATGAATAGTTTAGTATGGTAGGTATAATGTGAACAATAATCTTCAGACCTAGGTTCACATTGTTGGAAGCATAGAGAACCAGCTCATTTACAAATTTATTTTTTATTTCTGTCTATTAATAGTTTACATGAATCGAAATTCTTATAGGTTTGCACACTATTTTTTAGCCTATTTATATTTTTACTGTATAAATATATATACAGTCAATACCGTTTATGGCGACATCGTTTAGAACCACATACCGGTTAAATTGACCAAAATCAAAGGTCCTGGCTGAATGTTATATGACCGCCTTATCTAAAACATTGGTTTTTACGACATTGTTTACTACGACATACCGCATTAAGCGACCACATTTGGTTAATGTTTTCGGAGAATTATATCTGTAGAACGACCGGCTCAGCTGTATTGTAAACAATTTGAGTAGGTAACTGTATCCACATCTGGCACAGTATAATAGTCAATGGCTATTATCGTAAAATTAAACAAAGTTTAGGGTCTTTTGTAATTCTTAGAAACCAAGCACATGCATGCCGTAGCCTCAAGGCCCGCTTCATCATATCTCTTAAGTCAGTTTGTTACTTATCTTTACACAAGACGCACCAAAACATTATTGTTGAGTTAACTGTGAAAATTGTAACATGTCGCAAAAAAGAAAACAAATCAGTATCGAAGAAAAATCGCATATTATTTCAAAGCTAGAGAAAGAAATTCCAAACAAAGACCTGGCAAAAGAATATGGTGTATCCCACTCGACAATTTCAACAATTTGGAAAGATAGGGAGAAAATTCAAATCCTTTACGACAAGAATTTTTTGAAAATGAAACGAGCCAGAACAACGCGGCATACGAAGATTGAGGAAGCTTTGTTAAAGTGGTTTAAATATCAAAGGACAAATAATGTGCCGATAAATGGACCAATTCTTCAACAAAAAGCAAACGATTTTGCTCAACGTTTTGGTGAAGATTTTGTTTGCTCGTCTAGTTGGATTCAACGTTTCCGGGCTCGACATGGCATTGTCAGCGGGAAAATGAGTGGTGAAGCTGCCAGTGTGGATAAAGATGCTGTAGACCAATGGATTACGCAAAAGTGGCCTACATTATGCGAAGGCTACAGTCCAGAAGACATTTATAACGCAGACGAAACCGGACTTTTTTACAATATGACACCAGACAGGACTTTAAAATTCAAAGGAGAGAATTGTTCGGGAGGAAAAATGTCCAAGACGAGACTAACGATCATGGTTGCAGCAAATATGACAGGATCCTGTAAAAGGAAGCTTTTAGTTATTGGGAAATCTAAGAAACCAAGATGCTTTAAAAACATACGCTCACTGCCGGTAACGTATGAAAACAATGTGAAGTCATGGATGACATCGGAAATTTTTGAAAGATGGTTACGAAACTGGGACGCTGAATTAAAAGCAAACAATAAGAAAGTTCTTCTTTTAGTTGATAATTGTCCTGCTCATCCGGCTGTTACTAATCTGAAGTGTATTAAACTCGTGTTCTTACCACCAAATGTTACATCTGTACTGCAACCTATGGACCAAGGTGTAATAAGATGTTTAAAATCTCATTATAGAAGACTGCAAGTGTTAAAGTTAATACAAAGCATTGACAGTAATAATCAGAACAGCTTTACGGTTCTTGATGCCATCTTGATGATATCTGAAGCATGGGAAAAAGTTTCACAAAAAACTATAGCTAACTGCTTTGGGCATGCAGGTTTTAAAGATCTTACAAGTCTTATAACAAGAACCTCAGATGATGTGATTGACGATGATGAAGAGGACAATATTTCTTTGGCTCAATTAGCCCAAAATTTACGACCTGCTTTATCTACTACTGAAACAGACGAATTCATTGATGTAGATCAGTCTATTGCAATTTGTGCACCAGCTACGGAGGATGATATTGTACGGGAAGTTCAAGAGGAAAATGAAAATGAACAGGAAGACTCGGAAGAACAATTTACAGTGCCAACTTTGATTGACGGTCTCAATGCTGTTAGTGTATTACGAAAGATTGTTCTTTTTAATGAAGATTTCCACATGCAGGGAAATTGTGACGATACGCTGATTAAAATCGAACGTGAATTACAAAATGTGTATGCACGACAGAAGTGTTTCAAACAAACTAAAATTACAGATTTTATGCATACAAAAATGATGGAAAAATGATATTGTTCTTTTATATTATACGTTTGTATTGAAGTAAACAAAATGCGGTTTAATTTCCTACATGAATATACATATTATCTTTTCTATTAATACCTGTCACCGGTTGTTACAACTATCGGTTTTTACGACTCAATATGAGTAGTCCCTTCGATGTCGTTATAACAGATTTTGACTGTATACATGAAAATATAAATTATGTATATTTGTAACTTTTTTATTTTACTGACATTCAAAAATATAAATGCCTATCTGTTTTAAATTTTAAGTTGAGTATTTTGTGTTAAATCAAAATATTTGTGTATTTTGTCAGGAAATTTGAATGTATTACATATTATGTAGGTATCTCTTTAGTTATTGTTAAGGCTAGTTATATCACAATAAATATTAAATTGGAAATTAAAAGATATGGTGAAAAAAAGTAACAACAAACAAACAACTTCTGAACACCAAATTTTTGAGCAATAATTATCATAGTAAGGTACTTATTGTAATTTTTATACTCATGCTATTTTATACTTTTTTTCGTTTAGCATGCTTTGAGTGATTCTGGGTTTTCACTGAATTTCTACAGCACAATAAAATTGTGAATATTTTGCAAGTAGTCTGAAAATCAAATTCCGATCTTTGATCATTATTCTTTTAATCTAAATTATTTAATAGATAGAAGAAAGCCAACAAAACAATTTAAAGTTTAAAAGACCATAACACGACAACGAAAAAACATACATTTTGGCGCCAAATGTGATATTTTGATGTATTTATAGTTTTAAATAACAACATATCTTTCATCAAAATCGGCTCAGCCGTTTAGTAGTAATGAGGGAACATAGATACTGATAATACACACAGGTCAAACACGTAACCCTCTTTTTTTACCTTAGCTACAGTTAGGTAAATAGTAAAGTTTTACCTATATATTGTTTTTTGTAGCTTTTTTCCTAGACAGGTTATATCGACCTCAAGTCAACTGTTGTTAAGCGAAGGTATGATTTAAGATGGTAAACACACAACCTGGACTGTTGAATGAAATTACAAATAAACTAACAGTTGCATTTTTGCATTTATAATTTTAGTAAAAATGAGGATAGATTGTTTCCATACGTTGTAATAAAATGTATTCAAACTAATGTTTTCATACCTATTCTATATTTAGCTTATTCCAAAGCAACAAAAGTGATTGTTAAAAATTTGTTGATTCATTTAAGGAAGCCTGTGATAAGGTATCAGCATCTGTTTATTAGATAATATTTTTACTAATAATATCTATTTATTTATCCCTAACCATATAATCAATATCACTCAAACATAGAATTCCTCCAGCACTTCCAGAAAAAAGCACTAAAAACTGCTAGCAATGCCTCATGGTATATACGAAACACTGAAGTGCATGAATACATGCAGATCTGTACAATCAAAGATGAAATAGTAAAGGTCTTCTGAGGCTTATAAACAAAGACTGCACAGAAACCACTTAGCTGCATCTCTACTGGACACCAGTGACTGCCTCTTTCGGCTAAAAAGACTGCAACTAGCCACAATCTATAGTTGAACATATATGAGATGACACATCATAGGATGTGCATATCTCAAAACCAATGAATACACACATAATTTGACTATGGTTTCTGGGCTGATTGCAGATGATAAAAAAATATATATAATCAATATTTCAAATTACTAGATCATACAGGTCCTGAGTAGTGTCAGATAGTGTAGTAGACCTTGCACTTATTAGGTTTCATGTTAAAATGTTACCATATTATATTACTTTAATTATACCTACTATTAAGTATCCCCCTAACAATGTTGTGAAATAAATGTTAGTGTGTATAATATAATAATAAATAATAAATAAATATTGTAGGACTATACACACAGCGCCATCTGGCCCCAAACTAAGCAGAGCTTGTGTGATGGAAGTCAGATAACTGATAGAATACATAAATACTTTTTTTTTTGTAAATACATACAGAACAAACATTTGTTTATTCACAAAATGTTTGCCCTGAGTGGGAATCGAACCCACACCCTACCACTCTCAAGGCAGATATACTACCAATGAGCCAACGGGGCTGTCATAATCAATGTCAATTGGTTATAAAAACCTTATTTCCTCATATTGGGAAAAGCAAGTATGTTTTATTATAGACTTGATTACTTCTGACATACCTAAAGACGAAGCAAAACACAGAGCAGCATATTGATTTCACTAGAATATTTCCAGGCATACAAAATAAACTGATATTAAAATATATTTTTTACTCATAAATGTCTGTTGAAATAATGGGCACATTGTTGTTGTTCATTTTTAGCCTGACAAGTCCAACTGCTCGGCATTACCTGTTATTCTATACAAAATACATATATACATGACATCAATATTATGTAAAAAGAAATGAAGGTCCAACTTACGGAAATAAAAAATGTGAATCAGCTGTTAACTAAAAAAAGGTCATTGATGTTTGACAAGTTGTATAAAATATTTAATGAACTAAGGTTGATTTGTTAAAAAGCTTAAATTGTTTTAAGCATTGATTGTTATTAACCTGTCCACTCAGTATGGTAACAATAAATTAATTATAAAAAAAGGGATGTTTGCCAATAGGGACAAAATGTGCCCATTGCCAGCCTATGTGCAGTTGTGTTATAGGTTCATTTGTAACTTGGGGTAGGATGTGGTTGTGGAATATTGTGTATGGTACAATCTGCATCATACATATAGTAATTAATATTATTTTGCAATTATGTAGATTGTACCATACATAATATACCACAACCACATCCTATGTGGCAAACAAAACTGTAGGCACAACTGCACATATGCTGGCAATGGGCACATTTTGGCCCTATTGGCAAACATCTTTTTTTTTTAATACAACTCTTGATTAACTTGACAAAAACATATTTTAAGATTATTTACAGATTTTTTGTGATGTAATCTTGTATTAATCCTCACTAATTGTAGAAAAGGTGTTGTTTGAAAGTTTTGATGTAAGAAGTAATCTCTTAATTTAATATTAGATTTTATTCAATAAGAAGTTATACACTATTGCTCAGTAACATGCTATATTTTGTACTAATACAAACTAGATGCTTTCATACTGGTAAGAGATAACAGTAACCCAACATGCATTGTGGGTAACATTTCTATTTCCATTGGTTCTATGCACATTCTGTGCTAGATGTGCTTACCATCTTCGATCTAACCATCACTTAACAGGTGAGTTGTGGTCAAAATCCAAGCCTGTCAATCACAAAAAAATGTATGATTTTCCTCCTGAATTTCAGCAAAAATACTAATTTGCATGTATTTTGCTTTTTTTAGTCAAACATTGGAATGACCTTGATTCAAAAACCCCATGTTGTTCCCATTGAATTCATATTTACATGATAAATATGTATAAAATTGACAAAGTGACCAAACTGAGCATGTAAATATTTATGTAGTTGACTGTACATAAATTACCATAGATTTTAACAATACATTGTAGAAATGGCAGCTAGGAATAAATTTTTACATGTATGTAGTAAGAGTGAAAAGATATATTAAGTGCTTGTTGTGTATTATTAGTAGCAGGGTTTTGTAACTATCTTAGACTTGGAAACCATTATTTTTAACATGACTCAAAAAAGAAGGAGGTTCTCAATTTGACTGTATGTTTTTTTTGTATGTATGTTACGATGATGATCACATTCTGCCAATTATGAATCGATTTTGATGATTATTTTTTTAGTAGATCATACTTTAGAGGTAGTCCCATATAAAATTTATCAAGTGGTTTTTATAAAAATTGTATATATCGATGATATTTTCGTTTACTCTGAAACCTCACTATTTCAATGTGTTTAATTGGCCTAAGGGTCACAGAGTCGGTTATTTTTAATTTAAAATTCATTTATTTTTTGTTAGTGGTTGGTGTCCATTATATTTTGTTTGCTTTTATTGTAGGAAAGTAAACCATAAATTATCATTATCCTTATACATATTAAGCCATCTATGATGGCTTAATAAGCCATCTATGATGGCTTAATAAGGATAATGTTGGAAATGCTGTAAATTTTTTTTGCCAAATACAGACACAGTGAAATTATAAGCTCTTTAAAAATAATATATATACACCGCCGATAATATATATTTAATATATATATATATAGGCCGCCACTTGTGTCACTAGTTAATAAGGTTTTTTGTTCTCTGTACTTTTTACTATATATGATGTGCACAATAAAGAGTTATATCTATCTATCGTATCTATATATCTAAAAATAAAGGTATTTATTAATGAACTGTAAAGCAGAAAGAATGAGATGCCACAACCATAGCACTCAAAGGGATTTAGAGTGGCATTGTGGTATGTTGTAGTAAATTCTCCTATTCTCGCCACAGCCCAGTTACAAGGGAAGAACCTTAAGGGGAACAACATAGCCTACCCATGACACTTATTCTTAATTAGAACTAGCGGGCCGTCCAGGCTACGCATGGGAAAACAAAACTCACAGTATTAAAAAAACCCATGTCACTCAGTGATAATGTAGCATTCTAATGATGAAAGAATTGTTCAGATCAGTCCAGTAGTTTCGGAGCCTATTCAATATAAACAAACAAAAAAAAACAAATCTTTCCTCTTTATAAATGTAAAAAGTCATGAGACGAACTAGACACTCTCCTGATGGTAAGAGATAACGCCTGTCCATGACCATTGCAGCGATACACAGAACTTTGAGTAACAAAACAAAGTCCAGGGCATCACTGCTTTGACGCTCATTACTTTGAGTATATGGGGGTGATAAGTACAGCCCTGACATTGTGCTTGGGGTAAATTGTGCATTTCCCCGCTCTACCAGCCACTACCCGAGCCAACCCAGAACCGAAACGAGCCTATGGGCTGCTGGAATACCATATATAACCCAAGACCCATGTAGCAGTATCCAGAACTACGAGTAGCAAAACAAAGTCCAGGGCAATGCTGCTTTGCCACATTAATTAGAGACATGTAATTTCACTAGCTACAGTACCCTTCCAACTGGAACACATGTGCACATTACTAATTGATGTCATTGTATCTGATACCTAGATGAAAGCAGTTCACCTCTTGTTGTGCCTATCCTTTTCTGTTGCACTAGGTTTTTACTTTATCTTATAAATTCACTAGCTGTGCCCCGCCGTGTTACCCTCTACATGTTTTCGGGATAAAAAGTAGCCTATGTGTTAATTCAAGGTGTCAGCTACCTCCATACCAAATTTCATCAAAATCCATTCAGTAGTTTTTGCGTGAAAGAGTAACATACATACATCCATACTCAAAAACTTTCGCATTTATAATATTATTAGTAGGAAGGATGAATGATTTTCTTGTCTTCTCCATCTATTTTTGATCTATGGTATTATGTGTCAACCCTAAAAGTTTCCTTTATTTGAATGGTAGTTTTCATTGCCATTTTTTATCAGCATGAGTCATCGACGAAATTGATTATGTTATGAAATGTCAGTTTTGTAATATTGCGTACAGGATCTGGTTAAGATTAATGAGTGTGTCATAAACTTAAATAAATCTGCAACATTGCTCCTTTAAATTTAGATTTTTTAAGCTGTTTTCGTGAAATTGTTTTGTAAATTCTGATTATGTACTGTACTGCTAAAGGTCGTAAAGACCTGCAAGTCGTGATGTTTTATTTATAGAGGTCCCTGGGAATAAAAAACAATCCCTCTAGTTTTATTTCGGCCTATTTTTTAACACTTACATTCATACTTTTGCAATCTGAAATGATTTTTGGTGCATTAGGGATTTCAATGTTTTTTATGGCAAGACAAAATTATCCTCTTTCTGTGCAAGCTAAAATAATCAGAATCAGAAATATGTCTTGGCCATAAATACTTAGAATGTTTGAAGATAAAATATTATACAAAATAAAGAAACTTCAAACTAAAGTCCAATTAAATTAATTTACCTTAATTTTCGATCAAAACAAATTAATAATATTATAGCAGGTATACGGATGCTTGTTTCGTTTACGCCTTTGGAAAGACTTGAAGGAAAGGCTATTAATAAACAAACTACAATTATACAATTGAAACGGCTATTTATTAACAAGCCAACAAAGCGTGTCCTGTGAGAGATCTAGATGGCAGCACGTGCTGTGCGTGTTTCGAACTGTTTTGGCATTACATCGACCACTTCGTTGTAGTGAAGCGTCAAACCAAAAGATGGCGTTTGAATGAGCTTCATGATGAGATTCCATGCATTCAAAGAGTTTCATGTCCTGCCAATACTTTTTGTTGTATGAATAAGGTTTGATATGTCGCATTTTAAACGATTGTGTGTGTTTATGCAGCATGGCAGCGGACAGCGATGGGCTCTCACCGGGTCCCGCGGGCAGCGGCGGAGGCGGTGGCTGCAGCGGGTCGTGCGGCGTGGTGGTGACGTGCGAGGGCGACCTGCGCGACCCGCGCTTCCCGGCGCGTCTGCGCCGCCTGCTGCGCGACCTGCGCGACCTGCTCGCCGAGCCGCATCCGCACACGCTCAAAGTTAACAAAGTATGCACGCTTCCAACCCTTGATAACAAGACTAACACGATAAAATTTCTCCAGAAACAAGACTAAGCTAAAATATATATAGCAATGATAGCTCGGTGGTTAGCGCGGTCTATTCACACGAAGGGTGTGGCTTCAAATCAAACCCTAACAATGAGCTTGAGCTGCCAGTAAAGGATATCATCGTGAGGAAACCACAGCATGGTGTTAGGGCATTTTCTAGTAAGTACTCGGCTGGCTAGCAACCACCTTCAAGTTGAATATCTGCCGCCAAGCACCTAACGGTGTGTTCCGGTAGCCGCACTTGAGAGCCAGAGCCAAACACCTAGCATGTCAAACATAAATATATATATATATATATATATATATATATACACAGATGTCAGGTTTTCGCGAGTGGAAGGACTTTAATCTTGGCTCCTGTGTGTGATATGTGTGTCTCTTCCCGGCAGGTGGAGCCGTGGAACTCAGTACGCGTGACGCTGTCCGTGCCGCGAGCGGCTGCGGCGCGGCTGCGCGCGCTAGCCGCGGCGGGCGCGCCCCAGCTGCGCGCGCTCGGCATCCTCTCTGTGCAGCTGGACGGCGACGCGGTCGTCAGCCTGCGGCTGCAGCACGGCACTGAACTCAGGATCAACACGGACAATAGCGCTACCGATGGTGAGTTCAAGCTGGAGAGTGGAATGCCTGAGTGGGTGTTCGCCGTTGGATATAATCTGGGTGTCTTCAAGTCGAGAGTGAATAGGTGTCTTCTAGGCAAGCGTGTTCCATCTCAGAACGCACCATAACTTGATATCAGGTGAGATGGCGGTCGAATTGACACCTGACATTTTATTTTATTGTATTAATGTCAAATTTAAATTAATTTGCATGCCGAAAGGTAGTCTGTGGTGCTTCTCGACTAATTATTTGTTTTACATCTGTACTTACCCATAACGCTAATAAATAAATATCGTAGGACTATACACACAGCGCCATCTGGCCCCAAACTAAGCAGAGAACTAAGCAGAACAGTCAGATAACTGATAGAATACATAAATACTTTTTTTTTGTAAATACATATTTATAATACATACAGAACACCCAGACACAACATTTGTTTATTCACAAAATGTTTGCCCTGAGTGGGAATCGAACCCACGCCCTACAGCTCTCAAGGCAGATATACTACCAATGAGCTAACAGGGCTGTAATGGATTATGAATTATAAATTAAACGTAAGCTTATTTCTTATATAAAAAAAAAGTTAGGACTCGTTCAAATTACTTAACTTTTTTGCAGCATAGAGGTACAGAGTTTATATAATATACCATAATATTTTCTAGCGATGATAGTTCAGTGGTTAGGGCGGTCGGTTCGCACGCCGAAGGGTCCCCAGCTATGAGCTTGCGTGACCGGTGAAGGAAAACATCGTAAGGAAACCATAGCGTGTTGTTAGGGTACTTTTTAGTACTCAGCCAGTCAAACACTTAATGCTAGAACAATTATTATAAATAAAATATAAGAGTGGGTGTTCCCCAATGAATATAGTCTGGGTACCTTGAAGTCGCGAGTGGTGGAGAGGTGGAGCACGCTCGCCTAGAAGAAACCGATTCGGTTTCTTCTAGGCGAGCGTGCTCCACCATAGACCGCATCTTCGCTTAACATCAGGCGGGATGGCGGTCAAACGCAAGCCTATCTACTATAAAAAAAAAAAAAAAAAGGTTACCTCTTAAACACTTCTCTATCTTTACAAAGTATAAAACAAAATCGCTTCCGGTGTCTGTACGCTTAGATCTTTTAAACTACGCAACGGATTTTTATGCGGTTTCCATCAACAGACAGACAGAGTGATTCAAGAGAAAGGTTTATATGTATAATACATGCATATGCACCACATTAGTATTACATTGTACCTGTCCGAAGCCAGGGCGGGTAGCTAGTTAAATATCCTACTAATATTATAAGTAAGACTGTATGTTTGTTACTCTTTCACGCAAAAACTACTGAACGGATTTGGATGAAATTTGGTATGGAGGTAGCTGAGACCCTGGATTAATACATAGGCTACTTTTTATCCCGAAAATATGTAGTGGGTAACACCACGGGGCGCCGCTAGTAAAAGATACAATATATATATTAATATTTATACTTTTATATGACAATATCGGCCACCATGGGCTGAGCTGCATCAAGTGCGCAGGACGGAGACCTCGCCATCATGCGCTTAATGATGTCCTTCGGCGAGCCTTAGCAGAAGCGGAGGTGCCTTGCACGTTGGAGCCCCCGGGCCTGTCTCGTTCCGACGGCAAGCGTCCGGACGGTCTTACGCTGATTCCCTGGCAGAGAGGCCGTTGCATGGTTTGGGACGCCACATGCGTGAGTACCTTCGCCACCTGCCACCTTACCGCAACCCAGCAAGTGGCCGGGGCGGGAGCGGAGGCGGCTGCGAAGGCTAAGCGTCTCAAATACGCATGTTTGGAGTCAGCGTATGAGTTCGTTCCGTTTGCCGTCGAGACGGCGGGCCCGTGGGGGTCCGACGCTGCAAGGTTGGTGGCAGAGTTAGGGCGTCGCCTTAGGGAGAGGGGTCGGGATCCGAGGTCGGGTGACTACATAGTCCAGCGCATTTCCCTAGCTATCCAGCGAGGAAATGCCGCCAGTTTCATGGGTACGTTTGCGGCGGGCTCGACCGGTGGACCGAGTTTTTAATTCATAAAATTTGTTTTTAATTTGTTTTTGTCTTTGACTTGTATTATAAATTAGTTGGTATATTATTAAGTGACACTGTACAATTTATTTGTTATAGAATGTTTAGCTTATCTTTATTTTAAATGAAATAAAAAATGCAGAAATGACAATATTTAATTGAACACGAAAATAATGCTTACATCGACGATACAAATGACAATAAAATGCTTATTTTTGATTAGATGATAAAATTGTCAGGCTATTAAATTCTGAGTAACAGTCGTTTTATGGATATCTAACATTGTATCCTGCAATCTTAGTCGACTGTTTCGACGTCTAGGTAAATTTCTTGAAAATAATAATACACAAATAGTAGGTCAATCAGTATTTGGACTAAAAACGTTAATAAAACTCAGACCGCTTTTTCTAGTTAAAAGTAAACCAATTCAAATTGGCCAAAGTTAACTAGATTAGGTACAGACTACGGTATTGTGAACCGTTTCCGAAATTACTTCTATGCCTTTATGCCTAAATCTTGAAAGATGAAGCAAACTTGTTTGATTGCTGATTAATTGACTCTCTCTTTATTGTTCACAATAATAGTATGTATTTACAAAAAAAAAGTGTTAAAGTATTCTATCAGTTATCTGACTTCCATAGTACAAGGTTTGCTTAGTTCGGGGTCAGATGGTGCTGTGTGTAAAGTCCTGCGATATTTATTTATTTATAATATAGAAGAAAAAGAAAATAAACCTAATTAAAAGGTGTGACAACTGGCTGCCTTATTATAAAGGGAATATAATAATATACAAACTAGCGGACGCCTCGCGGTTTCACCTGCGTAGTTCCCGTTCCCGTGGGATTACAGGGATAAAAAGTAGCCTATGTAACTTCCCAACGCAGAAAGAATTTTTGAAATCGGTCCAGTAGTTTCGGAGCCAATTCAATACAAACAAACGAACAATCAAATCTTTCCTGTTTATAATAGTATAAATAAGCAACAAATAGTAATAACATCAAAATAATTGTTGTATCTGCAGAATGTAAAAAAAAATATCTTTCTTAAAGTTTGATAATTTTAGTTTGATTTTTAATCTCATAGCAAACTATGTATTTATATGCAGAAATTTACAAAAAAGACATTGTATTTACGATAATATTATTGCTTCAAGTGAACTTGAATGCATCCTGCCTACTGCCCCATCCCCTATCCTGCCTACTGCCCCACCTCCCTATCCTGCCTACTGCCCCACCCTCTATCCTGCCTACTGGCCGCCCCCTATTCTGTATACTGCCCCAGCTCCTATTCTGCTTACCTACTGCCTCACCCCCTATCCTGCTTACTGCCTCACCCCCTATCCTGCTTACTGCCCACCCCCCTATCCTGCCTACTGCCCCATGCTATGTTATGTTGTGATACCATGCCTACTGAATACCATGCAAGAAATATTTTCTCAAATGTTAGCCAAATAACTCTACAATAACTCGGTCACAATCTAACGGCTGACGCAAGAGCCACTCAGTAATAGATGGTAAAGTCGTACCATTTATCTAAATCGTTATTTTTCTTCTACAGAAGCGAGTACTTCCCGGTCTCAGCCCAACGCGGAGCTCCTCGCTGGGCTGGGCGGTATCGGGCGGCTGCTGGAGGGCGAAACGCCCGCGGAGACGCCGTCCGGGCCGGGGCCTGCGCCCCGCGACAACTTCAAGTCTCCAAACACCGTCTGCCCCATGGACGGCAAGATCCCGCAGAATATCGTCACGCATGCAGCGGACAGATGCGAATTTCCTTTCGGAAGTATGACGCAAGCGAGAGTCATACATCGCAAGGAGAACACGCTAGGTGAGAAAAAGTTCTAATTCTCCCATGACCATTCTTCTATCGAACGGCCAGAAGTTAGAAAAAGCGACATCGTTTCATGGTTGACGTTCCAAAAACCCGTACGAAAGTATTTGAATCTACTTTCATTGTTCGAACTGCTAAAACGTGGAATACGTTACCTGAGTGGGTGCTCTCTGATAAATATAATCTGGGTGTCTTCAAGTCGACAGTGAATCGGTATCTTTTAGGCGAGCGTGCTCCATCGTAGATCGCATCTTCGTTTAACATCAAGTGAGATGGAAATTGAGGAAACGTTTTAAGGATTTTTACTTTAGGTAAAAACCGTGCATTCTTGAAGGCGGTCAATTTACGATGTGCTGCTATACCGACATTTCAGTTAGCGCCAGTCTTTATAAATTATCCAGGTCACAGGAATTTTTTTAATGAACGAACTAGACACTTTCTTGATGGTAAGAGATAACGCCTGTCCATGACCATATAAACAGAATTTTGAGTAACAAAGTCCAGGGCGTCGCCGTTTTGGCGCTCATTACTTTGAGACTTCAATGGTTAGTCTCAACAGCCCTATAATTTCGCTAGCTGCAGTACCATCAAACCGGAGTACAGTAATGTTAACACACTACTGCTTGGCGGCAGAATATCTGGTACTGCAGTGGTACCTATCTAGACGACCTCCTGCTGAAGGTGATCTACCACAATCGAAACATGCAAATACAAATAAATAAATTGAATACTTTTTTTTGTTGTAAATACATACTTTTAATAAATACAGAACACCCAGACACAGAACGGGTATATAACTAATTACAATTACTAATTACGAAATACATTAATATTTGAGCTAGGAAGCCACTTAACTTAACTTTACTTAATACTTTAAGTTTTTTATGAAAGTACTTTTATTCATTTGAAATTCAATTCGCCGCATCATTTCACCGTGTTCATCCCGACAGGTCTAACCGGCGCCGCGAGCGGCAGTCGGCCGCCCCCGGATGGCGTATTTGCGCGCCCGTCCACCTCCTCCTTTCCGGGCCCCCCTCCCCCGTACCCGGCGCAGCCTCCCCCCTCTCCTCAGACTCCCCAGGTTCCTCCCAGTCCCCAGTTACCGCAGTCGCCTACAGTGCCGTCGCCCGCTCCGACTGTCGCAATGTCCTCGCCGCTGTTGGTCAATCTGCTACAGAATGACGCGCCTGCGCCGCAGCCGAGAGCGAAGCCCCCGCATCCGGCCAAACTAGACCGGCTTGAGGACGGACAGGTTAGTATTTTAAAATGTGTTTATTTTATACTAGCAGCTCGCCCCGGCTTCGCACGGAAAAACAAAACTCGATTAACAAAATAAATTTATCGATCCAGTAGTTTCGGAGCCTATTCAATACAAACAAACAAAAAAATAATCTTTCCTCTTTATAATACTATAGATTCCGATTGTCACCCCCGGACAGTTCAATGTCCAAGACTTGAGTCAATACGTCCACGAATCATTCAATCACCTCCTGACAATGCGCGCCGTGTCAAATATTACTGCTTTTTCGTTCTGACCCTTGACCAAACAGCCTAATAATGACCGCCAAAGCGAAAGCCTCTTCAGGTGATGCTCGAGGCTTTTCGCTATAAAGCCTTTGCTTCTATATGCTTTGCTTAGTTTAGGGTCAGATAGCGCTGTTATGTCCTATAATATTTATTTATTATAATGAAGAGCTTCCAGTACCAGAGTTTAAACGTGTTTGTCAACCACCAGGTGGAGCTAGCAGTGGGTCGTGCGCCGTTTGAGTACCGCGCGCGACCGCAGCCGCGGCCGGCGCCGCCCGCGCCCCCCGCGCCCGCCCCGCGTCCCGGTGCGCGACTGACGCCCTACATTCGACGCACGTTCCCCGCGCGGGCGCCGCCCGTCCAGTACCGCGCGCCCGCGCCCAACGCGACCGTGCTGGGGCGGGAGAGATTTCTGCATCAGGTAAAACATTTGTACCATTCAATAACGTTTTGCTCTAATGCTGAGAACTAACCTTTTTTTGTCGCACTGGACACTACAGCGACAACTTTCTACATATTATTATTGTTATTTTTTTATTTTCTAATCTTTTATTTGTAGTGTTTTTTTGTTGTTGTAGTGTTGTGTGTGTGTCAAAATAAATGTTTTATTTCTTTCTTTCCTTTCTTTCTTTTGAGTTTTTTTTTTATTATTTACAGGCTAGGTCTTTGACTACAGCTCACCTGATGTTAAATGACGGTGTAGTCAAAGATAGTAAACCACACCTAGCCTGGAATGGAAATGGCTCTTCTGCCTTTCTGTGTGGTTTCCGTGTGTGCTAATTCAAGGAATAGCAACAAACTCGCAGACACCGCGGTTTCACCCGCGTAGTTCCCGTGCCCATGGGAATAAAATGATAAAAAGTAGCCTATGTCACCCGGGGATAGTGCAGCTTCCCAACGGTGAGAGAATTTTGAAATCGGTCCAGTAGTTTCGGGGCCTATTCAATACAAACAAACAATCAAATCTTTTCTCTTTGTAATAGTATAGATAGATATATCTGAGATAGTAGACATGGGCAGACATAGACTATATACTAGCTGCAGTACCCTTTAAACCGGAACACAGTAATGTTTACATACTACTGCTTAGTGGCAGAATAACTGATACTGCGGTGGTACTTACCTAGACGACCTCCTGCTAAGGAGATCTATCACCAATTAAAAGTAATTGTGTTTGTTTGAATTCACAGCAGGACGGTTTTCCTGCGCCGCCGCCGCCGCCGTACCGGCAAGTGCGGCCGAGGGTGCCGGTAGCGCAGCCCTCTCGAGTCACACAAGAGGATTTGCAAGCCTTACTGCCTCCACCCACCACCAGCATGGACCAGAAGACTCAGTCAAGCTTTCAGGTATACTACTTTTTACCCGACTTTGTGCATTTTTGGAACTCTCAGCTGGAGTCTGTGTTCCCTGTCAGGTACAATATGGGTGTCTTCAAATCTAGAGTAAATAGGTTTCTTCTAGGTAAGCGTGCTCCATCTTAGACCGCACTACGGCTTAGGCATCAGGCAGAGTGTGGTCAAACGCGAAACTATTTTGAATAAAAATAATTGTTAGTGTCAGGTGTGTTGATATATCATTTTCATAAGTTAAAAAGTAGTCAAAGTCCAGTCTTGGCCAAGTCTAGTCTTGGTCAAGTCCAGTCCAGTCATGCTTTAGTAAAGTAGTGGCGACTTTACTATAATCTTCGATGGAGTTTTGGAAGCAACACGAAAAGTCATGTTTTACCACTTAATATCACTTTTCCACACTCGCGCTTCTAATTCGTTACTTTATGAATAAAACACCACTATTTTTATATATAAACACTCGGCAAAACACTAGTTTTGGAAAAAAAATACAACGGGGCGACACGACTCTTTCCGCCTTCCCGCCAAAAAAGTCATTAACCTCTAAGATGTGCGACTACAAAATTTAACCATTTGCAATACTATTAGCTGAATTAATAAGACCAATACTAAAGTCTATAGTTAGCAGACCAAAATGTGTCTGTCTGTCGTGTCTGAAAAAAAATACAATGCCTGACACGACTCTTTCCGCGTTCCCGCCAAATCTTCAAAAGAAGGGTTATGTTTTTCACACATATCTTGCATATCGCTTGTTTTTCTTTATTACATCGTATCTTCCAAACGGCCGAATGGATTACGACAATTATTTTTGATTTAGACGTGTATATTTGGATTTTTGAAAGTAAGAGAAAATATAAATTTTCATTTATAAAATTCCAGGAGTTCCAGCGTTACCAACAGCAATACATCGCCCGTCAGCGCGCCGCGTCCCGTGCGCCCGCCTCCGAGTGGAACGAGCCCTACCGAGACCTGGGGCTGGCCCTCAGCGACCTCCCAGACTCCTGCGACCTCGACCAGCTACTACCCACCCTCGGAGCGGACCTGGATCTCGACGATATATCAGACTTGGACGGCACCAAGCTAGACTTCTACGACCAACCGTCCACAAGCGACGCGCCGGATCAAGCGCTACGAGACATTACCACGCCTCAGTATCAAACCAATGGTCCGTATGAGGGCCCCTCCGCTAGTCCCGCCGATGTGCCTTCGAAGCGAGAGTCGTTCGACGAGTCGAGTTTCATGCCTCCCCCGCCCGTGCCGCCGCAGCCCAAGTACGCGCCGGCGAGTCCCGCGCCACATTCCTCGGCGCCGTTCAAGTCGCCGCCGAACGCGACCTACCCTTCGCCCGGCGGCGCGAACGCGAACCACGTTATGAACGCGAACAACAGTGCGAACAATGTCAACGTGAGTTCAAGTGTGAACACAAGCGCAAACTCGAATGTGAACACCGTGTATACGACGGTCAATACGATCGTGAATGCGCTAGCAAATTCCAGTGTTAATGCCAGCGCGAGCGGCAGTTTAAACTCGAACGCGACGCCAACCACAAGCCATCCGGTTATGTCACAGTCATCGATGCCTCCTCCGAGCAAAGTTCCATTCAGAGCGAGTTCCTCAGTGTCCACCGCGACAGTCGGCTCGCAGGCCACGCAGCAAGAAATCGAGGAGCAAAGCAAGCAGTATCTAATCAAAACTCTCATGAGGGACGACGACGTTCCACCAGCGCCACCGAAAGAGGAGAAGAAACTTGAAGAAGTCACCGTTGCGAATTGCAACCTTGAAGAAAACGTCGCGAACGCAATCAAAGAAGTCGCGAAGGAATCCTCCCCGACTACGCCGATGCCGGAGATTTTTGGCATCGCGAAAAGCATACCCGAGGAGGATATCAAAAGGGAAGACGATAAACTGAAGAATAAATTCGTGAAAAAGGACGATAAGGTGGCGCAGAAAGGCGGCAAGCCTCGCGCTACCGGTGCGAAGGAAAAACCCGCGACATTGAAAGATCGAATTGTGAGAGATGGGAAATCGGCTAAAGCTCCATCACCACGCGCGCCGCCGCGGTCCCCGGTCGTCGGTGAACCGGCTGAGAAAGAATCCATCAAACTTAGGCTAAAATTAGACAAAAACGAACCTGTAGTGCAACCCGTATACAAAGCTGACGTGAGTTTCGTCAACCAACAGAAAGGCGAGAAACCTACAGAAGGCGAGCTTCGCGTCCCTCCTCTTCACATAAGCCTCCGTGGAAGAAACTCTGCCGTCATCAAGAACTCTAAAAAAGAAAAGAAAAAGTTCAGTCCAGGCGATATGCACTCGAAGAAGTTTAAAATTCGTAAAACTTTAGAAACGGAAGACAAGACCCACCGAAGAGAGCCGGGGGAGTCCATACCTTCGAAAAGCGGCGAAAACGAGACTGATGAGTATTTAAACGCTAAAGATGTTACGGCACTCGACTTTCATTACGAAGGTGACGCGATAAACGAGATCACTGGAGACAATAACGTCGTCTATCGAATGAAGACGATATCAAAAAACGCTCACATAGTCACCAAACACGATTACAAGCTTAACAACAGAGTGCAAGGCTTAGATTTGAAAATGAAGAAGAAATTAAAGATACTCAACGATGGAAAGCCTGAGAAGGAGCGAGACAGAGAGTGGAGGAACGACACGCTAGACAAGGAGGGCAAGTACGCCCAGAATGAGGGCTACAGAGAGATGAATAATCATGAGAAAAAGAAGTTGCCTTCTTCTAAAGACAATGGTGATACTTGTGATAGTAAAACTGACGGGGTGGTGCAATTGGATGTTGATAGTGAAAAATGTGGTGCTAGTGATGTGGACAGTAGGTTGCTCAAGTGTCATAAGGGTTTGGACTGGACGCTGGGCGATGGCAGTGCGGAGGTCAGAAATGACGGGGACAATAATAAAAGGACAATCACTGAAAGTGCAATTACCTCTCCTAATGGACTGCTTGCAACGGAGAAGAAGAGAAAAATCAGTCATAGTTCCTGTCCAGGTAAATTATATTTTTACATAAAAGTATACATTAAAAAGTCTGTGTTTGTTGACGATTTCATAAAATGGCGAGAATGCATGGACAATTATGTATTTTACTGTAGCTTTTTTATTCTGGTGGTGGTAAAATTGGTGGATTGACATGTTGTCGTCAATCAATCCGTAATTTTTTTTCTTATGTTGAAGACTGACAAAGTTGTTTTTTTTTGTGTATGTTGGAGGTTGATTGCAAAGTTCCTTTTTTATCCTTTTTAAGTAAGACCCATGTAACTTTTTTTGCTTAAAAATATTCCAACAGTGTCTAAAAGTTGCAACTGCAATAATTTTATAGGTAGATACTATTTATAGCGGGGACACCAGAACACTAGTAAAAAAAAACAAATAAAATTCATTCAATTGTTTTTTTTTTCAACTATTTTTTTTCTGTACAAAATAAACTACGACACAAACAAAAGGCTTAAGAGCGAGTTTCATAAATGGCGGCCTTATCGCTAAAAGAGATCTCTTCCAGACAACCTAACATAAATTTTGATATTATTAATTTTAAATAAGTTTTGATGGTAAAATGCTTTGTTAGCTGGCAGTTGTTAAGTCAGCCAAAATTGCCAAAAAACAATTATTCTTGTGTACTATTGTCCCTATGCACAAATAACACAATGTCACTGCAAATGAAATTGTTTTTGTATGCCTATGTTGAATTTAAAAATAAATTCATAATTCATTTATTGCGTATATGGGTATAATAGATATTGAAAAAAGATTACGAGCGCCATATTCTGCCTTGCGGCATGCAAAACTTTAAATTAACGTTAACAAAATTAAACATTACAAAATAAAAGCTAGTCAGTGGTTCGTCAATCCAAAAAAAAAAAAAATGAATAAATGTCAAGCAATAAAATACAATTAAATTAAATACAATTTCGTCGGAGCATAAAAAAATAATAATTAAAATATAAATTTATTAATGTCAAATTGTAAATAACAATAATATAAATTTTAGACAGTCTTGTTATATTTTTACCTTACTAATTTGATGAGACTGATCACACACATTTGAAATTTATCTGTCAAGTACTCATTTACAGTGTAATATGCTTAATATGCTTCTCCAGTAGAAAATATTTTAATTTATTTTAAAAAAATAGAAATTTGGTCAATTTTGGCTATACCTTTCGGCAGGTGATTATATATTTCTGGAGCCTTACATAGTACGCTATTAGCAAGTGTTACGAAGTGTTTTATGCTCTGATGTATTTTGTGTTTGTGATAAATGTAGATCTATAAACATTTTACGATCTATCATAAATAACATTTATTGCCACATTATGATTATCATATTGTTATCACCTTGCATTCTTTTTTTTGTCATATAAAACATATATTATAAATTTTCTTGTATGAGTTGTATGGCATTTAACATACAGACTTTACTATATGTATGTTTAAGTTTACAGATAAATATTTCTTTTTTTTGTTTATGGCATCGCAGTTTGTGCATTTGCCAGTTTCAAGTGTTTCGGTATTATTATGTACCTATATAATGAAAAATTAAGTTCAATAACGTCTAAGTCATACAAAGTAAGTGATGGTCGAGTCCAGTCATGCCTTAGTAAAGTGGTGGCGACTTTTCTAGAAGCTTCGATAGAGTTTTAGAAGCAGTACTAAAGGTGACGTTTGACTACATAATATCACTTTCCTACAATTGCGTTTGCAATTGGATACTTTACAAATAAAACACCATTATTTTTTATACATAAACTTAAAACAAGTATTGGAAAAACATACAAATAAAAATTGGAGGACATTTCACACTGCGCCATCCAGCCCCAAATTAAGCAAAGCTTGTACTATGAGAACCAGACAGTTGACAAATGTAAATACTTTTTTTGTAAATACATATGTACATACAGGACTAACATCTAGTCCTGAGTGGCAATCGAACCCATGCACTTCAGATCTCGAAGCAGAACTTTACCAAATGAGCTAACAGTACATTTAATGATACTACATTTCTCCCTGTTCCCGCCAAAACTTCTATACATTTCTTCCAGATAGTACATGATTTTTTCCCCATTCCCACCAAAACTTGTATACATTTCTTCCAGATCCTACATGATTTTTTCCCCATTCCCACCAAAACCTGTATACATTTCTTCCAGATCCTACATGATTTTTTCCCCATTCCCACCAAAACTTGTATACATTTCTTCCAGATCCTACATGATTTTTTCCTCATTCCTGCCAAAACATCTATACATTTCTTCCAGATACCACATGATTTTTCTCCCCATTCCCGCCAAAACTTGTATACAATTCTTCCAGATACTACATGATTTTTTCCTTGTTCCTGCCAAAACTTCTATACATTTCTTCCATGTGTAAACTATCCTATTTGTTAATAAAATAGGACATTACACTCAGTGCCATCTGACCCTAAAATAAGTAAAACTTGTACTATGGAAGTCAGATAGCTGATGGAGTACATACTTTTTTTGCAAATACATACTTATAATAGGTACATACAGAACACCCAATGGCATAAAACATTCTAATAATATAAAACCACGACCTAACAAAATAGAAAAAACAAAAAATAATAGACAAGAACCATTTTGTTGCGATGATAGCTCAGTGGTTAGCGCGGTAGCTTCGCATGCCGAAGGGCGTGGTTTCAAACTCCAACAAGGAGCTTGAGTTGCCGGTGAAGGAAAACATCGTGAGGAAACTGTAGCATGGTGGTAAGGTACTTTCTAGTACTCGGCTGGCTAGCTACCACCCTCAAGTTGAAAATCTGCCGCCAAGCACCTAATTGTGTGTTCCGGCAGCCTCACTTGAGAGCCAGTCCCATTTCAGGCTAGGTGTGCTTTACCATCTTCGACCACACCTTCACTTAACATCAGGTGAGCTGTGGTCGAACACCTAGAATGTCAACCACTAAAAAAATATTCATAATAAAGAACTAAATAAATATTGGAGGACATTTAACACAGCGCCATCTAGCCCCAAACTAAGCAAAGCTTGTACTATGGGAACCAGACAGCTGACAGAATATTTACATACTTTTTTTTGTAAATATCATACTTATAATACAGTACACCCAGACACAGAACAAACATCAAATCATCTTATATCCTGATTTATATGAGCGTTTTTATATAAATTTCAGATGCCCCCATAGTAGTGGGCTCAACGAACGTTGGCACGATAGCCCGCGCGGACTCCCCCCCGGCCGCGGGGTGTAACCGGGCGGGGGCGGGTTCCCCCCGACGTAAGGAGCGGCCTAAAGACAAGTCTTACTGTAAGCTGGTAGCGGAAAGGGCTGCAGACTTCGTCGCTCGGTCGCCGCAGGCCTCCGCGCAGGGCGAGGACTCGGGAATCGAGTCGATGGACGCTCTGTCTGAGAAGTCTCCTAACCAGGTGAGTTAAGTTTTACATCAAATACTATATTCATTGGTTCTTTGATTGCCTTGTTTGCTTTATATTTGCTGTTCACAGTACAAAAATTTATGTGTCGCCAAATGTTTGTTCTGTGTCTGGGTGTTCTGTATTTTAAGTGTATTTATAAAAGAAATGTTATGTATGTATTCTACCAGTAATCTGGTTCCCGTGGTACAAGCTTCGCTTAGTTTGGGGCTAGATGGCGCTGTGTGAAATGTTCTGCGATATTTATTTATTTATTTACTATTATTGTTTAATAAATTATTTACTTGGTGGTATATCTCCTTAGCAGGAGAACGTCTAGGTAGGTACCACCGCATACCAGTTATTCTGCCACTAAGCAGTAGTGTGTAAACATTGCTGTGTTCCGGTTTGAAGGGTGTTGCAGCTAGCGAAATTACTGGGCTGTTGCGACTAACCATCGAAAGTCTCAAAGGTAATGAGCGCCAATACAGTGTTGCCCTGGACTTTGTTTTGTTACTCAAAGTTCTGTGTATCGCTGCAATGGTCATGGACAGGCGTTATCTCTTAACATCAGGAGAGCGTCTCGTTCGAAAACGAAGAATAAATACACGTGATATATTATTATATCCCCTCCTTCATGATATTTTTCAGAAGCCCTCCCCTCCCTTGCGAGCCTCACGTGATAAATGGACGATCCCTGAGTAAATTTTTGCATAATAAAACAAAGAGGTGATGTTCATATGATGAGTTTTGATCGTTTAGGCTTCGCAGTCGCCACCAGGGCCGGCGCGCAAGGAGCGGCTCGAGATGCCGCGCTCCACGTCTCCGGGCTCCGTGCAACGTATCATCGGCGTAGCTCCCCCACCCGCCTCTGACGAACTGCTGGAGCGCCTCGCGCGCGGCCCGCCGTCGCGGTACGAGCCGCCGCCGCACCTCGACCACCTCGGTGACATTGAAGCGGAACTCGCGAAAATGCACGCGGAACATTCTAGACGTGCCCCCACGCCCATCCTGCGCTCGCCCGCGCCGCCCCCCGACCCGCCGCCCGCGCGCCGCGACCCTCCCCGACACACGTACGAGCGCACGGTGCCGCCGCCCGAGCCGACGCCCCCAGCGCCCGCGCCAGAAACCCCCACTCCGGAGCCCCTCGACCGACTGCCCCTCAAAGCGGACTTTCCCGACAAAAGTTTGCTGGAGCAGCTGCTCATAGAGATCCCCAGTGCAGAGTATGCGAAGCGACCCGAGTCGCCTTCCCCGTCTGCGTTGGAACGTGTCGCGCGGTCGTCTGTTCGCACGCGGTCGTCGAGCAAGATGAACAGTCCGGCGGAGCCGGCGCCGGCGCCGCGCACCCCGCGCCTCAGCCCCGCGGTTCCGACCACGGCCGCGCCGCCCGCCCCTGCCCCCGCGCCACCCGCCCCTTCGCCTTCCGCCGCGAAGCCCGCGCCGGCTGCCAAGCGGAAACGGCGCGAGTCTGAGAGTTCGTGCGCTTCCACCGTGAGCTGCGAGGAAGGCACGTCTCCCGCGAGGAAGAAGAAGCCGCGGTGGGACGGAGCGCGTCCCGCTCAGGCGACGCCCAACCAGACCAAGGGGAAGAAGGACAGCGATAGTGACAGCGATGAGCCGCTGATATGTAAAGTGCGCGGGAAGGCGAAGACCGTGCGCGTGGCGGGAGCGCCGGTGCCGGCAGTCGCGAGCCCGGCCGCGCCCGCGGGCGGCAAGCCGACCAAAGGCGAGGGCGTGGGCACGCGGCGCTCCGTGCGGCACGGCGTCGCGCCGCCTCCGCCCGCGCCGCCCAACAATAACGCGCCAGTCAGAAGAAAAACTAGGAGTGCTGGTGAGTAGGTTTTTGTTGCTACACATTAATGTCTCATTGTCACCATTTTACAGCGGTGATAGCTCGGTGGTTAGCGCGGTCAGTTCGCATGCCGAAGGGCGTGCGTTCAAACCCTAACAATGAGCTTAAGCTGCCGGTGAAGGAAAACGTGAGAAAACCATAGCTTATTGGTGGGGGGTACTTGACTGGCTAGTTACCACCCTCAAGTTGAAAATCTGCCGAAACAGTGTGTTCCGGCAGCCTGACATGAGAGCCAGTCCTATTCCAGGCTAGGTGTGCTTTACCATCTCCGACCACACCTTCACGCAACCTATGCTCACACACTTAGCCTGTCAACCATGAACAACCGGCCAAGTGCGAGTCGAACTCGCGCACTTAGGATTACGTACTATCCATAAAAACGGCAAAAAAAATCACGTTTGTTGTATGGGGGAGCCTCCTTTAAATATTTATTTTATTCTGTTTAGTATTTGTTGTTATAGCGGCAACAGAAATACATCATCTGTGGAAAATTTCAACTGTCTAACTGTCACGGTTCATGAGATACAGCCTGGTGACAGACGGGCAGCGGAGTCTTTAGTAATAGGAGCCCTAAAAAAAGGGTAAAAAATTAAAATTGTGCTGTGTATGTTTCAGTGGGCGAAAGCGGCGGCGCGACGCCTGGCGCGGTGCGGCGGCGGCGCGCCTCCCGCGACGGCAAGTGACGGCGGCGCGGCGCGGAGCCACCGCGCGTCGCATTTCTGCCGCTCTACTCCGTCGACTGACCGGCCCTGGACTGCAAGCCCGCTGTGGGGATGACGAGATCTCAAGCCCAAGTCGCACGCCGGCGGGATCACAGGTTCCTATCACAGTCTAGCCACAGCGTATGGACGGAGCCACTGACGTCTCGGGAGTGTTTTGTGCATCGCGGATCGTTGTCACGGATTTCATCTCATCAGTGCACGTACGTCAGAGTGATTTTCATCAAAATATTGTGATGATATTTGTGTGTTCATTGACAGTTGCACCTGAAAAAAAAAACTGAGATATTGACTGCGAAAGGCTTTGGCCGTATTAAAAAATTCTCAGAACATTAAAATGGCCGGGCGGCCATACGTTTGCCTTGTTGTTGAAAACGCTGGCTGTTCCGAAGTGTACCTTTGATTCGTCGGAATGTGAACTTTTTGGAGAGTAATCAGTGCCCTTATTCCAAAAGTGACAGAGTAATTTATCGTATAAAATGGAATCTCGATTGTTCTGTTGAGTATTTTTTTTTTTTTGCTAATTGCGCTGGGTTTTACATAAAATCGTTTTACATAATTACATATAATAATTGAATGAAATCATGTAAATTTTCATACATTTTTACTTGTGAATAGTCATGTTGAAGTTTTAAAATATTTATTGAATTTGACCACTGCACTAAATCGTTTTATTGATCGGTCGTTTTGATTTTAAAAGTGTGGAAATGCACTTTATTTTGTGTATCATGATTTCTACATTGTTTTATCTGTAGGGCACTGAAGGAGGGCGAAGTAATAGTTTTTTTTTTTTAATTATTTAGTGAACAAATCATGTTACCATACACTATGAAGCACGATTTTATATATTTTCTTTGTAAGTGTAGGTTAATTTTTCTAAAGAATAATTGGGCGTGTATCGCGCGTATTCGACAGCCGCGACGCCGTCAAGCTTTAGAATAGAAAAAAAAATATGTAAACTGTACAAAAGCACTTGTCTGGTAGGCACATTGTTATAGCATAAATACCCGAGAGATATGTAAAAAGAAATCTAATGCATAGTTTAAAATAAAAATATTGATATTTTCATACGTTTTTGCACGAAACTGGCGTCGAAAGGCGCCCGTCGACGTTGTGTAGTTAATACCCCGGTGGGTCTGTAATAATACATTTAATAAAAAAAACCACATACATAATTATGTATGTACATAATATATATATATATAATAAATAAATTAAAAGAGAGTAAATGTTTGACACAAATCTATAAAATTATTAACTATATATAAATCATGTGACAATCGTTTGACAGCCCCGTTGGCTCATTGGTAGTATATCTGCCTTGAGAGCTGTAGGGAGTTTTGGCGAGAACGCGAGAAGAGTCGTGTCGCTCCGTTGTATTTTTTTCGAAAACTAGTGTTTTGTCGAGTATTTATGCATAAAAATGGTGGTGTTTTATTCATAAAGTGCCGAATTACAAGCGTGAGTGTGGGGAAAATGATATAATGTGGTGAAACATGACTTTTCGTGTTGCTTCCAAAACTCCATCGAAGCTTTATAGTAAAGTCGCCACTACTTTACTAAAGCATGACTTGACTTGACTGAGACGGAATGGGCTTGACTAAGACTGGACTTTGACCATAACTATAGCTCAGAGACAGCAGAAATAACACTTAAGATAAGGCAGTATGGCTTTACAGCTTTAGCCTGCCCAAAAGGGGCAAATTAATAAAAAAAATAAAAAATTGAGAGCTGTAAGGCGTGGGTTCGATTCCCACTCAGGGCAAAGATTTTGTGAATGAACAAATGTTTGTTCTGTGTCTAGGTGTTCTGTGTGTATTTACAACAAAAAAAAGTATATACGTATTCTATCAGTTATTCGACTTCCATCACACAAGCTCTGCTTAGTTTGGGGCCAGATGGCGCTGTGTGTAAAGTCCTACCATATTTATTTATGTATGTATATTGTATATCAATACAATGTATTGATAGATGTCAAGTGTTACAGATTGTAATCGCGTTGAGTATTATTACAGACGCACCTCCCGTTTCACTGGGAAGACGATGCCTACCAATATCTCGAAATATAGTTATCGCGTACCATCATATACATATTTTTATACTTTAATGACGGTTATTTCAAAATAGAAAGATATAAGAGTTTATTTTCTCCGATAGGTGGCGTCCTCCCGGCAAACGGCGACCGCAATAACTATGTTAGCGTTTTTTATAATAAGGGAACTGACGACCAATATATGTAATGTATCAGATAATTTCTTATAGTGATGATATAGTGACTGAAAGTTTTAACAGTTCATGTATGGGCTTCCACTAATCTAAACTATTCGTTTGATGCCCCTCTTTTCGTTGTTCCCTAATAGAATAATATCAATAGACCATGTCCGTTTTTTTTTTTTTTGCTGTCCTGCCATTAAAACGTGGCATTTTTCAACCAATCACAGCTGTGTATTTTCACACTAGCGGTTTTACAATAATTGCAGCTACGTACAATATAATGTATAGACAAGCAATGTTATTTGCTTCCGGTAATATTCAGAGTTCTAAAAATGATGTTTGTTTACATTATAGGTGAATAAATTTTGAACATGGACAAATCGATAAACTTCAAACCTTAAAATTAAAAAAAAAACCTAAAATATCAGATTATTATCGATGAATAAATTTTGAACATGAACAAATCGATAAACTTCAACCCTTAAAATTAAAAAAATATTAGATGTTTATGGAGATGTTAAAAAAAATAAACTTTATAATTTTAGTTATCTGTGCACTCGGACTAGAAATGTTGCAAGCTACCGTGGTCTTTTAATGTGGGATCCAAAACCACTCAGAATTTTTTACTTGACTCAACTTTTGTTGTTTTTAACTTTGAATATGTCATGAGGTTTTGACTCTATAAGCTGCACTCCGATTTTTTATTGCCTTTTGCAGTTGTTACGTATTTTTCGAGATGAAAAAGCAACTTATCTCCCTTATCAAGATGCATACTATGAAACATCATAATCAGCTCAGCTGTTTACAGATAGAAGAATAAACTTAAGCATTTCGTGTGCAATCACCTGTCAACAATGGTCCTTATAATTTTAGTGTGATTTTGATATAATTAAAACTCTATTTTTGAAGCGTTCGAGATTTTTTTTCGCACGTTCAAAAGTTTTTTATATTTGTGTTTAAACACGGGAGTGTGATTGTGAAATCAAGCCCTTGTTCAGTATATTGTATTGTGCACTAGCACAACATGAAAATCATGCCTTTATTTATGAACCAAAAATATCACAATTTTGTAATTGCAACCAGTGATAATAATTTTAAGGTTTGCTTAGAGCTAATATCATTCGCACCGCATTGTGAATACATTTTAAAATAAATTAGTTTTTAGGCGAATCACTGATATACAAAACGCGGGCCTTGGTCGAGTTTTGACCGTATCTTTCATAATCCATAGCTTCAGAAATATGTATATTGTGTACACGTCAGCGAAATATTACATACCATAAATATTACACAGTGAAACTTGGTTAAGTGGGACCTGGATAAGTGAGAAACCTCCATAACTGGAACTGATGCTGAGGTCCCACCACTTTGGCACTGAATTACATCTGTTAGTGGGACGAAGCAAACCTCTATATCTGGGATTCGTTATTTCGATTGTATATATGTATTAGCAGCGAAAATAAAATACATACAATCAACTACTTTTGTTTAAGTAGTTGTAGTAAAAACAAATAGGTTGTTTTTAAACCGATAAAAGTCTGACAAGAAAATTTCAAATTCATATCTAGTACGTTCGAAAGCACACTCGACATGTTCGTGAAAATATGTTAGAAACGATAACCACACAATTTGGATGATCTGCGTTCGAATCCCCTGGCACGCACCTCTTTTTTTTCTAGGTGCGTATTGCGTACTACAAACCGTGAACGAAAACATCGTGAGGAAACCTATATGTCGGAGAGTTCTTAAAAAAAAGTTCTCGTGAAATCTGCCAACCTGCACTTGGCCAGCGTGGTGGACTATGGCTTGATCCTTGAAAGAACCCACGCCCAGCAGTAAGCCAGTTTATAAAAACGCTGACACTGATCACACAACACAAAAAGCAATTTCATAATAATGTAATTTCTAATTACATAATGTTTATTATGTAATTACAAATTACTTAGTAAACATTAAAATCAGTTAAAACAATAATTGACTAAAGAAGCTTTACAAATAAATGTTCTTTTTTTTATTGTTCTTTGTCACTCGGGATGATGTAATCTTGGATAATTCAAACGGTACCCCATACATCCAAATCTGTTCAGGCATTTAAGTTATGGTGGTATAAAAAAACTTACATATACAAACATGAATCTTAAAACATAACACTTCTTTGTTAGGCAGTCGTAAAATGAATAGGAGAATATTCCATTCCAGGCTAGGTGTGCTTTACCATTAATGATCAATCCGTACTAAAATTCTAGAAAACAACAATTCAGACTGAATAAGAGTTACTATCGTATTCATCTTAAAAATGAAATGACGAATCTTCCGTTTCAAATGACTTACGACAAACTACAGCAGAGTTATTTTTCTGTATGTATTTATTTTTAATCTCCTATCGTCCCTTTCTATAATATTATTACAATCACATTTTCATTTCAATCTTTAAAAATACATCTGGAATGGTTACATTGCAGTCCCAGTAATTTCTATCATTATCAATTTTGCCCACAGATAATAAAAACACATAATACAATACCATAACCGGTCTGAAGCTGGTTCAGAGTGGGGTTCTGCCTGCAGTCTGTTGATTAAGTCTTCCAACGTATATTATATATCAAATAAGTCAGTTTAAATGCCCACCTTTCACCAAATCTAATAAAACAACCATCCTTGGACAGTCGATGAAATTTCTAAAGTTATGGAACAAATAATCGCCAGAAAAAAATAATCAATTATAATACAACTTCAAAGAAAAATGTAGAAGTAAAAAGCATGATAGAGACATACTTTTTAAATGTCTTTCGTGCTTTTGATATTTTCGAAGTGTGTTCATCTAAAGTGTTGAAATGTTTTAACTAAAATAACATTGGGAGTAAGGGTGTGCTGACTAAATCGGTAATTCATGTGTGATTTGATATAGTCGCGTGTTTGGGATTGTATGTAACTGCGTTGTAGGAAACTACATGCTCAGAATGGGTAGTTTGATGTAAAAAAAAAAGATTCCAGATTTTATTTTGTATATGGCAATAGTAATCTTTTTTTTTTACAGTTTGGCACTGGTCTTAAAAAAATGGACTAAAAATAATTGTAACATTTCAGAAAAAATATATTTAAAAAAAATCAGATTGATTTGATATAATACAAAGTTTAGTGTTGTTATTTGTCCTTTTCTGAGCATTGTTTTTTCCAGGCCTTAAAAACTTCGTGCGAAATTTTTGAAACTGGTTTGCAATTTGAGTTTTATGTTTCAGTCTCAATTAATTTTACAGTGAAGATTTCTAAATTTTGAAGCTATTTTTATGCAGCCGTTGTGATTCGTGACAATATGTTGTAGGTCGCGCAATCCGAGTTGGAAACTAGTTTCAAATGCGTTGCATCACGTGTTAATAAAGGCCTAACGCATGTTACTCGATAGGTTTTTTGTGTTGCGGTTCCTAGTGAGATACTTATGAAAGCAATAATAGTGGATGTGAATTCTACACTTTTGTACAGCTTTACTCACGTTTTTAGCTTAGATACACGATGAATTTTATCTTTGTCATCTCCTTTTTTCCGATGATATTTATTTTAGGTCGGGCAGTGTAGACGAAACGCGAAAACTTTTTGTAAAGAAAGCAAATCTTTACATGTAAGATTTGAGATTTGAAAGGTCTTTTTATTGGAATACGCATGTGTTACTTTACAAAAGTTATCGTATTTCGACTACTAAAGTATGTAAGTAGAGGCAAGTATAATTAGTTGACGCGAAATCGATTTAGACTGGTTACATGCGCAGCAAAATTCCCGCATTGAAAGCGTAGTGTCGCGTCTTTGTGCGATGGATAATTCGATTAATCTTGTGTAGCAAACGCATTCCATACGGAATATTTTGAACGTATGCGTTTTTTTTAATATTCGCCTTTATCGATTTCCTGCCTATCATACTGACTGTCCCCCCCATGTAGGAATTTACGTGTTAGAGAGTAATAAAGTCCTGCTAGTATCTAAATGAATATGGATGGATAAGCAATTTTTTTTGGCTATTGCTGTATTAAAAAAAAATGGGAAGTAGGACAGCTGTAATTCGTCCAAATTGATTTAGATTCTTGTCGCACTGTGTGCAACTCAAATATTAAGTGTTACTGTCGACGCTATACTTGCGGGAGAAAATTTGACAGTTCCAAAATAATAATGAGTTTTTTTTTTTAAATAATAGTGATGAATAGTCCATTGCCTGATAAATTGTGCCCTATATTACGTGTGCCGTGGTTGTTAGGTGTTTAGCGCGAAGGTATGCTGATAAAACAGCTGGTTTTTTTTTTTAAATTATTAGTTTAAACTATCGGTCCGGCCGATGTACAATCTCTTGTATATTTTTATGTATAGACGGGGAATATATTTAATTATATGTTGTTAAGTGTATTTGTTTTCTCTCAAATGTTTTCTTTGGGATTAGCGTTGTATATAGATTTTAAGACATCCGCCGACGAAGCGCGATTGTAGTAAATGCCTTATCGCCTTAAAAAAAAAAACTTGTTTATATAGTGAACGGAAGACAAGCCTGTACCATATGAATATAAAGAATGAATTTCTCAGATAGTAGGTGTGTATATTGGGTGTATAGTTATCAATTTAGTTATATTTGTTTTGTTTTTATTCTCGACTAATGTTAGTAATTTATGCCGTAAAAATCTATATTATACATTTATATATAAACAGAGAAATACAAATAGTTTTAAAATGAAACACTATAAATATAGTAATAGGGGTTATTCGACACGATAGCGTATAGTTTTGGTATGTAAACGTTATATAACTTGTAAATAGATGCAGACCGCACGGAGAAGATTGACGCGACTCGCACACGCGCGACATGTTCTGTAATATGTTTTTGTATAGTGGGCGAGAGATGTCGCACGCGCGCACGTCCTTAGATCAATCATAAATCAATTGCTTTATATTTTTGCTCCGGCAATGTTTTCTATCTCCTTTTTATTCTGCATTATTTTTTCTCTATTAAGTTGCTTCACGTCATTTCTAGAATATTTTTTAAATCATATAATTATATGCATAGTACGATGAGTCATGGTGAATTATTATCATATTATGAATGAAAAGAAATAAGGAATATTATTGTTCGCTATTATTAAATTTGTAAAGTTAGTTTATTAATAAATGATTAAAAAATTATTTTTTTGTTTTAATTTTTTTATTTCAGCTATGAATGGTATTTGGGCTAGGTAGGCCACCATTGATAAGAATATGTACACAGAGTTTTATCCTTGGTAAATACTAAGCTAAAGGGATTTTACTCAAAATTTGAAAAACTTTTCCCTCAAAATCCAGCCTCGAAATTCCAAAAAAAAAACAGCTGCACAATACATTTGGTCAGGGGTCAATGTACTTTTTCTGTAGAACAGCTGTTTATTTCTAGATGTCAAAGTTGTATTTGTAGCAAGAGATGGTCATAATGGTGAGTACTATGACATCTTTCGCGTACCATTGATACGCGTAGCCCAAGCTATATAGCTATCTAGCTCCAAATTAAACATGGCTTGTACTACGGCAACTAGACATGATATAATAGAATGAATGTAAATTTATATATTTTTTGTAAATTCAGGATATCCAGATTAAAATGTGTATGTTCTGTAGGTACATACACAAAATGATTGCACTGGGTGGAGAATGATTAAACCCACACACAACTAGAACAACTGCTGAATGAGACAGAAGACAACAGAGCAGTAAATACTAGCAATATTATTATTAAGGTAATTTATCGGACACCTACAAAAACACAAAATATAGAATCAGAGCTACAGTTTTAGTATGCTGAGACGAAACAAATATATTTAGGTATGATCAAAAGTAAAATTTCTACTAACGCCACCACAAGAGTGCAGTTCTAATTTTTATATTGTAGTCTCGTCAATATAAAGAATCTATACTTTTAAATATCTTCTCTTTAGGTGCTAGCTGGTGCGATCTAACCATAATGTTTTTATACGTTTCTTTACCAATTTGGTATAGTTTCTGCGTTGAATAGAACGTAACTACTAATACAAACTAAAAGTATTTGTAAGTGAGAACAACCAATGACGTCCCAACAACTGATTGGTCAGAAAGAATATTCAAAACATTCAGCCAATCAACGACTCGTTCTTTAATATAATTTTATAAATGAAAAGATAAAACTATCGCACTAACCTACCGAGTTACCGACCGAGTCCGTATAAAATCGTTTGATCGTGGTTTTATAGAGAAATAAATGTAAGTAATAAAGGAATATTTCTCTATATGAATACGAATTAATTGGTGTAACTTATCTTCTTGTTACATTTATAGGGAATGACATCAAATCCTGGAAAAATAAAATGTTATGTAAGAATTCTGTGAATCGCAATTGTCAACCTGCAGATATGATAAAGTTATCAAATAATTAAATTCAGTCTCCCTTACAATTTTATACTTTAATCATAATCTCCACTTTTACGCTTTTGTTATGCTAGACCATCAAATTTTCGTAGATTTTCTTTTACAATAAAAAACAAAGGAGTATTGACAATTCCACTTTTAAATGATTTCTTCACAACTTAACGTGGGCAGTTGAGATGTAGTTGAAATCAGACAATCACATAGAAGTACTATTTATTAATCCTTTCCATACTTGAACCTCCATTTTGGTGTTCATGTATTCATAAGTTTTTAATTTGGGAAACCTCTCGGATTTGGTGTCTATTAACCTAAATTATTTTTTTTATCATGTAATGTAAAACCTTATCTACATAATCGTTAGAATAGAATAATAATTACCTACCAGGATATCCATTATAGTTTTTAACATGTGCCATGGACTTTGGGAAGCAACAGTACACTGACGAAAATATTGAATAACTGGAAACCAAAAATATGGTGATACATAATAATAAACACTAATGTTACATTGGTAAGTCCTAGATCCTACACTAAGGTGACCTGTGTTGTGGGTTCCAGGCTCTTCCTTCTAACAAACATTTCTATAATATATTAGCGTTCACCCTTGTGGTTCCCATTCCTGTGGGAATACAGGAATTAAAAGTAGCCTATGTCACCAGGGATAGTATACCTTCCCAACGATGAATTTTTTTTTTAATCCGTTCAGTAGTTTTTGCGTTTATTTGTTACAAACACTTTACATACGAAAATACAAACCTTTCCACGCGAACGGGAACTACGCTTGTAAAACTGCGAGTCATCCGCTAGAATTGTTTAAAAATGTAATTGGATGCTCAATTAATTAAGTTTTACTAAACTGTGTAATAGATTTTACTGTAACTTTCTTGACCAAAGAATTTCTTCTGGAAGGTTTACATATCCATGTACAATTCAAACTCAAGGGTTTAATATTGAAAAAGAAATGGTTTAATGAAAACTCTTTTCGGTAATATAGATGGCAGGAGACAAAGCAGTGGCAAGCTCAGCGGAGGGCAAGGCAGTCTCTACTGCATCAAAGCCCGTAATGAGAGGACTTCTCACCGCTGCCATCAAACGCAACCTGATTGTATCACTCTCCCTGGCTGCTCTCTCCGGGGTTGCCTTCAAGTATATCATTGCTGAGCCCCGTAAAAAGCAATATGCTGAATTCTACAGGTGAGATATTAAACTGATTTTATTAAGACATTTAACATGACTTTGACTTTTTTTTTAAATTATTTATTACTAGACTAGCTGCGCCCCGCGGTGTTACCCGCTACATGTTTTCGAGATTAAAGCAGCCTATGTGTTAATCCAGGTTATAAACTATCTGTGTTACATACTTCATCAAATTCCGTTCAGTAGTTTTTGCGTGAAAGAGTAACAAACATATATTCATACTCACAAAGTTTCACATTTATAATATTAGTAGGAAGTATAATTTAATTATAATTAAGTAAATTATATTAAATTTATAAATACATTTTTTTTTCTTTCGTTATACATCGCGTTTAAGCATTTGCCAGTTGAAACATTGCTTTTGAAACTTGAAAATATATATATACTTGACGTATTTATATATTTATGTATTTATATAAAATATACAAATACGTCAAGTATTTATATACTTGACGTATTTGTATATTTTCAAGTTTCAAAAGTCAAATAAGGTTCTTCATAGCTTAAGAAGTCCAGTCATGGTCAAGTACAGTCCGTGTCAGTCAAGTCCAGTCATGATTTAGTAAAGTAATGGTGACTTTACTATAAAGCTTCGATGGAGTTTTGAAAGCAACACGAAAAGTCATGTTTCACCACATTATTTATTACTAGAAGTCGCAGTTAGGTCGACGTTAATTAGGTAGAGTCGTAAGGTTAGATTAAGATAGAGGTACTTTTTGTCCCTGAATATTGTTCCATAAGACGCATCTATACCGAATTTCAAGTGTATACATTCAGTAGTCCGATTTTTCGATATTCCCACAGGAACCTAACATTTTGACAAAAAAATCATAATGTAATATTACTAGTATAGATAAGATTATATTATACTAGCGGACTCCTCGCGTAGTCCCCGTTCCCGTGGGAATACAGGGATAAAAAGTAGCCTATGTCCCCCGGGGATAGTGTAGCTTCCCAACGGTGAAAATTTTTTTGAAATCAGTCCAGTAGTTCTTAAGTTTATTCGTTACATGTTTATGTTTGTTCTGTGTCTGGGTGTACTGTATGTATTTACAAAAAGTATTTAAGTGTTCTATCAGCTATCTGACGTCCATAGCACAAGCTTTGCTTAGTTTGGAGTCAGATGGCGCTGTGTGTAATGTCTTACGATATTTATTTATTTACATACAAATCTTTCCTCTTTATGATATTAGTATAGATGTATGTATTTATTATGGACATCAAATTTTGAATTATTTTTTCCTTCATTTCAGAAACTACGACGCCGACAAGGAATTCGAAGAGATGCGCAAGAAGGGTTTGTTCCAGTCCTGCTAGTTCCAGCTGGTGGACGTGCATAGTGTAGTATTATTATTATTTCGCTGTCGGTCATGATTTAAATTATAATTTACATTACATAACTTTCGTTTTATTTAAACTTTTCATAGATCCTGTTTAATTGTTTTTTGTATACATTGGCGCCGGCAGCAGGGTGCAACCCCCTTTTGGAAAAGAAAATCCCACTAATATTATAAATGTGAAAGTTTAGATGAATGTTTGTTACTCTTTCACGCAAAAACTACTGAACGGATTTGGATGAAATTTAGTGTGGACCCTGGACTAACACATTAGCTACACTTTGTGGGTACTTGTAAATACTCGCACGATAAAATAAATGACTAAAACGTTTAAATATGAAATTATTATAATTTTGGAAATTTAACAGTGGTCGGAAGAACAAAATAATATCGAAAAATTAACAAAATAAAATACAACAATTAATTCAGGTAGCTAGCGCGTTAACAATATGAAGCGGCGACGAGTTAACCGTGAGTGTGCTCCCGATGCATACCGCCGGTCGCATCGGCTGAGCCGTCGTTGCGCTAACATAGTTTGCACGCGCACCTATACAAAACCAATATTTAAGACGCGGCCCAAGTGATGGCATTATGTTCATAATAAAGTATTCGTGAAATTTAAGTATCTTGGTTTTGCAGAGGTGGCGTGCAATAGTACGCCACATATTCCCCCCGACCAGACCGTGACTACGGTCGATAGTAATTAGGAAATCTAACTCTTCTACCACTCCGAGTTGTTCTTTCGGCAGGCCCTGTTGTAGTTGGTTCTGATTTTGGTGCCGACTGAGTTTCTTTTTCAGGCTTCATTGTAGTTGTAGGTAGGCTTTCTTTCATCATGTACGCAGGCTTGAGCCTATCAACAGTGACGTTGACTTTCTTGCCTTTTACGTCGATGGTGAAGAACTTAGGCTGCCTCTTAATGACCATGTGGGGACCGGAGTAAGGCGGTTCGAGTGGCCTGCGTACTTGGTCTTGACGAAGGAAGACATGAGACGAGTGTTGAAGGTCACGTGGTAAATAAAATGGTGATGATGTATGCCAACTCGTTGGTTTGGGTGTTAATTTCTGCATGTGCTTCCGAAGACGTGTAGCGTACTGCGTGATGTCATCTGAGCTGTAGTCGTCTACTGGTGACAGCAACTGACCAGGCAAGCGCAGCGGCTCACCGTAGACCAACTCTGCAGCTGAAGTTTTCAGATCTTCCTTCCATGCGCTGCGCATACCGAGTAGCACCAGGGGAAGAGCTTCAGTCCACTGGGAAGTAGCGTGACACATGATGGCTGCCTTGAGCTGGCGATGGAGACGCTCGATGATGCCATTCGCCGCAGGGTGGTAGGCTGTTGTGCAGAAATGACGTGCGCCGATCAGCGAGGAAAGTGTCTTGAAGAGCTGGCTCGTAAACTGGGTGCCGCGATCAGTGGTGATACGTGCAGGGCAACCAAATCTGGCAATCCAACCAGATACAAGAGCAGCAGCGCTTGTCTCGGCAGTGATGTCTTTGAGTGGAATCGCCTCAGGCCATCGTGTATATCTGTCAATGACTGTGAGGCAATACCTGTAATCAGAAGCAAGAGGTAATGGCCCTACTATGTCCAGGTGAATGTGAGAGAACCTGGAGGAGGGAGTGAGGAAAGGGGAAAGGTGGGACTTAGTATGTCGGGAAATTTTTGTTTCCTGGCATTTCAAGCATTGCCTAGACCACTCTCTACAGTCTTTCCGAATCCCTGGCCATACAAATCTTTCAGTGACCAGCCGTACTGTAGCTGACGTTCCGGGATGATGTAGCTGATGAATCATGTCATAGACCTGTTTGCGAAGCTGTGGAGTGATGAAGGGACGTGGTTGTCCTAGTGAAGTGTCGCAGTAGACTGCAACGTTGCTATCTAGTGTTTGCATCTTTCGAAGTTTCAGGCTAGAGCCACGAAGTAGCAAGTCTTGCAGTTCTGGATCCGATTCCTGAAGTCGTGCAAGAGCTTGGTAGTCGATAGCTGTAGTGATCTCCTCCACACGTGACAAGGCGTCTGCGACAATATTCTTCTTACCGGGTAAATATCGTAAGTCGGTGGTAAATTGGGAAATGTAATCCAAATGTCGATATTGTCTGGGAGAACATTTCTCTTTAGTCAATGAAAAAGCAAACGTCAACGGTTTGTGGTCTGTATAAATTGCAAAGGTCCTAGCTTCAACCATATGCCGAAAATACTTGATAGCTTCGTACACAGCTAGCAGTTCCCGATCATAGGGACTGTACTTAGCCTGGGCACCAGAGAGTTTGTGTGAATAGAAGGCTAATGGCTGCCAGTCTTCACCTTTGCGCTGTTGAAGGACGGCACCGATTGCAGTATCTGACGCGTCGGTTACAATTGCCAAATCTGCAGTGGAATCCGGATGAGCGAGCAAAGTAGCCTGCGACAATGATGCCTTGCAGTCCTTGAAGGTGCGCAGGAGTTCTGGAGTCATCTCGACAGGGTGAGTACCTTTGACTTTAGGTCCGGAGAGAATGGCATTCAACGGCGCTTGTAGTTGAGCTGCATTAGAGATGAAGCGACGATAAAAATTAATCATGCCGAGGAAGCGACGAAGTTCTTTGACGTTTTTAGGAACAGTGTAGTTCTGGATAGCTTGAACTTTAGTATCCAGCGGTCGAGTACCGGCAGCTGAGACGCGATATCCTAAGAAATCTACTTCTGATTTGCCTAGAACACACTTCGAAGTGTTAATCACTACTCCGTACTGCTGGAGTCGGTCGAACAGCTGGCGCAGATGACTCTTATGATCTTGTTCAGAAGAACTAAATATTAAAATATCATCTAGATACCCGTAGGAGAAATCGAGACCTAGGAGAACTTCATCTATGAATCTCTGGAACGTCTGAGCAGCGTTTCTTAATCCAAAGGTCATAAACTCGAATTCAAATAATCCAAAGGGAGTTGTGAGAGCCGTCTTGGGTATGTCCTCTGGATTAACTCTTATCTGATTATAGGCCTTGATAAGATCGATCTTAGAGAAGATAGAGCATCCTGAGAGCTGGTGAGAGAAGTCCTGGATGTGACGAATTGGATATCGATCAGGAATTGTTCGGGCGTTGAGTGCGCGATAATCGCCACAGGGTCTCCATCCATCGTCTTTCTTCCTTACGAGGTGAAGTGCAGATGACCAGGGACTTTCAGATCTCCTAGCTACGCCACTTGCCAGCATAGATTCAAACTCTTTCTTAGCTGCTTGCAAGCGAACTGGGTCCAGACGTCGAGGTTTGTTTGAAACTGGGGGACCTGGAGTCGTTCTAATATAATGGAGAGTAGAATGTTTCGGAGTTGACGGCACTCCTGCAGGTCTTGTGATCTCTGGAAACTCGAGTAAGATACGATCAAAATCCGACTCTCCTGTGACAACTTTTACTGAACCGATGTCGTCAGGTGAGCTGGTGGAGATGGCTTTGACGGAAAGCGACGTAATTCCATCTACTAGACGATGATTTTTACAATCTACCAGTAGGCCATAATAGCTGAGAAAGTCTATGCCTATGATGGGTCTTGAAACATCGGCGATTGTGAAGCTCCAAGTGAAGGCACGTCGAAGTCCTAAGTCTAACTGTAGCTGAATAAGACCGTAGGTATGTATTACCGAGCTATTTGCAGCAGTGAGGTCATACTTCGACTTGAAACAGGGCGTCTTGACAGCCGATCGCGGGAAAACACACAAGTCGGAACCAGTGTCTACAAGAAACTGCGTTTTCGTTGTACGATCTGTGACGAATAGACGGCCTGGTGATGAAGGGCAGTCGTTGGCCGCTACTTGCGACCGCCCTGGAAGTTTTCCGAGCTGTAGCTACAAGGCTGCTTGCACTTCTGCGCTTTGCTGCCATATGTGAAGTGATAAAAGCAATGTGGATGGTTCGGCGGTGGTTGACGAGGGCGAGAACGAGAACGGGAGCGAGAGTGCGTTCGAACCTGTGATCGGTTTCGTGGTGTCGATTGGCTTCCATTAGCTACCTGTTCAGCCAATTTGGCAACCTGGCGAGTCAGTTCGCATACTTGCTTGGCTAGGTCGTCGTAAGGCTGCGCTGATGTACTTGCCACTTGCGGGTGTGTGAAGGACGGGGCTATATCGTGAACCCTATCTGCCAAATCTGCTAACTTGTCAAGTGGGAGGTCTGACTGTGAAGCAATTACCGTTTGGATTCCTTGAGGCAAGCGGCTTGACCAAACCGTAGCTAGAAAATCTTTCGGTACGGCTGGACCGGCGAGGTCCTGTAGATGGCGCAAGAATGTGGACGGTTTTCTATCGCCAAGCTCCTCGTGCATTAGAAGCTGCTTCACTTTCTTCTCTTGAGATGCTGAAAGACGCTTAATTAGCTCACATTTAAGTTTTTCATACTTGTCTGTAGCAGGCGGATTAGTTATCACGTCCTTTACTTCGGCAGCATACTGATGGTCTAGCTGAGCGACGAGGTAGCAGAATTTAGTCTCGTCTGTGGTTATTTTAGATAAAACAAATTGACTTTCTACTTGCGCAAACCACAAGGCTGGCTCTTCTGGCCAAAATGGCGGGACTCTTACGGCCACTCTTAGCACCTCCGGCAGGTCATCAGCTCTGCTCCTTGTCGTCATCATTTAAAAAAATATCCGCTTACCGCTCGTAGCTTGGACCATACACCAAAACTTAGATCCGGTTCAAAGTTCACGTTGTTTTTATGTATGACAAAACTCCTGTATTTTTGATGCACTGCAGAGTACCTTGTTCGCCAGCAGTAGTGGTGGTCCTGGTTAACCAATAATTGTTCTTCCAAAAGCACTTACTGACAATCCAGAAGGTTGATGTGGGTACTTGTAAATACTCGCACGATAAAATAAATGACTAAAACGTTTAAATATGAAATTATTATAATTTTGGAAATTTAACAGTGGTCGGAAGAACAAAATAATATCGAAAAATTAACAAAATAAAATACAACAATTAATTCAGGTAGCTAGCGCGTTAACAATATGAAGCGGCGACGAGTTAACCGTGAGTGTGCTCCCGATGCATACCGCCGGTCGCATCGGCTGAGCCGTCGTTGCGCTAACATAGTTTGCACGCGCACCTATACAAAACCAATATTTAAGACGCGGCCCAAGTGATGGCATTATGTTCATAATAAAGTATTCGTGAAATTTAAGTATCTTGGTTTTGCAGAGGTGGCGTGCAATAGTACGCCACAACTTTGTTGCTGCTGCTGGCCCACTCGGGCTACAAATTCCATCGCTTACCGCTTCGCACGATGAAGGTGGATTGGTACTTTTTACTATCGTACCTACGTCCAGACAAACACGACCAAAACGTCATCCGTACATATTTCTTTTTAAGGATTATAGGCTCCACCCATCCTTCCATCTAAACTTTTACATTTATAATACAAATATTTTATTGATAACACCAATGTTACAAGTCACTTCAAAAATTTTAAATATGCCATTGAATGAGTTTGAAAACTGATTACATGTCAACACAAAAATGACAAAATAAGGTATGTCAACATATACATGTCAGTACCAAAAAAATGTTGTCAATATAATAAAATGACATGACAAAAAAAATCATAAGTACTAGAATCAATAATATTAGTGGGATAAGCAGAGAACTATCACAAATACACACAAATCACATCACATCTTTCCACTTCGTCGTGGCCTCAGGTACCAGGCAAACGTGTACAATGAAACACAAGTAGGTAAATTTCCAATAATTTAATCAGGACATCAAGTAATGCGTAACTTTCCAGAATACATAAATAATTTTAACAATTCGATTACACCGCCTTCATCAATGATTAATTATTAATATTACATTAGTCGCTTAATTTAATTTTAAAGTTTCCTACGCATGACGATCGTCACTAAACATAGAATATCGGATAAGTCAGGGACCAGCCTGTTCCATTCCACTACTAAGGTATAATTTATCAATGCTTACTATAAAATTATGTATTTCAACAAAATAACTAAATGCGGATAAATTTGACTCTAAACTGCATAAGTTCTTGGTCTTAACCCTGAGAACATATTAACATGTAAAATAAAAAAATTAAGAACTATTCTATTAGTTTTCCTACTCTATGCTCTTTTGTTCATTGTTAATGGCATTGCAGTTAGCGCATTGTGCTAATATTCACTTTGATAATTTCAAGTTTATTTAAAAATCAAGTAAAATTACCCTGAGTCACAGTCACACAAAGAAAGACAAATCTAGTCATGCTTTAGTTAGTTAAGTAGAAACTTTAATAGAAGCTTATACGGAGTTTTAGAAGAAACACGAAAAAACATGTTTAATCCGCCATCCGTCATTAGTTCGGCACGTAAAGAATAAAAAACAGACGTTACTGAAAATAGTATATTCTATATTGTGGCTTTATGGAGTTTCCATGTTCCCACCAAAACTATATCTTTTTTTCTTGATATCGTCGGGTTCCCGCCAAAAACTTTTTTAATTTATTGGCAACTGGATACGAGTATATATATACCAATCTTTTATTCTTCATTATAATTCAGACACGCAGATTTATATTTGTTCCGATCTCCGTAAAATTATCATTAAATTTGTGACAATGAATATCAGTTTCGTAGAGTCAAATTTAACCGCATTTCATAAGTATTAGGGACATTTTTTTCAAATAATTATTATACGTCTTTTATTATGTCCCAAACATGCGTAATTTACAATACATGTTTTTCAAAACACGTAACTTTCAAGGTTCCCAGTAAACAGGTGACACTTACATAAATTATTGAGCAAAAATTATGTTAAAACTATTTAAAATAACAAAAAACCCCAAACAGATGTGGTTTGATTTGCTTTAACAACGGGCGGGGAAACGAAATGAAAAGAATAGGGGAAAATGTTACAACCGTCTTTCTTTGTTCTGAAATAAATGGAGGTAAATGAGGCTGGACTAAATTAACACATCTATAAGATGATTGCACACTTGTGTCATGATTAGGACCAATTCAGCAAATTGTCAATACAGCAATAAACACATTTCTGCGCATTTTTAATTTGACATTGACATATAAAGTGCCATTTCACTAGAATTTCGCCATGTTGTGTTCCTGTATTCAAAGCGAATAAAAGACAACAATAAAATAAGTAATTTTGACAATGCGAGGTAAGCCAATCTTTTCAAAGACTGCTCACAGAGACCGATTTTGGACGTTTTACAATACTTTTATCAATTTTTTTCATAGCACAATCAATAGAAAATAACTAAGATAAATATGATAACATTGTACGTATAAGCACGTTACAGAAACGCTATGTGTCTAATACATTGAATTAAAAAAATATATAATTATGATTACGAACATCTCAGCAAAATAACAATTATGCAAAAACAATAATTTTCCATTATTGTACTTTATTGGCACCATTTTTCGTAATTTTATATATCAATTATAGCTTCCAAATTAACTTTGCACGTGAAATTGCGATATACCTTATCGTTTTTTTTTAAATTAATTTGCCCCATCGGGCATGCTAAAGCTGTAAAGCCATACTGCCTTGTCTTAAGTGTTATTTCTGCTGTCTCTTAGCTATAGTTATGGTCAAGGTCAAGTCCAGTCCATGTCAGTCAAGTCCAGTCATGCTTTAGTAATGTAGTGGCGACTTTACTATAAAGCTTCGATGGAGTTTTGGAAGCAACAAGAAAAGTCATGTTTCACCACATTATATCACTTTCCAACACTCACGCTTGTAATTCGGCACTTTATGAATAAAACACCACCATTTTTTTGCATAAACATTCGATAAAACACAAGTTTTAGAAAAAAATTCAACGGAGCGATACGACTCTTCCCGCGTTCCCGCCAAAACCCCTCACCTTATCGAGTTTTATGTACAAACACCGTTAATAAAGCAAAACAAAAAGAATGTATTTACCTACAACAAATTAATAAATCATAAACGGACGGAGTAATGGACGAAAATAATATTAAAACAAATAAACATACAGTGGGAACCGTGAAAGTTATTTGTGAATCTCAATTATATACTTACAATACATTTTATTGTATGTATTTTTAAATAATGGCAGCAAAAGTTATATCAAATAATTACTTAGGAGACATTAAAATTCAGTTCACTCAATATACCCGATTAGATTACAGTAAAGTTAGGGAGGGATAAATAGTAGTTATGTGTCATTTAACAACAATAAAAAGCCTTTTTAAGGTGTTTCGATTTCCATAGAAAGAAATTTTTGCCATTTATGGACAAATGGAGCATAATTTTACAGTGAAATCACAGCTACTGGCATTTATTTTGGTCCTTATTTGCGGTAAATCACAATTGCTTCAATAAAACAGTAGATTTTATTCGCAGAAAATCAAATTTCTGAATTATTTACGAGTTTATGATTTAAAATAAAACAGTAAATTACGCTAATAATCTACTGTTTTAACCAAGCTATTGTAATTTACCGCAAATAAAGACCAAAATAAATCCCAGTAGCTGTGATTTCACTGTAAAATTATGCTCCATTTGTCCATAAATGGCAAAAAATTATTTGTATGGAAATCGAACCACCTTAAGATTGATTTATACCTTCATAAATATTTAGGTTAATCTTATCTAGAAAATTATAGGTACCTAGAGATAGGATCTCCGGTGCTAAATACGAGACACTTACATATAACGTTGGTTAAAGTAAATCTATGCTTAAAGTAAGCCTCGTTTTCGCACGTGATAATTCACGACAGCGAGAAATTAGCTGATCATTTTGAGCATCAATTAACTTTAATCTACTTTTATAAGGCTCTTAAATCTTTGAAACGTGATCAAACTTTCAAATGTGGAAAAAAAATGATTTTTTTTATTTTAAAACGTATAACGACTATTTATCCCCGCATACAGAGAAATTACAGCTAGATTATATCAAGATTGCTTTGGTCATATAAAGCTCATAAAGCTTTAGTAATGTTTAGCGTTTAGGGCATATTTTCATACTTAGGCAAAATGTCACTTAGTATTGTAGGCACTGTTTATCGGTTGCCGGTTATCATCCATTTTATTTCTCATGAAAAACCGTACACGTAGGTAACGTGTAAAGGCGTTTTCATAGAATGTTAAAAGTTCGGCAATGTGTTGTGCCCGTGATAGGCAGTCCGTACACGTAGCGCGCGATCCGCGATCCGCGATCCGCGATCAATGATCGCGATCCAGACTGATCGTGTACGAAGCGGATTGACGGACTGATGCTCCGGATCGCATAATATCTAGAAATTTTGAAATCATGATCGCGGATCGCGGATCGCGGATCGTGATCATGATTGAACGTGTAAGGCGGCCCATACCGTTTGCTTGATTGCCATCTGTGGCATAAAAAAAACTATCACCAATACAATATGACCTAATAAGCGAACTAATTTAGGAAGGCGCCTGATGTTAAGCAACGATTTGATCCAGGATGCATCTCGGGTATTTAGAAGAAAACTGTTTATTCTGGATTTGAAGATACCCATATTGTACTTTAAAAGTAAGAATACAACGCAACCGAGACAGCACGAGATGAGACTTCAGGAACTCTTTCTTTTTTTTGGATTTTATAGTTTGGCTACAACGGCCTTTCAACCATGTCCTCCAGCAACTCTTTGTTGAATTGCCATAGATAAATAATTTTACGGCCACCGTCATGTATTGTCTTAAATTCTCGCTCTCGGCTTGTCACGGCGTGAGTTTAGTCGACATAACATTTTGCCTATTTATAGAAAACAGATAAATAATCACCCTTCACGCAATGGTAACAGACACGCTATAATTGTAAAACGTTAGGATTTTAAAGATTTACTACTAAAAAAATTTGTTAAAAAATAATTCATGGTGATCTTACGTAATAGGTGCTAAAATTATTGGGACTTCGGCTAACACTAGAATAATATTAAAAAAAAATATAATGTGGATTCGTGGCGTGTCAAATTATGGTAACAATTCACAAAGAAATAGAACTTTGTAAAATTACGTTAAAAACGTGATAAGCCAAAACTGCTTTGCCACTTTTGGTGTTAAGTGATGAACATTGCGCGAAGAATTAAATTAAGAATAATGAACTAGTTACTAAGGGTTAGTAAATGGCAGTTAAAATGTGTAGATAGGCACATTATAGGGTAATGACGTCAGGAATACCCACACTAATTCACACCCAAGTTCCATCGCAACACAATGTTGGATGGAATCTAGGAGTCATCATTTTTTAAGTATTTTTACTAATAAATGGGAGATTTCAAATTGGGTCACAGAACATTCAATTTAAAAAGTATGAAAAAGTAGAATTTCAAACGGAGATTACCGAAGTATCCGCTATTTCGTTCATAAATTTGAACAAAGTCATCAAAATACGATTTTAAGTTTAGTATAAAAGAAAGTGCCATGAAAAATAGAATGTTGCCATTTTGTAATATTTATTACTTTTAATATATTTTTATTTCACTTTTCACACAATAAGTGAAAATGATGACAACCCCGAGGGCATTGAGTTAGTATAGAAAATGGCGTAGAAAAAAATTAGATGTGAAATAGAAATTTGCCATCCTGCAATAATTATTACGTTATTTTTTAATTTCCCATTTTCGCACTTATTATCTAATTTTCCCCCACAAAATTACATCTAAACACCAACGTTACAGATAAAGAATTCACTAAATAAGTTACAATTAATATTAATAATGTAATTAATAAGCGTAATAGATCAAAACATTTAGTTTTTATTTCAACATTTTTCGCTTCAGATCACAAATCCCTGGCGATTTCTAAGCCACTGTAAAATTGCTTTGTTTTTTTTCGTCTTCAGGCTTTAGCGATTCTTAGCAAAAATATTTTTTTTTTATTCGAAACTTTGTTGTTTGTTGTATTTTATTTTAATTCAGTGGGTAGGTTATCTTCCTTATGTGTATAGATAGTATAATAATACTTATTTATGGGTAGAGTTACACGAAAAGATTTTCGTTGGTCCCGGTTTGGGCGCCAATAACATTTTAAGGCGGACACTCTTAAAAAAAGGTACTCCCCTACACGTATTTGTAATATTTACGATCATCATACGCGAACGACGACAGAACTTTGCAAAATTGGCAAATACCTAGTGTTCTAGGTATATACTCGTAGATCCTATTATTGTAATTTTCATATTGTTTCAACAGTAATAAAACATTTATATGATTTAAATGGCATCCACCTCCAGGACCCCATTAAAGCGAAAGAACGAGGACACTTGTGGATCCGGATAGTTTAAAATCAATAGAGGACTCAAAACAACCAAGAATAGAACTTGATGCAAACAGGAAATTCAAGTGTCTCTCTTCAATCATAATGATGCATAAGGAGATATTGGCTAAAGTGTTCATGACAGGAAAGAGAAGTGAACAAAAAGCTTCATCAATGGATGTTGATGTAGACATGAACATGAGTTTAATGGAAGTGGCGAAGAACAACATAACAGTTGGCAATCATATTATAAGCATTATATTCACTTGTCACAATGTAAGCAAGCAGAAAGTGAAAGGCTAAAGTTGATTCTAATATGATCAAAAATACTTCAGAGACAACATTCAAAATCCATTTCAAGAACAAGGATTATACTTCATTCAGACGTAAGAGACTATAAAACTGTGGGCGGATATCTTGGCTGCAAATGGATTGAGATACGAAGACTATGATCCCAATTCAAAAGACAATTGGTATGGAACAATGCGACCATATTTGGACATGTTTTCTGCATATTCCCTTCGAGTCAACGAATTGCGACTAGGCCACAATAACATGCCTCTCACAAAAGCTAACAGCGTACATAAAAGCTTTCCGGTATCCAAATATGGAAATTTCTGGGGCTCACAACGTTCTCCTAGAAGGGACTTCTTTTCCTCCTGCAAGAAGGTCATCAATAGTACAGAGCATTGGCCCCATGACAGCATGGCTTTGCATGATTAGAAGTGAAGGAATGTATAGGCGAAAATATGCATCTGCTGTTAAGAGAGCTATGGCACATCTACCCTGCATTGATGACATAATTGAACTTACCAAGACAACAAAGCAAGCATCTGAAATTTCAATGCTGAAATTTCACATTAATTGCAGAAATACTTCTTGTAACTACTTCAAGACAAGCGACAAGAATGTTTTTCCTATTAACAATTTTTGCTTATGTGTGGAACGAAGAGATAAATAAGAGAAGATAAGATTTCCTTGACTTTTTCAGCACAACAGGTGCAGGAGGGTGGTACACATAATTATAAAGAAGCCTCTTCAAACAATAACGGCTTTACAATTTGCGGCAAGATGCAAGAAGAGAAAGCGTCTCAGATAACTTTCCATGGGATATTTGGCACATACAAGGAAGACCTAGGAATTCTATCTCAAATAAGTGGGACGTCAACAAGGTTTAATCGGGAGTCACTGGGCGATTGCTTCAAGAAACAGGAATCTACAGAAGCGTTGACAAGAATACATCTCCCTGTTCTCAGGTACTACGCAAAAATGTCGTGTGCCAACCAAACCGGATTGTTGTCTGGTGTGTACAATCAAGTGGCCACAGTCCCATGTTTTAGCGGTGCGACGGTGCCAGGGCGAGCGGTTTTTCGAACACATCGAGAAAAAGAGAGTGACATCCACAGGCGGAAAAACACTGCCCCAAATCGTGAACATCTTAACAACGACGCTTGAGGATCTTCAAAGGTAAAAAAGGACAATGGCAAAGTCTCGATGGGAACAACTTCGTGGAGATCTATGGAAACTCTCAAATTGGGGACTCCTGGAGATCAAGTGAACTTTATCGCTGTAGGAACAGGGAAAATGTTTTTGGGAAAAGACTACTGACTCTCTGTTTCAACAAGAAAAATCTCTGGATGTTATTTTTAATGCATGTTGTGTTTAAGATTATAAAATTGTGTATTTAACCGGTAATTTTAATTGATATACATAAATAAATAAAATAAAGACCGCCTTGCTATCAAAGATTTCGTCAATATTTTGTCGCATAATCTATTGCATTACAAAACGAATACGAGTTCGATCGAGTATATCATGACACTGGTAAATATACATAATACTTCAATTCGGCATAAATTCACAAAAAAAAATTAACCTACCCACAATTTTTTCCGATATAATTCTTTCCTACACTCGATCCCTGCTATGAGCAGCTCTCTTGGCCTTTGAGGTCGAAGGTCTTGCCTTCAAGGGCCTCGTCACCGTATCCCTTATCGTCATACTCAGCCTCTCTGCCTGCCGCTACGGCCTCCACTTGCGGCCCGTAGAGTTTCACACACAGAATCTCTTTGTAGTTTTCTAGAGCCAGCGCTAAGACGGATCCTCCTAACAGGACTTCGCATGAAGTTATTCTCTCTGGTGGCGTGTACACTGCTATCAGTTTGCCTGGAAAAGAAATATAGATATAGGCGGAGACTAGGGCGAACGGGATATGATATTGAACTACTATTATCTAAGTGTTTTTTATGTAATGACACGAACGAGACGTTCTTCTGATGGTAAGAGATAACGCTTGTCCATCACCATTGCAGAGATACACAGAACTGAGTACAAAACAAAGTCCAGGGCATCGCTGCGCTGAGACTTTGGATGGTTCATCTCAACAGCCCAGTAATATCTCTAGCTGCAGCACCTTCAAACCGGAACACAGTAATGTTTACACACTACTACTTGGCGGTAGAATATCTGGTACTGCAGTGGTACCCACTTAGACGACCTCCTGCTAAGGAGATCTTCGATACAAGATCTTGGTAGCTATCCAAGTACATATTAGTAGTATTGAAAAATCTGCAAACGCTTTTCACGTTCTATATAGTGGGGTCGACACTCATCGGAGCGAGGCTCTGGGCCGCGCACCAGCGATTTGTAGGATTTTGATGAAAATTGGTTACTTTTTATCCCGAAAACATGTAGCGGGTAACACTGCAGGGCGCAGCTAGTTATTATGCGCTGCACAGAATACTTACCAGTATGCAAGTCCCAGAGACGGACTGAGAGGTCCTTGCAGGAGTCGTCTGTGGACATGAGCACGCCGGAGGACTTGGCGAGTCGAAGCAGCGACGGCGCCGCCACATGCCCGCGGAGTGTCAGGCGGCAGTTACCTAAACAGGATATTTATTTATTTAATACTTTATTGCACACTTACTAAAATATGTACGATGCCCTAAGACTACATAGAAAAAAAGAAAGAAAGAAAGAAAACATTATTTTGACACACAAAACACTACAACAACAAAAAACACTACAGATAGAAGATTAGAAAATAAAAATGAATAATAATTATGTAGGAAGTTGTGGCTGTAGTGTCCAGTGCGACAAAAAAGGTTAGTTCTCAGCATTAGTGTATTAGAAGAAGTGACGTAGGACAGCCGGCGATGGATGGAAGCGAAAAGCCGAAGATCGGGCTGTGTGGCGTGTCTTGGAAGAGGCCTATGTCCAGCAGTGGACTACAAAAGGCCGATGATGTTGTTCAAAAAGAGGATTTTTTTAATGGTTGACAAGCTAGGTGTTTGACCACAGCTCACCTGATATTAAGTGAAGGCGTGGTCGAAGATGGTAAAGCACACCTACCCTGGAATGGAACTGGCTCTCAAGTGAGGCTGCCGGAACACACCGTTAGATGCTTGGCGGCAGATTTCCAACTTAAGGGTGGTAGCTAGCCAGTCAAGTACTAGTAAGTACCCTACCACCATGCTATGGTTTCCTCACGATGTTTTCCTTCACCGGCAGCTCAAGCTCATTGTTGGGGTTTGAACCCACGCCCTTCGGCATGCGAACCTACCGCGCTAACCACTGAGCTAAAGCATTTTTTACCGGCTGTCCCCACATCATATGAGATGTGGTCCCATGGCGCATCGAAATACAAAAAAAACACTAAGACGAGTATATTATATAAGTATAAATACAGCAAACAAATAAAATTATGATACTACTTAATAATTAAGTACGTAAATAAATATATATTATGAATTTACATAAATATGTACATCTTTGTCAGATGATGAATCGATTGAACACAAATATCAATAAAAAAAATACTGTTCTTATCAATTTCGGCAACTTAGAAAGTAGGTTTTAAGGAGTTTGACGTTAAATCGAGTGACGTTACATAGAGCGTATTCCAACTGTATTCCAACGTTACCTGTGACGAGGTCCCAGACGAGGACCCGAGTGTCGGCGAGGCCCGACACGACGCAGCCGTCAGCCGAGCTGATGGCCAGCGCCACGGTGTCGCAGCCCGGCTTCCACTTCTTGAACAACGTGCCAGACTGCAGGTCGTACACCACTATGAAGTTGGGACTCGGCTCGTCCAGCTCGCGGGATACCACGCATACGTATGAGCCTGGTTGAACACATTCTTAATTATTATTTTTTACAAATTTAAAAATAAAAATATTTTTGTTAAGTGCGAGGCGCGGGATAGGTACACATACATTTTTTTTTTTATGGTTGACAGGCTAGGTGTTTGACCACAGCTCACCTGATGTTAAGTGAAGGTGTGGTCGAAGATGGTAAAGCCTGGATTGGAACTGGCTCTCAAGTGAGGCTGCCGGAACACACCGTTAGATGCTATATGGTAAAGACTTTTTTCTACGAGGACGCGAGGTCCCTGCAAGAGCGAGGCCCCGGGCGGTTGCCCTGCTTGCCTAAGTTCGTCACTGATCAAATTAACTGATAGTATACTAATATTTTTTTTTTAAATCTTTTGACAGGCTTGTTTTGACCACAGCTCCCAAGTGTGGCTGCCAGAACACACCGTTAGATGCTTGACGGCAAATTTTCAACTTGTGGGAAAATTAAAGAATTTCGTAACATGACACACAACAAAACACGAATTCGATTTACTCAAAAAAATAATCGATCATAAAACATCACGAATTACGTATATTAGTTAGTCATCCATACTTTTTTATTTTGAAATTCTCTTCTAAGTTTATGGAAACATCATCGAACAATTAAATCACTAAATAGTAAAATTATGACTAAACCGGAGTAAACCATACCTTCGTAAGTAATAGCAGCCTTGGAAGTGACGAAGTCGTGGTGAGGTATTCTCAGGTCGTAGAGCAGTTTCCGGGAGGTGAGAGACCACACCAGCAAAGGGAACGGTTTCTGTGTCTCGTCTCCGCACACCAGCACCCTGGTCGTGAAATGTCACAATTTTTTATGTAAAAGTAATTAGGCGAACGAGCCGCTCTCCTGATGGTAAGAAATAACGTCTGTCCATGACCATTGCAGCGATACACAGAATTTTGAGTTGTAAAACAAAAGCCAGGGCATGACTGCTTTAGCGCGCATTACTTTGAGCATTCGAGGGTTAGCCTCAACAGCCCCGTAATTTCGCTAGCTGCAGTACCCGTCAAACCGGAACACAGTAATTTACACACTACTGCTTAGCGGTAGAAAATCTATACTTATGTCGTAACGTCACATATACCTATACTTAATCTGAGGGTTATACATATGACCAGTATTTCTAGCACAAAAAAGTCTTATATCAAAACTTGTCACAGGAATTATTGAAAAATACTTAGTATATACATATTAGATAGAAAAAGTTTTATTCGGAAAATTATTCGTCTGAGGTTGGAAGTGTTGAAGGTCCAGTGAAAGGGTGACAGGTAAAAATGTTGACACTTAAAAGGCCTCTGCCTTTTTAGTGTCAACATTTTTACCCATAGCCTAGAAATTATTGAAATAGACCATAGATTTTTGTTAAAGTACCTACCTATTTTTCTTTTACCCGTTTTTATCAGATAGTAAAATGTCCCAGTCTTTGTAAATATTTCTATAGAATACATAAGTATTATTTACGCATTTTTTGAAGGTGTACTGAATATAATTATGTTTATTTTTTTATTATAGAAACTAGCGACCCGCCCCGGCGATGTAGATACTAATGTGGTGCATAATGTGAAAGTTTCGATGGATATTTGTTACTCTTTCACGCAAAAACTACCAAACGGATTTGAACGAAATTTGGTATGGAGGTAGATGAGACCTTGGATTAACACATAGGCTACTTTTTATTGCGAAAATATGTAGAGGGAAACACCGCGGGACGCAGCTAGTTGTACATATATACCTTCCTCTTGAATCACTCTGTCTATTGATGGAAACTGCATTAAAATCCGTTGCGTAGTTTAAAAGATCTAAGCGTACAGACGGCGGGAAGTGACTTTGTTTTATACTATGTAGAGATGACGATCAAATGTTTCCTATATCTTTTTTAAGTTTCAGCTAAGTATCCATTTTGCAATAAAAATAATGTTTTATGTTTTACCTTCCATCGCCAGAAACAAGCAGCGAGTTGAGGAATCTATCTTCGCCGGCCTTGAAAGTCGTCACGCAATCCCCTGAAATTAAGTTTCTGTTGTATTACGATTTCAATTTAATGTTCGTTTATAGAATTCAGAATAGTTCAGGTAGGAAAAGAAAATTAGGAAACCGATTTTCATACAAATAATTTTTTGCCAATTACAGACAAATGGAGCATAATTTTACAGTGAAATCACAGCTACTTGCATTTATTTTGATGTTTATTTGCGGTAAATTACAATTGCTTGAATAAAACAGTAGATTAGCCGTCCAATGGACATATTATGCCCATTGGACGACCTACGGCGACAATCTTACATAAAATCAAGGCATGTGACTTACCGGTGTCCATGTTCATAAGGTTGACGTACATCCGGTTCCGCGAGAGTGCAACGAGATGCGTGCGGTCGTGCAGTCCATAGTACGGCATCTTCTGGTTCATAACCCCTTTCAGGGCCACCAGGTACGAGCCCTGTACACACGATGCACAGTTTTTAACACGCCTGAATTAATGGAATTGGACCTCTACTGTTCTATTATCAGACACGCTCAATGAGTTTGCCAAATTGTGTCCAGCATACACTTGACAATTTTTTCCCCATGTGAGCGTAGCTTGATGTGAGAGTGGGTAAGATTCCCACCCAGGGCTAACATTCAAATGTTTGTAATATTTTGACTATTATTAGATATCAGCCTAGTTTTTATAAACTGTTCCACTGCTGGGCACGGGCTTCTCGTTGTGAGGTAAGGCCGTTGTCCACCACGCTGGCCAAGTGCAGGTTAGAAACTTCACACATCTTGATCCCTGATAATGATAACTTAATATCAGTTACGCATCTCTAATGCAAGGGGCAATCACCTTATCCAAGTCATAGACTCGCAACTCCCGGCGACACAGTACCACGCACTTGTACTCGTCTATCGGCTCCAGATTTATGGGGTGTGTCACGCCGACCAGCTTCCGCACTAGCTGGCATCTGGAACACACAAAATATACAAAACTCTACTCTCTCTCTCTCTCACTCGGCTTCCTTGTTTCCTGATAGATATAATCTGGATCTTTTCAAGGTTAAAGTGAATAGGTATCATCTAGATCTGCGTGCTTCATCTTCGACCACATCGTCGCTTACCATCAAGCGAGTTGGTGGTCAAACGCGGACATTTCCGTATAAAAAAAAATGATAGTATTTAAGATAGGGAGAACTCTTTTGACACCATAAACAGAAAAAAAATACAGACAACAAAAGAACCTTATGAACTAGTGCCACAAGTTTAGATTAATTTTAAAGCTAAACAATAGAAAGAAAGTTGGTAGGACATAGTCAATTTCTCAAAATATGTACAATGTACAATGCCGCATATACCTATATATGTCTGATGTTTTCAAACCTTTCCGACATCGACATATGGGTTTGCTGCCGCGTCTAGCATTACAAGCCGTGGCAATTTGGGCAAACATAGCCGCAATGATGATGCGACAGGTAGATTTTACATGCCAACTAGCCGAGTGACCGGTGCTTAGTACCCGGGCTTAAATTAAATTTAAAAAAACACACAAAAATCAACAAGACTAGCCCAGCCGCTCGACTTTATAGCTAGACTAACGCCGGGAATCGATGTATACATATAATTATATGACTAGCGGTTCCGGCAGATGAGGTCCTGCCTTATTGCAGGGCCACCTTTGAGGCCCAATTGTGAATCTAAACCATCCACGGAACCATACAAACACAGAAAAATTTCCTTTTTTTTTTTCAAGATAAGACTCAATTCTTCAAAATTAGGCGAACATGGATTAGGTGATAAGATATACATATATTACTTACTTCGTGACATCCCAGACGCAAATTTCCTCTCGCTCCGTGGACACGGTCGCCACAAACTTGCCTCTCGTATCGAACCTTACAATCAGGTCATAGTTCTTCGTATCGAAACCTTCAACCATCGAAAAGTCCCTCTTTTCTCTTCCTTCCACCAACTTCCAAATATCTTCATTCTCTGGGTATAAAGTTGGTATAGGAGGATCGTATATCACATTCATCCAATCTTGGACAATTTTCGAAACAACTTCAACGCCTTCCCGTTCTCTTCTCTCTATTACCACTCTAAGGAGTCCATAGAACTGTCTATGGTCATAGTCTAAAGCGTAAGAGTGGATCTCGAATAGTTCTTTTAATATTTCGATGTGTTCTGGCAGGGGGTCGATGTGGACTAGGGCCAAGTCTTCGAGAAAGTGGCAGGAGTCAGTGGCTGCTAGTTTATCGTAGACCCATTCTAGATCTGTAAAATAAGGCCGTCTGGCGAAGGCCTCCGGGTCGTCCTTGTAGATATGGTAGTGTTGAAAAGGAAGTTCGTCCAGTTTTCGAGTGTTGAAGCTGAAATACATTTTTTTATTTATTTGGTTTGCGACAGTAGCAAGCTTCTAAAGCTTATGCGTAGTATAATATCATTAGGCAGCTTACCATTCGTCTGAAAATTTGTTTTCTTGCGATACCAGACGGCCAGCCATCTTCGGATCGTTTTCAGCGTACCATACACCCTGAAAAAAGAAGACTTTATAATTTAATAATACGATAGAATGTGTCCGATTCTTGCGATGTGTAAAAATATGCACAATTATTAGTTTTTGCTTTGCAATTCAGCCGTAGAATCACGACTTATCTACACAAAGGTAAGAATTTTCCAGTAGTGCTTAAAGAGGAGATCCTCTTCATCCATCTCCACTGAGCTATACCATCATAGCCATTGCTATATGTTCCTAGTTTTTTTTCCACCACCCATTCTTTACGTCACCTCCTTTCCTGTTTCTTACCTCATAATACTGTACTAGCGTCCCCCTCACAACAGACTCGCAGTCGAGCAGATACCGGTCCCGCGCGGCTCCAGCCAGTGCTGCGTCGCGCCACCGCGCGGCCCCCCGTGCGTCCCACCGGAGCCACGGAGAGAGAAGCGCGGCAAGCTGCGGCCAAAACAATGACGCTGGCGCCCACGGCACTGGAAATATTTGGAATCATGCATGAAATGGTGTGGTTCTCTTCTCTCCACTCTTTGTTCAAGGCTAGTTGTTTTTTGTCTTGGCCACTTGGGTTTTTCCTTTGGGTGACCACAAGGGAAAGAATATTAAATTTTCATGCAATTTTTTTGGTCGTTTGCCCAAAAAGCCAATAAATGCCCAAAAAAAGATGCCCAAAAAAAGATGCGAAGAAAAAAAATCAAATCAATTTTAGGTACAAGAAAAATTAACTTAGATACATTTACTTTAATACTCTGTCATAAGAGATTAGAGCTGAGATACAACGTTTATGCACATAAAAAATCCACTCACAATATGTCTCCTCACTCCTGAACTGGTCATCATGCGCTAGCATGTCTAGTATCTCCGTATCGTCCAGCCCTCTCCTCGATGCCGTCAGTAGCGCGAGACAGTTCTTCACCCGATCAGCCCCAAGTGCCGCTTCAGTTGTGATCAGAATCTGCGTAAGTTGGCCTTCAAGATCCTCGCAGATGACCAGCTCTGGAGCCGTTTCAGGTTCTGACAGCTCAGTGAAGGTTTCAGCTGATAGAGAAATCTGCCATGCTAGTATCTGAAATATCCGCAATGTTACATGTGATTGTGATATTTATACATTTGGCCACATTACTTTATGCCTATTTTCTCGATACTTCACGATTGAGACTTTTCATGGTACAAAGAATGGCACTGAGAGTTATGTTTATTCCGTCTATGTCCCTCGACAGGTCTTAAAAGAAAAATATGTTTGGTATCAAACTAAAACTAAAACCAACCTTAGCATAGAGTGGTAGTGTGCATTTTTGCACAGCTTTGACCGCTGCCTCTGGTGGAGAGGCCGCCCCAGTTTTGCTGTACGTGGCAGCACACGCCGTAAGGACTGCTTTTGCTTCCTCAGGGCCGACTGGCGGGGCTCGGACAATCTTCGGCCCGTCTTCCGAAGACAATACTGCCATGATGGCTGAAGATGATGGCTCGTCAGTTTCTGTTGATGATATTTTAAACTTAGCGATAATCAGATACTACAATGTAGACTAGCATAAATGTCCAGATACTACCCCACTGACTAACACGAACTCTGTGCACCGAATGATGAGCCACTGGTGCTCGGAATTCGTATTAGTTTCAAGGTTAGCGCCGTTTATAGTGACATAGGGGCAAGAGAAGACTACGTCAGGTGTTGTTACCCTCGTAGGAAGTAGGATCTTTCCGTCAAATAAAGTAATTGTACCTAGTTATTGGTAAGTATATAAAAAAAATCTATCATTGTTGTCTCCAATAAAGATGCTCGACACCTCCAGTTACCAGAAAAGAAGCTAAGTGATTAAAAGTAGTGGAAGGAAGTTCACCTTCAGTAACAGTGACAATCATCTTGACGTTGTCTGGCAACCGCTCAGGGAGCCAGCGCGCTGCCCGCAGTGCGTCAGCGCCTACCACACACACCAGGATAGAGCGCTTTCTGCCCAACGCTGAAAGAAGCTGTCGCAGCGCACCAGATAGCGAACACACGTCCTACAGAAGAAAAATGCAAGGTATTGCGTGAAAGGTACTAGTCAAAAGAACAAGACAGATTTTAAATATCCACGTTTTAATAACATTTGTCATAATCTTGCAGGACATAAATCAATTCGGCCCAACAATGTTCCCACCCTTTAAGGTACCTTAAAGGCAAATGTTATCGTGATAGAGACCACAAGACAAAAACATGCTTTTGACAAAGTATATTTATGTTTTCACTCACATTTCTTCCTCTGTACACAGTGCCGGTGTGGAGTACGTGGCACTGATCCACGATAGACTTGAGGAGTTGGTGCGAGCTGCTGGACTGAGACGTCAGCCCAACGAATCTGCACAAATATAACGGTTTACAATCAAAGTAAAGTACCTCGAAGTACAGGAGAGAGGCAGATGACATGGCAAGATATAAGCCTAATCCCAGCAGTGGGACAAGGAAAGCTGTGAATGAAAATAATGATGATTTTCCTTTGCTTGCAGGTCGAGTTCAACGTTAGGAGTATTGGGATTGAAATTGTTATCAATTTTTTTATGAAGTTAGGGCTCAAGAGAAATTAATTTCATCTTTAGTGATCCTCATATTTTTATCCTCGAGGGGGAGTGGGAAATGGAAGGTAGACCAACTAAATGGATCGTGTTGTAGGGGGTGATTTATCAATCACCTGTTTATGGATGACGAGAACAAAATTATTGACTATCATTTACCTGACGATGACAGCCAGGTCTTGGAGACAGGTGGGTGCGATGGTGACAGCGCGCGCCACCAGCGTGGCCTTCCCACATCCTGCACCCCCAATTAGTGCCAGCGGCACGTTGCTGTCGCCTGTTATATACCTGCAGGAATCAAAACACCATGGTAGGATTCAGTCGGTAAATATAATATGGACTATATTTTATTTACCGACAACATGATGAGAGCGTTCGTTCGTTTCATTACTTTTAACATAAAAAAAATAATAACTATTAAAACCTAACTCAAAAAAGAGTATCTTTAGTTACGACATTGTTCGATGCAAGTGTCGATATAAAGGCTGGACTCACGTCTTGAGCTCGTTCAGAGTGATCTCCCGGTTGGAGGTGCACTGCGCCGCTTTCTGGCAGAATGACAGGTGCTCGCTCACCTCGTCCAGCAAACTGGAACAAAGGATAATGTTTGCCTTCACTCATTCCATTCTGTGTCGGATAAGGATATGAGAATGAAAGAACGGAAGAACTTTATTGAATGAACAAAAATAAAATCAATTTATTTGACATACATTTTGAACACATTATAATAATAGATACTTTATTTGACACAATAAAAATGTACATTAGGTACATAAAGGAAGTGTTAGCATCCGAACAAGAAAAACAGAATCTCGGGATCTAACAATACGTAAATACAACGTGTAGCAATACAAACTCATTAGTAGGTATTTTTTTTAGCAAATTTACCTACATCAAGATTAAAATACCTATTGATATAATTATTATTTCGAAAAAGGAGTTTTGGCGGGAACGCGGGAAGAGTCGTGTCGCTCCGTAGTATTTTTTTAGCTTTACAAGTTTTAAAGTTTTTAGTTAGGTACAACTTATTACTACCTATATATATTACTATATACACCGTCGGCTCTGAACTAGTGATAACTGTATTTCGGAAACCAATGGTTTCTCCCAATGAATAAACATACCTATTTCTTACGAAAAGAGAAGTTTGTTCTTACAGCACTGGTTTGTATTTATCATTTTGTTCATGACGTATTACATACCTGGTAGGTATCCCGTTGTACCCGGGCGGCGCGTCGTGCTCGGCGATGAGGTGGTCGAGCAGCGCGTCGAGCCGCTCGCCGAGCGCCGCGCGCACGCTCTCCGTGTACTCGTCATCGCCGCTCGCGCTCGCGGTCGCGCTCGGGCCCGCCGCGCGCCCGCGCACTGACGCGCGAATTATATTACGCTCGCTCAGGTGTAGCTGGAATTACGGCACGGAATAAATAAATAGTAGCCATAGCAGTATTCGTAGTAGTAGTGGCTGTAGCAGTGGTAGTAGTAGTCGTAGTAGTAATTCGTAGTAGTCGCAGCAGTAGTGACCGTAGTAGTAGCAATAGTGGCCGTAGTAGTAGTAGTAATTTGTAGTAGTCTAGAAGTACTTAGTAGTAGTGGTGGCCGTAGTAGTCGTAGCAGTAGCACCAGTGGTCGTATTTAGTTTTCTTTTTTTGTTATTTATAATTTGCAATCAGTCTTTTAGACTATAAGCAGATGAGGTAAAGTTTTGCTTAGTCGTTTAGGACGCTGCCCCCATCGGAGCCAGCCCTTTTTTCATCACTAGCTGGATTTTAGACCACCTAGTTGTCGAAAATGTCTCGCCGCTTTTTAAGTCGACGTATGGTTTCGGGAATAGTGAGCTGGCCCGCTAGCTGATTTGGGTGTTTTAACAGCCTCAACTTATAGTTGACTCCATGAGCTTCTACTTCTTCCTTAATCGTGGGGATATTCAAGTTTTCATGGACCTCTGTATCGGTCGTATTTAGTATTTTATTTATTCTATTTTATTTTACATAGAAAACAAGTAGCTGCTAATTTTGAAAATAAATAGGAGATAAATGAACATACAAAAGCCTCAAAAGTTTTCAGTTTTCTGTTTTTTAAGAATAGAATAGAATAGAATAGAATAGAATAGAATAGAATAGAATAGAATAGAATAGAATAGAATAGAATAGAATAGAATAGAATAGAATAGAATAGAATAGAATAGAATAGAATAGAATAGAATAGAATAGAATAGAATAGAATAGAATAGAATAGAATAGAATAGAATAGAATAGAATAGAATAGAATAGAATAGAATAGAATAGAATAGAATAGAATAGAATAGAATAGAATAGAATAGAATAGAATAGAATAGAATAGAATAGAATAGAATAGAATAGAATAGAATAGAATAGAATATGTCTTTGATTTGTTTGTTGAAGTATCTCCAGGGTACCTTGAGGTCTCGCTGCAGGTTGTTGAGCCTTCTCTGCAGCTCGTGATGATGCGCCGCGTCTCCATCGGCAGGCTCAGCGCTCGCATTCGCTCTACACACCCACACGCACCGCCGTGCCGCTTCCACGGACATAAGCACTGTGTGTTGGACTTCCTACAACCAAGAAACGAAGTGGTTGAAAAACCCCTTAACTCCGTTTACATATGACGTGATGCATTGCATTATACAGCGATTGCTAGTTTGTTGGGTTTTTACCAGCTATATTTTAAAAGGTTTTCTTTACGTAAAAGTAATGATCCTGATGTTAAGAGATAACGCCTGTTTATGACCATTGCAGTACCCAAAACTTTGAGCATCATCCAGGGCATCGCCGCTTTGACGCCAATTACTTTGAGACATGCGATTGTTAGTCTCAACAGCCCTGTAATTTCGCTAGCTGTTTACACACTACTGCTTGGCGGCAGAATATCTGGTACTGCGGTGGTACCTACCTGAACAATTTCCTGCTGAGGAAATTAATCACAATTTATTTTTTTTATTTTAAAGGTGTGCTATGGAACTGCACAATTTGATCCCACGTTTTTACTATCAGACGTCCTAAAACGCGACCAAAACGCCATCTGTACATGATTCTGTACTGTTCAGTTTAGTAATCTACAAGCCTATAGATCATCTCCAAAGCATAAAACGTTTGCAAACTCCGTTTCCGTTAGAACTGTTGGTGCTGACAGTCCTGTTGGCTCATTGGTAGTATATCTGCGTTAACAGCTGAAGGGGGAGGGTTCGTTTCTCACCCAGGACAAACATTTTGTGGTCCAAACAAATATTTGTTTTGTGTCTGTATGTTTTGTATGTATTTACAACAAAATAAAAGTATTTATGTCTTCTATCAGTTATCTTAGTACAAGCTTTTAGTGTAGGGTCAGATGGCACTGTCTGTAATGTCCTAGAATATTTATTTATTTAATTTCTGAGTAGCTAAGATCTGGTGTAAAATATTTCTATCGTTTGGGTTTTGTGGGACTGATAGGAGGTATCAAGGTTAAGGATGATGTATGAAGATATACGCGCAGTAAACCTTTAGGTTTCTAGGTATTTGATAGTCCGTTATACCTGCTCCACGACAGTAGTGAGGTAAGCGTCACAGGCCTCTTGTGGGAGCGTTCGGACTAGCACGTTGAGGGCCTTGGCCATTTCGCGACGCCAGCGCGCCGGCGCGCCGCGCACGAGTCGGTAGCATGGCGGAGTCGTGCTAGCATCCAAGGTATACCTGGAATCAAATGACATTTATAGATTATTTTTTGTAGATTTTTTCCTAGACAGGTTATATTGACCTCAAATTATTTAATAAGTAATTCTATTTGATCCAATTTTTGCACACCTAATTCTGGGTTAAATATGGTCAAAGCGACGTTTTAATTTATGTACCAACATTTTGACACCTGTACTTAGCAAATCAATATATTTTGATTATTATAAGTACACTAGAGTCCGGTCACTAACCAGCACTATTAAACCAGAGGGTGTCGGATCATTGGATTGTATATAGGGATTTCTGGCTTCTCGACCTTTCTTCGAGAAAGCTTGGCCGAGAAAAAAATGACTAAGACTCGAGAATATACCCTAATTGTATAGAAAGAAAAGATACCGCTTGCCTAGATACCGATTAACTCTCGGCTTGAAGACACCCAGGTTGTATCTATCAGGGAACACCCACTCGGGTAACGTATTCCACGCTTTAGCCGTTCGAACAATGAAAGACACATCGTTGTTTTGTGGGACAAAGCAGCTAAGCAATTGAATTTCTATTGTATCCTAGATATTCTAGAGTGAAACATAGGGATGCGCTTACCATTTGTTCAAAAGACCCTTATCGCTTTCATCTTCTGCTGCTTCTAAGGCTGCCTTGAAATCTGCGCACTCCAGCGTATGAGGTAAAAGAGGAGTGCCCAGACCAGAGTTGAGGAACAGAACGGGTACCACCGCACCCAGTTCTGATTGACCTGTGGAATTCGAACCATAGCATAACAGAACTGGTAGCTGGACAATAGATAGACTCATGATACAGAAGATAAGGCGTATATGGCAAGTTTGACTCCAAGTAAACAATAATGGGTTAATACATAAAATTTGTGAGTAAAGTGCTTAAAGACATCATCCGTTTTGGCCCAAATATGAAAGTGTCTGTCACGAATGACCACTTAGTATGACCAGTATTATGCTGAGGTGAGCCCCTATTTTGTAACTGTTTGTTGTTATTTTTGTTGTGTTCTGTGTTACAAATTAAAAAATCATTTTCTTCCTTTAGGAAAAAACATGCTATATTATTTTAGAGCTTATCCGTCTCAGCATTTGTTATTATGGCACCAAAACTGTGAGCCATTGTCACTCACTCATGGATATGGTCCTTCGATTTATTTAAGTTTGAAAAATCTGTATTTTCATACATTTTCGAAGCCGTTGTGGTCTAAATATTAGGGCGACGATTAAGATAATATAGTTAATGCTTAAGATAATATAAAATATTTAGTTTTTCTTGTTATAAACGGTTCAATGCTTACGGGCTAGTTCAGCGATGCACAGCACCGGGAACCTGTGGTCCCGCTGCTGCTCGAGGGGTGACCTCCAGTGCAGGTCCGCCACGTGGATGCGCCAGCCGCGCATGCGCGCCCGCACTCGCAGCCTTGCCGCCGCCCCGCATTGAAGCGCTCCTTTCTCAGCGCAGCAGTCTGCCAATGACAGCTCAAAATGTACTCTCATTTAAAGATGAAGCAACTGCCCATGAGGAGTTTTGGCGGGAACGTGGAAGGACTTTTTTTAAATGGTTGTCAGGCTAGGTCTTTGACTACAGCTCACCTAATGTTAAGTAACGGTGTAGTCGAAAATGGTAAAGCACACTTAGTCTGGAATGGAGTTGTGTCGAATCATTGTATTTTTTTCAAGTGTTTATAAAAAATAAATAAATATCGTAGGACTATTCACACAGCGCCATCTGGCCTAAAATATACAAGCTTTTGTGCCAGGTTCACATATTCGTGATCAAGTCACAAGAAGTTATAATTTAATTTTTATAATTATAGATACAAGTAAAAAGTAGATATTTTATTAATGTATGTAAGTACTTACTGTACTTAAAAATACTTATATTTAAATAACAAAAATCTATATAGTGACAAAAAAAAACCATTATGTTTGACAATTTTAATTAGTGGTCAACCTAGGTCCTGGATCCGCCCTTGCCTGTAGACAGTAAAAAAAGAGAACTGTCTGCTAATCTCCTTGGTCTTGGGACCAAATCCCACGAAATGAACTGTAGTTTTTTCAGAGTAATGTACGTATTACCTTTAGCTGTAAACAAAAGGAAAAAAGACGAAAGAAGGTGACGGAAGCATTTATAGGCCATGATATGGTTGTAACATCTTTGGATACCTTGGGAGTCAGCGGCGCAAACGTAGATTAGCATGGCGCGCCGCCGCCTCGCTCGCTGGCCTGCCACGCGGCCCAGCAAGCAGGACTTGTGTTCTTCTGGCAAGGAAGCCACGTTCGCGGGCACTGGAGGCCCGCTGTCATCTTCTTTAGGAGAGATGCACGCGACAGGGGACGAGAGCGAGATAGAATCTGGGAAATGGAGTTTGTTTTAAGACGTTGTCAATATCAGATTCAGATTGTATTTTGTTGTGGAGCTGTGTTTGGGTCTTAACATTAAGGGAGTGTCAACAGTCTAGTTCTTTGTGAGCATACAATAGAATTACGCTAGATACAATTATTATTACTACTATATAATATCCTACCGAAGTGCGTTGGTCCTCCTCCAAACACTTGTATATAAATAAAATATATAAATAAATATCATAAGACATTACATACAGCGCCATCCGAACCCAAAGCTTGTGCTACGGAAGACAGATAACTGATAGAATACTTACATACAGAACAAACATTTGTTTATATCACAAAATGCTTGTCGTGGGTGGGAGTCGAACCCACGCCCTTTAGCTCTTGGAGCAGACATAGTACCAATGAACCAACAGGGCTGTCTATCTGTCTATATTCTAGCTATGTTGAAAATCTGCCGCCAAGCATCTAACGGTGTGTTTCGGCAGCCTCACTTGAGAAACACAAATAAATAATTTATTCATAACACCAATGTTACAAGTCAAATTTCGTAAAATTTGAGCCAGTTTCATTCCAGGCTAGGTGTGTTTACCATATTTTACCACACCGTCACTTAACATCAGCTGAGCTGTAGTAGAACGCCTAGTCTGTTAGCCATAAAGTTTTATTTCATTTTTACTTTCGGTTATTTTTAATAGTCTCTAACAAAGTACAATCTCTTAAAATATTAATGCTATACTTTTATTATATCGGTGTTACAAAACACAAAATTAAAACAGTTAAAAAGTAACTCGAAACAGTCCGCATTGTAAACGATACCATTTTATCCCTAGCGATAGAAGAAAACAGAACTAAAACATGTTTTAGGATATTTGTCAGTTTTGGTCAGAAAAATACGAAAGTGGCTCCTTCACAAGATCTACAGTTAAGTTGGATGTAGGTATAATCGTAAAGAACTCTCCGATATTAAAATAACAGAGGCGGCGCTAAGTGAAAAGCTTAATTAATTAAAGCAACAATTTTCATAACGAATATAGTTACACGCTACTATTAGGATAATGGAAGTTATTCTGTAGCATTTTGTTTGTAACCTTTTTAGTTGTTTTGTTTTTATTATAAAACTGCACCCAAAACCGGAATTCGTATTTACCAAGAAGTATACCTCAAGTTTGGGTAATAAAGATCTTACACGATAACATAGTGCCATACAAACTACTACTTTAAAAGGTGTACAATGATGCTAGTCACATTATTACATTAATTTCAGCTTATATTAATTGAATTCGTCTATAATAATTCAATTACATTATATTAATTTAGTACATTATATTAATTCAGTACATTATATAAATTAATACTATTTACAAATTTATATAAAAAAACTTAATCTAAAAGTCCGTCAGAGAAGGGATATGTGGCCAGAATGCTGGCAGCATTGCCACGCTAGATGGCAATGCTAAGCTTTTGACTAAAGTAAATGCTAGCATTCTGACCACCTTAACCCTCCTCTAAACGTTTGGCCAGGTCCCGATATACGGACCTCCAGTTTCAACCCCAAATGGCACAAACAGATTTATATATTTATTTTATCTAAATAACTGTATTTGTGCCGTTTGAGGTTTTCGGCTTTAGATGTCCCGAAGTCACAAAAAGATGAGACGGCGCTAAGGTGTCGACACAAGTGGCGTCCCACACAAGAGGCCGTCCCATCTTCCATGAGATAAGGGTCATCCCGTTGGGTCTCTTGCCGTCATCACGCATCAGTCCGTTCGGTTCTAAAACTGATGGGACGCCGGCACTGACAAACGCCTAACGGATAACGTCGTTTAAGCTGGCGTTTCGCGATATACGCCCAGCACTCTTACAACATGATAAATATGAAAAATAATTTCAAATTTGGACAGAAAAATGTCTGCACGTTGATCTGTTCAAATTTCTTTGTGTTCAATTTTTTTAGTGCTTATAAGAAAAATCAAATACAAAAAACACTTTAAAAACACAATACAAACAAATGTTCCAATTTTCTGGGTAACTTTACGAATTATTTTTTCGAAAAACTCAAGTGAAACGATTCCATTGACAAACAGCGTTTAATTTTGTACCTAAATAGTAACAACTTAAAATCATAATACTAATACTACTACACTATAAGCAAATTTATAAAAATAACCCTAACCTGAAGTCTATGTGGCATCTAGTGTCTAGGGAAATGTAGCCAGAATGCTGGCATTGCGAAGGTTTGGCTGGCTGGCAATACTATAAAGTAGATGCCAGCATTCTGGTCACCTGCGTCCTCCTTTAAACGTTTGGCCAGGACCCTATACATATAGATAGTGAGCGGCAGACCCCCACGGACACAAATAGTTAATATGTTTCATCAAGTAAATCAGTTTCCTTTCGCTAACGCAAGAACAAATAAATATACACATGAAGACGTTTTGACATGTATCTTAAATTATAACTTGTGTTCGTATTCATGGAGGCAGTCCATCGAAACAGGCTCCACATGTATTTGGCTACAGGTTTTTTTATCTACGGAAAATTTCCCGTAGATGCTCATAGCAAAATACATGTGGTGCCGGTGCCGATGGAGAATAGTTTGCTTCTTTCTTGTATCTTGGACTATAATTTGTGGTATTCTCACGGAGTCAGTCCATCGAAACAAGCTCCACATGTATTTGGCTACAGGTTTTTTTTTATCTACGGGAAATTTCCCGTAGATGCTCAACGCAAAATACATGTGGTGCCGGTGCCGATGGAGTATAGTTTGCTTCTTTCTTGTATTTTGGACTATAACTTGTGGTATTCTCACGGAGTCAGTCCATCGAAACAGGCTCCACATGTATTTGGCTACAGGTTTTTTTTATCTACGGGAAATTTCCCGTAGATGCTCAAAGCAAAATACATGTGGGGTCGGTGCCGATGGAGAACAGGTTGCTTCTTTCTTGTATCTTGGACTATAACTTGTGGTATTCTCACGGAGTCAGTCCATCGAAACAGGCTTCACATGTATTTGGCAACAGGTTTTTTATCTACGGAAAATTTCCCGTAGATGCTCAACGCAAAATACATGTGCAGCCGGTGCCGATGGAGAACAGTTTGCTTCTTTCTTGTATCTTGGATTATAACTGGCGGTATTCTCACGGAGTCAGTCCATCGAAACAGGCTCCACATGTATTTGGCTACAGGTTTTTTTTTATCTACGGAAAATTTCCCGTAGATGCTCAAAGCAAAATACATGTGGTGTCGGTGCCAATGGAGAACAGGTTGCTTCTTTCTTGAATCTTGCGACTATAACTTGTGGTATTCTCACGGAGTCAGTCCATCGAAACAGACTCCACATGTATTTGGCTACAGGTGTTTTTATCTACGGGAAATTTCCCGTAGATGCTCAAAGCAAAATACATGTGGTGCCGGTGTTGATGGAGAACAGTTTGCTTCTTTCTTGTATCTTGGATTATAACTGGTGGTATTCTCACGGAGTCAGTCCATCGAAACAGGTTCCACATGTACTTGGCAACAGGTTTTTTTATCTACGGGAAATTTCCCGTAGATGCTCAACGCAAAGTACATGTGCAGCCGGTGCCGATGGAGAACAGTTTGCTTCTTTCTTGTATCTTGGATTATATGTAATGATATATTTAATGATCATATGTAATGTTTGATTAAATGTATTTGACTACAGGTTTTTTTATCTACGGGAAATTTCCCGTAGATGCTCAAAGCAAAATACATGTGGTGTCGGTGCCAATGGAGAACAGGTTGCTTCTTTCTTGTATCTTGGACTATAACTTGTGGTATTCTCACGGAGTCAGTCCATCGAAACAGGCTCCACATGTATTTGGCAACAGGTTTTTTTATCTACGGGAAATTTCCCGTAGATACTCAACGCAAAATACATGTGCAGCCGGTGCCGATGGAGAACAGTTTGCTTCTTTCTTGTATCTTGGATTATGACTGGTGGTATTCTCACGGAGTCAGTCCATCGAAACAGGCTCCACATGTATTTGGCTACAGGTGTTTTTATCTACGGGGAATTTCCCGTAGATGCTCAAAGCAAAATACATGTGGTGCCGGTGTCGATGGAGAACAGTTTGCTTCTTTCTTGTATCTTGGATGATAACTGGTGGTATTCTCACGGAGTCAGTCCATCGAAACAGGCTCCACATGTATTTGGCAACAGGTTTTTTATTTACGGGAAATTTCCCGTAGATGCTCAACGCAAAATACATGTGCATCCGGTGCCGATGGAGAACGGTTTGCTTCTTTCTTGTATCTTGGATTATATGTAATGATATATTTAATGATTATATGTAATGTTTGATTAAATGTATTTGGCTACAGGTTTTCTTATCTACGGGAAATACATGTGGTGTCGGTGCCAATGGAGAACAGGTTGCTTCTTTCTTGTATTTTGGACTATAACTTGTGGTATTCTCACGGAGTCAGACCATCAAAACAGGCTCCACATGTATTTGGCTACAGGTTTTTTTATCTACGGGAAATTTCCCGTAGATGCTCAACGCAAAATACATGTGCAGCCGGTGCCGATGGAAAACAGTTTGCTTCTTTCTTGTATCTTGGATCATAACTGGTGGTATTCTCACGGAGTCAGTCTATCGAAACTGGCTCCACATGTATTTAGCAACAGGTTTTTTTATCTACGGGAAATTTCCCGTAGATGCTCAACGCAAAATACATGTGCAGCCGGTGCCGATGGAGAACAGTTTGCTTCTTTCTTGTATCTTGGATTATATGTAATGATATATTTAATGATTATATGTAATGTTTGATTAAATGTATGTGGCTACAGGTTTTTTTATCTATGGGAAATTTCCCGTAGATGCTCAAAGCAAAATACATGTGGTGTCGGTGCCAATGGAGAACAGGTTGCTTCTTTCTTGTATCTTGGATTATAACTGGTGGTATTCTCACGGAGTCAGTCCATTGAAACAGGCTCCACATGTACTTGGCAACAGGGTTTTTTATCTACGGGAAATTTCCCGTAGATGCTCAACGCAAAGTACATGTGTAGCCGGTGCCGATGGAGAACAGTTTGCTTCTTTCTTGTATCTTGGATTATATGTAATGATATATTTAATGATTATATGTAATGTTTGATTAAATGTATGTGGCTACAGGTTTTTTTATCTATGGGAAATTTCCCGTAGATACTCAAAGCAAAATACATGTGGTGTCGGTGCCAATGGAGAACAGGTTGCTTCTTTCTTGTATCTTGGATTATAACTGGTGGTATTCTCACGGAGTCAGTCCATCAAAACAGGCTCCACATGTACTTGGCAACAGGTTTTTTTAACTACGGGAAATTTCCCGTAGATGCTCAACGCAAAGTACATGTGCAGCCGGTGCCGATGGAGAACACTTTGCTTATTTCTTGTATCTTGGATTATAACTGGTGGTGTTCTCACGGAGTCAGTCCATCGAAACAGGCTCCACATGTATTTGGCAACAGGTTTTTTTATCTACGGGAAATTTCCCGTAGATGCTCAACGCAAAATACATGTGCAGCCGGTGCCGATGGAGAACAGTTTGCTTCTTTCTTGTATCTTGGATTATATGTAATGATATATTTAATGATTATATGTAATTTTTGATTAAATGTATTTGGCTACAGGTTTTTTTATCTATGGGAAATTTCCCGTTGATGCTCAAAGCAAAATGCATGTGGTGTCGGTTCCAATGGAGAACAGGTTGCTTCTTTCTTGTATCTTGGATTATAACTGGTGGTATTCTCACGGAGTCAGTCCATTGAAACAGGCTCCACATGTACTTGGCAACAGGGTTTTTTATCTACGGGAAATTTCCCGTAGATGCTCAACGCAAAGTACATGTGCAGCCGGTGCCGATGGAGAACAGTTTGCTTCTTTCTTGTATCTTGGATTATACCTGGTGATATTCTCACGGAGTCAGTCCATCGAAACAGGTTCCACATGTACTTGGCAACAGGTTTTTTTATCTACGGGAAATTTCCCGTAGATGCTCAACGCAAAGTACATGTGCAGCCGGTGCCGATGGAGAACAGTTTGCTTCTTTCTTGTATCTTGGATTATATGTAATGATATATTTAATGATTATATGTAATTTTTGATTAAATGTATTTGGCTACAGGTTTTTTTATCTATGGGAAATTTCCCGTTGATGCTCAAAGCAAAATACATGTGGTGTCGGTGCCAATGGAGAACAGGTTGCTTCTTTCTGGTATTTTGGATTATAACTGGTGGTATTCTCACGGAGTCAGTCCATTGAAACAGGCTCCACATGTACTTGGCAACAGGGTTTTTTATCTACGGGAAATTTCCCGTAGATGCTCAACGCAAAGTACATGTGTAGCCGGTGCCGATGGAGAACAGTTTGCTTCTTTCTTGTATCTTGAATTATAACTGGTGATATTCTCACGGAGTCAGTCCATCAAAACAGGCTCCACATGTATTTGGCTACAGGTTTTTTTATCTACGGGAAATTTCCCGTAGATGCTCAAAGCAAAATACATGTGGTGCTAGTGCTGATGGAGAACAGTTTGCTTCTTTCTTGTATCTTGGATTATATGTAATGATATATTTAATGATTATATGTAATGTTTGATAAAATGTATTTGGCTACAGGTTTTTTTAGCTACGAGAAATTTCCCGTAGATGCTCAAAGCAAAATACATGTGGTGTCGGTGCCGATGGAGAACAGGTTGCTTCTTTCTTGTACCATGGACTATATAACTTGTGATATTCTCACGGAGTCAGTCCATCGAAACAGGCTCCACATGTATTTGGCTACAGGTTTTTTTATCTGCGGGAAAATTTCCCGTAGATGCTCAAAGCAAAATACATGTGGTGCCGGTGCCGATGGACAACAGCTTGCTTCTTTCTTGAATCTTGGATTATAACTTGTGGTATGCTCACGGAGTCAGTCCATCGAAACAGGCTCCACATGTACTTGGCTACAGGTTTTTTTATCTACGGGAAATTTCCCGTAAATGCTCAAAGCAAAATACATGTGGTGCCGGTGTCGATGGAGAACAGTTTGATTCTTTCTTGTATCTTGGAAAATAACTGGTGGTATTCCCACGGAGTCAGTCCATCGAAACAGGCTCCACATGTATTTGGCAACAGGTTTTTATCTACGGGAAATTTCCCGTAGATGCTCAACGCAAAATACATGTGGTGCCGGTGCCGATGGAGAGTAGTTTGCTTCTTTCTTGTATCTTGGATTATAACTGGTGGTATTCTCACGGAGTCAGTCCATCGGAACAAGCTCCACATGTATTTGGCAACAGGTTTTTTACCTACGAGAAATTTCTCGTAGATGCTCAACGCAAAATACATGTGGTGCCGGTGTCAATGGAGAACAGTTTGCTTCTTTCTTGTATCTTGGATTATAACTGGTGGTATTCTCACGGCGTCAGTCCATCGAAATAGGCTCCACATGTATTTGGCTACAGGTTTTTTTATCTACGGGAAATTTCCCATAGATGCTCAACGCAAAATACATGTGGTGCCGGAGCCGATGGAGAACAGTTTGCTTCTTTCTTCTTAACTGTGTGATTTCCTCGAATCTTCTTTTTCTTCATTCTTGGATTCTTCTGATGCTTTTACATTATCTTGTGCTAATCTACGCAGGGCTATTAAGACTAAACATCGAAAGTCACAAAGTAATAAGAGTCGAATCGGCGATATTCTGAACTTCATTTTTGTTATTTAAAGTTTTGGGTACCATTACAATAGTCATGGACGGTTGTTATTTTCATCGTTCGTATCATTACTTTTACGCAAAGACAATATTACATTCTAGAAAAGCTTAGCTTAAACTGTAAACTAGCTTAATCTAGACTCTCCACATCTTTTCGTGTTAGAATACAATTAAACTATTAGGTTACTACTTTTTTTCCTGACCCTACGTACATACACTAGTAAGATAAAACTGTGTGAAAGATCCACTTTTGTTTCTCATGACACCATGAACATTTTCTACTTATACATACTATCTTATTAGTGCGCTGGCAAGGGGAATAGAGGAAGGAGCGGGAAAGTGATTTTTTTTCTAGCTGTACACACCACAGGTACATTCTATACAGATGCCGCAAGACAGAAAGGGCGACCTTGAGTAAAAAGTAGGCCAAGCTTTATATATACATATTTATAAAGCAAACTTAACTTACATGATATATTATAACTAAATGATAAAATGTATTTAACGTGTAGTGTGTGTGTGTGTGTGGGTGTGTGTGTGTGTGTGGGTGTGTGTGTGTCTACTTCAGTAGTTAACATTTATTCGATTTTGAGTACCGAGGAATGTTGACACTTGCGCTTGCCGCAAATAAATTCTTACTGTGCTGGTTCAGCAGCTGTTATACGATATAATGTACAGTAGACTGAAATGGTATTAATAAATGATTTGTATTTGTATTTGTATTTTTTGGTAAATCTTTCGGCGTCTCTACAGGGTTACGCAGAACGGCAGATCTAAGCCGAAAAGATATCAACGAACTTTAAAATTGCGAATGAAACAGCTTTCCTCAGATAAATTTCATTTAACCTCGACAAAACATGTGAAACAGTTAGTTTTTCACTCGTCAGCTCTTCATCGTTTCGCTTTTGTCGTATACAATATCAGTGTGATATAACAATTAGGTTAATCAGTGTTGTGTTACCAGAGACGCTGGAGCCGACGGGGCGCGGGCCTTTGAGCTGCGGCCGGTCCCGCAACGCAGGCGCAGGCTCCAACAGGTGTCGCGCGGCCGCGGCCGGGGGCTCCGCCTCCGCCGGGGGCTTCGTCACGCGGTACGACGGGGACCTGCGCGAGCAGCAGTTTGGCCTACAGACAATTATCACACAACTCGTCATCTCGGTCCTTATTTGTACTATCTATCTTAACCGAAAATAAGGTTTTAATGTATGAAAATAAACTTTCGGCAAATCGGATAGATTGAACAAACAGGCAATGGGACGACGTCCACACTTATAACTAGGACTTAGGAATAATTTTGCGAATATGCAGCTTTTTTTTACGTAAAAGACGAATGAGACGCTCTCTTGATGGTAAGAGATAACGCCTGCCCATGACCATTACAGCGATACACAGAACTTTGAGTAACAAAACAACGTCCAAGGCATCACTGCTTTGGCGCTTTCTTTTTTACTTTGAGACTTTCGATGGTTAGTCTCAACAGCCCAGTAATTTCGCTAGCTGCAGTACCCTTCAAACCGGAACACAGTAATGTTTACATACTACTGCTTAGCGGCAGAATACCTGGTACTGCGGTGGCACCTACCTAGACGACCTCCTGCTAAGGAGATCTACCACCAAGTACTTGGGGGTTTTGCGTAGATGTTTGCGAGAAGTACACAGAACGTCAATGATATTTTGAATACAAATAATTATGTATCTGAAAACAGGGACTGCGCAGCTATTATTCTTATTTATAAAAAACTTCTGGTCCGATTTCAAAAATTCTTACTAGAATGCTACATTCTCCCTGAGTGACATAGGCTATGTTTATTACTAGAATTTAATTAAAAAACAAATGTCCACCCGTGCGAAGCCGGGACGGGCCGCTACTTATTAATACATATGTAGCTGTATCGTGTCTTTAGGGATATTTGTTTCTCATAATACCACAAGTTCAACAAGTAATTCAAGTTCGTCATCCCTAGAGAACAGTAACACGTCTGGCCTAGATGAGAAATAGTCAATTACTCAGGGATATATTAGGATATACCTATATATGTGCTTATTTTTCATACATTTTTGGGAACGGGAACTTGATGGATAACCAGCTCTTTTTTTGCCAGCGGCCTTAGCTGTTGCGAGGCCCGGGGCGCAGATCATTGTGAGATCTTTGAGTCCGTTTTACTAAAAAAATAGTTCGAGTGCTCGAGTGGCCGTAACATGCTTGCACTAATAATGACACCGTGCGTTCAGGGGGGTTTTGTTAAGTGCGAGGCGCGAGATACACGTACAATGTACATATATGGTAAAGACTTGTTTCTACGAGGACGCGAGGCCCCGGGCGGTTGCCCTGCTTGCCACCACTGCTTTTTTGTTGTTTATGTAGTCGATTTTCAAAAGTACGATAATCGAATTATGACACTGTTTTGAAGTAAGCTGTAGTTGCAGTCTTGAGGTATCAACAGACCGTAAGCAAGCAAAATAGATTTAACTCCAAACAAATTGTGTATGGTGGCGATGGATTTTAAAAACTATGTTTAAATTAGAGTGAAAACAACGGAAACACCGCAAGGAGTTTCAAACTTTGTTTGATTTTTTTTAAAGATTTTGCTCTAATGCCGAGTTATAAACACGACGTTTGTGATTTATTGTTGTGGGATTTTCTTGTTTTTTTTTAATACGGATAAGCCCGCGTTTGACCATCAACTCGCCTGACGATAAGTGACGATGTGGTCGAAGATGAAGCACGTAAACCTAGAAGATACCTATTCACTCTCACGTTAAAAAGATCCAGATTATGTCTATCAGGAAACAAGAAAGCCATGATTGTTATTTCATAATCGCCATAAAAGATTGTGAGCCTTTTGTTTTTATTGAAGATAGACTAGCGTTTCACCGCCATCTCGCCTGGTGTTAAGTGAAGATGCTTTGTATAGTCACCACTTTAGTACGGGTTGGACTGGACTCGACTGTCACAGTCGAGTCCAGTCCAACTTGGATTACTTGATTTAAACTTAAAAACGAAACACTTGACACTGGCGGAATGCACAAAGTACAATGCTAAAAATAAAGAAAAAAAAGTCACGGAACTTTACCGTACTGTAAGTTTTAGACGCAGAAGTCATAAGCTCGTTTATCCCTCGATAGCACTTTCATTATTAGGGAAGAAAGTTTTAATAATGGCGTAGCCACGAGACCCTCCTTGTGCTACGACGTAGCCGGACTATGTGCTACGACGTAGCGCAGTGTGTTGTAGCTGGTTGCTACGCCGTGAGTTTTTATGAAATCCAAAAAGGGAATTTCTTTAATAATAATAGAAAGCATTCTGCGGGAACATAAAACAAGATGGTCGTCACGGGACGCCCAGCAGATGTGAAATATTTAAACAGTACGCAGCTCACACAGAGAAACACCGAATTGTATAGTATACACGCGCGCACACACACAAGAAAATCAAGGGAAGTGGCGTAGAGGGGGTAAGAGAGCGTCACGCCGTTTGCCGTCACGTCATACGATTTAGTTTTACAAGCTTAAGTTTCGCCAGCTTAGTTGGGAGCCCGTCCGGCTTTCAATTAGGAAGTCTTGGGTTCGAATCCAACAGCACACACCTCGTTATAAGCGTATTGCCGGCAACTTCAAACCGTGAAGAAAAACATCGCGTGGAATCTTACGTCTTTTTTTTGTAAAACTAATGTGACGAACGAGACGCTCTCCTGATGGTAAGAGATAGCGCCTGACAATAACAGCGATACACATATTTTATTGATAACACCAATGTTCACAACACAAAACAACAAGTAACACAAGTAAAATTTTAGCAAAATCATTTTGAATAAGTCTATCATAAAAAAAGTTGAAGAAATTTGAAATGTGACAGAAAAATATACAAAAATTTGAGTAACAAAACGTCTGACACTTAAAAACAGTTTTCAAAGAAATGTGAAGTCTGCCAACCCGCACTTGGCTAGCGCGGTGGACTATAGCCTCACCCTTACAATAAAAAAAAGCCCCACACCAAGCAGTGGAAAAGTTTATAAAAACAAGGCTGTACCGGTGTTATAATCTACAACGATTTAAAATAAGTTCTCTATTCTCTTGTAGCTAACATTCATTTTAATAATGAAGCGGACGGTGGAAGGTGCATCCTGATAATAAATATTGAACCAGCAATATAGCAGTACATAGTTTCATATTTCCACCGCGCGCTCTACGAAAGGCGTGGTCGGGTGTGACGTCACAGCGCTCGACGCTCTGACGTCAGCAGTGACGCGCGGTCCGACCTATTTCTACGAGTGCGTGAGGTTTTTTTTTAGTCTGGCCTGTGGAGGATGCCCTTGCTGGTTGTCGTCGAGTTAGATTGTTAAGCGAAATGGGATTTAAGCTATGCTACGTAGGTTATACACAACAAGTTCTATGTACCTACCTAAGAAAACTTTAAAACAACGAGGTGTGTGAAACGTTCAACCTTTCTGCTAATTATTCTGTGGATGACTTCATCGTTCGTGACGTTTTTTTATGAGAAAAATAATTTCCATTTTGTCTGTCTTGTTACGAATTTTTTTAGATACACAAAACAAGCTTAATGAAGAAAATGAAAAAAGTACCTAATGCCCACATTTTTTTATATAGCTGGCTGTTAGTCAGGATGAAATCAGGGATTCTAAGGATACCCCATACATCCGAATTTATTCATGCAATTAAATGTTAAGGTGGAATAAAGAAACTCACAAACATACATATATAATTTAAATGTTATATAATATATATATATGAGTGTGTGAGTTTCTTTATTCCACCTTAACATTTAAATGCATGAATAAATTTTGATGTCTGGGGTATCCTTAGAAGCCCTTATATCACATTGTACATGTACATTACACTCCTTTTTTGGGCAATCGTGTAATTAAGATTCTTCTGACAAAAATAACAATTCAATTAATGTTAACGTACCTCTTTCTAAGCTTTCAAGAGCTTTTTAGTTATCGCCAGCGAACACGAACGTCGAGGGTTTATTTACAGCTCTTATTTACACAAAGCATCGTTATTTTTCCGCCGCCATTTTGTTTTTGCAGTAAAAAAATAATCTCTGCTCCGTGGTAATTTTATCTTTTTAATTCAGGTCGGGGTGGCGAATGCTAAGCGGCTAAGCTGCCACAATCGGGTAAGGTATAACCATGCAAAGCCTCGCTTGTTTTTATTAAAATTCATGCTCAGGCCGTGATCTGAAAACGTCCGGATTGCTTGTTGAATAGAAAATGGGTAACCACTTTGACCCAGGAAGGAGTGTTGCTGAGTTCCCAAAAGGTACATACCTATCTAGCGCTGAAAAGGTACATTTTGGGTTAAAAAAGTACATCATTATCATCATTTCAGCCGTATATAGCCGTCTATTGCTAGACATAGGCCTCCCTCATGGATGTTAAGTTGAAAAGGTACGTAACATGGACGTCATGACACATGGGAGGCTTAATAGGTACGTTAAATGTGTAAAATGAACGCTAACGGCAACGCTGCCAGGAAGTTTCAGCAACCTAGTTGGGAGACCGTCTGGCTTCCAATTCAGAAGTCCTGGGTTCACGTCCATTCTAAGTTATGTGTGTAGTGCCGATAACTTCAAACGGTAAAAAAAAAACATCGTGACGAGAAAAAATGTTCTCGAAGAAGTGTCAACTTTTTTTCTATTTTTTTATGTGAAAAGTAATGAGATGAACAAGACCCTCTCCTGATGGTAAGAGATAACGCCTGTCTATGACCATTGCACCAATACAAAGAACTTTGAATAACAAAACAAAGTCCATCACTGCTTTGGCGCTCATTACTTTGAGACTTTCGATGGTTAGTCTCAACAGCCCAGTAATTTCGGTAGCTGTAATACACTTCAAACCGGAACATAGTAATGTTTACACACTACTGCTTAGTGGCAGAATAACTGGTATTGCGGTGGTACCTAGACGACCTCCTGCTAAGAAGATATACCACCAAGTAACTTTTAAGCCTTGAACACCGCCGGAAGGTAGCAAGTCTGTTAATTTTCTACAAGAATCATTTCGCAAAACGTGCTACTCAGCTATACGACCTTGTACTACCATCCCCTTTTTACTACAGGAAATACTTAATTCTTCACGTTTTTCACTAGAGCTAGCAAATTCAAATAGTTAAGAGGTTTATTGACTTGCAAGAGAAAGCGACGGTTAAATACTTTTTTTTAAGCATTACTGTAGTTATTGTAAACCTATGTTAGTAGGTAGTTAGTGGGCAAAAAAATTACAAATTTGTATTAGTTTTATTTTAAAAAACACTTATTGAAGTTTATTAACCTTTCCCGATCTCCTGACGGCTTGTACCTGGACACAATAATAAAAGTATATTAATTTTTAGTATTCATTAGCTATAGGTCATTTTAATCCGCATTTTAAACGCAAACACTTGAAGAGATTTACATAATCATGCGATATATTTTTTTGTGTTTATATATTTATGTCGTTTTAGTTACCTACAACAGTGATGAGGTTTTAATTTTAATATTTATCTTGACCAATATTTAACTTGACGACAAATTTTAAATATCCCATCCGAAATATATACGAAGGACAGCGAAAAGCCGAAGATCGGGCTGAGTGGCGCGTCTTGGGAGAGGGAAATCTACCACCAAGTAAAAATGGTTGCCTGGAAGAGATCGCTCTAAGCGAAAAGGCCACTTAAGACATTAGCTCATAAGATTATTTTGTTATCTGTACTTTTTTTTCTTCCATTTTTGGTGGGCACAATAAGAGTTAAGAGTTTCTGTCTACTAAAATCCGACATAAACTTAAAATTTAAATAAATTAAAAACGACTATAAAAAATAACCACAATTACATTCCTCTTCTCTCTGCAGTCACCACTCGCCGACACGTGTTTCGCCTCTACACGAGGCATCCCCTCAGGACGTGTTGACTCTTCGAGCGTTTGGCCGAGAAAGCAAAGTCAAGCCAAGCCAGTTGTGTTTTTAAAGAGTGTTTGCTTTCTTTTTCATACTCATAATATAAGTACAGTGAAACCTGGTTAAACAGGACCACTATAAGTGAGAAACCTCTATTATTGAAATTTCCAATGAGGTCCCGGCACTTTTTCATCGAATTACCTCTGTTAACGGGACTTTTCGAACCTGGTTAAATGAGATTTGATTTTTAGGATTTTTTCGATGTTTACCTCTATAATTGGGACTCTGTAGCTCAATTCCCTGTGTGAGACATTTTATCAGGTTGGGACAGGTTTCGACACCTTTGTTTACAAACATTTGAATTTCTTTCGCACGTTCCTTTGTTTGTCAGAACTATCTCAGAATAAAAGTGTACAAAATGTCCAAACGTAAATAAAACACATAACTCTATAAATGAGACAACTATAATTTTAAACCCGTCTAATAGGAAAACTGTATAAATGAAAACCTCTTTAAAAGGTACAAAATTCTTGGTCCCTTGAGATCCCAATTGACCATGTTTCACTGTATATATATTGCATTATAAACAGGGACTCTCAAAATCAATTTCTTTGAGTTTACTTTCAGGTGAATTTCATTTATTATATCTCTAGAGGAGATCTCTCGAAATAGCATGTCTGCAGTCCATCGGAGCTTGTCAGGTGTCGACTTCGGGCCATCAATACGTCGCGATCAAAGATTTTCCACGGAGATATTACGTAGGTAGTTAAATATGCGACCAACAGAAGAGTTACCTATTTATTTGTGGAAAAAATATACGAGTTATTATAAGTGTTCTCTTCTAAAGAATCCATTCTCGACCCATTACTTAAGCATCATAATTTTTGCATTATTTGTCACAATACTCAGTTAGATTGCTGTTAGTCTGATCAGATATGATTTGTACTGATATGATTTCGCTTCTAATGTTGGTTTTTATTTATCTTTGTGTACATATATTGTATGACAGCCCTTTACTTGGTGGTAGATCGTCGTCGTCGTCTAGGTACGTACCACCGCAGTGCCAGATACTCTGCCGCCAACCAGTAGTGTGTAAACATTACTGTGTTCCGGTTTGAAGGGTACTGCAGCTAGCGAAATTACTGAGCTGTTGGGGCTAACCATCGAAAGTCTCAAAGTAATGAGCGCCAAAGCAGCGATGCCCCGGACTTTATTTTGTTACTCAAAGTTGTGTATTGCTGCAATGGTCATGGACATGCGTTATCTCTTACCATAATGAGAACGTATCGTTCTTCTCATTAGTTTTATATTAAACAAAATATGTAAATCGATCGAGCGGTTGTAAAAAATTTAATTAATTCAAATAAAATAAAAAACCGGTCAAGTGCGAGTCGGACTCACGCACGAAGGGTTTCGTCCATTTTATCTATAAAAACGGCGAAAAATTACTCTACCTTAAATATTTGTTTTATTCTGTTTTTAGTAGGTAGGTATCTACTTGTAGTTATAGCGGCAACATAAATACATCACCTGTGAAAATTTCAACTGTCCAACTATCACGGTTCGTGAGATACAGCCTGGCGACAGACGGACAGCGAAGTCTTAGTAATAGGGTCCCGTTTTACCCTTTGGGTACGGAACCTTAAAATCGAGCTAATAAGGCAATAAACTAGTCCCTCAAGAAACTATTCCAGTAGATTTTATTTCAACATTTTACAAAATACAAATACAAATACTTTATTGATAACACCAATGTTACAAGTCACTTCAAAATTTTAAAGATGTCATTAAATGGGGTTTAAAACACTGATTACATGTCAAAATAAGGTATGTCAATATCCAAACATATCAATATAAAAAATATTGTCAATATAAAAATACTGTCAATATAAAATATGTCAATATAGAAATATGTCAATACTAAAACAATATTGTCAATATATTAAAATGACATGACAAAAAAATCATAATTACTTACTAGTAATTCAATAATCTTTAAGTTTGAAATACTCGTCAATGTCATAAAACAAGGTTTAAAATAATATTTAATGGTTGATTCCGAACTAGCATCTAGAAACATATTCACACACAATAAAACACCCTATTAACATGCACATACAATATATTACATACATATTATGAGAAAAAGAGTGACGTAGCGCGTGCGTCATATGTCACAGAATACGCACTAGTTCCAACCAAACTAGGTCATGACATAGATGGTCATTGTATGGAAGTGGCAAAGTTAAAACAGCAATATCGCAACCACTAAACAATGTTAATCGTAAAGTCGTATCACGTGTCTGTTTGTTCGCTTAATTCTTCTTAACTAACTTGACTTTATAATGTTGTTTTATATTTTATAGTAGCGGACGCCTCGCGGTTTCACCCGCGTAGTTCCCGTTTCCATGGAAATACAAGGATAAAAAGTAGCATATGTCACCTGGGGATAGTGTAGCTTCCCAACGGTGAAAGAATTTTTGAAATCGGTCCAGTAGTTTCGGCGCTAACTCAATACAAACAAACAATCAAATCTTTACTCTTGATAACAGTATAGATAGATTTCCTAAGCCTTTCGTAACTACAACAAAATACGTTATACTATAAACGTTCTACTTATAAATATTTAAGCACTTTTAGATAAAAATTATAACTTTATTTTACTCAACGTAAAAAAATATCTTTCAAAAATTGTAATTTCATCTTTTGTGGGCGTTTTATAGCTTGTAAGCTTTTCAAATAAATTGATGGCAATTAAATTAATTGGAATGGCCGATAAATCGGAAAAGCAGATTCTGTGAAATTGTGTAGGTGTCGATTTTAACGATTTGCTGAACTTGTTTATTGAACGGCCGCCGATTTCGTTGAGAGCTAAGTACTTACAACACAAAACGTAATGATAGCAAAGCGTCTTGTTGTTTTGCCCGATTTCTCGTTTATTGTAAATAAGTACTTCAAAAGACTATTCCTATGTATATTAAGTACTTCTTCTTTTTTGATTTTGACGTCGCATTTTGTGCATTAGCCAGGTGTTTTAATATTTTCTAGTTTCATAAGTAAAAAGTAGTCAAAGTCCAGTCTTGGTCAAGTCCAGTCCGTGCTAGTCAAGTCCAGTCATGCTTTAGTAAAGTCGTGGCGACTTTACTAAAAGCCTCGATGGAGTTTTGGAAACAACACGAAAAGTCATGTTTCACCACATTATACCTATCACTTTACAAATAGCTACAATACTAGGCTAATACTAAGGCTAGCATTTGTGGCTAGCTCTTAAGGTTTTTGTGTTTTTTTTCTTAAATCCGTCTTCGAATTTGCTTCAATAGTGGGAGGCAATTCTGAAAACTGGTGATAACAGAATTGTGTGATACAGTTTGGTGTTCTAGCTACATATGTAGCTAGATGCTATATGTATTGCTATATGCTATATGTAGCAGTTTTCAGAATTGCCTCCCACTATTGAAGCAAATTCAATCTACATCCAAAATTTGATTACACCACTCGATAGCTAAAATATCATAGAATTCTTTACGTACACACACCGTTGTTTTCAATGAATTATGATCTTGAAACCTTGGACAATAGAGGCCATATCTAGAAAACGGTAACTCTCTTAATTCTCGTTATATGTGGACACTGGACGGCCTCAAACAATGAAAGAAGATTCCGTATAGTCCGGCAAATACGATGCCCCAAGTAAGTAGATTGTAATACGCTATTCATAATACAAACACAGATTGATCTCCGAAAAAATAATGTGCCTTCAAAAGGTAAAAATACTTCTATAGAATAGAATAGGTATGACTAGCATGTTTAACTTCATTCAACACCAATATATTAATGATTAATTATATTAATTAATCTAGTATGTTTAACACCTATTCTATTCTATAAAAGTTTAATCTATCTGTCTATTTTAATTTATACTATTATAAAGAAGGAAAGATTTGATTGTTTGTTTTTGTTTGTATTGAATATTATAATTGGCTCCGAAACTGCTGGACCGATTTTAAAAATTCCTTCATCGTTGGCAAGGTACAGTATCCCCTGGTGAGATAGGCTACTTTTTATCCCTGTATTCCTAAGGGAATGGGAACTGCGCGGGTGGAACCGCGTGATGTCTGCCAGTTATTCATATAACACTATTTATTTTTTAAGTGTTTATGTATTAATACATAAAAACTCGAAAAAGACATAGTGAGAAAGAAAAAAGATTACAACTAAACAATTTTTTTTTTCTGATACGGCAGCCTTATCGCCTAGAGTGATTTCTTCCAGACGATGGAACTTTAGATGGGCACAAATGATGAGTTGGTGGTATAAAAAGCAACCAAGTTTAACACAATCTCATTACCAAACCTAAGTTAGGTTTGGTAATGAGATTGTGTTAAACTTGGTAGTAGATATCCTAAGCAGGAGGTTGTCTAGGTATGTACAACCGCAGAAAGCGGTTCAGCCGCGAAGCGGTAGTGTGTAAACATTACTGTGTTCCGGTTTGAAGGGTACCGCAGCTAGCAGAGGTGGTCCCATATAAATATTCTCTAAATTGATGGAGCGGTTTTCAAAAATTAACAAAATCTAAAATATGTATGCATCGATGATATTTTTGTTTACTCTGATCTGTTTACTGTCGGTTTTTTAGGCTTCACGTATTTGAAATAAATTTTATACCGATGTATGACAACGACTGCAATAGCGCACTGCTGCTAGTAACATATAAAACGTAAAAATAAGCCCGCCATGTTGTGAATCAGCCTGGAATCCGGCGACATTCCCGCCACCGAGTGTCTATTAAATATTAGAACAAATAACTAGTGCTTACCGACCACGCACTCGGAATTTTTTGTACCTGTCAGCGGCTACTTTCGCTTGAGTTTTTTAATGTAAAAAGTAATGAGACGAACGAGACGCTCTCCTGATGGTAAGAGATAACCCCTGTCCATGACCATTGCAGCGATACACACAACTTTGAGTAACAAAACAAAGTCCATGGTATCACTGCTTTGGCGCTCATTACGAAAGATCACAAGTTTTTGAAAAAAATACAATGGGGCGGCAACAATTTCCGAGTTCCCGCCAAAACACCTTTCCTTCTTTCTTTAGGTGACGCAACAGTCGATAGTATCATGGCGTTGATCCGAGGTGTCGAGTGCGCGGCGGATGCAGCGGGAATCAGCGGGATTATATCATATTCATTCCCCGATGGTCTGGCTCGCTGCCAGCGCGATGTGGAAAACGAATCGACAGTGTTTATTTCGTGTTTACACACAATAAGACCTCTATGCGTTATCGGTAAGTGTGAAATTAACCGTGAAAAAAATGAGCAATTACTCGGGGAAATTGTTTTTCGGAATGTATGTACGAACTAGCTGCGCCCCGCGGTGATACCCGCTACATTTTTTTGAGATAAAAGTAGCTTATGTTTTAATCCAAGGTTTCAGCTACCTCCACACCAAATTTCATACAAATCCGTTCAGTAGTTTTTGCGTGAAAGAGTAACAAACATCCATCCAAACTTTCACATTTTTAATATTATTGGGAAATGGGGTAGTGGGATGGTAAGGAACCTCGAAGTACTATAAGCTTCGATGGAGATTTGGAAGCAACACGAAAAGTCATGTTTCACCACATTATATCATTTTCCCACACTCGCGCTTGTGATTCGGCACTTTATGAATAAAACACCACCATTTGCGGTGCGACACGACTCTTTCCGCGATCCCGCCAAATCTCCATCTACATCTTATAAAGAGGAAAGATTTTATTTTTTGTTTGTTTGTATTGAATAGGCTCCGAAACTACTGGACCGATAAATTTATATTGTTAATCGAGTTTTGTTTTGATTTGTTACGGTCACGATTTTTTACGCATAGAAAGTTATTAGCAACTAGTAAAACTGTAAATACGTTAAATATATATCCTTGTTAGCATTTTTTCACGTTTAGAAATATTGCCGTTAGAAAATACTGTGTAACATACAAACAGAAATCCAGAAATTAGTTAGATTTACACTCTTTGTTGTGAACATCAAAAATAAAAAGAAATACCTAATGTACCTACATAAAACAAAAGAAGTTTATGTGCTACATACAGGTGGCAACCTCTTCCAGACAAACAGGATAAGAAAGTTAATGACATTACAACATAATTAGCTAAACCTAACAATAAGTATTTTTCTCTACAAACAAACGACAATAAAGTTTCAAAATGCTACATAAAATTACTATTAACTACAAATTACAAATGTGTAAATATAAGATTGTTTTTACTGAAAAATACGTTCAATTAAAACATGTAGAAAAACATATTAAAGTATTAATATTTTCTTTAAGAGTAATTTGAATCTAACATTAAATTTCCGCTTGAAGGCATAAAACTTTTCATATTTTCAAGATACGAAGCCAATTCCCGCAAAAAAAAAAACAGAAAACTTTTTAAAAGAACGGCGTGGCACCGACCGGTGATAATTTGCCAGCCATTTTGTCCGGCAAGCTGGAAATCGACCACGGTAATGGAAGAATTAGGGAAAATGACCATGGAAAATTGCGGAGGCCGCTATAACAGCCGCCATAATAACTTTGCTATAGTATCACAAGATTCTGAATGGCCTAAGATATTAGAGTGAAGGTTATCGTTACCCAGTTTATCTTTTTTTTTAATGCCAAAAAGGCAAAAGACAAATGTTTAATTTTTTTTATGCCAGAATTTTATTTTTATTTTAAAGTAATGAGACGAACGAAACACTCTCTTGATGGTAAGAGATAACGCATTGTAGCAAAATCCAGAATTTTGAGTAACAAAACAAAGTCCAGGGCATCGCTGCTTTGGCGCTCAATACTTTGAGACATTCGTTAATTATGGTATATGCATTTTGTGATTATAATTATTGATAATGATAATGCAATAAGACGAAATAAATAATTCGAAGACAAAAGAAATTAAAATAGCAAGTTAAACTGGACGGAAAAGTTGAAATAAATTAGAATCAGCTTACACAAAATATTATAAACCTAATTTCTTATCAGAATTTAAGTACGACGTTAATTTTTGAGAAAAAAAATGCATTTAGCTATCCGTCTACAGCCGTAAAAAGGTGACAAACAGAACTAAATATATAATTATTTTCTTTTATAATAATAGTTAGGATAACAGCATTTCGATCATTTAACTTTTTTTATGGTTGACAAGACACTAAAGTGTCGCTGCCGGAACAGTGTTAGGTGTTTTTAGCTGCAGATTTTAAAATTGAGTTTTGAGCTGAAGCTTGGGAATTTAAACCCCGCATGTGAATCGACCGCGTTAACTACTGATCTATCATAGCTACAAAAAATTTGACACTCATTTGAGTATTTTTGGTTTACAATTAAATACTTCTCTTAAATCCTTGTCGTCCTGTATAGGTACCTATAATATCCGGCAGGCTTAATGCCCGGGCAAGAGCAATTACCCGAAACCCGGGTGTGGATATGCAAATTCGGTATCTAACTATATATACGTAGAGTTTAATATGTATTCAGCAAAAATTCTGTGTATGAGAATTAGCACACATTTTATACTTCTGTTTTTAATGGCACCTAACCTTTTTTTATTTAGCCAGGTGAACTTTAATTAAATATGGCGACTGCGAACGAACTATTACTGTGAACTTATAATTACTTATCACTACATATTATAAAACAAAGTCTGTACGCGGCGAAAGACAGACAGCTGCTTGTTCGTGATACACTTAAAAAACCGGCCAAGTGTGCAAGTGGCCAAGGCTAAGTGTGCTTTACCATCTTTGACCACACCGTCACTTAACATCAGGTGAGCTGTGGTCAAACCTGTCCTAGCCTAGCTGTCCTAACCTAGCCTGTCACAATAAAAAAAAAAAAAAAGGTGCGGGACGGACTCGCGCACCAAGGGTTCCGTACCTACAAGTGAATGTACATCCACAAATCTTCAGCAGACTTCAAAGAAAACGTTACAAGTTTAAGTCCTTCACTTTGTTTTCTCTCGGGCAGTGCTTCAATGTTTTCAAGTACTCGGCTTTCCGCTATTCACAATGAACTGTCAAAACTGACAGCTGTCAAATCTCACCACAACGAAGCGGCCAATTTCTGTATACAGCGGGGGAGGCACCATTGAATTCTTTGAATACAAGTATAAATGGAAAATTAACAAAAACCTACCAAACCAGTAACAGAATCAACTCAGTAAGTCCTGTGGAAGATGCTCACATCGATCGACTAGGAAAGAGCTGAAGATCTTTAAACAGCTGGGCACGTTTTTTTTTTCAATCATAGCTAAGAACACTTGCTAAGGAGTTTTGGCGGGAACGCGGAAAGAGTCGTGTCGCCCCGTTGTATGTTTTTCCAAAACTAGTGTTTTGTCTAGTGTTTACGCATAAAAATGGCGGTGTTTTATTCATAAAGCGCCGAATCACAAGCGCGAGTGTGGGAAAATGATATAATGTGGTGAAACATGACTTTTCGAGTTGCTTCCAAATCTCGATCGAAGCTTTATAGTAAAGTCACCACTACTTTAAAAAGTAAAGTAAAAAAAAAGTAAAGTAAGTTTTACAAGGCAACTTATTTAACTTATGAAAATGTAAAACACTTGACACTGGCAAATGCACAGAAAGTGCGAAGCCTAGTCCTCCTCGGAGGATAAGAAAAAAAAACACTCGATAAGTCAGCTATGAAACAAAATTTAATTGATGAGTTTTGGCGGGAACGCGGGAATAGTCGTGTCGCTCCGTTGTATTTTTTTCCAAAACTAGTGTTTTGTCGAGTGTTTATGCATAAAAATGGTGGTGTTTTATTCATAAAGTGCCGAATTACAAGCGCGAGTGTGGGAAAATGATATAATGTGGTGAAACATGAGTTTTCGTGTTGCTTCCAAAACTCCATCGAAGCTTTGTAGTAAAGTTGCCACTACTTTACTAAAGCATGACTGGAATTAACTGACACGAACTGGACTTGACAAAGACGACTTTGATTAAAACTAGCTACGATGGCACTTATTTAACTTTTGAAACTTGAAAATATATAATTACTTGACACTGGCAAATGCTAAAACGCGACGCCAAAACCAAAGAAAAAAAAAAACAAAATTTAACCTACGTTCATTCGTTCGTTAATCAATTCAAATTCAAATTCAAGTTTTTTTGTATGTACGTTACGCGATGATTCCGCCAATTATGAATCGATTGATGATTATGTTTTTGCTTGGTAGATCATACTTCAGAGGTACATTTTATCAAAATCGACAAAAAAATCTAAAAATTGTATAGGTACATTGATGGTATTTTCGTTTACTTCGAAACCTCGCTGTTTCATTGAAGGAGTGCGTTTAGTAGTCGGATTTTTTCAATTGTTAATTTATATATTATTTATATTCAAATTAATTTTACGGACCGCCATCTAGTTCCATACTAAGCAAAGCTTGTACTATGACAACCGGATTTCTCGTTCATTCAGTTGTCAAATGGCTTAACAAAAGCAATTGTGGCAATCATACAGTCGTCCCGCGTGAATTGTTGCGCTTAGACGAATAAACTGCCGGGACTGATGCATAATGGACTTTTTGAACTTAAATAACCTGAAGCAAAATCAATTGTTTCAATATTTTATGACAAAACAAGTTAAATAAGTCTAAGTTGCACAAAGTGAGTCATAGTTGAGTTCGGTCATAAATAAATAAATATTGTAGGACTATACACACAGCGCCATCTGACCCCAAACTAAGCAGAGCTTGCGTGATGGAAGTCAGATAACTGATAGAATACATAAAAACTTTTTTTTGTTTTAAATAGATACAGAACACAGAACACACATTTTGTTTATTCACAAAATGTTTGCCCTGAGTGGGAATCGAACCCACGCCCTACAGCTCAGCAATATTTGTATATTACAACAGAACACTTTTGTCCTCGAGAACACAAGATATTCATAGTACAAGTTCTTATTATAATTAAAATAAAATAAATTGAATACCACGACCAAAATACCTACTATAGAGACTGCAACCGCTGAAGAACTACGACGAAAATTTAAATATTAAATACTAGTGACACGGATGCAACGTAGATACTAATGTGGTGCATATGCATGTATTATACCTACATATAAACCTTCCTCTTGAATCACTCTTTCTACTGATGGCATTAAAATCCGTTGCGTAGTTAAAAAGATCTAAGCGTACAGACGGCGGGAAGCGAATTTGCTTTATACTATCTATGTCATTGTAAAGATGAATGTTAGTATCAAGTCTAGCTATGAATTGGTCCACGACGTCGCATACATCACGCAAGACTGTGTGTGGTACAGCCAGCGCTGCCAAACCTTTACTTAAAGAAAAATTGCAGAACTACTCTAAAAAACCGTAGAAAACTGCTCACCAAAAATCTACAGTTTCATCAAACAAATACGAAAAAATAAACACGGGATGTGTCGATATATGTAGGTATAATATAACACTTAAAATATAGGTAACGAAAGACAATTTGAGTCCTATACTCATTTGAGCAAGTCCAAGTCAATTTCTGTTTTTATAAACTAACCTACTTTTGGGCGCGGGTCTCTTCTCGTTGTGAGAAGGATAGGCCAAGTGCGGGGTTGTTGATTTCACACATCTTCGAAAACGTTTTTTTTTTTTAACATTTCTTAGACATGTAGATTTCCTCACGATATTTTCTTTAACCGTTTGATGTCAATACGCACATAATTTAGAAAAGACAGAGTACGTGCCGTGGGATTTGAACTGAGGAGCTCCAGTTTGGAAGCCAGACGTTTCCTCCACAAGCCTGCCGAAACTTCACTTAACAAAATCACATCAGTGATTGTTTTTACAAGGCCATCTGTCAAAATTTTAATAACATTTGTTTTATTTGATGAAATTTTTTATGCAAATTCTAATTATTTATTTTGTAGAAACATGGGTTGCATAGATAATAGTCATGGGATATAATCGCCATGCTTTAGCACCAGGGCATGCAAAATATTATAAATACGTTTCATCAATTCATTAATTCAGTTAAATACTGCAAATATAGTTATTATAAAAGTAAGTCGTTCATTGTATTGCATTGTGTCACTAATTTGTCATTCAAAAATTCATCATCATCATCATTCATAATTTCAGCCGTAGGACGTCTACTGCTGGTCATAGGCCTCCCCCATTGACTTCCACAAAGGCCAGTTGGAAGCGGCTCAGATCCAGCGCGTTCCTGCGGTCTTTATTAGGTCGTCTGTCCACTTTGTGGGTGGACGCCCTACGCTGCGCTTGCCGGTTCGTGGTCTCCACTCCAGAACTTTGCAGCCCCATCAGCCATCAGTTCTCAGCGAATGTAGCGATGATAGCTTAGTGGTTAGCGCGGTCGGTTCGCATGCCGAAGGGCGTGGGTTCAAACCTCAAGAATGAGCTTGAGCTGCCGGTGAAGGAAAACATCGTGAGGAAAGCATAGCATGGTGGTAGGGTACTTTCTAGTACCTACTGGGCTGGCTAGCTACCACCCTCAAGTTGAAAATCTGTCGCCAAGCATCTACCGGTGTTTCGGCAGCCTCCCTAGAGAGCCAGTTCCATTCCAGGCTAGGTGTGCTTTACCATCTTCGACCACACCGTCACTTAACATCAGGTGAGCTATGGTCATTGGTCAAACACCTAGCCTATCAGCTATAAAAAAATAAAAAGTTCTGCGTGCTACGTGCCCTGCTCACTACCACTTCAACTTGCTGATCCTCTGGACTATGTCGGTTACTTTAGTTCGTCTACGGATCTCCTCATTTCTGATTCGATCTCGTAGGGAAACTCCGAGCATAACCCTCTCCATAGCTCGTTGTGCTACTTTGAGCTTGCCAAGAAGGCACATAGTTAGAGACCACGTTTCAGCGCCATAAGTTATCACTGGTAACACACACTGGTCGAAGACTTTCGACTTGAGGCACGCGATGTAATTCGGACGGTAATTCAAAAATTTCTACCTGAAAAAACGGCCTGTAAGGTCAGTTTACAATATGTATCAGTAAGTACGTATAAACAGAACTAATTACATCCAATTAATCTCACAGTTCGTTCTACGTCACACAAAAGCTTCTTAAATTAAGATAAGTCGAGGCACGATAATAAACAATGAAGTCGCAAACAAGACTCGGACAGATCCCTCAGAGAGATTAATCGCTTTTTAAAGCTAAAATTCATTTGCAATCCTGATTAAAACGAATCGGAGATTACTTCGCAAAAAAATAGTAGTGGGCTGAAAGCTAAAGAAAAAGTTCGAGCCATACCTTCTTAATTAAATTTATTTTTTGTTTTGTTTCTTAATAAATTAAGTTAAAAACAACCTACGGTCTTACCTAAGTTATATACAAACGGTAAATGAAAACATTTTAATTCTACATTGTCTCCAGTTGTTAATGTTCTCGAAGATATGTGAAGTTGTTAGATGTTAGTGGGTTAGAAAACCCAGACTTGACCCGTGTGGTGGGCTACTGCATACGAACTTCATCTTGTTTTTTTTTTATTGCAAAGTAATGAGACGAATGTGACACTTGATTTTTTGGCGGGAACGAGGATAGAGTCGTGTCGCCCCATTGTATTTCCAAAACTAGTGTTTTGTCGAGTGTTTATGCATTAAAATGGTGGTGTTTTATTCATAAAGTGTCGAATTACAAGCGCGAGTGTGGCAAAATGATATAATGTGGGGAAAAATCGACTTTTAGTGTTGCTTCCAAAACTTCATCGAAGCTTTATAGTAAAGTCGCCACTACTTTTCTAAAGCATGACTGGACTTGACTGACACGGACTGGACTTGACCAGGACTGGCCTTCGACTATAACTATAGCTACGAGACAACTTATTAAACTTTTGAAACATGAAAATATAAAACACTTGACACTGGCAAATGCTCAAAATGCGAGGCCAAAACAAAAAAAAAAACGCCTGTCCATGACCATCGCAGCGATGTACAGAAGTTTGAAGCATTTGTATAATGTAAGGCCTGCGCGTATTTGCGTTCGTGTTAGGAGTTTTCATTCAATTTCTACATAATATTCTATCTATATTTTTATTATATATAAATAGGTATTTATTACCTATACCACAAAATGTTTAGTCCTGAGTGGGAACCGAACCCACGCCCTACAGCTCTTAAGGCAGATACACTTCATCAATGACCCAACAGGGCCGTCGAATGACTTCTAAATCTGGGATCGATAAAATGCTGCTTCTATTATAATATGTACACAATCACAATATTCTCCGCATTTTGCTTCTAGCTGCGCCCCGCGATGTTACCCGCTACATATTTTTGGGATAAATATATCCCAAAATATGTGTGTGGATAGCCTATGTGTTAATCCAGGGTGTCGGCTACCCCCAAACCAAATTTCATACAAATCCGTTCAGTAGTTTTTTGCGTGAAAGTGTAACAAACATCCATTCATACTCACAATAATATAAATCTTTATTTAACAACAAACATTAATTTCATTACAAACAATACATTTACAGATTAATATTTTTACATAATTATTTATTTAGAGTAAATGTTTTTTTTTTTTTTAAATGTAAAAGTAATGAGACGATCGAGGCGCTCTCCTGATGTTAACATAATGGACAGGCGTTATTTCTTAAGAAATAACGCCTGTCCATTATGACCATTGCAGCGATACACAGAACTTTGAGTAACAAAACAACAGGGCATCGCTGCTTTGGCACTCACCACTTAGAGACTAGATGGTTAGTCTCAACAGTCCAGTAATTTCTAGCTAGCTGCAGTACCCTTCAAACCGGAACACAGTAATGTTTGCACACTACTGCTTGGCGGCAGAATATCTGGTACTGCGGTGGTACCTACCTAGACGACCTCCTGCTAAGGAAATCTACCACCAAGTAAAAAATTGATATGGCATTATACATTGGGCCCCAAACTAGGTGACCCAAGTTCAAGATGTTGCTAGGATAACCCTATACAAAACAACGTGCTCTGCAATACGTTAAAAGAACTAGCGAAACCAAACAATAAAATCTGAGCACATAATAAAATATGAAACAAGTTATTTTTCAATTGTATAGAGCCCATTATAATTCACGACATAGCCAGCATTACGCTACGCACATTGCGAGAATGTAATTCTCTGGACGTGTATAGAATAACCATTGACATAATCAAGCACTGCTGGCTAGAGATGCCACCGACCGCGGCAACCGGACTTCAATCACAGTCGTATATACTTGACAAGAGATATTTCATAATATAATGGAGCATAATTTTACAGTGAAATCACAGCTACTGGCATTTAATTTAGTCTTTATTTGCGGTAAATCACAATTTGCGTGAAAGAGTAACAAACATCCATCCATCCGCGAGCGAGCCGTGATAAGTCTTTCCACTCGAGGAAACGAGACAAATGTATACATAACATTGTAGTTGTAACACGTATCCTCGTGGGAGAATGACATTTATCACGGCTCACGTGCTAGGGGGTCTGTTGGGAATTAATCATAATATAATCCTGCCCGCACAGACACAGCTCGCAGCAGCGGCCCAACCTGTAGCCGGCTAAAATCGTGGTTAGTCCTACTTATGACAGCCCTGTTGGCTCGTTGGTAGTATATTTGCCTTAAGAGCTGAAGGGCGTGGGTTCGATTCCCGCTCAGGACAAACATTTTATGTATTAACAAATGTTTGTTCGGTGTCTGGGTGTTTCTGTATCTTATCAGTTATCTGACTTCCATCACACAAGCTCTGCTTAATTTGGGTTCAGATGGCGCTGTGTGTAATGTCCTACGATATTTATTTATTATTTATACTAAACTTGAAGACTGGGGTATTTGAATACGTCGCGCGTCGTTAGAACCGATTAAAAGGACCTTGCATCTGGTCAGATTTGGAGATCTGACTTCAAGAATGTTCAGGGCGTGGCCCGTGCCTTTGTAGAAGTAATTATAAAAATACTCCTCGAGAGCGTTGCCGGTGGTAAACTGCTAATAGTCAAGCGTAGGACTAGGAAAAGGTACCACTAAATTTGTAGGACTATGTAGCCATTTCATTATACAAATACTTACTGTTATTCAGACAATTTCTATACCCCACCGACTCGACTTGTTTTATACCTGCGCACTACAGTAGCTACCTGTATCGAGAATTTTCACAGGAGAGACTTGGGCGTCTCGACGTACGGAACCTCCTCACGAAAATTCAGCCTGTTATTAATCATTAAAAAAACAGGTGGTGGCTGCTGGACCGTACGAGGGATATCCTGGATTATTAAAATGCTAAATAATTTAATATCTGAATACGTGCGTCATAGTAACACATACGCACTTTTATCCCGGGAAAATACGATTCCCTTAGGATATCGAATGAAATCGCATGGGGATGCTATACCTTTTTTTTTTCCTTTGGTTTTGGCGTCGCGTTTTAGCATTTGCCAGTGTCAAGTAATTATATATTTTCAAGTTTCAAAAGTTAAATAAGTGTCATCGTAGCTAGTTTCAGTCAAAGTCCAGTCTTAGTCAAGTCCAGTTCGTGTCAGTCAAGTCCAGTCATGCTTTAGTAAAGTAGTGGCGACTTTACTATAAAGCTTCGATAGAGTTTTGGAAGCAACACGAAAAGTCATGTTTCACCACATTATATCATTTTCCCACACACACGCTTGTAATTCGGTACTTTATAAATAAAACACCACCATTTTTATGCATAAACACTCGACAAAACACTAGTTTTGGAAAAAAATACAACGGAGCGACACGACTCTTCCCGCGTTCCCGCCAAAACTTCCATGCTATACCTTATTAATGTTGAAACTTGCGACAAAACTTTTTTGCATAGTAGGTAATAGTTGAAGAGTGAGTGGTTATTGAAAGCGACATATTTTTATTTAGTCTGAGAGTGACGTACGTAGAGATAATACTTTATGTCCCGGAAAAAATAAAAATTCTCGAGGGATTATCCAGGTAAACCTCTGCCCGCAGCTTTTTATACATACCTACTTATATTTATAGATGTCCTTTTTTCCTGTCTGGGGACATAGGCAAGGGTTCCAAGTTATTAATAGCTTACAATAAAAAACACCAAAAAGTTTTGTAGCGTTTAGGTACTCTTTGAAAATGAAATATTTTTGACAATATGTTCAAAATGTGCTATGTCAAAAAGAGCTAAGTTTTTTTATAATTTTGATTGCTCAACTTTTTAGCAATGTAGATTGCTTTAGCCTGCCCGATGGGGCAAATTAATAAAAAAAAAAAACAATGTAGATTGTTTACAAAGAAAGTTTGTTCTATTGATGATTATTTTTAAGAAAGAAAGAAAGAAAAACATTTATTTTTTTCCCAACAATACACTAGACACAACAACAGATAAGTACAAACAAAACACACAAATAAAAAGATACATATGAACAAAAAGACAACAAATAAGGTGCGAGTGTATCAATTAGGCTTTATTTAAAAGCGGCCTTATTTAAGTTTTTAGTTTTATTCGTTGAGGCGTCGGGTGACCATTCTGGATACATTTTCATGTGGGCTTTTTGGTTAGGTTTTTTATACAGTTTTTTTCCTAAATATTGAGTGTGGTAGATACTAAATACCTCTTTTCGGTGTACCTATATGTAAGGATTTAAATTATTTGAAAATGAATATCTAATTACTCATAAATTATTGTAAGTTGTCCAAAATGTAGCGTGGATGTTGATACACAATATGGCACTCTATTCAACATAACAATTACTGTCCGTACTTGAAATCTTTTGACTAAATCTTACAGCGGCTATTTTTGAATATTTATAAAGTATACATTACGTGTTCATTTAGGCATACAATAACACATTTTAGAGGCTTTAGTTGACAGATCTAAACTTACTAAAAAAATGCTGTCTTTTTTTATGGCAACCCATTAGAAAGTGACTGTCACATTTTAGTCAATTTAAATTTGTCAACTAAAGCCTTTTAAATTGTCCTGATACCATATTAGGTGATCCAAATAAGTTTTTTTTTATTAAAAAAGGTTCGCCTTTGACCACGTTATGCCTGTTAATGTTAAGCATTAGTGCGGTCTAAGATGGAGCACGCTTACCTAGAAAAAACTTATTTACTCTAGATTTGAAGACATCCATATTGTACCTAATAAGTTCCACAAACTCCCTGTGCGGATAAAAAAATGAGAAATCAGAACGCTTTGTTCGTAAGCTATAGATTTCTGTAGGTAGATATTATGGCAAATAGCGATTTTGTACCGACGATAGCTCAATGGTAAGCGTAGGCGGTTCACACGCTGAAAGGCGTAGGTTTATTTGAAAATCTGTCGCCAAGCACGTAAAGGTGGGTTCTGGCTACCTCACTTGGGAACTAGTTCTGTGTGCTGTAATGAACGAAAGAAGTACGTATTTATTTGCGATGTTTATATCACACTAATATTATAAAGGCGAAAGGTTATGTGAGTAAGTGTGTTTGTATGTTTGCTACTTTTTTACGCTCAAACGGCTAGACCAATTTTGCTGAAATTAGGCTACTTTTTATCTCGAAATGTTCTATGAAAATTCAACAGCGTGTAACACCGCGGGGTGCAGCTAGTATATTATAAATAGCTCGCAAACAAACATAAATCATTTCGAACTGGAAAATAGCTAATAAAACATTGATCTTACCACGGATGACAACGCGGTTGAGATGCCTCAAAACTAATTAGATTTCCGTTCGTCCGTTCCCGGCTATGATTACATCGCAGCGTCCCGGGAAACTTATCATTTCCCGTGAGATCTCTTGACAACAAAGCTATAGTTATGTGTTCAGCATCACAGTTCATTGAACTCTAGTCCTGGGTTATTAAGAACAAATAGATTGTAAAACCCGCATAAGTAAAATATGAGTCAGTTTGTCTTCTATCGGATACAATTCGGAGAGTGTACCTTGGAATTGCATAATTTGGTTCCACTAGCCCTTTTCTATTACCGGACGGCTCGGCAGACACGAATTAAGCGCCATCCGTACATGGGGACATTCCCCACGTACGGACTCAACGCTTCGATTCCATATTCTTCATAAGTACAATGGGAATGTGGAACTCTCTGTCGGCGTCTATCTCAAAAATATCACTGGTTTTAAAACTCATCCATTTTTATTTATATTCATAAAATGTAATTTATATGTCAAGGCCATGTATATACAGTTACACAATAATAATTAGGTATTTAATTATTAAAGAGACAAAAAAATACAAGTGAATAAAAATAATTACTTATAGTCCTAAAATATTTTCAATGATAAATTTATAAAACTCATTCTGAATTCAAAAAAAACATTAATTTAAATTTAAAATTTAATTTAAAATAATTTAAAACATTTTAATTTACGTAGATATCACATAAAATCAATGTATTTGTACTTATAATTCTTTTAATATACAGTACATAATATAGAAACAACCATTTAGCTATTTGTTTTATTTTACCAAAGTGTGGTGTATGGAGATTGAATTGTTTTTATGCTGATAAACTTTTTTTTGAAGAACAAGACGCTCTCCTGATGGTAAGAGATAATGCCTGTGCAGGAATATTGCAGCGATACACAGAACTTTGAGTAACAATAAAGTCCAGGTCATCGCTGCTTTGGCGCTCATTACTTTGAGACATAAGATGGTTAGTCTCAACAGCCCAGTAATTTCGCTAGCTGCAGAAAGTACCCTTCAAACCGGAACACAGTAATGTTTACATATCTAGTTCCTAGACGATCTCCTGCTAAGGAGATGTACCACCAAGTAAATCATAATAAAACCATAGAGTCGCTATCTATTCGCGAACTAGCACAAAGCGCAGAGAGCTTTCCTGTAGGAACTAATTTCATTTTCCGCCTGTTTCCGAGCGAATGCTTTCTATCACGAGAATGCATCATTTCCCACGGAAGCCTTCACAATATTTGTACCTATAGATTGAAGCTTTACAGCTTTAATAGGATTAGTGGTTAGCGGATTCGGTTCCATTCACGGAATGGGTTGATACCCCAACAGAACTTGAGCTGAAAGTGATAAAAATAATTGTGAGGAAGCCATACGATGGTGGTAGGGTATACAAATACCCAGGCTGACTAGCCCCCTTAAGTTGAAAAAACGTCGCTATTTGGGTACACAACGATGCATTCCGACAGTTTAACATAAAAGCCCGCTTCCGTTCCTTGGGTAGGTATGCTTGCAATTTTTAACTAGGTATATCGCTACGTGAGGTACTGTGATCAAACATCTGGCTTGTTTCCGAGAAAAAACCTTTTAACTAACAGGATATGAATCTAACATACCTATACATATATATATATGTGATGTTTCTAGCAATTTCCTGAACAAATCCATCAACGCCACGAAATGGGTAAACAGCTTGTCCATTTAATCCCGTAGGAAGACACAAACGTATTGCCCAGCCTCAGGGCTCTGCAATTTAAATATTTTCAGGACGGAAGGGACTCTAATTCATTTTCAAGGCCCCCTTTGAGTGTGAGCCTTCGTTATACTTTACACGATTAGGGAAGGGTCCTTTTCCATATCGATTTTTGCTAACACCTTTTTAGTTGTAACGCTTAGATTTCATCTTCGAGCTTTACATTTATAGAGAAAAAAATAAAATTTTAATTGCCCTTAGTTTCGTGGCCGTTTTGTCTACCTGTGGACTAATATCGATGTATTGATTTAGACGATTTCACAACAACGTTATCTGTAACGGCTGCCGTACATACTTATTACATAAATAAAACATACGTTGTTTTCACTCTGTCATTTAGCTAACGAGAGTATTATGGCCGTGAAGGTCACTTCACGCTGCGTCAACGTCCATAATGGTAAGTGGTACTCACTCTTCGGAGTGCTGCGAGACATTGTCCTTGTCCTTATGTGCCTGCCCGGAGCTGCAAGAGTTGCCCATCTCGCCAGCGCGGCCACAACGCCCTTATTAACGCCACCTCATTCTACGTCATACGTCCACTAAACACTAATAAAAATATAACGACACACATTAAACGGACAACCGCGAGATCTGCTGTAATAATTTAACATTGCCCGGCGCCGCGATCGCTTCGGGCAGTAAATCTAAATTTAAATAGGACGCGTGCCGTCGCCGTGGCCACACGACGGCGAATAATCGATGCGCGCCCTCTTGCCCCGCCTTCCCCGCGCCCCCTACCCTCTGTACGCGCGCTTGCTCGTGATTATCCACGCTTCCCGCGACACATGGACACAGGCGGAGCTTTTCCGAACCACGGAGGTTTATTTCGACGCATCGAAGCTGTCTTCGTAAACAAAATTTAAAAAAAATAATGTCGCGCGGTCACCGGCACTGGCCGCCGAGGCGCGTGACGCTAAATTCGAATATGAAATTCTTAAAATAAAAATGTGAAGCGACGCTTGCTTCTGTCTACTCACAGCAAGTGCTTCGCAAGTATTTCGACATTTTATGCACGTTTTCTGTTATTCTGAAGGGTTGTTCATTATATTTTAAGATTTGAGAAGTAGGAATATAATGCCTAGATGCTTTTTAAGCTCCGTCAGGCCGCGTAGAAGCAGTTTCATACATGAAACGGGAGAATTTTCCGTCGAAAGTAAGTTGGTTTTTTACACTGTGTAGTTTCAAAAAGTTTTTAGCAAGGAAAAAATGTTTATTTAGATGATTTATAAACGCTAATTCTGTAGTTTATTTATGTATTTTTAATTTGTGTAGACCGTTTGTCGGTATGTATGATTCACTGCTTGATAATTCATATGATTTCGTGGAGGAAGTTCTATTTGTTTTCATTAGTACCTAGATATGAAAATATAGTTATATAATTATTTTTATAGCGATGAATGCTGGCGCACACACTTAGGTACTTCCTATTCACATAATCTGCCGTAGTTACGTATCACTAGTTATTCGCCCTGAACTGTGATCTCTCAGATTCACAAGATTCATTACATGAAATTACTAGCTGCGCCCCGCGGTGTTACCCGCTACATGTTCTCTAGATAAAAAGTAGCCTATGTGTTAATCAAGGGTCTCAGCTACCTCCATATCAAATTTCATCCAAATCCATTCAGTAGTTTTTGCGGGGAAGAGTAACAAACATCCATCCATCCATCCAAACTTTCACATTTAATTTTATTATAGTGGGAAGTGGGATGTAAAATTGTGTTTGTTATTTCTGCATGCTGCAACGGTTGGACGGATTAGGTTTAATTTAGAATACAGATAGCTTCAACCCTGGATACAGTTAGTAAAGGGTTAAACCGCAATACTTGAATAGTAAAGAGAAATAACCATTCTCATCTTATCATTATGTGTCCTTTAGCAGATATTAAACCAACATGGATTCGCGGCCCGAAATTGAATCTGAAACGTCAAAAAACTCTCCTCAAAAACAACGAAACTATTTACAACGACAAAGTCCCCATATCGACCAGGTTTTACCTTCAACTTCTCAAACGTAGCCAGTTCCTACCCCAATTTATAGAAACAGAAATTTACGAATACGCGCTAGAGATAGAGAAGCCGGCAAAATCGCCCGAACCTCCGAAGAATAGAAATAAAAAAGTGATCGATAAAACTTACAACTTGAGGTCGAACGAAGCAAAAACGGAACGTAAATCGTTTGAAAAGCCTCGCACGCAAAGAAGGATGAAGAGCGGAAACGAAACGCAAGACCTGGAGCGGCAGCAAAAAGTTAAGGTTAAGGATAACATTTTCAGAGTTTATCTACACTGTATAGACAATATTTATTAGAAACTAGTTATGTACCGTGGTTTGAACGCATTTCCATACACATCAAGCAAAATTAAATGTAACAGGAAAATCTCAATAGCTCCCAAGACAGCGGCATGGCCGAGTTTGGGGCCAAAAAAAAAAATAGTGCAAATTTCAAATAAGGAAATAAATTATGCCATTATAAATTTGCAAGTTTCGAGAATGGATTAATGTTTGTTACTCTTTCACGCAAAAACTACTGAACAGATTTGGATGAAATTTGGTATGGAGGTAGCTGAGACCCTGAATTAACACATAAGCTACTTTTTATCCTGAAAACATGTAGCCAGTAACACCGCGGGGCGCAGTTAGTAACGATATAAATTATTATTATATCAACGCCGTATACAATCGACTTCGTACGATACAGAATTTTCAAAACAAGTTATTTACGTGAGTTTTGCGACAACCACATATTAACACTCTTAATCATAGACCTTGTTTTTTTCTATCGATCCACCTCTTCACACTCATTTTTAAACAGTCCCCTTTTCCTCCCCTGGCGCCACCTATCCTGACGCTCCGATAGTAATTCATAGACTAAGTAAAGTATCCTAATTGCCCGCGAAATCAAAATGTAAGCTAACACACATGACAGTTACACGATGGGATCGTGTAATTTAACAGGTTTTTTTAGAAAAAAAAAACTACCCCAGTATTACTTCTTTAATTGTACCTATACTCCAAAAAAACTTTAACAAAGGAAACTCGATCTTCTAGGAACCCATAGTCCCGCTGCTTGAAGAGATCAAGACTCGTGAACCTCTAAAGCCGAACTCTAGGGGTTCTGAGATTGATAAAATAGCTGAGAAGCTCAAAAGTCTGGTGCGAACCAGCGCTGTCGAGCGGCTCGACGAGGAACTGCTGAGCTGCAAGGAATCTTTCGAGGACGCCGAGTTAATGCTGGGACGCGCTGAGAAGACTCATGGTGAGACTGAGATTCCATTTTCATTAGTATTGACAGGAACATTTTCAATGTACCTCAGAATGGTCCAGATATGGGAGAAGTATAGTTATTGCTCAAGGTTTGGTTTGGTTGTTTTGTGGCGACGATAGCTCAGTGGTTAGCGCAGCCGCTGCACACGCCGAAAGGCATGAGCTTTAACTGCCGGCGAAGGAAAACATCGTGAGGAAACCATAGTATGGTAGTAGTGTATTTGGCTGAATAGCTACCACCCTCAAGTTGAAAATCTGCCGCCAAGTACCTAACGGTGTGTTCCGGCTCAATTGATGGCCAGTTCCATTCCAGGTTAGGTGTGCTAACCCTTTTCGACCACACAATCACTTAACATCAGGTAAGCTGTGATCAACAAGCCTGTCAACCATGGAAAAAAATCCCATGTATAGGAAACTCTGAGCCAATCCTGTTCCCTTCCTTTTGTCCTTTCAAATCCTTACCATTTTGTCCCGTAGCCCCTTCAGGGCGCAGTCGCGCTCGCGGCGCTCACTGCTGCATGTACTGTGGCAAAGGGTTCGACCGACCCTGGGTGCTGAAGGGGCACATGCGTCTGCACACCGGGGAGAGACCCTTCCCGTGCCCTGTCAAACAGTGTGGCAGGACTTTCGCTGACAGGTAAATATTAACATGCTTCCGACGTGGGTACAAATTAGGATCTAAGTAGTTTGTATGATGTCGATCATAGCTCAGTGGTTGGCGCGGTCGGTTCACATGGAAGGGCGTGGGTTCAAACCCCAATAATGAGCTTGAGCTGCCAGTGAAATAAAACATCGTGAGAAAACCATAGCATGGTGGGAGGGTATTTTCTAGTACTCGGCTTGCGGGTTACCACCCTCAAGTTGAAAATCTGTTGTCAAGCACCTAACGGTTTGTTCCCGCTGTTTCTATTGATTTTGAGATTCTAGACTTTGTTACAATGAAAGTTGTTCATAATAACCTCCTTCCGGTTTAGTATTCGTACTACTATTGATATACATGACAAGAAGTATAATTTTCGCGTTTTGCACATGCATGAGTTGTGGTAGAAAAAGGTTTGAAATGTTCTTCCAGGTCGAACTTGCGTGCTCACCAGCGCACGCGTGGGCATCACGCTTGGCCTTGGCGCTGTGCCGCCTGTGGCAAGGCGTTCAGTCAACGTTGCTACTTGCAGCGACATCGGGACCCCGCCTGCTCCAAGTACAGGTAATTATAATCACTCACTTACACATACCTGTCAGTCACTTACACCATACCTGCCACTCACTTAACTCATGCCTATCAGGCTATCACTAACTTTTCACTCACACCAGACCTATCAGACTATCACTAACTTTATCACTCCTATTATTTACTTTCCCGTCAAACCGATTTCTCACCAAAAACATTTGCGTCATTGCCTTGCAAATACTTCACAATGTGCAAGCGATTTGTTTAACGCTCACCATCGGGAGACAGCCACGCCTACGTGTCCCATCAACCAAGTTATTAGCCAAAGGTAAATCTACAACTTGTGTAAAAAAAATGATATCTCAGGTACTCACTTTCCCATACTTACCCGTTAATGAAAGTCATATTTTACAGTAATTTATAATAATAAGATGTTGAATACAGCGATTACATTGCTACTAATGAATTATTAATCGAAGAGTATCCAAAATTGCAGAATGGTATCTCGGAACTCGAAGCTCGACAATACAGCCAAGGACCCTACACTGCCAGTTCCACTCTACGGTATCATATGCCACAACTCTTCCAAAACCACCGACAATACGGACGAAAATCCAATGGAACAAGATCCTGTTGCGGTGGAAAATATTGGGGACCAGGAAAAAAAGATAGAAGTATTTGATAATGGTACCCTAATTCCAGAAGAAGATGGCGCTGCTATCCCAAATGCTGCCAACGCTTCATTGAATAGTCAAGTTGTAACTCTAGATATAGGACAAAAATCTTTCTGTAAGAACTATGACAATAATGAGGGTAGCAAGGTTTATAAAAATCTGTACAGAGGCGATGCAGTGGGGCAGGGGCATTTCGAAGGACCAATAAATTTGCTTGTTGATAAGAAAAATATCATTGTTTAAGGTTTTTATGTGTAATATTGCGAATACCTATTAGTTAAATGTGTACTCGTATTTTTGGAGTCAATTTTTCAATACGTTGTTACAGACTGATTCAGTTTATAAAATTTAGATGCTAAGTTACTACTGTGTTGTAACAGACTGACCCAATTAAATATCGTAGGACCATACACGCAGCGTCATCTGGCCCCAAACTAAGCAGAGTTTGTGTGATGGAAGTCAGATAACTGAACTATTTTTCACGTAGGTACTATGTACTTTGTTATGTTGAAATTAATATCATATCGGTCACGGTTTCATTTGCTGTATACCATGTGTACTTATTTACAGTGTTTTTTACTACGCATGCCATTAATTTAGGTTATTGTAACTAAAAATGTCCAAGCAGAATGTCTTATTTACAAACGTTATACTTACGTTAATTAATTTTAAAACTTATAGTAGTACATATAAAAATACAAAACTACATAATAGAGTACTTATTTTATTTATCTCAGCCTCTAGTGTTCCACTGCAAGGCAAAAGCCTCCTTTTCTTTCTCCCAGACTGCTCAGTATTCGGCTTTATTGGTCCAGTGTCTATCGTGATGATTAAGTCGCCACACCACCTTCGTCTGGGTCGCTTCAATTTTGGGATCAAGTCTGTGGTGACTTTTACATACTTGCCCCGCCCAGTGTCATTACAGTCGTCCGGGTTTTATCATCAGCCGTTTTGGTTCCGGAGCGTAGTAGGTATCGTGTTCCTTATACTTTGACAGCCCCGTTGGCTCATTGGTAGTATATCTGCCTTGAGAGCTTTAGGGCGTGGGTTCGATTCCCACTCAGGGCAAACAATTTGTGAATAAACAAATGTTTGTTCTGTGTCTGGGCGTTCTGTATGTATTACAAGTATGTATTAACAAAAGAAAAAAAGTATATATGTATTCTATCAGTTATTTAACTTTGATCACACAAGCTCTGCTTAGTTTGGGGCCAGATGGCGCTGTGTGTATAGTCCTACGATATTTATTTATTTATTTATACGGTCTGACAATTTGACTCTCAGTAGGTATACCTATTGCGCTCCATTGTTGCAATAATAAATTACTTATTCAATATGTTAATTAATAACTATTATTATGAGTTAATTTAATTTATACATTGTATCGATTAATTTTCACAATCTAGTCTTCGCAAGTCCTTAGATGGTTAAGAAACAAATTGTGGTATTTATAAATACATGCATGCATGAGACGCTTGTTTTATTTTTATTTTACTTGGTGGTAGATCTCCTTAGCAGGAGGTCGTCTAGGTAGGTACCACCGCAGTACCAGTCATTCTGCCGCTAAGCAGTAGTGTGTAAACATTACTGTGTTCCGGTTTGAAGGGTACTGCAGCTAGCGAAATTACTGGGCTGTTGAGACTAACTCAACATATCAGAAGTCTCAAAGTAATGAGCGCCAAAGCAGTGATGACCTGGATTTTGTTTTGTTACTTAAAGTTCTTTGTATCGCTGCGATGGTCATGAACAGGCGTTATCTCTTACCATCAGGAGAGCGTCTCGTTGGTCTCATTACTTTTTACATAAAAAAAAAAAAATTATAATCAAAGGAAAACTTACAGCTAGGTACATAGACAATTACAATGAATAAGAAAAGAAGGCCAATTAAAAGTTTCCACAAGTAGACTTAGAAGTATTACTTGTTTACATTTGACAGCCCTGTTGGTTCATTGGTAGTATGTCTGCTCCAAGATCTGAAGGCCGTGGGTTCGATTCCCACCCAGGGCAAGCTTTGTGATATAAACGTATGTTTGTTTTGTTTCTGTGTGTCCTGTATATATTTTAAGAATATATTTACAAAAAAAAATAAGTATGTAAGAATTCTTTCAGTTGTCTGATTTCCATAGTACAAGCTTCGCTTAGTTTGGGGTCAGATGGCGCTGTAGGTAATATAATTTAATTACTTCCCCTGTACTATGAGCGTCTTATTGCGATTCTTACAAATGTTTATATTAACACACCAATACACTTACAAATACATGCCCTCTCTCTCTCACATACATACAATCACACAACCACCCACCCACACACACGCACTCTACATGCTTATATAAATAAATTTAAACAGATATAGAAAAGCGGGATCTTCTGCCACAAGTATTTTTTTATACTTACCAGATGGTCCTAACCTACTTCTAGTCTAGTCAAAAATAAAGCATTTTTCAATTTCATTCCATGCAACCGCATATCGTATGCCCGTTTAATAAGGTTCGCAATCGCGTAGCTTTTTCATGAGCGCTTAATAGGAATCGAAATAAGAAGTTTACAGTAATGAGTCGAATAAGACGCTCTCCTAGTGGTAAAAGATAACGCATATCCATGACCATTGCAGCGAAACACATAACTTTAAATAGCAAAAGAAAATCCAGGACATCGCTGCTTTGACGCTCATTACTTTTGAGACTTTCGATGGTTAGTCTAACAGCCTTGTAATTTTGCTAGCTGCAGTACCCTTTAAGCCGGAACACAGTAACGCTTACACACTACTGCTTGGTGCCAGAACACTAGTAACAGTTTGACTTGATGGGTAAAAAATTAGAACTAAACACAGTCTGTTGGTGTGACTGGTTTAACCTACCACGTTTGCCACCGTGTGGATTCGGTCCACGATTGATTGATTGATTAACTTTTTATTGCACACACTAAAAAAAACAATACAGAAGAAATAAAATTAATTAATAGGTGTAACAACTGGCGACCTTATCGCTAAAAGCGATCTCTTCCAGGCAACCGTAGGACGGACAGGATCAGAGGAAGAAAAATACGGGTTGTGTCAATAACGAGGATATGCACGAAGATATTAAAAGCGTGGTTTCGGTCTTAATCTATGTCCCACGATTGGATATTAAAAGTGTGGTTTCGCTCTTAATCTATGTCCCACGATTGATTATTAAAAGCGTGGTTTCGGTCTTAATCTATGTCCCACGATTGGATATTGAAAGCGTGGTTTCGGTCTTAATCTATGTCCCACGATTGGACATTAAAAGCGTGGTTTCGGTCTTAATCTATATCCCACGATTGGATATTGAAAGCGTGGTTTCGGTCTTAATCTATGTCCCACGATTGGATATTGAAAGCGTGGTTTCGGTCTTAATCTATGTCCCACGATTGGATATTGAAAGCGTGGTTTCGGTCTTAATCTATGTCCCACGATTGGATATTGAAAGCGTGGTTTCGGTCTTAATCTATGTCCCACGATTGGATATTGAAAGCGTGGTTTCGGTCTTAATCTATGTCCCACGATTGGATATTGAAAGCGTGGTTTCGGTCTTAATCTATGTCCCACGATTGGATATTGAAAGCGTGGTTTCGGTCTTAATCTATGTCCCACGATTGGACATTAAAAGCGTGGTTTCGGTCTTAATCTATATCCCACGATTGGATATCAAAAGCGAACGCATCCGAAATAAAAACAGCAAAATATAAGTTGAATTTTATTGTTACAAATAAATAAATTACATTTTGTAAAACTTATACGACGTGTGTCGTGACTAAGCGAATAAAGCTAGTAGGTACAGATTACAATTGCTCCGATTTCCATTTCATAAAAATATATTTGGGCGGTGCGCCTATGTTACTTAACATAGCTTTTGGTGTTGTGCGTTTGGTATACGAATCACAAAATTAAGACACTCACAAAGATTAATAAATAGAAGAATGGATTGACAACTGAACATTCCCTTCTATCAAGTTTTATTGGATGTTAAATGGGCTAACAAAGCACGCTCGCGACTCACGTCATTGTCAGACATACTAGAGTTAAACAATAAACATCTAGGAAACGAGAAACTTGTTTTGCAAGCCGTACTCTGTCTAAACGTTTTAATATAAATCTCTCTTAGAAGAGCTCTCTTCCTAGCGTTGTAACAAATAAATTCTTACAGCATAAAGCTGATTTTGTCCCTTTGACAATAAACATCTTGTGTATTTTTTTATTTATCAGACACATGTGTATATTTTCTTTGTGTTTGTTTATCAATAAAGTTAATTCTTAGTCTGATGTCTCGACAATTTTTCAATTTCAACCAACAAATTCTTTGTATGTAAAAGAAAACTTCGATACAAAGTGTGTGAAGAATTCTTTCTCCTTTATATGATCAAACAAAAACAATTTTGTATTGTGGCATGTCAAGAATTTTGTTTTGTGTGAATTGTTTTTTTTTTTATTTGACAGGCTAGTTCGACCACAGTTTAAGTGAAGGGTGGTCGAAGATAATATCGATGGTGACTCTCAAGTGAGAATGCCGGAACACATCGTTAGATGCTTGGCGGCAGGTTTTCAACTTGAGGGTGGTAGCTAGCCAGCCGAGTATTAGAGAGTACCCTACCATAATGCTATGGTTTCCTTTCGATGTTTTCTTTCACGGGCAGCTCAAGCTCATTGTTAGGATTTGAGCCCACAATTGATAACAATTAAAAAAGAACCACCATTTACATTATTTTTATAACTCATTTAGAAGTGAATACTCAGGAACTCAGAAAGCCTACTGTTATCTCAAAAACATTTTTAGTTTTATTTAACAATCACTTTGTAAACGTATTTTCAAGTAAAATTACAAAATTTTTATGACCCGTACTATATTATATATATAATATGCTCGTCAATTCGGATCAATCGATAAATCATTTGTATTTTTAATTTTTGTATGTTTTTGTCGTGAAATCCTTTTTAGGTTTTTACCTACAACGCAAGGAATATACCTACTGAATTTCAGGTTTTTATTTGTTTTTTTTTTTTTTACATTGAATAGGTTCGCGCTTGACCACATCCTGCCTGATGTGAAGCAACGATGTGGTCTAAGATGGAACACGCTTACCTAGAAGGAACTTGTTTACTCTTGATTTGAAGACAATAATGTAGTATTAAAATAAATATGTTTTAGAGATTTTTATAGGCCTCCCGATTTATCAACGCCATAACAAGATAAAGCACAGATCTTTAGCTAAATCACAGAACACATAAAGCACATCTATAAAATAAAGCTAATTAAGTAAATACTTGCTACTTTCACAATAAATATTTTTTTTTTATCGTTTGAAAAGTTATGATAATGTGTTACATGACATATCGGATTGGAGATCAAGTGAAATGATTGTGAGATAATTGATTGATTCAGGCGTTACTATGTGGAAGTTCATTTTGAATGTATATTCAAAATGATTATGGGAATTTATTTTAAACAGTTACTAAGAATTTATTTGAAAAACTTAATTATTCCTAAGACTGCTACGATTTTCAAGTTTAAAATCTGACCGATACATAACGGTGTGATCCGGCAGCATCACTTGAGAGCCAGTTCATATTCAAGGCTCGATGAGTTTACCATCCTCGATCACATCATTACTTAACAACAAGTGAACCGCGGCCAAACAACTAGACTGTAAGTCATAAAAAAAAATCTTGACAACGTATATTTCACAAAAACATAAGGTTTGGTATCGATACATGATTTTGGAATCTTTGTTCTTTTTTTACAATACCAAATATATATTAAATTATATCTGCAGATATCATACTAACAGAAGCCTTTGTTTCTTGTTGAAAGTTTGACAAAAAAATTCAAATTAATTTATTTCCAGAATTACTTTAACTAAATACACTAATACTATGGCGCCTCCACACTAGGCTCAAGGCCCGTATTGTAGAAACCATGGAACGGTAATAACAATTGAAATAAATAATTACTAACAGAAGGCATTGTTTATAACTGAAAGTTTCACGTTTTCACTAACAGAATACATTGTTTCTAGTTGAAAGTTTAACGTTTTTACTAATAGAAAGCATTGCTTTTAGTTGAAAATTTAACATTTTTACTAATAGAAGACATTGTTTCTAACTGAAAGTTTAACGTTTTTACTAACACAAGATATTGTTCCTAACTAAAAGTTTAACGTTTTTACTAACAGAAGGAATTGTTTCTAGTTGATAGTTTAACATTTTTACTAACAGAAGACATTGTTTCTAGTTGAAAGTTTAACGTTTTTACTAACAGAAGGCATTGTTTCTAACTAAAAGTTTAACGTTTTTACTAACAGAAGGCATTGTTCCTAGTTGAAAGATTGAGATTTGTACTAACAGAAGACATTGTTTTTAGTTGATAGTTTAACATTTTTATTAACACAATACATTGTTTCTTACTGAAAGTTTAACGTTTTTACTAACAGAAGGCATTGTTTATAGCTTTGATAGTAATTTTAAGTATTTACTTGCCTGTTTCTTGAAGTCACTCTGATAATTACGAAATTCGGAATGTATGTATGTACTCAAATGTACATAGGTTTTGTGATGCTCAGTATTATAATATAATGTGGCATTAATTTAAGATTATTTATCAAAAATACACTATTTTACAGCTTGTTCTGGTATAATATATATCCATTGGCACTTTTATGTTAAGACTAATTTATTTCACGTTATTCCCATTTTCCCTTTCACCGGGGACAACTAGCAACGGGAATAACGAGAATACGTCATTTGAAAATAAATAAATAAATAATAAATTATGCCATATATAAAGCACAGGATTTTAATTTCATAATATTGACTAGATACAATTCGAATAGCAAAATCTAGAATATTAAAATCTAAAAGTATAAGAGTCAAAATTGTATCACGTAAGTGTACTTATAAATTTAAGGTCATCGCCCATCATACTCAACACACACCTAGCTAAAGGCAAGAATTGAAAACCGTTCACAACATAGAGCTCAGCCGGCTGATAGCATTTTAATAATTCCACATCTATCCGATTGATTTAAAATTGACTCACTCAGTCAAACTTGGATATTCATGCAAAGTGCGAGCTAAAACATATATCCATATCGTTTTTTATGGATATCCGCTTTATTATTAGATTAATATCGAGGATAGATTTTTAATCAATCGCATATAACGTGTACCTACCTAAATATAATGCCTGGTTTCATAACTTTTGCATTTAGCCTAGCCAGTGTTGAGTGGTCTGATCTTTGCTAACACAAAAATGATATAAAATTGTGTTTTATGACTATCTACCATTACACTTAACACTCACTTTTAATAATGAAGCGTGAAGTTAATTAACTTACATTTTAGGAGATATCCAAAAGCATTGACGATTTAACATTTTTTTATATGTAGAAAGAAGCATCTGTGTATATCCTTTTACAAACGAATAATTATTACAATTATTTAGCCCATTATTATGTGCGAAAACCAAGGCAAAGGCTGCTTTAGCTGAATCACGTTTGTCAGTTTTGAAAAATATCTCGATATATTGTGCATTTGGACTAATTTTATAATTTCACTGACACACAAAGGCACCTTATAAACGTATGATAAATGCACTAATATTAACAATCATGACAAATTAATTTAGAATATTGTATATATACCAATTACAGACAGGACGAGACTAAATTCGTCATACCGACCATACTGTGACAGTCCAAAGTGTGGTCGGCGATGCACGCTTACCCTAGAATCAAACCCTCAAAATGAATCTATAAAAAATCGCTTCCGCCTATAAATCAAGGCCAGTTTCATTCCAGGCGTATTTACCATTTTCTACCACACCGTCATTTAACATCAGGTGTGCTGTGGTCAAAACACCTAGCCTGTCAACCATAAAAAACCAAAATTAATTTTTACTATCAAAAGATAACCCGAACAGCAAAAGAGTCAAAGCGATGCGATGCGATGAGAAAAAAAATCTAGATAAAAATCTCACGGCTCTATCCAACGATATTAAAAAAAAAAAAATCGGTACAGCTATGGAAAAAAACTAGCTTTGAAAATAAGAAGAATTATTTGAATTCATGTTCAATTCAATTAATTTGTGAACGTACATTCAATATTCATTGTAATATAGGACATTTCACACAGCGCCATCTCGCCTTAAATTAAGTAAAGCTGTACTATGGGAACCAGATAACTGATATAATGCTTTTATACTTTTTTTGTTGTTTTTAATACATACTTATACGTATATACACCAAACATTTATCGTCACATGCGGTAGCGATGATAGCTCAGTGGTTAGCGCGGTAGATTCGCATGCCGAAGGGCGTGGGTTCAAACCCCGACAATGAGCTTGAGCTGCCGGTGAAGGAAAACATCGTGAGGAAACCATAGCATGGTGGTAGGGTACTTTCTAGTACTCGGCTGGCTAGCTATCACCCTCAAGTTGATAATCTGCCGCCAAGCATCTAACGGTGTGTTCCGGCAGCCTCACTTGAGAGCCAGTTCCATTCCAGGCTAGGTGTGCTTTACCATCTTCGACCACATCTTCACTTAACATCAGGTGAGCTGTGGTCAAACACCTAGCCTGTCAATCATTAAAAAAAAAAACATCGTTTGTCCTGGCGGGAATCAAGCCCACACCCTTGAATCAGATATTTTACCAAATGACCTAACAGGGCAATCAAATCAAGAAAAAGTTAGATGACTCTTAACCAAATGTTTTGCGTTGAGGATTTCCGAGTTGTGCTTATAGTAAAAATCATTTGCAATGACCCACTTTCGGCTTAGTACACTGCACAACCCTGTATAATCATAGTAAGTATTCAAGTATCAGAATTATACGTACATTGAAATGTATATATTTTTTTTAATTATTTCTGGCAAACTTAGCGTAGGACGCCCTAAAAACTCGATCGAGTGACGATATACGTAGGACAGCTGGCGGTGGATGGAAGCGATAAGCCGAAGATCGGGCTGAGTGGCGCGTCTTGGGAGAGGCCTATGTCCAGCAGTGGACTTCGATACGCTGATGATGATGATGAATTTTTAAAACGTAACTCAGTGTTTAGGAAATTCCTTTCTTGTACTTTATGCTGAACCTAAAATAAATTGTTTTTTAAATATCTTTGTATTTATCAAAGTTGATTTTGGCAGTCGTGTTGTTGACTATCTTAGACCATAGACTTCGCTTGTTCGTTCTGGAATAAACAAAACAAATCAATAAATAGTATAAAATTAAGTTATTAATTATTCCAGGCCTGGCGTGCTTTACCATCTTCGACCACGCCGTCACTTAACATCAGGTGAGCTGCGGTCAAAACACCTGTTAAACATTTAAAAAAAAAAGTCGCATGTGTCGCAGATACGTTTTGTCCAAGTTATTATACTGTTAAATCGTCTAAACAGTTTGATTTAAGGCCGAATTGAATTCCCCAACCATAAATAAATATCGTAGAATATACACAGCGCCATCTGACCCCAAACTAAACAAAGCTTGTAATACGGAAGTCAGATAACTGATTTGTAAATAAATACTTTTTGTAGGGATATAGCTCAGTGGTAAGCGCGGTCGGTTCGTATGCCGCAAGGCGTGGGTACAAACCCCAACAAGGAGCTTGAGGAGTGAAGAAAAACATCGTGAGGAAACCACAGTGGTAGGGTATTTTCCAGTACTCGGCTGGCTAGCTACCACCTTCAAGTTGAAAATCTGTCGCTAAGTATCTACCAGTGTGTTCCGGCTGCCTCACTTGAGAGCCAGTTCCATTCCAGAAAAGATGTGCTTTACCGTCTTCAACCACACCGTCATGTAACATCAGGTGAGCTGTGATAAAAAAAAACATACATAACACACAGACAGAACAAACATTTGTTTTTACCACATAATGTTTGACCTAGGTGGGGATCAGACCCACGCCCTACAGCTCTTTTTTTTGTGGTTGACAAGCTAAGTGATTGAGCATAGCTGGTGGTACTACCAATGTGCCAACGGGGCAGTTCAACAATGTTACTTACGTTTATAAAGGTGGCGGCTCTCTGATTCCGTCGCTGTGCTGACTGCGACCCACCATTTCTAGCATCGCCTTCGCTTCCGGGTTCCCGTCCAGCACGCTCACGTCTCTCTCATCCTGTGAATGAAACATAGAAGTTCTAGAACGACGTAGCGATGATAGCTCAGTGGTTAGCGCGGTAGGTTCGCATGCCGAAGGGCCTGGGTTCAAACCCCAACAATGAGCTTGAGCTGCCGGAAAACATCGCGAGGAAACCATAGCATGGTGGTAGGGTACATGGGTATTTAGTACTCGGCTGGCTAGCTACCACCCTCAAGTTGAAAAATCTGCCGCCAAGCATATAACGGTGTGTTCCGGCAGCCTCACTTGAGAGCCAGTTGCATTCCAGATTAGGTGTGCTTTACCATCTTCGACCACACCTTCACTTAACATCAGGTGAGCTGTGGTCAAAACAACTAGACTGTCAACCATAAAAAAAATAAATAAAAAAAAACGACAATTTAAAAAAAAAAACTAAAGTTTTCGATACCAACATGAATACATATACAGTGAAACCTGGTTAAATGGGACCTGGATAAGTGAGAAACCTCTATTATTGAGAATTCCAATGAGGTCCCGGCACTTTTTCATCGAATCTTTGTTAACGGGACTTTTCGAACCTGGTTAAATGAGATTTGATTTTTAGGATTTTTTCGATGTTTACCCCTATAATTGGGACTCTGTAGCTCAATTCCCTGCATAAGTGAGACATTTTATCAGGTTGGGACAGGTTTCGACACGTTTGCTTACAAACATTTTCTTTCTCACTTCCTTTGTTTGTCAGTACTATCTCAGAATAAAAGTGCACAAAATGTCCAAACGTAAATTTTTAATGTGAAAAATAATGAGACGAACGAGACGCTCTCCTGACGGTAAGAGATAACGCCTGTCCATGACCATTGCAGGGATAAACAGAACTTTGAGTAATAAAACAAAGACAAACACAACAAATATAACACATTACTCTATAAATGGAATAACGGTACATTTCGGGGGTCTCTGTTAATGAGACAACTATAACTTTAAACCTGTCTAATTGGAAAACTGGATAAATGAAAACCGCTTTAAATCGTACAAAATTCTTCGTCCCTTGAAATCCCAATTAACCAGGTTTCAATGTACAATGAAAAAACAAAAAAAAGAAGTATTCTCTCAGTTATCTGACTTCCATAGTACAAGCTTTGCTTAGTTTGGGGTCAGATGGCGCTGTGTGTAATGTCAAAAAAGAAAAAAAAAATATCCACCACAAGTTTTTAGCTACTAGAAAGTTTTTAATGGGTAATAGTATTAATAAAATACCTTTTTTGTTCTAGCTATTTTTTTCAGTTACAGTTCAGTTTTAGATTTTCAAGACAACGACGAAATTTGAAGATGTTAATAAAAGGTGAAGCTATAAGTTTGAGAAACTCTAGGTTATTTTATAAATAGGTCGTGATATACTGACCAAATCTTTATCAATGACTGGCTTATCCCCCACGGCCCAGAACTCGAGGCTCCGGATGCGGTAGTGGGGCTCCTTGCTGAGGCGCCGGTAGCCGCGGAAGGTGCTGCAAGACTCCGCAGAGGAACCCTCGCCGAACGGGTCCGCGTTTATAAATATGCCACCAAAGTTGAATTGCCCACCCATTAGCTGCAAAGAGAGAGATTTCTCTGTACTTTGAGATCCCAAGTATCTTAGAAAGTGATCTCTCACGTCGCAAACTAAGAAAAGTTTATCAGCAATGACTGTATAGGCAACATTGCGTATAAATAAAAGAAAAACTTTATTGCAAAAAAGAAGAAACTTACAATCAAGTTATATTTATCTTATCTGAGGTGGAAAGATCTTTTGTAACACTTGTGACTACTGTTCGATACTTCAGATACATAAACAGCCATGGACAGCTATCAAATTGGGTCTAACTGGCCCGTGAATCAAATTTTAACACGTCATAAAAAAATATGGGGTCCGTGACACCCCTTTTCGAAACTCACCAATCCGTTGGGCAGTGTCTTGGTGTGATGGTTCATGTATTGATAGTGGTCGTTGTAAGTAGTGGCTGGATAGACGCGCATCTTCGGCGATAGAGTGAACAGGAAGGAATCTTCGTTGCCGACGAAGTTCGGTCCGAAAGACCATGAATCCGGAGCGTATCCGCCAAATATGTAACCGCTGTTGTCTTCTATTATGAGGATGGACGCGCCTTGCTCTTGAATACGACCTAAAATGGACCAATCAGAAAATATCACTCGATAAAACTAAATACTTGTTTCAAAAATGAATTGACATTTTTTTTCTCCTCCTCAACGTCAAGCGGGCAAGGGTCGCCCTTTTAAATCCATAGTTTTGAATATCTTTATTGTAATCGTAACTTATAGGTAATATAAAAACAATTGCCAATTTTTGACAATTCAATGTACCAATAACATCATCATTATTCTAATTTGAACCATGCCATATAGGTAAGAATATGTACAAATCAAGTGCATAATTAAAATGCATAATTTGACGGCAAATAATATTTTATTCTGACAGCCCCGTTGGCTCATTGGTAGTATATCTACCTTGAGAGCTGTAGGGCGGATCGATTCCCACTCTGGGCAAACATTTTGTGAATAAACAAATGTGTGTCTGGGTGTTCTGTATGTATTATAAGTATGTATTTACAAAAAAAAAGTATTTACGTATTCTATGTATTCCATCACACAAGCTCTGCTTAGTTTGGGGCCAGATGGCGCTGTGTGTATAGTCCTACGATATTTATTCTAATTTAACGTCAAAAGTATTATGTCAATGTCAATAAGTGTTCAAATGGTGCATGAGTACTCACCAGCCATGGTGGAGAAGCTCTCGCCGTGTATATGCGACGAGAACAGAAACCGCCACTTGTTTTGATGTTTCTGCGGTATATGGCTGTTGAGCCAGACGATATGTGAAAGGTCTATAAATGCAGGGTAATCGGGCATTGCTTCCAGACCTGAAATATACAGATTAATAAGTCAAATCTAATAACAAAAATACATATCTATACTATTACAAAGAGGAAAGATTTGATTGTTTGTTTGTATTGAATAGGCAAAAAATATCCAAAACTACTGGACCGATTTCAAAAATTCTTTCACCGTTTGGAAGCTACACTATTCCCGGGTGACAAGGCAACTTTTTATCCCTGTATTCCCACGGGGACGGGAGCTACGCGGGTGAAACCGTGAGGCATCCGCTAGTATTGTAAATATATCATCTAAAGAGACTCGCCGTCTAACCGTCTACAGTTGGGTCAAAGGTCAACTTCAAAAGGCAGTGATCCTTGACACGGCGCGCATTGTGAGGAGGTTCCTCACTCTGTAGTCCTAACCACCGGCTGCTTGAGCTTTGCCTCGCTGCCGGCGGCACCCTATTTTGTAAGTTTTTTTATATTATTTCTGTTTTACTTTAAGACTTTCGATGATTAGTCTCAACAGCCCTGTAATTTCGCTAGCTGCAGTACCTACCCTTCAAACCGGAACACAGAAATGTTTGCACACTACCGCTTAGCGGCAGAATATCTGGTACTGTTGTGGTACCTTCCTAGACGACCTCCTGCTAAGGAGATCTCTACCACCAAATAAAAAAACTTTGGTTTTATCAATATTTGTAAAAACAAATATATTTTAATACGGATAAGTCCGCGTTGGACCACCAACTCGCCCGTTTGCAAGCGTTGATGTGGTAGGAGATAGACCGTATCTTTGCTTAACATCAGGCCAGGCGGGATGGCGGTCAAACGCAAGCCTATCTACTATAAAAAAAAAAATAAAAAAAAAAGATGAAGCACGCAACCTAGAAGATACCTATTCACTCTGACCTTGAAAACATCTAGATTATATCTCTCAGGAAACAAGGAAGCCGGCAGCTTGTTCTATTCCTTGGCCGCACGGATGAGAAATGTAGAGTCAAAACGTCAGACGTCATTTGATGTCAGTCGTAGCATTGTTTTTTTTTTGGTTTTGGCGTCGTAGTTTGAGCATTTGCCTCGTAGCATATTGAAGTGCAAAGGCAAACTAACCTTGAAGCTTGGGCAGTAGCCGTCTGCCCATGTAAGGCTGCGTGGCCGGATCTGGGCGAACGGGGATATCGGCGCTTTGCCTGTTCTGTATACCGTCTACGGAGAAGGCAGGTTAGGAAACTAGTATTCAGGGCAGGAATTCGGTATGCAAAGAAAAAAAATACGATACTGATTCTAAAACCATTTCAAAATATTACATTCCTATACATTTTTTTTACGTTTAAAACTCTTTAAACTATGAGATGGGATGTATTTTATTATTAGATTTAATTTATGAACACCAACATTGTGTACATTATCGCATGACTCAAAATTAAAAAAAAAAAGTTTGCAGATAAATGTCACTACAATGCCAAGGGGGGCCGCGGGGCCAAGCTAATAGTTTAATAAATAAAGTCATATATGCTGAGTGGCCAGCCCTAGTGTCAAAGTTAACGTGCAGCCCGAATGCCCCTGACATGGCCTGTCGGTTGTTGTTATAAAATATAAAAGAAACAATCGCAAAATCGCTAAAATAAAAAGCAATGATAAAAAACGGAAACTAGGGAATATAAAGGAAGGATCGGTAAGGATTGTTTGTAGAAGCCTTTGAAATCTGAAATACCTACAATTGTATTTGTAGATTGATTTCACGTTCTGAGATCAACATTCGACATAAGTCGATCTGCTTGGTTGAACCTTCTTTCCAGCTCGCGATGTCTGATTGACCGTCAGTCGCAACTGACGTTATATTGACGTGTTACTAACCTTCAGGCGCGGGCAGTAGCGAAGGGCCCACGGAGGGCTGCGGAGTCAGCACGGGGCTCTCGTCACCTTGCCTCTTGTTGATCCCGTACAGATTAATGAACACGCATTCTGTCAGTTGCTGAAGAAGGATGTTATTTTGAAGCCTACCGAAAAATGCAAACAATGAGTTATTATACACACCATCATCATCCACATCCTTCTTTATCCCACAACTGGGTATAGACCTCTATCTTGTTATGCCATCTGCTTCGGTCCTGTGCTAATTTGGTCCAGGTTCGACCCGCAACGTTATCGTCGACTTATTTTGGGGCTGGACGACCAACGCTGCATCTATAAACATCTCTGTGTTGGCAACTCATCGACAACATCTCTAATGTTGCAGGTGTCCATAGGCGATGGTGAGCTTGCCATCAGTAAGCCCAACAATGAGCTTGAGTTGCCGGTGAAGGAAAACATCGTAAGGAAACCATACATGGTGGTAGGGTACTTTCTAGTACTCGGCTGGCTAGCTACCACACGAGAGTTGAAAATCTGCCGCCAAGAATCTAACGGTGTGTTCCGGCAGCCTCACTTGAGAGCCAGTTCCATTCCAGGCTGGGTATGTTTTACCATCTTCGATCACACCGTCACTTAGGTTAGTCATCAGGTGAGCTGTGGTCAAAAAACTAGCGAGTCAACCGTAAAAAAAAATCAGGCAAAACTTCTGCTTGTTTGACGATTTTTTTTATTCAATAAAAAAAAATGTCCTTCTGCAGAATAAGGTTCTAAATCGCCAGCGTACATCTGTCAATCATCACTAGAACACGCAAATCCACAATTTTAAAATACTCGTTAATTTCAAAATAATAGATTACTATGTTGTGACATGACTTTTCACGTTTCCGTCAAAACTCTTGCGATATTCTTAACTCTGCAAACGATTGTCTCGATCGTCTCTGGTCGAGGGTGCTCACCATTTATTGAGTTGTTGCCATGTGCAGACGCTCTGTGGATTGTCGGCCGCTTCCACGCTGGCCGCTAACCCTTCACCCAGCGCCTGCACGTGCGCCGCGCGACCTTTGAACCCCTGCACAAGAAGTTACGCCAATGATTGCTGCTGTAGGTACTCGTTAACACCTTAAAGGATCAGTGAAAGTGTTAATGCGAGGCTCACATTCAGTGCCCGTGCTACCATCCCTACCTAACCAAATTTGACATAATCCTACCAACGCCACCTTGGATATACTTCCATCTTCATAAAAAGAATTTTGTGAATTTTGACTTTTTTTTTTTTATTATACGCTCCACAGACGCTGGGGTCCGTGACCTTTGTCAACTTTAGTTACAAATTTTTTTTATTTATTTTTTTACAATTTTACATTACCAAAAGAGGAGAAGCTAGTAGGATCTTAATCTAAGGTTAAAGTAGGTACTAGATTGTGTGGATACCGCGAGCAGACCAGCGACCCGCAAGCAGCACCCGATTTTTGACTTTAATTGATTTGACATTTTTGCATATTTTTATAATTTTGAATATTTTTACTGACATTTATTAATTGTGTATGATTATTGTTATTTAAAATTAGTGACCTGTTACACCTGGTTATCAATAAATATGATTATGATTATCAATTAACCACATTATTAACTAAACACACACACATACATAACACATTACACACATTTACATACTGATTTCAAATCTCACGACAAAATCTTTTCTAAATTTGTATTGCCGCTAGATTTTAATGGTGAAGAAAAACATCGTAAGGAAAAAAACTACATCACTGAAAGTACAGTTCAGTTCTGATCCAGGCTAGGCGTGCTTTACCATCTTCGACCGTCACTTTTTTTTTTTATGTAAAGGTAATGAGACGATCGAGGCGCTCTCCTGATGTTTAAAGATAACGCCTGTCCATGACCATTTATTTAGCTTTAGCATAGCTTAACATCAGTTGAGCTGTGGTAAAACGCCTAGCTTGTCAAACATTAAAAAAAAAGTTTCAAATAATATGCGAAGTCTGCTAATTCACTTTTGTCCAGCATTATAAACTATAGCCGTAACCATCTTACAATGAGAAGACGCCCACGCCCAGTAGTGGGACTAATAAAACAGGGCTGATTTGATACCTTGGTTATCCATAGAGCAGCGCGGCGAGGTGATGATGTCTTCAAAATCTTGATATATGTCGATGCTATGCTTTCGCAATACTGGAACGAGAAGAGAGAACATTTGTCACAGACGTATAAGATGTTCAAAGACTTTTTTGTCTTTGGTTTTGGCGTCGCAGTTTGAGCATTTGCCAGTGTCAAGTGTTTTATGTTTTCATAAGTTGCCTCGCAGCTATAGTTATAGTAAAAGTCCAGTCTTGGTCAAGTCCAATCCGTGTCAGTCAAGTCCAGTCATGCTTTAGTAAAATAGTATCGACTTTACTATAAACCTTCGATGGAGTTTCGAAAGCAACACGAAAAGTCATGCTTCACCACATTATATCATTTTCCCACACTCGCGCTTGTGATTCAGCACTTTATGAATAAAACACCACCATTTATATGCATAAACACTCGACAAAACACTAGTTTTGAAAAAAAAAAATACAAGGGGCGACACGACTCTTTCCGCGTTCCCGCCAAAAAAACCGTTCAAAGACTTGACACTGAAGCAGCCCTACTACCTACAGTCAGAGGCGGCGTAAGGCGTGGGCGACATGGGCCACTGCCTACAGCCTTGCGCCTCGGAGGCTTATGCATTACCAAGCTGTGAACGGGACGAAAATGTACTTATCATAAAATGATAAATATTGTTATTGACATAATCAATTCGTTTTTATTTAGTCCAACATCTGCTGGCGTTGCGTCTCTATCGCGGGGAATCCCATCGGCCAATACTGGAGATTCCGATTCTGTTCTTTTTTTGTAAAAATTAATGAGACGAACGAGACGCTCTCCTGATGGTAAGAGATGACGCCTGTCCATGACCATTGCAGCGATACACAGAACTTTGAGTAACAAAACAAAGTCCAGGGCATCACTGCTTTGGCGCTCATTACTTTGAGACTTTCGATGGTTAGTCTCAACAGCCCTGTAATTTTGTTAGCTGCAGTACCCTTCAAACCGGAACCGGACCGGTGGTACTTAGACGACCTCCTGCTAAGGAGATCTACCACCAAGTAAATTAAATAAATTTAAGCGTAAGAGTGAAATCCTAGTAAATATACATAATTTATAAACAATTTCATTCGTCTTACTTCTTTTAACAGTTGATAAGGTAGTTCGATTTCTTCATTGTAATCCTTTCCTAAGCTGTTGTATATCACTTGCAGTTTCTCGTCTACCGTACCTGTTGCCAAGAAAATAATAATCTTTTATAGAAAATAAAAATACATAATAATACAAGCTACAACACAATATTTCTCTCCTCTGTTCTTGTAACAATGATAGCTCAGTGGTTAGCGCGGTTGGTTCAAATGCCGATTGGCGTGGGTTCAACCCCCAACAATGAGCTTGAGCTGCCGGTGAAGGAAAACATCGCGAGGAAACCATAACATGGTGGTAGGGTACTTTCTAGTACTCGGTTGGCTAGTTACCACCCTGAAGTTGAAAATCTGCCGCCAAGCATCTAACGGTGTGTTCTGGTGGCCTCACTTGAGAGCCGGTTCCATTCCAGGCTAGGTGTAATTGACCATCTTCGTCCACACCGTCACTTAACATCAGGTGAGCTGTAGTCAAACACCTAGCCTGTCTAGCATAAAAAAAAATTACGTAGAGACCAATCTTTCTTTTTTGTAGATATCAATTTGCTCTATAAAACTGTAGAACATAACTATGTTCTTGTTCTACTGTCAACAGTTTTCGCAGCGCACGCGAAGTTAGATTTCTTCGGGGATTTGTTCCCAGCAAACAAAAATCAAATCTTTCCTCTTTATCATTAGTTTCATTTAAGTTTTCATACGGATCCCTTATTGGTTTTTAAATAATAATATAGTTTATGTCCATCACGGATAATGTAGTCAGATCGGCCCAGTAGTTTCGGAGCCTATTCCATACAAACAAGCAAACAAAAGAACAAATGTTTCCCCTTCATTATTAGTTGATACGTAAGACTTAAAGACATACCTCTTACATTGTAAACGTACAGCTCTGCGAATCTGTTGAACTCGACGGTCGGCGACTTCGCGCTGCCGGAGCCGAACAAGAAGTTGGTCAGGTACTGCGCCAGCCGCGGGTCTATTAAAGGCCCCCAGAATTTCTGAAATAGATAAACGTGGCCGTTAGACGAGAACTAGTCGCAGTCGCGCCCCGTGTATTCACCCGCCTTTTCCAGAGCAACTTTTTACTTAGTGGTAGCTCTCCTTAGCAGGAGGTCGTCTAGGTAGGTACCACCGCAGTACCAAATATTCTTCCGCCAAGCAAAAAATAAAATAAATATCGTAGGATATTAGACACAGAGCCACCTGACCCCAAACTAAGCAAAGCTTTTACTATGGAAGTCAGATAACTGATAGAATACATGAATACTTTTTTTTTGTAAATACATAGATACTTATAATAAATACAGAACAAACATTTGTTTATACCACAAAATGTTTATCCTGGGTGGGAACCGGAACCACGCCCTTCAGCTCTTGGAGCAGTCATACTACCAATGAACCAACAAGGCTGTCATGTAGTGTGTAAATATTACTGTGTTCCGGTTTGAAGGGTGTTGAGACTGTTGAGACTTACCATCGAAGGTCTCAAAGTACTGAGCGCCAAAGCAGTGGTGCCTTGAACTTTGTTTTGCTACTCAAAGTTCTGTGTATCGCTGCAATGGTCATGGACAGGCGTTATCTCTTACCATCAGGAGAGCGTCTCGTTCGGTTCATTACTATTACATTTAAAAAAAACCTGATGGACAATAGATGTGACGTGAGCAGCTTATGTCAATCTCGTACATTTTTTTTTAATAGCGTTTTTGGAAACCGAATGTAAGAAACATTCAAAACCAACTCAAAAAAGGAGGACGTTCTCAGTTCGAGTGTATGTTTTGTTTTTATGTTTGTTACGCGATAATTCCGCCAATTATATTATGAATCGATTTTGATGATTATTGTTTTTGCTTGGTAGATCATACTTCAGAGGTATATATAAATTTTATCGAAATCGATCGAGCGGTTTTTAAAAAAATCGAAAAATTGTATGTACATCGATGATATTTTCGTTGACTCCGAAACCTCGCTGTTTCATTGGAGCAGTGCGTTTAGTTGGCCTAAGGGTCATGGAGTCGGTTTTTTTCAAATTGTAAATGTATATATTATTTGTCAAAGCCCTCTGAGCTATCATCGCTACTAAACTGCCCTTTTAGGTATTTATAAAAGCTAAAACAGAGCCTTTATAAAAAGCATTTTTCTAAATACTACCCATCGCTATTATAGTCTAAACACAATTATCGCTCCGATAAATAATAGGCAATCAGACGAAGCCCCGCAGAGGCGACTGCTATCAATTGAAAACCGTCGAGTCTTCAGACTGCCCTATATACAGGGTTGTAAGCTTAGGCTGTGACAACCCGATAGGAGATCATTGTATACACTATTATGAACATCTTATTTTTTAATGTAAAAGTAATGAGACGAACAGACGAACGATACGCTCTCCTGATGGTAAAAGATAACGCATGTCCATGACCATCGCATCAATATACAGATATTTGAGTTGCAAAACAAAGTCCAGAGCATTGCTGCATTGGCGCTAATTACTTTGACACTTTTGATGGTAAGTCTCAATAGCCCAGTTACGCTAGCTGCAGTACTGCAGTTCAGCTTACCTTTTGTCAACGTTCGATGGCTCGCACCGACATCCAGTATTTACAAACGTCTCCAGGGCGAGAGTAAATTTAGCCAAAAATTATTGCCAAGTGCGCTAAAATAACAATACGCTTTGCGAACTGCAAAACGTTCCGTATTACACTGTAGAACGTTACGGATCATAGAAAGACAGAAAGATAACTTACAACCAAAATTATTATTTAATATTAAAATAATTAACACTTGTAAATTGATGATAGATTTTCATTAGCAGGAAATTTCTGCCAAGTATTTAATGGTATGTTCTGATAATCTTACTTGTGTGCTAGTTTCCGTGCCATACTAGATGTGTTTGTTTAAACATTAAAATCTTGGGAATCCGTGGTTTTGTTATTTTTATAAAAGATGAATTGCGCGCATTGGTTTTACTTATAAAATGCTTCGTTAACTTCCGACGTGAAAATAAGAAGCTATTTTAAGCATAGCAAATGAGCGAACAGGGTAAGTTAATCTCAACAGCTCTTAAATTTCGCTATACGCCTATCCATGACCATTGCAGCAGACTTTTGAGCATTTAAACAAAGTCCAAGGCATCACCGCTTTGGCGCTTATTACTTTGAGACTTACCTTAAGACTGGAACACAGTAATGTTTGCACACTACTGCTTGGCGGCAGAATATCTAGTACTGCAGTGGTACCTGCCTAGACGACCTCCTGCTAAGGAGATCTACCACCAAGTAAATACACCCTACAGCATGTAAACCAACCGGGCAACTACTGATCTGTCATCGCTACAAATAATTGGTTCGTGTAAGTTGTACATCTGTCGTTCCCTGTTCTAAGAATACGACAAGTGTCGTAAATTTTCTGGTGCGGATTGAGAATGCAGTACTGTGAATAATGGCAAGTTTTGTGGAAAATTTACGGTATTCCAAATCACTCGCGACGTATTTTTATGGCGTTGATATTTTCCTGTCAAAATTAAAGAGCAACGGAACGTAATATATAAATATAAATATTTTATTAATAACACCAAAGTTACAGGTCAGAAAGACACGCTAGAATTGTATATACAGTATAAAAAGTTCCTTATTCACGGTTTCCTTATTCGCGAGTGAAAAAATTGGAACCCTGTTCCTGTATTAGCGGATGCAATCGGTAAACAGAAAAGAATTGGGTGTCATTTATTAACGTATCGGCATCTTTTGAGTATTTTTATAAAAGCTGTAACCGAGTGGACTAATTTCAAACTAAAACAAACCTTACTAACACTGTCTAAAGGCCATTGTCGAATGCCTTATTTTGAAACGGCAAATTATTTATTTATTAATGTTACAGCCCAATATCAATTTGAATTGAAAGACGACAAACATGATTGTGTTTATTCACAAAATGTTTGCCCTGAGTGGGAATCGATCCCACGCCCTACAGCTCTTAAGGCAGATATACTACCAATGAGCCAACGGGGCTGTCAATTTATAAGTCCGCAATATCATATGTCTAACTATTATAGTTGTCATAGATCTACATTTTATAAAGGGAAAAAGATTTAATTTTTTTGTTTGTTTGTATTGAATAGGCTCCGAAACTACTGCCGATAAATTTATATTGTTAATCGAGTTTTATTTTCCCGCGCGAAGCCGAGCGCTAGTGCTTAGATATATTTAAATAAATAAATATCGCAGGACATTACACACAACGCCATCTGACCCCAAACTAAGCAAAGCTTGTACTATGGAAGTCAGATAACTGATAGAATACTTAAATAGGTTAATTAATTAAAATAATTAAACAATTTTTTAATTAATTATTAATTAAAAAATAATTAATTTAACTTAATTTCCAGTGTGCTTTACCATATTCGAACATACCGTCACTTAACAGCTAGGCTCCTTAAAGGTAGGCAACGCACTGGCAATCCCCGGGGTATAGCAGGTGTCCAAAAGCGGCGACGACCACTTACCATCAGGTGGCCCGTCGGTCGTTTGCCACTTTTTTCACATTAAAAAAAACAGTAGTCCAACACCAAGCTTGTCAAGAAAAAAAAAATAGGACCGTGTTAATGCCACTCTCGTGCGGTCGCACTGCCTCATTTATACCTAGACAGGCGTGCAGACCAGACTTTACGACATGCGCCTTCTTTCATGTTTTTCTGCTGACGTCACGATGAAGCCGTAAAAGAATATGCGCATGTTTTTGTGATACTGCTCGTAACTGACTCACAGTAATTAATGGACGGCATGAAAACAGGAAGAACATGGAGAAAGGAAGGCGCCTGGAATGCGTTTGTTTACAATGTGTATGAAAAATGCATTTTTCAGCGGAACAGCTAAGCTACGCGACCGCGTATCGTATCCCCGCGCAATAAAGCTCAATTCAAGCATCTGACAGTGTGTTCCGGCAACCTCAGTTGGGAGCTTTCCATTCCAGGCTAGGTGTTTACCATCTTCGACCTTAGGTGAGCTGTGGTAAAAAAAACTAGCCAAGTGCGAGTCAGACTCACGCACGTAGGGTTCCGTACCATTATCTATAAAAACTGCAAAAAAATCACGTTTGTTGTATGGGAGCCCCCTTAACCTCATTGCCGCCACTATTTTCGAGTAGTTCCCAGCGATACCGCTTTATATAAAACGCGAGCACGCCAGGCGTGCTCTCGGCACTGCAAGATGAAATTACACGGGCACGTTACTGGCACTGTATAAAGGTGAAATCATAAAAATAATAAATATTTCGGTCACAGATACAAAATATGCCCAAATTCATGAAAAATCGAGAGCACGCCTAGCGTGTCGGCGGCACTAAATGTGTTAAATATGTTCTGTTTTTTAGTATTTGTTGTTATAGCGGCAACAGAAATACATCATTTGTGAAAATTTCAACTGTAACTATCATGGTTAATGAGATACAACCTGATGATTACTTAGTAATAGAGCCCCGTTTTACCCTTTGGGTACGGAACCCTAAATGAGTTAACAGGGCAATCAATGTACGATTAATTATAAAACAACGGAAGTTATTGCATTTTTAACATTTTCCTTATGAATAAAAGTTCATTCTCGGAAAGTTATTCATTGAAGTGCAAAAATATACAAATTGCACGCATTTAATAAACGCACTCGTCAACGACGCCAAATATGTAATTCCAGAAAAATGGGCGTTCGTAGTCGAAACGAATTTTCTTCAACCAACGTCAACAAGTTGAGCGTGAAATTAGCCGATAGGGGCAAAAAAAATCGTTTAAAAGCTCAAAAACTCTCTCATTTGATTCATCGCGAAGATTGTTATTTCCTGTTAAAGCTCTTTTGTCCAACTTTTCGGATGGATTTTATTTTTACCAATCTCTTACCAGAATACATCCAACACGCCTACTTTTATCTCTGTTACTTTTTAAAACAAAAGCTTGACTTTATTACATTACTAGCGGACGCCTTGCGATACCTTCACGGTTATAAGTTTACAGTATGCTTACTAAGCCATAAGGGGGTCATGATTGTATTCACCACTAGTGGACGCCTCGCTGTATCACCCGCGTAGTTGTTCCCGTGGGAATACAGGGATTAAAAGTAACCTATTCAAAACAAACGAACAATCAAATCTTTCCCCTTTATAATTGTACTAGCGGACGCCTCGCGGTTTCACCCGCGTAGTTCCCGTTTCCGTGGGAATACATGGATAAAATTAGTCTATGTCACCAGGGGATAGTGTAGCTTCACAACGGTGAAAGAATTTTTGAAATCGGTCCTGTAGTTTCGGAGCCTATTCATTACAAGCAAACAAACAATCAAATCTTTCCTCTTTATAATAGTACAGATAGATAGATTTATTCTGAAGTTCGTTCGTGCTTTCCGGGACAAAAACTAGAGTATGTGTTAATCCTGGACATAAAACTATTTAAGTTTTACATTCCATCCAAATCTGTTAAGCCGTCACAGCGCAATAGCAAACGTGTTTACACATTTAAATCTTAGTGTGATACACTGCGGCGACAATTTGACTGCAACGTTTGTTTTTCCGGGATACATGTTATTCTTGCATTGTAGATCATTTGATGTACGCAGTAAGCGTTTGGATTTCATATTATCATACCCACAGCGAGGATGTGGAATTATCAATTGGAGTCTTCCGTCGTAAATGCACAAGCTAGATGACAAAGTTTGAAAAAATGGGTCAATATTGTACCTGGACAACTAGTGGGTCACCCTCCCTTACATTAGCTTTGTTTAATATGTTTTAGTTTTTAAGTTTATGTCAAATTTTAGATATCAAGTAAAGTTTCGGATAAGTTTTTAATTTTAAATTGTTGTTTAATCGACATCACTGTTGTAACTGAAACAACTGTTAAACGGAAATAAACTAAATATATACCTTATACATTATAAAATAAACTTCCGCAAAGTAACGCCTAAATCAATCCTATCCTCCCTACTAATATTATAAATGCGAAAGTTTGTGAGCATGGATGTATGGATGGATGTTTGTTACTCTTTCACGCAAAAACTACTCAACGGATTTAGATGAAATTTGGTCCTATAAAGGCAGCTGAGACCCTGGATTGACACAGACTACTTTTTATACCGAAAACATGAAGCGGGTAACCCCGCGGGGCGCAGCTAGTCAATTATAAAACACCAATTCAAAAACTCATGTTTTCATCGAAGGAAGATGCGCTAACAGCGTTCGAGAATGCTGTAGAAGAGGTATCTGAGGCAGACTGGAAAAAGTGTTTTGAAAATTGGTTTAGACGCATGAAACATTGTCTAGGCGCTGGCAGCTCTTTGAAAAGGTTTAATTAAAAACGCTTTACCCATAGAACTATTATTATTTAGTGTCACAAAACTTTCTTAGTTTTTTTTTATGGTTGACAGGCTAGGTATTTGACCACAGCTCACATGATGTTAAGTGAAGGTGTGGTTGAAGATGGTAAATCACGGTAGTTCCTACGTATTGCTTTTCAAACGTATCGACGGTTATAAACGACCAAGAATATTCGATCGAATTTCTGTTTTCTGATTTCTGAAAGAATATTCGAGTATATTTTTAAGATACCACTCCTGAAGAACAAAAGCCGCCAAAAAGCTTTTCCCGTTTCAATTCGATGCAAAAAGCTTTCTGACGTCACGAGCCGTTCGCGACCCGGCACCGACGATGTTATAAACATGATATCAATCATTACCGAGTCTGAAAACTGTTTTTTCCACAATATTTAAGGTTGAAAAATGTTTGTGCGCGCATGGTTAGCCTCAGTCTTGGATGGATATTAGAGGGCATTGTTAGTAAGGCGGGGTCACTGTGCGAGCGGGGACGAATACGGGAATAGAATTTCAATGGCATAGTTACAGCCTTTAACTTTCCACTGTTGGGAATAGAACTATTTATTTATTTATTGTACAACAGATACTCCCTGTGCTTACAGATTACTCCAAAGCGCAGAGACAGTCAACATTACATAAAAATACAATTCAAAATAACTTATTTATACTAATTATTAATATTTATTTATTATACATACATCATAGAAAGGTGATTGAGGTCATATATTATAGCAGGAGGTCGTTTAGGTAGGTACCCCCGCAGTACCAGTTATTCTGCCGCTAAGCAGTAGTGTTTAAATATTACTGTGTTCCAGTTTGAAGGGTACTGCAGTTAGCGAAATTACAGGGCTGATGAGACTAACCATCGACAGTCTCAAAGTAATGAGCGCCAAAGCAGTGATGCCCTAGACTTTGTTTTGTTACTCAAAGTTCTGTATATCGCTGCAATGGTCACGGGCATGCGTTATCTCTTACCATCAGGAGAGCGTCTCGTTCGTCTCATTACTTTTTACATAAAAAAAAATATTTACTTTGCTAGCTCAGTGTGGAGGGAAAAGCGAATTCGCATAACCAATGGTTAATGTCATAATGGTTATATTTGGTATAATAACAATTAGCAAAAAACCTAAACACTACGGAATCCCACTAATATTATAAATGTGAAAGTTTGGATGGATGGATGTTTGTTATTCTTTCACGCAAAAACTACTGAACGAATTTGGATGAAATTGGATATGGAGGTAGATGAGACCCTGGATTAACACATGTAGCGAGTAACACCGCGGGGCGCAGCTAGTATATTATAAATTTGCTAATCTAAAAGTTGTACACAAAATTGTACAAAAGCTTGCATTATAACGTCATTATAGCACTAATATTTGTTCAGAGTACCAACAAAATGTGTTTTCCTACAGTCATCTGAGATCAAAAATATTACACTCATGCTAGTCATTCACCCCAAACTGTGACCTCGCGATCACTATGTCGTCACAACCGCTATAAACAGCTTTAACGAAACACTTTACGGGCAAGGCATGGTGTACGGCTAATGGCTAACTTAATCACCGTCATGTGAGCGGCGCGAGCGGGTTGTTTACTCCCGCGAATCGCTAAAACCGCAACCGCACCCTACGCCTAAACAAAGCATTGGATCCGACATTGTTGCTTTCCAAAATAAACACGTTTCGATCTTTTAACGACTTTTAATGGCGGAGCGCGTTCATTCTGATTTGAATTTATGTGCTTCGATGCTTCCCTTATGATCGCGCGGTTTAAATTAGGTATTACTTTACAAACCACACGTCTGCAGGTAAATATAGCTGTGGACTGCCCATATACTGAGACAAGGCGATGATTGAAAAACGATCGATTTTGCGCTAAATTTAGGCTCAAACATTACTTGTTGCTTATACCAGTATTCAGTCCCAGAGGCCCGTCAGTCTTGTTTTAATGAAAAAGTAATGAGACGAAAGAAACGTATTTCTGATGGTAAGAGATGACAACTGTCCATGAACACTACAGCGGCACAAAGAACTTTTAGTAACAAGATAAAAAATCTTTCTTGCTTTAGCGTTCGATAGTCAATTTTTGCACCACTGGGCAAAGGCCTCTTTTCGGCCAGGCCAGAAGCGTTGCCGGTGCATTGTCTACTCTTTAGAGTCATGTTTGTTTGTTAAATTCAGAGCAATAAATCGGTTTTTAATTTGAGATGTATTGTCTATTAGATATCTTATTTTTCTATTGCACTAGCGACCCACATTCCTACAGGTGCAATGTAGATACTAATGTGGTGTATATGCATGTTTTATACATATAAGCCTTCCTCTTGAATCACTCTGTCTATTGATGGAAACCGCATTAAAATCCGTTGCGTAGTTTAAAAGATCTAAGCGTACAGACGGCGGGAAGCGACTTTGTTTTATACTATGTAGAGATAGTACATGGCTTAGCTTTGCTCGGACATAAACAATCCTATTTGACTTCTGTTATGATAATGTGCCAATATTTTGTACCATAGTAGATTGAACAAACCGTGGAACAATTTTGTTCCCCGCCCTGAGTCAATACGGGACGTTGACCAATCCATTACAAGCCTAGTTTGACCGAACCTACGATAAACAGACGAAAAATTTACATAGGGACATTGACGTCAGCTAACGTGGACTTAGGGATACGATAATATATAAATCCCACAATAATATTATAAATGTGAAATTTTGGATGAATGGATGTTTATTACTCTTTCACGCAAAAACTAATTGGATTTTGATGAAATTTGATATGGAGGTAGCTGACACCCTGGATTAACACATATGCCACTTTTATCCCGAAAACATGAAGCGGGTAACACCGCGGGGCGCAACTAGTTTACAATAAAAAAAACCGACTCCATGACCCTTAGGCCAACTAAACGCACTGCTCCAATGAAACAGCGAGGTTTCAGAGTTGACGAAAATGTCATCGATGTATACAATTTTTAGATATAATTATGTAAGTAAACGCATATAATAAACACACAATAATTGACCTAAAATAAAATAACTTAAAATAATAACTACTCTAAAAGACCGCGATAATTTTTAGATTATTAAAACCTCTCGATCGATTTCTTTAATTTTTTTGTTATTAATGTAAAACTAATGAGACGAACGATACTCTCTCCTGATGGTAAGAGCTAACGCATGTCCATGACCATTATAGCGATACACATACAGTAATTCCGCTGGCTGCAGTACCCTTTAAACCGGAACACAGTAATGTTTACACACTACTGCTTAGCGGTAGAATATCAGGTACTGCAATGGTACCTACATAAACGACTTCCTGCTAAGGAAATCTACCACTAAGTAAATACTTGGACCTTTGAAGTATGATCTACCAAGCAAAACAAGAATCATCGAAATCGATTCATGACGTGCGGAATTACCGCGCAACATACATACAAAATAACATACAGTCGAATTGAGATCCTCCAACTTTTTTGAGCCGATTTTCAATTCAATTTCAAAAATTTCTTTATTTACATTTACTTATTACATTTGTTCGTTTCTAGTGTACATTTAGCCTAGAAATAACATACTTACAATTAGGTTTCGTTTTACAGGCTGTATAATATACGCTTATATTAAAAACTAATGAGATGAATTTTAAATTTTTTCTTATACATTGAAATTTCGAAAAGTGAATTGAGTTACACTGGAATAAATAATTTAACAATTACAACAAGCTTTAGGAAGCAGCATTGCGTTTTTTTTTTTAATTGTTGTATTTGTCCAGTAATGTAGGGTAGGACGTAATAAGCCAGCGAACCGCGCTAGGCGATCCGCAGAGCAGCAGGAACGATCGTCGTAGTAACTAATAATAATATTGTTAGAAAGAAACGAAACGAAACGGAACGCACAAGCGCGCGCACTCCGGTCAGAAACCGCGCACGCCACTCTGCTCCTCATACGTACTAGTAATACGGTCGAGTGTGGCGCGCGCGGCGGCGACCTGTGAAGGCGCGCTTGTGGAGCCGATTAAGAGAATACACCAAGGGCTAGAGAAATGAAAAATAGGTATTTGTAAAATCTATTGCTGTCGCGCGGTGCCCGACCAAGCAGCTATCAATGTGTGAGTGTGACTGTCAATGTTTGCGTGGCATACCGCGCTGCGCCGCCGCCGCCCCGCCCCACCGTCCACGCTCCCAGATTGCTTGCAGATGCAGTCGGCAAGTTGATTTCGGCGTTTGCGGAACATTTGTTCGTGTTATTATTATATTACCTACCTGCACTTTATTTGACTCAGGCTTGTTTACTGGACTTGCTTGTTTCTTTACTTGACTGTTTTGACTCGGCTTGTGTATTGAATTTTGAGAGATCGAACGGAGATAAACCGTAGGTAAGGAATTTTTGAATTATATAATTTGGTAGCTAGCTTTCTGTGTTTACATACCTACGCTATTGTTTACGTATCCACTTTTACTTTATTGAGATGAATAAAACTTCACGTAGGCTAAAAAGATACTTGCAATCAATCAATCTGTTCAGGACGACTATAGCTAGACATAGGGATAGCGATATATAATAGTTACATAGTCATATAGCATAGTTCCAGTTGTAATACAACACATAGAATTGTATAGAACTAACTTTTCGATAGATATAGAATAGTATGGAATATTCTAGAACAATATAGAACTTTCGGGAAAGTTCTAGAATAATAGTATAGTCAACCGAAAAAACTAGAAACTGCCAGAAAGATGTAGAACATTCTAGAAAGTTAAGTAGAACTTTCTGGAAAACTCATTGTATTATAGTACGGCAGTTCGAACACTCTGGAAAAGTTAGAGAATGCAATAAATAAAGATCGCAGATAGAACATTCGTTATAGGTGGATGGAGAATATTCCAGAAAATTATAGATTATCTCGCTCGGGATATAAATAGGGTCAGACCCGCCGACCGAGTCAGTTATCTACTAACTATCGAACAGTGAACATTGCGAATACAAGGGAAAATAGAAGAAGTACTCCTCCACCTCTGGCGTTATAGTGTTCTCTCTAAGAAGTTTCTGGTGTTTTATTGTCAGAAGCACTGACCAATCCAGCAATCGGTACGCACGTGGCCATCATCATAGTTTATACAGTCCACTTCGCTTAAGCCACACATACCGCGTACACAATCGGTCATTTATTTTGTGAAAATAGGTTACAGAGAAGGTGTTATTATTATTACATGTAGGTAATATTGTAACATGTAATGGGATCGTCGGATTGGGATCAAACCTGTAATGACGATGTCAGATGTGTTTAATTGAAATTATTATCACCACATAGTCTAAATCTAATCTAATCTAATAAGTACTCAATATTTTTGTTACAGATAAACCCTCACTTTGTTTAAAATGGGCAAAAGAAAAGGGAATAAAAAGCGTTTATATTTATCAGCTAAAAGAAAAAAACATCACTTTAGTATAAAGCGTCAGATACATTTCGCACCGCGTACAATCACCAGGTTGGTATTTTTTTTTGAGTTCCCTACTACCTACCCTTATAAGATCACTTTATGATCTGTCTGTCTGGCAGTCTGCTGCTGAATATTTTTTTATGTTTGCAAAGTAATAAGACCACCTCTTACCTACTATTTACGCTAGGCCCAATGTTTAGTTAAAATAATGAATTCTGTTTTTATATTTTTTACAGTGATGAAAATAAGGAAAACTCAGGTACTTCATCGCAAATACGTGAAACTTTCAAGGAGAATCGTGACGTATTTGAAGGAAATGCAAGCTCTTCCTCAGAGTCTACACTTTCTGATTTGAATCTTGATGCTGATGATAACAATTTAGATGAAACTGTTCAGGATGAAGAATTAGAAGGACGTAGAATCGTAGATATCAAATATTTATTTTCCGAGCTTTCAAAAATCAAGCACGAACACACAGACTGCACGTTTGCTGATTTAAAGTTCTTAGGAGAACTGCGAACTGGATTTGTTAGCAAATATACATTTGAATGCAAAATGTGTAAAACGAAAGAAATGGTGTACAGCGAAGATCCAAAATTGAAACTATCTGTAAATGACGCTGTTGTAGAAGGAATAGTCTGTTCTGGAAATGGGTATGGACAATTGAACGAAATATGTAGTGTGTTAAATATGCCTAACATGAGTAATTCAACATACACGAAGATCGAACAACGTCTAACACCAAAAATTGAAGAATGTGCCCTCGACGAGATGATCGCAGCCGGCCAAGAAGAAAAAAGGCTAGCTGTCTTGAATGGCGATGTAGACAACGATGGTTGCCCCCTAATATCAGTAGTTGCAGATGGATCTTGGGCAAAAAGGTCATACAAAAGCGGATTTAGCTCGGCGTCTGGTGCTGCGTGCATAGTTGGACTGAAGACCAAAAAGGTACTATTTCTTGGAGTTCGAAACTCATACTGCTGTATATGTGCTAGAAGTGCAAAATTGAATATAGATGTCCCTGAACACAGATGCTTTAAAAACTGGAATGACAGCGCCAACGCCATGGAAGCGGATATAATAGCAGAAGGGTTTGCAAAAAGTATGGAGATGCATGGAGTTAAGTATAATAAACTAATCGGAGATGGCGACTCCAGTGTAATGAAAAAATTGCTATTGAATAAGCCATATGGGCACGACTTCACTATAACTAAAATTGAGTGTAAAAACCATTTGCTCCGCAACTTTTGTAATAAAATAAAAGCATTAGGGAAAAAAACTAATAACCACAAAGGCTTTGTTCCAGTCCTTCTAAGAAAAAAAGTTGAATCCAACGTATTGCGCATGAGGAAAGCAGTGGTTGGAGCTATAAACTATAGAAAAGATCAAGATAATGTTAATCACGGCGATAAAATAAGAAACCTTAAAATTGACATAAAAAATGCCGCCAACCATGTATTCGGAGACCATAAAAATTGCGCGTCTTATTATTGTAAGCCGGAAAAATATACGAATGACACAAATTTGGTACCAGATCTCCAAGCTTGTGGAATATGGACGGATATTCAGCAGTACCTGTTGATGTTGTTGTCTAATGCAGAAAGCCTTATTTTAGACATTACCAATAACACCGTGGAGCAATTTAATAATGTTATTGCCAAATTTATTGGCGGCAAAAGGGTGAACTATACTGCTAGAGGTTCATATCAGGCACGGTGTTTTGGTGCAGTAACATCATGGAATAGTGAAACGGCTATCCACGCACGTCTATCAAAAAAAATTCAAGATTGTAGCCCTGGCAAATACACCAAACAATTCATAGATAAGAAACGGCGCTCCAAAATAAATAGAGAAAGGAGTCGAAAGAAAAAAATTGATTTCGGTGAAGATGTACCGAACAAAAGAAGAAAAGTTACTGGACCCGATGAGAATTATGGTCGGTTAGATTTAGAACCAGATATCCCACCTGAGATATATGAGCAAAAGAAAAGTGAATTTATATTACAGTTAAATAACACCAAATTTGATGAGCTTCAACAAAACACTGTTGGTCAGAGCGAGAATAAGTTGTGGGCAGTTGAAAGGCGTAAACGCCTAACAGCATCCAACTTCGGTCAAATTTGTAAACTACGAAAAACAACATCAGTTGCAGGACTATTAAAATCTTTGCTGTATTCTCAATTTAAAGGCACTCTTGCCACAAATTATGGTAGAGAAAAAGAAGATGAAGCAATACAACAATTCATTGAAGAAACCGGACTACAGGTGTCAAAATGTGGATTATTCGTCGACAAGCATAAACCGTTTTTGGCAGCAAGTCCTGATGGTCTTGTTGAAGAAGATTCGGTAGTGGAAGTTAAATGTCCTTACAAAATTGTTGATTTAACACCTAAAGAAGGAATAGAACAAAAGAAAATAGACTTCTGCGTATTTAAAAATGACACCCTACAATTAAAGAGGAATCATAATTACTACTTTCAAGTGCAGGGGCAACTACACATAACCGGTCGAAATTTCTGTTATTTTATTTTGTGGAGCCCTAAAGGCTTACTTTACGAAAAAATTAAGAGAGACGATGTATTTTGGCAGAAAATGGAACATATATTAGAAACCTTTTACTTCGAGTGCCTATTACCAGAAATAATCGACGGTCGTATACCACGACATTTAGCAGTAAGAGAGAGAAAAGGATTGGCCACGGAATAGTGACGTAATAATTTATCTACAAAATTATGAATATTAGTGTGATTTTAACATTTTAATAAAGAAACTGTAGAGAAAATGGTTATTACTTTTGTTTATTAGTTTATTACCTTTCAACAATCGAACCTGACAATCAGCTAAAAACACTTCTCGCAAAATATTCAACTAAAAATATCGATATCGATAAACAACACTAGGTTATCGATAAAATGATCGACTACATGCACGTCACAAGTGTATACGTATTAGTCCGCGTCTCCCGAACTTCAAGCCTCCCCCCGCAGAGCGCGATAGAGACAACTGCAGATTGGACTGAAAATACCTATGTAAAGAACAGAAAATCAACGATTCGTTGTCCCCTGATTTCTTCTCCAAAACTTAACCGATTTTTAAATAGTTTTCATTCAAAATTAAAGAAAGGCTTGAGCTGTGTTTCTATGTTTTATTTTTTTTATATAATGTAGCCAATTTTTTTTCTGGATGTTTGAACACAGCGGAAAATCTGGCCATTTTTTTAGGTTTTTGAACGTTCATATCTCTTATAATAATTTATTTATAAAAAAAAGGAAAACATAGGGACATCATAATAGTGGCCATAGATATTCAGGAAAAAAAGTATAACTCTACCGGCATTATCCAGGGAGGAAACAGGGGACAGCGTTTGTATGGAAAAACGGCTCTAGTGATTCCTCTTAAAAAGGTGCAACAAGCCCACAATACTTCAACAAATAAATCTTTTGCAAAAAAAACAGCCTCGTGCGAGTCGGTCTCGCGCACGAAGGGCTCCGTACCATTATACCATACCATTCCGTCATTCATTTTCCGTACCATTTACCTACTTGGTGGTAGATTTCCTTAGCTTCCAGCAGGAGGTCGTCTAGGTAGGTACCACCGCAGCACCAGTTATTCTGCCGCTAAGCAGTAGTGTGTAAACATTACTGTGTTCCGGTTTTAAGGGTACTGCAGCTAGCGAAATTACAGGGCTGTTGAGACTAACCATCGAAAGTCTCAAAGTAATGAGCGCCAAAGCAGTGATGCCCTGGACTTTGTTTTGTTACTAAAAGTTCTGTGTATCGCTGTAATGGTCATGGCCAGGCGTTATCTCTTACCATCAGGAGAGCGTCTCGTTCGTCTCATTACTTTCTTACATTAAAAAAAAAAAAAAAATTATCAAAACGGCAAAAAATCACGTTTGTTGTATGGGTGCCCCCTTAAACACTTATTTGATTTTGTTTTTTAGTATTTGTTTTTATAGTGGCAACAGAAATACATCATCTGTGAAAATTTCAACAGTCCAACTATCAAACTTCACGGTTCATGAGATACAGCCTGGTGACAGACGGACAGATAGACAGAGAGACGGACAGACAGCGAAGTCTTAGTCCCGTTTTACCCTTTGTACGGAAACCTGAAAAATATGAGGCTGCAGCTACACCCTTGTCTGTAATGAGACTTTCTCTAGGGATGGGGTGACTGGGAAATAAGTACCTCATGACTTATTAGGGTCATGATCCGTCCAGAATTTCCAGCGATAACTGTTTGTGTATAGAGTAAATGAATAAACAACGAAATTTTATCACTACTCATAAAAGCTTTTCTGTGATAACAATTTTTTTTTCAGATTGGAGGCATTTATCTTCAACTATCTGCGCCCCGCGGCGTTACGCGCTGTTCATTTTTCGGGATAAAAACTGTGTGTTTTTATCCTATGTGTTTATCTAGGGTATCGGCTATCTCCATACCCAAATTTCATCAAAATTGGTGAAAAAACGTGAACCAGTAACAAACATTATTTTTGTTTTGATCTTTTCTTTTGTAAAGTAAATAATTATTTTATTTTATTTTGTTTATGGTTATTTGTCTAAATGTTTAATCGCATAATAGTTTCTTTCAATGTGTCGTAAAATGTTAATTAATAATCTATATACTATTTATAAAGAGGAAAGATTAGATTTTTTTTTAATGTAAAGGTAATGAGACGATCGAGGCGTTCTCCTGATGGTAAGAGATAACGCCTGTCCATGACCATTGCAGCGATACACAGAACTTTGAGCAGCAAAACAAAGTTCAGGGCATCGCTACCTTAGCGCTCATTACTTAGAGACTAGATGGTTAGTCTCAACAGCCCTGTAATGTCGCTAGCTGCAGCACCCTTCAAACCGAAACACAGTAATGTTTGCACACTACTGCTTGGCGGCAGAATATCTGGTACTGCGGTGGTACCTACCTAGACGACCTCCTGCTAAGGAAATCTACCACCAAGTAAATTGTTTTAAAAGATTGTTTGTTTGTTTGTATTAAATAGGCACCGAAACTACTGGATCGATTTCAAAAATTCTTTCACCGTTGGGAAGCTACACTATCTCCGGGTGACATAGGCTACTTTTCATCCCTGTATTCCCACGGGAACAACTACGCGGGTGATCCGCTAGTGGTGAACACAATCATGGCCCTTTATGACTTAGTAAGTATACCGTAAACTTATAACCGTGAAGGTATGTAGATTGTAGGTAGGTATACACAAAAATATTTCTGTCAGATGTTGTCGTTATCGTAAAATGATTAACGGTGCCGGTAGGTACATCAACGAACACAATACGTAAACTTAGATCAGAAATACACGCTACCCAACGTATTGGGAAATAGACCACGCAACTCCGCGAATCCAGTATAGAACTGAGCGTGTCATATACATAATTATATAGTCGTCAAAGTTAACTAAGTATAGTTTGTAACGATGATAGCTCAGTGGTTAGCGCGGTAGGTTTGCATGCCGAAGGGCGTGGGTTCAAACCCTAACAATGAGCTTGAGCTGCCGGTGAAGGGAAACATCGTGAGGAAACCATAGCATGGTGGTAGGGTACTTTAGTATTCGGCTGGCTGGCCACCCTCAAGTTGAAAATCTGCCGCCAAGCACCTAACGGTGTGTTCCGGCAGCCTCACTAGAGAGCCAGTTCCATTCCAGGCTAGGTGTGCTTTACCATCTTCGACCACACCTTCACTTAAAATTAGGTGAGCTGTGGTCAAACACCTACCCAGTAAACAAAATTATTAAATAAAAAAATACATCATCTGTAAAAATTTCAACTGTCTATCACGGTTCATTAGATACAGCCCGGTGACAGACGGACAGACAGACAGACGGACGGACAGCGGAGTCTCAGTAATAGGGTCCCGTTTTACCCTTTGGGTACGGAACCCTAAAAAAGGCAGGCGTTATCTGTTACCGTCAGGAGAGTGGGTGTTCCCCAATGAATATAGTCTGGGTACCTTCAAGTCGCGAATGAATCGGTTTCTTCTAGGCAAGCGTGCTCCACCGTAGACCGCATCTTCACTTAACATCAGGCGGGATGGCGGTCAAACGCAAGCCTATCTACTATTAAAAAAAAAAAAAAAGGGGCATCTCCGACATTTTAAAAAAGCTGGCGGAAACCATAGAGCGGTTGCTAGTTTTATTTCTATTATACTCGGCGCGCTGGAGGAACATAAGAACTGCTGAAAATGCAGATGGTAGATGCCTACGTGTTAACAGCGACCGCAAAACGAGTGGGTTGCGATACAAATCATAACATCGATCGGAAATAACCGATGCATCAATTTATAATGATCACTTTATGACGTCATTTACATACAAAATTATGTTTTTGCGTATAAATACATCGTATTTTAAGAGGGAGGAACACCAGGGGCAGATAGCACGATGTTGAAGTACAAATACAACTTCTTCCGTTCTGTTCCGGTTTGAAGGGTACTGCAGCTAGCGAAATTACTGGACTGTTGAGACTAACTCTATCAAAAGTCTCAAAGTAATGAGCGCCAAAGCAGCGATGCCCTGGACTTTGTTTTGTTACTTAAAGTTCTGTGTATCGCTGCGATGGTCATGGACAGGCGCTATCTCTTACCGTCAGGAGAGCGTCTCGTTCGTCTCATTACTATTTACATTTAAAAAAAAATATAGCCTTGGTGTACAAACTTTTCAATAAAAACACGAAGATATGCTATACGGCTATATGCTATGCTATATCAGTAAGCTGAAGTGGCAGTGGGCCGGCCACATTTCTCGAAGAACCGATAACCGATGGGGTAGACGTGTTCTTGAGTGGAGACCGCGTACAGGCAAGCGTATTGTAGGGCACCCTGCGGCCAGGTGGTATGACGACGTGCGTAAAGCGGCGGGAAAGCAATGGACGCAAAAAGCTGTCGACCGAGCTCAGTCGCGTGCATTGGGAGAGGCCTACGTCCAGCAGTGGATAGCGAAGGGCTGATGATGATGATGATGCTATACGGCTGTAAAGCCTGAAATTTAAATACAAAACGGGGGGGGAAAGTTGCAGATTGCTGTACGCTGGGTGCATTACATAGAATTTTTTGGGTCCAACGGCTGCTGGGGTATATGTGAATTAAATGGTTAGTTTTAATATGTGGATCAGTGTAATAGCTTTCGAGAATATATATTTAAAAATAGATTTAATAATTTATTTTAAGGTGTTCTTTTGAATAAGGTGCTGATAATTTGGAAACATTTCAAACAAAAAAAAATATACTATTTTGCTGACCTGAAATAATGTAACATCACACAAAAATATTAAAAAACAATCACCATCACCAAAGAAAAAAAATATTTAGGATTTCTACAGTGCTAGATACAAATGGGCACAAATGAATATGAAAAAAAAATCAGTAAATTAGGTAGAACATTTTAACTTAACAACACAAAAGAAACAGTAAAACTAAAAGTAATTTTGTACATACAAGTTTTAAACGTTTTCCATTGATTTTTTTTAAAGAAATAATTTACTACTGTCATTGCAAACAAATAAGAAAATATATCTGTGATGTAAAGGCCATACCGTGAGCTCTTATTGTCTAATCAAATTAGGCAATCAAGAAAAAGCTATGCAACCATTTATCATTAAATAAGTGTGCCTGGGCTACACCAAGGTATACATAGTAAATCTATTAATAAAATAAATAAATATCATAGGACATTACACACAGCGCCATCTGACCCCAAACTAAGCAAAGCTCGTACTATGGAAGACAGATAACTAATAGAATACTTAAATACTTTTTTTTTGTAGTAAATACATACTTATATTACATACAGTACACCCAGACACAGAACAAACATTTGTTTATATCACAAAGTTTGTCCTGAGTGGGAATCGAACCCACACCCTTTAAAAAAATTAAGTGTAATAATACATGGTACCTATATTGTATTATGTATACATTTAGCCTTACCTTGAATCTAGGTACATTAAAAGGAAAATGAAGCAATACTCAAGCTAGTGATTACATTTACCCTAAATCCATAGCCCTGGCTAAATACTGGGAGAAAACTATGTAAAAATTAAAAAAAATAATTTAATCTTCAACTTGACAAAGAAGAAGAATACATGGCTTTAAATGTAGAACAATAAGCCTGCTTTGTGTGTTTGTTGCCAAGGAGAAATTAACTGTTCTCTAAAATTGGTATTAAAAACTCATGAAAATTTGTAGATTTTTTTGGAACAAGTGGCTCGTTACTCTTTAAATTATCTATGGCAGCCCGTACACGTAGCGCGCGATCCGCGATCAATGATCGCGATCCAGACTGATCGTGTACGAAGCGGATTGACGGACTGATGCTCCGGATCGCATAATATCTAGAAATTTTGAAATCATGATCGCGGATCGCGGATCGCGGATCGTGATCATGATTGAACGTGTAAGGCGGCCCTATGACAACATAGGCAGCCCGTACACGTAGCGCGCGATCCGCGATCCGCGATCCGCGATCAATGATCGCGATCCAGACTGATCGTGTACGAAGCGGATTGACGGACTGATGCTCCGGATCGCATAATATCTAGAAATTTTGAAATCATGATCGCGGATCGCGGATCGCGGATCGTGATCATGATTGAACGTGTAAGGCGGCCCATACTTTTCTAGTCAATAAACGCCATTTATTATTGAAAATGTAATAGAAAAGCCTTTTTTTTTTTTATAAACACTAAATATTATGACAGTAACAAACCATTTCTAGATAAAATTGTGCTAGTAGAAAAAGATAATTAATTTAGTAGCTGTTTTTATTTTATTTTAACATCTTTACTATGTTAAAACTTGTATGTATCAATGGAAAGGTCAGCGATAGCAATTACTATTGAAAAGATTTTATATTTTAGTGTTACATTTTTCTTGTGTAGTAACCAAATTTTTTTATCAGGCAAATATTATAAATGCAAAATTATGTGTTTGTTAATTCCCCATGTCAATGGATTTGAATTATTATTTTGAAGTTTGGAATCTAATTATTTCAAATTTTCTCTGTAGCAGAGAGTAATACCAAGGTGTGTTGGTGTTCATAACCAAATCTACATAATTATCTAGACATTGTTAAATCATATATTTAATTGATGGTTTAGATTGTTTAATTAATATTTTAATAATATGATAAAAGCTTTACAGTGAATTTTAATGTAAATTTCTGCTCCAGTGTTTTTTTTTTAGTTTAGACTAGTTAAAATAAAATAAAATAAATAAATATCGTATGACTATACACACAGCGCCATCTGGCCCCAAACTAAGCAGAGCTTGTGTGATGGAAGCCAGATAACTGATAGAATACATAAATACTTTTTTTTTTGTAAATACATACTATAATACATACAGAACACCCAGACACAGAACAAACATTTGTTTATCCACAAAATGTTTGCCCTGAGTGGGAATCGAACCCACACCCTACAGCTCTCAAGGCAGATATACTACCAATGAGCCAACGGGGCTGTCGAAAAAGTTATTGAACAGTTATTGACCAAATATCAGTAATTAATAAAAATATTCCTAAAAGCAAATATGTAAAAACCCCAAAAAATGTTAAATGCTGTACTGACCAAACCATAATTAAAAGTAATGGATAAAAAACAAAATGAACACACTTCTAATGACACTGCGTCTAGTTTTCCACTCACGATGAGATCTTCCTCTCTGATCCGCTCCGACTTGCTGGCTGCCCTGAATGTGGACGCCACATATTTCTGTTCATCCTTTGTGAGGAGTGTGCATTTCGCTGCCAACTTTTTGCTGGTGTTGCCCATGCTAAAATATACTTTAAGTTATTTTCAATTTTTAAATTTTTCTCAACTGCAAGTTTTTAAAAACAACACTTCATTTTATAACCCAGTTGTTAGGATGTGTCGCCAATATAACGAAACTTCAAAAGAACATTATAAGTTGTTTGATATTTTTGATAAAAATTTACCTAAATTTAAATTTGACATAAGTAAGATTGTCTACGTCACCTACACAAATAATGTTACTTGATAGTTGATAGTTAAGTTGTAAGTAAAATTTATTTGTTAGTTTCACTTTTGCATCGTATAGCTTTATATTCAATAAGTAAATATCTTAGACTTTAAATGTTAGTAAAATGCTTCTAAATTTATAGTCATGTTGTATACACTTGTGTAGGTATATAGTCTGGCTCGAAACTGTACCTAGCAAATTATGTATCTGTTCTGACTATGTTCTGTTTCGTGTATCAATAAATAAAATAAAATATTTTTTTTTTGGAATTTTATTTTCTATACCTCGTGATAGGCTAGATGCTTATAGTCTACCTGTTGTTAAGTGAAGTCGGAAATGGTACATACACCTAGCCTTGAATGAAACTGCCTCTCAAGTGAGGCCATCAGAAAAAACTAATAACTATTTAACATTAATTAAAATGGATTCTTTATTTAATCTGTATTTTTATATATTTTGATTTTGTTAACATATTGGTTCTATAGTTTTTTACTAGCAATATTTATATGAATCTTTTAATTTGGACTAGGGCAATGTAGTAATGTTTTCTGAGAGCCATAGAAAAGATCAGTGTGTAAGACATTATTGGTAGGTGCCAGTTAGAAAGGGTACTTACTTATGAGACAAATATTATAATTGTGATTAAAGACCAGTGTCAAGATGCCCTTTTAAACTAAACAAGTAGACTACTAATTTTTGGCACACTTTAGCTATTTACTTTACACACAGAGGCTCAGTAGTGCACAAGAAGTAGAACAGAATTCAATGGTATTGAATATATTTATTACCATTGTATCTTTTGCTACATTACACTATTGTGTGTATCTTACAATATCAGTAGGTACTTATGAGTTAAAACCTTGTCACCCTTTTTAGATGCAATTTAATGAGACTATTGGACCATGAATACTTTCCATAACATCTACTAAGCACGTACAATGCCATCGCGTCCTCGACCTTAGAATTAACTAAAGGAAATGTATAAGAAACAGAAATCATTACGTCTATCTTCAAATCTACACATTCATGTCACGAGACTCAATATAACGTCGAATAATAAAACAAACATGAACATGCTGATTCATAAACATATGTTAACGAGCACTAAAACAACATAAAACACTACCTTTAAGACCCAAAATAAACGGAGATATGCTACGAAAACTTCTTCGCGCAAATTTTCAATTTTCTCCAATAAATTGTATATCACACATAATCTCGAGTGAAATCTCACATTATAATGACTCGAAGATAAGCGTTATGGTATTCGTTTTACAAGAAAAATGAGCAGTACTATAATAAAAATCAATATTTTTCTTGAAAAAATACAAATTCATTCATCACGATAGATTACGTTACCTGTCAATGCCAAGTTGTCAAACTCTTCTGGTGACAATTTTGTCGAAAAGATTTTTTTTCACTGAACGTTGAACTTAGCGCGAACACGCGATTTTATTGGCAGTTCAAGAAAATTTACACGTCTTACGTCGAGTGTCTCGTCAGAGCGACTGCCTAAACCACCTTATCTGCGGCATTGAGCTGAAAATATACCAAATAGTATGCAAATATTTGTACAATAACTCACGTGAAATTTTATTGATTACTAACTTTATAATTTTAACACATAGTGGCATTGGCCGTGAACTATCTAAATTTTTGGTGCACGCATTAAAATTACCTCACAGTGTAAAAAATTTAAAAAAAAATTGTAAATATTTACAAATGATAATGTGTTAAATTAAATGTAGGAAAAGATAGAAAAAAGATAAATGTTGTTAAATCCTCTCTATCAAACTTTTTCATTCACAGGCAAAGCTTTCACCAAATTGATAAAAATGTAAACTTGTATCTGTAGTTATAACTATATTCCTAATAAAAATACACTTTTTAACATCTTTATACCTACGTACGTAGTTAAATTCTGTATAATTACCTACCACTTGTGTATTTTAAATGAATTTAATTTAGTATTTACAGGTGGCTAAATGATAAAGTTTGGTAAGACACAATCTCATTTTGAGAACTTTGTTAATTTATTCACTTACACAATACAGGTACATTAATAGACTACGATCAGTATTAATTTTAATACCTAGGTATTTATTTCTTTACTCTTTCCTAAATATTGTAAAACAAAGTCCCTGTCCGTGCCTGTCTGCTTCTTCTTACTATTAAACCGCACAACGGATTTTAATAATATTTTACGGAAGTTTTAATAAAATACATCCTACTAAAACTTTTATAAAGGAAGATAAAGTAAAAGTATTGTAATCAAGGCGCCAAAAAAATTGCAAATCTGGAATGCAAATAGCTTACATCCTGGTTTTATCTAGTAACTTTAGGTTGCCCTAGTTATTGATTGCATTTTAAAGAGAAAAGACGCTTTGAGCAATTTCTTGATTGCAGTAACTTTGGGTTCGCGTCACCGACATGGTAATGTGACCGCGCCACCGACATGCTATTACTAACTAGTGGAACGGGATGCATTTATTTTAATGAACGAGGCCTAGAATACTTGACATGCTGACTGAAAAATGACCTAATAATTAATAATTATGCATGATAATGGATATTTATTTCTAGCCGTTCGTCCTGCTGCAGGTTCAAGGCATACAACATCCCTCGAAGTCTAACTAAAAAAATACTAAGTTGAATATGTAGGTATAGTCGTTTATTTCATGATTCTTATCAAGAGGCTAATTATTTCTAAAGCATGAAAATATAGTCCAAAGAGTAGATATCAGGGTTAGGGCAGAATAAATGCGTATACTTTTTGTGACCGTGCGGTTGTTGATCCGGCCTGCCAAGTTTCTATTCAGTACCAGCAGCATGTGTGCTTGTGGAGGTATGCTCAGGGCAGTAGCCACAAACTTCAATCTAGGGCACATAAAAGCTGGAATAAGTGTACCGATTAGAATGAAACTGAATAAACCAGCGGTTATTGTCAAGCTTCCGTTTGTATCTTTAGGATACACTGAAGATCCAACGATGTAGCTCCAATGGGCGAGAGTTCCCATGCGGATGAGCCAGAGTAATTTGAACAGTATGGTGCTGCATAGGAGTATCAGCACCGTGGTTACAATGCACATTGCTATTTTCATATTTCAGGTGAAATGTGTGGTTTAATCATTTTTTATTTCTGTCTCTCGGCTTGCTCATTTTTATTTATTTATTCATTTAGTATTTTTTAAAATACGCGGGCAGTTTACCACCCGCGGTTGTAATGTCGCCATCTGTATAGCTGTCATTGTCGAAGTCATTTTACGTTAAGTTTTTACAGTTGAGAAAAAGCTTAGATGAGTTAAAAATCAAAATGTTGTTGTTGTTAATATCGATTATTTTTTAAAAGAAGGATTTTTATCTGTGTTTATATAATTCTATAATCCTTTTTTATTCGTGTTTTTGGAAGCTTGTGAGATATATATATTTATTTGTGAGTTTTGTATTTGCCTTTGCATTCTTAAACAATACAATGCAATATCAAAACGCACTTTGAGGGCTGCCACTATAATCTAAAACTGCTAAATAGATAATTTTATGTCTGCATCGACTTTGTTACGATTCTCGTGTCAGATAGAATTACTAAATTCTTAGACAATTTTATGGCGTAAATCAAGTTTTTTTAATAAAGTATTGTAATAACAGAATAAAAACAATAACTAACATTGTTTTTCTATACTTTTGATTTGTGACACAGGTTGTTTATATTGAAGCGTGGTATTTTTTAAGTTTTACACATGCAATACTGTCATCGTGACTCGGTTCATTTTGTTTGCTAGCAGCTAGTTTCCAAAAATTCAATAAAATATTTATTAAAACAAGAATATTGCTAGTTAATGTCGTGAAATAATTCACACCAAAATGACTCTTACTAAAATGGATGTGGATCCGACGAAGGGAGAAGGGTTTCGGCCATACTACATTACGAAGATCGAAGAGCTACAACTCATTGTTGCGGAAAAGTCTCAAAATCTTCGTCGTCTACAAGCACAGCGTAATGAACTCAACGCGAAAGTGCGTATGTTACGCGAGGAGCTGCAGCTTCTACAGGAGCAAGGATCTTACGTTGGAGAAGTTGTCAAACCCATGGACAAGAAGAAAGTACTCGTAAAAGTGCACCCCGAAGGTAAATTCGTGGTTGACTTAGACAAGAACGTAGACATCAACGATGTGACTGCCAATTGTCGCGTCGCGCTCCGTAACGAGAGCTACACTCTGCATAAGATCCTTCCAAACAAAGTCGACCCGCTGGTGTCACTTATGATGGTCGAGAAAGTTCCCGACTCCACTTACGAGATGGTAGGAGGCTTGGACAAGCAGATCAAGGAGATAAAAGAGGTAATTGAACTGCCTGTTAAACATCCCGAGCTATTTGATGCCTTAGGTATTGCTCAGCCTAAAGGTGTACTATTGTATGGACCTCCTGGTACTGGGAAGACTTTACTGGCGCGTGCTGTGGCTCACCACACCGAATGCACATTTATTCGCGTTTCTGGTTCAGAGTTGGTTCAAAAATTCATTGGTGAAGGTAGTAGAATGGTGAGGGAGCTCTTTGTGATGGCTAGAGAACATGCCCCATCTATAATTTTCATGGACGAAATTGACTCTATTGGTTCATCTCGTATTGAATCTGGCAGTGGTGGTGATTCTGAAGTACAGAGGACTATGTTGGAGCTGCTGAATCAGTTAGACGGATTTGAAGCAACAAAGAACATCAAAGTCATCATGGCTACTAACAGGATCGATATTCTGGACCCTGCGTTGTTGAGGCCTGGACGTATTGACAGGAAGATTGAATTCCCTCCACCAAATGAGGAGGCTAGACTGGATATTCTGAAGATTCATTCCCGTAAAATGAATCTGACTAGAGGTATCAACCTGCGTAAGATTGCAGAGCTCATGCCGGGAGCTTCCGGTGCAGAAGTAAAGGGAGTGTGCACCGAAGCTGGTATGTATGCACTGAGAGAGCGTAGAGTTCACGTCACTCAAGAGGACTTTGAAATGGCCGTTGCAAAGGTCATGCAGAAGGACTCTGAGAAAAATATGTCTATCAAGAAACTCTGGAAGTAAATGTACTATTTTTAAATGTTTTAAGTTACGTATGTTTAGAAAATTAACTAATAAACTTTTTCTTTTGTATTAATATATCATTGTTTAATTTACCTTTTTTTAATTGTTTTGTTTATCATGTAAATAAATAATACACTTTATTTCAAATTCATATAATTGGATAAAAACATAAGCACATTGAACATAAAAGATAATCATTGATTAAAATTGCTTATTTGAGATGATAATTATGCTCAGTCATAACTAACTCTTGTAATAAAGATTCCTTACATACTAGAAATCCAGTGTCACCATATACATAGTAATTACCGTAGTTTGACAGTATTTTTGTCTATGGCAATATTTCATTTACCAAGGTATTTTTGAAAATCAGTTACTGTGTAAAATTTCATAAATGTTCCAAGAAATTTACTGAACATAATAAATATGTTCACATGCTATTTAAAACACATTACGTGTGTGCTTCTGTTTTATAAGTCTGTGATTTAGACTACAAATCAGCAGAAATGTAAATATCAAAATTCTTTTACCTTTTATTTATCTTATTGTAAGTACTATGTTGCGTTAATAAAGTAATTTTAATCATCATCATTGCCACTGCTGGACATAGGCCTCCCCCAAAACACGCCACTTTCTTCTATTTTCGGCTCATCCACCATCAGCTGTCAAAAGTATATCGACACTTTATCGAGTGCTAGGGTGTCCTATGCTACGTTCGCCGATTTCGGATATTTAGCGGTTATGGATTCAGCTTGCCATGATTTTCATATTTTTATTTATTAGCTACGGACACGGCAGTTTACATTTTTTTAATGGAAACACTGGAAAACACAAAAATAGACACATTATGCTTTGTCCATTATGATAATCGCTTTTTTAAACATACAAAGTTGACGACACAAACTTATAAAGCGTCTTGAAAATGATATCCCGTACAAATATATAACTGTAATATATTAATAGTAAATACATATAAATAAATATCGATATATCCTATAGACTTTATACACAGCGCCATCTAGCCCCAAACTAAGCAAAGCTTGTATTATGGGAACCAGATAGGCTGTTAGAATACTTAAATATTTTTTGTGAATACATACAGATCATTCAAACACAGAACAAGCATTTATCATCCATAAATGTTTGTTCTGGTGGAAATCGAACCCACATCCTACAGCTTTTGAAGCACGCATATTACGTTATATTTTCAGTACTAGGTATATTAAGATATATACCATATATGATGACGACGATCAGAGCTATTTGAGTGATCGCATAGTTATATACAGGGCCGGATTTGGGGGAAGGCAGGCGGGGCTATTGCCCGAGGCCTCCACAAGAGAAGGACCCCACAATAGAAATTAAAAAAATATCCATGTTTTGATGGGTCCCCGCAACTGTTACGTTTTTTTTCGCATTTTACTTCTAATATCGCAATATACGCTTTTGGTTTTGAATTTTATTCGGAATGTAATTAGGCCTCCGCTCCTTCGTTGCCCCAAGGCCTCCAGACCTCTAAATCTGGCCCTGGTTATATATAAATTTAAGTATAGCTGCGTCTATGGTGCTTTGCTATAACATACATAATATGAAGCACAGTATATTAATATAGTATATTTGCTCTATCTGTGACGGGCTTTATTTTTATAACATTACCTCTTTACAAAGTCCAATGAAAATGGCTTTCAAGTTGACATAACCTTGTAAAGTAAAAAGAACTCCATTAAACGTATATATTTGTATATTTTGTAAAACGTCTATCAAACTTTATCCTATACAAATAAATACGTTTGATGGAGTCCTCTTTACATTTACTTTCTCTTTCTTTTTCTCTCTCTTTACTTTGGGGCAAACTTCAGTCAAACTAGAAGATTGACTTAGCGATAAACATAATGGACAGAGTAGTATAAAAATGACACATAAATCTTAAAAATAGACACAGTTAAAAAAAGTACACATTTCATAATAAAAAGACACATTTCATAAAAATAAACACATTTCATAAAAATAAACACATTTCATAAAAAAATAGACACATTTCATAACAAAAGACATTCAATTACAACTAGTAATTATGGAACTTTGCATTGTATCCCTAGTATGTAATCAAAGAAAAAATTGTTAGTAGGCATACATTTACTAACATTATGATAAAAAGTTTCAGTGGTAAGGATACCAACACAAAAGGGGTATAAATAGCAAAATTCCAGCAAAATAAAAATGAACGATACATACTAGCATCCGCTAGCTTATTCTTTTACATTATAAAATAAAATGATCAATTAAATTACATAAAATAATGATTAATTACGTTACACAAAATAATGAACAATAACATGATCAGGTTAGAAACATCTGTAGAAATATTTAAATTTCTTTGATGGAAACCAGATTCTCCCTGTCATCGAGATCAGATTCAGTATCTGAGAGGTCTTGTGCTGGAGACAGAGGTACATCAATTTTCAGGCTAGCTGTACCCTGGAAAGTACAAAATTATAGCAAACTGTTTAAAAGGCAATCTTTTTTTTTGGCTTTTGAATTACACCAGCAAAATCTCTCTACAATAATATGACAAAAGTTCAAAGTCTGCCAAGAACATTATAAAAGAATTGCTAAAAAATACCTACCCAAAGCAGCGTTGATAAAATCTTTAAACATTTGGTTGTATATTATCTACTATTGGTAGTGAAGAAGAGCGATAATAGGTATGTAAAGGGGATTCTTAAACCTACAACTGGTTCACTAGTTCTAGGCACTAGGCCACTGTTGGGGTTCTTGTCCCTGCAACACAATGGAATCCGCACGGCGATACTATTAATACTAAAAAGTTTCGCCTTATAAATAAAAGATGTTTTATAGTCGCCCAATTTGCGCTTCCATGAATAATCCCTCGAAGCACCAGCGAGTTAGTTGCCTGGAAATCGATTTCTTTCCACAGAAATAATTTAGCGAGAGCTTTCTCAACCGTTCGCTTTATCTTTATCTTTACTTGGTGGTAGATCTCCTTAGCAGGAAGTCGTCTAGGTAGGTACCACCGCAGTACCAGTTATTCTGCCGCTAAGCAGTAGTGTGTAGACATTACTGTGTTCCGGTTTGAAGGGTACTGCAGCTAGCGAAATTACTGGGCTGTTGAGACTAACCATCGAAAGTCTCAAAGTAATGAGCGCCAAAGCAGCGATGCTCTGGACTTTGTTTTGTTACTCAAAGTTCTGTGTATCGCTGCAATGACCATGGACAGGTGTTATCTCTTACCATCAGGAGAGCGTCTCGTTCGTCTCATTACATTTTACATTAAAAAAAAAAAATCTTCTAACCGAATATCTTAGATTTTTAATTTATATCTGTCGTATCGAGAAATACTTACAATGGGTTTCTGTGCCTTCCCGGACGAGCGCCAAATGTTGCGGACGTACTGCAGCGGATTCACAAATTCATGGGAAACACCCCTGAAAGCAACGTGACACTGAAATTATACATGACATTTGTTAGTTCGTATTAATTAAGAAGTCAGCCCTGAAGTTACAGTTGATAAGCATCTATAAGATCTTATGTGACTAGAACGCCTCAAAGCTAAAGCTCTTTGTAGGAATCGCGCTAAATATTTTGCTAAGTACCTATAGGAATAGTAGCGGTGACATGGGATCCCCTTGGTTAACGCTTGCGAAGTTTTTCAGTTCATCGTTATAGCTTGAAGAACATTGTATTCTAATAGCCGCACAACTGTACATATATTGTCACTGCATCGAGTCTTAAAGTCAAAATCGTTAGCAGATTCGTGGTCTCCTCTCTAGAATACATCTCATCATTATCAGCCTATCGAAGTCCACTGCTAGACATAGGCCTCTCCCAAGACACGCCGCTCAGTCCATTGCCACTATAGCTTGCTAATACGCTTAGCTATGTCTGTGACTTTAGTTCTCTGGCGAATTACTTCGTTTCAGATACGATCCCTCAGAGAATCAACTACTTGAGAAATTGTCTATTGTCTCTTGCTTAGGGTTTTAAAGACGTGACAACAGCTCACTTGATGTTAAGTGACGGTTTGATTGAGGATGGTAAACTGCTTCTCAAGTGAGGCTGCTTACCGTTAGGTGCTTCGCACATTGAAGTTATAGGAGTTCAGACTGGGATTTTTTGTAGTTATAAATCTTCAATAGTACAAGAATATCTGATCTTACCCGTCAGCAGTCATGTCGATTGAAGGTGTATATGACAAGCTGCTCCCAGTTGCAGAAGTCCGGTATCTCACTCTGAAACAGGGTATAAACATGTAGAACGTACTGGATGACGCAAATCGGTCTCGCTTGTTTTAACACATCTACGAGTCTGCCCAAAAAAGGAGTGATTTCAGGTTTCATATAATCGTCGGGGATAGTGCAAATCCGCGTAACTACTACAGGTAGGGAGCGCGTATCTGCACTTTAAGTAATTTTACAGGAGAAGGTTAAAACTTAATATCTTTTTTGTTTCAACAGGCTTTGGGCTCATTTTTACATATTGAGTTATTATTGATGTGTTCTGTGTAATGTTACCAATAGATATATGTTAAAGTTGTTAATTTAGTCGCTACGACAATTACGCGGATTTGATTTGACCACTAACTTATCAGAATGGTACCTAAATTGTCAGTTACGCGGTGTTGAAATCAAACTATTTATATTGTCACGATATAATATTTAATAATCAAATCAAAACATGGCTTACAAAGTCTGTTTAAAGACATTATTTTTCACAAGAGTTTATTTAAAAAATAATTCAATACAGAAAATCAACATTTTCATCAATTTAAACATTGATAATACAATTAAATCAATAGCAGTTTCATTTAATCTTACATTCTACTCAGCCTCTTCAATTACCTTATTAAAAACAGTATCATATAGAAATAGAATCACAAACTTATAAACTTTAAACGAGCTTCTTTAGCTATCTAACAAAAGATCTTGTCTAAGTCCTTTTAATTGCGTAAAATTTTTTCTCGTTCGCATTTAAATTATAAAAAAACACCAACACATTAAGTGCTCTTTCTTCCAGCTGTCCAAAAATAAACATTCTAAGATTAGTTATATTATGAGGAATTATCATGATCACAGTTTAAATACAGTAAAATTATTCTTATAAGGCAAGTTGTCATAAAATTAATGGTAATCTTTCAGTGAACAGTTGTGACTGGCTCAACTCCTTTAGGTCTTTGTGGTAATGGCTGAAAATCATTATTGTAGTTAAATTTATATTCAATTATATACCTACCATTGGTATTGTACTTTAGGACTCTGATATCAACCACTTTAGCACCAGTACCTCTTCCAAGGCGGATTGTATCGTAAATAAGGTTACTCTTAATACTATAATCTTTCAAAAATGTTGCTACGTCATATGGAGATGGATTCAACATAGCTTCTTTGGTAACCGAAGAGCATTACTAGACTATGTAAAAACATTTCACGATTAAAATTTCTTTCAATTGTTAAGGACAGAATCCACTTTCATTTGAATATGACCTTTATCAAAAAACCATTTGAAACCACAGCATTTCTATTTTGTGAAAAACAGCCATCAGTGAAAACTACGACGTTTTTACGGGTTTCTTCTATGAGCTTCTTTAAATAATCTATTTGTAAGTTGATGCTTTAAATCAGTAGTGGTGTCATCAAACCAATAATACTTTACGTTATCAGTGCCCAGATTGGCCAGAATATAAACTTTACTACAATAATGAATTTCAGCCATTGCCATATAAAATATCTTCAAAAAGTTTTCTGGAAGCCATATCAGCTCGTATCCTAAAATTCTTCAAAAATATTCATTTGTACACTTTCCGTAAACTCTTCGCAGTTAAATACATTGCTCTTTAAACATTTGCTTGAATTACAAGCCTCTCCAAGTTTTCGAACAGGTCTTATAGAGTCTTCCTAAAACCTGTGTACTCCTGACTTTGCATTCTCAATTTCTTATTCCTAAACCTTTTTGAAGACATTTGTTCTGCTTTTCGTTTCCGTGCTCTAGATTCGTTTGCAACTTGGGATTCCAAATTCCTTTCAGGAAATAAATCATTATTGTCGTCTATCGACGTTAAAGTTTTTTCAGAGAGTGGAACGTAATTTGTGTCATCAACAGAGTCATCTGATGAAAAGTCAAGAGTTGATAATGCACTCGGTGAATTATTGTTTTCAGGATGTCCTCAGAAAAATATGGTACATTGTTCGTCAAAGTCAAAGTAGGGTCAGACACATAATTTAGATCACCTTTTCCCAGCAGAGTAAAAGACGATGTACTGAAAGTGGTTGTGTCACAGTTAGCTAAATATACACTTTCTTCAGTAGGCTCTTCTTGATTTCCCGTGTTCAAAAAAATCATATTAGTTAAATTTTCAGGCAATTCAGTAGTATTTTTATGGGTTGCTGATTGCATTTTTTTAATTTCTAATAATTTTTCGCGCCTTTTCTTTAAATCTATTAATGTCGTAACATAAACTGTTTCATCTCCTTGACAAGAGTCACAATTATTCGCCATTTCGATCCTAAAACATTAAAAAATCCCAATTAATCAACTCTCTTCGTGTGACACGTAAATTAACTAAGTAAAAATAGCCAAATTTTCATGTAATTTATATATTTTGGTGATATTTTTCAACATAAAATGCATTTATATAAACTGGCTAACTTACATGTGTTCCCCTTACAATATTCAGCTATTTTGTTTGTAAAAGTTTAGTCATTAGTAGGGTTAGAATGAAAATATGAACTGATAATTACTTAAAATAGTATTAAATACCAATATACTATTGACACAATAATACATAAACATTGTATTAACACTTACCTGATGTTCTGCTGATTATTTTTAATTATACACTGATTTTATCAACATAAAACAAACCATAAATACGCTGCAGATGACAACTGATCACATACGCGGTATCGATATTTGCCGGTCCCAGATACGCGGTATTGTTTTTGGGGGATATTTCGCTTTCTATGGGCCAAATAAAACTCCCGTTAAAATAGCAGATGCCAATCACAATTCTCCATGTATTCCCCGCAAAAAACGAAATTGGCTACATTTGTCAGATACGCGGTATTATCCAATGCTAGTTACGCGGATTTTCACTATCCCCGGCATTATGTTGTATCTGTATTCCACCATAACTTTAAATTCGTGAACAGATTTGGATGTATGGGGTATTATTAGAATCCTTACATCATCCCGAGTGACACTAGATACATGTTTCAAAAATGCTTTATTAGCGTTCGTGTTGAGCTGTACCGGCAGCTCAAGCTCATTTATCGTGGGTTCAAACCTAGTGGTTCAAACCTCATTTGGTTTGAACCCACGCCCTTCGGCTTGTAAACTGACGCGCTAACCATTGAGCTATCATCGCTACGAATCTGCAGTCTAAACAGTAATTTACATTTTTAAATGTTTATGTAATAAGATTGAGTAACAAAACAAATCTAGGGTTTCGCTGGTAATAAAACTCCTTAAAACCCCTGAAATATGTGATAATATTTTCAACTTACTCTGCGTAATTGGACGAACGATTCTTCCTTGGCTTGTATACGAAGTGGTAGTAGACGAAAAGTCCAAGATAGATCACTAGAAGCACCAGCACTATTATAAGAATGCCGTAGGAGAATTGTTGCGGGCGACGATAATCCTGGTATGACGAGCCATTGAACAGGGGCACCTAGATAATTAACACAAGATACATTATAGATTGGTAAATGATACAATACAAAAACTCTTTATGGAGGTCTTATTTACTTTCCATCTATTTATTTGTATACGTACCCATATTTATGCAATAAATAAATTATTTACATACATTATTGATCGATACATTTTTCTTTTTTATCTGATTGTTGATCTGTACATATTTACATATATCTATATATATTTTTGTTTGTACATAATTCATTTTTTTAATCTCGGTTAGTTTTTAAGTTTAGCCTCAGTAGCCCTGTAATATAGAGTGTATCCCTGCATTTTCATAGAGTTATTAAGAAGTAATTTTCTTACCATTTCTTTTAGAACCAGTGGACAAGTACCATCCTTCGAGAGCGATCCGTCGTTGCATACGCATTTAGGTCCATCGTCACTCAAAACGCACACATTATCACACGAAGCTCGTTCGCAGAAGTTCCTTAAATCGTCCCTTTGGACACTTTCATGGCGTATGATAAAAGTGTTAACGGTGAAAATTTGGTAGATGAATGGCTCGCATCGCTTGCTACCGTAGAGTCGGCAGCGGCTCAAAAGGAACGTGTCAGCGATGAGATAGTAGATGTAGTCTTCGAATAGCGCCAGTGCGTGGGGGGCTTGGATTTGGATGCGGTCCTCCAGGACCTTTCTGTGGAAGAGTTGTTAAGTTTTGATGCAGTTTAAGATGGAGCACGCTTGCATAGAAAGTACCCAATCACTGTCGACTTCAAGCCACCCAGATTGTATCCATCAAAGAACACCCACTCAGACAGCGTATTCCAATGTCTAGCGGTCCACACTACGAATGTGAATGGAATCAAATAGTTTCGTTCGAGTTTTTTAGAACACCAACCATGAAACGATGTCACTTTTTTGAGCTTCTGACCGTTCGATAGAAGAATAAGCATGGGGGAATTAGACTATGTAGTTCTGAAGAACACTCTTTGAAATTAATCCGATAAAAAAAATGTTACTAGCAACTTTGCGACGTTGACTTGTAATTTAACTTGAACCATGGAGTCGTTGCAGACGAGCCTCTTGTTACGCTTCTTAATAGGCACTGACGCCTCTAGCTGATACCTGATACATTCTACCATTTTAGCGCAAGGTGCGACTAGTTATACCTACTGTAATGAATGCACTTACTGATGGTTCCCATTGAAATCCATCCTTATGATATGTGTCGGATCAGTCTCGGCCACGTACAGTTGCCTCGTAAAAGAATCAATGGCCAGGCCGGTGCAGTTCCCAATCATAGTAAGGTTTTGTACATCGTGACCAGACAGACTGGACGCCCAAACCACTGATTGTAAGTCCTTGGTCACGCAGTAAAAAATGAGCCGTGATCTTGGATCTACTTCTAGGGCAGTTACCTGTGAAATCACAATTTTATAGTTACTTTAGAGTTATGCATACGCATTTAGTTTGCAGGTCTAGATGCCAGCCATCATAACCTAATTGTGTTTACTTGAATATTTATCCGTGGCTATGGAGTTCTTTCAGTTACGAATATTGTTGGTGTTTCCTTGTCATCGTCGGCACATACAAAGAGCCACGACTTCTTTAGGAATTTTTATATTGTACTGTCTGTATAGTATATGTGTTGTAGAAAAAGGTCATCCAGAAATGTTATTATCGCCAAATAGATAAATATTCCTACCACAGTGTCAGAAGGTAGTTTTTGTAACTTGGCACAGCGCTTCCTCTTCACGTTACAGACTCTGATACAGCTATCTCCAGGAGTCATGTCCACGAAGTACACGTTCCCCGTGATCCAATCCACTGCCACCTGGATAAATCATTTACTCGAGTCGAACAGATGACTATTTTGGTTTATCAGTGTTCTCAATAGTTAAATAGCACAAAAGTGTTGTTATATGAAGGGAATCATTCCCAGATCTAGGAGGAAACGAGGACACCTGCCCCGGGTGACAACTTCAGGGAGCGCCAAAATCACAATATTATAGTACCTAATATGTTTGAAAAGAAAACTTGTCACAAAGCGCCTAGTATCCAGCGCACGTTGTTCTATCAATTATTATCAGTTGTTGTATTGATTCATTCGATTTTAAAAGGCCCCGTTTGGTTTTTTGTCAGTTTTCTAAACTATTTATCTCAAACACTGAAAAGATCAAATTTCTGCCCCAGTTGAAATAAATGGTAGATCCGGAGCTGAAAGGTATCACAGTAACCTTATAAAAGCAAAAGCTTGTAGGTTTATTTGTTACTTCTTCTGAATTTTACGGCTGGATAGATGGATTGGATGAAAAAATATGGTATGGATCTCTAAATTAACAGGCTTATATCATAGGCTTCTTTTAAATCCAGAAAAGACGAATGAAACGTAGAGTGTAGCTAGTAGGTCATAAGTATAGTATGCGATTTGGGGGTGCTGCTGTATGTGCATGCATATGAATACACTAACCTGCATACAAACGACAAACAAACTCTTGTTAGCAAGAATTACAAACAAGGTTTACATTAAAAACCTTTAACTATGGGTTAAATGCGTTCACGAAGTAAACTAAATACTAGAGAGCATATAATTTTCTTACCCTTGTGGGTATCCCAATGTTGGTGATCTCTGTAACATTTTTCGTGTCGTTTACTTCTATCAGCTTCCCCAATTTCGCCGATGTTACGTACAGGCTTTTTTTTCTGGTACCATGGTAGAAAATTACACCGTTATTTTATTTTTATGTTAAAAGCTAGTAATTATTTTATATAGCGAAACGAGTTTTTCCGTAAAGTTTTAATGACCTTTTTTTCAATTTATTAGTGCGTACTTCATTAGACTGCCAATATTGCTATATTTTGAGCATAAAGTACTGGAAATAACTTTTGTTTATTTAACTCGATATCTTGCATTTTTTTTTATTTTGTGATATGTAATTTGATCTAGTATTACGGAATTTGACTTGTAACATTATCTAGTATTAGTTTGAAGATGTTACAAAATTACGCTGATGCGTATGCCTTAGACTTTGTTTTACTAATCAGTCTTAGGTACCGCTGCAAGGGTCGTGGGTAGGCGTAATCTCTTACCACCAGGAAAGCTTCATACCATAAAAAAGTTTATACCTGACATCACAGTCAATGTCATTGACGGAGGTGAGGGTGGGGTCCTTGAATTCGACTTTGTCGTGACCGTCGGGGGTCATGGCGTGGATCGTGTTATCAGACACATATAGAATGGCGAAGTTCCCGTGTGTCGCCTTGCACGAACGACGATCACCCCTGGAATAAGACAAGACTTCTTAGCATTCGATGGTAACTATTGCTACACGGGTGGCGAGTTCATAGCGATGCAAGGAACCCGTACTTAGGAGTTGCGATCGAGGAGCCCCCTTACAAGTTTACATTTTATTATTAATGCTCTCTTTCCGAATCAGCCCTCTTTTTATAAGCTGCCCCACTCTAGGCCTCTTCTCATTGTGAGGGTCAGGTCCACTACGCTGGCCAAGTGCTGGTTGATAGTCTTCGAATATCTTCGAGATCTTGTTTTTTTATGAACTCAGGACATGTAAGTTACCTCACGATATTTTCAACGTTTGAAGTCAAGTGCATAAAGATTGGGCTGAGTGACGTATCTTGGGAGAGGCCTATGTCCAGCATTGGACTTCGATAGACTGATAATGGCGATGATTTAATCGGTACCTAATCGAGTATCCGTGATGGCAGGAGCAGAGGAACGATCCGGGCGTGTTGATACACTGTTGCGAGCACGGCTCCTCAATGCATTCGTCGAAGTCGTCGCAGCTGCGGCCGTCTGCCCCCAGCTTATACCCTGGGAGGCAGCCGCAGACCGGACCGTGCGGGGTGCGTGAGCAACTATGAGAACAAGCCTTAGGCAAGCACGCGACCGCTGTAGAATAGAGAGAGATAGATAGTTAGAAACTCTTTATTGTGCACACCAGAAATATAAACAGTGGCGTAGCTTGACCCGAGTCGTTGTAGAGTTAAGGACACTGTATTTGCTGACAGTAGCGCATTCCACAGCGTGGTCGCTACTCTTCAGTTGTCCTATAGACGCGCTATAGTGCAAACCATGTAATCTGCCCGTAATTAATGAATGAATACAAATGGTAATCACCGGAAATTGAGTTTCATTAGCTACAACACAGTCAGAAGAACACGCAGAAACTTAGGGGGTTGACGATAAATCTCCATAGATGATGTCATCAAAAATACATCTTCAGATAATCCCCACATAGAGAAAGGAGGAAGAAATTTACTTAACATTTTCCGGAGCAATGCCAAAAGCAGAGTGTTGTGTTAGTGGTGCGTTCTTTTGGAGATCCCAGTGCTCTTCGTCTGGCAGAGAAGGGGGCTCTCCGAGGGGGTTATTTCCCTCCTCACCAAAAAAGTTACCAAAAAGGGTACGAAATAAAGTCGATTTTTTAAGGTAAAGATAACTTACAGCACTGTCCTCCTTCATCGGTGTTATCTGCGCAGTCTTGCTTGGTGTCACAGATCTGGTGGGTCTCTATACACTGACCATTCTCACACAGATACCCGTCTCGGCATTCGTCTTTAGGGTGCAGCACTAGCGGGAACTGGTGTGTCTTGTTCACTTAAACAAATAAGAAAACCCTTCTAAAGATATAGAAATTTGCAGTGCATCATTTGCTTCGATCAATAAATCAAAAGATTTTACATAGACTCATTTTTACACAACTACACAAAAAGGAGTGTAATGTTTTCAGCGTTCATGTATGTATGTGTGCGAGTTTTTTTATTCCCCCATTACTTTTGAATGCCTTAACAGATTAGAATGTATGGTTTATCGTTAGAATCCTTACATCATCCTGAGTGACGTTGGTCGATGAGGAGATGACGCTTGTGGAGGAAAGTGGTAAATAAAGTGAACTAAAATTACCCGCAAAACAAGCGTCAGGCAATTCGTCAGAGCCATCAGAACAATCGTTATTTCCATTGCAGACTTTCTTTAGAGGGACGCAGACCTTCTGCTGTTTGCAAGCGAACATTTTGTGCGGGGAGCAGTAGAACTCGCAGTTGTTCTCGTCTGTCGCGCCAGGACAGTCCACCTTCATGTTGCATCTGGAAGGAATATAGTTTTTCACAAGGGGTACTACATCATTAGATTTTTTTTTCTTGCTTTCAAGGATATTGTTAGCAAGATTTTCAGTTATTTTAAAAAACTTCCCATATCCCCGACAATTAGTAACTCTTACATAATATACAAATACATAATTGGCATTAAACAGTTAACGCATTTCCATGACCTTTTGAGATTTTGATGGTTGGCCTCAACAGCCCAGTAATTTCGCTATCTGCGGTACCATTCAAACCGGAACACAGTCATTTTTACACACTACTGCTTGGCCGCAGAATATCTGGTACTGCAGTGATACCTACCTAGACGAATCTACCACCAAGTAAGTAATTCAGTTAGTAAATAAATAAAAATAGCCCAAACTCCCCAGTTTTGGCGGGAACGCGGAAAGAGTCGTGTCACCCCGTTGTATTTTTTTCCAAAAGTAGTGTTTTGTCGTGTGTTTACGCATAAAAATGGTGGTGTTTTATTCATAAAGTGTCGAATCACAAGCGTGAGTGTGGGAAAATGATATAATGTGGTGAAACATGATTTTTTGTGTTGCTTCCAAAGCTCCATCGAAGCTTTATGGTAAAGTCACCACTACTTTACTAAAGCATGACTGAACTTGACTGACACGGACTGTACTTGACCAAGACTGGACTTTGACTATAACTTTAGATACGAGGATACTTTTTTATCTTTTAAAACTTGAAAATATATAAATCCTTAACACTGGCAAATACTCAAAACGCGACGCCAAAACCAAAGGAAAAAATAGCCCTTTATAAAAAGTAAGTGTTAATTATGTTATTCTACAACAGATACAGGACGTCACAAACGATAGCTAGAAGCCCTAATAAAGGGACTAACTTGGCAGTAAGCGGCAAGCAAATGCTTATGTTCAACTCGCAAGCAAACTCATAGTCCGCACAATTCGGCAGTTCCGCTTCCTGTTGGCAGCAAACCATGTATAATGAGGGTAGAAGATAGTAGTGGAAAAAAGTGAAAAATTTCACAAGGAAAATAAATTAACATCGTAGGACATTACGCACAGCGCCATCTGGCCCCAAACTAAGCAAAGCTTGTACTAAGAACGTGGAAAAAATGTGCGGTGTTGACATTAGCTGTCCACGTGACATATCGCTTATTTTTGATTAGCGTTATCGCTAGTCGAATGTTACTTTGGCAAGGCCGTCTGATATCGAGGTGACTTGTTTCGTTTTTTTTTTCAAATCATTGACAGGCTAGGTGTTTGAGCACAGTTTACCCGATGTTAAGTGACGGTGTGGCCGAAGATGGTAAACACACTTAACCTGGAATGGAACTGGTTCTCAAGTGGGGCTGCCGGAACACAACGCTAGATGTTTGGCGGCAGACTTTCAACTTGTGGGTGGTTGCAAGCCAGCCGAGTACCTACTAGAAAGTACCCTACCACTATGGTTTCCTTCTCCGGCAGCTCAAGCTCATTTTTGGGGTTTGAATCCACGACTTTCGGCATGACCGCGCTAACCACTCAGCTATCGTCGCTACAAAAAGGCGATTAGGGCGCCTATTTACTTTTATTTTGCAAATTACAGTTCCCTTACTCAAGGTAGGTTTACAAAAACAGATTTCGCGTTAATAAAAAAGGTTGTACAATTGTACATACATATTAACCAATTGTAGACACCAAGACTGTATATATAATATATTGGAACAAATCGGAAAGTCTTTCCTTCCACAGCTTTTTTGTTTTTTTTTTTTTATGTAAAAAGTATTGAGACGAACGAGACGCTCTCCTGATGGTAAGAGATAACGCCTGTCCATGGCCATCGCAGCGATACATAGAACTTTAAGTAACAAAACAAAGTCCAGGGCATCACTGCTTTGGCGCTCATTACTTTGAGACTTTTGATAGAGTTAGTCTCAACAGCCCAGTAATTTCGCTAGCTGCAGTACCTACCCTTCAAACCGGAACACAGTAATGTTTACACACTACTGCTTAGCGGCAGAATAACTGGTACTGCGGTGTTACCTACCTAGACGACCTCCTACTAAGGAGATCTACCACCAAGTAAAAAGTAAGCTAATAGCTATATATCAATTATATCAAAGAGAAATTTTTGTTACATAAACATACATTTTTTTTTAAATCAGATACGAAACAAATATCTGTATTCGATATATAAATATTTATCTTGAGCGGGAATAGAGGTTCTAGCATATCAATTTGAGAGATTTACAGTTTGCGGGACAGCACCTTTGGCGGGAAAACTAGAGTAAATGAAAATTGGAAACTTATTTTACCTACATTTTTTTTTTTTTTAATGGTTGACAGGCTAGGTATTTGACCACAGCTCACCTGATGTTAAGTGAAGGTGTGGTCGAAGATGGTAAAGCACACCTAGTCTGGAATGGAACTGGCTCTCAAGTGAGGCTACCGGAACACACCGTTAGATGCTTAGCGGCAGATTTTCAACTTGAGGGTGGTAGCTAGCCAGCCGAGTACTAGAAAGTACCCTACCACCATGCTATGGTTTCCTCACGATGTTTTCCTTCACCGGCAGCTCAAGCTCATTGTTGGGGTTTGAACCCACGCCCTTCGGCATGCGAACCGACCGCGCTAACCACTGGGCTACCATCGCTACAAACATACATTTGCCAATCGTTAACGTACTATGTAAATCTCGCAAACTGAGTATAGTAAAGCCTCATTTGTCTCGTGTACTGACCGAAACCGGCACCAGCGGCTGTTCTTCGCAGTCTTCCTCATCAGAATAGTCGAAGCAGTCCTGCAAACCGTCACATCGTTTCTTCACGTCGATGCACTCACGATTCCTACACTGATATTGGCCGGGTTTGCACGTCGTACCCTCTGAAAAGTATTTTTGTTTTTGGCTTCGCACTTTTTGGAAGTTTTTTTTAAATTTATTTATTCAAACACACAAAACAAATTACAATCAATAAAAAACTAGACTAGAGGAAAGTTGGATCTAAGCGGGATTGCAACTCGGACCACGTGTGCAATATTGGTTTAGCGTTTTTAAATAATAATTATCATTATTAACATTATTATCTAGTATTATTAGTATCTGTATTAGCTTGGGGTCGGACTGAGCCAGGCGATTGAGTTGCGCTTGAGTTGCAGTCAAGCATTTCGATATATTCAAGTATTTGATGATAAATCTGAGTCACAGTCAAAGTCACACAAGGTCAGTCACGGACAATTAAAATCCGTGCCCCAATAAAATAATGGCAGCTTTAAGTATAGTCTCATCTAATGGCAAGTTTGGACTCGTGCACGTAATTCGGCACTTTATGAATGCACCACAATTTTTATCTGGTTTGTTTTGTTTAATTATTTTGTAAATACTTTTATAACTTTTGACATGCTTATAATTTTTTATGGCATTGAATTTATAATTACTTAATTTTTTTTATAATTTGCATTTTGATTAATAATGATAATTATGCTGTCGTATAGGTAGTTTATGTTTTTTTTTACATTATTTTGAGGTAAATGTAACTGGGTGTATCCGTTTTTTCCTCAATAAACAAATTTAATTTCAGAAGATAAATACTTAAAAATAGAGAGAGAGTTTGTACAATCAATGAAATACATTAATTTCCGGTATTCCCGCCAAAATAAAAAAAAATAACAAATAAACTTTGTCAAGAAACCATAACCAAACATACCGCAGTCGAGCTCGTCGGTCCCATCTCCGCAGTCGTCGTCGCCGTCGCATCTCCAAGTCTTCGGTATACATGACCGACGCGACGCGCATCTGTGTGCAAAACAGAACAGGCTTGTGTTCACTAGTTCACTACGAATAAGGATGAATTAGAGAATCTAATGATTAATCATGATTTTGTTTGTAGAGATAATAGCTCAGTAGTTTTCGCGGTCGATAACCTCAAGAATGAGCTTGATCTGCCCCAGTGAAGGAAAACATCGTGAGGAAACAATAGCATGGTGGTAGGGTACTAACCTTTCTTTGGCCTTGATTGATGTTATCGCGTTTGCTGCCGATTAAATTTTGTTTAGACAGGACAATTTTTTTAAAAATATTTTATGAAAGAAAAAAAAATACGAATTATCAACAGAACAAAAGTTGTTAGATCGAATGAACAGAAAATGCTATTAAAAGGATGCTGGCTGATTACAAATGACCCTGTATGTAATTAATATTGCATTACCCTTAATCAGAGGGGTCGGCAACATTTTGAAACAGAAGAGCCAAAAATTACAACTTATAAAATTACCCAGTTTTTAAAGAGCTACCAAATAATTTCCTTTCAATAAATATTAGTATTTGCTAACTTGAACTCCGTGTCGAAGCACTGCATCGCATCGCACTGGTCGGGTAGCTCGTCGCTGCCGTCTGGACAGTCGGGCCGCGAGTCACAGACCAGCAGCCGAGGCAAGCATATCGAGCTGGCGTTGCATTGGAACTCTGTTTCATCGCACAATGACGCTTTATGTGGAGCTATTGTCTGACCTGGAATAAAAACGAGAACACTAAAGATTTTTATTATTATTCGGATATGTCCGCGTTTGACCACCAACTTGCCTGATGGTAAGCGAAGACGTGGTCGAAGATGAAGCACGCAGATCGAGAAGATACCTATTCACTCTGACTTTGAAAATATCTAGATTATATCTATCAGGAAACAAGAAAGCCGGCAGCTTGTTCGGATGAGAAACGGAGAGTCAAAACGTTTATTCAATTTTATTATGCTTTTATTAACGTTTTTGTATGAAATATGTACGTGTATGTATGTATGGACTTTGTTTTGTTACTCGAAAGTTCTGGGTATCGCTGCAATGTTTTTTTTTTTTTTTTTTATTGCTGACAGGCTAGGTATTTGACCACAGCTCACCTGATGTTAAGTGACGGTGTGGTCGAAGATGGTAAAGCACACCTAGCCTGGAATGGAACTGGCTCTCAAGTGAGGCTGCCGGAACACACCGTTAGATGCTTGGCGACAGATTTTCAACTTGAGGGTGGTAGCTAGCCAGCCGAGTACTAGAAAGTACCCTACCACCATGCTATGGTTTCCTCGCGATGTTTTCCTTCACCGGCAGCTCAAGCTCATTTGTTGGGGGTTGAACCCACGCCCTTCGGCATGCGAAGTGACCGCTCTAACCACTGAGCTATCATCGCTACCAAATGTACAATGTTCATGAACATACGTTATATCTTCACATTTATTTAGGTTTCACATTAGCAACTACAATGTTTTTTTTTTATAATCTTACATAACTAAAGTAATTAGTACGCTAATTGCGTTGCGTTTAAAGAAGCACAACATGCATTTTTTTTATATATAACAATAACAATATAATTAATTTAATTAAGAATTGTCATCTCGTTTGGTCGACGCCACACGTGAACAAAACGCTGGCCTTTATTTTGCTCAGCGTTTGAGTATTGCCATACAACGCGGCAATGGGGCCAGCGTTTTGGGATAGTTCCCATTGATAGCGGTCTTTTAGAGTAGTTATTATTTTAAGTTATTTTATTTTAGGTCAATTCTTGTGTGTTTATTATATGCGTTTACTTACATAATTATAGATTATATTTATTTGTTTTGTCACAATTTGCGTTTATTAATTAAATCAAACTCATAACCAATTGCAATTATAATCAAAATTAAAACCAAAATTATTATCATTAAAACAAAAATCAAAATACAAAGTAAAATTCAAAAGGAGTCTCGTTAGTATCATTACTTTTGCATAAAAAAACTTGTTTGACAACCATCGAAACATGTTTACTGTTTACCCTCCTCATACTTATTAATGTCTTACCTTTACATCCAGTCTCATCCTCATCGTGTTTGCAGTCCGACTTCCCATCGCAAACTTTCTTCTTCTCGATGCAGACATTACTCTTATAGCAGTAGAACTCTTGTTCTCCACAGATTACGAGCTTCACACACTTGTCTCCTTCTAAGTAATACCCCGTAGGACAGAAACACATGTATCTGCTCAGGTGTCCGGGGGTAATCAGGGACTGCACGCAAACGTCACTGCAGCGATTGGAAATGCGACAGGGGTGTTTCAGGATTGTGTCGGCTGGATTAGGCGCAGCAGATGTAGCTTGGATTACGAGATGTGTGTTGTTGGGGAAAATTGCTGAAAAATACAAAATCGTGCAGTGATAACACAAAACTATGTTCGCATATCGAAAATTTCGTTCCGTAGGTACGTACCAAAACGTAACATGATATCAAAGTTTTGGCGGGAACGCGGAAAGAGTCGTGTCGCCCCGTTGAATTTTTTTCCAAAACTAGTGTTTTGTCGTTTTTTTTTTTTTTTATTGGTTCACTAAACTGGCCGTTACATAAAAATACGAATTTCGGTAAACATTCATGAGAAGTAAACAATGTTATGCACGACCTTCTCGAAGTGAACACTGCATGCATTTGAATAATTACATTAAGGTACAATGTACGTAAGTATTAAGTGACAAGCTTACAATTATTATAAAAAGATTTGATTTTTTTTTTGTTTATGCATAAAAGTGGTGGTGTTTTATTTATAAAGTGCCGAATCACAAGCGCGAGTGTGGTAAAAATGATATAATGTGGTAAAAACATGACTTTTCGTGTTGCTTCCAAAACTCCATCGAAGCTTTAGTAAAGTCGACACTACTTTACTAAAGCATGACTGGACTTGACTGACACAGACTGTATTTGACCAAGACTGAACTTTAATTTTAACTATAGCTACGAGACAACTTATTTGACTTTTGAAACTTGAAAATATAAAACACTTGACACTGGCAAATGCTCAAACTGCGACGCCAAAACCAAAGAAAAAAAAAAATATATCAAGCAACTTACACAGTCCGATCTTGCGCACCCGACGTGTGGTTTCGTATATATTCGACCAGAACAGTCTAGGAGTTCGTCTGTCCGTCCAGAAAACGTACGAGTTCGTCAGAGCCAAGCTTGAGACAGGTGACGACAGCTCACGGAAGTTTTCTCGGCCGGTGCCTGACACGCAAAAGAGAGTTTTGTTAGTTTGACATTCTTATCTGGAGTAGAAAGTGATTAAACAACAGCTTTTTCTCGTGATTTACAAGAATTTATGGGATGGTGAGTTATACTGATTAGCACTGGTGTGACACCTCATTTGCAGCGCTTACTACACGTGGTGTATGAAGTGTTAGTTTTGGGAGACAGAGAAGAATGAACTTTGTATTTTATGTAGCAAATCAGAACAGAGAAACCCATCTGATTTGCTACTTCACAAAATGAAACTACGTTCTTTGTACCTTTTACACTTACCTTTAGAAACACAGCTTTCAAAAGTACATGTTTTTATCATCCAGAGGAAGACTTAAAATGCGGAGAAATTACTGTGTTTGAAAGACGCCAAGTTATAGAAGAGAATGGAAATCGTTGAAAGAAGTTAGAAGAAACAAACTAAAGCATAAAAAAAAAATATATATTTACCTCCAGGATGCATAAAATCGATAACACCATTTCCTTCATCCGATATAAATACATTATCCATGAACGGCGCGTACCGTAAACGGACATGCGGACCTGTACAAATATTAAAAGCTTTAACGCATATCAAATATTTACTTTCCTTTAGTGCAGTAATAATTAATCAGGGCATTGCAAAATTTTACTATGAAAACTTGACAACCGAACTTCGACTATAATACAAAATCATACTTATTTGAAATACACTTTCAAGTTCAAGTTCTTTCAAGTTTTCAGTTCCATTCCAGGCTTGGTGTGCTTTACCATCTTCGACCACACCGTCATTTAACATCAGGTGAGCTGTTGTCAAAACACCTAGCCTGTCGACTATAAAAAAAAAAAAAAATAGGTACCTAAACAATATATTTATTAAACAAAATAAAACATTTTAATTCAATACTATTTACAACTTTATACAAAAAACAATCTAAAAGTCCGCCAGAGGACGGATATGTGGCCAGAATGCTGGCAAAATATTTTTTTGAACGTAAGTAAGCAATAAAACAAAACTGTACACATTTAGAGAATAACTGAGGTTTGTTCTGAGTGACTTAGTGTCTGACAAGTAGACTTAGTGTTTGAAAACTGACTCGTATAAGCTATTACAATGTCACAATACAATGGTAACTAAAGTCTTTACCTTTGAAATCGTTCATAACGATAGGATGCCGATTGGTTCCATCCAAGCCGATGCTCTCGATCTTAATGCTATGTTTCTCGTTCCCCATAATGGCCACGAGCATTGTCCTACACCAAAGTAGATAAAAATATATTTTAATTGTTCACACCAAAAACAAACAACAAAATCAATGCAATTTAATAATCAAAAATTGTTTTCAAAATAAAAATCTTATTATTACATCCATTTAGATTCAAACTAGCTGCGCCTCGCGGTGTTACTCGCTACATGTTTTCGAGATAAAAAGTAGCCTATGTGTTAATCCAAGATGTCAGCTACCTCCATACCAAATTTCATCCAAATCCGTAGTTTTTGCGTGAAAGAGTAACAACAACCATCCATCCATCCAAACTTTCACATTTATTATATATGTGTGTCTTTATTACACTTTGCGGTAAAAACCTAATAAAAATAACATCTATATCCCAAAGCAGAAGTTTGTGAAACCACCACTGCCACCACCACCACCATCAGGTATTCTGCCACTAAGTAATAGCTACTGCATAAACATTTCTGTGTTCCGGTTTTAAGGATACTGCAACTAGCTAAATTGGGACTAAATATCGAACGTCTCAAAGTAATGAGCGGCAGAAAAATGAGGGGCTAGACTTTTTGTTAGTACTCAAAGTTATGGGTACCACTGCAGTAGATAGCTTCGTTCTTTCCTTTATTACTTAACGTTTTCATGAAAAAAGTAAGACAGAAGAAGAACCCAAAACGTACGCATAATTTGGCATCACGCAGAAGCTAATGGGTATTTCAAACTCGTCGAACTTGTAGATGACAGCTCGCTTCTGTGTCCGCAGCGATACCGCCTCCATCAGCCGGCGGCCCGCGTCCAGAACATAAAGATTGTCCGATACGTAATCTGAGGAATTAATAACATTTTAGCAAAACGGATGCGATGGCTTAAAAAACGTGGACTTTAAAGAATGGTAGCACCAGCCTATTTTGTATTATCTTTTCAGGACCCCCCTGATGACTATTGATGTTGTAAGGTAATCAAGAATTTGACTTTGTTATCAGGATCTGCTGCTTTCTATATTTACTATCAGACCACGCTGTTAACTGGTCGATTCTTGATTTCTTGATGGCTATAAAAAAATTAACTAATCTTAAATGGGAATAGTTCCCTGGCTCGCTGGCCTCAAAGCAAAATATCCATTGAAGTTTTTTTTTTTTTTTAAACCGTCCTCCTTCCTCTTGTAATCCTCCGATATTGCCGGGGACCTTGTTTAGGTTGTGTAATGAAGTTATTGATTTATTTAGTTGTAAATTTATGTTAAATTTTTGTCAAATATCAACCAATAAGCTTCGTAAGATGTACGTTTTTATCGTACTTGTTGTCAACTTTGTAAATAATGTTAGTTAATTTATATTGTGATGTTTAATCTGTTACTTTAAATATTTGTTGTGATTTATTTTATATTGTTATATTTCGTGATATATCTAGAATTTATTTTACAGTTGTTTAATTTGTTTCTGTGATGATTGACCGTTTAAATTTGTTTTACTTGTTATTTAATGTTTTGCTACAAGAATTATTATCCATTGAAGTTGGTAATGAAGGAGCCTTACCGTAATCCATATCGACGACGTTGGCAAGTCCCTGATAGATTAACGTATGCGTGATTCCGAGGGTGAAGTCACTCATATTGATGTAGTTAATGGATCGGCGCTGCCCGTCGTAAAGGTATAGGGTGTCTGGAAGATAATGGCTTGGAATCATTTTTAATGTTCTGAGCCCAAGGCAATTTTTGTCGGAGTTCCGTCATGACTGAACATTTTCGGGACGTCGATATATAAAAGCTGTTAACAGTATTTCCTGTGTGAATAATCAGGTTAATCTTTGGGTAAGGGATTATGAGTGGCATTTGCACTTGACCGTTACCACGGGTCGGATAGCGCTTTAAATTGTAAGCCTCGATCACTTACCCTATTCATAAACCTTTAAACATAGATAGTGGTCTTATTAATACATTCCTGTGCCCAAACGATCAAACAAACGCTTCCCGTAGAACAAGAAATATATTCCACAGTAGGTAAATGACCAGAAATTCCAATAATCGGACACACTGTTAGTTGCTTGGCGGCAGATTTTCAACTTGAGGGTGGCAGCTAGCCAGCCACGTACGTACTAGATTATTACTACCATGCTTTCCTTCACCGGCAGCACATCGTTAAGAGTTTGAATCCACGCCATTCAGCGTGTCCAACGGCGTTAACCACCGAGCTATCATATTTACATTACCCTAAAAATATAAAGCCAAACTATACTGAAACGTTTTAATTGCCGTACCTCTCATATTATCGTACGCCATCACCTGTACCCGTCCGATGTCGAAGTTAGTAGCATGTCCCTCAGGGTTTCCAATGGTGTTGTATTCCATCCGGGTGAACAGCTGGCCTTCCGCAATTATTATGTACTTTGGCCGGTAGCCTGCCCGTCCTGGAGACATGTCAGTTAATCAGGTATAGATCAGATAAAATTATCCTTCCGGTCTTCATGAAAAGTTTGTAGGAAAACAGAAATAAGATTCTTCAGTTTTTTTTTAATTGGGTACGATCGATACAATTTATGGAGCTTGTCAAACAGGTAAAATATGAAGAAATTAATAAATAGAAGTGTTTTGGTGAGGTTGCAAAATCATGTCCTTCATTGTATTATTTTCCAAAACACGTGTTCTTTCCATTGTGTATGTTCAGAAAAAGTGGCGTTTTAATCTCAAAGTGTATGAATGTTTGTGAGTCAATGATATATTTCGGAGGCACACTTGTCGTGTGATTTCAAAAACTATGGAGAAGACTATATAAATTCGAATGTTTAAGGTATATATCTAGTTTATTTCCGCTTAACAGTCGTTCCAGTACTTAAAATCTAGAACTAATTTGACCATAAACTTAAAAATATAATTTGACCAAAATTTAATTAAATTAGCAAAAAATCTCCTATCTCTGCAGCAACTACAGAGAGACAGGTTACTGCAGAGAGAGGAGGATTTTAAGACTTATGGTTATTTTTATTAGATTTTTTGTTAATTTACTTAATTAAATTTTTGTAAAATTATATTTTTAAGTTTATGTCAAATTAGTTCTAGATATTAAGTAAGATTAGGTTTTTAATTAATAAGCAAGTGTCAAATTAGTTTAGTTAGTTTAATTTAAGCCCTCATCACTGTTGGAACTGGAACGACTGTTAAGCGGAAATAAACTAGATATATACCTTAAACATTCAAAATGAACTTCCGCAAAGTAACGCCTGAATCAATCAATTATAGTAAATTCACCACTACTTTACTAGGATATATATATATAATATATATTTGACCTAACTCCGACTAAGCTTAAGCGACATTGACTATCATTAAGACTTATTTTACTTGATTGTGTCATGAGGTACTTGAAAATCTATACAAGAAAAAGTCAGGGTAAAAATGGCATGGACAATGGTTACTTCCTAAATATCAATATACTCACGCGTGCATGTATTGTTATTGGTGAGTTCCATGCCATCTGGGCAGCCACAGACGAATGTTGAGTTGGATACGACGAAGCATAAATGGCTGCAGTGGTGGTGCAAGCACGGGTTGGTAGAAGTCGGCATCAGCGCGGGATGGTACATGTGCATTCCTGCAGGGGCAAGGTCACATTTCAACATGTATTTCTATTTGTAGGTTATTTAGAAATAAAGTTATTTTTCTTAGATAGATAGTGTAGTGTATTAGACGAAGTGAGGGTAGATCCATATTATTATGTATAGGTATATAGCATCAGTTAGATTTGTAACTACCTACTTGTAAGGGATTGATTGTGTGATCGTCATTGTATAAAATAAATCAGTTTTGCGATAGTCCGTCTTTCATTCAGACATTCCAGATAGATAGATAGATATTCTTTATTTACACAAAAATAAATCTATTATTATGCAATGGGTATAATAATGATTTTCTTCATGTACTCGTCCAGGTTTTACATGGGTATTTCTTGACGCAGAAATGCAGTGTAGATTAGATTAGTACATAGAATTTGAAAAGATAAGAGCTGTATAGAGGCTAAACTAAACAAATTTCAGCTGTAAATAGGCTTCGTCAAAAGTTATTGCAAAAAATAAAATAATAATTATAAGAATTAATAATTAGCAAAAAATAGTAATAAATTATATACTCATCAAAATATTAATAAATAATGTTTATTTGTATTCAATTTTTACGTGTAATTCATTAGTTTAGTCAAGATTTTAATTTATAGTCACGATAATAATTTTTAATATACTCGTCTACTTTGTATAAAGTCTTAGACAGCAACAGATTTTTTTACATTGGAACAAAATATACTGTACTTTGTAGAAGCTTTAATGCATTTGGGCAGTTTGTTGTAAAGTTGCTGGCCAATTACTACCGGATTTTTTGTAGACTTGTGTAACCTATGCTTTACAGATGAAGACTATTTTTGTCTCGAAAATTGAAGTCACTACGTTCTCCGTGACATTGATACATATGGAGATTTGTTCTTACAAATTTTACAATTTCAAAAATGTATTCTGATATTGATGTAAGAATAGGTATATTTAGGAATATACATGCGGTGTCACACACAGCTATACGCCGCGGGCTGTTTACGCAGTAGTATAGAACCTCCGGCGTCTGTGAGAGTTATGATCCTGGCCGATAAATAATGTTTAGGTTTTGTGTTCCAAGTTATAAATCATATATATTCGTCAAAATAATAAAACTTACAAAGTGAATAGATACTTTATCGAGGCTCTTCTTTTTGCGGACTGTTTTGTCAGTTTTTGAAGATAAAGTACGGCATAATTACTATAGTGCACTATGATAAAAGTAATTTCAGAGGAGACGTACAACCGACTCGACGCTAAGCTACGTACTGAGAAAAAACGTAATACTCCGAATACTCGGGTATTTATTTTTACCGAACTTGCTGTCATTCTCATCTTTATGCATATCACTGCGTCTTTGCGTAATATACCTAGTAATTTTCTGTTCAAATTATTCGTTTTAAATGTTTAATCGATTGATTAACTCTCATTTCTGTCTTTATTTAACTCGCTTTTTTTTAATTTTGCTCACCAAATACAGGAGAATCCGTAGACAGCAGTAGATTCCTATCCTGATTGGTCCCATGCAGTTTGTCCACAGTCTGAATGGTCATGGACGCCCAGTCGCTCCAGAACACGGTGTTTTCGAATACTGCGATAGAGTACGGCTTGTGGAATGGCTCGTCAAACAGTGCCTGTAAAAATTGCGTTTTCCATGTAAATATAATAATTATATATAATGACATTATGCTATGCTAATTATGCAATAAGTTTCAGGCTACGACCGTGCTTGGTCAAAACCACGTCAATTTAAAAAGATTGGGGATAAAGGTAGCCTCAATAAATAATACTCTGTATAGTACTTACGTAAACCTTCTTCATGCTGATCATGAGCACTTTAATAGTCCTGTCGACGAAATAAAGTCGGCCATTGGGCGCGTCCAACGAGAGCCCCGTGACGAACGTCTCAAGCTGTTCCGCCATCACCTCGGAGTTGGAGCCGTCCATGCGGGCAGACATTATTGTTGGATGCTTGTGGAAGTCAGCCCAATATATTTTACTGGGAATCAGATGAGATATTGTTAAGATGGAGAGGTCATCTACGTACCACTATAGTACAACATAATTTCATCGAAAGTCTCAAAGTACTGAGCGCCAAAGCAGTCACGCCCGGACTTTGTTTTGCAACAAGTTCTGTGTATGTTTGTAACGAGTTGATTAGTGGTATAAGGATTGGAGAGCCCCATCAGGCTGGACCTGTCAATATAATATATATATATATATATACATTCGTTATGTCTGTATCGAGAACTTCTATTGCCAACATTTCTGCTTGAAAGACTGAGCAGCAATCGTGTAGTTTTTTTTTCTTTTGAATGTTTCCGATTAGGTCGATACAGACATAAGGAGCACCAACTTTGCTGCAATGGTCACGGACATGCGTTATATGAGATTTTTGACTTTCGATATGAGATGGTGACAGAAGTAGCACCCCAGATTATTCAAATACTACTCATTAAATACTTATATTATTATATTTATTTGAAAGTTAGTTACATACCCGTTCCTTGGGTCGACAGTGACGAATTTAGGATGGTTTGTGTTGGCGGGCACAGTGGCGCAATGTACTCCGTCCAGGCTGCATGCGGTAATGGACCCTCGGGCGGCATCGCTAAAAAAGATATTCCTGCCGAGCCAGTCGACTGAGATGTCGCCCGGGTCTTCCAGACCGAAGCTGGCTAAAGTCTGGAAAGTAAAAAAAATATATTATTATAATTTTATTGCGATAACAAAATTCTCTTAGTACGCATTGTGTTAGCCTGGAATGGAGGTGGCCTTCAAGAACTACAAAATACCCTAGCACCAAGCTATGGTTTCCTGACGATGTTTTTTTCACTGGCAGCTCAAGCGCATTGTTGGGGGTGAACGACCTTTGGCGTTCACCGGAGTTTTGATAAAATACTTGCATTTTCCAGTGTCACTTATTTCGATATTTCAAAATAAATGACACTGGAAAATGCACAAAGTGCGTCGTCAAAAAAAAAGAAAAAAAAAGTGGAGAACTCGGACGAATAAATAATCAGAGGGTCCAAGGTGGGAGAACATGTTTTTCTGTGTTGTTTAAAAAACTTTAAAAAAAATGTTTTATTACTTTAACAGAAACCTTACCTGCTTAGTCTCTTCGATATTTTCCAGATGGGCCCTGACTATAGACTGGTGCCCCTGAGCCATCTGTACCCAGTACAGATATTGCCCGTCATATGAAACGCCATGTGCCTGTAATTTTATAGGTACGTACAAAAGAAATAATTTAGGTATGATGATATTTTTATATTTGCATATCATGATATTTTCTTATTCCCGCCAAAAACTCCTTATTTATTTTTATGTCACACCTGTGACAAATTCAAAAAAGTTTGCCTTACGTTAAACCTACCTCTCTAATGCCAGTTGCAACGGTGACCAATTGTTTCGATTTGATCTTGAAGAACTTGATGTCGTTTCTTGTGCTAAAGAACAACATTGCTTCAGGACCTGCAAATAAAAAGAATAAATTGAAATCTAAGGGCTTTTACTATTTCTTTTGCATTTTTTGGCAATTAAGATTCAATGTCTCATGTATAACTTTGAGTTTATGAAAATACAATAAATGTTAAGGTCGATTATTCCTAACAATAAATAAAAAAATACACACAGCGCCATCTGACCCTAAACTAAGCTAAGCTTGTAGCTACTATGGTAGTCAAATAATTGTTAAAATACATAAATACTTTTTTCATCCCCCCATCTTGGAAAGAGTATTTTTTCTCTTCGATATCTGAGTGCAAAAGACGTTTTTATCCGCTAGAGGCTAAAGTAAATTTGAATTTAGAACATCGTGTGCACTAAGTTTGTGAAGACTGTTTTTGAGAAGAGTTTGTGACAAAACATCATTAAACCTTTTTACTTCTACCTCCATGGTGCCGAATTTATCATACAACTATTTTTAATTTGTTAAAAACTCAAACTCGGAACCTCCTTGGTCTACTTTTTTTTTTAATTTACTTTGCGCGCGCAATTTTTTTTTTAGGTTTTACGTCATATTGTTAATGTAGTAGTTAATACCTAAACTGAAAGTATCTTGTGATTGTAAAAGATTTTTTTGCATTTAGTCAGTCCTCGCTGAGGTGGGATGAAAAGTTACGAGTTGCACTCGAGTGCAAAGATTTTTCACCTTGTGCTCTTTTGACGCTTGCGCTATTTTAGAATCCTTCGCTTGTTCGGTCATCAAAATTGAGCACGCGCTTAAAAAGCAACTTTGCACTCTTGTATAACAAATAACTATTTTCCGCTTACAGTCGTTTCAGCTACTTACAACAGTGACTCAGTCAGTCAGTCTCGTCTCGACCAAGCGCTCGAAGTGTCGGTAAGTGGTTACTGCCGCGAGAAGACGATATAAACACTTGTTATTTTAAATTAATTATTCTTAATTATTATTCTTTTGTTTAATTTGTTTTAGTTTTTAACTTTATGTCAAATTTTACTTTTGGATTTTAAGTAAAGTTTCGAAAAAGTTTTTAATTTTAAATTGTTGTCAAGTTAGTTAAATTTAAATCCTCATCACTGTTGTAACTGAAACGACTGACTAAATATTTTTAACTTTCGCAAAAGTAACGCCTGAATCAATCAATTATGTATTTGGTGATTTAAAACTTTTTTTAATGATTATTATTTGAAATCATATTACGGAATTTGACTTGTTACATTGGTGTTATCAATAAAATATTTGTATTTGAAGGACTACGTTTGTATCAATTAACAATGTACTTTTAAAAACTATTAATTGTGCATATTTATTTAAATAAACTATCCTACTATAAAATGGACACGCCGCGTCGAGTTCGCTGCCGCGCAGTACGCTGGCGGCATTGCCCCGTTGTTTTACTAATATTTAGCTTTTGACATAGGTAGGCGCAAGTTCTGAGAATTACAAATATTATGATAACTTTATAAGCTCACCTTTGGCAAAGCACAAGTATTCAAATTTATCCTTTACGTAGCCTTCGTCGCATTTACAGATGTAGTATGTGTCGCCGTTGATGCAATGATGAGAGCAGTATGGCCGCTCCATTTCGCACTCGTTGATGTCCTCGCAAGTATTGGTCTCTGTGTTGTATGTACTGTATCCTCTGTTCTCGCAGGTGCAGACGGGCCCGGTGCGCTCGGGACGGCAACTTGTCTCGTTTCCGCTGCAGTTGTGAGCCGAACACATTGTGTGCCCTATACGCAAACACGTACAAATATACTTGCTTTGATTCGCGACTCGCGTTGAGCGGCCAATTCGAAAGGTAATTTAAAAAAACTATTTGTCATTGTGACGTGTTGGCCAACTTTACGTAGATGTTTCTTTTATGATTGATAGGGATGAGCGCCGGCAGTAGGGTGAAAGGGGGTGCACTTGAACCCCCCTGTCAGGAAAGAATATACATAGAAAAAAAACATTTTATTTTATGAATGACTTTATTACAATTAATAAAAAATGACGGACAATTTAAAAATTTGAATGGAAAATTTTGGTGTTATCAATAAAATATATTTTGTATTTCTACTACCAATGAACAAATAAGGCTCCATAAACGCAATCAAAACACAATCTTTTATGTTTATTTTTTTTTATTTTTGCCTGCTCAAAATTTTACCTGTTCATGTTTCGTGTAATATTTTGATCTTTTTACGTGAAGTGTGAAGTGGAATACTCACAGATCTTGCAGAAATCTCCCTCGTCGCTGCCGTCGCGACAGTCCTTCATTCCGTCGCACATCAAATCCGCCGGCAGACAGTAAGAGGAATCGAGGCATTTGTAAACGTCTAAGTGGCTTGCAATATCGCAGTACGTCGCGTCAGAGATCGTGCGGTTCAGGACGGAGTGCCCTAGAAAATCAAATTCATTTTTTAACCCTCGACGCAAAAACGACGGGGCGATACCTATAAATATGTACCTACATAAGTTTGACGTGTCTGTCTTTGTGTGTGTCTATCTGTGGCATCGTAGCTCCCAAACGGATGAACCGATTGTTTTTTGTTTGAAAGGTGAATTAGTCGAGTGTTCTTAGCTATGTGTTTATCGTTACAAAATCAATCTGTGACTTGCAAGTTGTATTGTGAACTGTTTTGGCAGTTCTTGAAGACACAGTACGGCATAACTTACTACAGTGAAAAAAGGTAAAAGTAATTGATTAGGAGACGTGCCGACCGACTGACTCGTCGCTAAGCTGCATTCTGAGTCTCGATCACGAAAATTTCTCGAATTCGTATCATAAAGGTATCGAGTCCTCGATAGCATACAAAGCTGTACAAATCTCATACAATTTTTTATCGATGTCGATACGAATACTTTTTCGCAAGTCGTTCGTGATCGAGGCTCTAAGTACGAAAACGTATTCGTGGATTTAGTACTACCCCAACTTGCAGTCCTTTTTTTGCCTGGGCAAGTCTGTGGTGAATACACAGAGCCATGTTTGCGTACCTAAATAAGCTTACCTGTCTGTGTGAAGAGATTGTATTTGATCCCAAATGTTAGTAAGTAGTTGTATATTTTGGTGGGGCGGATTTTCGTGTCACCGGTTTTAGAACAAATTTTGATTATCACCAGATCTGTATACTAGGCTCTGTGGGTGAACACTTACTGCACATGTCTTCCCTGTATTCGTCGCTTCTATCGGGGCAATCGTACCGGCCGTCGCAGACCCACAGCTTGGAGATGCAAGTGCCGTCGTGGCATTGGTACCCGTTGCAAATTGCCTGAAAAAAATATTTTGAAAGCTTTTTTCCATGTGAAAGTACTGAGAAGACCGGGACGCTTTCCTGGTGGTAAGAGATAACGCATGCCCATGAACAACGGCGCGATACACGTACGTACCTACGTAACTTTTCCGTTCTTAATAGAAAATACTCTTTGTGAATTTTAGTTATTTGCAATTTTATTTGAAGCTATGGTAGCCTAATGCATCAGTTCGCCTAATGTGGCGGTCCTGAGTCAGATCTTCTAATTTTCCTAAGTTAAGTACGAATTGTACCGGCTTCTTTTTTTTTTTATAATATATAGGCTTGCCTTTGACCGCCATCCCGCCTGATGTTAAGCGAAGATGCGGTCTACGGTGGAGCACGCTTGCCTAGAAGAAGCACGCAAGCGACTTGAAGGAACCCAGACTATATTCATTGGGGAACACCCACTCGGGCAGCAGATTCAACCGGAGAAAGAAAATATCGTGACAAAACCTACATGCCAGAGAGTTGTTAATGTTCTCGAAAACGTGTTAAGTCTACCAACTCGAACTTGGCCAGCGTGGTAGACTATGGCTTTACCCTGCTCGCCATGAGAAGAGACGCGTGCTCAACAGTGGGACAGTTTACAAAAAACGGGGCTGATCCAAAGACAGAGATAGAGAACCCTTTTTGTGTTGTTGATTAAATATTGGTATTGTTTTGACGGGGGTAGATTTTATACTGACACTATCAACTACGACGAAGTCTCCGGTGCAATTTGCTTCATCGCTGCCATCTTTGCAATCGAGTTCGCCGTCACAGATCATGCGGTGAGGGATGCAGTGGTCGTGGTCCAGACATAGGAACTGGTGCGTTTGGTTACAGAGGTTCGCATCGGGTTGGTGGTCCGCTAAAATAAGAAGACATTTTTAAAAACATATTGTACAGAGGGGATGGGAGGTGAGTTTGGCGAACGCGGGCGTGATATCGTCTACATAGGTCTACATCTACCAGGTGTGTCCACAACGACTACAAACCAAAAATTACACAATAAATAAAATATATATATATATTTTTATAATATACAATCTGTGCCCGCGGTGCTACCCACTACATATTTTCGGGATAAAAGTAGCTTATGTGTTAATCCAGGGTCTCAGCTACCTCCATACCGAATTTTATCCAAATCCATTCTGTAGTTTTTGCGTGAAAGAGTAACAAACATCCATCCATCCATCTAAACTTTCACATTTATCATATTAGTGGGATTCGGAAGGTAATTATAGCAAACACAAGCGCATTTGCTTTCTGCTATTTGACTGATTTAGTACCGATTATAGCTCAGTGGTTAGCGCGGTTGGATCACACATTGAAGGGAGTGGTATCAATTCTCAACAAGGCGTTTAGCTGGTGAATGAAAACATCGTGAGCAATCCATACCATAGTGGTAGAGTCTTCTAGTGTTCTAGTACATATTCGATTGGCTAGCTACCCTCAAGTAGATAATAAATAATCTGCCATCAAGAACCTAAAAGGTGTGTTCTAGCAGCCTTAGTTGAAAATCAGTTCCCATTCCAGATTAAATGTGTTTACCATCTTCGACAACCACGTCGCTTTACGTCAAATTAGTTGGTCCATACATTTGGTCAAGAATCAACATACTTTAGTAAACTATTTCAGCATATTATTTCTTTCGCATATGAATTTGTACCCCTGTAATTGCCGCTTGCCCCCTGGCAAGCCGTGGCATCTGACCCAAGCGGCAGCCTCAGATCTAGGGAGATCTGAGGCTAAATGAACATAATTATGAGAACATGGCCACTAAGAAGTGTGCTTACAGCAGAAATTTTCATCGGTTCCGTCGTCACAGTCCACTCTTCCGTCGCAGTACTGCACCTGTTTGATGCAAGTGCCACTGATGCATCTAAACTTGTCTTCACCGATGCATTCTTGGGGCTCGAAGCTTTGCAGCTCGTCTGTGAACTGCGCTGAACAGCACAGGACAAGCGACAGGATTCCTATCAGGATGTACTTGCACATTCTGAAAAAGTTATGAGGCATGTTCAAATGTTTTATTTGAATAAATATAGGTACAGGTCAAGTCGAAAATAAAATAAAAAGACATCTCTATACTCAGCCTTCATAAGGCGTACAAAATATTAAAAAAAAAAGTTTATAAATAATAAAATAAATGTCAAAATGGAGTTTTGGCGGGAACGCGGTGAGAGTCGTGTCACGCTTTTGTATTTTTTTCCAAAACTAGTGTTTTTTCGAGTGTTTATGCATAAAAATTATGGTGCTTTATTCATAAAGTGCCGAATCACAAGTGCGAGTGTGGGAAAATGATATAATGTGGTGAAACATGACTTTTTGGTTGCTTCCAAAACTCGCATCTTAGTTTTAGTAAAGTCGCCACTACAGTACAGTCAAAAATTATTACTAATTATTATTATTATCATTTAAACATTTTTGTCAACTAAGAATTCTCGTATTGAGTAGTACGTACACACCGTATCTAGGAACAAATTAATTGGTTGTACAAACATAATTTGAAAGTTACCTCTAACAACGTTGACAATTATTGCTGACTATCAATAATGTAGGTACTTAAAAATTTCGGATGCTTATAAAGCTAAAATTTTGTCGCACTTATAACCTAATATAGGAACCACATTTTTCGGGAAAAAATAATAAATAACGACAGCAACTCGTGAAATGTCGACTAATTAATAATATTTACCTATTAATATTATAAATGTGAATGTAAGTTTGTTTGTTTGTTACGCTTTTACACGTAAGCTACTCAACGGATCTGAGTAAAACTTTGCATGTAGGTACATTTTTAATACCTACTTTTCATCGTCGCCTTTAGTTCGCGCCCGCCGCCACCTCAACGCACTCCTCGCCGCCAACACTGAACTCGACATTGTATTTGACAACTGGGGGTCAATTATTGCATCTTTCCGAATATATTGTGAAAATTTAACAGACCAGTGGGACCGATGCAATAATAGTACCTAATCCAGGCTCCGATCTCGACATTTAGTTTTTAAATCTTATGACATTTTGTAATTAGTTTTTTTTAAATATTATTATTACTTTGTTTTTTGTACTTTGACATCTTCATTTTTTTAATTTTTGTAATTGTATTTTAGATTTTTGTTTTTGTGGAATGTCAAAATTTTGTGAGATTGAATGTAATTGGTTTACCGTATTCTTTCTCAATAAATAAATAAATAAAAATAATAAATAAATCATCATCATCATTTACCACGCGGATAAACCGCGGGGCGCAACTAGTATCTACTTAATAAATATCATAGGATATTACACACCGCCGTTTAGCTCAAAACTAATCAGTAAATAATATTTATTGGTAATAAATAACAATAATGTTGTTACAAAAAGAACTTACGATTACACTTTGAATAAATGAAGTATTACAGTAGGTACCTACATTTTTTAGAATTTAAATTGGTTCCATTACAATCAAAATCATTCCATTACAAAGAAAGCAAAGCTATAAGTACTTACTATGGTAACCATATGGCTAACTGATACTTAAATACTTGTCTAGTTTGTAAAAACACTTACTAATAATAATATTATAAGTACGTAATCAAAAAAAAATCTCAAAAATCAAAATCATCTTAAATGGGATAACTAGCCGCATTTTTCGGGATAAGAACAATCACATGTGCTAATACAGGATATAAGCTATCTTAGTTTCAAGTTTAATCCAAATCTGTTAAGCCATTTCAGCGTGAAGTAGTAACAAACACACATACATGCAAAAAGACATATCTTCGCATCACTCTAATATTATAAAGGCAAAAGTTTGCTAGATTTAAGGATTTACGGATTCGGATGGAGTTTCAAGTACAGTACATTCTATCTCGGAAGTTTTTTAGTTTTTAGGTTAGTTTACGATATTAGTGTAATGTGATATGATATGACAATGACTATTTTTGATCAAACCAATACCACCACAAGTTATCCACGATCAACTATTTTTCCATGGTACGAAAGAGAAACGTACAGTTTTTGAAATAATTAATTAGATTTAAACAAAGGTACGTCGTACACCCCATGCGTCAACGTCAGCAGCGCGATGATTTTTAAAAAAAGTAAAGAGTACTTTAAACGTCAAATATCTTAAAATATTATCTATAACGTAACTCACCTCAATGATTGTTGAAATACATTGATTTAAATAAACTAAACAGTAATAACATAAATTTGTTCTAAAATTACAACCACCGTTAAGCAACGTGGCCGCGTAACGAAAGAAAGGATTGACGACAAGTGGAGATTGATCTGTCTTGTGAATATACATCTACCCTCATTTTGAAACAGTTGTGCATAATTTTGACTTTTCATAGAATGTTTGGTTTTCACTCATGAAATAATGAATTTATTTAGAAATCCATATTTTTTTACCATATTACGATCAAATACGGCTTATTACGATATGGGCTTTCTTACAGGATCTCTCCCAAAATTTTGATAGGGGAAGGGAAGGCAAGGAGAAAGGCCTTTCCTTGAGTCATATCGCCCTGTTGCCAAGACAATCAAAGTAACAACGAAACGCAAATTGGTTACGTTTTGAAAGCTAAAAGACTGTGCTGCCAAATAATAATTAGTACCCGTTATAAAAGGAGAATATTACAAATATATAAAAAATTTACTAAACGTAAGTGTCTATATCCCTATTTTACAAATAGAACTATTACGAATACAAATATTTTATTGAAAACATGTCACGTTTCAAGTAATATCAGTTCAAATTTATCATTTAAAATGTTTGAAAACACTGATTACAATATTATGTGAATAAATAAAAAACAAAATGTCAAAATAGATTATATCAAGACAAAAAATATTGTCGGTGTAAAAATATTGTCTATACAAAATATGTCAATACAAAAATATCTTAAGATAAAGATATAAAAAAATATTGTCAATATAATAAAATAATAATAAAAGGTCAAAAAAAACATGCAAGATCTTAACTTGGTTCTGAAGCGTGCGGTGGAAGGTGCATCCCTCCAAAATATAATTATAATCTGAACACATTATTATTATCATCTAATTATTATTTTTTTTCGTATTATTTTTTGATTTAGAAATCAAAAAAATAATCTTCAATCAATCAAGTTCAATCTTTTTAGTGCCTTAGGGTATAATTATTATACAAATTGCTAATAAAAGGCGCTGCCATTTCTATTACTGTTTTTAGAATATTCGCGGATATGCCGTAGAGATTTGTACTCTTTTTATGAGCAATGCGTTTTTCGCTATCGTAACCACTTCAACTGGGGTGAACGGTTCTAACCTTATCGACACGTCGGCGTCGCTGGCAGATGCCTCGTTCCCGAGCGCGGCCAGAGCCCTGGTGCTGACAGCCCCGGGCACTACGCATCTACTAAATTTATATCTATTAATCTTGTACTTAGCGCCGGTACTGGTAAATAGCTGATAACCTGATAACAGTCTAAATACACACAATTTGATAACAACAAACTTAGGCTTAAGATTGCGAAATAAACATGAAGTTATAATGTAATATTGCGTTTAGCGCTCTCCTTGCCGGTCGCGCATTTCATTGTGCTAGAATAAAATTTACCCATTGAATATTTTGGTTTGGGAGCCTTTTCATTTAGCACAAAGTACCTATGGAAATCTATTATCTGCACTGGCAAGACCTGACAATAAAAAAAAAGTTACTCAGTAATTGACAGGTCAGAGTCCAACTTTCTGCAGACTTTATTTCTAGTTTTATTTTGTTGAAAGTGGATTAATTTGTTGATTTATTTGTTTTTAGGAGTCACGGTCTTGTTTAGTTTTCATTAAATAAGTTACCGCAATAGCCATGGCATCGCACGTAGCTAAATCATTGATAAAAGCAACCCACGTTAGTTCGACCGTAAAGTTTGGTATGTAACTCTTGATTTCAACTATTTACGAGATTTAAGGTGCTAATATTATCAAAAAATTATAGCCACGATGGCAATTATTCACATATCAGGATATTTATCATGTAATCCATTTAAAAACTTTTAAATGTGTTGAAAATATAAAATTGTTTACTAAAAGTAAACTTTGGACTTTTCGTTAATTGGCAAAGTTACATTCAATTTTCCATGAGATTGTGCCAAGACGTACAAACGGAAATACCTAATTCGTAGAGGCATTCCATGCTAGTCCATATTTAGCTTGTCAATGCTACTGTATTCCTAGAAAGACTTAAGATCAATTTTGAAGCCCTTTGCTGACGGACATAGGCTTAATAAAAATGCATTAAAACAGCCTACAAATTCTCCAAATAATATAAAACAAAGTTACTGTATATTTTTGTATATCTCTTTACTTACTTCTAAAACATACAACAGATTTTAATTTATGGTTTTAATCATAATTTTAGTACTTTTTTTGAACAGTTTATGTTTGTGTGAAGTTAGGTAGTTAGTTCATACTATATAAAGTTAATTCTTTTATAAATTTAGATCTATTTAGATAGGTTATATTTTAAAATAGCCTATTAAACTGTAAGTTAATGAAGTTACCCACTAATATTATTGAAATTGAAAGTTTGGATGGATGAATGGATGTTTGTTACTCTTTCATGCAAAAAGTACTGAATGGATTTGGATGAAATTTGGTATGGTGGTAGCTGAGACTCTGGATATAGGCTACTTTTTATCCTGAAAACATGTAGTGGATAACAGCATGCAGCTAGTACTGTATAGAAACACTAAAATATATTGTTTTTAGACACAGCACGTCGAGCACTCAGTGTGGGAGCCGCTTTACATCAGAAGAAGACCCTAACCGACAAGACAGGCAAGAATGTGGTCCTTGTGGACGGTGTCCGCACCCCATTCCTCGTCTCCTTCACAGACTACGCCAGGATGATGCCCCATGAGTTGGCGAGGCATTCTTTGCTGTAAGTCCATTGATTATCACACAATGTTTAAAAAAAATTCAATGATCACTAAATAATACAGAAAAACATCAGTTGTAGCAATTCCATGGTCCACACCTCTGTCTTTTCTAAGCTAAGTGTATCATGACTAAATATGAATGTACTTAAAGATGTTCGAAGTCTGACAATATTAAGTAGAGAGCATAGGCTGAAAATTGTTTATAAAAACAGGGCTGATGTAAGCATATGAAATATCAATACCACTTTTTTATTTTAACAGTGAGAGACTGAAACCCGTCCACTCTATGTATTGAATAAGCATGCTTCTTGGACTTTGATATGTATTGCTTAACATTACAGATGAAATAATAAATAACAACATCGCAAAGGTCCAGCTTCCTTTATGCTGTCAAATAATTACCTCCCATATTATTTTTTCTCACTAATGTTATAAATGCACAAGTTTGTGTCTGTACATCTTTGCTGCGGACTTTGTGTTAGCTAGCCAGCTGAATACTAGAAAGTACCACTACCATGCTATGGTTTCTTCACAATGTTTTCCTTCACCAGCAGCTCAAGCTCATTTGAACAATGTGTGAACCTACCATATTGATTAAAATGAATAGATATAGTAGGACATTACACACAGCGCCATCTGACCCCTAACTAAGCAAAGGTTGTACTATGGAAGTCAAATAACTGATAGAATACTTAAATACATTTTTTTTTGTAAATACTACATACAGAACAAATGTTTGTGCTGGGTAGAAATTGAACCCATATCCTTCAGCTCATGAAGCAGACATACTTTTTTTTTTTTTTTAATGGTCGACAGGCTAGTTGTTTGACCACAGCTCACCTGATGTCAAGTGAAGGTGTGGCCGAAGATGATAAAGCACACCTAGCCTGGAATGCAACTGGCTCTCAAGTGAGGCTGCCGGAACACACCGTTAGATGCTTGGCGGCAGATTTTCAACTTGAGGGTGGTAGCTAGCCAGCCGAGTACTAAAGTACCCTACCACCATGCTTTGGTTTCCTCACGATGTTTTCCTTCACCGGCAGCTCAAGCTCATTGTTGGGGTTTGAACCCACGCCCTTCGGCATGCGAACCTACCGCGCTAACCACTGAGCTATCATCGCTACAAGACCACCATCGCTACTACCAATTAACCGACAGGGCTGTCTACTATTGACTTGTCATTATTTCTGCTATTAGCGATAAGGCCGCCAATTATTACATTAGCTTTTTAAGGTTCCATACCCAAGGTGTATATCAGGTCCTTATTATTAAGACTGTTGTCTGTTTGTCACCAGGCTGTATCCATGATATCAACCGTGATAGACAGTTGAAATTTCCACACATGTATTTCTATTACAGCTGTAACAACAAATACTAAAAAACAGAATAAAATAAATATTTAAGGAAGCTCCCATACAACAAACGTGATCTTTTTGCCGTTATTATAGATAATGGTACGGAACCCTTCGTGCGCGAGTCCGACTCGCACTTGGCCGGTTTTTATTTATGTTTGTTTTTTATTAAAATACAATTGTAGGTATACAATCATATTGATATCAACAATGAAGAGGTTTATATGTAAATCTATAATTGAGGTTTTGTTTCTTGACATCCAGTGGACTCCTTCAGAAAACAGGCATAGACAAGAACCTGATCGACTACATAGTGTACGGCACGGTCATCCAGGAAGTAAAGACGTCGAACATTGGTCGCGAGGCCGCCTTGGCCGCCGGCTTCAGCGACAAGACTCCGGCGCACACCGTCACCATGGCTTGCATATCCTCCAACCAGGCTATCACCACCGGTAAGATAAAACAAAGGAAAAGAAACAAAGAGCGGATATTGACATATTTTTAGTAGTAATTATGAATTACACAACTACCCAAAAAGGGAGTATATATTTTCAAGGTTCATGTATGTATATAAATAAAATAAATAAATAAATAAATATCGTAGGACTATACACACAGCGCCATGTGACCCCAAACTAAGCAGAGCTTGTGTGATGGATGTCAGATAACTGATAGAATACATACATACTTAATTGATACTGACATATTTTTAGTAAATAATTATTAATTACATGACTGCTCAACAAAGGAGTGTATATTTTCAGGGTTCATGTATGTGTACAAGTTTCTTTATTTCACCCATATCTCTTATATGCCTAAACAGATTTAAATGCATCATTAGAATTACATTGTTTATATTATCTCGAGAGATATCACACTAATACTATGACTGACAAAAGTTTGTGAGTAAGTGTGTTTGTATGTTTTTATCAAGTGAGAAAGCGGTCAAAGGTAAGCCAATCTCTTGTAAAAAAATGTTACTTCACGCTCAAACGGCTGGACCAATTTTGATGAAATTTTGTATGGAGGTATCCAACGCCCTGGATTAACATATAGGCTACTTTTTATCCTAAAAAAATGTTGTGTTCACGTGGGAACAGCGGATGACACCACGGGGCGCAGCTAGTTGGCTATAAATTTTATTTATTATGTGCTTTTATAATAATCTTATTTAATCTTGTTTTAATCGACATTTTGTTATATTGACATGTAATTATTATTTTGAGACTTTTAACACTATTTTTGGTAATGAAAAACAAGATTGATAATGTAAATAAAAAAAAAACAAAAAACATCATAACGAGAAATTAGGAAACGATGCCATTTTTTCTTGTAAACCACTTATATAAAATGTAAATAATAATTATAATCATATTTATTGATAACGAAGTGTTACAGGTCAAGAATTTTCAATAATAATAAATAAATAATCAGCGTAATTTATGTGCAAACCGCTCTAGAAATAATTCTATGTACGATTATAAATACTTGTTTTCTAATGTTTTATTAGCTTTAGGAACTTTAGGTATGTGCATACGAAAAATCTAAAGCCAATATGCAATAAAAAAAACATTTTTGACATGTCTTTAAATATTTTTTTTTTTAAATGTATTTTTAGAATATTTTATGGGATAAGTGTAAAGAGTGTACCAGCTCTATTTCTCTTGACGATGTTTTTTTACTGATGGAATTATTTTATTGTTATTATTGATTATTATTATTTTTTCTTTTCTTTTTTAATGTAGATATATCTTTTGCTTTTTTTGTGGCATAAATGTAAATGTGTAACGTTTTTATGTCAATGAAATAATTTGAATTTAAATTATATTTTAATTTAATGAAAAGCTCGCTTCACTGTTGTGTATATCCGTTTTGTTAGGTATCGGTATGATAGCAGCGGGCGCATACGATATCATCGTGGCGGGCGGCGTCGAGTTTATGTCGGACGTGCCGATCCGTCACTCGCGCAAGATGCGTTCGCTGCTGCTGCGGCTAAACCGCGCCAAGACCCCGGCACAGCGGCTTTCGCTCATTGCCTCTTTACGGCCCGACTTCTTTGCGCCTGAGGTATGTGACATGCGACATATGTTATTTTTTCATTCGTTTTTAACATCGCACTTTAAGCATTTTGCCAGTATAACATTTTTAAGTATTTTTTTAAATTGACAGTTGACTTTGACATTTGGAAAAATAAAATTATTGTATGTTCAAAAATCCAACTGTTGAGATTAATTTATTTATCTTGAAGATGTTATTTACACTACATACAGAGAGACTGACAATAATCTGAAATTTGGAGTAATTCGTGAAACATTTAATGAAATGAGTCGTAGTCATAATAGAATTTTTTTTCTGGTATAGCACTTTGTGCATTCTACCAATGTTAAGTACATATCTCATATTTACAAATGACCCCTGATAAAATCAAGTAAGTCACAGTTAAAGTTATGGTCAAGTTGGACTCATGCCTCCAGCGGTGAGTTTCCTTTAAACTTTGGAAACTATAGAAAATACATGTTTCCATCACACAATATTATTTTTCCACACATCGTGATTAAAACACCATTACTTGCAAACAAACACTTTAAAAGCATAATACATATGATATTACTGAGACATTGGTTCGAAAAAAAAAGGGAGGAAAGGCAAGGAATCTTTTATGAAGCTTATGTTATCAATTTATTTACTAACTTTTAATTTAATGTTTTTTTTAAATTAACATGTGTATAATTATATGGTATTCTTACATCTCTCCCCGCACCGGTGTGTGCTTGGGATGCTTAAACTTAATCTAGTAAGCACAAGTGAAATCTTTTTTGGCGTTTTCCACATAAAAAATTTTTTTGGTAAATAATACAAATCAGTAAATCAGTAATATTTATTGGCCATAAATAACAATAATGTTAAAGGCAAGTCACATGTACAAAAAAAAACCTTACGATTACACTTTAATGAATGAAGCTATACCTATACGAGTAATTAACAACGAACATACTACAGCGGAGGCTCCGTTTATGTACTACACATAAATGAGGATTCTGAGAACCTCATTGACATATATTCACCTAATTTGTAAAATGGATTGTTTTCCAAAAAAAATTTAATGGTTTTTTTAAATTCGGTATGATTTAATTCTGTAATATATTTTGGCAATTTATTATACATTAATATTTTGGCGTGACGGCCCTGCTTTTCAACTTTACCTAACCTCGTCCATGGCACGACCAGCTTTTCTTTGTTTCGCAAGTTATATTGATGCCTGTCTTTGTTCTTTGGCAAATTAGCTCCGTGTATTTCTAATAAGCTATTGTATATGTATAGTGATATCACTGTCATAATTTTGTTAGTTTTGAAGTATTTTTTTGCAGAACTACGTTTTTTTAAACCATTTATTATTCTAATCGCTCTCTTCTGACATCTTAACACTTTTGTAATACAATGTAGCGTTATGATATTTCTGTGTTCCCACCAAAACTGACAACGTGTGTGTTTCGAGCTCCGGTAACGTGTGCCTGTCACCACAGCTGCCGGCGGTGGCGGAGTTCTCGTCTGGCGAAACGATGGGCCACTCGGCGGACCGGCTGGCGGCCGCGTTCGGCGCCTCCCGCCGCGAGCAGGACGATTACTCGCTGCGGTCGCACAGGCTCGCGCACGAGGCTCAGCAGAAGGGGTACTTCACCGACCTCATACCCGTCAAAGGTCTGCATACATTTCAATTTTACACCCCAGTATCAAGCCTAATTCTAACAAATACTATTTATATAACACAACTTTTTAATTACTAGAAAAAATTTAAAAGGTACAGACGGAATAAGACATCGTAAATGTGCAAACAGATTTGTTGTTTACTTCGTAATGCCAAAGTTCATCATCATCATCATCCACAGCCTTCTTTATCCCACTGCTGGGTATAGGCCTCTCTCTTTGCATGCCATCTGCCTCGGTCCTGTGCCAATCTGGTCCAGGTTCGACCCGCGACGGTGACGATATCGTCGACCCATCTTGCGGCTGGACGACCGACGCTCCGCTTCCCTTGCCTAGGCCACAACTCCAAACTCTACACTCATGCCAAAGTTATTACTAGTCAATACATGCCACATTTATAATATTAGTAGGATGTGAAAGTTTGGATAGATGGATGTTTGTTACTCTTTCACGCAAAAACTACTGAATGGATTATGGTGAAATTTGGTATGGAGATAGCTGAGACCCTGGATTAAGACATAGGTTACTTTTTATCCCGAAAACATGTAGCGGGTAACACCGCGGTGCGCAGCTAGTCGATTATATGTAGCGATGATAGCTCAGTGGTTAGCGCGGTAGGTTCGCATGCCGAAGGGCGTGGGTTCAAACCCCAACAATGAGCTTGAGCTGCCGGTGAAGGAAAACATCGTGAGGAAATCATAGCATGGTGGTAGGGTACTTTCTAGTACTCGGCTGGCTAGCTACCACCCTCAAGTTGCAAATCTGCCGCCAAGCATCTAACGGTGTGTTCCGGCAGCCTCACTTGAGAGCCAGTTCCATTCCAGGCTAGGTGTGCTTTACCGTCTTCGACCACACCGTCACTTAACATCAGGTGAGCTGTGGTCAAACAACTAGCCTGTCAACCATAAAAAAAAAATATAATTAAGATGCTTTGAACCTGACAATGACAAGCAATGTTTTGTGACACTCGCAGTGGAAGGTAAGGATGGAGTGGTGGACAAAGACAACGGCATCCGCGTGTCGACTTCCGAGCAGCTTGCCAAGCTGAAGCCCGCCTTCATCAAGCCGCACGGCACCGTCACTGCCGCCAACGCTTCCTTCCTGGTAATATACTATTAGATAATTAATTTAGCTTGTTCTTTTGCTTTTGATGTACGAAACCCCGGTTTTTGAAGTTGACACGTACGTTTACCTAGGACATGCAGTGCAGGTAGGTCCAACTTCCAGAAAGAGGTCAGTCGTCGAATCCAACTCGGCTGGGCAGCGTTCGGTAAACTGCGCAACGTCTTCTCGTCCGAATTACCTCAGTGCCTCAAGTCGAAAGTCTTCGACCAGTGTGTGTTACCAGTGATGACTTATGGCGCTGAAACGTGGTCTCTAACTATGTGCCTTCTTTGTAAGCTCAAAGTAGAACAACGAGCTATGGAGAGGGTTATGCTCGGAGTTTCCCTGCGAGATCGAATCAGAAATGAGGAGATCTGTAGACGAACTAAAGTAACCGACATAGCCCAGAGAATCAGCACGTTGAAGTGGCAATGGGTACATAGCACGCAGGACTGATGGCCGATGGGGCTGCAAAGTTCTGGAGTGGAGACCATGAATCGGCAAGCGCAGCGTAGGACGTCCACCCACAAGGTGGACAGACGACCTAATAAAGACTGCAGGAACGCGCTGGATGCGAGCCGCTTCGGTTTTTGTGGAAGTCAATGAGGGAGGCCTATGTCCAGCAGTGCACGTCCTACGGCTAAAATGATGGTCATCATCATCATCATCATTTGTATTTGATGTACGGAACCACAACATATCACAAAGATATTTGGATGCGCATGTGTTTGTTGTTGATACTTGAAGAGAGGTAAATTGACGTGTTGTTTTTCAGACTGACGGTGCGTCGGCTTGCTTGGTGATGTCGGAGGCGAAGGCCAAGGAGCTCGGCTTCAAGCCCAAGGCGTACCTGCGCGACTTCACGTACGTCGCTCAGGTAAACACGCGGAACGGTAGACCTCAGCCGGGAGAGAGATACTTAAAGGGTATTGCAGCTTATCAAATTGCAGGGCTGTTGAGACTAATCATTTAGTCTCAAAATATTTTTTTTTTCTGTTTTATTTTATGGAGTTTTGCCGATATTCGACTATGCCACTCCCATAATACATGTACAACTCTTACTCTACTCTCTCTCTGTACTCTTTGCACAACATCTATCCAAGGTTTTTTTTTTTTATGGTTGACAGGCTAGTTGTTTGACCACAGCTCACCTGATGTTAAGTGAAGGTGTGGTCGAAGATGGTAAAGCACACCTAGCCTGGAATGGAACTGGCTCTCAAGTGAGGCTGCCGGAACACACCGTTAGATGCTTGGCGGCAGATTTTCAACTCGAGGGTGGTAGCTAGCCAGCCGAGTACTAGAAAGTACCCTACCACCATGCTATGGTTTCCTCACGATGTTTTCCTTCACCGGCAGCTCAAGCTCATTGTTGGGGTTTGAACCCACGCCCTTCGGCATGCGAACCTACCGCGCTAACCACTGAGCTATCATCGCTACAAAAAAAAAGGTACAGTTGTATTAGACTCCTGGCTTCTTCTGATGTCTTCATTAATCAAAGTAATGAGCGCCAAAGCAGCGATGCCCTGGACTTTGTTTAGATACTCAAAGTTCTGTGTATCGCTTATAATCGCTCCTGTGTAATTCCGAATAAGGGGCAGACAGTTTTTGAGCAAAATTGTAAGAAAAAAATATGACATGGTCGACCCCCTTCCCCCCTTAATTGTCTTACGCAATAAATTAATGGCGTAAATATGGTCGTCATCATCACGGACGCTACCACGACAAAAAATGTTATATGTGCGACACATTTTGACAGCCCCGTTGGCTCATTGGTAGTATGTCTGCCTTGAGAGCTGTAGGTCGTGGGTTCGATTCCCACTCAGGGCAAACATTTTGTGAATAAACAAATATTTGTTCTGTGTCTGGGTGTTTTGTATGTATTATAAGTATGTATTTACAAAAAAATAAGTATTTATGTATTCTATCAGTTATCTGACTTCCATCGCACAAGCTCTGCTTAGTTTGGGGTCAGATGGCGCTGTGTGTATAGTCCTACGATATTTATTTATTTTATTCTTGTGACAGGATCCTGTGGACCAGCTGCTTCTTGGACCCACATACGGCATCCCCAAGATCCTGGACAAAGCCGGCCTCAAGCTCTCCGACATCGACACCTGGGAGATCCACGAGGCTTTCGCTGTAAGTCATTCACGTCCCACTATATATTCGTCCCACACAAGTCAAATAACTATCATAGTCAGGGGAAGCAAGTCACAGTCAAGTCTAAAACATAGTAGAAATGAAAATTGATTGTTCCAGGCGTTACTTTGCGGAAGTTTGTTTTAAGTGTTCAAGGAAACAACAACAACAACAAAGGTATATATTTAGTTTATTTCCGCTTAACAGTTGTTTCGGTTACAACAGTGATGAGGACTTAAATTTAACTAACTGGACGACAATTTAACTACTTATCCGAAAATATGACATTTTTTTTTGTTTTAATTAGTTTTTTATTTTAAGTTTTAGATTTAAGTTTATGTCATATTTCAGTAATTAGTAATGTTTCGGATAAGTTGTTAAATTATCGTCCAGTAAGCTAATTTTTAATTTAAATCCTCATTACTGTTGTAACCGAAACGACTGTAAGTTAAGCGGAAATAAACTAAACCTTAAGGTGGTTTCCATACAAATAAATTTTTGCCATTTATGGACAAATGGAGCATAATTTTACAGTGAAATCACAGCTACTGCCATTTATTTTGGTTTTTATTTGCGGTAAATTACAATTGCTTGATTAAAACAGTAGATTATTAGCATAATTTACTGCTTTATTCAAAAATCATAAATAATTCAGAAATTTCATTTTCTGCTAATACTCTACTGTTTTATTCAAGCAATTGTGATTTACCGCAAATATAGACCAAAATAAATGCCAGTAGCTGTGATTTCACTGTAAAATTATGCTCCATTTGTCCATAAACGGCAAAAATTTCTTTGTATGGAAATCGAACCACCTTAATTAAACACTTAGTAGAAATGAAGAGAATTTAGCGACAAAAAATGTTTTATCAATATGCATCATTTTCCTACTCGTTGCTCATGATCTAATGTTTTAAAAAAGCTATGTTTTTTCGTGAATACTTCTGTAGTGGGAGTTGGTAATAAAATTCGTGGGGTAAAGTTTGATGTTAAAGTTACATTTATCTATCATTTATTCGAAATGTAATTACACCACTCAATAGCTGAAGGAAAAAATAAAAAATAATAAATATCGCAGGACATTACACACAGCGCCATCTGACCCCAAACTAAGCAAAGCTTGTAATATGGGAGTCAGATAACTGATAGAATACTTAAATTTTTTTTTTTTGTAAATACACACTTATAATACATACAGTACACCCAGACACAGAACAAACATTTGGTTTTATATCACAAAATGCTTGTCCTAGGTGGGAATCGAACCCACGCCCCACAGCTCTTGAAGCAGACATGCTACCAATGAGCCAACAGGGCTGTCGTTACAAAGAACTCGTTACGTTGAGTGAGGATTTGAAACATGGAAATCGAAGGACTTTTTAGTGTTCAAAAAATGTACACGTGGTCACGTACACACGGTCGTGCCCATGACACAGCCGCATTTAAAAACAGCCGATTTTTTTTATATTATGTTTTTTCAGTTGATATGTAATTCCAGGGACAAATCTTAGCCAATCTGAAGGCTATGGATTCTGATTGGTTCGGGCAGACTTACCTCGGGCGTCAAGGAAAGGTCGGTACACAAAACAAACATCCAAATTGCATTTTTTTTTAGTAAGTTGTGCTGATTATATCTTCCCCCCTATCGGCTTACTACATTAAGTTAATAATCCCATTTTTAACCCATCTTTTATCACATTAATATAATAAATGTGATAGGCAAAGTTGTTTGGATCGCACACCCCTGCCATGTCAGTATACTTTCTAGTACTCTACTCTTGGTTCAAAAATCTGCAGCCAAGCACCTAACGGTTTGTTTAGATGGCTCCATCTGTGAGCCAGTTGCCATTTCAAGCTAGGTGTGTTGGCTAACATCGGCCACACTGTTGAAAAAAAATCTTGTTTGTATAATATGGTTGTTATTATGAACAGGTCGGAAGTCCTGACTTGGACAAATGGAACAAGTGGGGAGGCTCTCTATCCATCGGGCATCCGTTCGCCGCGACTGGCGTAAGTATAGTGTTTTTCGGCCATACGCACACAACACAGCTGTGGATTCCGTACTCAGGATCTCTATATTAGAAGTCAGACTGTCTCCCAACTATGCTGCCTAAATTTACGGTAAAAAGATTGCCGAAATTTACCGTAACATTAAATGTTGGCAAAATTTACGGTAACAAGTAACGTAACTATATTTAATTGACACTGGCGTTATATCATTTTAATTTTTTGCGATTTGAACAAGTAATATTTTTTATTGCTGTGTTTGTTTCATTATTCCTATGGCGACTCATGACTACAGATATTGCAATATGACCAAAACGTCGACTGCGAAATAGAATCAATAAAATCCCTTTAGTTTAAAAAAAAATTGTGTTAAATTGACAAAGTTCACGGACCCCGTTGTCTGTGAAGAGGCAGTAACAATTAAAAAAAAACACGTAACTGACGTTTCATTTACGACAACGCACTGTGTTCATTATGCGAACACAGTGCGTTGTCGTAAATGAAAAAATAATTATACAACGTTGCGACTTTGATGACATGTGGAGTTTTGGCGGGAACGCGGAAAGAGTCGTGCCGCCCCATTTTATTTTTTTCCAAAACTAATGTTTTTTCGAGTGATTATGTATAAAAATAGTGCCGAATTACAAGCGCGAGTGTGGCAAAGTGAAACATGACTTTTTTTTTATGTAAAAAATAATGAGACTAACGAGACGCTCTCCTGATGGTAAGAGATAACGCCTGTCCATGACCATTACAGCGATACACAGAACTCTGAGTAACAAAAAATAGTCCAGGGCATCGCTGCTTTGGCGCTGATTACTTTGGTGACTTTCGATGGTTAGTCTCAACAGCCCAGTAATTTCGCTAGCTGCAGTACCCTTCAAACCGGAACACAGTAATGTTTACACACTACTGCTTAGCGGCAGAATAACTGGTACTGCGGTGGTATCTACCTAGACGATCTCCTGCTAAGGAGATCTACCACCAAGTAAGTAACTTTTCGTGTTGCTTCCAAAACTCCATCGAAGTAGTAAAGTCGCCACTACTTTACTAAGGCAAGACTGAATTTGACTGGACTTGGCCAAGACTGGACTTAGACTATGACATTAGAAGTAAGACATGAATTGCGAAACCGATGACAAGGCAGTTTACAGCTTTAGCCTGCCCGTTGGGGCAAATTGAATAAAAAAATTAAATTGATGACATGATTTTTGTGTTCCCGCCAAAAACTGAAGATGTAGTTTTTCCAAGGTGCGGCTGGCCATGCACACGGCGAACCGGCTGGTGCGCGAGGACGGCCAGCTGGGCGTGATCTCCGCGTGCGCCGCCGGCGGACAGGGCGTCGCCATGCTGCTCGAGAGGCACCCCGACGCCACGCCCAACTAAACCATTACCCTACATATTTTTCTCTTATTTATACAGGAATTCGATTACAATAATACTAATATCTCGCATACAACAAAAGGTAATACGCTAAAAAGTTTATTCTAGTGTCATGCGTGGAGACTAGGTGGCGCCACTCTTTGTGCGTGCTCCGCGCTGTTAACTTTACGTAGTAGTGAAGTGTCAAACCAATAGATGGCGCTTTTATATGTAAATTTTCGTTTGAAACTTTTAAATTATATTAATTTATTTTGTGAGTGTTTCGATAATTCCCTTTTTCAAGGAGTTAACGCATGGTGCGGTGGGTCCGTCTCGGCTTCACATTACGCGCTGCAAGTCAATGTAATTGATTAATCCTGTATCGATAAAAGAATACTCCATGTTGACCACTTCATACTTACTGGAGCAGTATTCTATCACTGCTTAGTTAAAATCATTTTTTCCTTTCGTCAAAGATAGAATTGGTATAAATTTGATTTCACCATAATCATTTTGTAGCGATGATAGCTCAGTGGTTAACTTGGTTGAGTCACACGCCAAAAGCGGTGAGTTCAAACCTCAATAATGGGCTTGAGCTGCCGGTGAAGGAAACCATAGCATGGTGGTAGGGTACTTTCTAGTACTCGGCTGGCTAGCTGCCACCCTCAAGTTGAAAAATCTGCCGCCAAGCATCTAACAGCGTGTTCCGGCAGCCTCATTTAAAAGCTTTTTTGCTTACCATCTTCGACCACTCCGTCACTTAACATCAGGCGAGCTGTGGTCGAATACCTAGCCTGTCATAAAAAACCCAAATAATCAAATTAGTCCGATCACAGTTTCTTACAACAGCCCAAGTCCTACGAAAGCAACTAAGTAAAGTTATTCAAAATTTATTAAGACAAGGATTTTTTTTTAATTTTTGAGGTTTTATTTTTTTGCTTAACGACTAATATGGTTCAATAAATGCTATTGTATAGCTTTTGGAATGTTCAACAAGAAAGCCATATTGTGGTTAACTCGACCAAATCTTTCCGCTTTTTTTTTTAATGTAGTCAAAATAAAACAGTAGAATTGTATGTGCTACTTTTCCCTTATTTATTTGGTGTGTATCAAAATTGAATAAATGTCAAGATTATATTATGTATGTATAACCTTATACTTTGTACGATTGTATTAGAAAAAATCTGAATCCAGTAAGCATAGTGTAATTAGAATTTATATGTGTGTCTAAGCCAAAAGTCGAAATTACATTTGAAAAAAAAAAAAAAATGTTTATCTTTCTACGTCACTTACTCCATTATTATTTTATGTAATCGTAGTGTTAAGAATAACGTGGGAGAGATCCGTTTTGTAATATTTATTTTAAATTCCTTAGAATTTAAGAGTTGTATCTGAAAATTATAAATAAAATTTAAAAAGTACTTGATTTTCTTTTCATTCTACGCGTGGCCAAATTACAAAAAAAAAAAAAGTATACATAGCTTTAACTATCTATACTTTAGGTTACCTTTGAATAACATGCATACATTTCTCGTCTCTCTTCGATGCTTTCATAATTACGGAATTAAATTGACGAGGTTATTTTGAGCTATTTGAAAAAAAAATGTTATTGCAGCGCATTGAAGGTAATTGTAAACATGGGGTACTATCGACTAACCATAACGCTAATAATATAGAGAACATATTAATGTTATGTAAATACTTTTTTACTTGGTGGTAGATCTCTTAGGTCGACTGGGTATAGGTTACAGTCAGGTCAGTACCAAATATTCTGTCGTCAATAAGTGGTGTGTAAACATTACTCTGTTCCTGTTTGAAGGGTACTGAAGCTACCGAAATTACAGGCCTAATGAGGGCCAAAGCAGCAATGCCCTGGGCTTTGTTTTATTACTCAAAATTCTGTGTATCGCTCATGATCATGTACCATTATGACAGCGTCTCCTTCGTCTCAATAAAATTAAATTTTAAAAAATGTTCGTAACCTTCCTGATATGAAAAGGGCTATGCTCGGTGTTTCCTTAGGGGATCGTATCCGGAACGAAGTGATTCACAAAAAAAACCACCGACATAGCTTAGCATATTAATAAGTTGAAGTGGCATGGCTGGTCATAGTAACTGACAACCGCTGGGGTAGACGTATTCCAAGGTGGAGATCGCGAATAGGCAAACGTGTAGGACGCCCTGAGACTAAATGAAGTGATCATACAAATAAAAATCTTTTATTAATAACATCAAAGTTACATAATGTGGTGAAACATGTCTTTTCGTGTTGCTTCCTAAACTCCATCGAAGCTTAAAGTAAAGTCGCCACTACTTTACCAAAGCATGACTGGACTTGACTGACATGGACTGGACTTAACCAATACTAGACTTTGACTGTAACTATAGATGTAAGACATGAATTATCGTAAAAACTGAAGACGAGGCAGTATGGCTTTATAGCTTTAGCCTGCCCGATAGGGCAAATTATTAAAAAAAGAGTATGTCAAAACAATGTTGTCAGTGGTTGGAAGCGAAAAACTGAAGATCGAGCTAACTGGCGTGTCCTGGCCGATACTTATGTCCAGCAGTGGACTATGGTTTGTCGTCTATTTGTGGAATAATTGTTAATGATGACGCTGAATAAATAAAACAAATATATTTTCCATCGGGCAACATTTAGTCACCTGTATATTAGCCAAATTGTCTTTAAATCTAATTACTTAACTATCCTATTTTACAATATTAGATCGTCCCGGTACATTACAAACAATTTTCGAGACATAAATCATATATTTACAAACCGGCTCGGTTAAAAATTTAAAAAAAAAATACAATTTATATCTCGCATGGGCTCTCAATATTATTTATATGCACAATTTTTACATATACGAAGTGCGCGGGCGATCCCACCAAAATTAAAACCAAGAAAACGAAAATACAAGAAGCGTCAAGAGATTATAAACACAATAGACATGCCGTCTAAACTATATATCTAAAAAGCTATGCTTTCATACATCATGGAGTCACGGAGCAGAAATTATGAAATCTGAATCGATAAAATATTAACATTAAATTGATGCAAAACGCAAAATTATTAATGAGCTATATACAATTTTATAGCCAAAAAATACATACCATGATCTGAGATCTAAATTTTGGTTGAAGCTTTACGATTAGGTGCATGACATGAACGGAAATGCAACTCAAAGGAATATTTTAAATTAGTTTTACGATTCGCAGGTTAAATTCACTTAAAACTAGTCACAGATTGCGTCAACGTTAAGCACCTGTGATGCGAACAATTGTGTCCGCGGAATACATGACAGGATAATATTCCGTATTGCGTCAAAAGCGCTCAATCCCGCTCACGACTATATTTATAATTGAACTTGATATGTGCGCTTTTGACACTAATCGGAATGTGTCTTATAACGAAAGTATAAAATTTTATCGATCGACAATTTTAACGTTTAAAATCCGACGGAAAGGATTATTATTTTATTGTCAAAGGGCATGGACTATGGACTCGATATGCAGTAACACCCAGCTTTATGCGACTCCGTTACGCGCGGTAAATGCATCGCTTTCCTGTAATTAATTACAAAGACATGTACTTTAGTAGTCATATATGATCGTCTAAATTGTCTCAAATCGAGAAAAATCCCATGTTCATTGACGATTATAGTAAAGAATGCGGGATCTCTATTCTTTATTCAGAATTGCTTCAAACTATTTTTTTTTACAGCTTGCAGGATATATTTTTTTCTTTTAATAATAGAAAGGCGTTGCGTTTGACCGCCATCCCGCCTGATGTTAAGCGAAGATGCGGTCTACGGTGGAGCACGCTTGCCTAGAAGAAACCGATTCACTCGCGACTTGAAGGTACCCAGACTGTATTCATCGGGGAACACTACAGTTCAGCTTATGTTAAATGTTCTGTGTGCTCGAAGATGGTAAACACACAAAGCCTGGAATGGAACTGGCCTCAAGGCTCACGGAACACACCGTTAGATGCTTGGCGGCAGATTTTCATTTTAAATGTGGTAGATAGCCAGCCGAGCACTAGAAGGTACCCTACCATCCTTGCAGTGGTTTCCTTACGATATTTTCTTTGTTTGGGTGTGCGTCCATCGCGTAAAGTGCGGGTCCAGCGGCGGCCTTAGCTGTTGCGAGAACAGGGGCGACAGATAATTGTGAAGCACTCTTTCGAGTGCTCGAGTGGCCGTAAAATGCTTGCACTAATAATGAAATCGTGCGTTCAGGTGGGGTTTTGTGAAGTGCGAGGACCGAAATACACGTACGTATGGTAAATACTTTTTTCTACTTGGGTAGATCAGGACGCGAGGCCCTGCTTGCCACCCCCTAAGGCCGCCACTGTGCGGGTCATTGCCGTAACTGTAAAATTTGTCGATTGGTAATTTACATACAATATTGATCTTAGTAAATCTATGGATGAGATTGACGTAGAGTCATAAGATATTGATATGATATACGCAACATCTCTGCATTATATGAACCAGTCGCTTCCCGCCGTCTGTACGCTTAGATCTTTCAAACTACGTAGCGGATTTTAATGCGGTTTCCATTAGTAGACAGAGTGATTCAAGAGGAAGGTACATGCATATGCACCACATTAGTATCTACATTGCACACGTGCAAAGCCGGGGCGGATCGCTAGTATCTATTAAGATATTTCTTTAAAAATATAGGAAGCACAGTTAACATATAATTTACAAAGAATATTGATCTCATTTTCTTGTACGTCGCATACAATGATTACATGTCGAAAAAAATTATGTAAAATTATTTGCTAACGTAATAGAAATTCACAATCTATCAGTTTGCGATCCGAGTGATTATTTACATACAAGCATACAAGTAAATGGCAAAGAAACTCTTTAAATCAACGTACGTACTCTATTAAAAATATATTTTTTTTTACTCTACACGACCTATTAAAATCTTGATAAAAATAATCACACCCATCTTCCGAAATCTACCTCTTGCCGAAAGTAAATTAACAAATTCTATCAAAATGTTGTTTTTTTTTTTTGGTAATTTGAAAAAGTTATGCACAAATTTAATCTTAAAAAAGTTTGTTTTCGAGTACTTTTTATCACCCAGATCATTGTATAACACAAAAATATGTCTAAAATACACACATTATTGTATAACACACGCGTCGATTTTTTTAAAACGTAAAAACCCAATGTAGTACTAACCAACCAATTACGTATTCGTCTCGTTCGCACATCAGTGTGACAAAACAATTACATAACTTTTTAAAGTTTATAATAAAACTATTGCCAAAATAACAACACGCACTTCGATCAAAGAAACAGAGAATTTTCTTGGTGGTAGATCTCCTTAGCAGGAGGTCGTCTAGGTAGGTACCATCGCAGTACCAGATATTCTGCCGCTAAGCAGTAGTGTGTAAGTATTACTGTTTGAAGGGTACTGCAGCTAGCGAAATTACTGGGATGTTGAGACTAGCTCTATCAAAAGTCTCAAAGTAATGAGCGCCAAAGCAGTGATGCCCTGGACTTTGTTTTGTTACTTAAAGTTCTGTGTATCGCTGCGATAGTCATGGACAGGCGTTATCTCTTACCATCAGAAGAGCGTCTCGTACGTCTCATTACTTTTGACATAAAAAAAAAAGAACGCAATCGCATCCCACCATAAATTTTGGCCAAAACGCGCGGATGCTGCAATTTGCATTCAGTTCTTCCGGGTTCGTCTGTCATAAAGGTCGAGGCAATATATTTTGCAATTTTAACCTCTTTGTGTAAAATTGCTATTTGTTTGAATTGTTAAAATACAACCACGATAAAACTAATACAGATGTTGATCAACTGTTAAGTGACGGTGTGGTCGAAGATGGTGAAGCACACCTAGCCTGGAATGGAACTGGCTCTCAAGTAAGGCTGCCGGAACACGCCGTTAGATGCTTGGCGGCAGATTTTCAACTTGAGGGTGACCAGCCAGCCGAGTACTAGAAAGTACCCCACCACCATGCTATGGTTTCCTTCACCGGCAGCTCAAGCTCATTGTTGGGGTTTGAACCCACGCCCTTCGGCATGCGAACCGACCGCGCTAACCACTGAGCTATCATCGCTACATATTATTATACGTATTGCATACGAATGATTTCTCCAGCTTCTTTGATCGAAGATTTCAGATTACAGAAATGTGAAACTTTGCGAACCTAATTAAATCACTATAATCAAGTAACCTTAACATGATTTCGTAATTATATGCCTTTCTAGTTATACGACTAACATTGGTGTGCTCGCTTCATTTAGTAAGTGTTCTCTATAATAATAAGACCTCAAGTTTTGTAACTACAACCACAAAGCAGGCACTGAACTATATAAAACTAATATCCTAAAACATATTTACAATTGTATAAAAACATATCATTTATCAATTTTAAAATATTTAAACTCTTGAATATTAATACAACTATTTTTTTTTTTAATTGGTTCTATTTAGTGTCTATACTAGCAAGAATTAAGTTAACATTTTCATGCGACTTGCGGCAAGTCCTTAAAACAAATTGCGGTAGTTTGCAATTATTGCAAATGGTTGAAACTGTTTGCCCGCAAGTCGAACTGAAACTTCTGAAAGTATGTAGTTGACATTAAAATATTAAGGCAAAGATAAGTAGCCTATTTGATTCACGTTGCACTTTTGCAAGATATAAAATGAGTACATTATCCCAGTATATGGTTTCACATATAACAAATGCAACAGGATGGAAGAAGCAATGCTTTATCAGGCATTGAGTATAAAAGTACTAAATATCTCTGCACATTTTTTTTCTATATTTCTATATCGACAAATGTTGAATGAACGAAAGTATACGCGAGACGATACACTAGATGGCAGTAAACGTGGTCATTATTGGTGTTTTGATTGATATGATATTAAGCCTCTATCGAAATAGCATCGTACACTGCCGTAGCTATCGTTTTTGCTTGACACGAAACAAAAAATTGCCAACATGTATTTGCACAAAAAATATCTGCTGTGTGTGTGGTGAGTTGTCAAACATTCACCGACCAAACCCGAACCCATAACTGAAAACTGCATCAAAATCGGACTAGTAGTTTTGGAGAAAAATGGCATCATAGCAAAAACAAACAAACATCCTCTCGCCCCAAACGCATATACCGTCTCCGTTCCGTCGTTGGACAAAAATAGGGCATTTTGGTTATTTGCTCTATAATATTAAACCTAAGACCTATTTGGTCTCACCGAAATGTGAACTTATTTCATATATAAAAATCGATGTGTGTATATGTACCTTTTTTAGAACACTAAAAAGTCTCTTGGAAGAGTTTTGGCGGGAACGCGGAAAGAGTCGTGTCGCCCCATTGTATATATTTTTTTCCAAAACTAGTGTTTTTTTTTCGAGTGTTTATGTATAGAAATAGTGGTACGGTACCATAAAGTACCGCATTACAATCACGAGCGTGAGAATGTGATATAATGTGGTGAAACATGATTTTTCGTGTTGCTTCCAATACTCCATCGAAGCTTATAGTAAACTCGCCACTACTTTACTATGCATGACTGGACTTGACTGGCACGGACTGCACTTGACCAAGATTGGACTTGTGACTACTTATGAAACTTGAAAACATCAAAACACTTGACACTGGCAAATGCACAAAATGCGACGCCAAAATCAAAGAAAAAAAAAGAAGTCCCTAACCTAACCTAACCATCGAATGTTTCAAAGTAATGACCGTAATTTATTTTATTACTCGTGTACCGTTGCAATGGTCATGGACATCTTAGCACCTAAAAGAGCGTTTCGTTACGTCTTATTAATTTTCATATACGAATTTCCACGTGTCTATGGTTGATCTACCATTGACGTAATCATAGACAATTTATAGTACGCATACAGGGGCGGATTTGGATATGGTCCCTGGGGCAACAAAGGAGCGGAGGCCCTTATTTATTTTATTGCGATATTATAAGAAAAAATGCGAAAGGACCGTTTGAAAAAAAAAATGTTGCTGAGCATATTGAGCAAGTGATCGTCTCGCGAATGCTTTAAATCATTTATATCTTCACCTAATAAGCATGTTTAAATCTTATTACATATAAAAGGCATTACCTATTGATATATTCTACAATCTACTATTTCAACTATGTATTTATTGCTGATAGAAGGCAAATCACATATTTGGCCGACAAAGTAATTCTTTGGGTGAAATAAATGTTCTAAGGGGACTGTCTATTTACATACACAATGATGTTGATTTTGTAGACTTTTTTTTACTGTTGACAGGCTAAGTGTTTGACCACAGCTGACATGACAATTAAGTGACGGTGTAGTCGAAATCGTCAAGTGAGGCTGCTAGAACATACTGATAGGTGCTTGGCTGACAGATCTTAAACTGAAGAGTGGTAGCAAGCCCGCCGAGTATTAGAGAGTACCCTACAAACATGCTATAGTTTCAACACGATGTTTTCCTTTACCGGCAGTTCAAGCGCATTGTTGCGGTTTGAACCCACGCCCTTCGGCGTGTGAACCGACCGCGCTAATCACTGAGCTATCATCGCTACAAAACTTCAGTTGAGATGTTATTGTTGAATTTTCAGTTCATTGTTGTGTACTTTTCTAGAGCTAACATTTTTTGTTTTCATCTGGAAGAGATTGCTCGCAGCCAAAGAGCCGATCGTTTTTAACATCCCACTGCTGGGATAAAGACCAACTCTCGTAGGGTTATCGAGTGTTATTCCACAACTGTACAACACTGTAAGTTATGCCTTCAAAATCAACATCAATGCAATGCAACTAAAATTTATGAAACAGATCCGAAATTGTACTTAGTTTCATAAAAACCATGATCTCTTAATAAGAAAACAATAAATACAGTATTTGCCACACTTTACATAACAGAAATTATACGAGAAATCAACACAAACGCTAAATAAGTGAAAAGTAGGTTGCCTCAGCAGCTATCGTTCGATATCTTCATGACGGTCAATTCTAAAGGCTTCAGTTGAAAGGGCTAAACTTACAGGTGTCATTGAGGCAGACGGAACAGATAGACCAACGTGAAGGAGTCGACCAATTACACTAAAAACACTTTTTTTTTGCTCTCCTCATCTGTGAAACTTTGCTAAACAGCGATTTTACTAGTCCTTGGCGATGTTTTATTGTGTAGAAGAAGACACGAGGTACCAAAAAAAAATCAAGAAGTTACGCCATCTATTGACTTTTCGCTTCACTACTACGTAGTGGCCAAACGTAAAGCCAAAACGCGCACAAAGAGTGGCGCCATCTAGTTTCGTCAAATGACACTAAAATGTATCCCTTTTTAGCATGTATTAAGGTAAGGGTAATAAGGTTTTAATATCATATTTTTTCTTATTTGACAGCCCTGTTGCTTCGTAGGTAGTATGTCTGCTCCATGAGCTGAAGGGCGTGGGTTCGATTCCCACTCAGGACAAGCATTTTGTGGTATAAAACAAATGTTTGTTCTGTCTGGGTGTACTGTATGTATTATAAATATGTATTTACAACAAAAAAAACTATTTAAATATTCTATCAGTTATCTGACTACCATAGTACAAGCTTTGCTTAGTTTGGGGTCAGATGGCGCTGTGTTTAATTGTCCTATGATATTTATTTATTTTATTTAATGGTCAAGATAGGTTTCATCGAAGTCACGTTGGTACGGACGCTAATAAATGGCACAGATTTTGTCTAAGAGACTGCAGTAACGATGACAATGTAAGTTTAGATTTGTCAACTAAAGCCAGAATTGACCGCACACCAAATGCTAATGTACCATGTTTCTAAACTACCGGCAGCTTTTAAACGTTTTTCCATCTTTTTCCTACACATAGAAGAGAAAAGAGACAGGCATAACTGTTGATACGTCTAGTATATGGTAAATAAGAAACGGCGCCACTCCACTCGCACATGTTTTCTTTCACCTCTCCAAATTTCATGAGATAGCAATACGACCGTACTTGCGAGCGAGTGAAAAAATAAATTTATTCCACAGAATAAGATAAATAAAAATATTTAGTTTTTTGTTTTGTTTAGAAACTGTACGGACCGTGTACGATAACGAATTTTGCACATTTGATATTGCTTGGAAAAATCTTAACATATTGGGTTATGATCGATATATTCATGTAGGAAAATTAATACGCTGAGTTTTTGGCTTGTAAAGCGGAAAGCTGTCGCCGCGTTATATTCTTTTCCCAAACTTGTGTTTTTTTGAGTACATATAAAAACACGTGGTGGACATTCGGCATTTTATATACATAAAATGCCGAATTAATTTTTTATGTGGGAAAGTGAAACAATATGGGGAGACATGACTTTTCGTGTTGCTTCCAAAACTCCGTCTAAGCTTGTAAAGTCACTACTACTTCACTAGACCATGGCCAGACTTGACCTTCACTAATGTGACATACATTTATTTTAAATTAATGAAAAATATCAAAATACTTGACACTGGCTAATGCACAAAGTACGACGCCAAAAACAAAGAAAAACTACGCAAATGGTAGCTGTCATAAACCCAAAATTTTTTCCTTTGTTTCTGGCGTCGTACTTTTATACATTCGCCAGTGTCAAGTATTCCGATAATTTTCTGTTTTGGACATAACACGAGGTCATGTATCACCACATTATATTTTTTACACATACAATTAGACACTTTATGAAACACCCCTATTTTTACAGATAAAAATGAAAACTCAAAAAAAAACCCGCTCAATTTTTTATAATAATACAATGCAACAACATGAAAATCTAAACCGAGATTTATCTTTCACCTTCACAAAAGCCTTAAGACTTTGGATAGAGTATAGAAAACATGTTTTTCTAAAACAACAGACCCCGTGATCTATAAGTATCATTTATAATGATGATGAAGAAATGATTTAAAACGGCCAATAAATCACTGAGAATAAAGTACACATTCGAATGATGCTTTATATATTCCCGATAAGTAAAAGACAGTAGAAAAGACATAACAAAACATACCAGACATAAGAGTGACCTAAAAGAATTTTATATTCCGTTCATGAAACTGCAAACATTAAACCAAATTCAACAGACGAGTCGAGTAAAAATATGAACAGAATTTTGATTTGAAATGTTATAGGCCCACCTTAAAGTGAACCTTAAGCCTACAGCGGTAGGAGTAGGGATTGCAATCCGGAAAAACGGATCCGGCACCTTTTACCGGTTACCGGATCCGTTGCTAGCAGTTTGAGGCTAAATAATATAGCTGTTGCATTATTATTTTAAATGCGTTGTTTTTTTTTACGTGTAAAATAATGAGACGAACGAGACGCTCTCCTGATGGTAAGAGATAACGCTTGTCCACGACCATTGCAGTGATACACAGAACTCTGAGTAACAAAACAAAGTCCAGGGCATCACTGCTTTGGTGCTCATTACTTTGAGACTTTCGATGGTTAGTCTCAACAGGCCAGTAATTTCGCTAGCTGCAGTACCCTTCAAACCGGAACACAGTAATGTTTACACACTACTGCTTGGCGGCAGAATATCTGGTACTGCGGTGGTACCAACCTAGATGACCTCCTGCTAAGGAGATCTACCACCAAGTTGTCTACTTGTCTTAACATTGGTTAGGAAATAAAGTTGATTTTATACATTTGTGATTTATTTTTTATAAACTACCTACATATAAGTGCAGTGACACTTGATTAACTCACTTATTTTGTACTAAAAAGCGAAAATCATCCTGATTTAATCAATCCGATTGAAGGGTATCCGGTCGTATCCGGCCGGACTGAAAATGACGCCGGATTGCAATCCCTAGGTAGGAGTTATTGAAACGTTTCGATTATAACCCATACGAAAAGATATTTCCATTCGCTTTGTGCGGACATATGCTACTGAAACACCGAATTAATATAATAACGCATCCACATAAACATTTGGAGCGTTAGCACCAAATTTTGTACTGTCAGAAACGTCTATAAGTCTCAATAAAGCAAAGTACAGTCCGTGACGAATCTAGCTCAACCACCATTCTGGAGACGTTCAAATAAGCCGTTAACTGGCAATTTAAAGTACATGATTTTATCTAAAATTTCATTAATAAAGTTACAGTGATATGGCAATACACGGTTATTTGTAACTAGCTAATAATATAAATATGTTTATTTATGTAAGTACATCAAAACATTGCAATATTCGAGATATGCTTTGATCAAAATTTGCAATGTTTTCTCGAGAGAATCTGTTATAGATTGTAGATGGGTTACACGGAAAGATAGTTGAACTACTACGCTTGAAAAGGGGTCATTGTATTCATCAATGTTAAGAATTTTTACTGTGTCCGACGCCAAAGAATTCCATTTTCCACGACTTCGGGTTCGGTGGCATAGTAAAAGTTGTTCACAACGATAAGTACAATAACCTCCTCTAGAATTAATATAACCGTTCTGCGCAACCTGATACAAAGTTAAAAATTTTAAGAAGTTATCAGCTAGTTACAATTAATCCTGCATATGTATATACAATACAAAATAAAAAACTAGCGAGCTATCATACCATTTCATTGTAACCTTGTAAATTAAGATTATGACAATTTTTTTAATGTACTGTTAAAACTACTAATTAAGAGCTCTTAATTTGATCACGTCCTTTTTTAAGCCTTACACACACTGACGCGGCGTACGGCACCGGCTGCGAATTAAGCCGCTACCGCAGGCCTTGTTATTTAAAGGTCGTTTGAGTATCAGCCGACCAATTGGGCCGCGCCAGTGTGTGGAAGACTTTAAGCACAAAAGTGGAGTCGAAGTGTTCTTCAGTTTTCACACCTACATTTTGAAATGGAGTAGCAATCTTGATACTGTCTCAGTCCTCAGTTGTAAAGTAGTTCGTGTTACTGGAAGTCCGCGAGCGACTGCCGCCAGGTGGCGTGGAACGGGATGCGCAGGAGTTTAAGCTTCGTGTTGGGCAGTTGCGCCGAAAGGAGGCGCTGCAGTGTCGGCAGCGGGAGGATTTCCACCTGGTGAGATACGATACATAAATAGATGAAAACCTGCTTCTCTTTGGTAATATGCTGGTGGTAATATTAGTGTGTTGAATGGGCCTAGTTTAGTTTAATCTTTTGCCTCAAATTTTGTAAAGTTATGTTAATTTATTTATATTGTTTCCGTTAAATTTAAATGCATTGTAAGAATGAATATAATATTTTTTTTAAGTCCAACCATGTTATCACATAAGTGACAGTAATTTCTTTGCTGATAATAAAGTTTCTTTAAACCTAAACCTTATCGAGCACATCAGAAATTCATTTGAAGTTACAGTAAAAATATAGTAACCGTCTGACTTTCAATCTGAATGGTAAACCATTAAAATAAAAAAATTAAATTAAAAAAGCAATTTCAGGATACTCTTTTTCCAGTATATGTATATTAGTGTTTGGAATTGTACAATTCCAGAGCTTACTTTTTCTTATTATGTGTGTGGAATAGTGTAATTCTAAGACATGCTCATTTTCCAGTATATTTTATGAAAATTTTGGAATTGTACAATTCCAGGATTTTTTCTTTCTCCAACGTATAATAGCGTGTGGAGTTGTGTAATTCCAGGACATACTATTTTCTTTTTATGCATATTAGTGTTTGGAATTGTATAATGCCAGGGCCTATTTTTTTCTTATTAGTGTGTGGAATACAATAATTCAAAGACATGCTAATTTTCCAGTAGGTATATGTTATGTACACTAGTGCTTGGAATTGTACAATTCTACAACATAATCTTTCTCCAATATATATTAGTGCGTGAAATTGTAAATTTCAGGGTGGTCATTAGGTTCTGTAATTAAAGAATATAATTATACTAACTTCGCTGTATAATATTAATCAGTATGGAATTGTACCGTATTCTGTAAAACGCGCACCTGGGGTGGTCCGGCGACCAGCTGGTGGTCCATGGGCAGCCGGCAGCCGGGCACGGGCTTCAGCACGGGGATGCACTCGCCCAGGTCGCGCCGCGCGCCGCCGCCGGCGCTGCACTGGTCGATGAACAGCTCCGTCACGCGGAGCAGCTCGATCGTCACGCCCCACATGAGATGCGTCAGGGTCTCTTTCAGCCGGAGCACACCGCTCAACACCTTGCAGTAAACATTACCACTTAGATAGAAACTCTTTATCCACTCAGCTAGTTTCATGACTATTGCTCACTAGCGGACACCTATACCGGGATAAAAAGTCTATGTCACCCGGGGATAGTGTAGCTTCCCAACGGTGAAAGAATTTTTGAAATCGGTCCAGTAGTTTCCGACCCTATTCAATACAAAACAAACAATCAAATCTTTCCTCTTTATAATTGTATAGATTCGTTACTTACACATTTTTCTCTCTTCTGACAGCCCTGTTGGCTCATTGGTAGCATGTCTGCTTCAAGAGCTGTAGGGCGTGGGTTCGATTCCCACCCAGGACAAGCATTTAGTGATATAAAACAAATGTTTGTTCTGTGTCTGGGTGTACTGTATGTATTATAAGTATGTATTTACAAAAAAAAAAGTATTTAAGTATTTTATCAGTTATCTGATTCCCATAGTACAAGCTTTGCTTAGTTTGGGGTCAGATGGCGCTGTGTGTAATGTCCTACGATATTTATTTATTTATTTATTATTTATCTTCTCTCTGATCCTAATTCTAAAGTTAAGCCGGACGAAGTCGCGGGCGTAAGCTAGTTCAGTAAATAAAGATTGTTATGTAGTACTACTGCTACCAAATGAGGGTTTTCTGGACGGAAATGTAAAGAGTTATTGTGTTAAGAGTTATTGTGTACACTTGCTGCTAAAACACTTGCTGGGCTCAACGAAGGTCCGCCGCCCCCAGTGCTTAAGGAGCTCTAAGGAGTATGCAATCTCGACGCCCAGGTCACCGGGCGAGTTTTAGCGGAAACGCCGGAAAGAGTCGATTCGCTCCGTTGTATTTTTATCCAAAACTAGTGTTTTGTCGAGTGTTTATGCATAAAAATATTGGTGTTTTATTCATTAGAAGCGCGAGTGTGGGAAATTTATACGAAACACATTTGTGAGAGTCAGCGAGTAACAAACATAGCCTATGTTACTCAGGGAGAATGTAGCTTTATAATGGTGAAAGAATTTCTATTACCGGTGCAGTAGTTTTTGAGTTATTATTCGTTACAAATATACAAATCTTTCCTCTTTATAATATTAGTGTAGATTTGACACTGGCAAATGCTCAAAATGCAACGCCATAATCAAAAAATACCTATGGAGTATTGTTCGCACCTTTGGGACGGATCAGCCAAATACCAGCTTGAGGCGTTGGAGTCCATTGAGAAACGTGCTAACAGGCTCATAAGCAACGATTAGCTTGTTCAGAAAAGGCTTTCAAGCCTTGAACATCGACGGAAAGTTGCTTGTCTGTCGGTTTTCTACCGGATACATTTTGGAGAGTGCGCTTCAGATCTGCATGACCTAATTCCAACTTGCCCATTCTACTATCGGACAGCCAGGAGCTTTAAAAAGCGTCACCGCTTCATGGTTGATGTTCCAAAAGCTCGAACTAAGCGGTTTGATTCCACCTTTTTCATGCGTACCGCTAGACATTGGAATCTGCTGCCCGAGTGGGTGTTCCCCAATGAATATAGTCTGGGTACCTTCAAGTCGCGAGTGAATCGGTTTCTTCTAGGCGAGCGTGCTCCACCGTAGACCGCATCTTCGCTTAACATCAGGCTGGATGGCGGTCAAACGCAAGCCTATCTACTATAAAAAAATAAAAAAAAAGAAGATGAAGGTCGCCGCCGGGCGGAGCTCAGCACCCTCAGGTAACTGATGATATACTAACTTGTTTATTCGTTGTCGCCGACTGTGACACGTAGGTGGGGATAATGAGTAGTCTCTGGATGTTCGTGCATTCCGCCAGCGCGTCGTCAAATCCGACCTACGGACAAACGGCGCTGTGAATACGGGGCAACACGTCCTGAGGATGCCTCGTGTAGAGGCGACACACGTGTCGGCAACTGGTTACCGCAGCGAGATTTTATTTAATTACATTAAGCTATTGCATAGCTTCTATCGCGGGCCTTGAGCGTGGAGACCGAATCCAGAAATTCCGTAACGAAAATAACCTAACACCCCCCACTCCCACCGGCACAGCGGTGATACTTTTTAGTTTTGCCATCTATCGATGAATAGCAGAACTTTTAATGACTTTTTTGGAATATCACGCTTGTCTCTTTAGTTCAGCAACTCGCCTCTAGGTGGCATTGGTTGTATCGGCGTAAAAATGCTATGCAATAGCTTTACCGCGGCAGTCCCCGAGCCACACATTTTTTTTTTTTAAGTTTATGTCAAATTAGTTCTAGATATTAAGTAAAATTACGATTAATTAATAAATTGTTGTCAAATAAGTTAAAATTTAAATCCTCATCACTGAAGAAGCATGAAGCTGCTTGGCTATCATTCATGTCATCATCATTGTTCTTTCCAACCATCTCACTGGAGCTACTATGCCAGCGGCCCAGAGCCTCGCTCCGGTACTTCAAGGAGCTGGGTTGGCTCGGGTAGACGCTGGTAGGGGGAAATGCACAATACACCCCAAGCGGGACGTCTGTGGAGGACTCATCGCCCCCACTTCGAATCAGAATCCTCATCACTGTTGTAACTATGTAGCGATGATAGCTCAGTGGTTAGCGCGGTAGGTTCGCATGCCGAAGGGCGTGGGTTCAAACCCCAACAATGAGCTTGAGCTGCCGGTGAAGGAAAACATCGTGAGGAAACCATAGCATGGTGGTAGGGTACTTTCTTGTACTCGACTGGCTAGCTACCACCCACAAGTTAAAAATCTGCCGCCAAGCACCTAACGGTGTGTTCCGGCAGCCTCACTTGAGAGCCAGTTCCATTCCAGGCTAGGTGTGCTTTACCATCTTCGACCACGCCTTCACTTAACATCAGGTGAGCTGTGGTCAAACACCTAGCCTGTCAAACATAAAAAAAAAAAAACTAAAATAAAAATAAATATTGGAGAACATTTAACACAGCGCCATCTAGCCCCAAACTAAGCATAGCTTAAGCTAACTGAAACGACTGTTAAGCTGAAATAAACCAAATATATGAGCTCAAGCTCATTGGCACGCGAACCGACCGCGTTAACCACTAAACTATAATCGCTACAGCAAACGCGTTGCGTTACCTTGACGTCGACGTTGACGAGTTCGAGGCGGTGCAGGCGCGGCAGGCGCGCGAGCGCGCGCAGGATGGCGGGCGCGGCGCACGCGGCCGTGCCGCGCTCGAGCCGCAGCCGCGTCAGGCGCGTGAGCCGCGCCAGCACGCCCGCGAACTCCGCCCGGAACGTGCACTCGCCGAGCTCCAGCGACTCCAGGTTCGGCAGCGAGCCGATCACGTCGCACGCGCGCCACCCCAGCTCCTACGATACACATATTTTTTATATTCACAGCTGACACATCAATATTTTTCATTCAAGTCTATACCAAATTTCAAAGACAGATTAAGATTGTCTTAGATTTTAACTTAGTTATGACATTTTATATATTTTTTGCCCGTACAATTGACCAATTAATTAGTATTATTTAATTTAATTTATGATTATAATTCTTAAATCCTAATTAAATTATCTAGCGACTTTTAAAAATGTAACTGATAGAGAGACATGCATAGTTTTGGAATGCGATACAGATCTGAAAAATGTGTATTTGTATTTATTGTAATGAATATTATTGCATTCTGTTTTGTGTGTTATGAAATAAATAAAATAAAAAAATTAAAAATAAATATTTTGTATTGACATGTTTGTGTATTGGCATACCTTATTTTGACATTTTTGTCTTTTTAATTAATTGACATGTAATCAGTGTTTTAAAACTAATATAATGACATACATATGTATTTGAAATTTTGAATTGACTTGGTTTTAATTGGGATTAAAAACTTGTTAAAAAACATCACGTGATTAATTAACTAACGACCCCTTACTTTGGATTACGACTTAACGTGGTTCCACTGTATTAACCGAGTAGTAGTGTTACGTACCTTGATAGATGTGAGCGAGAGGTGGTGAAGGTGCGTGAGGCGCGCGAGGTGCGTGAGGTCGGCGGTGAGCGCCAGCCCGGCCATGGACTTCAGGCGCAGCTCGCGCAGCTGTGCCGCGCAGGCGAGCGGCGCGGGGTCGAGCGCGGCGTCCCTGATGGCGAGCGCCGACAGCGCGCGCAGGTTGCTCAGCGACCCCGCCGCCGCCTCCACCGCGCGCGCCGGGCAGCGACACATCTCCAACCTGACACACAATATAGACACTCGTCACAGCCTTTTTTTGAACCTACCCTAAAAAGGTTCTCAATTCGACTGTATGTTTTTTAGGGTTCCGTACTCAAAGGGTAAAACGGTACCCTATTAATAAGACTCCGCTGTCCGTCCGTCTGTGGCTGTATCTCATAAACCGTGGTAGTTACGACAGTTGAAATTTTCACAGATATATTTCTGTTGCCGCTATAACAACAAATACTAAAAAACAGAATAAAATAAATATATAAGGGGGCTCCCAAACAACAAACGTGATTTTATTTTTTTGCCGTCTTTATAGATAATGGTACGGAACCCTGCGTGCGCGAGTCCGACTCCCACTGGCCGGTTTTTTTTGTATGTATGTCACGCGATCATTTCATTTATTTATTTATTCGTAGGACCTTGTTACCTGAAATAATTTTATTTTATTATATTCAGCCAATTATTATGAATCGATTTCGATGATTCTTTTTTTTGCTTTGTGGATCATCAGAGGTGATCCCATTTATAGAAATTGATCGAGCGGTTTTTAAAAAATCAACAAAAATCAATATTGTTTACATCGATGATATTTTCGTTTTAAACCGCGCTGTTTCATTGGAGCAGTGCGTTTAGTTGGCCTAAGGATCATGGCGTCGGTTTTTTTAATTGTGTATTATTTATTGACCATAGCTCATCTGATGTTCAGTGACGGTAAAGTCGAAAATAATAATATATTCCACGAGTCTCAACCATAAAATACAATGAGAATAACTCTTTAAGTAATTGTATTTTATTGCAAAGTAATTTTGCCCTGGTATTTATTTTGTTATTCAAATGTCCCAAAACCAGCGTAAAAGGTTAACGAGTAGGCATTCATATCTTACTTGAGAGCCAGCTCCATTCCAGGCTAGGTGTGTTTACCACCTTCGACCACACCGTCACTTAACATCAGGTGAGCTGTAGTCAAACACCTAGCCTGTCAATCATAAAAAAAAAACATAACGAAAGCACCTTATTTCTTGTTACCTAAAAAGTTTGTATCTACATAGTATAAAACAAAGTCGCTTCCCGCCGTCTGTACGCTTAGATCTTTTAAACTACGCAACGGATTTTAATGCAATTTCCATCAACAGACAGGTTTATATGTATAATACATAAATATGCACCACATTAGTATCTACATTGTAACCGTGCGAAACCGAGACGGGTCGCTAGTATCCCTACAAATTCATAAAAAAAGTCGCTTCGCGCCGTTTTCTTTTTTGATGTTGGCGTCGCATTTTGAGCATTTGCCAGTGTCAAGTGTTTTACATTTTCAAGTTAAATAAGTTGCCTTGTAGCTATAGTTTTTTTTTTTTTATGTAAAAAGTAATGAGACGAACGAGACGCTCTTCTGATGGTAAGAGATATCGCCTGTCCATGACCATTGCAGCGATACACAGAACTTTGAGTAGCAAAACAAAGTCCAGGGCATCCCTGTTTTGGCGCTCATTACTTTGAGACTTTCGATGGTTAGTCTCAACAGCCCAGTAATTTCGCTAGCTGCAGTACCCTTCAAACCGGAACACAGTAATGTTTGAAATACTACTGCTTGGCGGCAGAATATCTGGTACTGCGGTGGTGCCCAACTAGACGACCTCCTGCTAAGGAGATCTACCACCAAGTTAGTCAAAGTCCAGTCATTGCCAAGTAAAGCCCATGTCAGTCAAGTCCGGTCATGCTTTAGTAAAGTAGTAGCGACTTTACTATAAGCTTCGATGGAGTTCTGGAAGCAACACGAAAAATCATAATTCACCACATTATATCTTCTTTATATTATATTTTCCCACACTCGCGCTTCTAATTCGGCACTTTATGAATAAAACACCACCATTTTTATGCTCGAAAATACACTAGTTTTGGAAAAAAAAATACAAGACTTTCCGCGTTCCCACCAAAACTCCTCCCGCCGTCTGTACTCTTCAAACTACGCAACGGATTTTAATGCGGTTTCCATCAGTAAATAGAGATTCAAGAGAAAGGTTTATGTGTATAATACATGCATATACACCACATTAGTATGTACATTATACCCGTGTGAAACCGGGGCGGGTCGCTAGTATCCCTACGAATACATAGTATAAAACAAAGTCGCTTCCCGCCGCGCCGTCTGTACGCTTAGATCTTTTAAACTACGCCACGGATTTTAATGCGGTTTCCATCAATAGACAGTAAGATTCAATGGGTAAGTTTATATGTATAATACGACATATGCACATGCACGACATTAGTATCTACATTGCACCCGTGTGAAACCGGGGCGGGTCGCTAGTATCCCTACGAATACATAGTATAAATTACTTGGTGGTAGAACTCCTTAGCAGGAGGTCGTCTAGGTAGGTACCACCGCAGTACCAGTTATTCTGCCGCTAAGCAGTACTGTGTAAACATTACTGTGTTCCGGTTCGAAGGGTACTGCAGCTAGCGAAATTACTGGGCTGTTAAGACTAACCATCGAAAGTCTCAAAGTAATGAGCGCCAAAGCAGTGATGCCCTGGACTTTGTTTTGTTACTCAAAGTTCTGTGTATCGCTGCAATGGTCATGGACAGGCGTTATCTCTTACCATCAGGATAGCGTTTCGTTCGTCTCATTACTTCTTACATAAAAAAAAAAAACAAAGTCGCTTCCCGCCGTCTGTAAGCTTAGGATCTTTTAAACTACGCAACGTATTTTCATGCGGTTACGATCAGTAGACAGATTTTTGTCATACCTTTCCAAGGTGTCGACGGAGCCTATGTGTTGCGCGAACTGTTCCCAGAACACAATGTCGTTTTGTGGTAGAAGCATCTTGCGCAAGTCGAGCCACTTGGTGCCGTGCCGCTTTAGCGCCGCACACAGCCCTCCCCAATCACTCACCTGGGATAAAATACTCATGTACAATAAGTTGCCAGTTGCTTTAAGAAATTTACCAATGCCTGACTCTAATACTAAAATTAAAAGCTTCTTTCTCCGGAACGCATTTTATAAGCTTAACGACTTTATGAAAACTAATTGGAATGAGCGATCTTTTACATGTGATGTTGACTAATGCAATTCGTAATGTACCTATATCTAAATTTATTATTTAATTGATTCAATATGACATTTACATTTACATTTTTTGATTAATAGTATAATTTTAATTTATTTATTTTTTAATTATTATTTAACCAATGTATTGAATTGACTTACCTAGTATAACGAAACTCTGTTATAAGGTGAATAAATAATCTAATCTAATCTAATAAACAACCTTATTTTTACACGACACTTAAGGACCATGTTACGTTTACAATTGGACTAGATAGAGTATTTTTTTGGACAAAACGGTAAAACGGGACCCTATTACTAAGACTCCGCTGTCCGTCTATCTGTCACCAGGCTGTATCTCAGGAACCGTGATAGTTAAGATTCGTAGCGATGATAGCTCAGTGGTTAGCGCGGTAGGTTTGCATGCCTGAGCCGCCGGTGAAGGAAAACATCGTGAGGAAACCATAGCATGGTGGTAGGGTGCTTTCTAGTACTCTGCTGGCTAGCTACCACCCTCAAGTTGAAAATCTGCCGCAAAGCACTTAACGGTGTGTTCCGGCAGCCTCACTTGAGAGCCAGTTACATTCAAGGCTAGGTGTGCTTTACCATCTTCGACCATACCTTCACTTAACATCACGTGAGCTGTGGTCAAACATCTAGGCTGTCAACTATAAACATAAAAAAAATAAACTGTCCAGACTGTATCTCATGAACCGTAATAGTTAAGACAGTTGAAATTTTCACAGATGATGTATTTCTGTTGCCGCTATAACAAAAAATACTAAAAAAAACAGAATAAAATAAATATTTTAGGGGGCTCCCATACAACAAATGTAATTTTGCCGTTTTTATAGATAATAGTACGAAACACAGAACAAACATTTGTTTATGCCACAAAATGATCGTCCTGGGTGGGAATCGAGCCTACGCCCTGCAGATCTTGAACCAGATATATTATCAATGAGACATTGCAGTCAAATGTCAATAGATCTCACTTACTTGTGAATTTTTCATCCTCACGTGTCGCCATAAAGAAGGTGTCGCCGCCAGCTGTTTCCAAAGCTTACAGACGCGCGCGCAGTGCGCCAAATCTCTCATGCCCAGGTACTGGAATATCTGAAATCGACAAATATATTTACATTTTATTTGAATTACCAACATTTTTATACTGTATACTGTATTACTTGGTCTTCTAAACAGCCGAATGGAGTACGAAAATAATAATTAATGGTTAAACGAACTTACCTTAAGTAATGTTCTACCATAATTATACGAGACGTTACTTGGTGGTAGATCTCCTTAGCAGGAGGTCGTCTAGGTAGGTACCACCGCAGTACTAGATATTCTGTCGCTAAGCAGTAGTGTGCAAACATTACTGTGTTCCGGTTCTAAGGGTACTGCAGCTAGCGAAATTACTGGGTTGTTGAGAGTAAATCTTGTCTCAAAGTAATGAGTGCCAAAGCAGCGATGCCCGGACGTTGTTTCGTCACTCAAAGTTCTGTGTATCGCTGCAATGGTCATGGACACGCGTTATGTCTTAACATCAGGAGAGCGCCTCGATCGTCTCATTATTTTTACATAAAAAAAAATATATATACATGCTCAAGATTTAAGAATACAATGTACTAGGCGTCACTACATTGTATTCTTAAATCTTGAGCAGGTAACGTCGTATGTATAATTAATGGTTAAACGAACTTACCTTAAGTGATGTTCGACCATAATTATACATACGACGTAACATGCGAAAAGATTTAAGAATACAATGTAGTAAGGACTAGTACATTGCGATTACAAACATATTACTACTTTATTTATTTATTTACTTTTAGCGATAAGGCCGCCACATGTGGCACAAGTTTTCCTGTGCACAATAAAGAGTTTCTATCTATCTATTATATTATACACATCATTATTATTAACAACAAACATTATTAGAAACATTTATTTATCTTTATTTATAGGTCGGTATAGTCTTTATGTACCTGTACGGCGATATTAGTCTTCCCTTGCTGCGCTCTGTTGTAGAATGCCGTGAAATGGTCAGTGTCGTCGTTTTTAGGCCTCCCCCTGCGGCGCGGGGACGCCGCTGCCGGCGCGGCGGCAGGGGACGTAGCGCCGTTCGCAATTCGAGCGCGCAACTTGCCGTCGCTATACATTAAAAAAAAAAAAACTGTACAGACACCACAAAGTAAGATTACATACATTAAAAGCTTTTACAGTCAGTGCCAAACTTTAATGACCGATCTGAACTATCAGCCATCACTGATAAGCACGATTGCCTCGCATGAATCGCTGGTTACATGTCAATGAATAAAAAAAATGTCAAAATAAGGTATGTCAATATACAAACATGTCAATATATAACATATATTGACAGTATAAAAATACCGGCAATATAATTTCTTTTTTTATATAAGATGTTGCTAACATCAGCATCCGCAACAATAAACCGATGAAAGAAATAAAAAATATTGAAAGTATACGCGACAAGATAGATATTGGGAGGGTACGAATGACCAATAGGAGCGAAGATTTGACAAGTTGATAAGGTACCGAATTTATCATATGTTGCTAGTAAATCAATTACGTGTGTAGTCGCGATTATAGTATAAAATTATTAAAAAAAAATGTTAACAAGAAAAATTTGGTGTAGGGATTAGTTTTAAATTTTTATTGAAAGTAAGGAAGTTTACTGCAGTTAATAGTTACTAACATATTTTTGCAAACATACAAAGTTTTTAAGAAAATACCGCGTGTCTTTGACATGCTAAAATGGGTCCATTAAAAATAAGTTACATTTTGTATTTGTTAATAAAAATATTTCTTTCTCATATCTTTTAATAAGTTAAATATAACCAGTTACATACTGAGCAATTATGTTTGTGTTTTAAAAAATGTTTCATTATTCAAACGACCGACGTGAACATTTAGTTAAATTGGTTCAATAGATAAATTAAGAAAAAAATTGCTACGAGTACAAAATCGTAAATAACCCATTTAAATTATCATCGTAAATAATAGTTTAAAATATGTAAAATAATGTTAATGTTGTTGCTATTATTATTTTCATTTTTGTTTTTTTTCTCACTGACATGATTTTATATTGACATGTTTAATTTTATTTTATTTTTTTAATTTTAGTTTTGAAATTAATGAACTTGATTGTAAATAATTATGGACCGATATCCGAAACAAATGATTTAATTAATTATTAACATTATTATAAATAATATGTATGTGTATTTTAATTATTATCTCTATACTGTTGTTCTATTTAATTTTTGTTGTAAAATACAAAAGAGGCAATGATCTCAAATGGACCACAATTTTATCAGTGCTTTCATATGGCACGTTCGGAGCGGTCATAAAGTTTGGCGCAAACTTTACCTTGAAAAATGTAAGCGAGGAACAATTCGGGTACCAACAAAATTGATTAATTGTTTTTTTATATATAATATGCGTTAAGTTTGATACATTCCCTTAGCATAAAGACCTTTTCTACACAATCACAGATTAAAAGGTCACCTTTACACAACAAAATCACAATAAACGAATACTTACTGTACTTCATTAAACATATAATTTTGGAAAAGTTTCAGGTATATTTTTTTAATATATCTAATTTGACTTAAATAATAAGTGTACAAATATATCATAAACACAGGTACTTACGAATAAACTAAATTCCGATTCAAACTTAACAGTGCATGTGAAAATGAGAATTAAGTGTTTGTTATAGAAAAAACATTAAGAGCGACCATTAACTTTGAACTGGATTGTAAAATAATAAATTTGGTTTTGATTTGATGTTGGCTCATTTGTTAGTATATCTGCTTCAAGAACTGTAGGGCGTGAGTTCGATTCCCACCCAGGACAAACATTTATGACTATAAATGTTTGTTCTGTGGTCTGGGTGTTCTGTATGTACTTAAAAATAATATACAAATTTGCAATTAAAAAATCCGACTCCATGACCCTTAGGCCAACTAAACGTACTGCTCCAATGAAACAGCGGGGTTTCGGAGCAAACGAAAATATCGTCGATGTATACAATTTTTTAGATTTTTTTAAATTTCGATAAAATTTGTATGGGACCACCTCTGAAGTATGATTTACCAAGCAAAAAAAGAATCATCAAAATCGATTCATAATTGGCGTAATTCTTTGAGTCGGTTAAAAAATATAAAAGTATTCTATCAGGTGGTTTCTATAGTATAGCTTTGTTTAGTTTAAGGCTAGATGGCGCTGTGTCAAATATCCTTCAATATTAATTTATTTATATTTTATAATTTCTAAATGTTTCGATGAAAAGGTTTATAAATTCTAGTGACAGCAAACGCCACTAAAAAGTCAAGGAAAAGCAAAATCCGCAACTTCGTGTACTTGAATGACAGTTTTTGACAATATTTTTGTTTATGACAAATTTTTTTCAGTTATTTTTGTTTAAAATCCAACTACTGAACCGATTTCGATGAAATTTAATATATTTTTAAATTATTTTTTTTATAATTTATAAAAAATTTATCAATGGGACCAATCTAAAAGTGTATCGAAACAAATAATAATGTTTCAAATCGATTCATAAATAACAGAAATCTGAGGGGAAAAAACAGAAAATTAATACAATCAAATTGGGAACCTTTTTTTTTAAAGTCGGTTAATAAAACTAGATACTAATTTAAGTTTGACAGAATTTTGTACACATTTAGTTCTATTTATAATAATTATTTTTTAATTGTGATTATACGCTGGTGCTGAGATACTGGAAAAGCGGCATTCTTGTGTCCAACAGGAAAACCGTTTGTTATCTGTAAAGGAAAAAAATATTGAAGTCACCGGATGTTTTTGCAACATTTCTTTTATGGTTCATAAACACTCTTCATAACGTTCTTGTCACACAAATGTGAGAAAAAAACTAGTCATGTGTGCCAAAACATGTTCCATTTCAGGCTAGGTGTTTGACCACGGCTCACCTGACATTAAGAGACGTTTTGGTCGAAAATGGCCAACACAACCAACACATCCCCCTGTGTTCCCAAGGGTACGGGAAACCGTCTGCTACTTATTCATATCTTAAAACCATACAATTTTTAAACACAAGTTTCGGAAAACAACACTACGCCTTGCAAAGATTTTTCAGCGTTCCAGCCAAAAACAATCCAATTGCTATGAGTTGGCTGTTTGGTTAGTTGTCTATAATATGCAGTGTGTAGTATTGTGTGCGTCGTACGGCGGCGGGGGGGCGGAGTGCGCGGGCAGCGGCGCGGGGCGCGGCACCACTATGAACCGCTTGCCGTTGATGAGCGCTAGCGACTGTGGCAGCGCAGCGCACCGAGGCGGCGCGCAGCGGGGTGGCGCGCGCGGGGGCGCAGGCCGAGGCGCCGCCCCGCGACCGTCCGCCACCGCCCACACACGCGACCCGTCAGACCCGCCCGACACCTGCGGCAAAACATCTTCGATTGAAAAAAAAATAATTATACAACCAATTTTATAGTTATAATTTTTTATTTGATAACAAATACAAGTTATATGTCAACATTACATAATTATTACAGATACAGTACTTAAAATAATAATAGAATTTAAATAAAATTTAAAGCATAGGTAATAAAAAATGAAATAAACAACAGATTTAAAAAAATTACATCATAAAATTAAAATAAAATTGTTACACAAATAATTGTATGGCATACTAGCGGGCGCCTCGTGGTTTCACCCGCGTAGTTCCCGTTCCCGTGGGCATACAGGCCTATGTCACCCGGAGCTTCCCAATGGTGAAAAAAATTTTGAAATCGGTCGAGTAGTTTCGGAGCCATTTCAATACAAACAAACAATCAAATCTTTCTCCTTTATAATAGTATAGATAGATACAGTATTTAAAATAATAATAAAAAAAAAATAACTATAAAATAATAGATTTCAAAAAATTAAAATTAGATTGTTATACAAAAGATTGTACAGTATATATAAATCACACACTTTCCGTATATCATTGGTAAGTTGAAGTTGTAAATGTGTGAGTACCTTCATTCGGAGCGTGACCCGTTTCTCGGCCTGCTTGGCGGGCACGCGGCGCGGCGTGGGGACGGGAGCTGGTGGCGCCACCGGCACAGCCGGCGGAGACGTCGACTTACGGCAGTTCTGTTTACAACGTCATGCACATATTGCTATGTAACAGCTTTGTACCTTATTAGATCGATGGTAAAATTGTAATTGCTGTTACAGCTTTGTACCTTATTAGAACGATGGTAAAATTGTAATTGCTGTTACAGCTTTGAACCTTATTAGATCAATGATAAAATTGTAATTGTAATTGCTGTTACAGCTTTGTACCTTATTAGAACGATGGTAAAATTGTAATTGCTGTTATAGCTTTGAACCTTATTAGATCAATGATAAAATTGTAACTGTAATTGCTGTTACAGCTTTGTACCTTATTAGAACGATGGTAAAATTGTAATTGCTGTTACAGCTTTGAACCTTATTAGATCAATGATAAAATTGTAATTGTAAATGCTGTTACAGCTTTGTACCTTATTAGAACGATGGTAAAATTGTAATTGCTGTTACAGCTTTGAACCTTATTAGATCAATGATAAAATTGTAATTGTAATTGCTGTTACAGCTTTGTACCTTATTAGAACGATGGTAAAATTGTAATTGCTGTTACAGCTTTGAACCTTATTAGATCAATGATAAAATTGTAATTGTAATTGCTGTTACAGCTTTGTACCTTATTAGAACGATGGTAAAATTGTAATTGCTGTTACAGCTTTGAACCTTATTAGATCAATGATAAAATTGTAATTGTAATTGCTGTTACAGCTTTGTACCTTATTAGAACGATGGTAAAATTGTAATTGCTGTTACAGCTTTGTACCTTATTAGATCGGCGATAAAATTGTAATAGCTTTGCTGGTATTACCTATTTAAGGTATAGTGATAATAGCCCAGTGGTTGGTGCGGTCGGTTCACACGCCGAAGAGCGTGGGTTCAAACCCCAACAATGAGTTTTAGCTGCCGGTGAAGGAAAACATTGTAAAGTAAAAAAACTCAAAGTTTATTTATTTCTTATAGTACAAAGACAAGATAATGTGTGTTACATAGAATAATTGTGCGGGAACCATAGCTTGGTGGTAGAGTACTTTCTAGTACTCGACTGGCTAGCCACCAAAAACTAAAAATCTGTCGCCAAGCGCCTAACGGTGTGTTCTGGCAACCTCACTTGAAAGCCAGTTCTATTCTAGGCTAAGTGTGCTACACACACCTAGCTTGTTAAAAATAAAAAAAATCATTGAGGCCAATTCCTGTGTCATTTAGCAATGTTACCTTGCAGAGGAACGTCCGCGAAGGCGTCGCGTGCAGGTAACCGGCGCAGCGCGGGTGGTACATGCACAGACAGGCGGCGCACGACAAGGACGGCACTCCCGCCCCGCACACTAACGAGCACGGCTGCAGCACGCGCCGGGGCGACTGCAACATTATTATGACAGCCCTGTTGGTTCATTGGTAGTATGTCTGCTTCTAGAGCTGAAGGGCATGGGTTCGATTCCCACCCAGGACAAGCATTTTGTGATATAAACAAATGTTTGTTCTGTGTCTGTGTGTACTGTATGTAATATAAGTATGTATTTACAAAAAAAACTATGTAAGTATTCTATCAGTTATCTGACTTCCATAGTACAAGCTTTGCTGAGTTTGGGGTCAGATGGCGCTGTGTGTAATGTCCTACGATATTTATGGTGGTAGGGTACTTTCTAGTACTCGGGTTCAAAATCTGTCGCCAAGCACTTGACGGTGTATTCCGGCAGCCTCACTTGAAAGCCAGTTCCATTCCAGGCTAAGTATCTTCAACCACACCATCACTTAACATCAATTGAGCTGTGGTCAAATACCTAGCCTTTAAATCATAATAAATATAATCTATACTATTATAGACAGGAAAGATTTGATTGTATGTTTGTATTGAATAGGATTGGAAACTACTGGACCGATTTCAAAAATTATTTCACCGTTGGGAAGGTACACTATCCCCGGGTGACATAGACTACTTTTTATTCCTGTATTCAAACGGGAACGGGAACTACGCGGGTGAAACAGCGAGGCGTCCGCTAGTAACAAATAAAATTAAACCAGGTAGGGCTAAATTACCGGTGGTTAGGGCTGCAGATTGCGGGGACTCCACAATGGGACAATGCGTGTCGTGTCAAACACTACATCGATTTTTTTTAAATTCCTTATAGGTTCGCGTTTGACCACATCGTGTCTAAGTTAACAAGAACAATGTGAAAATTTAATCAAGATGAACCGATCGGGTTATTATTAGGTACTATTTTTTTTATTTTTTTTTTACAGTTGATAGGCTTGCGCTTGACCGCCATCCCGCCTGATGTTAAGCGAAGATGCGGTCTACGGTGGAGCACGCTCGCCTAGAAGAAACCGATTCCCTCGCGACTTGAAGGTACCCAGACTATATTCATACTAGCGGACGCCACGCGGTTTCACCCGCGTAGTTCCCGTTCCCGTCCAATAGTTTCGGAGCCTATTCATTACAAACAAACAATCAAATCTTTCCTCTTTATAATAGTATAGTTAGATTAACGAACGTAGTCGATGTATATGGGTTATTAAAATATATAATTCCATTAAAACAGTGTTACAGTTGTTTATACCTGCATATCGGGAGAGGACAGCTCTTGTAGCCGCTGCGGCTGCTGCTGCGGCGGCGGCGTCACAAGTCTCGGCACCACCGGGGCGGGCGTGACGTCACGTATCGACGTCACGTCCCTCGCTGCGGGCGTGACGTCACGCGACACGGGCGTCACCTCCCGAGACGAGACGGGCGTGTGCTCGCGCTCGCGCTCGCGGGACAGGTGCATCGAGCGGGACCGCGTGCCGATGGGAGCCGGTCTCCAGTCAGGCCCGAGCTGGCTCACCGGATGTTGGCTCGGCGCAGATTGGCTAGGCGCAGGGGCCGGTCTCCAGTCCGGCCCCAGTTGGCTCACCGCATGTTGGCTCGGCGCAGATTGGCTAGGCGCAGGGGCCGGCCTCCAGTCCGGCCCTAGTTGACTCGGCGCGTGCGCCGGTCTCCAGTCCGGGCCGAGTTGGCTCACAGCAGGGGCCGGTCTCCAGTCAGGCCCGAGTTGACTCGGCGCGTGCGCCGGTCTCCAGTCCGGGCCGAGTTGGCTCACAGCAGGGGCCGGTCTCCAGTCAGGCCCGAGTTGGCTCACAGCGGGCGTTGGTCTCCAGTCAGGCCCGAGTTGGCTCGGCGCGGGGACCGGCCCCAGCTGGCTCGGCGCGGGGGCCGCAGGCTCCTGCTCGGGGGCGGGCGGCCTGCCCCGGAGACACTACACTCGCGCCGGTTCAGTACCCGCAGTGGAGGGTCAATTGCACCGGTCAATTGACCCTCGAGTGTTATAGTCAGGTTACAAGCGACTACCATGATCCAATAAACATTACGTGCAACCCAATCGTAGCTTTGGCCTATAATGCGGCAAATCAACTTTAAAATGAAGACATTCTATCAAAATGCATATCATTTCATGATATTATTAATTCTACTCTCGGGCTACAAATTATTTATCAGTAAAAATGATAATGATAAAATTGATTGGTCATATAATAAAACTTGAGAATAGAGACAATAAAGGATCATGGTACTCTACACAAAATAATAAATACATTTTAAAGTATTCAGTATTGACTACATAAATGTATATTGATATTTTATTTCAAGGAATGTATCAAACTTTCGAATAACGCTTATACCTAATTTGCATAACTTACGGTAAAAAAGCAGTGTCCATCTTTGGATGGCCGAAAATTGCGATCGATAAAATATTATCTATGGAAGTTTAACGCATAAATAACGCATAGTCTTTACATATAAGCACTGCTTAAAATGATTCTGTGCGAAAGTGGTCGAGAAGTTAATTTTAAGCAATGTTTGTAAGTAAAGCTCTAATATCCTAAGTGTTCGATTAGACGACGTTATATTCATCATATCGTCATTATCAACTTTTACTATGGAACCAAACCTACAAGAATTTTTGCAGAGAAAATAACATACAAAGAATTTTTTGAATTTTTACATTTATAATTTTTTTTTTAATTGATTTGACAATTTTTCATAATATATATTTTTATAATTTTTACTGACATTTATTATATGTTTATGATTATTATTGAAAACTATTGACCTTTAACACCTCGTTATCAATAAATGTGATTATGATTATGGGCAAAATATTTGTGAGGTCATTAAAAAAAAAAGATAAAAACCAATTTTTTTTTAAATATAAAAGTAATGAAACGAGCCATACGCTCTCCTGATAGTAAGAGATAACCCATGCCCGTGACCATTGACAATGACAAAGTCCGGGCATCCCTGCTTTGGCGCTCATTACTTTCGAGACTTTCGATGGTTAGCTTGATTTACAGGAAACTCCTTTTACATATTTTAAGATATAATCTTCTAGATTAAGAATGAAAAGGTACATGTAAAAGTACAATTATACCGTCACTTGACATCAGGTGAGCTATAATATTGACTTGTATAATTTGTTTTGTCATTTTTATAATTTTATTTCTTTGACATTTAGATTTTCCTGATATTTGACATTTGTGTAATTTGTTTTGACATTTGTATAATTTTATTTCTTTGACATTTATATTTACCTTACATAGACGTTTGTATAATTTTTTATTTTGTATAACCTCTTTGGCTTTTATAAACAAAATTATTTTAACATTTGATTCTGAAAAAATATTTTATATTAGATTGGATAATTGTTTATTATTTAATTGTAAGATAGATGTAATTGATTGTTATAGTCGAATTTATCTTAATAAATAAATATAAATATAATCAAACGCTTAACCTGTCACATATGAAAAAATATTTTAGTAAGAATATCTCTTGTATCGTCTAATCGAACACCCGGTAGGGCTTTGTATAACAGTGTCCTACTAGAGACATAATTATACTGGTGTGCACCTCATACCTAGGTTTCTTCCAAGCGGCAGTATTGTTGTTGTCGGGCTGCGCTGGCGCCGGGGAGGGTGCCGGGGAGGTCTTCTTTTGCTTCTCCTGCTTCGCGGGCGTTGCCGCACCACTGAGTCGGGACCCCACAGACTTCACCTGATAACAATACCAATCATTCAATTTCAAATATTTTTATTGTCAGCCTGTGTAGCGTAGGATCTTATTTATACATGAGAAAAACGTGTCAACAAACTGCGCCCATTGGGGCATACAATAATAATTAAATATTAATTATAATCAAATTTAAAAAAAAAAGTCAAATCAATGTCATAATAATTATAAATAAATAAATATCGTAGGACATTACACACAGCGCCGTCTGACCCCAAACTAAGCAGAGCTTGTGCTATGGAAGACAGATAACTGATAGAATACTTAAATACTTTTTTTTTTTTGTAAATACATACTTATAATACATACAGTACACCCAGACACAGAACAAACATCGATGTTAGTCACACAAATGTTAGTCCTAAGTGGGAATCGAACCCACGCCCTTCAGCTCTCGAAGCAGACACACTACCAACGAACCAACAGGGCTGTAACAATTAATTAATGAACAATGTCAAGTAGATAATTAATTAAATTTACAATAGTTTATCTTCAATATATTCCTTAGTAGTAACTATGCCAGTGGCCCAGAGCCTCCCTCTGGTAATTCAAAAAGGAGGTTGGCTCGGGTAGACACGGGCCGGGGGAAATGCACAAAACACCCCAAGCGTCAGTGCAGGACTTATCACCCCCACTTTAAATAATAAATAATAATAATAAATAATAAATAATAAATATCGCAGGACATTACACACAGCGCCATCTGACCCCAAACTAAGCAAAGCTTGTACTATGGGAGTCAGATAACTGATAGAATACTTAAATATTTTTTTTTTTGTAAATACATACTTATAATACATACAGTACACCCAGACACAGAACAAACATTTGGTTTTATATCACAAAATGCTTGTCCTAGGTGGGAATCGAACCCACGCCCCACATAATAATTCCTTAGTCGTACAATATCCCTTTGTCAGCAAAAAATTTAATAAATATCTTTTAAATGCACCTATGCTCTCCGATTCCAGCACTGATTTTGGCAAATGATTGATGGCTTTTTTTCTTTTTTTTTTTTATGCCACAGGTGGCAATCAAGCTGACGGGTTGCCTGATGTTAAGCAATCACCGTCGCCTATAGATATCTGCAATACCAGGGGTACCACAAATACGTTGCCGACCTTTTAAGATTCTATTAACATGCCTTTTGAAGAACCCAATGTTGAAACTCCGCGGGAATACGGAAGAAGGAAGATCATTCCACAATTTGCAAGTGTATGGCAAAAAAGATCGCGTGAATCGCACAGTGTGCGATTTCCATGAATCAATAACATGTGGATGAGCTTTGATACGATGGCGGCGGCTAGTGCGGTGATGGAACCGTGACGCCGGCATAAGATCGAATAATTCTTCAGAACACTCCCCGTTGTACAATGACGTTGTTGCTTTTAATGACTATTGCTTAGTTAATCAATATACGTTGCTTATAATAACAGTTTCTGGTCTTCTTTTCTGCCTACTTTTGTCTTACATAACGTATGATGGTTGGTTAATGACGTATGTGGTACGTTCCGTTCTTATCCTTATTCCTTATTGATGCCTAAAATAAAGTGAATTCTAACAAGCGCGAGTAGCAGCGCAGCAAGTATATTTTAGCAGAAGTAAAGAGAGATAGGCGAAAGTACATTCACAAACATCATAACGATTTGCACGAACTGTACCTTGAAGCCTTTAACATTCAATGTATTCCTTATAATTATAATATTTTCTATCTAGAATCTATATAATATTTTAAATATTAATGACTAATTTACAAAAAAAACAATGACGGGCCGCAAGTAGGACATCGGCGGGCCGCATGCGGCTCGCTGGTCACGTGTTCTTAAGGATGATATTTATCGCGCGAAAGTATAAAAGTAACATGTGTATTTGCTATTAGCATATGTAAGGATACCTTAAGTTTACTCGGCGTAGCTTTAGACGCAGCAGGCTCTGGACTGGCGCCTTTAGGGGCTTTCGGCTTGTGCAGCCGCTTGCCGTCAACGGCAGGCGCGGGAGACGCGACGGGAGACTCCACGCGACGTATCACCTTCGCGTCTCTGTAAAATACAGATAATATACAATACAAATACATTTTCTTTTTAATATTTAGCAAGCTAGGTGTTTAACCATCAAATGATTAAAATAAAATAAATGGTATATATAAGATATTTCGATTTCTCTCACAAATTTCGATTACATAAAAAAAAAACGCATAAAATAATTTAAAAAAAAACAAAATTTTGAAATATATTATGATTATTGTGATGGTGGTGGTGTGCATGTGTGGTCGAAGATGGTAGAGCACACTTAGCCTGGCATGGAACTGGCTCCCAAGTGAGGCTGCCGGAACACAGATTTTAAACTTCAGGGTGGTAGCTAGCCAGCAGAGTACCTACTAGCAAATTCTATACCACCACGCAAAGTTACAGGTTTTAAAAACATTCTATTGAAAACAACAAATCATTTTTCTATTCATACTTAAATAAATCAAAATCATTACATATCACACTAAGGCGAAAGTTTGTGAGTGTAAGTGTTTGTGTGTTTGTTACGTCTTCACGCTCAAACGGCTGCACCAATTTTGATGAAATTTGGTATGGAAGTAGCAAATTCCTTGGATTAGAACATAGGCCAGTTTTTATCCCGAAAAAGTGTAGCGGGTAACACCGCTGGTGCAGCTAGTACTAAACAAATCTTTACCTAATGATTTCTTTCTCCGGATCGTCAACACCCAAGGGTTCTTTGAAGAAGGAGAAATTTTCCAACGAGAGACCAGTGCCGGACAGATTTTCCATTATCTAATAACAAACAACAATCCATTAGTATTTCATATAGAAGTATTTACTTCACTCTAGGAAAACTAACAATAAAGTGTATTGATTTTTTTTAATTTTTTTTTATTGTTGACAGGCTAGTTGTTTGACCACAGCTCACCTGATGTTAAGTGAAGGTGTGGTCGAAGATGGTAAAGCACACCTAGCCTGGAATGGAACTGGCTCTCAAGTGAGGCTACCGGAACACACCGTTAGATGCTTGGCAGCAGATTTTCAACTTGAGGGTGGTAGCTAGCCAGCCGAGTACTAGAAAGTACCCTACCACCATGCTATGGTTTCCTCACGATGTTTTCCTTCACCGGCAGCTCAAGCTCATTGTTGGGGTTTGAACCCACGCCCTTCGGCATGCGAACCTACCGCGCTAACCACTGAGCTATCATCGCTACAAAATTATTTTTTTCCCACTGATACAAAATACTTATCAATTTAAAACTTTGTGATTGATTAAAAATAAATAAATATTGTAGGACATTACACACAGCGCCATCTGACCCCAAACTAAGCAGAGCTTGTGTGATGGAAGTCAGATAACTGATAGAATACATAAATACTTTTTTTGTTAATAAGTTGGTACATGTAACACAACCTATACAGGTATCCTGAAAGTTTCAATTAAGAACTTGTGTTAATTAATAAGGGTCGATTTTTACAGTTTTCGTTTATGTCGCCCCCTGAGAAACGCTGATCTAAATTCTCAAAGTAATGAGCGCCAAAGCAGTGATGACTGAACTATGTTTAAGGTGGTTCGATACCCATCCAAATATTTTTTTTCCATTTATGGACAAATGGAGCATAATTTTACAGTGAAATCACAGATACTGGCATTTATTTTGGTCTTTATTTGCGGTAAATCACAATGGCTTGAATAAAACAGAGGATTATTAGAATAATCTACTGTTTTATTCAAAAATCATAAATTTTATTTTATGCTAATAATCTACTGTTTTATTCTAAATAAATGCTAGTAGCTATGATTTCACTGTAAAATTATGCTCCATTTGTCCATAAATGGAAAAAAGAAAATTTGCATGGAAAACAAACCACATTAATTTTAGTACATAAAATTTCATGGTCTTGGACAGGCGTCATCTCTTGCCATCGAGAGAACGTCCCGTTCGTCTCATAACGTTTACATAAAAAAAAATCGTGTTTCGTATGCCTTGTTACTGTTACATAAAAAAGTAAGTGTAGACTCACCTCGCGCGTAGAGCGCAGTTTTTTTCCTTGCGGCGTGTAGTAGTAGATATCGGCATTGCGACGTGAATGCTGGTCTAAAGCCGCCCGGTATACCAGCTCTCGCTTCCAACCGCGCTCGAGCGGGACCCTCAGAAGGGGGGACGATATCTCAGTGGTGGCACGCCGGCCGCGGTGCGCGGGCGACGCTGACGGCTAACAAATTTAAAATAGGTAAGAAAATCACAATACTCCTAATTAAACGATTATATTAAATGTAACTAAAGCAGACAAAGGTCACGGACCCTGGTCTGTAGAGCATAAAAAAATAAAAAATAAACGATTATATTAATAAGCCATAATTTATAGTGACAATAAAATATTTTGTATTTGTATAAACAATTTTGCAAATGTCTTTCGGAAAAAAAACTGTTTCTACAATATAGGGTCACCTGACCCTATATTTTAAATAAAACAGACAGATATTGCACTCCATACTTAACCATCGAGAGTGTCAAAGTAATAAGCGCCATAGCAGCGATGCCCCGGACTTTGTTTTGTTACTCAAAGTTCTGTGTATCGCTGCAATGGTCATGGGCATGCATTATCTTTTACCATCAGGATAGCGTTTTCAATGTTTAAACTAATAGCAACCCTAACGCTTAGATGTTAAGGTTAATCATACACATGTGACTGTTTATCACGCTCCAAAAGTCAGCTAAACGCGGGCAAACTAAATGTCAACTGCTGCATTAGCGGAGTGTTTGATAGGTTAGGTGCCACCATAGTACCAGATATCGGTACCAGAAACGGCCAAGCAGTAGTGTGTAAATATTACTGTTTCGATTTCAAAGTACCGCAGCTACCGAAATTACAGGGCTATTGAGATTAACCATCTAGTCTCAAAGTAATGAGCGCCAAAGCAGTGATACCCTGAACTTGGTTTTGTTACTCAAAGTTCTGTGTATCGCTGCAATGGTCATGGAAATGCATCGTTCGTCTCATTACTTTTACATAAAATAAAATCTATATTACTTATCAATTACCTGCGGTGTTACCCGCTATTCCCACATGAACATCACATTTTTTCGGGATAAAAAGTAGCCTATGTGTTAATCCAGGATGTAAGCTACCTCGCATTCCAAACTTCATCAAAATTGGTCCAGCCGTTTGAGCATAAAGAAGTAACAAACGTTCACCTTTACTATACACTACTGCTTGGCGGCAGAATATCTATTAGATAACTTTTGTCTACGAAGAAAATATAAAAAAAAGATAGTTTAGCTCCACTATCATTAGCACACTAAAACTTATTTTAAAAATTATTACAGCCGCAATGCAATATTAGGTCGCAAATAAATATTCACTAAGCTGTGTACATTTCAGAATGAAATAAATGAATAAATACCGGCAAATAGACTGAGGGCAGCGTACGTTGATACCAGTATGTCTAACCACGTTCGTAACAGACATATCCGTGAGGCATAAAAATAAATTAGATAGATAAAACCATGTCAAACTCCAAACAGTAAAGGGTCATGGCCCAAACATGGACAATGTTACAATGTTCAAAAGGCAACCCATATCTGTCTCTAACTGGCTTATTTCTAAACCTGAAATAAATCTCTACATATCTTTTATACTACAACAGACTTTAATGTAGTTTTCATAAATAGACAGAGTGATTCAAAAGGAAGGTTTACATGTATTAGTGTCTACATTGCACCCGAGCTAAGCCGGGGCTGGATCGCCAGTTATTAATAAGTTTCAAGAAAGAACAAATTTCTCGAGATAACAGAGAATAGAGTGGTATAAATCTGGTGCTTTTACTGTTAACTTTATATGAGAGCTTATTCTTATTCAAAGTGGGGGCGATGAGTCCTGCACTGACATCCCGCTTGAGCTGTATTGTGCATTACCCCCTGCCAGCGTCTACCCGAGCCAACCCAGCTCCTTGAAGTACCGGAGCGAGGCTCTGGGCGGCTGGCATAGTAGAATAAACTGGCATATATGCAAGCTTATTCTACTGCTAAGAATAGTGTCCCCATGATAGAATACTTACATCATCCTCTGATCTAGACGACTGTGCTGAAGAGGGTCTCGAACCATCTGAAAATAAAATATTTTCTACTATTATTTTAATACTCACTCATACAAATAAGTTTAAAACACAAAAGATTTGTTCACTTAAAAGTTTTCAATATCAAAAAGCTACAGTTTTTTACATAAAATTGGATTTGTATATGTGATTTTTATACATTTGTATAAGCCTTTCATAAATCATAGCAATACTTGGGTACAGCTTACAATAAAATTGTACCCAATAGATTGTTCATGTAAGTAGCATGGGCAAGAAATATTAGATACTTGGTGGTAGGTTTCCTTAGCAGGAAGTCGTCTAGGTAAGTACCACTGCTGTACCAGATGTTCTACCGCCAAGCAGTAGTGTGTAAACATTACTGTTCCGATTTGAAGGGTACTGCCGCTAGCAAAATAACTGGGCTTTTGAGACTAACCATCAAGTCTCAAATTAATGAACCCCAAAGCAGCGATGCCCCAGACTTCTCTGTGTATTGCTACAATGATGGCCTTACCATCAGGAGAGCGTAGCATTCGTGTCATTACTTTTACACAAAAAAAAATATATTAGAGAATGCATATTTAACTTCTCTTCTCAATATTGAAATTGGAAACCTTACATTTATATTTGAAGTACTTTAAACAATTAGTGAAAAGGAGATAATACTCCTTTTTGGTAACAAATATGTAGAAAGTATTACCAGTGCCAGTGTCCTTTCTAGGCCGCTTGATAGCTCGCAATGGTGCAGGGGCCATAATTAGCCTCACAGGCGTGAATGTCTTGCTGGCTTCCGACACCTCCGCTTCCAGGCGTTCTGTGAATTCACAGTCATTTGACAGTAAATACTATTGCAAATGTATTTCAACATTATACTCATGAAACCAGACAGTTCTATTCATTAGTAGTTTTTTTGCATGTCTGAGTCGACTTATAATATGTTGTTAGCATTTGACTGCCAAATCTTTTAAAGTAAATCAAAGTTTAAGTGTCTATGATGAGGCATGCTTGCTTAGAAAAAATTAATTCATCAGCAACTTTAACAGAACTAGTTTGAATCAGAAACAACTTTTCAAGCAATAGATTTTACTTACATAACTGTTAAGTTTATTAAATGAAAAAAGTGCACTAAACACTTTTAACTTAACACTCACTTTCACTTTTTTGATATGTTAATTATATATTACACTATACTAAGTAGCCTAAGGTCTGTAACAGTAACTATCTCAATAAAATAAAATATATAAAACATAATATAAACACTCACGTAAAACTTGACTGTACTCCATAGTCACATCATCATGTTTGATTTCCTCAAATCCTATGAATTCGACATCATCATCATTGCTGAAGGCATCGGACGCTCTGCGCTTGATGCCTCTCTTATCATCTACCTGATCCTCTTGTTGCTTAATCTCTGCATCATCAATTTCTTCTTTAATGCTAATCGAAGTAGCCAACTCAGGGTATTCTGGCTCATCTTTAATTTCAGAGTCTAATTGCTTTTCTTCAACAAAGTTTGTTTGAGGTTCTTCTTTTATGATTTCAAGAGGTGGCGGAGTATCTGTGACGAAGGAAAGAAATATCCATGAAAGATAATGACACTCATAAAAACTTAATGATCACTAATGTACATTTCTAGATATGCTTGATAGGATATAATCCTTAACATATCAAAGTAAGGGGGATCAAACTCCTGCAAAGTTACTACACTGCAATGTAAAATTGTAGAGTATGTAAACGAGCTATAAAAAAAACTAGATTTTATGTTGCATTGTATACGACAGTTATGTTATTAATAGAAGATTTAAATAAATAAACAATTACATAAATTTTATAAGTACCTAATATATAATGTATTACTTATAAAATCATTTATTTATTAAAATCTTGCATACATAATCTACAAAACAAATAAATAAATGATTATTTATGTATTTAAATCTTATCATTTTTATTCTTTTATTGCACATGCAGAAAAAGTAAAACAAAATTATTTGTACCTTAAAATGTTCAACATAACCTAGAAACTTTAATTTACATATAACACTGACTAAATCTTTTGCATATTCAAAACAAATTTCAGGTAATCTATATTATTTACATTGGTAATTATGAAAAATCTTTATGCCCGTCTAATAGTATTTGTTTATGTAAAACATAACCTAAAAACATAAACTTTGTGCAGAACATTTCCCATTTAATCTATCAGTAAATATTTAAATGAAATCAGCGGCCAGAAATAATTGATTGATTCATGCGTTACTTTGCAGAAGTTCATTTTGAATATTCAAGGTATATATTTAGTGGCCAGAAATAATAAAATTATAATAATACACAACCAAGTGCACATTTTTACAGATCAAACAATACTGTCTTTTATAGCAGTAGGTATCAGAAAATACAAGACTTAAAAATGTAAGGAAAAAGGCAACAGAAAAGATGTTTTAGTTTTTTAAATCCTTAACTGTTTTTATTTATGACCTATGCTAGTTTTAAGTGTTATATCCTTAATCAAATATTCATTGTATACTTTAACAAGAAAATATTTAGTCCATTTTGATACACTTTGTCAAATAAACAGTATTTCCTGTCTATCAAACTTTCTGCATATTTTCCGAAAGAACACTATGAATACTATATTATGCTGCATGATGTCTGTTACAGCATTACCAAAGTTTATCAAGATCAATTGAAATACTTTTAGTTGTGTAGGGATAACAAACACACAAGCAAGCAAGCAAGACAAGGGCCTGAGCAACTCAAGTTTTACTTTTAAAATACTATCAATGGCTACAAAATAATCTCAAAACTTAGGTAGGTATATTCTATTAAATTTGGTACATAATAAAATATTTATAAAGTTTTGATGATGAAACAAACCATATAAAACTTCCAATGGGTCTCTACGAGAAAGCCAAGTAAGTAAAAACATTTTTATGACAAATATTCGCTTTATAAAAATAATCACGCAAAATACAAAGCCAACTAGATATTGACAGCAATTATTTAATTTAACATAAATGGTTCTATCAATCTAAGATGTCGATTTCCAAACAAAACTGTCAAATTGAACACTAATACTAGTAGTAGCTGTTGTTTATTTGTAGTTTTTTATGATTCTTCAATTTTCATTGTCAGCTTGCTTTTGTTCGACATAGGTTTCTTTAGCTTTTTACTTCCAGTTAACAGAAATCAAGTACAAGAAAATTTATTTACATGACACAAGCTGCACTTCATATTGATTGTGAGTTAAAATCTTGTTAACAGCCACAACTAGATTGATATTCGGTTTAGTTTTTTATTACTTTATACAAAATGAAGTGCACCAAATTACAATGACATTCATATCAAATTGGTACTAAAATGTATCTGTAGTAGTTAAAGTACTATTTAAGCTTATAAAATATATAATGAATTACAAAAAGATGTGTGTGAAAGTTCTCCGAGTGACATCATCACTTTCACTCGCTCATAGATAAGTTTAAGCGATCATGTAAAACTATATTTTACAGACATAAGAACCGTATAGCTATCTTGACAAAATTAATAAGCTTTCTGGAAGTGACATCAGCATCATTTTATTGTTAGCTACATTGGTAGAGAGTCAGCGCCATGTCATTAGGAATTATTGAACAAATGTAAAAGATTGAGTGGTTAGTTGAAATTTTGGTGACTGTTAAATGATCTGTAGGGGATAACGAAGGTTCAACAACAATATAATGAAACATTAGGCTAAAAGTATGTCATTGAATTAGATAATAGGTTATGTTTGAGAAACTTTGTTTTTGTTACCTTCAGTTTCAGCAGGCTTCTCTTCTGCTTGCGCTTCGGTAGGTTGCTCCAATGACGCCTCCGTAGGCTGCTCGACGTTATCCACAGAGCACTCTTTACTTTGCAACGGGGCATCTTCTCCCGTAGCGTTATCAGAAACCGCCATTTCCTCTGACATTGTCAATTTGAACAAAGTTTACACAAATTCACTAACAAACTCTAATAACACTCATAACATGTCTGTTATTTAACTTCTCAGGATCTTCTACACAAATAATCGTGAAACGCGTCTCAACGGAGATTTCCCGCTATAATTGACGAAAAAAAAATCTCCGCTTTTTGACTGACGACTAACATCTAAAGCATTAAATAACAATGTATTTTTATCAAAATGTGTAGCTGTTGCAAAAACATTTCCAAAATACAGTTTATTTTAGGAAAATTTACACGAAGTCTCGATTTATTTACGTCCTCAAATTCCAAACCAAAATGTCCGTTCAATCCGTTCATAAACAACATCCGCTCGAAGGAAGGAACGACGAGTGACGACGCTACCGTCTGTTTGATTCGTTTGTCTATGAAAAAATGCCTTCAATAAAAAAATAAAATCGATCGATTCTTAAAAAAAAATGGTGCAACCCTAGTAAAGGCAAATTTTGGCGCCAACGTGAAAAACCATTGCGAGTATGGTTGGTGGATAGAATTTTTAGGTTTTTTAAAAACTGCTCGATCGATTTCGATAAAATTCATACCTCTGAATTACGATCTACCGAGCAAAAAAATTCATGATTGGCGGAATGAAAGCGATACATACATACAAAAAAAACAAACAGTCGAATTGAGAAAAAAAAGACTCAAAAAGGAGAATCTCCTTTTTTGAGTGTCATGAATGTCTATCTATACTATTTTAGCGAGGAAACATTTGTTTATTTTGTAATAAATAGGACCGGAACCTATCGGACAGATTAAAAAAAATATTTTAGCGTTGGGAAGCTACGCTGTCCCCGAGTAACATTCATTTTTTTTTTTGTTTAATGTTTGACAGTCTAGGTGTTTGACCACAGCTCACCTGATGTTAAGTGAAGGTGTGGTTGAAGATGGTAAAGCACACCTAGCCTGGAATGGAACTGGCTCTCATGTGAGGCTGCCGGAACACACCGTTAGATGCTTGGCGGCATTTTTTCAACTTGAGGGTAACTTGATAGCTAGCCAGCCGAGTACTAGAAAGTACCCTACCACCATGCTATGGTTTCCTCACGATGTTTTCCTTCACCGGCAGCTCAAGCTCATTGTTGGGGTTTGAACCCACGCCCTTCGGCATGCGAACCTACCGCGCTAACCACTGAGCTATCATCGCTACATACGGCGTTAAATACATTGCAATTGTATTTTAAGCCGTATTTTGTCGATTAAAGCCATGTTACTCTGAAATGGTATGAATTCTACATGTATATTGCAATATATGCATATAATAGTAATGATGAGCCTAGAATCGAGGTTTTCGAGTTCAGTGAAAATTCTTAAAATTAAAAAAAAAACACATGAAGGTATATCAAAACATTTATTTTTTCCTATTCTTTCCTCCTTTACTTGCTCGCGGCTTCCCGAAAGTCTTGCCTTTAGGCGGTTTTCCTTTTACAGGTTTCCCCTTCTCTTTCTTCCCTAACCTCTTTCCCTTTTGGGCTTGATTAGCGTCGTATCTGAGCCTCTTGGTCGTGTTCCGCGATGTATCGACGAGATCGTTGGCGAAGTTAGTGCGTTTCTTCTTGGATTTGTTTGGTTTTGAAGTGTGCGCAGCTGGTCGGTCGTCGTCGTCCACGGCTCGGATGCGGTGTTGCTTCTTTTTACGTTTGGCCATGCGCGATTGGAGTAGGGCAACCTGTTAAACATTATTTATAATATTTTTAAAATAAATAAAACTAACTTATTAATAAATATTATACACCTGAATAAATAAATATCGTAGGACTATACACACGGCGCCATCTGGCCCCAAACTAAGCAGAGCCTATGTGATGGAAGTCAGATAGCTGATAGAATCGTAAATACTTGTTTTTTGTAAATACATACAGAACACCCAGACACAGAACAAACATTTGTTTATTCACAAAATGTTTGCCCTGAGTGGGAATCGAACCCACGCCCTACAGCTCTCAATGCAGATATACTACCAATGAGCCAACGGGGCTGTCGTTGTTGCTATAATGGATATTGATTCGTTTATCATCCAATTGAAATCAAATGTTAGTATAGGTATGCTTGACAATTTATTAAATAATTCTTAGTCTAATATCTAGTCTTTATAATACAGACGCCTCGTGGTTTCACCAGCGTAGTTCCCGTTCCCGTAACAGGGATAAAAAGTTGCTCATGTTACCCAGGGATAAAGTAGCTTCCCAACGGTGATACAATTTTTGTAATCGGTCCAGTAGTTTCAGAGTTTATTCATTACAATAACATACAAAAATCCAAAAATACAAATCTTTCCTTTTTATAATATTAGTATAGATTATTGTAGACTACTATTATATTAGGGAGTTTGACAAATTTTTGAAACTGTTTTTAATATAAAATTTGGGACTTTAATTTTTGTAAGAAAAACGATATTTTAAAAATCATTTTCAAATTTGCCGCTTAAAACACCAAAACATATTACGTGACTTGACGTGACGTCACCAACTGCTAAATAAATACTGTGCCGTGCGAAAGTGGACAAATAACAGTCCGGTGACGCTGTAGAGGCCATCTGCGGCCAACAGCAAGGCATTAAAAAAAAAAAAAGTGGACAAATACATCAGTTGGTTCGAATCCCACGGTGCGCACCTCTGTCTGTCTTTTCTAAGTTAAAAGTATCTATACTATTACAAAGAACAAAGATTTGATTGTTTGTTTGTATTGAATAGGCACCGAAAAGACAGGACCAATTAAAAAAAAATTTTCGTCGTTGGGAAGCTACGCTATCCCTGGATAACATGGGCTACTTTTTATCCTTGTATTCCCACGGGAACGGGAACTACACGAGTGAAACCGCGAGGCGTCCGCGAGTAACTTATATTTTTAAAACTATAATTTGATTTATGCATACTTTTTCCATCTCTCTTTGAACGCGTTCCTCCGCAGTGTCCTTGATTTTAGGTTTGTTATTTCTCTTTTTCTTCTTGTTACCGGAGTCATCATCATCATCGTCATCATCGCCGTGCTTGCGTTTCTTACCCCTCTGTTTCTGCGGTTCTATTAAACAAGACAGGTTGAAAACAGGGTGGTTTTGTAGCGATGATAGCTCAGTGGTTAGCGCGGTAGGTTCGCATGCCGAAGGGCGTGGGTTCAAACCCCAACAATGAGCTTGAGCTGCCGGTGAAGGAAAACATCGTGAGGAAACCATAGCATGGTGGTAGGGTACTTTCTAGTACTCGGCTGGCTAGCTACCACCCTCAAGTTAAAAATTTGCCGCTAAGGATCTAACGGTGTGTTCCGGCAGCCTCACTTGAGAGCCAGTTCCATTCCAGACTAGGTGTGCTTTACCATCTTCGACCACACCTTCACTTAACATCAGGTGAGCTGTGGTCAAACACCTAGCCTGTCAACCATTAAAAAAAAAAAATATATATATATATATATATTCGGCCGTTTTCGGTGGCCTTTATCATGGAGACACAGCTGAGTACATCGCGCGCGCGGGTTCGTCTTATTCCTTACTTTTCCCCGGGTGTTGAGTAAGCGTGAGTCGTTCCTTTTCTTCGCGTTTTTCCCTGGGTGTTTGGAACCAGTCATGCGGCCGCTGCGCGGGTTCGTGTTTCGGTCCGTCCTCCTTCTTCAACGCGCCTTCCAACTTGTTCGTTTGCTTTTCCATTTTATTCATTTGCCTCTCTGCGTATTCTTCGTCTAGGATTGCGGCTGCAATTAATATACGTGGTTAAAGTTTGAATAGTAAATAACTTTTTCATCCCCCCATCTCGGAAAGAGTATTTTAGCCCTTCGATATCTGAGTGTAAAAGTCGTTTTTTTTTTGTTTTAGCGTCGCGTTTTAGCATTTGCCAGTGTCAAGTATTTATATATTTTCAAGTTTCAAAAGCTAAATAAGTGTCCTCGTAGCTAAAGTTATAGTCAAAGTCCAGTCTAGGTCAAGTACAGTCCGTGTCAGTCAAGTCCAGTCATGCTTTAGTAAAGTAATGGTGACTTTACTATAAAGCTTCGACGGAGTTTTGGAAGCAACACGAAAAGTCATGTTTCACCACATTATATCATTTCCCCACACTCGCGCTTGTGATTCGGCACTTTATGAATAAAACACCACCATTTTTATGCATAAACACTCGACAAAACACTAGTTTTGGAAATAAATACAACGAAGCGACACGACTCTTCCCGCGTTCCCGCCAAAAACTCCCAAAAGTCGTTTTATCCGCTAGAAGATAAAGTAAATTTGTATTTAGAACATCGTGTGCTCTAAGTTTGTGAATTCAAAACACCATTAAACCTATTTACTTCTACCTTCATGGTGCCGAATTTATCATACAACTTTTTTTAATTTGTTAAAAACTCAGACTCGGAACCTCCTTGGTGTACGTTTTTTTTTTAATTTGCTTCGTGCGCGCAATTTTCTTTTCACATCATATTGTAAATGTAGTAGTTAATATCTAAACCGAAATAAAAGTATCTTGTGATTGTAAAAGATTTTTTTGCATTTAGTCATTTCCTCGCTGAGGTGGGATGAAAAGTTACGTGTTGCACTCGAGTGCAAAGATTTTTCACCTCGTGCTCTTTTTATTCCCTTGCTAACGCTCAGGATTCTAAATTTTGTGAATTGAATCAATTTTAGGTTCCCCGGGTGACATAGGCTACTTTTTATCCCTGTATTCCCACGGGAACTACGCGGGTAAAAACGTGAGGCGTGCGCTAGTTAAAAATATATTTTAAAAGAATGATATTTACTTATTTAAACAAATATACTCTGTTTAATAGTACCTATAACATAAAATAATATAAATAAATATCATGTGATAAATTTTAAAAAATCTCGGGAACAAGACCCCCATCCAGTTACTTACTAATCTCCGGTTCGAGCCGGGCCAGCCTTTCTCTGTACTTGGCGACGATATCCGAAGGCACCTGCCTGGACTTGACGGGCCGCTTGGCTCGCTTCACGATGGCCTTCACTAGCGTCCGCTCGCCTTCCCCCGCGAGAGAGACGGACACCCCGGCGCGGCCTGCTCTAGCCGTCCTACCCACCTGGAGATATATAATCATAATAAGAAAGAAAATGATTTTTATTCTGCAACACCGAAGAACACACAAAAACTACAAACAGTTACAAAATAGTGGCTCACCTCAGCATAAAACAAAAACAACATAATAACAATTCAGTTTCAGATAAATATGATACTAGTACACAGTGGCGGCCTTAGGGTGTGGCAAGCGGGGCAACCGCCCGGGGCCTCGCTCTGGCAGGGGCCTCGCGTCCTCGTAGAAAAAAATCTTTACTGACACTAATTTACCATATATGTACGTGTATCTCGCGCCTCGTACTTAACAAAACCCCCCCTGAACGCACGGTTTCATTATTAGTGCAAGCATGTTACGGCCACTCGAGCACTCGAACTAATTTTTTAAGTAAGATTAGGTTTATAATTAACAAGCAGTGTCAAATTAGTTTAATTTAAGTCCTCATCACTGTTGTAACTGGAACGACTGTTAAGCGGAAATAAACTAAATATACTTATACCTTGAATATTCAAAATGAACTTCTGCAGAGTAACGCCTGAATCAATCAATTTAATTTTGTTTTACACCGACCTAATATCTGTTTCTATTATGTTTCTTTCTATCCTGAGGCTATGGAAGAGATCGCTCTAGGCGAAATGACCGCGGTTATACGCCATATATTAATTGTTTTGTTATATAAAAAAAAAAACATTTATAAATTAAATGACAGCCCTGTTGGCTCATTGGTAGTATATCTGCCTTGAGAGCTGTAGGGCGTGGGTTCGATTCCCACTCAGGACAAACATTTTGTAAATAAACAAATGTTTGTTCTGTGTCTGGTGTTCTGTATATATTATAAGTATGTATTTACAAAAAAAAAGTATTTATGTATTCTATCAGTTATCTGACTTCCATCGCACAAGCTCTGCTTAGTTTGGGGCCAGATGGCGCTGTGTGTATAGTCCTACGATATTTATTTTAAATACTTTATATACCAACTCACCCTATGTATGTAATGTTCTAGCGTGGCGGGTAGTGTGAAGTTGAGCACAGTTTTGACTCCGGGTATGTCCAACCCTCGAGCTGCGACGTCGGTGGCGACCAACACGTCGACCAACTCGTCTTTGAACCGCTTGAGCGAGTCCAGACGTTGCGGTTGGTTCAACGCACCATGAAGTTCTGCAACCTATGAGATGGAAATCATTTAATTTATAGAATAGAAAGAATAGGTTTAGACAATTAAATACAAATATTTTATTGATAACACCAATGTTAAAAGTCAATTTCAAATTTCAAATATGTATGTCATTATATGAGTTTTAAAACATTGATTATTTACTTGTCAATAAATGAAAAAAAAATAAACAAAAATATCAAAATAAGGTAGGTACCTATGTCAATTTAAAATATGTCACTTTTTTTTTATGGTTGACAGGCTAGTTGTTTGACCACAGCTCACCTGATGTTAAGTGAAGGTGTGGTCGAAGATGGTAAAGCACACCTAGCCTGGAATGGAACTGGCTCTCAAGTGAGGCTACCGGAACACACCGTTAAGTGCTTTGCGGTAGATTTTCAACTTGAGGGTGGTAGCTAGCCAGCCGAGTACTAGAAAGTACCCTACCACCATGCTATGGTTTCCTTCACCGGCAGCTTAAGCTCATTGTTGGGGTAATATATAAAAAATGACTGGATGCCATATATAGCCCGCACAAGCGCGCGCCTACACAGGTCGCCGCCGCGCGCGCCACACTCGTCCGTATTACCAGTACGTATGAGGAGCAGAGTGGCGCGCGCGGTTTCGGACCGGAGTGCGCGCGCTTGTGCGTTCCGTTTCTTTCTAACAATATTATTATTAGTAACTACGACGATCGTTCCTGCTACTCTGCGGATCGCCTGGCGCGGTTCGCTGGCTTATTACGTCCTACAAATACAAATACAAATACAAATCATTTATTAATAACACCAAAGTTACAGGTCATTTTTCCATTCATATTTAAAAATTATTATCAAAATCATTACATATGTCAAAACAATGAAAATGAAAATGTCAATAAAGTAATATGTCACATATAAAATGTCAATAAAATTATGTCAATATAATTAAATGTCCATAAAAACAAAAATATTATAATTACTTACTAGTAATTCAATAATCTCTTAGTTTTAAATAATCGTCAAAGTCATAGAACAAGGTCTCTTGAAGCCAAGATCTTAGTTTGCTTCTGAAGCACGCGATGGAAGGTGCATCCCGGATGGAAGCGGGTACGCGATTGTAGACTACCCTACATTACTGGACAAATACAACAAATAAAAAACACAATGCTGCTTCCTAAAGCTTGTGATAATTGTTATAATTATTTATTTTAGTTTAACTCAAATAACTTTTCGAAATTTCATTGTATACATAAGAAAAAAATTAAAATTCATTTTATTAGTTTTTAATATAAGCGTATGTTATACAGCCTGTAAAACGAAACTTAATTTTTTTTTTGACTATACTCACAGCGCTTTCTGGCCCCAAACTAAGCAGAGCTTGTGTGATGGAAGTCAGATAACTGATAGAATACATAAATACTTTTTTTTTTGTAAATACATACAGAACACCCAGACACAGAACAAACATTTGTTTATTCACAAAATGTTTGCCCTGAGTGGGAATCGAACCCACGCCCTACAGCTCTCAAGGCAGACATACTACCGATGAGCCAACGGGGCAGTCATAATTAATTGTAAGTATGTTATTTCTAGGCTAAATGTACACTAGAAACGAACAAATGTTATAAATGGGTGGGTTCGATTCCCACTCAGGACTAACATTTGTGTGACTAACATCGATGTTTGTTCTGTGCCTGGGTGTACTGTATGTATTATAAGTATGTGTTTACAAAAAAAAAAGTATTCAAGTATTCTATCAGTTATCTGGCTTCCATCACACAAGCTCTGCTTAGTCTGGGGTCAGATGGCGCTGTGTGTATAGTCCTACGATATTTATTTATTTATTTATTTATTTATAAATGTAAATAAAGAATTTTTGAAATTGAAAATTGATGACATATATAATATACTTCTTTTCATCCTGGATAAATGTAATTTGGAACAATGTTAGCTTCTACTCTGCATTAATATAATTATAGCCTTCTTTTCATCCCGAACAGACAGCCCAGTTGGTTCATTGGTAGTGTGTCTGCTTCGAGAGCTGAAGGGCGTGGGTTCGATTCCCACTCAGGACTAACATTTGTGTGACTAACATCGATGTATGTTCTGTGTCTGGGTGTACTGTATGTATTGTAAGTATGTATTTACAAAAAAAAAAGTATTTAAATATTCTATCAGTTATCTGACTTCCATCACACAAGCTCTGCTTAGTTTGGGGTCAGATGGCGCTGTGTGTAATGTCCTATGATATTTATTTATTTATTTATTCGAACGAATGCATAAAATGGAATGCGAAAACAACAGACCTTGACTCCAAGAAGTCCGAGTGCGATGTGCAGCCGATGGGCCTGTTTCTTCGTCTGCACGAATATGACGGCGCGGTCACGAAACGTGCGGCAAACTAACGCCGCCAGCATCGCCTCGCGGTCGCACTCGCGTTCTTTGCGTATCCTACAAGTACAACAAAAAAAAATTAAACTCATCGTTCTCACAAAAAAAAATGTAAAAAAGACTAAAAAGGACAAAACCTTTTGAGTTAAGTTAGTAATGTCAGTGCAGTGAGTACTACTTATTATAGAACACATGAACAAAGTGTCTTCCCCTTAATAGAGACAGTAAGAAAAGTGTCGATGGACGCATTCTTCGTTTATACTCTACTTAGCAATTTAAGTTATATTAAAATTACTTATTAGTCTCAACTAGGCTAGATTGTAATAACAATGATGTATCTGTTTGTTGTTAGATACCTCATTGTTATTACAATCTAGCCTAGTTGAGACTAATAAGTAATTTTAATGTAACTTAAATTGCTAAGTAGATTATAATCGAAGAATGCGTCCATCGACACTTTCCTTACTGTCTCTATTAAGGGGAAGACACTTTGTTGAATGTCCTACGATATTTATTTATTTTTATCTACTTCAAAACTTACCTGATAAATTCCTGTCTCAGATTAAAAGCCACATCCTTGTTGCTGTCCACAAACAGCTTGACCGGCTTGTTCAGAGATACAGCAGCCAAGTCTTTGACTTCATCGCTCATAGTGGCCGAGAACAACATGGTCTGCCGCTTGGGTGAACATTGGCGGATGATCTCTTTCATTTGTTCCGCGAAGTATTCGTCTAGCATTCTGAAAAAAAGGTTTGATTACTTTTGAGGGTTTCAAACCTTGTAATTTTATTTTGTAAATAAACTAGCTGCGCCGCGCGGTGTTACCCGCTACATGTTTTTGGGATGATAAAAAGTAGCCTGTGTGTCAATCCAGGGTCTCAGCTACCTCCATACCAAATTTCATCAAAATCCATTCAGTAGTTTTTGCGTGAAAGAGTAACAAACATCGATCGATCCACAATTTCACATTTATAATATTAGTGGGATAGATGTGCGTTTGACCTTACTTAATCTTTTTACCCGATTGCAGAAAAGTAAAAAAAGGTGGGTTATGTGTTTAACTTGTATTGATTAATCTTTACTATTAATGGGCCCCAGTAAAAAACATAATTCAAACAGTGAAAGTTTTAAAAAATATATTGACTTCACTTGATTTATTATAAACTAGCGGACGCCTCGCGGTTTCACCCGCGTAGTTACTGTTCCCGTGGGAATTCAGGGATAAATAGTCGGGGATAGTGTAGCTTCCCAACGATGAAAGAATTTTTGAAATCGCCCAGTAGTTTCGGAGCCTATTCAATACAAACAAACAAACAATCAAATCTTTCTTCTTTAAAATAGTATAGAATAGATATACCTTGAAGTATCAAAATATTTCTTTACACTGGCAAATGCACAAAATGCGATGCCAAAGGCAAAAAAAAAATGCATGTTTCTTACCTGTCAGCTTCGTCTAGCACAAGGACCTCTATGGAGTGCAGTCCGAAAGACGGTGTGTTTTTGATGTGATCTATCAGACGACCCGGTGTTGCCACCACCACGTCTGGATTCTTGCGCAGAACGCTTTCCTGGTACAAGTAATTACCATAGTTCAAAATTCTAAGCACACTCATCACAGTTTCACCATTGAACGGCAACACCATATTGTAGATAGATGAAAATTTCATACCATTTGGTTACATCAATAGTAAACTTTTAAAGGTGTGTTCTGGCAACCTCACTTGAGAGCAAATTCTGTTAACCATCTTAATAACCAATTATGTACACTGACGGCAAATGCACAAAATGCAACGCCAAAATCAAAGAACAATAACTACACCGTCAATTAACATGACGTGACAGGTAAAAAGTGGTCAAAAAAAACCATCTGCCATGTTTCACTTTCCCCATATATTTTTTTTCTCTTTTTTCTTCGGCCATGGCACATTCGTGCATTATGCCAATTCTCAAGATATTTAGAGGGGGTTTGCTGAGTTTTTTTTTTTAAGGTTGACTAGATAAGTGTTTGATTACAGCTCACGTGATGTTAAACGACGTTGTGGACGAAGATGGTTAACACCTAACCTGGAGTGGAGCTGGCTCTCAAATGAACACATCGTTAGGTGCTTGGTGACAGATTTTCAATTTGTGTGTGCTAACCAATCGACACCAGAAAGTACACTACCACCATGCTATGGTTTCCTCACAATGTTTTTCCTTCACCGGCAGCTAAAGCTCAATGTTGGGGTTTGAACATACGCCCTTCGGCGGGTGAACCGACCGTGCTTACTACAGGGATATCATCGCTACAAATAAATAAAAATTGAAAGTAGCATCAGAGGGTTGGATTTTACCTGATATTTGACATCTAACCCTCCAACTGAAAGTCCTACAGACACATGTGTATACTGGGTCAGTTGTCTTGTGACTGCATGCACCTGAAAAGTTAATAAATTGATATATGTTCTAGAGCTAGCGGTAACAGGTATAAAACATGTATTGTAGTCCAGTGTACATGTACATACATCTCTAGAGAGTATAAAACAAAGTCACTATCTGTGCGTACACTTAGAACTTTTAAACTACAGAAAGGATATTATAGTAGAGAAAATCTGATAATTTATGTACTGTGTTAGTATCTACATTGCACCCGTTCGAAGCCAGGGTGGGTCGCTAGTATTATTAAAGGTATAATTATAATTGTGCGTGAATTGATGTAATGTGGTGAAACATATCTTTCATGAAGTTTCTAGTTATGTTTACAGTAAAGTTTACTTTATTAGGGCATGACTGGGCTGGATTTGACCCTGACTTTGACTGTACCTCAAACTTGTCTCACTTATATCATTTATTATATATGAAAAAAATACTTGATCTTTCATCAAGTATTTGAAACAATTTAAACAAAAAATAAACAAAGTATGATGCCAAAAACAAAAAATAATTCTATTACAATACCTATCGATTTTGTGGTAGTCGCCAACAAAGATAAATCAGATAAAGGTCATATTCACCTGAGCTCCTAGTTCTCTGGTAGGCACTAGCACCAGGACTCTGGTGACCCTGTCGCTCCCTGAAGCCTTATACAGCAGTCTCTCCAGAATGGGCAACATGTAAGCTGCGGTTTTACCCGTGCCAGTGGCGGCGCAGGCGCAAACGTCCTTACCTAAAATATAACTTCAGATTAATTCATGTTTAAAGAAAGTGATGCAAATGGAGTTAAACTTCTAACTCAGTTTGGAAAAGCTACATTCTGGGTTCTTTTTCATTTAAAATAAAAAAATAAATAAATATCGTAGGACTATGCACACAGCGCCATCTGGCCCCAAACTAAGCAGAGCTTGTGCGATGGAAGTCAGATAACTGATAGAATACATTAATAGTTTTTTTCGTAAATACATATTTATAATACATACAGAACACCCAGACACAGAATAAACATTTATTTATTCGCGAAATGTTTGCCCTGAGTGGGAATCAAACCCATGCCCCACAGTTCTCCAGGCAGATATACCACCAATGACCCAATGGGGCTGTATTAAGCCTCTGTTGTATATCATTCACAAGTCTTGTAACAATGATATGCCTATCTATAAAAATTATATGCAAGCATATAATTATAAAGTGTATGTTTACTTTGGAATTAAAAACTCACATATTGTACTTAATAAAGCACATGGTCTGCTCACAATGAAAAGAAAACAACTCTAAAGGGTTCATTGTCTATTTATTTAAGTGATAGTAAAAAAATAACTATAAAGTGTAAATAAATATATAACATAAAGCAAAATTATCCCAAAAAAAATAAATATCATTCATTCTTTATTCACACAGCTAGGATGTGGAACTCTTTGCCGGAGACTGTGTTTGCCAAAAAGTACAATATGAGTGTCTTCAAATCAAGAGTAAACAGGTTCCTTCTAGGTAAGCGTGTTCCATCTTAGACCACATCGATGCTTCACATCAGGCAGAATGTGGTCAAGCGCGAACCTATTCAATATAAAAAAAAAAACAAACAGTGGCATCATCTAGACTACCACCATGGTAATTGAAAATAACTCCAATGACAGCCCCGTTGGCTCATTGGTAGTATATCTGCCTTGAGAACTGTAGGGTTCGATTCCCACTCAGGGCAAAAACATATTGTGAATAAACAAATGTTTGTTCTGTGTCTGGGTGTTCTGTATATGTTATAAGTATGTATTTACAAAAAAAAAAGTATATATGTAGGTATTCTATCAGTTATCTGACTTCCATCACACAAGCTCTGCTTAGTTTGGGGCCAGATGGCGCTGTGTGTATAGTCCTACGATATTTATTTTATAGCTTGTTTTACAGTAGTACTATCTGTTATTACATTATCTGTGACCTAAAGTAATAAAATGTGAAACTAAACTCTACATTTTCCTTACCTAATAGAGCTATTGGTATAGTAGCAGCTTGGATTGGCGTGGGATGTACGAAGTTCATAGCTCCGATAGCTTTTAGCAGCGGCCTGGACAAGTTCATCATGTAAAATGATGCATTTTCATCATAAGGTGGAGGTTCTTCAAAGAAATCAGAATCATATTCAATGCGGGCACCAATTTCTGTGTCATCTTCTTTGATTTCCTGTTAAAAAACATTACAGAAAATAACTTCTATTTTTTATTTCTGACAAGACATCACAGACAACTAGTTTAACAATAAATAATCCTCCAATTAATTTAAAAACAATCTGGATGTTATAAACTATTTTTAGAGATCAGGAGTAAGTATGAAATCAATTATAAATGTTGTATTTTCTTTACCTGTTTTAGTTTCTGCTTTTTGCTAAGTTTCTTTTCTTTTGTTTTTATTTCATCTTTTTTGAGTTCATCATCAGATATTTCCAATTCATTTAGATCTCCATCTAAATAAATAAATAAAACTTAACAGAAATTCAAAGAGTTTCATAGCAAAAACAAAAGTTCTTTCAACTTAGTCACAACTAAAAGTAATTAAGAAGACCTTAAATTATACAATTTACAAAATGTATACAAAAAACTTAAGTCTAAAAAACCGTCAGAGGAGGGATATGTGGCCAGAATGCTGGCAACATTGCCACGCTGGATGGCAATGCTTAGCTTTTGACCGAAGTAGATACCAGCATTCTGGTCAAAAGAAACATAAATATCCCTCTGACCCTTTATATCCTTAGGTTGCTTGGAAGAGATCGCTTTTAGCGATAAGGTCGCCAGTTGTGACACCTGTCAATTAAGTTGATTTCTCCCGTATTGTATTCTTTTAAGTGTGTACAATCAAGAGTTAATATAATGACTTTTAATCATTATTCACATGAATAACGAGTGAAAGTAGCATAATCTCACAGCAAATATTTTTACCATTATCCACATCAGAGTCTGTATCAACATCCTGAGAGTTTCCATGAACCTTAACATGCGCGCGTTTGCGTTCTATTTTCTCATCCAGTGTCCTTTTTACGTTGCGTCGAACATATTTGTGTAGGTTGTCCCATGGATTCTAAAGATAAAATCGAAGTTATTGATTGAACAACTGTATCATTATTGTAGAATTCTTATTTTCAGTATGTTATTATTCTTTTGAACCTGTTTAACCTCATTTATTTGTATACCTTGTTATATTCGTCTACTGAGGAAACAAAGCTGAAATTGGGGTTGAAATCAGCTTTTTTCTTGACTTTCTGCTTAGACGGTTGATACTGAAAAACAAAGAATTAGTTTATTTGACGATACTTTACAAAAAAAGAGGATTTTTAACACGTTTTATAAAATATAAACTTACTTCTACTTCTTCGTCCGATTCTTCAGAAAAATCCTCAACTTCCTCCCCATCTTCGATAGTTCTAATTAAGTCTGGATGTCCTTCAACAACTTTCATTTTTATAAGTTAACTATTAACACATTTTACAACAATTAAATTAATAAACACGCAGTAATCAACTAATCATAGTTGATTTGAGGTTAGGTTATTTTTATTTTTTGTACATATAGTCAAAATTGATGTTGACTTTGACATCAGTTGAATGATTGTTCTTTTTTTTTAATAATTTGCCCCTTCGGGCAGACTAAAGCTATAGAGCCATACTGCCTTGTCTTAAGTGTTATTTCTGCTGTATCTTAGCTATAGTTATCGTCAAAGTCGTCTTTGTCAAGTCCAGTTCGTGTCAGTTAATTCCAGTCATGCTTTAGTAAAGTAGTGGCAACTTTACTATAAAGCTTCGATGGAGTTTTGGAAGCAACACGAAAAGTCATGTTTTACCACATTATATCATTTTCCCACACTCACGCTTGTAATTCGGCACTTTATGAATAAAACACCACCATTTTTATGCATAAACACTCGACAAAATACTAGTTTTGGAAAAAAATACAACGGAGCGACACGACTCTTCCCGCGTTCCCGCCAAAACTCTTGAATGATTGAATCTGATAGAAGAGTTAACCATAAACACCTGGTACGCTGTTTCTGCCATTTGCGTATTTACTCATATCATGTCCGCTACTTGATATATTATATAGTGACCTAGAATTTTCGTCATTTGAAATAGGCCTTTGTAGAGAGGTAGCAGTTTACGGGATTTGTTTGATTCGTTCGAATGCCTTGTCTTTCCTTTTAGCGTCGAATAAATCTTTTACTTTTTCAGCAATTAATTGTTTATTGCAATTCAAAATTATTATTTTTTTCAATATTAAAGTTTTAGTGACACAAAAATTTATTTTATAATGTGTGTGAAGGCATGTACATTTTTTTCATTACTCATACTCGGAAAGTAGGTCTGAAGTAATACTTTGCCGCCTTAGGAAGAATCGCTTTCAACTGACAAGTGACAACATTCAAACTATCAAAATCTAGTTTTTATTTTGTTTCTATTGAACTTTGTTTCAACTTTCTATACAGCCACTCAATTACAGCGCGATGTAAAATTGAAATAACGTTAAGTTGGCTATACAATAATAATTAAAGAATATACTTTTTTTTTTAATTACTTTATAATCATCAACTTACAATCATTTCTTTACTAACATAGATTTGTAAAAAATCTTTACCATTGTTTTTTTTTAACGGTGAACATGAAAAATAATTGCTGAAGAGAGTTTTTTTTTAGCGGGGACGTGGAAAGATTCGTGTCGCCCAGTTGTATTTTTTTTTTTCAAAACTACTTAGTGTTTTTCGAGTGTTTATGCATATAAATATAAAACACTTGACACTGGCAAATGCTCAAAATGCGACGCCAAAATCAAAGAAGAAGAATGGGTGAAGAGCTGACCGGCCACAGAACAAAAAAAATGTCGGAAAAGCTGCAATCCGATCTTCATTCTGTTCTGTTGATTTATGTCAAATAACATTCACTCATTATTCCTTTTTTTTTTTTTTAATTCGTTTTTATATTTATTTTCCTTGTATTCGTAATGAACAGCACAGTGTTTACCCCGGGTTAAAGACTTACAGAGTCCCTCGAGCTCTTGGCGTCTGAGCGCAGCGAGGGCGCCAACCCTGACTCGGGACTAAACAAGTTACTTACACCCCTTGGGTAACAATGTACTATTTATTTTTGATCAACAAACAATCGTTGAATATTACAGTAGAAGCCTACAATTAGTTATTTTCAACAGACAAACAGGCAAATGAAATCGACACTATTTTATTATGTTATGTGGGTAGATCTCCATTTTATATATAACCACTCTCTGCCATTACTTCATACTTATTGAATATTATTCTATTCATTTGGCTCGGCCTCACCTGACATTATTACTTCTCGAATACTACAATACTGGTAAAAAAAACTACGTATCTCCGCCGGTTGGGAATTGTATTTTTTAAAGCCTAGCGAAGTACAACTCCTGCGGCCTGATTCTATAGCCAACCCCTGGGGTCTTGTAGTTAAAACCGAAAACAACCAATGTAAATAATAAAAACTGAGGGTAGTTATTTTTTTTTTTTATATTTTCAATTATATTGCTTAGAGGGTTTCTACTTGTAGTTACAAGCTACCTCCATATATCCTAAGTTTTTGCACGAGGAACACTTAACATTGTCTACCAGTGGGTCGAATTCGGGGATCACCGACGATAATACAACATTGTAACTCACGGTTTGGGATCCCTTACGACATCTCTTATGTTTGTGCTGCATGGTCACTATCGTTGCTGCTCGAGCTGTAGAACGACTTACTTGAACAATTGGAAGGCCATTGTGCATTTTGTAGACGTAGTACTTATCAACACTTCTGATAAAAGCGACACAGACATGGTCAACTGTATATACCTTCATCGCTAGATGCAAGACACCGTTTATATAGACAGACACACATTTGGACACAATATTACACCTATATATAATTCACACTTAATAACACCAGACAGCCAAGCTCAGGCAAGTGTGTTCTCGAAGACGACTAGGAGCCAAGTGACTGCAAGCAGTCGGACAATCACGAACGAAGAGAAGAGAAAGCGCCTCGGTTCCCGTTACGGTGATAGCTATCAACAGCTGGCACGTAGTTTCCGGTATAGACTTTGATTGTTTTGCATTCGGAAAGGCGGCAAATACAAGTGGCGATAACAGTCGATTATTTTGCAGGCATCTCTATTTGGCTGACAAACGAACGTGACAAAAATCTAGTGACAATTCAGATAACTGTCAGAGATGTCCATGTCATTCATGTTGTCACAATTTCTTATGTCAAAAAAGTTCTTTGCTTTGCAAATTCATGATTGGGAAATTCATAAAAATATAGTTTTATAGGCGAAAACCGCCACGATAATGGCAGACCAATTGCTTATTCACGATGATATTAAACTGTAAGTGAAACTTTACGTATATACACAACCCTTCTTGTATAAGTGTTGTTATAAAAGAAGTTTACATCACACCTATTTTCAAACCATATTTCTTCTGAAGCCCTATAAATCTCCCGGCATTTATACTTCGTAACATGTTTAAATAAATGTATTGTCCCTCGTATATCTGTAGTTTTTATACTTTTACTTATTGAATACCGCCAAAATAGGTAATTCGGAAACACTTCTTTTCAAACTCATTACGACCCATTATATCATTTTCATTTTCAATTTGAAGCGTATCATGTTTGCTTTTGCATTATATTGCGATAATTACTTTAAACGTTGATCGTGTTACGTCATTATTCAATTATAACACATTATTATGATTGTTGCTACAAAATTGAAACTGAATTGATACAATGTTTCCAGATACACAACATCAGACAAATTCTACTTGGAGCCAACCATCAATCCCACGGAGATCTTAATCATCGATCGGATAACTGGGGAAGCTTGTGTTAAAGGTAACATTAATAGTGCCATTAATTTGTTCTGAATAAACCATGCTGAGCTAAAAAATGCTGCTTAAATCATGATAAAGTTATTGTAAAATTTGTCATGCATCTGGCAAACTATATATCCTACTGATATTTTACTGTTAAATCTACTCATCATATTACACTAATGATATAAAAGAGTATTCTAAATATTCAATGTATATTATTTCAGAATATGGCACAGTTAAGATCCCAATACCGGCAAATGCATACAGACCAGTATGTGGATTCCTTGGATCCATCAAGCTCATATCTGGTCTATATCTTGTAGTCGCCAAGTATCGAATACTGGTAAGAACTTATGATATATTTGAGTTACATAAAAGACATGATAAGTTTCCTATTCTCTCTGAGGTGAAATGGCACTGTACCTAAATAAATAAATAAATATCGTAGGACTATACACACAGCGCCCCAAACTAAGCAGAACTTCTGTGATGGAAGTCAGATAACTGATACATAAATACTTTTTTCTTGTAAATACATGCTTATAATACATACAGAACACCCAGACACAGAACAAACATTTGTTTATTCACAAAATGTTTGCCCTGAGTGGGAATCGAACCCACACCCTACAGTTCTCAAGGCAGATATACTACCAATGAGCCAATGGGGCTGTCAAATGTGAGGTAAGATGTATGGAATACCGTTGATACCTATAGAAGGGCTCTGCCATGTATCTATTAGAGGCTATGGAGTGGATAGAAACATGTGTCATAAGAGCAACCTGCAAAATCTTCTAGAAATTAATTCATCAAATTATAAAACTTATGTACATATTATACGTCACATATAATTAGTGTGTATTTTTTTTTTTCAAGATAGGTTCTCGTTTGACCACACTCTGCCTGATGTTAAGCAGTAGTGGGAGTTTTGGCGGGACCGCGGGAAGAGTCGTGTCGCTCCGTTGTATTTTTTTCCAAAACTTGTGTTTTGTCGAGTGTTTATGCATAAAAATGGTGGTGTTTTATTCATAAAGTGCCGAATTACATGCGTGAGTGTGGGAAAATGATATAATGTGGTGAAACATGACTTTTCGTGGTGCTTCCAAAACTCCATCGAAGCTTTATAGTAAAGTCGTCACTACTTTACTAAAGCATGACTGGACTTGACTGACACAGACTGGACTTGACTAAGACTGGACTTTGACTATAACTAGCTACGTGGACACTTATTTAACTTTTAAAACTTGAAACTATATGAATACTTGACACTGGCAAATGCTAAAACGCGACGCCAAAACAAAAAAAAAAAAAAAAAAAGCAGTAGTGTAGTCTAAGATGGAGCACGCTTATCTAGAAGAAACCTATTAATGAATTATAATTACTACATGAACACATTTTAATATTTACCCACTTATTTTCATGGTTGAATAAAAATGAACGAACAGAACTAAAAGTTTCATTCAACGTTTATCATATTGATGCATATTTAAATTTTAAAATAACACAGATAATGGCATTTCTTACATTTATTTCTTAAAAAGACTTTCTTAAAACAAAAGATGATCAGTGAACAGCACAAAACAAAACATAGCAGGCCACTTATAAAAAGTATAAAAACTCCTTTTTGTACATACACCACACATATGTACCACTATACAATGGTTTATGCTACATTGATGTCGGTATCTTCTTGGAAAGCGTGCTCCATATTAGACTGCATTTTCACTTAACATCTGGCGAAATGGCCGTTAAATGCAAGCCTGTAAAAAAAAAAGTCACAAAATTGTTGTCTGTATGAAACTTGTATAATTTTTTCAGGTTGGGAATCTGAATGGCCATGATATATTCCAGTTAGCTGGCTCTGACATTATACCATATGCCAGAACAACAACACACTTGACAAATCAACAGGTAAAATATATTTTTTTATTTGTAAGAAATGTTTATTATACTAGAAAACGCACAGAAAGTGTGACTATAGTACTGCAAAAAAAAAAAAATTATCATATTATTTGTTTATCACTTTTTGATGGTGATTTTAATTTAATGAGATCTGATGATAAGCATGGCTTACATCATAAGAACAACCTACGATACCTTTTCGCTGAAAATATTAAAAATTAAATGTACAATTACAACTATATTATTAGTGTATACAATGTAAATATTTAAATACATATATTATTATAATTATTTTTATATACTTACTATATGTATTATTTTTATTTATTTTTCTTATTAGTCTCCGTCTCATCTCCCGCCTGTTTCTTATGTTATCTATCATGTTTCTCTTTTCTTGGTTGCCTGGAAGAGATCGCTGTTAGCAATAAGGCCGCCACTTGTGGTACTAGTTCATAAGGTTCTTTTGTTCTCTGTACATTTTGCTGTTTATGGTGTGCACTTATTGTAAGTTTTATCTATAAAGATAAAGATAAATTTATTAACAGAAAGAGTTAGGCACATACACAAAGAAAAGAAAACAGTGAAGTTAATACAAACATAATGGACAATTATAAGTGAATAATACATAACGTTGGACGTTACAATTTTTGTTTCGGTGTATACACTGGTTATCGTTGGACCCCAAACTAAGCGCAAGGCTTGTATCTTGGGGACCGAGTGCATTTTACAAGAAAGATAATTCTGGGATAACATTTTATTTTGGTTTACTTTCAAGAAAGATTTCAATTCAGCACTTGAAAAGTGTGATAGCGTATGGCATTACAAAAAAACACTAAGTATTGTACAGACTAATTATAAGACTTTCAGTCTCGCTAAAGTTTAAGGCAAGCAAACAGTCTCTGACGTCTATATATCTATCTAAAATAGCATTTAACCTTAAGTGGTGTTTCTAGTAATAGTCATTGTTACAGATAGAAGATAACAGTACGTATGAGCGCTTGATCAGATCTGCATTGGAGACGCCCGGAATATACTTCTCGTATGGGTATGACCTCACGCACACATTGCAGAGGCTACATTCTGTTGCGCCTGACTTTCATAAGGTACTAAATTCTCCTATTTTACCACTTCTACATATATTTGTAACTCTGTTGTCGCGTAGAAACACTTTCACATCTTTTTTTATGGGCAACAGGATGGGGGACGGGGGAGTTTTTTTTTTAGGTTATTGTAGGATTATACTAGATACAAGTAGACTAGCATGAAAACCAAGGGCGTAGCTACCGTTGTATCAGCCGTATCAATGAAACGGGGCCCCCGGGCTACAAGGGCCCCAACACGTGTAAGCAAAAATTCGTAAGACTCTTAGGCCGCTGCAACAATGGGCGTATGGGCTGCAACGACAGGACCTTTGTCTCTTAGTAGGCCTCATAACCGGTCATTGCAACTTGAATAGTCACCTCTTTAAACTAGGAGCCACGGATAGTCCGCTATGTCGTGGCTGCTTGCAAGAAAATGAAACTGTAGAGCATGTGCTTTTGCATTGCAAAGCCACAGAAGGTACTAGAGTTGCTACTAAGCTGCATGAAACTGCTTCGCTATCATCCATGTCATCGTCATTGAACTTGTCACCTAAATCACTGGAGCTACTATGCCAGCGGCCCAGAGTAGTAGGCGAATAAGAAAGGATGTATGGGGTTAGATTTTGTACGATTATATTATGTTGTTAATAAGTTTGTGAAAGAATAATATACCCCTGTGGAAATATGAAATGAAAGTCTGGTAGAAGGGCCCCCTAATAAATTTTGATACAGGGCCCGTGTAGGGTATTAGCTACTTCACTGATGTAGTTTTTATTCATAATTATTTTATATTATATTTAATTATTTTATATACTTCATTAACATTTTCATTTTCATTGTTTCATAATCATAATCCATTTAATTGCGCTATGGGTAAGTATGTAAAACATAATATTTAGTCGAGAAGCACCACAGACTACCTTTCGGCATGCAAGTTAATTTAAATTAGACATTAACATTGACAATTAGACATTGGTTTTGAGATACCTATGTTATGATTTTGATATTTTTAAATATGAATGGAAAAATGACCTGTAACTTTGGTGTTATTAATAAATGATTTGTATTTGATGAACACAACTGTTTAATAAAAAGTTCCTTACATTTAACTGGAATCTCGTATCAGTAATAACAAATGTTCAATTGTTCCAGATGTCAATGGCGAACCGAGCTGACGCTCGATTCCTTTGGAACGGCCACCTTTTGCGAGACTACTCGCAGCCCGAGTTTTCCAGGTTTGCGCTACCGATCGTGGAAGGATGTATCCTTTACAATTCCATCTTTGATAGTCAAAAACAGCAACGGCTATGATGGCAACAAATTTTCAGAAGGCCGTATTTGTTTTGACTTTGCTTTGTACATTGATCTACGTCAGGATGGCAAACCTATGACATGCCTGCCGATGGTGGCACTCGACAAAAATATTTCTAACACGCCACAAATCTATTTAAATATCATTTATGCAGGTTGTATTTGACGTCATGCTTGTACATATACGTATATGAGCGTAATATATATATATATACTCTTAGCGTACAAATACGTTATACATGACCGTATTAGACAATCGTGATATATTAAATATATACTCTTACTCTTAGCGTCTAATTTACAATAGAAAAAAGTATAGGTAATTCAAATAAAAAAAAACTCAGTAAAAAAATTGCAATTGTGTTACATATTTGGGGCGCAAATAGTTATAAATTTAGTTAAACGATTTTAGTGGACATTCTTTGATGGCACGTCATAGCTATAATTATTATGATTTTTTCTGTAGAAAATGTCACGTTGACTGTAGGTTATATGAGGTTCGATACGAAATAAAACTATTATTTAACGATTTCAAATAATATGGTAGCACTATATTATCCTTATTACTCGATTTGGAAGCAATGCGACTGATTCCTAGCACAGAGGCGAAACGAGTGTGTGAGAGAAAATCTAAGGTGGCGGTTGACATTTCGAATCAATTCATTTACTTTTAAGAGTAATTTTTGTACAAATGAACTAATAAATTCAACATTGACTAGTAAATGTTTGCCATCCCTGATCTAGGTAATTATTTACTTTTTTCCTTTGCTCTCCTTCCTTCATCCAGATCCTAACATTTCCCTTACAACTACTAACACAGTTGTGTCAATTAACCATGTCAACGTCAACGGTCACCAGTTGACATTGGCGCTGTTATCGCGCCGCTCCGTCGACCGCGCCGGCACGAGGTTCTTCATAAGAGGCATCGATGCACAGGTAACACATATAACACGGTAACCTTTCCAAATAACTCCACCCTACAACCAACTCCAAACATTTTCCCAACTGTCAAATGTCACAGATAAAAAAGCTGGTTTTCAGATAGACCATCCAAATTACAAGAATAATAAATAGTTATTATGAATAGACTATTAGAGACGAATTATCTGATAAAGAGCCGTTTGAATTAAACTAACATGTCATATTCCAACTAAGTAGGATAAGAGGAAGTAGTTCTATTCAGCTTGCAGGATTTGACCTAAACAATAAACTCACCAAAAAATGTAAATTGTTGCTTTTTTAAGTTTCCGCAGAGGAAGCACATTTTGTTGCCTAATCGTGCTTGAAGCAAATATGTCAATAAACAGCGTAAAAGGCCACAATATGACGTGGGCACTGTTAAAAAAAAATCTTTGAGATGAAGAAACTGTCAAGACAATTACATCAGAATCTCACAAATTTTGATTTCTTAAAAATTACAACAAACAGCATGATGTAATTATAAAAAAATGTAAATCAAGATGTCAAGTAAATATAAAAAAAATTCAATAAAACAAATAAAAACTAATTACAAATGTCATAAAATTAAGAAATAAAATGTCAAAATTAAAATTGTCATCAGAGCTTGAATTAGTGTTATTGCTTCGGTCTCGCTGGTCAGTTAAATTTTCACAAACTGTTATCGTGCCAGTACTACAATCTTTCCATTTTTTTCTTCTTTCTTTTCTTTCAATCTAATTCTTTTCTTCAATCTTTTTTTTTTGTGTATTTGTATTTATTGAAATTAATATTATTGCATTATGTCTTGTGTGTTATGAAACAAATAAATAATCGAAACACATGTATGTACACACAAATGTGCAAACATTTCCTTAACAATTTAAGCACAGTTGTGTCGATAAACCACGTCAACTTGAATGGTCACCAATTGACATGGGCGCTCATATCGCGCCGTTGCGTTGACCGCGCCGGCACGAGACTGTTTGTGAGAGGGATCGATACACAGGTAATACGAGTATTATTTTATAACACCAAAGTTATTTTTCTAGTCTATTATTATTTGTAAAAAAAAAACATTATTTTATTAATTCATTTTTTGTAAAAATATTACATTTTTGGTTGCCTGGAAGAGATAAGGCCGCCACTTGTGGCGCTACTTACAACAACATATTTTAAGTATGTGATAACATAATTAGAATAAAATTTCAAATTATAATTATAACAAATAAATTTATTGCAAATTTTATATAATATGTATAATTTGTCTATTTGTCTTTTTTCTATGTTTAAACTAAATTTTATCTCGAACCTATATTGAAACCTAGAAAAGTTTTTATAAATTCTGGTGACCCCTGCGACACAAGTTCTTACTTAGTGAAGGGTCCACAAGTATTGCTACAGAATCTAGTTTGCTAATTATATTATTATAATGGTGAAAGAATTTTTGATTTTTTTTTTCATTTCACAATTTTCAAGTCTCACTCGAATTTCTTTCCCCCAGGGGAATGTAGCAAACTACGTGGAAACCGAGCAGATAATCGAACGAGGCGGCGAGAAGTCTTCCTTCGTACAAACAAGGGGTTCCATTCCGCTGTTCTGGTCACAGTACCCCAATATTAAGTACAAGGTGAGCTGCAAAATTTGCAATGTTTCCTTTGATGTGGCAGGAATCCCGGTACCTATCATCGGTACCGATATAGTATAACAATAGTATCACTGCGAGAAATAATGATTCTTTCAGTATTATTTATTTATAATAGTAGATACGTCGTTCGAAGTTAAATGTAGTTTTTTTTTAAGTTAATTGTAGTTTTTTTTACTTGGTGGTAGATTTCCTTAGCAGGAGGTCGTCTAGGTAGGTACCAACGCAGTACCAGATATTCTGCCGCCAAGCAGTAGTGTGCAAACATTACTGTGTTCCGGTTTGAAGGGTACTGCAGCTAGCGAAATTACTGGGCTGTTGAGACTAACCATCTAGTCTCAAAGTAATGAGCGCCAAAGCAGCGATGCTCTGGACTTTGTTTTGTTACTCAAAGTTCTGTGTATCGCTGCAACGGTCATGGACAGGCGTTATCTCTTAACATCAGGAGAGCGCCTCGATCGTCTCATTATTCTTACATTAAAAAAAAAAGTTAACTATAGCGATGATAATTCAGTGGTTAGCGCGGTAGGTTCGCATGCCGAAGGGCGTGAGTTCAAACCCCAACAATGAGCTTGAGCTGCCGGTGAAGGAAAACATCGTGAGGAAACCATAGCATGGTAATAGGGTACTTTCAGCTAACTCAAGCTACAAGGCAACTTATTTGACTTATGAAACTTGAAAATGTAAAACACTTGACACTGGCAAATGCTCAAAATGCGACGCCAAAACTAAAGCAAAAAAATAATTAAATAGCGTTCCAAATTCAAAAGTCAGTTATACTGTTATTAATTGCGCCGATGGAGTGACGATATACGCAGGACAGCTGGCGGTGGATGGAAGCGAAAAGCCTAAGATCGGCCTGAGTGGCGTGTCTTGGGAGAGGCCTATGTCCAGCAGTGGACTAATATAGGCTGATGATGATGATGATGACGCATTTTGCTCGCACTTTTCGAGGAACCCTTCGCCTCTTTTAGAATAGATGTGATCAAAAGTATATTTGTGTTGTTTAGCCTTCCATAGTGATGTCTCACGAAGACCACGTCGCAGCCTACACGAAGCACCTCCGCGACCAGCAGCACCGGTACGGGAATCAAGTGCTCGTCAACTTGGTGAGTCTCTACGCTTCGCACTTCAACTTGCGCCTTAACATGCAATAGTAAATAGTAGACTGTTAGTTTGTGGGTTCGTGGGTTCGATTACCACCCAGGATAAACATTTTGTGGTACGCATAGAAAATGTTTGTTCTGTGTTCTGGGTGTTCTGTTTTTATTATAAGTATGTATTTACAAATTTTTTAAGTGTTCTATCAGTTATATCTGACTTCCATAGCTCTGCTTAGTTTAGGGTCAGATAGCGCTGTGGGTAATATTCTACGATATTTATTTATTAATTTTCACGTTATGTCGTAGTATATAATCTTTAAGCAAAATATAGATAACACGGGCTAGTAATTGCTGATATCTTTGTTTTAACATAAACGACTTTAAATACTTCATGATTTATTTTTTTGCGTATGTAACTGGAGAGCCGCAACTTTACATGGAACGAGCCGCATGCGGCTTGCGAGCCGTAGGTCATATAGTATAATATGTATTTAAAAAAATATTTAGTGGCTTTTTAAAAACTGATAAATTTTGTAAATTGTACTTTTTGGCTCTTCCGTTCTAACAGGTTGCCGACTACTGTCATAAGGTATATAAAGAATCTTAATATCATTGTGTTATATGTATAGATCGACCAGCACGGGCGCGAGGAGGCGTTGGAGCGCGGGTACCGCGCTGCCGTGGCCGCAGCCGCGCTGCCCGGCGTGCGGTACGAGCCGTTCGACTTCCACGCCGAGTGCCGCGGCATGCGCTATTACCGACTCAACGTGCTCATCGACCGGATCACACACGAGCAGGTGAGTGACCACACCACGGACAGTACTGGACTAAAGGCTTATACTCTGTCCATTATGTGAACCTGTAGACCTAACCATCGGCAGCTTCAGCCCTGCCCCGCTGCCGGCGGCCCCCTACTTTTTAAGTTTTTTTATATTATTTATGTTTTATATGTAATGTAATACCTAAGATATTTATAGATTTTTTTCCCGTAGACTGAATTCGGTTACTTCTTGTCTCGTGGTGGAACCGTACTGCTCCGTCAGAGTGGGGTGTTTCGCACCAATTGCGTGGACTGCCTCGACCGCACCAACGTCGTGCAAAGCTTGTTGGCCAAACTGCAGCTGAACGCAGCGCTGCGGTTGCTTGCAGTCACGAACGACGACGCGCCACATCCGCAGTTCGATAACCTATTCAACAACGTAAGTTATTCATCGTTGTTTTTTAAATCTACCGCCAAGCATCTATGTGTGTGTGTGTGTGTTCCGGCATGCAGACGGCTTTACACTGTTGTCATGCAAATATAAAACCTTTGATTTTGACAGATTCCCGTATGTTTGTTTGTCAGGTATGGGCGGACCATGCGGATATGATTTCCATCCAGTATTCGGGCACGGGCGCGTTGAAGACTGATTTCACCCGCACCGGGAAGCGAACCCACGCCGGGCTCGTCAGAGACGGCATCAACTCGCTCACTCGGTACTACAAGAACAACTTCAGCGATGGTTACAGACAGGTAAGGTTTCTAAGGGAAGTGCTTGAGCAACTGTATGCAGTTGTCCTGCTATATTTAATCATTATTATTTATTGTATACTGTTTAGTTATAATAGCTCAGTGGTTAGCGCGGTCGGTTCACACGCCAGAAGGCGTGGGTTCAAGCTCCAACAGTGAACTAGAGCTACAGGTGAAGGAAACCATAGCATGGTGGTAGCGTACTCTCTAGTACTCGGCTGGCTAGCTACCACCCTCAAGTTGAAAATCTGCCGCCACCTAACGGTGTATACGGTAGCCTCACGTGAGAGCCAGTTCCATTCCAGGCTAGGTATGTTCAACTTCGACCATATCGTCACTTAACATCAGGTGAGCTGTGGTCAAACATCTATCCTGTCAGCTGTAAAAAAAAATCTTGCATATGTATATCACAATAAAATATATCTAACTTGTGTCATCAATTTTACTTGTTTTATTGTAAAGGACTGTATCGACCTATTCCTGGGTAAATACGTGGTGGTCGACGGTGAGAGCAACACCGTCCGCTGTCCCCTGCGTCGGAACCGCGACTGGAAATATATTACAGTGAGTTTTTCTTTTTTGTTTTTGGCATCATAGTAATTGCATTTGCCAGTGTCAAGTATTTCTTTATTAACTATTAGCGGACGCCTCGCGGTCTCACCCGCGTAGTTCCCTTTCCCGTGGGTATACAGGGATAAAAAGTAGCTTATGTCCTTCGGAGATTGTGTACCTTCCCAACAGTGAAAAATTTTTTGAAATATGTCCAGTAGTTTCGGAGCCTATTCAATACAAACAAACAATCAAATCTTTCCTCTTTTAATAGTATAAATTTAAGTATCCTATCAGATATCTTGACATCCATTGTAAAAGCTTTGCTTAGTTTGGGGCCAGAAGGCGCTGTGTGTATTGCCCTACGATAATTATTTATTTTTCAGTTCTTTTTTATAACTACATCTTAAAACAAATGTCTAATGCACCCTGGTTCATAAAAACAATAGAGGTCCATGAAAACTTGAATATTTCCTACGATTAAAGAAGAAATAGAAGCTCATGGAGTTGACCATAAGACTGTTAAAACACTCAAATCAGCTGGCGGGCCAGCTCACTATTCATGAAACCATATCGGCTTAAAAAGCGGCGCGACATATTCGACAACTAGAGAGTTCAATTCACTTGTTGGTAGATTTCCTTAGCAGGAAGTCGTCTAGGTAGGTACCACCGCAGTACCAGATATTCTGCCGCCAAGCAGTACTGTGTAAACATTACTGTGTTCCAGTTTGAAGGGTACTGCAGCTAGCGAAATTACTGGGCTGTTGAGACTAACCATCGAAAGTCTCAAAGTAATGAGCGCCAAAGCAGCGATGCCGCCGGACTTTGTTTTGTGGACAAAGTTCTGTGTATCGCTGCAATGGTCACGGACATGCATTATCTCTTACCATCAGGAGAACGCATCGTTCGTTCCATTACATTTACATTAAAAAAAAAAGTCTGAAATCCAGCTAGTGATAAAGAAAGGGCTGGCCTAAACGACCAAAAGACTTCACCTCATCTGCTTCTAGTCTGAAAGACCGATTGCAAGATATAAATCGCAAAAAAAGATGTTTTTTTTTTAATATTTATTCTTGGCCATGGAATGTATGTTTCAGTTCCCCTCAGTGTTGCTAGTAGCTATGTCGATGTTTTGCGCGTCGGCGACGCTTCCCCAACGCTACACGAACGAAGTGCTGCTCTACCTCATGTTCTGGGGCGCGGCCGTCGGTGCCACTCTCAGCTTTATCTTAAGGTAAGTAAACTTATTGTTCGCGTCGTCTTCGCGAACGGCAGTTTAAATTTCGCGCCTTCAGCGCAAGCAACTTCACAAACTACGCATTAAAATATGTAAAATTACCAGCAAATAGCGTATTCATTTGTTCTTTACGAACACTTATTATCTACTAGCGACCCGCCCCGGCTTCGCACGGGTGCAATGTACATTGTACATACTAATGTGGTACATAATTATGCAAGTATTATACATAAATAAACCTTCCTCTTGAATAATTCTATCTATTGGTAAAATTCGCGTGATCCATTCAGTAGTTGACAGCCCTGTTGGTTCATTGGTAGTGTGTCTGCTTCGAGAGCTGAAGGGCGTGGGTTCGATTCCCACTCAGGACTAACATTTGTGTGACTAACATCGATGTATGTTCTGTGTCTGGGTGTACTGTATGTATTATAAGTATGTATTTACAAACAAAAAAAGTATTTAAGTATTCTATCAGTTATCTGTCTTCCATAGCACAAGCTGTGCTTAGTTTGGGGTCAGATGGCGCTGTGTGTAATGTCCTGTAAAATTTATTATTTAGTTTTTATGTTTATCGCGAACAAACAGACGCGGCGGACGACTTTATTGGCCGGTACCGGCGCAACTGCTAGTTCCCTGCATTTCAAGTCTGTAATATCTTCGGAAACATTCATTTAAATTAAATGCTGTAAAGGGCCATATTGATCTATATTAAATGGGCAATGTATTTAAGGTACTTAATTGGATAAAAATTAATGCTGTATTGCTTAAAATCACTTCGTAAATGAGCCATTTTCCCCCGTAAAATGTAAAGGATAAAAAATGGTTATTGTGGGTTATCCTTAAGAGATAGACATATACCATTGGGGACTTTTTTGTTGACCTTTTTATGGTGTACAATACTGTAGTACTTTATTTTGGTTTATCTCGTGGGGTTCAGCCAGCGTTTGTAATGTAAGCGCAAAAAAATGTTTTTATTTACGACATCAGAAACCTCTAAATTTATCAGTGTTTCTCTACAATATTATGCATGTATTATACATATTTAAAAAAAACCGCTTCAAAATCCGTTGCGTAGTTTTAAAGATTTAAATATACATAGTGACGGACAGACAGCGACAGCGACATTGTTTTATACTATGTAGTGATAATTATGTTCAAATGTTTTATTTGACTTGTAACTTGTTATCAATTTTTTTTTTTATGGTTGGCAGGCTAGTTGTTTGACCACAGCTTACCTGATGTTAAGGTGAAGGTGTGGTCGAAGATGGTAAAGCACACCTAGCCTGGAATAGAACTGGCTCCCAAGTGAGGCTGCCGGAACACACCGTTAGATGCTTGGCGGCAGATTTTCAACTTGGGGGTGGTAGCTAGCCAGCCGAGTACTAGAAACAACCTTACCACCATGCTATGGTTTCCTTACGATGTTTTCCGTCACCGGCAGCTCAAGCTCGTTGTCGGGGTTTGAACCCACGCCCTTCGGCATGCGAACCTACCGCGCTAACCACTGAGCTATCATCGCTACAAAAGTTTAGTTATTTAGTTACAAAAGTTTATCGCTTAGTTTTTGTGTTACGGTAATATTTTAGTCAATTTAATTGTATTTGTATTTTTATCTGGGCCTTGTTGCCTGAAATAAATTTATTTTATTTTTAATTTTTGCTAATGCTAATAATCTACTGTTTTATTCAAACAATTGTGATTTACCGCAAATAAAGACCAACATAAATGCCAGTAGCAGTGATTTCACTGTAAAATTATGCTCCATTTGTCCATAAAAATCTTGTCGTCTTGTCTTGTCTTATCTTGTGAAATTTGTTGTCTTTTAATAATAATAATAAAAAATAATAAATATCGTTGGACATTACACACAGCGCCATCTGGCCCCAAACTAAGCAGAGCTTGTGTGATGGAAGTCAGATAACTGATAAAATACATAAATACTTTTTTTTTGTAAATACATACTTAAAATACATACGGAACACCCAGACACCGAACAAACATTTCTTTATTCACAAAATGTTTGCCCTGAGTGGGAATCGAACCCACGCCCTACAGCTCTCAAGGCAGATATACTACCAATGAGCCAACGGGGCTGTCAACATGTTGCTTTTTGTTAACATGTATCTTTTTATTTGTGTGTTTTGTTTGTGCTTATCTGTTGTTGTGTCTGGTGTATTGTTGGGGAAAAAATAAATGTTTTTCTTTCTTTCTTTCTTTCATAAATGGCAAAAAAATATTTGTATGGAAATCGATCCTTAATTGCACATGCACTGTTAGTTAAGTCAATTTTTTTAATATTGTGGGGCACTTGTCAGAAGGTAAAAGAAACTCGAATCGCTGTTGTACTCTGTGTCGATCATTTAATTTTGTATTTCTGATAAACCATTTTTACTATCTCCATTCATTATTAGTGTGCACAGTTTTGAAAGTTACATCGAATGATGATGATGCGCGAGTGAGACGGCTTCTTGTTTTGTCTCGCTCGCACACTATAAATATACGAGCGAGACCTTGCGTGCGCCAGTCTACGCGTGCCGCTCGCACGGGATGGTTGCCGTCGCTCTGCGCTCTGCCATGCTTAACGATGCCGCTCGTAGTCACTACAATATTATATATTTGTATATTATTTGCAGACACGGCACGGAGTTCTGCGATTGGCCGCGACTGGACGGCGGCGGCCTTGCGACGCCTCCGACGCAGTTATGATCCTCGATCCGCCGCTCGTCATCGTCGTATAGACTCGCATAGTCGCCCGTGTACCCACCCCACAAGCATACACACAAACGTACGGTGAAATGTCGCTTTTAATATTAGGCGGAGGCCAGACGAGCTTTATATCTATTTTTTTTTATTTAGACGAACGATACGCTCTCCTGATGGTATTTTTTTTTTTAATAAGTTTGACAGGCTAGGTGTTTGACCACAGCTCACCTGATGTTAAGTGAAAGCGTGGTCGAAGATGGTAAAGCACACCTAGCCTGGAATGGAACTGGTAAGATAACAGCTGTCAAATACAAATATTTTTATTGATAACACCGATGTTAATATGAACAAATGTTTGTTCTGTGTCTGGGTGTTCTGTATGTATTTACAAAAAAAAAAAGTATTTATGTATTCTATCAGTTATCTGACTTCCATCACACAAGCTCTGCTTAGTTTGGGGCCAGATGGCGCTGTGTGTATTAATAAATAAAATAAATAAATATCGTAGGACATTACACACAGCGCCATCTGGCCCCAAACCAAGCAAAGCTTGTACTATGGAAGGAAAAATATTCGAATTAGTAACAGTGTATCAATACGACTAAAATTGAAGCTCGTTTGGTCTCAGGTAGCGTTCTAATTGGCCAATTCACCTTTATCGTAATTATTTCAAAGTATATTTTTCAATAAGACTGCAAACTGGGACCCAATTGTTGACTATTATTAATAACTAGCCCGGCTTCGTATCCGGTGCGGTAGCGTTCGGCCTTCGCCCTCGCAATCTCATTCGAAGTGTTATAAACATTAAAAAAAAAGAATCGACTAAATCAGTTTAGCTGTTTTCAGGTTACACGCGTATCAAAGACCATCACTTTTTTTTAAAATTAGCGGCTCTTTCCGGCTTCGCACGGGTCCAATTTGGACACAAAAAAACTGTTGATCCGATCTAAACTAAAGGCCGCCGCTAATCAGAAGTTTGTCTGAAAATTTAATCAAAATCGATCACGTCGTTTCGGAGTCCATACTCTATAAGGAACATATACACATCGATTTTATTATATATACATATAGATAAAAAGATAGATTCGACCACAAAATAAAAATAGTTTGTAATTTCATTTCAAAAAAACACTGATTATCCATTTAAAAAGTTGTTTGACTCCAGATAAATTTATATATTATAATTATAATTATTATATGGAAAAGTTGAGATTTATCGATTTCAAAGTTGTGCCCATACTAAAAGTTATTTACAATGGGTACTACAATAACCCCCTTTCGACATAGTATACTCGGTGTAATTTTGTTCGTTAAAGTTTTAGCCAATTGGGACGCGACCTTTGCCTCTCTTTGGTCAAGGTGTTAGGGTCAAGGTACTTTAAACAAATTTAAAAAAAAAAAAAACTTATTTTGACCAATATCATTGCTATTCTGCTGACTTTTCAACGAACATTTATTTCGTATCATAATTAGCATTCCACATGGCGTACACATGACGCTGTAAGTTCCTATGTACAGAGTTAGAATTAAGCATGTGGTACACGGTGATTACAAGACGTGTTATGATGACCCTAAGGTCACTAACCCGCTGTCCTAAGTGAGCGACAAACGCGCGATGCGACGCGAAAATATAACAATCATTGTTTCTACACATGGCTTACGTTGTCATAGAAATCAGTTTACGCGATACCATTTTGATTCGCGTCGCGTCGCGGTTTGTAGTTGGTCATCGTTCACGTGGGACAATTGGTTAGTCTCACATTTAACCGACTGTGTTTTATCACAGCTCCACACGTTCAGTAGCATTGTGGTTGAAGATCGTAAACTCAACTTTTTGCCGTGAATGCGTCAATTTACTTCAATAGAGTCTGAGGCAATTCAGAAAACTGATGATAACAAAATCAGAGATATAGTTCATTGGTTAGATTCATCCAAAATGTAAAACACCACTCGATAGCTAAAAGATCAAAGAATTTCTTATGTTGAGTAAAGACTTGAAACTAGTATTCAAAAAGACACGTCCGTGTCGACGAGACCGCCAAACTCCGATTTTTTTGTTAAGAGGTCAAGGTCACTTTTATAAGGACGTTTATTATTTCACCGTGTACCACATGCTTTATAATCAACTTACCTGGTTTTTATAGTTATTAAAAGCGTTTGGTTTCGACTGCTACTATTTCAATAAACTTTCTATAGAATTTATAGCATTGTTTGCCAAATCGATTACTTTATGAATAAAAACCGAGTAGTTGTAAAATTTGTAATATCCGCTACAGACTTTCGTGAGAAAAATATAAAACATTATGAATCTGAATTCTACAGACGCCAATCCCATATGAAAACACTTTTCGTATTTTTTTTTATAAACAATAAATGTATCAAAAGTTAATAGAATTCAAGTCTTTAATCCCTTAGCATGCTCGTACAAATGTACGGGGATTGAAATTCGTTGTTATTCTTTCTGGCGCAACGTTTCGATGTTGCGTCCGTGCCTTTTGACAAATTCTGTACTGTCTGTATTCTGTAATGTCTGCTGCCTTGGAACATTTCGCCCGCTTAAGGTGGTTCGATTTCCATACAAACAATTTTTTGCCATTTATGGACAAATGGAGCATTATTTTACATTGAAATCACAGCTACTAGCATTTATTTTGGTCTTTATTTGCGGTAAATCACAATTGCTTAATCATAAAAAATCATAAATTCATAAATCATTTATAAACTTAATTACACTAGAAGTGATTTCACTGTAAAATTATGCTCCATTTGTCCATAAATGGAAAAAAAATATTTGTATGGAAATCGAACCACCTTAACGATCCTTTTTACACAACTACGTGAAAAAAAGTGTGAAGTTTTTCAAGGTTCATGTTATGTAGGTACATAAGTTATGTACTTTGTTCCATCACAAGACGAAAATTTTGAACAAACACGGAAACATTGTTTACATGAAATCACTTTCCACACTCGCAAAATGTTGTTCAGCATTTCGCAAAAGCGTTAGCAACATTAAATTTTCAAACTTAATCCTGTACGAAATAGTTACGAAACTATTTAATCCCTCCAATTTTTTTCACTCTCTTTTCTTTAGTTTTTTTTTCTTTGATTTTGGCGTCGCATTTTGAGCATTGCCAGTGTCAAGTGTTCTTTTCTTAAAGTATTGCTTCCTATGTTCTCGTGTTTTACACGAATTCTCGCGAAAGTCTGCGCGACGTTACAATTTTTTTTTAATGGCAAATAATTATAATGCATTCATTCTTTGAACAAACTATTGAACGTTTTATATACGTTATTAATCTAGTTTATATTCTTAGAAAAGAAATTTCATATTTTTCCGAATGCTTCCATGGATGTCATGTGTATGGTCTAGAGATTTAAGATGTTGATAATTGTTCTGGTTAGTTCTTGAACCGATAATTCGTGTACGTCCCTACAAACTATTTGCCTCAAATTACGTTACGTCATCCTATAGATTTTAATATTCTTTGTGTAAAGTTAAGAATGTCAATCGAAACTCTACCTAAAAGTTTTACAGTTTTCAAATTATTTTCAACTATTATGATTAGAACAATTTTTGGTGATAATACAGAAATATCTGTTCAAGTACTTATGGTCGGTACACGGAATGGGTAAAACATTGTTTGAGCATTTTATAACAAAGTTTTTTTATTATTTAATAAACTTTTAAAGTCATAATCCATGCTTTACATTATGATAATGTATAAATACATAGAACTTGTTACTGGATCATTTCAATTTATTGAACGAACGCATGAGTTTTCACTCAGAAATATAAACGACTTTCAAATTTCAGAAAATTAGTTTTTAGACATTTCAGGTAATTGGTGTTTCGTCTTAGTGTCATAAAATGCTCAGAATAATGTATGTGTGTCAACATAAAGTGTGTTCGCAATGACTTGCGATTAGAACGAGCGGCTATTTTTCATTTTTAATAACATTGCAAACTGATTTTTATTATCTTCACCGTGTGATATTTAATCGATCTACGAATATGACAGTTACTGTCGACAAATAGTATTAGTCGATTTGTCTCGAATGTTTAAACGCATTGTGAATCGATAAAAATGATTTTGTCATATCTGTCAATCGAGAAAAATGTACAAAGTCTTTGCTAAACTCGTGGTAAAATTGTGGCTCAACTAATTTCGGTTGATATGTGCACGGTCTCATTTCTGCACATGATGACGGAGACGAATAAAAGTTTTTGAACGATACATATGACGTGTTGCGAAATATTTATAAATAACTTCATCTACGCTTAAAGCAAAAAAAAAATCTGCTTTATAAAAAAAAATGTTGCTAACAACCTCAGATTAAAAACTACTCTGAGCTAACAACTGTGACCATAGATTAAAGCTCACTCTAGTAGAATTTTTTGTTGCGAAAATTATGTAATGTGAAAAAAGATTTTGGATCAAGTTTTTTTAATTATTAAGGCACTGATTGGCGTAACAAAAACAGCATAACTCATTATTTATGCATTTTTTTACGTAGAGTTAAAGTTAGCAGCCAGTACTGCATTTCCGTTTTTTTATGTAATCAGCATATAAAATCACACGTCGTGTGTATGGTAATGTTCAATTGCTAGCTTCGCATCTTTTATTCGTCTTTACAGTTTGTCGCAATATATCCAAGGTCAAGATCGTTATTTCAAATAATCGCGGTCCTTTTTTGTATGTGTCAATCAATTCCTTGTTACACCTCCAATCTTCATCGCGATTCGTAACCGTGAATGATTGATCGCGATTGTAAACCTTGGATGATGAATCGTAATCCTAATAGGACGCAAATATTTAAGGCCTGCCATAGAGCTTTGTTGGGGTTCTAGCTTGTTGGACTAAATAAAAGATGAGTGGAATGTAAATGTGTGACTTCTAGTGCCAGCGAAGCGTCTTGTGTTCCAACAAGGTATTTGCGATGTTATAATCGCTTATTTCCGACACTTTCCACTCTGTCTCATTGAAATAAACATAAATTGGTTTGAAATCGTTAAGTGATCTTAGATTTTAATTTGCATCTTAGGTGTATATTTTTTAAACGTTTTAGCTTTACATTCATTTATATACAACCTTAACTGTATATTTGAATTCCTGATATTGTAGTTAATTATGATTGTTTATTTTTTTTTTAGTAATATTTTATATTTACTATGAAAGTGATGGCTGAGTGAAAAGTCGTCCCAATTTTCACGTTTGCAATGTTATTCGAAGATGATGTTTTCTAATACTTACTTAGTTATAGTAAATTGATTTTCTTCTTGTAAAGTTGTGGCTGAATATTGTAATTTAATTATATCTAATTTTATTATGGAAAGGATATTTCAATAAATTAATCTTCAATCGATTTTTTTTGTGTTTAATTTAACCTAAGTAAACCGTATGTTCACAAAAATTACTGTCCTAGTTTTTTTTTATGGTGTAATGAGACCAACGAGATTCTTTCTTGTTTTTTTAATGTAAAGTAATGAGACGAATGGGACGCTCTCCTGATCGTTAGAGATAACGTCTGTCCATGACAATTGTAGCGATTTATAGAACTTTGAGTAACAAATCAAAGTGAAGGGCATCGCTGCCTTGGCGCTCATTGCTTTGAGACATTAGTTGGTTAGTTTCAACAGCTCTGTAATTCCGCTAGCTGCGATACAATTTAAGGTGGTTCGATTTCCATACAAATAAATTTTTGCCATTTATGAACAAATGGAGCATAATTTTACTGTGAAATCACAGCTACTGGCATTTATTTTGGTCTTTATTTGCGGTAAACCACAATTGCTTGAATAATAATAATGAATGAATAATAATAAAGAATAATAATCTACTGTTTTTTCAAGCAATTGTGATTTACCGCAAATAAATGCCAGTAGCTGTGATTTTACTGTGAAATTATGCTCCATTTGTCCATAAATGGCAAAAAATTATTTGTATAGAAATGGAACCACCTTAAACCGGAACACAGTTCTGCTTGGGGGCAGAATATCTGGTACTACGGTGGTACCTAAATGGACGACCTCCTGCTATGGTGGTCTATACAACGAGTGATGTTGAAGCCAAAGCAGCCTGTAGCAAGTTCCTGTAGTTTACGTTAAACTTGCTCGTGACTTACTTAGTGTGACTTTGAATTTAACTAAGACTGAACTAATTGTACTTCAATGGCGAAAACCAAAGTGCAATAATATTAAGCATTAAAATATTTATTGCCAGTTGCCGATGAATTATAAAAAACGCTGACGTTGACGTTTGACGTGTGACATCTGACGGATCACAGACGCATTGTTTTTTCACAAAAAATAACGCGAGATTCGCGATCTTGCGAGAGATATTTCGCGATTTTAATATTTTGCTGTGTTAATAAATGTGATAAATTCTTATCACTCGATTTACCATGTTGCGATATAATAATTATTCTGTGATAAAAATCTATCGCACTTAAGTTCCAACTAACAGAATCGGTAGTCATGTGTAAAACGCTAGCTCGGTCGCTTGTGAAATTTGTAGACATGTAAAGTGTTATCGCGTTTATCGGCGCCAGAATGTCTGACGAGCTGGAAGCCAGGATGTGGGATGACGGGGCTTCGAGATACGAGTCCCGGAGCCGAGGAGCGTACTTTGACTCTTCAGAACAATTGGACAGGGCTCCTTTGTTATCAGAGGTCAGTGTTCAGTATCTAATGTAGCACCTTTCCATGGTCACACAATAGCAGAAATTCAGGAACTATTTATATTTTATTTGATCAATAAATTTTAACAATAATGTTGGTAAAATGTCTTGCTATAACAACAGAGAAGTAAAATTAATTTATTCTATTTCTACAAGTTACAAACAATTACCAGTGAACAAAAAATATCCTATAAGTATAACAAATAGTTACCAATAAAAATCTGGGCAAGCAGTATCTACAAGCATATTATACTTAATTTTTCATAGAATTAAACTTGGTTGATAAAATAGTAGTAGTGCAATTAGTAATTTCAAAATAATGTACAAACAAATTAATCTGTGGCGAAAAATCACTTAAATCCCTAAACTAGCAATAAATACATAATCCTATACAAATTAGCATTAGCAGAATTAGGTACTTAATAATACAAATTAGCATAATTAGGTATTGTAAATGTAATGAGCAAAATAATTATTATGATCAGAATTGATAATAATGTGTACATGTATATTTGTGTGGCATATCTACAAATACAAATCAATCGCCTATAAATGGTTTTACACTTAATTTAATGCAAGAGTGTGAGCTAGAGAAATAATAGCAAAATCTATAATTTATTGACTTTGATTTACTAAGAACATCTATAAATTCATTGCTAAAAAGAGTATCTAAAGTAGCATTGGTAGGATTATATCAAATTTGGTTAGACATGTATAGTAGGGACAGTTTTAATCAAGATTGCAATAACACAACACAACATCAGGTTCATTTGTTCTCTGTTTTTCTTTTTTTTTGTTTAACATAAACACAAAGAGTTTTATCTATCTTTATCTGTCATCAGACAAAATTGAATTGGAATAATTATGCCAGCAGCCCTAGGTTTTTTAAATAATAGATAGGTTTGCGTTTGACCACCATCCCACCTGATGTTAGGCGAAGATGTGGTCTACAATGGAGCATATTTGTATAGAAGAAACCTATTCACTCTCAACTTGATGGCACCCATATTGTATTCATCGGGAACCCCCACTCGAGCAGCAGATTCCAATGTCTAGCGGTTTTATGAAGAAGGTGGAGTCAAACCGCTTAGTTCGAGCTTTTTGAATATCAATCATAAAGTGGTGTCGCTTTTTAGAGCTCCTAGCTGTCTGATAGTAGAATGGGCAGGGTGGATTTAGGTTATGCAGATTTGAAGCACACTCCCCAAAATGTATCTGGTACAAAACTTTGCGTCAATGTTCAAGGCTTCGAAGCCTTTTCCGAACAAGCAAATCGTTAAAAAACCTAGTCTTTACTCTGTGGCTTCAAGGAGTTCGGTTTGGGTAGGCTGGCAAGGGGGAATGCACACAACATCCAGAGCGAGACGAAGACATAGACGTGCAGGTCATGTCACCCCCATGTAGAATTAGATAGGAACACTGGTAGTGAAAGTGAGTGTAATTAAAAGAGCTCCTTAAACCTACACTTGGGGTGCAAATTCTAAGCTCTGCACAGAATCTCATCACTGTAATGCAATAAACTTGCCACCTGTATGCTAATACAATTCAATGCTAAGAAGTTTTATATCAATGGTAAAAATAATTTTGGCACAAGCTTCAATCATATAAATTGTTCACTAGAAAAATATGTCTACATAGATAGAAATGACATTGACTGTATAGACTTTTATATGGCACTAGCTGCACTAGTGATCACCATTTTTTCGGGTAAAATGTAGCCTATGTCAGCTACCTCTATACCAAATTTAATCAAAATCGGTCCAGCTGTTTGAGCATGAAGAAGTAACAAACACACACACACAAACTTTCGCCTTTATAATATTACTAGCTGCGCCCCGCGGTGTTACCCGCTACAAGTTTTCGGGATAAAAGTAATCTATGTGTTAATCCAGGGTGTTAGCTACCTCCATACCAAATTTCATTTCATAGAATAGAATAGAATATAACTTTATTATACACCAGAAACACAGATCACAATGAATACAAATAGGAAACAAACAACAAAATACTTGACACTGGCAAATGCTAAAATGCGACGCCAAAACCAAAGAAAAAAAAAACAAACAACAAACAAAAAAAAAGAAGATATAATAATATAACAAAACAATAGAATAGATTATGTATGAGGGCGGTCTTATCGCCTAGAGCGATTTCTTCCAGACAACCTTTGGATGGAAAGAAGAGTAAATAAATATAAGGTTGGTGTACAAAAGAAATAAATAAATAAAATGACATTACAATAAACGTATATACATAATATGAGATACTAAATAAACTAAATACAGTGTAAACTCTTTATAACATTATTCTTTATAACGATAAACTCTCTATAACATAGAAAAGATCACAATTTGGTTGGTTTACCTTAAAACCCACACATTGATACACTTTTTATAGCGCAGCAGCCTTTCTCTATTGCGAAGAAATGTATTCATATTTAGACACAGAAAATCGTCACGGTGTTATTGTTTATGTTATCTTATCAGGTTACAAAAGATGCCGACTAAACCTTTGAGGCCCCGAAACTTCTGAGGTCGTAAACAGCCGTCTTGCTTTTGTTATTGTTAATTGCCTTGAACACGTGCTTGGTTTGCTTGAAAGGATGATCTCGAATTAAACACCTACCTATCGTATTATCAGTCGTGAACCAACTTTGAAACTGTTAACATGGCCAGTAAAAGAAAAGCGTTATGTGTTGACGAAAAAGTTTGTGTGATACGTGCGATTGAAAAGGGAGAAAAGAAAAGCGACGTTGGAAGACGTCTTGAACTAAGTCACTCCATGTAACGGTAACTCTCTATAACGATAAAAATGCTCGGTCCCTTGAGTTTCGTTATAAAGAGTTTACACTGTATATAGATTAGCAGGCTGATAAATAATGTTTATAAACTAAATTATTAAAAATATAAATCATCTGTAGTTTTTGCGTGAAAGTGAGTCACAAATATACATCATTGTTACAAAGTTTCGCGTTTATAATATGTATTTGTAAGGATAGTGTGATTAAATAATGAGATTAATACATTCTTCTGAAAGCAAGAAATTATGTCTGGTCATGCCCATTGCACTGGTTTTAAATCTTATTGGTAATTTTCTTTTAAAGTCATATTATACAAGCTTTAGTTTCCTTAAAAGTGGACTAAACCCCACTTACGAACTAAACGCTTTGATTCCACATTCTTCATACGTACAGCGAGTTTTGGCGGGAACGCGGAAAGATTCGTGTCGTCCCGCTGTATTTTTTTCTAAAACTAGTGTTTTGTCGAGTGTTTATACAAAAAATGGTGTTGTTCATTCATAAAGTGCCGAATCACAAGCGAGTGTGGGAAAATGATATACTTAGACTGGCCATAAATACTGTTAAAACTAAAAATAAACAAAATATTACATTTGAATTTGGAATCTGTAATTTTTATATGATTGTTCATTATATTTTTTCATTTTGGCGCCAATAAATTGTACAATATTTTGCGATATTAAAATGGAGTGGGGTGACAAAGAGAACCGAATCGCTGTGATTGCACTACGCAAAGTAGGTATGGAGCCAAATGCAATTTTTAAAACTCTCCATACGCTTGGTATTAGTCAAATGTTTGTGTACCGGGCTATTAATAGGTACAATGAGACCTCCTCTGTTTGTAACAGAAAAAGATCTGGCCGTCCACGTAGTGTTCGTACGAAAAAGGTGGTCAAAGCAGTAAGGGGTAGAATTCGAAGAAATCCTGTCCGAAAGCAAAAGATTTTATTTTGGGAGATGAAGATGGCACCTAGAACCATGTCGCGTATTTTAAAAGATGACTTAGGACTTGCAGCCTATAAGAGACGCACTGGTCACTTCTTAACTGATAATTTAAAAAAGAATAGGGTGGTAATATCGAAACAACTACTGAAGCGGTACGCAAAAGGAGGTCACAGAAAATTTTTGTTTACGGATGAGAAAATTTTTACAATTGAGCAACATTTTAACAAACAAAATGACCGTATTTATGCTCAAAGCTCTAAGGAAGCTTCCCAATTAGTCGACAGAGTGCAACGTGGGCATTATCCGACTTCAGTGATGGTTTGGTGGGGTGTTGGCTATGAAGGAGTGACTGAGCCATATTTTTGTGAAAAAGATCTCAAAAGGTATCAAAACATCGGCACAAGTGTATCAAGATACCATTCCTGAGAAGGTAGTTAAGTAGTTAACAACACCATGTTCAATAACCAAGTATGGTCCTTCCAGCAAGACTCGGCGCCGGTCATAATGCTCGGTCCACGCAGTCTTGTTTGGAAGCGAACGTTTCGGACTTCATCAGAGCTGAAGACTGGCCGTCGTCTAGTCCCGATCTTAATCCGCTGGATTATGATTTATGGTCAGTTTTAGAGAGTACGGGTTGCTCTAAACGCCATGATAATTTGGAGTCCCTAAAACAATCCATACGATTGGCAGTGAAGAATTTGCCCATAGAAAGAGTGCGTACTTCTATTGATAACTGGCTTCAACGTTTAAAGGACTGTATTGTAGCCAATGGAGACCACTTCGAATAAGCTTTTTATATTTTAAATTGTTTTATATTTTTGTATTAAACTAACACACTGTAAAAGTAATAAATGTTATTTGCAAAAGAAAAAAATAAATTTTCTTTGTTACAATATTTATGGCAAGACTAGGTAATGTGGTGAAACATGACTTTTCGTGTTGCTTCCAAAACTCCATCGAAGCTTTATAGTAAAGTCGCCACTACATTACTAAAGCATGTCTGGACTTGATTGACACGGGCTGTACTCGACCAACACTGGACTTTGACTATAGCTACGAGGCAACTTATTTAACTTATGAAACTTGAAAATATAAAACACTTGACACTGTCAAATGCTCAAGATGCGACGCCAAAAGCACCAAAAAAACGCAATTGAAAATCTATCTATATCTATCTACCCTCAAAATTCAATCAAACTGACATCGCGATATTCAAGTTATTGTTGATGGACAAGACAGTTTGATTAGCATATGTAAAACTATTTGACTTGTGTGTTACGTGACAGTGGCGGAGCACACAAAAGCCATAAACCAAGAATTGAATTGAATTGATTTGTGTGTAACATTTTTTGGGAGTTTATTTGTTGTAGTGGTTGTAATGGAGATGGAGAAACTCTGTGTAAGCGTTTATTGTAATTAATTTTGAATGGGGTTACATATTTTTAACGGGTTTATATGGCGGGTTTTAACTAGAGATTGTGCGGCTATTTAATTTCTGTAAAATACATCCAACCGTCGCTGCAGTGTTTTTAATAACGTGAAAAATATTAGTTCTCTCAATTAGTCACGTTTACTGATTAGTTTCCTAATGCGGAACGTGAATCTTTAAAGTCTTCAATATGGAGGAAGGTATTCAATTCAATCCGTATTTTTTTTCTATGCATGAAGCCTATGACATACCTACAGTATCAAACAATGTCGCTTCCCGCGGTCTGATTTAGAGGTATATAACACCGATGCTACAAATGAAATTAAAACAAAATACTGTATATACGACTATACAACACAATAAATAGCTTGATATAGTGGAATAAAAACAGTAGATTATTAGCATAATCTACAGTTTTATTCAAAAATCGTAAATTCATAAATTTGATTTTATGCTCAATACTTTATTGCAACATATGTACAGGTTCTTATGCTTATCAATTTAACAATGTTGTCCCTAGTACATATGACCCCATTAGGGTATGGCAAACAATGTTTATATGGGTATGTTTTATTCAAGCAATTGTGATTTACCGCAAAAAAGACCAAAATAAATGCCAGTAGCTGTGATTTCACTGTAAAATTATGCTCCATTTGTCCATAAATGGAAAAAAATATTTGTATGGAAATCGAACCACCTTAAAATGTCAAAAATCTTGTTTCAGTCGATTTTCGTATCAATTAATTTTTATGAATATTGTTTACGCTCCTATTTAACGTCAAACTTGATTTTTAACCGACTCAAAAAAGGAATAAGTTCTCAATTCGACAATGTTTTTTTTTTTATGTATGTTACGCGATCGTTCTGCCAATTATTATGAATCGATTTTGATGATTCTTTTTTTATTGGTAGATCATACTCCAGAGGTGGTCCCATATAAATTTTAACGAAATCGATTGAACGGGTTTTAAAAAATCAACAAAATTCAAAAAATTGTATACATCGATGATATTTTCGTTTACTCCAAAACCTCGCTGTTTCATTGGAGCAGTGCGTTTAGTTAGCCTAGGGGGCATGGAGTCAGTTTTTTCGGAAATTGTAATGTAAAGTAGTTTTTTTATTACCATACCACACTGTTGAATACCATCCGTACTGCGAAGGTATAGACCTCTATACTTGCAGCATTGTTTCCGATCTCGTACAATCCGGGAATCTTCAGACGAATTGTAAATATTAAAAAAAACTATTTACCCAGCTGGTCCCACACATCATTTACTTTGTTTACCTTGGTTTTATGTCGAAAGTTATACCTTTGTTTTTATCTACACTATTATAAAGAGGAAACATTTGATTTTTTGTTTTGTTTGTTTGTATTGAATAGGCTCCGAAACTACTGGGCCGATTTAAAAAATTCTTTCATCGTTGGGAAGCTACACTATCCCCGGGTGACATCCTACGGGAACGGGAACTACGCGGGTGAAACCGCGAGGCATCCGCTAGTATTTAATAAATAGGCTTGCGTTAGTAGTAGTAGCAGCAGTACTTATACCATCGAATGTTATACGTTTTATCGCTAGCATGGAATCTGTCGAAAATAAATCGTAGGACACACACACAGCGCCATCTGACCGCAAACTAAGCAAAGCTTCTACTATGGAGGTCAGATAACTGATAGAATACTTACAATACTTACATACATTTTTTTTTGTAAATACATACTTGTAATACATACAGAACACCCAGGCACAGAACAAACATTTTTTTATACCACAAACTGTTTGTCCTGGGTGGGAATCGAACCGACGCCCTTCAGCTCTTGGAACAGACATACTAACAATGAACCAACAATCAATCTGATACAATACTTATTATACATGCAGAACAATAATTTTGTTTATACCACAAAGATTTTGTCCTGTGTGAAAATCGAACCCACGCCCTTTAGGTCTTAAAACAGACAGGGCTGTCGAATGGCTTAAAAATATCTAGGTATAAAAAAATTTAAAGGTCTCTTTCAAAAGCAAGTAAATAGAAACTGCTTTGTCATACATTCTATTGAACACCTAGTAGGTACCTACGCTATTTTTAGCAAAACCTTTCTTAAATTCGTGACTAAATTAAACACATAATGTGCAGCCGACCGTATCGTAGATAAAATGTCCTTATCACATTAATATACTAATGTAATCTTAGACAATAATATATTATTGGTTGCTATCTAAATATGTAGGCGCACTTTTATCGTTCATTTTTATCAGCACATACCTATATAGATTTGCATATCTCAGTGTGTACAAGATCACAACAAAAATACGGGCCTTATCGCACATAAAAAGTTTTAGGTAAACCTTTGTGGGTAAACCTTACTCTGGGCAAACATTGGGTTGTGTTTGCCAGAATAAGGTCTGCTGATTATATTCAATTTACTTATATTTCTGGCACTTAATTTGTATATGGTCTAATGGTCTATATTTATCGGTCTATGTACTTATTGCAGTATCGGCAGCGTAACTTCCTCCCTTTTTTAAGCGACCCAAAAAAGGAGGATGTTCTCAATTCGACTTTTTTTTTAAATGTTTGTTATGCGCTAATTCTGCCAATTATATTCTTGGTGGTAGATCTCCTTAGCAGGAGGTCGTCTAAGTAGGTACCACCGCAGTACCAGTTTTTCTGGCGCTAAGCAGTAGTGTGTAAACATTACTGTGTTCCGGTTTGAAGGGTAGGTACTGCATCCAGCGAAATTACTCGGCAGTTGAGACTAACCATCGAAAGTCTCCAAAGTAATGAGCGCCAAAGCAGCGATGCCCTGGACTTTGTTTTGTTACTCAGAGTTCTGTGTACCTATCGCTGCAATGGTCATGGACGGGCGTTATCTCTTACCATCAGGAGAGCGTCTAGTCCGTCTCATTATTTTTTACATAAAAAAAAATCTATTTTAATTATTCTTTTTTTTTGCTTGGTAGATCATATTGCAGAGGTAGTCCCACATAAATGTTAACGAAATCGATTGAGCGGTTTTTAAAAAATCAACTAAAATTTAAAAAAAAAATGCATCGATGATATTTTCGTTTACTTCGAAACCTCGCTGTTTCATTGGAGCAGTGCGTTTAGTTGTGCTAAGGGTCAAGGAGTCGGTTTTTTTAAATTGTAAATTTTGTATTATATTCTACAAATAATAGATCTTTTTGTTTGGCAAAAACGGCTAACATTACACCGTCCCGTATTGGCGTGTCTTTTTATGTGTTTTTTTTAAAATGCAAAACACATGAATCTGCTTATCTCTAGTTTTTATACGACTGCCCAAAAAAGGAGTGTAATGTTTTCAGAATTTACGCATGTATGTATTATATGAGAGAGGGGGGGAGAGAGGCCTTTGCCCAGCAGTGGGACAAAATGGGCCAAATAATAAATAATAATGTATTATATGTGCGTTTTTTATTCCTCCATCACTTTTAAATGCCTGAATTGATTCACCTTTACTTGGTGGTAGATCTCTTTAGCAGGAAGTCGTCTAGGTACCACCGCAGTACCAGATATTCTGCCGCCAAACAGTAGTGTGTAAAGATTACTTTTTTTGTTTGTATTGAATAGGCTCCGAAACTACTGGACCGATCTGAATAATTGTTTCATCATTAGAATGCTGCATTATCACTGAGTGACATATGCTATATTTATATTGTTAATCTAGTTTTGTTTTCCCGTGCGAAGCCGTCGGCGAGCTGCTAGTTATGAATAAAATAACTAGCTACTTTTTAACTACCTAATTACTTTTTTAATTTTATGTAAAAGTTTTGAGTAATTAAATAAAAGTAGGTTAAAAATATGCCTCGAATTTTAAATCATGCAATTCTCGATTTTGTTTCTTCGCACTAGAGCGGATTGAATATGATTTTTTTCTGGCAGTAGGCGCGCTCTGTTTACTGGGGTGGAAGAAACGTTCACACACCGCTGCCCGTGTCAACAAAGCAAGATTCATTTGCCTAATGAGGGTGCTCGCCATTAAAAAAAATATATACCCACGTCATCACGTACTCGCTGAGCTTGTGTTGTCTTTATCTTCACTAACAGACTTTTTGATATTCATAAATGCAGCGAGGTAGTGAATATTCATGCTGGGACGTCATAAATTCGAATTCGCATTTATAATAGTGCTTTATATGTTTGAGCAAAGATTTATGTTATGTACTTATAATTTACATACATTATTATAGATATTTGTTCTGTGTCTGGCAGTTTTCAGTAAAAGTATTTAATACTAGCTGCGCCCCGCGGTGTTACCCGCTGTTGATGTTTTGGGGATAAAAAGTGTTAATCCAGGGTCTCAGCTACATCCATACCAAATTTCATCCAAATCCGTTCAATAGTTTTTGCGTTTTTTTTAATGTAAAATGTAATGAGACGAACGTGACGCTCTCCTGATGGTAAGAGATAACGCCTGTTCATAAACATTGCAGCGATAAAATCAAGTTTATGAATGATTTCTGAATTTATGATTTTTGAATAAAACAGTAGATTATGCTAATAATCTACTGTTTCAATCAAGCAATAGTGGTTTACCAAAATAAATGCCAGTAGCTGTGATTTCACTGTAAAATTATGCTCCATTTGTCCATAAATGGGAAAAAAATATTTGTATGGAAATCGAACCACCTTAAGCTAAGACATTAGATCGCTAGTCTCAATAGACCAGTGAGTGTAGAATGTTTTTGATGGTAGTTGATTGTCCGCAGGAGACGTACACGGAAGTGCCGGTGGGCGTCGCGACAGAAAGCGAGCACTGTCACTGGAAGCTGCCGCAGCCGCCCAGCGCCGTGCCACAACTCGTCATAGCTCTAGTACTCTGCGGTTTCTTCATGGTGAGTAGCTTCTCCTACTTTTTAGGGTTCCGTACCCAAGGTGTAAAACGGGGCCCTTTTATTAAGACTCCGCTGTCCGTCCGTCTGTCTGTCCGTCTGTCACCAGGCTGTATCTTATGAACCGTGATAGTTAGACAGTTGAAACATTCACAGATGATGTATTTCTGTTGCCGCTATAACAATAAATACTACTAAAAAACAGAATAAAATAAATATTTAAGGGGGCTCCCATACAACAGACGTAATTTTTTAATTTTGCCGTTATATAGATAATGGTACGAAACCCTTCGTGCGCGAGTCCGACTCGCACTTGGCCGGTTTTTTATATTTGACAGTCTAAGTGTTTGACCACAACTCACCTGATGTTAAGTGATGGTGTGTTCGAAGATGGTAAACACACTTAGCCTGGAACGGAACTGGCTCTCAAGTGAGGCTGCCGGTATACACCGTTAGATGCTTGGCGGCAGATTTTAAACTTGGTAGCTAGCCGGCCGAGTACTAGAAAGTACCCTACCACCATGCTATGGTTTCCTCACGATGTTTTCCTTTACCGGCAACTCAAGCTCTTTATTGGGGCCAGAACTCACGCCTTTCGGCGTGCAAACCGACCGCACTAACCACTGAGCTGTCATCGCTAAAAAAATTGAACTTAATATTTATACTAAAATTACGAAATAAAGTATTTTATCAGTTATCTGACTTCCATAGTACAAGCTTTGCTTAGTTTGCGGTCAGATGGCGCTGTGTAATGTCCTAACTATATTTCTTATTATTTATTTTGTCCCACTGCTGGGCAAAGTCCACTCTTCCTCCCTTCCACGCCTCTCTGTTTGGTACTATTGACGTCCACTTCTTGTCGGGAGCATGAGAGCTCATCTTTCCACCGTCTTCTAGGCCGGCCTGATTTTGTCAAAATATTTGACTCTGGCATGCAAAAGTACAATGCCAAAAAGAAGAAGAGCTACAAATCAGTGTTCTGTTACAGATATGCGAGCTGATCGGAGGCTATTTAGCGGGAAGCCTGTCGGTGATGTGCGACGCGGCGCACATGCTGAGCGACTGCGGCGGGTTCGCGCTCGCGCTTCTCGCCTTCCACTGCGCCAAGCGGAGCCCCGACGTCAACATGTCCTATGGATACAAGAGAGCCGGTAAACACACACTTTTAAGCCTGTCACACACGGTGCAGATAACATAAATTTCATCAAAGATAAGATAAAGATAAATTTATTAACAGAAAGAGTTAGGCACATACACAAAGAAAAGAAAACAGTGAAGTTAATACAAACATAATGGACAATTATAAGTGTTGGACGTTACAATTTTTGTTTCGGTGTATACACTGGTTATCGTTGGATCAAAAAATAAATAAATATCATAGGACCATTACACACAGCGCCATCTGACTCCGAACTAAGCAGAGCTTGTGCTATGGAAGACAGATAACTGATAGAATACTTAAATAGTTTTTTTTTGTAAATACATACAGTACACCCAGATACAGAACAAACATTTGTTTATATCACAAAATGCTTGTCCTGGGTGGGAATCGAACCCACACCCTTCAGCCATTAGAGCAGACATACTACCAATGAACCAACAGGGCTGTCATCGTTTAGTATCTGCAGATGATGATGATGATGTTGGCTGTGGAACTCTGCCGGAGTCTGTGTTCCCTGTCAGGTACAATATTGGCGTCTTCAAATCTAGAGTAAATAGGTTTCTTCTAGGTAAGCGTGCTCCATCTTAGACCACAGTACTGTTTAACATCAGGCAGAGTGTGGTCAAAAGCGAACCTATTTTGAATAAAAAAAAAATGATACGGGCCGATATTTGTCAGATACAAAATATACAGCATGACTGGTGAGACACCTACGATACTGAAGGAGAGTACTCCGTACTCCATTCTCGTTGTAATTATGTAATAAAATTAGTTTTATTTTTATATTGAATGGGTTCGCGCTTGACCACATCCTGCCTGATGTGAAGCATCGATACGGTCTAAGATGGAGCACGCTTACCTAGAAGGAACCTGTTTACTCTTGATTTGAAGACACTCATATTGTACTTTTCGGGAAACACAGACTCCGGCAAAGAGTTCCACATCCTAGCTGTGCGAATAAAGAATGTGGACTCAAAGCGCTTAGTGCGCACATGGGGAACATCCACCATGTACGGGTGTCGCCTCAGTCGCGTTTGTCTGGCCGTCTGGTAGTAAAAAGGGGCAGGGGGAACCAAGTCGTGCAACTCCAAGGCACAATCTCCGAAATGTATCCGGTAGAAAGCCGATAGACAGGCGACCTTACGTCGATGCTCGAGGCTTTGCAGCCGAGGTATTTCAGGTACTTTAGGTACTTCATTTTTGGCCCCAATTTCCCTATAAACAAATGAAGCGTGGAATGGAAATGGAACACAAGTGAAATTTTCACTCAGGAGTGTATCCACGTAACATAACGATGTTTTGGAAAAAATACTATTGTTTGTTTTCAGAGGTTCTGGGCGCGATGGTATCAGTCCTTCTTATCTGGATCCTGACGGGAGTGTTCGTGTACGTGGCGGCCGTGAGACTACACACCGGGGAGTACAGCATCGAGCCGGACATGATGATGATAGTAAGCGGCTGCGGCGTCGCCTTCAACATCATACTCGCACTCGTGCTTCACGGCTGCGCTTCTGATGTCGGTCAGTAATCTCGACAGTATTTAATTTTTAGTTATATTTTAAATAAATAATAATAAATATTGGAGGACATTTAACACGGCGCCATCTAGCCCCAAACTAAGCAAAGCTTGTACTATGGGAACCAGATAGCTGATAGAATACTAAAATACTTTTTTTGTTGTAAATACATACTTATAATACATACAGTACACCCAGACACAGAACAAACATCAATGTTAGTCACACAAATGTTAGTCCTGAGTGGGAATCGAACCCACGCCCTTTAGCTCTCGAAGCAGACATACTACCAATGAACCAACAGGGCTGTTAGGCTTTTCTTTTGTATCTTTTTAGGGTTTCGTACCCAAAGGGTAAAACGGGACCCTATTACTAAGACTTCGCTTTCTGTCCGTTTGAACCGTGATAGTTGAAAGACACTTGAAATTTTCACAGATGATATATTTCTGTTGCCGCTATAACAACAAATACTCAAAAATAGATTTAAATAAATATTTAAGGGGGCTCCCATACGGCAAACGTGATTTTTTTTGCTCGTTTTTGTTCGATATTGATAACGGCAGCAGGTTAAAATTTTCACAGAATATTTAGTTATATGTACCTATATATATATTCACTTTAAAAGTAAATAACTAAAATAAAATTAATATTTAAGGGGGACTCCCATACGACAGACATGATTTTTCTGCCGTTTTTATAGATACGGAACCCTTCGTGCGCGAGTCCGATTCGCACTTGGCCGGTTCTTGTTCCCTATTGTTTTGTTCTTGTTCCGTGCGTTGAGTTGAAAGTCCATGACATTGTTGTATATAACAGCAGATTTTTTTTTGTTTTTATTTTCTTGCGAGTGTCATAATATGCGACATAAATGGCCGTATCGTTTGATTGCGTTGATTTAGAAGTTTGATTTTTTCACATCTCTAAGGGATTGTAAACACGAGTATTTGGTATAAATTTCAGCTTGTTACCTCAATGCGTTTTCGAGAATTTTTCTTGGCAGACGGGCAACGAAGTGATCCTAAAAGAATCTGCGGTACGGAAGCATAAAAAGTCGAAATTAATTATTGTTTGCGTGTATTGAACCGACATTGTAAGGTGTTAAGGCGCTAGACGTTGATCCATATCTATTTCGATGGATATCGGTGGCAATCGATGGATATCGGTAATCAATTTCGATCAGAAGATATCGAAAGAAGCAGAAACCCTTATCTTTATCGCTTTTATTAAAATTCGTAGCGCTTGTGTCGCAGTTTGATTACATATAGGTACGTATGTTCTCAAACGGTCACTGATGTTTAGGACTGTGAGGTCAGTCTTCGGAGGGGTGACCGTCAGTCGCGTCTTTCTGAGCCGCTGCCGTGGATCAGACGATTCGCTGAACTAAATCTTGATTGTTTCTTTGTGAACAACCTTTAAAACTCCCAAGCAGCACTTTTCAAGTTGTGGTCAAAAACCTAGCCTGTCAACTGTTAAAAAAAACATTCCAGATAAAACTCCCAAGCAGCACTTTTCAAGATGTGGTCAAAAAACTAGCCTGTCAACTGTTAAAAAAAACCGTTCCCGACAAAACTCCCAAGCAGCACTTTTCAAGCTGTGGCCAAAAAACTAGCCTGTCAACTGTTAAAAAAAAACCGTTCCCGACAAAACTCCCAAGCAGCACTTTTCAAGCTGTGGCCAAAAAACTAGCCTGTCAACTGTTAAAAAAAACCGTTCCCGACAAAACTCCCAAGCAGCACTTTTCAAGCTGTGGTCAAAAACCTAGCCTGTCAACTGTTAAAAAAACCGTTCCCGACAAAACTCCCAAGCAGCACTTTTCAAGCTGTGGTCAAAAACCTAGCCTGTCAACTGTTAAAAAAAACATTCCAGATAAAACTCCCAAGCAGCACTTTTCAAGATGTGGTCAAAAAACTAGCCTGTCAACTGTTAAAAAAAACCGTTCCCGACAAAACTCCCAAGCAGCACTTTTCAAGCTGTGGCCAAAAAACTAGCCTGTCAACTGTTAAAAAAAAACCGTTCCCGACAAAACTCCCAAGCAGCACTTTTCAAGCTGTGGCCAAAAAACTAGCCTGTCAACTGTTAAAAAAAACCGTTCCCGACAAAACTCCCAAGCAGCACTTTTCAAGCTGTGGTCAAAAACCTAGCCTGTCAACTGTTAAAAAAACCGTTCCCGACAAAACTCCCAAGCAGCACTTTTCAAGCTGTGGTCAAAAACCTAGCCTGTCAACTGTTAAAAAAAACCGTTCCCGACAAAACTCCCAAGCAGCACTTTTCAAGCTGTGGTCAAAAAACTAGCCTGTCAACTGTTAAAAAAAACCGTTCCCGACAAAACTCCCAAGCAGTACTTTTCAAGTTGTGGTCAAAAACCTAGCCTGTCAACTGTTAAAAAACCCGTTCCCGACAAAACTCCCAAGCAGCACTTTTCAAGCTGTGGTCAAAAACCTAGCCTGTCAACTGTTAAAAAAACCGTTCCCGACAAAACTCCCAAGCAGTACTTTTCATCGCAGAAGTTAATCTTCCAACTGTGTTACAGCTCACCACCACACGCACGGCGGCATGGCGTGTCCACACGCGGCGGCACACACACATACACACTCACACGAGCCCGCGCCGCGCTTCAGTCTGTTCAAGCGGCGCGAGCGCAAAGAAACCAACGGAGCTCTCGTCAACGGAGACTATAGTATGAAGGACATGGCCAACACAGAGGCTAATGTACAAGGAACTGCCGCCAGGTGAGACATCTTGCTATCTCCCTCATACATACGTATTTTCCATAGCCCCGTCTTATTTAAGAGATGAGAGCGAGAGCGAAAACAAACTCATGTTGTTCTCTTTAACGGACTTGGCTAGCGCAGAGGCAATGGTGAGACATCTTGCTATCTCCCTCATACATACGTATTTTCCATAGCCCCATCTTATTCAAGCGGTGAGAGCGAGAGCGATAACAAACTCATGTTGTTCTCTTTAACGGACTTGGCTAGCACAGCGGCAATGGTGAGACATTTTGTTGTCTTCCTCATACATACGTATTTTCCGTAGCCCCGTCTTATTCAAGCGGTGAGAGCGAAAACAAACTCATCTTGTTCTCTTTAACGGACTTGGCTAGCACAGATGCAATGGTGACATTACTTAGCATTAGATTGCCTTCAAGAGAGACTCACTTGTTGGTCTTTATTTGCGGTAAATCACAATTGCTTGAATAAAACAGTAGATTATTAGTATAATTTACTCTTCTATTCAAAAATCATTCCTAAATTTGATTTTCTGTTAATAAAATCTACTGTTTTATTCAAGCAAATGTGATTTCCCGCAAATAAAAACCAAAATGAATGCCAGTAGCTGTGATTTCACTGTAAAATTATGCTCCATTTGACCAGAAATGGCAAAACCTTACTTGTATGGAAATCGAACGTACCTTAAAAATGTTTCTGTGCTAGCTATGTACAAAGTCTAATAGAATATCAAGGTTTCTTTTCACATACTGTTACACTAATACCCGCATACACAGCCGCGGCGGAAGATAAGATATAAGGTATATTTTGTAACGCCATTGTAAATACGTACAGTATATAAATTTATCACAAAAATTTAACGGATGTGAATTGTTTGATAACTGATAACAGTTTAGTTAATTTTTCGCTATTATGTACTACTAGCTTCGTCCGCGGTATTAACCGCTATCACCACGTGAATATTACATTTTTTGGAATAAAAAAATAGCCTATGTTGTAATACAGGGACTAACCATCAAAAGTCTCAAAGTAATGAGCGCAAAAGCATGCAGTGATGCCCTGGACTTTGTTTTGTTACTCAAAGTTCTGTGTATCGCTGCAATGGTTATGGACAGGCGTTATCTCTTAACATCAGGAGAGCGTCTCGTTCGTCTCATTACATTTTACATAACAAAGTACAGGGTGCCAGCTACTTCCATACTAAATTTCATCAAAATTGGTACAGCCGTTTGAGCGTGAAGAAGTAACAAACAAACAAACACACTTACACACACATTTTCGTCTTTATAATAGTGTGACTAGCTGTTGCTGCGGTGTTACCCGCTGTCTCTACAGGAACACAACATTTTTCGGAATAAAAAGTAGCCTATGTGTTAATCCAGAGTCTCAGCTACCTCCATACCAAATTTCATCCAAATCCGTTCAGTAGTTTTTGCGTGAAAGAGTAACAAACTTCAAAGCATCCAAACTTTCACATTTATAGTATTAGTGGGATATGTTTTGATAAATAATTCTATTATCCAAACTATTTATAGCCAAAACTATTTTCTGATTAAAACAAGCGTCGCGGGCCGCATGTTTTAATTAGACTCTAGACTCTAATTAAAACATGCGGCCCGCGATGGTGATGATTGGTTAGCAATATGTATTAGTTTACTTGTCTTGTTTTTGTACTAAAATGTTATGATTGGATGTGTATTAGACTTGTACTTCCCCGCAGGAACATAAATCTACGCGCAGCTCTGATCCACGTCATAGGAGATCTCATCCAGAGTTGCGGCGTTCTTCTCGCTTCTGTTCTAATCAAGCTTTATGTAAGTTTTTAACAGACTTCCAAAAAGGAGGTTTTTTTTTTTTTTATGGTTGACAGGCTAGTTGTTTGACCACAGCTCACCTGATGTTAAGTGAAGGTGTGGTCGAAGATGGTAAAGCACACCTAGCCTGGAATGGAACTGGCTCTCAAGTGAGGCTGCCGGAACACACTGTTAGATGCTTGGCGGCAGATTTTCAACTTGAGGGTGGTAGCTAGCCAGCCGAGTACTAGAAAGTACCCTACCACCATGCTATGGTTTCCTCACGATGTTTTCCTTCACCGGCAGCTCAAGCTCATTGTTGGGGTTTGAACCCACGCCCTTCGGCATGCGAACCTACCGCGCTAACCACTGAGCTATCATCGCTACAAAAGGTTCTATGTACGACAGTACGATTTCTATTTTTTACTAGCTGCGCCCCGCGGTGTTACCCGTTACATGTTTTCGGGATAAAACCTATGTGCTAATCCAGGGTGTCAGCTAACTATATACTAAATTTCATCAAAATCGATTTAGCTGTTTTTGCGTGAAAGAGTAACGAACATACTCACAAACTTTCGCGTTTATAATATTAGTAGGAAGAAAGTAGGATGCATGTTCACCGGTTTCTCCCCCATTTGTGGGCCGACTCTGTCACACCTGCCTTTTTATGAATAAAAAACCGGTGCTACAATAATAAAAAAAACTATTTTTTTATAAGGGTAACGTAACTAGACAACGAGTTTTGGCGGGAACGTGGAAAGAGTCGTGTCGCCTCGTTGTATTTTTTCCAAAACTAGTGTTTTGTCGAGTGTTTATGCATAAAAATAGTGGTGTTTTATTTATAAAGTGATGAATCACAAGGGCGAGTGTGTGAAAATGATATAATGTGGTGAAACATGACTTTTTGTGTTGCTTCCAAAACTCCATCGAAGCTTTATAGGAAAGTCACCACAACTTTACTAAAACATGACTGGACTTGACCTAGACTGGACTTTGACTATAACTAAAGCTACGAGGCAACTTATTTAACTTGAAAATGTAAAACACTTGACACTGGCAAATGCGACGCCAAAACCAAAGAAAAAAAAACTAGACAACGTCACATAACGTTCCGTTACAATTCTCGAAATTCTTTTTTTTTCCTCTAATTTTTCTTTTGTTTCTCTGCAGCCGCAAGCTAAGATGGTGGATCCAATCTGCACGTTCGTGTTCAGCGTGCTCGTACTTCTCACGTCGGCGCGCGTGGTGCGCGACGCCTTGGCCATGCTCATGCAGGCAGTGCCTCCGCATTTCCGGTGAGTCCACTTGCTAAAGCCTTACCCAGACGCGCGACTGATTTTTTTCTCGTTGACAGGCTTAGGTGTCTGACCACAATACACCTGGTGGTAGATTTCCTTAGCAGGAAGTCGTCTAGGTAGGTACCACCGCAGTCTGGTACTGCGCCAAGCAGTACAGTATAAACATTACTGTGTTCTGGTTTGAAGGGTAGGTACTGCAGCCTGCGAAATTACAGGGCTGTTAAGACTAACCATCGAAAGTCTCAAAGTAATGAGCGCCAAAGCAGCGATGCCCCGGACTTTGTTTTGGTACTCAAAGTTCTGTGTAGTTCTGTGTTCTGTGTGTACAAGAGTAGCCAAGAAAAGAGGGATAGGGGCTCTTCCATCCCTGACAGAGAAGGGTCCCAGGGGACCAGCGCTGTCGAGGGGCGAGTGTGAAAGCGTTTCCGTAGCCACAGCCACGTAGGCGCCAGGCAGAAACGCCCCAGGGTTTTTTGTGCGTAGGCCGCTACGATAGTGGAAAGTCTCACATAACCCCCCAAAGCCGGCGGTATTCATTAAGGATTTCACTGGGGGAAAAGGGTAGACGCTGGTAGGGGGAAATTCATAAAACACCCCAAGCGGAACGTCGGTGCAGGACTTATCGCCCTCACTTTTAATAAGATGTATTCATGTTAAAACTAAGATATTTTTTTTATGTTTGACAGGCTAGGTGTTTGACCACAGCGCACTTGATTTTATGTGTCGGTGTGGTCGAAGGTGGTAAAAAATGCAAACGAAAAATTAAAAAAATGATGGTGAAAATGTTTGTAGGATTGATCGAATAACACGTGCATTGTTTTATCAGGTACCGCGAGTGCTTGCTGGCACTGTCGTCTATAAGCGGTGTGCGGCACGTGCATTCCCTCCACGTGTGGGCCCTTTCCACTCACCACGTCGTGCTTACCGCGCATATCGCTGTTGGTAAGTTATGTCAAAATGTGGCAAACAGCGGGTACGAAGTGCTGACCGCTTTTCATCATTGCTATCACTTCCGTATCACCCACTGGAGCTACTATGCCAGCGGCCCAGAGCCTCGCTCCGGTACTTCAAGGAGCTGGGTTGGCTCGGGTAGACGCTGGCAGGGGGAAATGCACAATACACCCCAAGCGGGACGTCAGTGCAGGACTCATCGCCCCCATTCCGAATAAGAGTAAGAAGCGGCGGGTAACTGGTCACCGCTGCATATGGACGCCTACAATACCCGGTGCATTGTCAGTGCGTTGCCTACGTTTAAAGACCCTATTCATCCTTTATTTTATGTTAAATTAATCTTATTTATCGCTTTATCGATAGTAAGACATAATGCCCGTCATCATTGCAGCGATATACAGAACTTTGAGTTGCTAAATAAAGTCCAGGGGATCGTGACTTTGGCGCTCATTACATAATCATAGTTCTTTATTGATAACATCAGTTACAAGTCAATTAAAAAAAAATACCTACATTATAATTATTCCCCAACACCTTTTGTTATTTAGTAGTCTTATTTACTATAAAAACAATGCGGTGACATGATTATTTTGCGTTTCTAATCTCTACATAGTGTAGTAAAGCCTATAAAGCAAAGATTCACCTCACCAGACAAGTTTTTCTATAACTACCCTCATTTATGGGCATGACATTCCTTTCATGATAGCGTCACAACATTTTGTTTAATCATGTTTCTTCACCTATTATTAAAATAAATTATGATTTAATTGGTATTATATGTTTCCTTCAAAAGCGGCGACATTATGAGGGTAGTTTAAAATAAGTACGTACCGTTTCATGCTTCTGTGTAACAGAAAAAAACAATATTAAATCATTTATGGTGTGTTCTAGACTCAATGACGGATCCTGGTCCGGTGCTGGAGGCATGCCAGGGCGTGGCCCGGGGCCTGGGTGCGGCGCAGGCCACGTTCCAGGTGGAGCGGCACACGGCACGCATGCAGGCGTGCACCGAGTGCCGCGCGCAGCCCGGCATGCGGCGCCACTCGCACGCGTCGCATGACTCCACCCTCACCTCGGAACGTGAGTACTAGAGGCAGCATGCCACGGCGCGGGGCCTGGTCTCGGAGCAAACCACGTCCAGGTGGAGCGGCACATTTCACCACCCTCAACTCAAAACGTGAGTACTAGATGCATGCCAGGGCATGGGGCCTGGGCGCGACGCAAGCCACGTTCCAGGTAGAGCGGCACATGACTCCACGCTCACCTTAGAACGTGAGTATTAGGGGCATGTCAGGGCGCGGGGTCTGGGCGTGACGCAGACCACGTTCCAGGTGGAGCGGCACATGACTCCACCACAACTCGGAGTTTTAAATTGACACGACATTTTAAAAGTAACTTAGTTGTTGTATCGAGTATCAATAAATAAAATAAAACATATTAACTTAAAATAAAACCGGCACAGTGCGAGTGGGACTCGCGCACGAAGGGTTCCGTCCGTACCACACGAAGGGGACCGTCGTATGGGAGCCCCTCTTAAATATTTATTTTATTTTATTTTTAATATTTTTTGTTATAGCGGCATATATAGAAATACATCATCTGTGAAAATTTCAACTGTCTAGCTATCACCGTTCTTGAGATACAGCCTGGTGACAGACGAACGGACGGACAGCGAAGTCTCAGTAATACGGTCCCATTTTTACCCTTTGGGTACGGAACCCTAGAAAAAAAAAAAAAAAAATGAAAGTTATTAAGTACATTCCAACATTTCTAACAGGAAACGTTATAATTATGTGAACAAAAGTTTCGATTGCTTTTTACCTAAGCTATATCAATAATATACTTTTTTGATTTTTTGTCATACAGATTAAAAAATAAAATGTCATCTGTTTTTTTCAGAACGCCTCAACTTTATTCGGATCTAAAAAGAAGCGAACCCAATACTCAGAAGTGGCTCAGTGATGTCTTAAGAGAGAAACTTCGAAGTCAAACCTCGACGTGTTTGAAGACTCCATCGGGATCATCACGGAACTCCGCGTAACGTATCAACAACAATTTGTACATAGATTTGAATTATGGCGGTCCGTGAATCTTTGAAATTGTCTGTAACAATACAAGGTTACTCGGAAAGTAGTACTGAGAGAAAAGGAGGTATCATTGTGAACAGCTTTTACTATACATCTGCTTTATAAATTTTATCCAGTTTACATTATTTTTGTAGCGATGATAACTCAATGGTTAGCGCGGTTGGTTCGCACGTCGAAGGGCGTGGGTTCAAACCCCAACAATGAGCTTGAACTGCCGGTGACGGAAAACATCATGAGGAAACCATAGAGGTAGGGTACTTTTCAGTACTCGGCTAAGTAGCTACCATCTTTAAGTTTAAAATCTGCCGCCAAGCATCTAACGGTGTGTTCCGGCAGCCTCACTTGAGAGCCAGTTGCATTCCAGGCTAGGTGTGTTTATCATCTTCGACCACACCGTCACTTCACATCAGCTGAGCTGTGTTTGAACACTTAGCCTGACAGTCATAATTTTTTTTAGGAAGGAGCTGATATTTTTAGCATATTCAGGTTCGGCAGCATCGCAAAAGTTTTTAACAATGATGAAATATAATGACCTTCTTTTGGTTTAGTTACTACCTTTCCGTGTAACCTTGAATATTAACTACACATGTGTTAAATTAAAACACATGAAAAAAGGCAGATATCGGTGGAATGTGTAAAATAGTATTAAAAACAGTTTTTGTATTAATAATATGGATGCTATTTCCAAAGTTTAAAAATTTCAAGACGCTAGTTTGTAAGGTGTGAATGATTTTTTTAATAAGAAAGAAAGGAAAGAAAGAAAGAAAACACTTATTATGTCACACTACATAAAATGACGACATAATAATAAGATTTTTGCTTGGCCAAAATCCCGTGAGAAAAGTTGGTCCTTCAACTAACGAGAGATAAAAGAAATGAACAAAAATACAATAATAATAAAAAATAATAACAATGTAGTGTAGTGTAAAGTGTACCTAATGTAAGTATTAATGTTAGTGCCAATTTTTGTATAAATTTGAAATCGGCGATGTTGATGCTCCGTTAAAATTGATATATTAAAAATTATTTATTGGATTAGTATTAAATAAACTTAAATTTATAAATTGATACAATTGCATTTATAATATAAATTTAAAAAAAATACGTCATAAAATAGTTCGCACCTTTGACAGGTGACAGATGAAATTGATGATAGGCTGACAGATGCAATGAAAATGGCAAAAATACGTGAACGGGGACATAGAAAGTTACACCCATTTAGTTATGCCAAAAGTTTGTTCAGAAACTGTGGTTTTACCAGTTAGTCGCGTAATATCTACTTATATTCCTTGTCGACCACGCAACAATTCCATTTTTTATAGACAGTTTCTTGTCGATTGATTAATACTATCGCCAAGCAGTAGTGTCTAAACATTAAGTAGCGGTGACCTGGAATTCGTTACAATGTGTTTCGTTCGTCTTATTTAAAAAAACATACTAGGTTAACCATGGAAAGCAATAAATCATTTGATCTAACTTTTTAACGAACGTAACTGTATTTTCAGCCGAAGCTAAACCTTCAGATTTGATCATAGTTTCAGCCGAAATCGAAACTTATTAAAACAAAAAAAAAATTGTACCTTTTTTAGCAGGTTAAAGTTGTATATTTTGCGCTCGATTTCCAGCGATGAGATATTCAAAATGGCGTCTCTCCACTAACAGTATATTATAGCTACGTATAGTTTTACTCCTACCATTTCTAGTCACCATACCAAAAGGTACAACTGAAAATAAACATTACCGACTAACGAATGCAAACCACTGTTTCGAACCAATTAATTTCGGTGAATTATAGAAGTACATATTTTAAAAGTGATTTTATTATAAGAACAGGGTGGTACGTTATTTGAGTCAATTGAGCCGAAAATTCGGTCATGAAGTATTAATGAACTCAATTACAATGAAGCTACCAAGAAAAAAAATGGAAGCTAGAATCAGATGAATATTTTTGTAAAAAAAAAACAAAAGTTTTAAACTGAAAAACCTTAGTCAGAGATATATCCATAAAAAAATACGCGCAGGCCACCGGTTCGGCGGGTTATACGTGCTACCTAGCGGGTTGCGCGTTCAGCCTGGCGGGTTGACTAGCTTGCTAAGTCGCCCGC